>OY720152.1:14718257-17118257 GCA_963082725.1 Pedicia rivosa | reverse complement strand
AAATTAATTACACACATGTCTCCTGTGTCAGCTAAATTCCAATCCTGGTTACGGGAAGTTATTAAAATATGTGGTTTTTGAGAAGGTAAAGAATACGGTAGAAATTCTTTAATTATTTCATATTCTTCCGCATTGTCGAATATGAATAAACATTTTCTATCGCTAAATTTCTTGTAAATATCTTCAATAATTGACGTAAATTCCCTCTCCTTTTCTTTCTGTTCTGCAACTTTTTCTATAAGAGAGATTTTTAGTTTTTTAGCTAATCTAGTGAATGAGTCATTTAGACTTTCATGAGATTTTGAATTGATCCAAATAAGATTCCTGTCATACGCATCCTGATATTCAATTGCATACTTTCTTGACAGTTCACTCTTTCCTATTCCACCCAAACCACTCACAGAAGTGACTTGTGAGATAACGGCACTACCTGCAGCTTTTTGTAATGTTTGATGAAGATCTTTTAGAACTTCCGTTCTTCCTGTAAAGGTTATCACAGGTTCTCTCATATCAAACCAGACGGGATCCGTTTTGTGTTGATGATTTTTGGATGCTTCGCTTTGAACTAATGAATCAAAATTTGCAGCCATTTGCCTTGTAACATTGTTTATATTCTCAATTGCTGGTTTAAGCTCATTTATAGTCGCTCTCAATTGGCTTGTGTCGGTATATATGTTTTCAATTGTCGGTTTAAGATTATTTAAATTTGTGGCAACATTAGTCACCATCAGCGTATTGTTATCAACATTTGTTATCAAATTAGTTGACATTTTTGTTGTCTCTTTAATATTCCAAACTAGATCTTCACTATTAATCATTCTCAATATATTTTCCAATTGTAGGTTTAGCACATCTTTTGTTAAATCACAATTGAAAATGGGTTCTTCACCAGATGCATATGTTTTAACTGCAAAATCTTTAAAATTTTCCCAAGAGAAAGGAAAACGATAACTAAAGGTACAAGACGAACCTTTTCTGTTGTGGAATTTTTTTGGTTCGTCTTGATTAATTTCTAGAATCCCCACGTCTTCATATAATTGTGACGTATTATATAAATTATTTTGATATTTAATTATATGCCTTGTTTTAGATTTACCAAGAATAATCCCCTCAGTGATAAATTCGCAAAATGTTTTGCAATTTATTTTCTTATTAATTGTTGAAGAAATATAATCAAATAATCTGGACCCACCATCAGAGGCTAAGTTCTCCATTCCCCTTGGCACCATATTTCTAACGTCTGTAACAAATATAAACTGGTTCTGAAAGCACCAAAAAATTTCCCAAGCAGCAGTTACCAACATTTTTCTGAAGTCTTTGACATCTTTAATCAGCCTCAATTCATCATAAATTAATATACAGTCTCTGTAATTATTTATAAATTTTGTGGAACCAATTATTGACTCGAATTTAATGCAGTACTTGTTTCCTATTTCAGGTGTTCCAAACACAGCCGCTTCCTCTTCAATTTCGTTTAATTCTTTTTCGAAATATTTTACAAAAGACTCACAAAAAACTTCTCCATTGTTGTGATCTGGTTCCTCACGTTCAGCCATTTTTAATTATTACTGGATTAATAAATTCTTGATTTTGATGATAAATATTTTCTTAAATCATTTAGAATTTGGTTGACTTTCTATAAAAGAAACAATCCTTTAAAAATCTTGAATAATTTAAATTGAATAAATTTCTTACCGCCATGAATTAGATTCCGTAATTATTTTTTTATCGATTTTATTTAATTTTTTATTCCTGTTTGTTTTCGTAGAGATTCTGTTGAAGAAAAGAAACAAATAATTAAACTAAAATTTTGATTGGTAATTTAACAGGATAAAATGTTTTTTGTCTTTAACAAAAATTAAATTAGAAATTTTCAATTAGAATCAACCTTAATAGGATCCAAATTTAAAGGTTAAAATTATTATCTAGCCTAACAATTTCTTACAAATTTTAGAATTTTATAAAGAAAGTAAAATTAATTAAATTGAAAACTAGATAAAATATGTACGAGACCGTAGCTTTAGCATAGATCACCAATAATTAAATTAAATTATAGATATTTTCGTAATAAAAACTACTTGGCGGCTCCACATAAAATTATTATCCAATTTGCATTAAAAACGAACACCTAAATGAACGTGATTATTTATACATGCTAAGTTATAATTGATTTCATTTAATTTGGAAAAAAAAAAAGTTAAATTTCTTTCACTTTCATGAGATAAGAAAATAATCAATTGACTTAAGAAAACTGATTATTTGAAAAAATTGAAAATATCAAATTCAATAATTTAGAAATATTTTTGTACACGTTACAAAATTCATTTATTTCATTTATCTTTTTTTTTAATAATTTTGATAAGAAAGATAAGAATACAAACCAAAAAACTATATATTTTGGGTATAAATTGTGTAACGGTTACTTAAAAGGGTGAAGTTGTACTGTGACGTTACCAATAAAGTTCAAAATACATATTAATTATTTTCATTAAATAAAAAGTGTAGTTTAAAAGTTTTTGTTAAAATAATTGTTTCGATTCGTTGATCCAACAGAATAAAAAGTGAAATTAATTTAGTTAGATCAGAATAAGTTTAAAATTCTTCTGTTAATCCTGTTAACGTAATATTTGCGTCTTATAAAAAATCTCTTCAATAACATTATTCAAAAGCCACGTTATCAAAATTCTTCTTATAATTTTCTTCTAATTTTTTTTTATTTTAAATTCAGAACGTGTGGTATTAAAGTGAATAGCACGATAAATTTTTTTTAGGGAAATTTGTAGTTTTGCGTTTGGATCATAGATGGAGCAACAATACGCATTTGTAAAATCAACCAATTTATTTGAAAATTATTTAATATAAAATATTTTATCTTAATGTATAATACAAAATTAATATTTTTTAGTATTTAAAATAATATTTACATATTAATTCGAGAGGATATAAAAATGAATCATTTTTCGCATTAAATGAATCATCATCAACTTATTTACGATAAACATTTCGTAAATTAGACAGTTCACTTTAATTATATTCATTGATTCGGATTCATTAAAACGATCTTCCGTTTTGTTAAGTCAATAATTAAAGATTAAAATTAATTTTTAGTTTCTTTTCTTTTTTATTCTTTAATCAAAAAAATTATAAATAAATTTTTGGTGAAATTGATTGAAAATAGAACTTCAGACTTGACACTGTAGGTCAGGGGGTCAATCTGGATAGTGAAAGGTCCCCGAGTTCTTGAGTCTCGACTGTTGTTTACAGAAGTTTTTTTTCAGTCAATAAATTTTTCCTTAATAAACTTTTATTAATATTTTCTTATTCTAAACTTAATGATTTTTTCTCCGCCTCTTTAATTCTTTGTAATCAAATTTATTCAGTTTAATTATGAACGAAATCAATAAAATTTTAAATTATTTTTTAATCTCTGAACGAAATTTTGATTGGACAATCAATTGTTGATTGTGCACAATTTTTCACTCTATTTCTTAACTTTAACTAAATTACATTAATTAATTATTTATAATTAATTTATATATAAAAATATCTTACATTATTAAAATTTATGTCATTATCCTAAATCCTACCAACAATTAAATCAGCTAATCAATTCAAAGTCTTCGTCCCTTCACAAAAGGAACACAATTGGATCAATTCTATTTTACATCAATTATTTTAATCTCTGACCCAACTTCTTCTTTTTTTTATTATTTTTGTTTCTATTTTTAAATGAAATTATTAAATTTAATTTATTTTTTGTCTCCCTCTAACTCTCTTTATTGAGATTTCGTGAAGAGTCAGTTGTGCAGACAATTTTAGAATTGATCCAAATGTAATTAAATTAAAGTAAAGTCATATCATATATTATGTGGTACCGTTAGTTGGATATTTTCTTAAATTTTATTAAAAAAAATTTTTACTAAAAGTAAAAGTCTTGTTGTTGTTAAAAAAAATTGGAACCAAAAAATTTTGTGTTTTTTTTTCATTTTTTTTGTTGAAATTTTTTTTTTTTTTTTTTATAAAAAAAAGAAAAAAAACGAAATTTTAATTTTTTACTTAAAATTTTAAAGTTTTCTCACTTGTTCACTTGTAAAGGTTTCAAAGTAAAGTGGAGGAAATTCAACAAAATCATGTGAATTAAATTAATTTTCTTTCATTGATTATTTTCTATTAAATATTCTGCCACTTCTAATTTGTTACGTTTAGTAGCTAAATCTAATAATGCTGTCTCACCCTTTATATCAGTTGCGTTTATATCGCATTTATTATTTTCTATTAAATATTTTACGATTTCTAAATGACCCAAGAAAGCAGCTAAATGTAACACTGTCCAATAATCACAATCAACTACATTACAATTAGCCACATTCTCTATAAAAAATTTCATCAGTTCATAATGTCCACAGTAAACATGTAAAGCATGTAAAGATGTTCCCCAACCACAACTAAAATTAATATCAGCCCCATAATTTATAACTAATAATTTCACAAGATCCAAATTACCAATCTCTGTGGCAATAAATAAAGGTGGCCGTTCATTTATTAACTTTAGATCCACATTTGTTATTTTCTGTTCCATTAAATTTTTAATTTGTTCCTTTTTTAAATCTTTTAATAATTTGTTTAAACTTTCAACATTCCCACTTCTTAATGCGGAATAAAACTTTGCATGCAGTAAATATTCATCATTATATGGGTAACAATATTTAACTAAATCAACGTGACCATAAAAAATAGTTTTTACACAAATTTCAGTTTTATTTTCTGCACCAAATTCAATCAAAACTTTTGTCATTTCTAAATTATTCTGCTGAATAGAAATCTGTAAAGGAGTCTCGTAATGATAATTTGCAGAATTTAAAATCTCTTGTAACTTTTCATTCGATTTCTTTTTAAAATGATTCAGAATTTTTTTCACTGCATCAATATTTCCACTTTCAACAATTAAATGGAAGGGAGTCGTTTTATCATCATCATCTTTATACTTAAAGAAAAATTCATCAATTATTTCACCATAATCAGAAGCATAACACCAAATTGATAGTAAATGAATGTCATCAACATACCAAAAATTAAATCCTAATAATTTAAGGGCATTCTTTAAGACATCCGTCTCCTTTCCCTTTTCTTTTAGTTGAAGTCTGATTACTTCCTGTACCAATCTATGAATACTTAACACGCGATCTTTAATGTTGATCATTGAATATTTTAAAAGCAAATCAATTGCATCCTCTCGCTTTTCTTCATCTTTCATTAATTCTGAAAAAATCTTATCTGGTTTTATGGAATCAGGAACGAGGTACGCCATAATTTCAATTATTTTAATTGAATCTTTGTTTTCTATTTGAATGTTTTTCAACGTGATGTTCCATGTTGTTAGAACAGTCTTATTATACTGATTGTTTTCATGGCGGTGCTCAAGTAATTCTGTTTTAAACGATTCATCTTTGTACGCTTTCAGATAATCACTAACGCGGATAATCACTCCGCGGAACTTTTTTTCCCTTTCATCTTTCATTTTAATGTACGCAACTGCTTGTCCTAAAGCAAGCGGAAAATAATCCAACTTTTTTGCTAATTCTTTGATTTCGTCATCAACTGAATTAATATTGTCTAAAGCGTTTTTTATGAAATCAAGAGCTTCATCAGAAGTGAAATATTCTAAAATAATAACATCGATCGCACCTGTGTCAGCTAACCGCCACTTCTGATTACGGGAAGATATTAAAATGTGTGGTGCTTGAATATTAGACGGCAAGCATAATGGTAGAAAGTCTTTTATTATTTTGTATTTTTCTGCATTGTCAAATATAAATAAACATTTTTGTTTTCCAAATCTCGTATAAACATCTTCAGTAATCGATGCAACATCCTTTAACTTTTCTTTCTGTTCTGTGTCTTTTTCTGTAACAGGGATGTGTAGTTTTTTAGCTAATCTAGTAAAGGAGTCTTTTAAACTTTCATGAGTTTCAGAATTGATCCAGATCAGATTACCGTCATATGCATCCTGATATTCAATGGCATATTTTCTGGAAAGTTTACTCTTTTCAATTCCACCTAAGCCACAAAGTGGTTTATGAGATGACGGCACTCCCTGTCGCGTGGTGTAGATTTCGATGAAGTGTTTTAAGAATTTCAATTCTTCCTGTAAAAGTTGTCACAGGTTTCCTCATGTAACAAACCAGACGTGTTTCGTTTTATGTTGATCATTTTTAGTAGCTTCGTTTTTAATGATATTTTTTATTTCTCTAACATCTGCAGCTATTTCGGTCGTATTCTCATTAGTGTTTTCAATTGTCGGTTTAATTTTACTAATATCCGCTTTAACTTGAATTAAGTCTTTGTGTATGTTTTCAATTGTTGGTTTAAGATTGATTAAATTTGTCACCCACAGCGTATTGTTATCAACTTTTATAAGAATTTTAATTGTTGTCTCATTAATACTCCAAACTTTATCTTCACCATTAATGATTCTCAATATATTTTCCAATCGTTGTTTTAGCACATTTTTTCTTAAATCACAATTTATAATCGGTTCTTCACCTGGCGCATATGTTTTAATTGAAAACTCTTTAAAAGTTTCCCAAGAAAAAGGCAAACGATAACTAAAGTTACAAGACGAACCTTTTCAGTAGTAGAATTTTTTTGGTTCATCTTGGTTAATTTCCAAGATGAATTGAATAAAATAATAGAACTTTATGTAATAAAATTTGGAAGCCTATTGAAATAATTTTTCTATTGGTTTTACCTGAAAGTATTAAAATTGATATGAATTGGCAAACAGATAATATTTTCTTACATGGATTAATGACTCATAACCAACGATATACGAAATATCTTTCTTATCGTATTATATAAATTATTTAGAAAATTACGAAACTAAATTAAGACGCCATTATTACCACACCTAAAATTATGAAGGATTGATGGATTGTTATGTCTTGAACCGTGAATGTAAGAAATGGAATCTTTTATTATAATACAATCTAAACAACTTTTTCTAGCACAAATATTTTAACTCAATATTATTAATAAAAGTCGGGCATATTTTCACTCCGACATGGAAAGGCTAATTATAAATGGTAACTTAAATTTTTCGGGTTTGTTTAAATGGATAAGTAATCTATATCGGAATTTTAGTTCTATTGGAGGATTAAGTTATTCATCCAAAGGTTGTAGTGTCTTTTATTATTTTGCATCGGAATTTTAACGAAGAAAATCTTATTTCATAACATTTAACGTTATTAAAAAGATTTTTTATAAGACGCAAATATTACAGAACTGCAGTAGAATTTTAAACTTACTAAATTAATTTCACTTTTTATTCGAAAAGTGATAATTATTTATCAAAAAAAAAACTTTTAAACTGAACTTTTTATTTAATGAAAATAATTAATATTTATTTTGAATTTTATTGGTTACGTCACAGTACAACTTCACCCTTTTAACTTAACGTTATACAATTTATACCCAGAATATATGGTTTTTTGGTTCGTCATCTTATCTTTCTTATCAAAATTATTAAAAAAAAAGTTAAATGAAATAAATGAATTTTGTTACCGTGTGCAAAAATATTTCTAAATTTATTGAATTTAATATTTTCGGTTTCTTTAAATAATCAGTTTTTTTTTAATTGAATTGATTATTTTCTTATCTCATGAAATATATTTGCGAAGCAAAGGGAAATAAATTTAATACACATCTTTGTTTTTCTTTTTCTTTTCTTTTAGTTATTTGTGATAAAAAAAAACAGGGGAAAAATGGGTCAAGGTGAGTAATGTAAATACAAATAATTAATCTTATTTAAATAACAGAAATTTACAGGGTGGAACATTATGAAATTTTAGTTTAAATTTTAGTTTAATTATTTGTCTCTTTTCTTCAACAGATTCTCTACGAAAACAAAACATGAATAAAAAATTAAATCAAATCGATAAAAAAATAATTACGGATTCTAATTCATGGCGGTAAGAAATTTATTCTATTTAAATTATTCAAGATTTTTAAACGATTGTTTCTTTTATAGAAAATCATCCAAATTCAAAATGATTTAAGAAAATATTTATCATCGAAATCCAGAATTTATTAATCCAGTAATAATTAAAAATGGCTGAACGTGAGGATCCAGATGACAACAATGGAGACTTAATTGGAAGACTTAAAGTTTTTTGTGAATGTTTTGTAAAATATTTCGAAAAAGAATTAAATAAAATTGAAGCTGTGGGTGGAACACATGAAATAGGAAAGATGGTGAATAACTGCCACAAATTCGAGTCATTAATTGGTTCCACAAAATTTGCAACTAATCACAGCTCTAAATTAATTGATGCTGAATTGAGGTCGATAAAAGATGATAAAGACTTTAGAAAAATGTTGGCTTCTGCTGCAGGGGACATTTTTTGGTGCTTCCAGAACCAGTTTATGTTAGTTACTGATGACATTAATATGGTAGCAATTGGAATGAAGACCTTAGCCTTTGATGGTGTGTCCAGATTGTTTGATTATATATTTTCAACAAAAACAGGAAAATAAATATCAAAACATTTTGTGATTTTATAACAAAAGGATTTAGTTTTGGTAAATCTAAAAGTAGGCATATGATAAAGTATCAAAGTAATTTATATAAAACGTCAGAATTATATGCAGACGTGCAGATCATGGAAATTAAGCAAGATGAGCCAAAAAAATACCACAACAGAAAATGTTCGTCTTGTAACTTTAGTTATCGCTTTTCTTCTCCTTGGGAAACTTTTACAGAGTTTTCAGTTAATACATATGCATCAGGTGAAGAACCGATTACAAACTGTGATTTAAAAAAAATATGCTAAAACAATAATTGGAAAATATATTGAGAATCATTAATGGTGAAGATAAAGTTTGAATATTAATGAGACAACAACTAAAATTCTTAAATAGTTGATAACAATACGCTGTGGGTGTCTAATGTTGCCACAAATTTAATTAATCTTAAACCAACAATTGAAAACATACATACAGACACAATTCAAGTTAAACCGGATATTAGTGAAATTAAACCGACAATTGAAAACACTAATGAGAATACGACCCAAATAGCTGTAGATGTTAATGAAATAAAAAATATCATTAAAAACGAAGCTACTAAAAATGATCAACATAAAACGAAACACGTCTGGTTTGTTACATGAGGAAACCTGTGACAACTTTTACAGGAAGAATTGAAATTCTTAAAACACTTCATCGAAATCTACACCACGCGACAGGGGGTGCCGTAATCTCACAAACAACTTAGTGGCTTAGGTGGAATTGGAAAGAGTTAACTTTCCAGAAAATATGCCATTGAATATCAAGATGCATATGACGGTAATCTGATCTGGATCAATTCTGAAACTCATGAAAGTTTAAAAGACTCCTTTACTAGATTAGCTAAAAAACTACACATCCCTGTTACAGAAAAAGATACAGAACAGAAAGAAAAGTTGAGGGATGATGCTTCGATTACTGAAGATGTTTATACGAGATTTGGAAAAGGAAAATGTTTATTTATATTTGACAATGCAGAAGAATACAAAATAATAAAAGACTTTCTACCATTATGCTTGACGTCTAATATTCAAACACGACACATTTTAATAACTTCCCATTAATCAAAAGTGGCAATGTGCTGACACAGGTGCGATCGATGTGATTAATTTAGAATATTTCACTTCTAATGAAGCTCTTGACTTAATAAAAAACGCTTTAGACAAAATAAACAATTCAATAAATCAAGACTTTGGCAAAAGATTTAGATTTTTTTCCGCTTGCTTTAGGACAAGCAGTTGCGTACATTAAAATGATAGATGAAAGGGAAAAAAAGTTCCGCGGAGAGACATTTGGCGTTAGTGATTATCTGAAAGCGTACAAAGATGAATCGTTTGAAACAAAATTACTTGAGCACCGCCATGAAAACAATCAGTATAATAAGACTGTTCTAACAACATGGAACATCACGTTGAAAAACATTCAAAAAGAAAACAAAGATTCAATTAAAATAATTGAAATTATTGCGTACCTTGTTCCAGATTTCAAACAACCAGATAAGATTTTTTCAGAATTAATGAAAGATGAAGAAAAGTGAGAGGATGCAATTGATTTGCTTTAAAAATATTCAACATTAAAGATCGCGTGTTAAGTATTCATAGATTGGTACAGGAAGTAATCAGACTTCAAATGAAAGAAAAGGGAAAGGAGACGGATGTCTTAAAGAATTCTCTTAAATTATTAGGATTTGATTTTGGGTATGTTGATGACATTCATTTAATAACAATTTGGAGTTATGCTTCTGATTATGGTGAAATAATTGGTGAATTTTTCTTTACGTATAAAGATGATGATGAAAACGACTCCCTTCCATTTAATTGTTGAAAGTGGAAATATTGATGCAGTGAAAAAAATTCTGAATCATTTTAAAAAGAAATCGAATGAAAAGTTACAAGAGATTTAAATTCTGCAAAGTATCATTACGAGACTCCTTTACAGATTTCTATTCAGCACAATAATTTAGAAATGATAAAAGTTTTAATTGAATTTGGTGCAGAAAAGAAAACTGAAATTTGTGTAAAAACTTTTTTTTATGGTCACGTTGATTTGGTTAAATATTTTTACCCAAATAATGATGAATATTTACTCCATGCAAAGTTTTATTCCGCATTACGAAGTGGGAATGTTGAAAGTTTAAATAATTTATTAAAAGATTTAAAAAAGGATCAAATTGAAAATTTAATGGAACAGAAAATAACAAATGTGGATCTAAAGTTAATAAATGAACGGTCACCTTTATTTATTGCCACAGAGATTGGTAATTTAGATCTTGTGAAATTATTAGTTATAAATTATGGGGCTGATATTAATTTTAGTTGTGGTTGGGGAACATCTTTACATGCTATACATGTTTACTGTGGACATTATGAACTGATGAAATTTCTTATAGAGAATATGGCTAATTGTAATGTAGTTGATTTTGTTTATTGGACAGTGTTACATTTAGCTGCTTACTTGGGTCATTTAAAAATCGTAAAATATTTAATAGAAAATAATAAATGCGATATAAACGCAACTGATATAGAGGGTGAGATAGCATTATTAGATTTAGCTACTAAACGTAACAAATTAGAAGTGGCAGAATATTTAATAGAAAATGATCAATGAAAGAAAATTAATTTACTTCACATGATTGTGTTGAATTTCTTCCACTTTACTTTGAAACCTTTACAAGTGAACAAGTGAGAAAACTTTAAAATCTTAAGTGAAAAATTAAAATTTCGTTTTTTTTTTTTTTCAAAAAAAAAAAATTTTCAACAAAAAAAATTAAAAAAACACAATTTTTTTTTTCAAATTTCTTTCAATTTTCTATTTTTTTTTAATTGTGGAAATAATCGTAGGAATTTTAATAAAAAAAATTTAAAAATCGTACGAAAAAAAATGGAAATTTTTTAAGGAAAACCATTTTTTGGTCCAAATTTTTTTTTTAACAACAACAAGACTTTTACTTTTAAGTAAAAATTTTTGATTATATTTTAATTCTTTAGAAAAATTAAATTTACACAAATATTCGTAATGAACTTTCATAAATAAATAATAATTTATTTTATTAAATGAAAAATTATCGGTGGGAAAAAAAATTAAAAATAAAAAAAAAATCAAAATGTTGATAAAAAAAAAATTTCACCATTGGAGAAAAATGTGAAATTTTCATAATTTTCTTAATATGTAAATTTTTTAAGAAAACTTTAAGAAAATATCCAACTAACGGTACCACATAATATATGATATGACTTTACTTTAATTTAATTACATTTGCATCAATTCTAAAATTGTCTGCACAACTGACTTTTCACGAATTCTCAATAAAGAGAGTTAGAGGGAGACAGAAAATAAATTAAATTTAATAATTTCATTTAAAAATCGAAACAAAAATAATAAAAAGAAGAAGAAGTTGGGTCAGAGATTAAAATAATTGATGTAAAATAGAATTGATCCAATTGTGTTCCTTTTGTGAAGGGACGAAGACTTTGAATTGATTAACTGATTTAATTGTTGGTAGGATTTAGGATAATGACATAAATTTTAATAATGTAAGATATTTTTGTATATAAATTAATTATAATTAATTAATTAATGTAATTTAGTTAAAGTTAAGAAATTGAGTGAAAAATTGTGCACAATCAACAATTGATTGTCCAATCAAAATTTCGTTCAAAGATTAAAAAATAATTTAAAATTTTAATGTGTTCGTTCTTTGTAATTAATTAAACTGAATAAATTTGATTACAAAGAATTAAAGAAGCGGGGAAAAAATCATTAAGTTTAGAATAAGAAAATATTAATAAAAGTTTATTAAGGAAAAATTGATTGACTGAAAAGAAAACTTCTGTAAACAACAGTCGAGACTCAAGAACTCGGGGACCTTTCACTATCCAGATTGACCCCCTGACCTACAGTGTCAAGTTTGAAGTTCTGTTTTCAATCAATTTCACCATAAATTAATTTATAATTTTTTTGATTAAAGAATAAAAAGAAAAGAAACTAAAAATTAATTTTAATCTTTAGTTGTTGACTTAACAAGACGGATGATCGTTATAAATGAATCCGAATCAAATTAATTTTAATCTTTAATTGTTGACTTAACAAGACGGATGATCGTTATAAATGAATCCGATTCAATTAATATAATTAAAGTGAACTGTCTAATTTACTAAATGTTTATCGTAAGTAAGTTGATGATGATTCATTTAATGCGAAAAATGATCTATTTTTATTACAATTAATCTTAATCATTAAACTTAATCATTAAAAACAATTTTTGTATATTTTGTATTGTTTGTATTTTTTTTTTCATTTTTAAATTTTTAAATAAAATAAAAAAAATTTATTTTTTTAATTTTTTTTTTCTTTTCATTGATTTTCTATTTTTATTTAATGGTGGAACTTATAAGTAGAAAGGTAAATATTATTTTAAATATTAAAAAATATTAATTTTGGATTATACATTAAAATAAAATATTTTATATTAAATAATTTTCAAATATATTGGTTGATTTTACAACTGCGTATTGTTGCTCCATCTATGATCCAAGAGCAAAACTACAAATTTCCCTAAAAAAAATTTATCGTGCTATTCACTTTACTCTAATGAGTTAATACCACACGTTCTGAATGTAAAATAAAAAAAAATATTAGAAGAAAATATCTTAGCAGCTATACAATTTTAATAAAATTTCATTAATCTTCATATATAAAAAGAAATATTATGATGATTGATACGTACGACAGTTAGGGAAAATAAAAGGAACCGAATCAGAAGGAACTAGCCTTGGTATACTACAACATTTTGTCCAGAAGCTTGGTGCGAACAACCAACAAAACTACATAGACACAGAATTTATATCACATTTGTCAATAAATATAATTAAGTTATAAGTTTTCCTTTAATAATATAAATAAAAAAAAAATTTATAAAAAAAAACTTGTCAAATTTGACAAGTAATTTTTTACGTATTTATATATTTTTTTATAATATGTACATACTACATGTGCATATATGAACTCTTCTAACGCTATACAAAAAATACGCACACAACTAAAGATATTATTATTATTATATTTAAATTTAAAGTACATCAACCGTTAAAGGTTATTAATACTAAGTTCAAATAAAATTTCTATTGAATTAAAGGTAATTGAAATTTCTCGTTTATATTTGCTTAATTAATCCGGTTATCTCTATATAGTTGATTAATTTATCTACTGCAGCAGGTGTATTTTCAAAACACTCTTTGAGATTTTTTGGCATTTTGAGACTATTTCTTTCTTTACTGAATTTACTGCATTCACATATAAGATGTTCTACCGTTACTGGCGTCTGACAGATGTCGCATAATGGTTGCTGTGTCTTATTCATTAGGTAACTATGTGTTATTTTAGTATGCCCAATACGCATTCTCGTTATAGCTCTTTGCCGGTTTCTGTTATATACATTTTCCATTTTTCAGTGGTACTTTTCAACATTCTTAATATATTATTTGTTATTTTCTGCCATACTTCTTCCCATTTCTTCTGAATTTGTCTTTTATTTTCAATTTTAAATTCATCTTCCAGAAGCTTGGTGCGAACAATCCACAAAACTACATAGACACAGAAATTATATCATATTTGTCAATAATTATAATTGAGAAAACAACATCCATAAACATCCGTTTTCTTAATTTTTCTTTATTATTTTTTCCATTTTTTTCCATTTAAAACACGTTCACTTTATTAGTTTTTTATGAAAGTACATTTAATTACCAATATTTGTGTAAATTTGATTTTAAATTAAATTAAATAGAAGCAAAAGTTTTTTATTAAAAGTAAAAAATTCTTGTTGCTGTCAAAAAAAATTGGACCAATTGAGAAAAAAATGACCAAAAATTTTATTCATTTTAATTATATTCATTGATTCGGATTCATTAACACGATCATCCGTCTTGTTAATTTAACAATTAGAGATTAAAATTAATTAATTAATCTTTAACAAAAAAATTATAAATAAATTGATTGAAATCAATAATTTTTCACTATTTTTCTTAACTTTAACTAAATTAAATTAATTAAAAAATACAAGTGAAATTATATCAATGGTGGTACCGTTAAATAGATATTTTCACAAATTTTATGAAAAAAAAAAATACAAATTAAGGAGATTATGAAAATTTAAAATTTTTTCTAATGATGACATTTTTTTTTATCAATATTTTTTTTTCTTCATTTTTTTCAATTTAAAAAATAATTTATTATTTAGTTATGAAATTACATTTAATTAGCAATATTTATATAAATTTTGTTTATCGTAAAAATTAAATATAAGCAAATTTTTTTACTAAAAGTAAAAGTGTTGGTTGGTTGCGGGAGAAAAATGTCCAAAAAAATGTAAATTCATTAAAAGTTATTTATTTTTTTTCTAATATGATTTAAATAATTTTCTTATAAAAATTCTTCTTATCATCATCAAATCAAAATAGAAAATCAATGAAAATGAAAAGAAAATTAAAAAAAAATCGAAATTTGTCAAAAAACAATTTTTCAAGTTTTCCTTCCTATTTTTCTCCTTTTTTATTTTGCTTTATGAATTTTGTTTAATTAATTTCTTTCCTTAAATATTTAACAATTTCTAATTCACCATCTATAGCAGCATTATGTAACAAGATATTATCAACATCTTTAAATTCCTTACAACTAGCCCCATTCTTTATGAGAAAATTCATTATTTCATAATTCCAACGTATAACAGCAAAATCTAATGGTGTTCCATGATATTTGCTAAAGTTAACATCAGCTTTATACTTTATAAATAATTTCACAATGTCTAAATTATTATTATCTGTGGCATAATGTAAAGGAGCCGGGTGAATTATAAACCGTGGATTTAAATTTGTTAATTTTTGTTCAAATATATTCTGAATTTGTTTATTTGTTAACTTTATCAAGAAATTATTCAAACTTTTCACATCTTTACTTTTTAATGATAAATAAAACACACAGTACAACTTCACCCTTTTAACAAAAGAATTCACAATTTTTACTTACTCGTCGTCATATAAAGAAATATTTCTTATCAAAATTATTTTAAAAAAAATCAAATAAATAAATTTTTCAACGTGTACAAAAATATTTCTAAATTATTGATTTTAATATTTTCAATTTATTGAAATATTTGCTTCATGAAGTCCATTTAGATTCTTTTCTTATCTTATGAAAAATTTTAACGAAACATCAAAGGTAGTGAAGTTATAATGGTTACGATAATAAAAATACATAAAATTGGAATTGGAATTGGAATTGAATAAATAATAAGAGAAAAAATGATTAAAATAATTGAACCCAAACATTCTTCCTATACGGGAATGCTAGCAAATCTACAAAATTGACAATTTTCATGAATTTGTAGGTAAATATTTATGCAGCTGGAAACTTAAGTAAATAAATTCTTCTAATTCAATGGAATTGTCGTAACATTTATTTGTTTTGTCTTGAGTTTTAAAATCTAACACGGTGTCCTTTCTTATAAGATGTACAGAAAACACATAAAAAAATAATATATTAAAAAAATATACAGTTGATAAATTTGATTTAAAAATGGGACGGGACAAGATAATTTTAGAGAAAGAAAATCAATAACGTTGAAAGATATTTTTGTTTCTTGTTTACTAAACAGACAGATGGAATTTTTAGTACTTTTAATACTAAATCTGTCAATAATAGATTTGGTTTATTTGTTGTTATTTTATAAATTGTTGAATCATTATTTTTTGTTAAACTTAATAACGGATTGGAATTCTATAATTATGTCTAAATAATCACCACTGTAAAATTCTAAATAAATGAAAATTATTGAAAAATAACATTTAAAAAGCATTTAAAATTTAATAATTCTAAAGAATGAATTTAATTAATAAATGCAGTGAAGAATAACTTTAATTATAATTAGTAATATTACAAATGGAATCTTAGAATAATTTCTTACTGAACCACGCCCTTTCATTCTCCCACACTTTTCACTCATTTTGCATTCATTTAAATTTAAAGTAAAAATTTATGAAAATAAAATTAATAATAAAAATAATAATAATAAATGTGCTTTTGTTTATTTTAGAAGCTTTTAGTTATGAAGAAGCCGCCGTCGATATTTATGGTTTAATTTTTAGTAACAGTTAGCCCAAAATATACGCAAGAAAATTTTATTTTAGAACTTTGTGTCTTTATTTTAAAAAAACGTCGTAATAGATTTGATTCTTTTAGTTAATTAAATTTATTTTTGAATTTAATGAAAATTATTAAAAAAACAAAAACAGAAGAAAAACACAATTTTATTTGATTTTAGTTTAAAAAAAAATATGAAAGAATTTTGATTTACAAACCAAATAAACATTACAACTAATTAAAATTAAAGTGTCTCGGTTGTGGCATAGAAAGTCTTTCTGTCAATCCATTTTTCTTTAATAAAAAAAAACTTTAATATATAATTTAAAAATATTAATGGTAAAGAGAAAGTAAATGTTGTAAATTCATTTACAAGACTTCTAAAGAAATTTAAATTACAACTTTTTTTTTACTTTTTTTTTTATTATTTTAACTAATTAATTAAGCGAAAATCTTACCATTTCTTAATAGATTCTCCATTCAGGACAATTCGTTGGCTTATAGCAGAAGTGTTTCCTTCTCACTCTTACCTATATTAACGCATGCTAATAAATCACATTGCATTGAAAAGAAAAAAAAAGAAATCAGAGGAGGAAACAAAAGAGGAAAAGATTGTGATGGAAATTTGCAAATGTTTCAGTCAATTTAAAGAAAAACAAATTTATTATTTTTAAATTATCAAAAATTTTATTTATTTAATTGTGTTTATTGAGTTTTACAATTTTTTTACTAATTTTTTTAAACTAATTAACATTCTAAAGTGAATCATTTTTTTGACATAGAAAAAAAAATTAAACCCGCATGTGACACGATACAATTGTTTGTTTTTTTTTTCTTTAAACTTTATTCTGACTAATTTTCTATAAGCGAAAAACTTTTATAAATTAATTTAATTATATTTTTATTCTAAATTCAGTCAATTAAATTATAAATTTTAATTCTTTTATAAGTTAATTCATCCAACAACAATTATCCCTGAATTTCTCTTCTACTGAATTATATTCTCACAAAGTCATTTTGTATTCATGATTGAACAGAAAATTTAAGGCAAAACCGATTCTAAAATTACAAAGAAAAATTAAAAAGTGAATTAAATTTAAGAAAAGTGATCTTGATGCTGGTGGTGGTACCGTTAGTTAAATATTTTCACAAACTTAATTAAAAAAAAATAAAAAAAGGAATTTTCAAATGGAAAATTCAGGATTTTTTTCATTCTTTTGTTTGGTGAAATTTTGAAGTTTTTTTTTTACTTTTAAAAATTTTTTCTTGTATTAATTTTATAATAAATTATTAATTATTTATGAAAGTACAATCAATTAGCAATTTTTGTATAAATTTTGTTTTTGGTAAAAATTTAAAATTAATAAAATTTTCAATAAAATAAATAAAATTGTTGTTGGCGTAGAAGAATATTGAACAAGAATTGATTTTTATTAACAAAAAAAAAATGAATTTGTTGTTGTACGATTTTAATCAATTATCGATTAAAATTCTTTCTATAATTTCCACTTTCAAATAAAAAACCAAAAATCAAAGGAAAATCATAAATTTTTTTTTTAATTTTTTTAAATTTTGTTTGTTGAATTTTGTTGTTGTTAAAAAAAAGGTTTTGTTTTTCAGTCAATCAATTTTTCCTTAATAAACTTTTATTAATTTTTTTCTCATTTTATTCTTAATGATTTTTTTCCCCGCCTCCTCTTTACTTGTTTGTAATCAAATTTATTTAGTTTAATTAATTAAAAAAAAAAGCCAGGATGTCATTAAAATTTGAAATTATTTCTTAATTCTAAAGGAAATTTTGATTTGGACATTCGATTGTTGATTGTGCACAATATTTTTCACACTTTTTTCTTAACTTTAACTAAATTACATTAAATTTAATTAATTAATTTAAATACAAAAATATCTAACTTTATTTAAAATTTATGTCATTATACTAAATCCTACCAACAACTAAATCAGTTAATCAATACAAAGTCCAAAGTCCTTCAGGACACCATTTGGTACAATTCTAATTTTACATTAATTATTTTAAGTTCTGATCCAACTTCTTCTTTTTCTTCTTCTTCTTCTTCTTCTTTTTCTGATTATTTTTGTTTCTATTTTTAAATGAAAATTTGAATTTAATTTATTTTCTCTCTCTTTCTCTCTCTCTCTCTCTCTCTCTCTCTCTCTCTCTCTCTCTCTCTCTCTATTGTGATTTAATGATTTTCCCACCAAAAATTAAATGAACCAATTTAATTTTTCTGTTAATTTTTTTCCATTCGTTGCAAATGGAAATTCAGAATGAAAGAGAAAAAAGTTAAATAAAAGAAGAATCACAACAATGGATGCTGATGCCCATTAGTTGGTTATTTTCACAAATTTAAAATAAAAAAAAAAATAACCAAACTGAATTTTCAAATGGAAATTAACGGAAATTTTTCATTCTTTTGTTTTCTGAAATTTTTCGTTTTTATGAAAATTTCTAGTTTTTGTTGTTGTTTTTATTTCATTGTTTTTCTACACCTAATAATGAATGTTGATCGCATTAGAATTTATTTGGAAAAAAAAAAAATGAAAAATGAAAAAAAATTCTAAAATAAAAGTCAGATGTACAGATGTTGTGGATGTTCGCAATAAAAGTGTAATTGTTGATTAAACATGTTTTTATTTAGTGCTTCTCTGTACAAGTTCAGAACAAGAATGACCTTTTTAATCCCATTTAAAGATCAATTTTTAATTATTCAATTATCGATTATTCAACTATCGATTAATAAATTACAATAATTCATTTATATGTGAATGTAATCAATAACAATTCATTTATAACACAACGCATTCTATTTACATTTATTTATTATATAAATAATTTGTTTCAATCATTATTTTCGTTAAATATTCTACCATTTCTAATTTATTATATTCAGTAGCTAAATCTAATGCTGTCTCACCCATTTTATTAGTTGCGTTTATATCGCATTTATTATTTTCTATTAAATATTTAACCATTTCTAATCGACCAAATTGAGCAGCATAATGTAACACTGTACGACCAACTTCATCACCTTGATTACAATTGGCTCCATTCTCTATGAGAATTTTACATAATTCATACTTCCTAATTAAAACATGATTAAGTAAAATTTTTCGATAACTTTTTTTTCTAAAGTTAGCATTAGCTTTGTACTTTATAAATAATTTCACAATTTCTAAATTATCATTCTTTAAAGCATAATATAAAGGACGAGGATGAGTTATAAACTTTGGATCTAAATTTGTTAATTTCTGTTCAAATATATTTTGAATTTGTTCATTTGTTAACTTTTCTAATAAATTATTTAAACTTTTCACATCTTTACTTTTCAATGCTGAATAAAACTTTGCATTTAATAAATATTCATCATTGTTTGGGTACAAATATTCAACGATTTCTACGTGGCCATCAAAAATACTTGCTACACAAGTTTTTGTATCTTTTTCTGCACCAAATTCTATTAAAGGTTTTATCATTTCTAAACTATTCTGCTTACTAGAAATGGTTAAAGGAGTCTCGCTATAATAATTTTTTTGATTTAAAATCTTTTCAAACTTTTTATTCGAAGTCGTTTTAAAATGATTTAGAATTTTTTTAACTGCATCAATATTACCACTTTTAACAATAAAATGGAAGAGAGTATTTTTAGAAAGGCTTTTATATTCAAAAAAAAACTTATCAATTATTTCACCATGATCACATGCATAACTCCAAACTGATAATAAATAACTGTTAGCATTTTTGACTATTTTAAATCCTAATAATTCAAGAGCATTCTCTAACACATCCTTCTCTCTACTCTGGTCTTTCAATTGAAGTCTTATAACTTCTTGAACTAATCGATGAATACTTAAAACGCCCCATTTAATGTTGACCATGGAATATTGTACAAGTAAATCAGTTGCTTTCTCTCGCATTTTTTTATCTTTTATTAAATTTGAAAAAACGATGCGTGGTTTTATTGAATCAGGAACGAGGTACGCCATAATTTCAATTATTTTAATTGAATCTTCGTTTTCTTCTTTAATATTTTCTAACGTGACGTTCCATGTTGTTAGAACCGTTTTGTTATATTGACTATTTTTATGGCGGTGCTTAAGTAATTGGACTTTAGTCGATGCAACTTGGAACTCTTTGAGATAATGTCTCACTTCAAATTTCTTTTTTCCATACTGTGTTGCACTTTCATTTTTCATTTGAATGTAAGCCACTGCTTGTCCTAAAGCAAGTGGAAAATTACCTAATTGGTTTCCTAAATCTTTTAATTCGTTATCACCTGAATTATTTTTAGTGGGAATTTTTAATGCTTTTTTTATGAAGTCAAGAGATTCATTAGAAGTGAAATAATTTAAATTAATTACACACACGTCTCCCGTATCAGCTAAATTCCAATCCTGATTACGGGAAGTTATTAAAATATGTGGCTTTTGAGAAGGTAATGAAAACGGTAGAAAATCTTTAATTATTTCATATTTTTCCGCATTGTCGAATATGAATAAACATTTTCCATTGCCAAAATGCCTATAAATATTTTGAATAATTAATGCAATTTTTCTATCATCGACTGGAATATTAAGTTGTTCTGCTAATCTAGTAAATGAGTCCTTTAGACTATCTTGTGTTTCTGAATTGATCCAGATCAGATTGTTGTCATACGAATCCTGATATATAATTGCATACTTTCTTGAAAGTTCACTCTTTCCTATTCCACCCAAACCACTTACGGAAGTGGTTTGTGAGATAACGGCACTACGGGCAGCATTTTGTAATTTTTGATGAAGACCTTTTAGAACTTCCGTTCTTCCTGTAAAGGTTATCACAGGTTCTCTCATGTCAAACCAGACATGATCTTTTTTATGTTGATGATTTTTGGACTCTTTGCTTTGAACTAATGAATCAACTTTCGCTTCTACTTTTTCGATTGTAGGTTTAAGTTGTTCATTAATACACGCTTTTACTTCCATTATGCCTAGTTGGGTGTTTTCAATTTTCGGTTTAAGTTCATTTATATTTTTATCAACATTATCTATTTTCACTTTTGTCTCCTTACAAATGTAAAGTATATCTCCACTGTTGATACTGTCCAAAATAACTTTCAATTCCTCCTCTAGTTTCTCTTTTGTTAAATCACAATTTGTAACGTGTTTTTCTCTTGAGCTATAAATTTTTTCTTTAAATTCATCTGAAGTTTCCCATGTAAATAGAAAACGATAGCCAATTATTACAAGACGAACTTTAGAAGAATTTTTTAGAAAATATTTTGTACAATTATTGTCAATATTGTTTACAACTCCAACTCCTTCAAATATTTTTTTTGTATTTAATTCAATTCCATTATATTTGACATTGCGGTTTTTCGATTCACCAAAAACAACACCTTTAGTGATAAATTCATGAAAGGATGCTTCATCAATGGTACTGTTACCTTCATCGGTTTTTATAAAATTTATCACTCTGTCAACTGCATCTGTTGCCAATTTCTCCATTCCTATTTGCCAACTCATTCCTATTTGCCAACTCATTAGTAACTAACATGAACTGATTTTGGTAACAATAAAAAATTTCTCCAGCAGCCTCAACCAATATTTTTCTGAAGTCATCGTTATCGTTCACCTGCCGTAGGTTATCATTAACTTTTTTAGACTTTGATCTGTGAACAGTTGCAGCTAATCTTACACTTTGTGAGGCAACCTCTGTCAAAATTGGAATATTAATTACTGGGATAACTTTAATTATATTTAAAAAGGTATTCCCCTTTTTTCCTTGTTTCGGTGTTCCACCCACAGCTGCTTCCTTTTTAAGTTCAATTATTTTGGTTTCGAAAGTTTCTACAAAACATTTACAAAAAACTGTAAGCGTTCTAACTATCTTCCTAATGTTGTAGTCTGACGTTCCCGGTTCCTGTCCAGTATTAATACTCTCAGCCATTTTGAATTAATTAATAAATTCGTAATTTTGATGATTTTCTACAAAAGAAACATCGTTTTAATATATTGAATAATGTGATTTCATTATTAATTTTATGTTATCAATTTGAATCCTCTTTGTTTCAGCAAAGATTCTGGTGAAGAAAAATATTCAGAAATTAGTTGAAGTTTAATTAATTATTTCACAGGACAAAAAGTTTTTTCTTCAAAATATCAAATTAGAAATTTACAATTAGAATATCAAACTCTAAATGTCCGAGATCAGTTTCAATTATATATTAAGAATTTAATAGCAACAGTATTATATTTTGCCGGGGATAAAATTCAATCGGTTCCAAAAATATATAATTAAATGTAATTTACATGTGTTCACCTCACCATATCGGGTTTTTTTTGTACCAATCACAATAGGCCCGGTAGACACGAAATTCAAGCATCTTCTAATATTTTGAACTTTGAAATTATTATTAAACGAGTTAAACAATTAATTGACTATTCTAGAAAAAAAAGAAACCATAACATTCTATTTTTCTTTTTGTTACGAAAAAAGTCAAAGATTTTATTCTTCTTAAATTTTAATTCATTCTTCTTCTTTTTTAGAAAATCACAAAAATTTGTAATATTTTTGAATTGAATAAAAAAACAGATTTTTATGAATCGTTTGAAAAAATAAGTTTTGTGTTTTTGTTACTCCAACATATTTAAAATTGATAAGAATTGGCAAACAGATAATATTGCTTCGTCGTAATCGACTAAGCCTTGTAATGGAAAATTTTCAAATTCAACTTTTTTTATTTTTAAAAGACACAATTAAAAGAAAATTTCCAAAAAAAATTTTTTCTCACATAGAATGACCCTAGGGCAACTTATTTTTACTAACAAAAGGTCAAATTGGTGGTTATTGCAACTTTTATCCCCAAAAAAGGGGTCAAAAAAATCCTGTCAGTCCGGACTCCGTCCGCCGAATGTTTACACGATAACTCAAAAACGCGCAAAGTGATTTCAATAAAATTTTGGAATTAGTATTATTTTGGTCCCGAATAGAACCCTATTGGGGGTTCGGGGCACGGGGTGGAGCACCCCCCATACAAATTTTTTGGAAAATACAGTTTTTTAAGAACATGTGAACAGATTGCAATGAAATTTTGGGATTAGTGTTTTATTATATTAAATGATGGTTCCATGGAGGGGTTTTCAGAACTTGGGTATATTGTTATCCGTTCGTGTTAAATGCTGAAAATACTATTGCATAATATTCGACGAAGCATACAGCCATACTTGCCTGTCATTTTTTCTTACGTGACTAAATGACTCATAATCAACGATATATGAATAAACTTTCTTAACGTGTATTAATATAAATTATTTAGAAAATTACGTAAGTAAATTAAGACGCCATGATAACCACACCCAAAATTATAAATTATTATGGATTAATGGATTATTATGTCGTGTATCCTGTATCAGCCACGTGAATGTAAGATATGGAGTCTATTATTATAATACAGTGTAAACTACTTTTTCTACCACTGCAATTATTAATTAGAGTCGAGCATACTTTCACACTGACATGGAGTGGCTAATTATAAATGGAAACTTAAATTATTCACGTTTGTGTAAATGGATAAGTATGAATCTATATCGGAACTTTAGTTTTTTTGTAGGATTAATTTAATCATCCAAATAAATGGTTGTAGTGTCTTTTATTATTTTGCATCGGAATTTTAAAGAAGAAAATTTTATTTCTTAACTTTGAACATTTATTCATAATTCACGACGTGGCTTTTGAATAACGTTATTGAAAAGATTTTTTATAAGACACAAATATTACAGAACAACAGGAGAATTTTTAACTTACTCTGAACTTATTAAATTAGTTTCACTTTTTATTCTGTTGGATCAACGAATAGAGAGAATTATTTTAACAAAAACTTTTAAAATGAACTTTTTATTTAATGAAAATAATTAATAATAATTTTGAATTTTATTGTTTACGTCACAGTACAACTTCACCCTTTTAACTAACCGTTACACAATTTATACCCAAAATATATAGTTTTTGGGTTCGTCTGCTTATAGAGAGAGAGAGAGAAATATTTCTTATCAAAATTTGTTAAAAACAAAAGATAAATGAAATAAATAAATTTTGTAACGTGTACAAAACTATTTCTAAATTTATTGAATTTAATATTTTCGGTTTCTTCAAATAATCAATTTTTTTTTAAGTGAATTGATTATTTTCTTATCTCATATTTTCGAAGCAAAGGGAAATAAATTTAATACACATCTTTTTCTTTTCTTTTTGTTATTTGAGATAAAAAAAAAAGGGAAAAATGGGTGAAGGTGAGTAATGTAAATACAGATAATTAATATTATTTAATAAACAGAAATTTACAGGGTGAAAAGCAATAAATGTTGATTTCAAAAATTTCATCTATGAAAACTGGAAATGTTGGGATAAATATATCCATGTTCCATGCTGAATGTGATAAGAACACAGGATCCAAATTTAAAGGTTAAAAGTATTATCTAGCCTAACAAATTCTTACAAATTTTTGAATTTTATAAAGAAAGTAAAATTAATTAAATTGAAAACACAGGAAAATATGCAACAGGTTTCAATGAATGATGTAAGATAATTGGACAGCACCAGCCACAAAGTACTAGTTACAGAGTTAGATAGAGAAATTTTTCTTATCAAAATTATTAAGAACAAGGAAATAAATTAAATAAATTAATTTTGTAACGTGTACAAAAATATTTCCAAATTATTGAATTTAGTATTTAAACAGTTTTCTTAATTCAATTGATTATTTTCTTATCTCATGAACGAAATTTAACACACATTTTTTTTGCCAAATTAAATTTTATTGTACTTGAATTTTTTATTAACCTAGTACATCTGCATATATATACCACCTAGCATCTGCATATGCATTGTAAATTGATTCGGCGCATTGCCTCCTCTTAGGACACATGAAGATTTCCTATGAAATCGTTCCGTTATCCTGCACACAGGCCGGAGGAGGTCATAGATGTTATTAATTATTGCCCACTATTTTATGTGTGTTTAGTACATAATTAGCCGAATAAAAAATTCCATCCCGCCTCGGCCGAAATTCGAACTCGGTACCTACCGCGCCAAACGCAATCACGTTGCCAAATTAAATTAAATCGTTTATAACTTAGCATGTATAAATAATCACGTTCATTTCGGCATTTATAATTTTTAAAAAGAATTTTTAATACCCATTGGTTTGTGTCTATGCTTAGTTTATTCAATGTTAAGATAATAATTTTATGTGGAGCCGCTAAGTAGTTTTTATTACGAAAATATTTATAATTTAATTTAATTATTGGTGATCTATGCTAAAGCTACGGTCTCGTACAAAACAGACAAAACACGAAAAACTTAAAACAACACGATTTAACTTTGAATAAATAAATAAGAATAATTTTTAAGTTATACTTGAAGTTTGAGTAGTGTCTTACACTAGCATGAACTACTAAAATTTACGATTGCAGATCTTTAGGAATAATAGAAGCAAGTAAATGCCTCCGACGTTAATCTATCATTTGTAAATCGAAAAAAATTATATATCGTATTTCTAACTTTTAAAAATGATTTTAAAATTTAAAAAACAAAGTAATATTACAATCGCTATTGTTTAATTAAACCAGGAATACATGACTCAAGAAATAACTCTAAACGTGAGTATACATTGTTTCAAAATATTGAATAATTTGAATTAAATAAATTTCTTACAATGAATTAGATTCCTTTACAATTGTAATTGTAATTCGTATGTTAGTTCTTCCTCTTCTTCACCAGTCACAAAATATCCGCCGTATCGTGTTAAACTGAAAAAATTTTTAAAAATATAATTTTTATTAAATGAGCAAAATAATTATTTGCCTATTCTATAAAAAGGGAAACTCTTATATTCTGTTTATCTTTTTGTAGCGGAAAAATTTAAGTAGCTGAGATACAAATTATTGTTGTAAAATTTAAATTCATTCTTATTCTTTTTCACAATAACGCAAAACTTTATAATATTTAGGAATTGAATTTAGATGTCGATTGAAATAATTTTTTCTATTGGTTTTACCTGAACGTATTAAAATTGATATGAATTGGCAAACAGATAATATTTTCTTACGTGAATTAATGACTCATAATCAACGATATACGAATAAACTTTCTTATCGTATTATAAAAATTATTAAGAAAATTACGTAAGTAAATTAAGACGCCATTACGACCACACCCAAAATAATGAAGGATTAATGGATTGTTATGTCTTGTACCGTGAATGTAAGAAATGGAATCATTTATTATAATACAATCTAAACTACTTTTTCTAGCACAAATATTTTATCTCAATATTATTAATGCGACTGGGGCATAATTTCACTCTGACATGGAAAGGCTAATTATAAATGGTAACTTAAATTTTTCGGGTTTGATTAAATGGATAAGTAATCTATATCGGAATTATAGTTCTATTGGAGGATTAAGTTATTCATCCAAATGGTTGTAGTGTCTTTTATTATTTTGCATCGGAATTTTAACGAAGAAAATCTTATTTCTTAACTTTGAAGATTTATTCATGTTTCACGACGTGGCTTTTGAATAACGTTATTGAAAAGATTTTTTTAAGACGCAAATATTACGGAACAACAAGAGAATTTTAAACTTACTCTGAACTTACTAAATTAGTTTCACTTTTTATTCTGTTGCTTCAACGAATATAGAGAATTATTTTAACAAAAACTTTTAAACTGAACTTTTTATTTAAAGAAAATAAATAATATTTATTTTGAACTTTATTGGTATTGTCACAGTACAGCTTCACCCATTTAACTAAACGTTTCACAATTTATACCCAAAATAGATAGTTTTTTGGTTCGTCTTCTTAGAGAGAGAAATATTTCTTATCAAAATCTGTTAAAAAAAAAGATAAATGAAATAAATAAATTTAGTTACCGTGTGCAAAAATATTTCTAAATTTATTGAATTTAATATTTTCGGTCTCTTCAAAAAATCAATTTTTTTTAAGTGAATTGATTATTTTTTTATCTAATAATATTAATATTTATTTATTTATTAATATTTGCGAAGCAAAGGGAAATAAATTTAATACATATCTTATTTTTTTTTTTAGTGCTTTAAGATAAAAAAAAAACAGGGGAAAAATGCGTGAAGGTGATTAATGTAAGTACAGATAATTAATATTATTTAAAAAACAGAAATTTACAGGGTGGAACATTATGAAATTTATTAATTGAATAAAATAATAGAATTTTAAGTAACAAAATTTAGATATCGATTTCTTAATTCAATTGAGTATTTTCTTATCTCATGAAGGAGAACGAAATTTAACACACATTTTTTTTTGCCAAATTAAATTGTATTGTAATGTACTTGAATTTTTTATTAACCTAGTACATCAACGACTTAGGTTACCACTTAGAATCTGCATATGCATTTTATATCGATTCGGCGCATTGCCTCCTCTTAGGAAACATGAAGATTTCCTAAGAAGAATCGTTCGGTTAAAAGCTTATCCTGCACACCGGCCGGAGGTCATAGATGTTATTAATCATTGCCCACTACTTTATGTGTGTTTAGTACATAATGTGGTATATATCCATACTCTCTATATTCCATGATACTTGGAATATTTATTAAATTATACCAAATTAAATTAATTAAATTGAATTATTAAATTATACCAAATATTATTACCAATTATATTGTAATAGTATTGTATAAATATCAACTTTGAATTTAAATGTATTAGTATGTTAGTTGTAATTATAAATCAAAAAGGATTGATTACCTCTTCTTGATCAAACCGTTATATTATTGAATTATTGAATTCATTGTAATACAAATATTAAAACAGAATTTATTTAAAATAAAATATATAACAAGATTATTATATATAACAATGGTGACAGCGGTAAACAAAAATCAGTACGTAGATAAAGTGTGAAAAAAATAAAAGAATATTATAATACAAATTTTTTTTTAAATTTTCGCAAAGTCCTATTAAAAAGTGAACGGTAAAATATCAAGTAAAAGCACAAATAATACAATAATATATTTTTATATCTGAATATATATATAAATCAAAAATTATACAAATAATTGAAGTTAAAATATTAATTCATATTAAATAAAATATATTCATATTAAATTTTTTTTTATTAATATCAAAATAAAAAAACGACAGGCAAGTATGGCTGTATGCTTCGTCGAAATTTATGCGATAGTATTGTCATTTAATATAATAAAAAAAAATTATATAGGGGTGCTCCACCACGTGTTCCGATCCCCCCTAAAATCAATATGGTTCTATGATGGACCAATAAAATACTAATCCCAAAATTTCATTGCAATCAGTTGTTGCAATCCTCGGGAATCTGATTTTTTCCAAAACAATTGTATGGGGGTGCTCCACCCCGTGCCCCGATCCCCCCTAAAATCAATATGGTTCTATGATGGACCAATAAAATATTAATCCCAAAATTTCATTCCAATCAGTTGTTGCAATCCTCGGGAATCTGATTTTTTCCAAAACAATTGTATGGGGGGGTGCTCCACCCCGTGCCCCGATCCCCCCTAAAATCAATATGGTTCTATGATGGACCAATAAAATACTAATCCCAAAATTTCATTGCAATCAGTTGTTGCAATCCTCGAGAATCTGATTTTTTCCAAAACAATTGTATGGGGGTGCTCCACGCCGTGCCCCGATCCCCCCTAAAAACAATTTGGTTCTATAATGGACCAAAAAAATACTAATCCCAAAATTTCATTGCAATCAGTTGTTGCAATCCTCGGGAATCTGATTTTTTCCAAAACAATTGTATGGGGGGTGCTCCACCCCGTGCCTCGATCCCCCCTAAAATCAATATGGTTCTATGATGGACCAATAAAATACTAATCCCAAAATTTCATTGCAATCAGTTGTTGCAATCCTCGGGAATCTGATTTTTTCCAAAACAATTGTATGGGGGGTGCTCCACCCCGTGACCCGATCCCCCCTAAAATCAATATGGTTCTATGATGGACCAATAAAATACTAATCCCAAAATTTCATTGCAATCAGTTGTTGCAATCCTCGGGAATCTGATTTTTTCCAAAACAATTGTATGGGGGGTGCTCCACCCCGTGACCCGATCCCCCCTAAAATCAATATGGTTCTATGATGGACCAATAAAATACTAATCCCAAAATTTCATTCCAATCAGTTGTTGCAATCCTCGAGAAACTGATTTTTTCCAAAACAATTGTATGGGGGGTGCTCCACCCCGTGCCCCGATCCCCCCTAAAATCAATATGATTCTATGATGAACCAATAAAATACTAATCCCAAAATTTTATTGCAATCAGTTGTTGCAATCCTCGAAAAACTGATTTTTTCCATAACATTTGTATGGGGGGTGCTCCACCCCGTGCCCCGATCACACCCCAAATCAATAGGGTTCTATTGGGGACCAAAATAATACTAATCCCAAAATTTTATTGAAATCACTTCACGCGTTTTTGAGTTATCGTGTTAACATACGGAGTCCGGCGGACGGAGTCCAGACTGACAGGATTTTTTTGACCCCTTTTTTGGGGATAAAAGTTGCAATAACCACCAATTTGACCTTTTGTTAGTAAAAATAAGTTGCCCTAGGGTCATTCTATGTGAGAAAAATTTTTTTTTGGAAATTTTCTTTTAATTGTGTCTTTTAAAAATAAAAAAAGTTGGATTTGAAAATTTTCCATTACTAGGCTTAGTCGATTACGACGAAGCAAAATAATTAAAAATTAAAACAAAAAACACATGGTTTTAATGGGCCATCCCATGATCGAATGAACCAACAAACAAGGAACAATTCATAGTGGACTACTCCCAGATCAAATGAATTCAACTAATTTCAAATTTATAATGCACATGGTGGAAAACAACAAATAATTTCAGATCGAATGGATTCAACAATTTTCAAAATAGAAAATCATGGAGATAAACAATATGCACATGGTCGATGATAATAGCAACTGTAAATCAATTGGACATCTGCAATAACAACTTTAGAAAAGCAGTAATTTATTATAATATATTTAACAGGGTGAGTCATATGTAAAAAAAAAAAAAATAAAAATAAAAAGAAAAAAAACAATAATAATAAAAAAAACGACAGGCAAGTATGGCTGTATGCTTCGTCGAAATTTATGCGATAGTATTGTCATTTAATATAATAAAAAAAAATTATATGGGGGTGCTCCACCACGTGTTCCGATCCCCCCTAAAATCAATATGGTTCTATGATGGACCAATAAAATACTAATCCCAAAATTTCATTCCAATCAGTTGTTGCAATCCTCGGGAATCTGATTTTTTCCAAAACAATTGTATGGGGGGTGCTCCACCCCGTGCCCCGATCCCCCCTAAAATCAATATGGTTCTATGATGGACCAATAAAATATTAATCCCAAAATTTCATTCCAATCAGTTGTTGCAATCCTCGGGAATCTGATTTTTTCCAAAACAATTGTATGGGGGGGTGCTCCACCCCGTGCCCCGATCCCCCCTAAAATCAATATGGTTCTATAATGGACCAAAAAAATACTAATCCCAAAATTTCATTCCAATCAGTTGTTGCAATCCTCGGGAATCTGATTTTTTCCAAAACAATTGTATGGGGGTGGTCCACCCCGTGCCCCGATCCCCCCTAAAATCAATATGGTTCTATGATGGACCAATAAAATACTAATACCAAAATTTCATTGCAATCCTCGAGAATCTGATTTTTTCCAAAACAATTGTATGGGGGTGCTCCACCCCGTGATCCGATCCCCCCTAAAAACAATTTGGTTCTATGATGGACCAATAAAATACTAATCCCAAAATTTCATTGCAATCCTCGAGAATCTGATTTTTTCCCCAACAATTGTATGGGGGTGCTCCACCCCGTGATCCGATCCCCCCTAAAAACAATTTGGTTCTATAATGGACCAAAAAAATACTAATCCCAAAATTTCATTGCAATCAGTTGTTGCAATCCTCGGGAATCTAATTTTTTCCAAAACAATTGTATGGGGGGTGCTCCACCCCGTGCCTCGATCCCCCCTAAAATCAATATGGTTCTATGATGGACCAATAAAATACTAATCCCAAAATTTCATTGCAATCAGTTGTTGCAATCCTCGGGAATCTGATTTTTGCCAAAACAATTGTATGGGGGGTGCTCCACCCCGTGACCAGATCCCCCCTAAAATCAATATGGTTCTATGATGGACCAATAAAATACTAATCCCAAAATTTCATTCCAATCAGTTGTTGCAATCCTCGGGAAACTGATTTTTTCCAAAACAATTGTATGGGGGTGCTCCACCCCGTGCCCCGATCCCCCCTAAAATCAATATGATTCTATGATGGACCAATAAAATACTAATCCCAAAATTTTATTGCAATCAGTTGTTGCAATCCTCGAAAAACTGATTTTTTCCAAAACATTTGTATGGGGGGTGCTCCACCCAGTGCCCCGATCACACCCCAAATCAATAGGGTTCTATTGGGGACCAAATCAATAATAATTCCAAAATTTTATTGAAATCCCTTCACGCGTTTTTGAGTTATCGTGTTAACATACGGAGTCCGGCGGACGGAGTCCGGACTGACAGGATTTTTTTGACCCCTTTTTTGGGGATAAAAGTTGCAATAACCACCAATTTGACCTTTTGTTAGTAAAAATAAGTTGCCCTAGGGTCATTCTATGTGAGAAAAAATTTTTTTTGGAAATTTTCTTTTAATTGTGTTTTTTAAAAATAAAAAAAGTTGAATTTGTAAATTTTCCATTACAAGGCTTAGTCGATTACGACGAAGCAAAAACGACAGGCAAGTATGGCTGTATGCTTCGTCGATTTTTATGCGATAGTATTGTCATTTAATATAATAAAAAAAAATTAAATATGGGTGCTCCACCCCGTGCCCCGATCCCCCCTAAAATCAAAATGGTTCTATGATGGACCAATAAAATAGTAATCCCAAAATTTCATTGCAATCAGTTGTTGCAATCCTCGGGAAACTCCGTGCCCCGATACCCCCCCTAGGGTCATTCTATGTGAGAAAAAACTTTTTTTGGAAATTTTCTTTTAATTGTGTCTTTTAAAAATAAAAAAAAGTTGAATTTGAAAATTTTCCATTACAAGGCTTAGTCGATTACGACGAAGCAAATATATATACATTTATTAAATTATAATAATAACTAAGTAATTATAATACGAATGACTGATACTAAGAATACTATTAATTTAAGAAATAGACCTATTAATAAATTAGATGAATTAAAAAAAAAAGTTAGATCCAAGTCTGTGACTGGAATTGACGAAAAGAAAATAATTAAGATTGAAAAAGAAAAAATAAGAAATTTTTTTAAAGAACATTTGCCAGTTCAAAGTAACAAAAAATCACAAGTACCAAATAGCAAATTAATTCCAGAAAATTTAAAAAGCGGTAAAGTAAACATTGGTAGTGTGAAATTACAACCTGAAATATCAGATAATGAAAGTACACATTCACAAGATTCTGAAAATTCATTAAACGCAAATTCTAATAAAATTTTTAAAATACAATCGAATATGGCTTTTAATGTGAGTAATGCACTTAAAATTATACCGTCGTTTTCCGGAAAAGTTCAGTCAGAATTTCATAAATATTGTATCTGTTGTGAAATAATTTGGAAACCGTTAACAACTGTTGACGACAAAAAATTGTTCATTGATATCGTACAAACCAAACTTTCAGATCAAGCATACGAAGTTGTAAAATACAAAACCTTTACAAAATGGGAAGATCTTAAACTAGCTCTTGAAAAAAAATTTATTAAACGACGTTCTTAAGGTACCGTATCTACAGAGTTAGTGTGTATAACGCAACAAAGAAACGAAAGTGTCCAAGACTGCGCGGAAAAAGTTGAAAACCTCTTAAATGAACTTAACGATTTATGCATTAATAAACAAGGTGAAGATGCCTCGGATGTTATAAGAAAAGTAAATGAAACAACCGCATTAAATTCATTTCAAGATGGATTAAGAGAAAATTTAAAAATAATAATTAAATCACATCATTTTGATACGTTAAATGAAGCCATTTCTCAGGCAATAGAAGAAGAAATTTCTCATAAACCGGTTTTACACAAAAGATCTAATTTATATTGTAATTTTTGCAGAAAAACGGGTCATGAATTCGAAAATTGCTACATTAAAAATAAATCATATTATCAAAATTCAAATTCACACAATAATTCGACAAATTTTAACCAAAATAAAGATTTTAGACAAAGGTATGATTCGAAATCTTATCAAAATCCAAATTCCAATTATAATGATAATCGAAATTATCAAGGTCAAAACTATCAAGGTCAAAATTATCAAAGTCCAAAGTATAATCAAAACTACCAAAATCGACATTATCAAAATTTAAATTTCCAAAATTCTAATAATTACCAAAATTATAACAATGTTAATTATAGAAACTATTCAAATGAGAATCCAAATCGTACTAATCAAAATCCTGACTACAATCAAAATTATCTGAACCAAAGTCGAAGTCAAAATCAAGCTGAAAATGATATTAAAAATCGTAATTTTAATGAAATTAATAATTCTAACCAGAATTATAAACAAAAAAACCGTATTTTCATGAACAGTTCATTTAGAAATACACTAATGTGTAATTATTGCAAAAACGAAGGTCATGATATATCTGAATGCGAAATAAGAAAATCAAATAGTTCAAGGATGGGTATTGAAAGTATTGTTCGTAATAATCAACCATTAACGTCGGAAAACATAACCCGACCCGCAGGCAGCGCTATTCGGGTCCAGGATATTTAGAATTGTCTAGTAATAAAATCTCATATGAAGGAAATTTAACTTCAGTACTATTAAAAAATAACAATATATTACCAACCTTACATAATGAAAAAAAATATTTATACAATTTTACATATCCAATTGAAAATAATTGCAAATACGTAAATCTTAATGTCGACATTTTATCAAACCCTCAATGTATTTTTCTTATTGACACTGGAGCTGATAAAAAAACAATTTATTAAAAATGATACATATTGTTATCCACATCAAAAATGTTTAATCAAAGGTATAACTGACACAAATATTGAGGCATTGGCGATAGTTCATAATAATATAAAATCACCGAAATCAACCAACCTTTTTCAAAAATTTCATATAATATCAGACGATTTCCCACTTCAATGTGCAGGCATATTGGGAAACGATTTCTTTAACAATTATAAATGTAAAATCGATTATGCAGATAAATCAATAGAGATTAAGCAAAATAAATTTTCATTCAATATTCCGTTTTGCTCTTATGAAGAAAAATTAGAAATACCGGCAAGAGTAGAAAAAATTATTAAATTACCAATTAACAGTACAAGCGAAAAGGAATTACTATGTCCTTCACAGGAAATTTTACCAGGAGTATTTTTAGCTGGCTGTATTATTCAAAACAATAATAATTCTACTACATTTAGTTTATTAAATAATAATGATTTTTCGGTCAAATTAGAAAATATTGAGATTAAAACAGAGAATTTAAAAAATTATGACGTTTTCAAATTAAATTATTGGAATGATAATATTGAAAATCGTTCTAAAATACTTAATTCTGAAATAGAAACATCACATTTAAATAATGAGGAAGAAGAATCCATATTAAAAATTTGCCGTAATTTTAATGACATTTTCCATTTGGAAGGTGACAAATTATCAGCAACAAATGCAATTTATCATGAAATTTCTATTAAACCTAATTCGCAACCAACTAATAAAAAACCTTATAGATTACCACACTCATCTAGAGCAGAAATAAATTCTCAAGTAGGCAAAATGTTAGAAGACGAAATAATCGAACATAGTATTAGTCCATGGAACTCGCCATTGCTTGTAGTTCCAAAAAAATCAAATAATGATCAGAATAAATGGCGCGTTGTTGTAGAATTAAATAAATTAACAGTCGATAATATTTTTCCGTTACCGAATATTACGGAAATTTTGGATCAATTAGGGAACTCAACATATTTTAGCACACTCGATTTAGCAAATGGTTATCACCAGGTATTACTTCATCCAAACGATCCTGAAAAAACAGCTTTTAGCACAAATATGGGACATTTTCATTATAAACGAATGCCATTCGGTTTAAAAGGTGCATCGAGCACTTTCCAACGATTAATGAATAACTTTTTAAGTGGACTAAACGGTATAAAGTTTTTCGTTTATCGATGTTGTCATTTATGGTTACAATCTTGAAGACCATAACAAAAAATTGGTTGACGTGTTGAATTGTTTTCGTAAGTTCAATCAAAGAAATGTAATTAAATATTTAAAAGAAATTAAATATTTGGGTCACATAATTACAAATAATGGAATAAACCAGATCCATTAATTATAGAGGAAATAAAAAAATATCCAATTCCTAAAAATAAATCAGAAGTACAAGCTTTTCTAGGCTTAACAGGTTATTACCGACAATTTATAAGAAATTTTGCAAATATTTCCGAGCCACTTTCCGCTCTAAAAAAAAGGAACAACAGTTTTGTATGGAATGCTTTTTGAGAAGAAGCTTTCTCAACATTAAAAGAAGTCCTTATAAAACTTCCAATATTACAATACCTCGACTTTACAAAAACTTTTTATATGACAACCGATGCTTCAAACGTTGCAATAGGCGCAATTTTATCGCACATAATTGAGTCAAAAGACCTGTCAATCGCTTTTGCGAGTAGAGTTTTAAATGACACAGAACGCAATTATCCGACGGTTAAAAAAGAGCTTCTAGCTATAATATGGGCAGTTAGAAGATTATATTCACAGATTATAAACCATTAATTTATTTATATTCAACTAATAATCAAGCTGCAATCCTTTTACGATGGCGTCTTGTACTTGATGAATATGATTTCGAAATAGTTTACAAACCTGGAAAATATAATTTAAATGGTGATGCACTTTCAAGAATTCAAATCGAGTCCTCAGAAAAGGAAATGAAAGTAGTAACGCTTGCGCGTCTAATATAGTAAATCAATCAATCAAATTTAAATAACACTAAAAATATTATTAAAATCGAGAATGAAAATAAAATCGAACAAATTATAAAAGATTTTCATGTTACACCTTTAGGAGGTAGGTCACCAAGGTGTAATAAGAACATATTATCGTATAAAACTTCTACATCAAACAAACCCTTTGAAAAAATTTTTTGGATATAGTCGGTCCATTTACACAGTCGTACGAAGGAAACAAATTAATTTGAACAGTTCTAGATGATTTATCAAAATTCTCAATCGCCATTACAATAACAAATCAAGAATCATCAACAATAGCTGAAGCATTTGTTGAAAATATAATATGTAAATTTGGATATCCATTTTCAATTGTTACAGACCAAGGTTCAAATTTTATGGGAGAAGTTTTTACACAAGTTTGTAAAATCCTTAAAATAAAAAAATTAAATACTACCGCATACCATCCTCAGACTAATGGAGCGTTAGAGCGTTTACATAGAACTCTTGGCGAGTATTTAAGAAATTATAGTCAAAAAGATCCACTTGGTTGGGATAGATGGATTCCTTTTGCAATTTTTTCGTATAATTCCACTCCTCATTCATCAACCGGTTATATGCCTTTCGAAATGTTATTTGGGTATAAACCTAACATTCCAATTTCATTGAAAACGAAACCAGATCCCCTTTATAATTTTGACGATTATGCACAAGAATTGAAATATCGTTTAAAAAATTCATGGAAAATAGCTAAAGAAAAATTAATTACAAAAAAAGAAAAATCAAAAATAAACTATGATCGCAATGTAAATCATGATAATTTTAAAGTTGGAAACAAAGTTTTTTTAAGAAATGAAACTCGCGCGGGCAAAGTAGATGCACTCTGGTTGGGTCCGTACGAAATCATTGACATAATTTCTGATGAGAATACCGTAATAGATATTGGTAAAAAACAAAAAATAGTGCATAACAATCGATTAAAGTTAAGCAATGAGAGAATACAGTAAATTAATAAGAATGAAGTCTAATCCGTAATACTTTCTTTTCAAAAAATTTTTTTTTTTGGAATTAGTTAGTTATTATATTATCTTTAAAACAAAAAAAAAATTATTATTAAATTTTGTAACAGATATAAAATGGAATTTTATGCAATTAATGTATAAAAAAAAAAATAATTGAAATGAATATAAAAAAAAAAGAATATATGAATAATAAAAAAAAAAAAAAAAAACAAACGAAAAAAAAAAGTTTTCTCAAGAAAAATCCTTTTGCATAGGATTTATCTTCCATTTAGGAGGGAGGTGTGGTATATATCCATACTCTCTATATTCCATGATACTTGGAATATTTATTAAATTATACCAAATTAAATTAATTAAATTGAATTATTAAATTATACCAAATATTATTACCAATTATATTGTTATAGTATTGTAAAAATATCAACTTTGAATTTAAATGTATTAGTATGTTAGTTGTAATTATAAATCAAAAAGGATTGATTAACTCTTCTTGATCAAACCGTCTCACGAACAACATATAAAAAAAATATAAAATAAATTATATTATTGAATTCATTGTAATCCAAATATTAAAACAGAATTTATTTAAAATAAAATATATAACAAGATTATTATATATAAATATATATATATATAACAGCCAAATGAAAAATTCCATCCCGCCTCGGTCGAGAATCGAACTCGGTACCTCCCGCTCAAACCCAAATAACGTTGCGAAATTAAATGAAATCGTTTATAACTTAGCATGTATAAATAATCACTTTCATTTCGGCGTTTATAATTTTTAAAAATAATTTTTAATACCCATTGGTTTGTGTCTGTACTTAGTTTATTCAATGTTAAGATAATAATTTTATGTAGAGCCGCCAGTAGTTTTTATTACGAAAATCTCTATAATTTAGTTTAATTATTGGTGATCTATGCTAAAGCTACGGTCTCGTACAAAACACACAAAGCACGAAAAACTTAAAACAACACGATTTAACTTTGAATAAATAAATAAGAATAATTTTTAAGTTATACTTGAAGTTTGAGTAGTTTCTTATACTAGCATGAACTACTAAAATTTACGATTACAGATCTTTAGGAAGAAAAGAAGCAAGTAAATGCCTCCGACAATAATCCATCATTTGTAAATTGAAACAAATTATATATCGTATGTTTAATTTTTAAAAATGATTTTAATGTTTAAAAAACAAAGTAATATTACAATCGCCCTTGTTTAATTAAACCAGGAATACATGACTCAAGAAATAACTCTAAACGTGAGTATACATCGTTTCAAAATATTGAATAATTTAAATTAAATAAATTTCTTACTATGAATTAGATTCCTTTACAATTGTAATTGTAATTCGTATGTGTGTTCTTCTTCTTCTCCACCAGTCACAAAATATCCGCCGTATCGTTTTAAACTGAATAAATTTTTGAAAATATAATTTTTATTAAATGCGCAAAATAATTAATTGCCTATTCTATAAAATGGGAAACTTTTATATTCTGTTTATCTTTTTGTAGCGGATAAAGTTAAGTAGCTGAGATACAAATTATTGTTGTAAAATTTAAATTCATTGTTATTCTTTTTCACAATAACGCAAAACTTTATAATATTTAGGAATTGAATTTAGATGTCGATTGAAATAATTTTTCTATTGTTTTCACCTCAAAGTATTAAAATTGACAAACAGATAATATTTTCTTACGTGAATTAATGACTCATAATCAACGATATACGAATAAACTTTGTTACAAAAGAAATTGCTTTCTTTTATATTATTAAAAACAACGAGAGATTCGGTTTTAAATTAAGTGTTTATTAGATCTTTAAGTCAACTGACTACAATTTTGAATTAACATATATTTATATTGAACTTAAGCTACCTCCCAAAACAGAGTGGGAGAAAAGGAATAACCAATAATAATTGGTTATTGATTGGGGAAAAAATGCTACTTATCAGCATTTTACAGTTTATTGATCTTAATATTTGGTAATTTTAATTCTAACAATGTTGATTATAATATATTGGCATTTGTTAGTTTTATTATTATTTATAATTGTCAGCATTTCTGAGGTTGTTGCTTTCTGTTTTAATATTACATTGTACCACATATTATTATGCGATCTTGCATTTATGTATTCAAGTGGTTTGACTTAGGTTACTTAAAGTCAAACAAAATAATGCAAGTCGACATTAATTAATTGTAGCACAATGTTGAAATATACAATTAATATGTTTTATATTATAGATTATGTTTGTATTATTTATCTTAAATGTAATTAGGTGGTGGTCCACACTACACCACCCCTCTTAAAAGAAGTTGGATCAAATGTTTTCATCAACAGTTGGTTCAACTTGTTCCTCCGGATCTTCTATACTTTGATTCTTAATTTTAAAGTTACATTTAAATTTTTTTCTTAAAATATATATAATTATACAGATAATTATTATTATTATAATGATATAAATTGATGCGAAATGACGAATGTTTTCTTTTTCCAATAGATTATTTTTATTTAGTTTTTCCTCGATTTGTAATTGGTTTAGATCATGACCTAATTTCTCTAATTTGTTATTATTATGGATAAATTTTGGAAAATTATCATTTATTTTTGGTTCGTCAATTCCTATCATAATATCATTTACATTTTTTAATTCTTCGTTTATCTTATCTATTTTTATAAAATTACTGTTTACCATTTTATTATAAATCTTGGTTTGGTTTTTTATTACATGTGAATACATCACAAGACCTTGAGTATGTATTGAGCATTCTGTTTTTAAATGTAATATTCCATTATTTTTTATTTGAATTTGCATATTTTCATTATTACAAATTAAATTTACAATTTCTTCGTTATCACACACAAACATCCATGAGTTTTCATTCTCCAATTTCATCCACATAGTATTTTTAAATGTTATTATTTTTATTTCACAATTATTAGGTAAGGTTGTGTTTGAACTTGAAAAAATTATGAATTCACATGTTTGATGACCGTGTGCGATTAATATTGGAATTTCTTGTTTACATATATAAATATTATTATGATTATAACAATTTTTTATTGTATTAGTATTCATGAATGAATAATGCTCTTTTATTTTGTCTATTACAATTTTTTCTGTACTAGGAATTATTGTACCATACATTTTATTTTTTATTTTAAATGGTAAACTGATCATATCGTATATTTGATATTCTTCGGTTTTGATTAGAGGTATTTTAATCTTAAACATTATTTTATTATTTATTTTTATTGCATCAAAAGTTATGATTTTATATAAAAGATTTACATCCATTGTTGGTATATACACCTCTTTTGATAATTGTGGTATTATTTTATTTAATTCTATTTTTAATCGGGAAGGTGTTATTAAAAATGGATGCAATTTGCCACCAATAGTAGCTAAAATTATTTGCAATAGATTATTTTGTTGTTTTTCAATTTGTGTTGTTTGTAGTAATATGAGTGCATTCAACTCGTCTATTAAATGTATTAATCGTATTGTCTTTACGTCATGTTGTTCAATGTCACGCGTTGTATTTTTTAATATTTCTATCTCAGTGTGTATGGTGTCAAATTTTTTCTGGTCAGTAATTATGGTTTCGTTAACTAGGTCAAATGTTGATTGTATAACAGTCGTTTGTTTAGTTAGTAAATTGAAATTATTTTTATTTTCTTCTTTTAATAAATTTATGTTTTTTTCGTAAAATGTAGCGTCTTCGTCATCCAATGTTCCGAATAGAGATTTACTAATCCTGCCTATTCCATTAAAAAGTGATCGTTTAAATTTAGTATTGTCTGTGCTTAAATAATGATCAATTATGTCTTGTTTGTTGTCAATTTCCTTTTTGATTTTTATTACTTCTATCGTAAATTTGCTACACAAGTCATTTTTTACAATTGGAAAAATTTTTACACATATTTCTTTTATTCGACTACGTAATTCATTTAATGTTTGTATACATTCGTCGTGGTATTCTAAATCAATCGAAGTAACTAGATTCCATTCGTTGGTATAAAAATGGAGTGACCCCGACGGTTTAAAATATATTCCAAGATTTGGATTTAATTCTGTTACCAATGCATATTCATTTTCTAATTTTGCACTGACGAGATTTATTAAAATTATATATATTATTGCTTTGAATGCTCCCATTATTTTACCTGTAATTGTAAACGTTTTTTTTGTTTTTTTGAATATTTTTTTTTATATGACAGGATTATCAGATGACAATATTATTTTTATTTTTGTGAATTAAATAATTTTAATCTATCGTTATGCACTATCTTTATACCGTGTTTAATTTTAATTCCGGTGTTATGAGGAGAGTTGATGGTTTTTACTTCATACGGACCTAACCATAACGGTTGTAATTTGTGTTTTCTGGTCTCGTTTTTCAATAAAACTTGATCGTTTAATTTGGGTTCAAATGGTTTGGTGTATTTATCATAATATGTTTTGGATCGAATTTTATTTTTTTGTAATTCCCGATTTGCGATAGTATGAGATGTTTGTAATCTCATTTTTAATTCGTTCGCGTAATTGTCATAATTATAATATTTTTCTGGTTCTCTTTTTATGTTCGTTGGTAAATCAGGTTTGAACCCATATACGAGTTCATATGGAGTAAAATTTGTACTTGAATGTGGGGTAGTATTATAAACAAACATTGCATATGGAAGCCAAGTATCCCATGACATTGTATCTTTATCTGTATAGTTTCTCAAATATTCAGATAATGTTCTATGACTACGTTCAAGAGCTCCGTTGGTTTGTGGATGGTACGCCGTGGTTTGTATTTTATGTATATTTAGCAATTTACATATATTTTTGAATAATTTACTTAAAAAGTTTGTGCCTTGATCAGTTAAAATGGATAAAGGGGTACCGTGTCTACAAATTATTTGTGTTACGAATTGTTCGGATATTGTTGTAGCTTCGGCATCTGGAATTGGAATAGCTTCAGAGAACTTAGTGAGATCGTCTTGGAATGTTAAGATATATTTATTATTAAGATAACTAGATGGTAGGGGTCCTACTATATCTAAGAAAACCCTTTCGAATGGTTTCTTAGCTGTTGACGTAATTTTCATTGGCATTTTTGTTAGTTGGCAAATTTTATTCTTTTGACATTGTTCGCAATTTTTTATGTATGTTTTTATCTCGTTCAACATACCTTTCCACTTATAATATTGTTGAATTCTTTTTACTGTTCTTTGGTAACCCATGTGACCACCTAAAGGGTTGTTGTGGAATTCTTTTAACACGTTTTTCTTTTCTTCGTCTTTAACTAATTCTTTTAATTGTTTATCGTTTTCTTTTCTAATTGGAAAATTTAAGATTTCAATGTTTTGCGGTTCAATTTCTAAATTAGGAATTTCGATTATTTCTTGATTATTGGTTCGGTTTTGAGATCGAGTTACAACATCGCAAATTTGTTCTGGTATTCTGCTTAAAGCATCTGCATTTAAATTAATTTTACCGGGTTTATAAATAACTTCATAATCATATTCGGCTAATTTAATTTTCCATCTCATCAATCGAGATGAAGGATCTTTAACGCTAAACATCCATTTCAACGGTTTATGATCGGTTACTATTGTGAATCTTCTACCATACAAATATGGACGAAAATTGTGAACAGCCCATACAATAGCTAAAAGTTCCTTTTCTATCGTGGAATAATTTATTTCAGCTTTACACAAGGTCCTGCTGGCGTAAGAAATGGGAAGATCTTTTCCGATTTCACCTTGAGAAAGGACGGCACCAATGGCTTTGCCACTTGCGTCGGTTGTGAGTATGTATTCGCGTTTGAAATCAGGATATTGTAAAATTGGTGTGGTCGTTAATTTTTCTTTTATTGTTTTAAAAGCTTCTTCACACTGTGAAGTCCACTCAAATGGAACGTTTTTCTTTAATAAATGATTTATTGGTTGGGTTATTTTAGAAAAATCTTTAATAAATTTCCTATAATAATTCGCTAAACCGAGAAATGATTTTATACCTTTTTCATTTACTGGACGTGGGAATGATTCAACAACTAATATTTTTGATGGGTCTGGTTTAATTCCGTTTTCTGTTATTATATGCCCTAAATAATTTATTTCTTTTCTAAGGAAGTGGCATTTGTTTGGTTGTAGTTTTAAATTAAATTTTCTAAGACAATTAAATATTTCAATTAACTTATTATTATGATCTAATAGATTTTTTCCGTATATTATTATGTCATCAAGATATACAAAACATTTCATCCCTTGCAACCCAGTAAGAACATGATTCATTGCTCTCTGGAAAGTTGCTGGGGCACCTTTTAATCCAAACGGCAACCGATTGAATTCAAAGTGACCAAAATTGGTACTCAACGCTGTTTTATGCTTATCTTCTTCTTGCATTTTAATTTGATGATATCCATTTGCCAGATCGAAAGTAGAAAAATAACGCGAATGACCTAATTGATCAAGAATTTCGGTTATGTTTGGCAATGGATAAGCGTCACCAATTGTTGCTTCATTTAATTTGCGGAAGTCGACCACTACACGCCATTTTTTCTGTCCGTTTACGTCAGATTTTTTAGGAACTATGAGTAAAGGGGCATTCCATGGGCTCGTGCTTGGACGTATCAGATCATCATTAATCATCTCAGTTATTTGTCTGTTTATTTCTTGTTTTTGAGATTCAGCTAATCTATATGGTCTTATATTAATTGGAGCTGTGTCTGTTTTTAATGGGATTTTATGTGTCGTCACATTACTATGAGATAGAATATCTCCTTCAAGAAAGAAGAGGTCGTTGTATTCATTGCATATTTCAATGATAGATTCTTGTTCTTTGTAATTTAAGTCGTTATCTAAGTTTAGTAATTCTTTAATTTTTTTTTCTCTTTCTTTATTACATGTTTCTTCATATTGGATTATATTGTAATTATTTAATGATTCTAATGTTGGTTTAAAATTCTCTATATTCACGGAATGATCGTTACTGTTAATTAATGATATATACGTCTCGTTGTTTATGGTTTCTACAATTGCATTTGCGATAAAAACACCCTTTTGTATTTCCTCAGAAACACAGAGCATCTGTGTATCACATGCAGGTACAAAAACTTTTTTCAAAATTTCGCATCGCGGTGGTAACGTAAAATTATTTGCTTTTATTTGGTTTTTATTATTTAGATGAATTTCATTGTCTAAACCGGGATGTTCCGCCGATGGAATTTTGAGAATATTGTTTTTAAAATCTATATTTGTTTTCATCTTGAATAGAAAATCTTTACCAATTAGACCGTCAGCTGTTAGTGGATACTTGTTTGAAATTACATGGAACACGTGTGTAATTTTGTCATTTAAAGGTAATTGTATTTGTATGGAACATGTTCCTAGTGTTTCGATTTTATCACCTGTTATTCCTCTTATAAAAATTCGTTTTGAGGTGTCTATTAATGTGGATCCTATTATTACTTTAATATTTATTATCGAGATTTCCGATCCTGTGTCTAATAAGAATTTTACAGGATTAACTTTTGATATGTTTAATGGTAAATCTATGAATATTAAATCGCTGGTTTCGGTTGTTGGCTTTATGTTATTTATTGAATAAATTTTTTGTGGAACTCCTTTTATATTTGTAATTGTTGGGCAGGCATTAGAGATCCGATCTCCTGCCCCCTCTCGTTTCCCGTCTCATTGTTAATTTCCGTAGTTATTTGTTGAGTTTGTCTTGTGTTTGTACTTGGTCTCGTCCACGGTCCATATCTATTTTGTCTCGTTCGACACTGGCTTATTAAGTGTCCAGGTTTTTTACAATAATTACATGAAATATTTATTTGATTAACTTGATTTTCCGTTTTAATTATTGGTCTTGGTTCTACTGTGATCGGATTTCGGGTCCATCTACAGGCGGCTGTAGTGTGCCCTTGTCTATTACAATTTGTGCATGAATTTTCTATTTTAAATCGACATTGATTTGTATTATGCCCTTTATGTTTACAATTGTTGCAATATAAATGAGTTTTATCAGGGACGTAATTGGGTTTATTATAATTGTATTTATGCGGATTATTTATTTTTGTATACGTAAGTGCCCTTGACTCCTCAAGAAGAGCGGCCGTTATCGATTGTTCAAGAGTCTGGTACTGTCCAGATATCACGATGGTTCTCATGGGTTCTTTTAGATTATATTGGAATGTTTGGAGAGCAACGGAACCATTTAATTCTCTCAATCCTTTTGCTGTATCCCCTTTCGCATCAATTTTTTTTATACTTGTCTCGTTTAATTGGGATAAATATCTTTGGATACGTGTACCATATTCTGAAACTGTTTCGTTATTAGATTGTCGTGCATCTCGGAGGTCAGCTTGGATAAGTTCGTACGGTCTTTTTTCTGAATATTGATTTAGTAATTGAATTTTTAATGCAGGAAAATCTGTAATGTCGTCATATTTTACTATTTCGTAAGCAATTCCTGTTAGTTTAGTTTTTAAAAGATCGAGAAACGATACTTGATCAGCCTCGCCATCTACAGTTTTGTATATTATTTCGCAGCACGTAAGGAATCTATGTAAATCGCGTGAATTCCCGGAGAATTCAGGAATCACCGAAGCACCGTGCGTGAATGAGAACGGCATTTTATTTTTGGTAATACGTGTGTCTGTACTATTTTCTATGTACTCACCCCTGTCTGTATTGTTGATATATATATTTGTTGGAGTTGTTATTGGTGTAGATGTTGATGCTGGTGGTACAGTTGTTGTTGGTGTTGTTGATGTTGATGCTGGTGGTACAGTTGTTGTTGGTGTTGTTGATGTTGATGCTGGTGGTACAGTTGTTGTTGGTGTTGATGTTGGAGTTGCTGTTTTTTTCTTTGTTGATTTTGATGTTGGTGCGGAGGATTTGGATCTTGTCACGACCCCAGATTTTTTTGTCTTTTTAACCTCGGAACGACTTCTGTTCCACATTCACAATGTTGGCTTCCACGTTGCGAAAGTTCGCCTACGAGGCTCGAATCTTTCGTTTGGATCTGGATCAGTTGCGGAAATTCGCCTACGAGGCTCGAATCTTCCGTTTGGATCTGGAACTTCACCACTAAAATTATTAATGACAACAGGGTTTATTTTTTTTTCTTGTTGTTTTTTTTTTTTTTATATTATTTCTTTTTTTATTTATTTTTTATTTCGGATTTTTCTTTATTTTTTTTTTTTTTATACTTGGATATTTATTTTATTTTGGATATATATATTTTTTTTTTTATATTTGAATATTTATTTTTATTTTGGATATTCTTTTTATTTTAGATTTTTTTTTTTTTTATACTTGGATATTTATTTTTCGTTTTTATTTTGGATATATATTTTTTTTTTTTTATATTTGAATATTTGTTTTTATTTTGGATATTCTTTTTATTTTAGATTTTTTTTTTTCTTATACTTGGATTTTTTATTTTTCGTTTTATTTTGGATATATATTTTTTTTTTTATATTTGAATATTTGTTTTATTTTGGATATTATTTTATTTAATTTTTTTTTCACTTTTAGGGGTATATTGAGAGAGTTTTTTTTTTCTCTGAGTTGACTCTTCCCTTTTTTTTTTTCTTTCACTTAACTTCACTTGAATTCACTTAATTTCACTAAACTCGCGTCGTCACTTAAACAGTATTTACTTAGTTTTTTAGATATAATCGTGCGAGAATATATCTAATTTTTCTAAGTATCCTACCGGCTGCGCCAAAATGTTACAAAAGAAATTGCTTTCTTTTATATTATTAAAAACAACGAGAGATTCGGTTTTAAATTAAGTGTTTATTAGATCTTTAAGTCAACTGACTACAATTTTGAATTAACATATATTTATATTGAACTTAAGCTACCTCCCAAAACAGAGTGGGAGAAAAGGAATAACCAATAATAATTGGTTATTGATTGGGGAAAAAATGCTACTTATCAGCATTTTACAGTTTATTGATCTTAATATTTGGTAATTTTAATTCTAACAATGTTGATTATAATATATTGGCATTTGTTAGTTTTATTATTATTTATAATTGTCAGCATTTCTGAGGTTGTTGCTTTCTGTTTTAATATTACATTGTACCACATATTATTATGCGATCTTGCATTTATGTATTCAAGTGGTTTGACTTAGGTTACTTAAAGTCAAACAAAATAATGCAAGTCGACATTAATTAATTGTAGCACAATGTTGAAATATACAATTAATATGTTTTATATTATAGATTATGTTTGTATTATTTATCTTAAATGTAATTAGGTGGTGGTCCACACTACAACTTTCTTATCGTATTATATAAATTATTTAGAAAATTACGTAAGTAAATTAAGACCACACAAAAAATTATGAAGGATTAATGGATTGTTATGTCTTGTACCGTAAACGTAAGAAATGGAATCTTTTATTATAATACAATCTAAACTACTTTTTCTAGCACAAATATTTTAACTCAATATTATTAATAAAAGTCGGGCATATTTTTACTCTGATATGGAAAGGCAAATTATAAAAGGTAATTTAAATTTTTCCCGTTTGTTTAAATGGATAAGTAATCTATATCTGAATTTTAGTTCTATTGGAAGATTAAGTTATTCATCCAAATGGTTGTAGTGTCTTTTATTATTTTGTATCTAAATTTCAACGAAGAAAATCTTATTTCTTAACTTTGAATATTAATTCATGTTTCACGATGTGGCTTTTGCATGACGTTATTGAAGAGATATTTTTGAAGAGGCAAATATTATTGAACAACAGGAGAATTTTAAACTTACTCTGAACTTACTAAATTAGTTTCACTTTTTATTCTGTTGGTTCAACGTATAGCGATAATTATTTTAACAAAAACTTTTAAACTGAAATTTTATTTAATGAAAATAATTAATATTTATTTTGAATTTTATTGGTAATGTCACAGTACAACTTCAACCTTTATACTATAAATGTTACACAATTTATACCTAAAATGTATAGTTTTTGGGTTCGTAGAGAGAGAGAAATATTTCTTATCAAAATTTGTTAAAAAAAAAGATAAATGAAATAAATGAATTTTGTTACCGTGTGCAAAAATATTTCTAAATTTATTGAATTTAATTTTTTCGGTTTCTTCAAATAATCAATTTTTTTTTTAAGTGAATTGATTATTTTCTTATCTCATATTTGCGAAGCAAAGGGAACTAAATTTAATACACATCTTTGTTTTTTTTCTTTTAGTTATTTGAGATAAAAAAACAGGGGAAAAATGCGTGAAGGTGATTATTGTAAGTACAGATAATTAATATTATTTAATAAACAGAAATTTACAGGGTGAAAAGCAATAAATGTTGATTTAAAAAATTTCATCTATGAAAACTGGAAATGTTGGGATTTATTCACAACGTTTTATAAATGTATCCATGTTCCATGCTGAATGTGATAATAACACAGGATCCAAATTTAAAGGTTAAAAGTATTATCTAGCCTAACAATTTCTTACAAATTTTAGAATTTTATAAAGAAAGTAAAATTAATTAAATTGAAAACTAGATAAAATATGTACGAGACCGTAGCTTTAGCATAGATCACCAATAATTAAATTAAATTACAGATATTTTCGTAATAAAAACTACTTGGCGGCTCCACATAAAATTATTATCCAATTTGCATTAAAAATGAACACCTAAATGAACGTGATTATTTATACATGCTAAGTTATAATTGATTTCATTTAATTTGGCAAAAAAAAAAAGTTAAATTTCTTTCACTTTCATGAGATAAGAAAATAATCAATTGACTAAAGAAAACTGATTATTTGAAAAAATTGAAAATATCAAATTCAATAATTTAGAAATATTTTTGTACACGTTACAAAATTCATTTATTTCATTTATCTTTTTTTTTAATAAATTTGATAAGAAAGATAAGAATACAAACCAAAAAACTATATATTTTGGGTATAAATTGTGTAACGGTTAGTTAAAAGGGTGAAGTTGTACTGTGACGTTACCAATAAAGTTCAAAATACATATTAATTATTTTCATTAAATAAAAAGTTCAGTTTAAAAGTTTTTGTTAAAATAATTGTTTCGATTCGTTGATCCAACAGAATAAAAAGTGAAATTAATTTAGTTAGTTCAGAATAAGTTTAAAATTCTCCTGTTAATCCTGTTAACGTAATATTTGCGCCTTATAAAAAATCATTTCAATAACATTATTCAAAAGCCACGTTATCGAAATTCTTCTTAAAAGATATTTTCTTCTATTTTTTTTTTATTTTAAATTCAGAACGTGTGGTATTAAAGTGAATAGCACGATAAATTTTTTTTAGGGAAATTTGTAGTTTTGCGTTTGGATCATAGATGGAGCAACAATACGCATTTGTAAAATCAACCAATTTATTTGAAAATTATTTAATATAAAATATTTAATCTTAATGTATAATAGAAAATTAATATTTTTTAGTATTTAAAATAATATTTACATATTAATTCGAGAAGATATAAAAATGAATCATTTATCGCATTAAATGAATCATCAACAACTTACTTACGATAAACACTTAGTAAATCAGACAGTTCACTTTAATTATATTAATTGAATCGGATTCATTTATAACGATCATCCGTCTTGTTAAGTCAACAATTAAAGATTAAAATTAATTTTTAGTTTCTTTTCTTTTTTATTCTTTAATCAAAAAAATTATAAATAAATTTATGGTGAAATTGATTGAAAACAGAACTTCGGACTTGACACTGAGGGTCAATCTGGATAGTGAAAGATCCCCGAGTTCTTGAGTCTCGACTGTTGTTTACAGAAGTTTTTTTTCAGTCAATCAATTTTTCCTTAATAAACTTTTATTAATATTTTCTTATTCTAAGCTTAATGATTTTTTCCCCGCATCTTTAATTCTTTGTAATCAAATTTATTCAGTTTAATTATGAACGAAATCATTAAAATTTTAAATTTTTTTTTAAACTTTGAACGAAATTTTGATTGGACAATCAATTGTTGATTGTGCACAATTTTTCAATCTATTTCTTAACTTTAACTAAATTACATTAATTAATTAATTATAATTAATTTATATATAAAAATCTCTTACATTATTAAAATTTATGTCATTATCCTAAAACCTACCAACAAATAAATCAGTTAATCAATTCAAAGTCTTCGTCCCTTCACAAAAGTAACACAATTGGATCAATTCTATTTTACATCAATTATTTCAATCTCTGGCCCAACTTCTTCTTCTTTGTATTATTTTTGTTTTTTTTTTTAAATGAAATTATTTAATTTAATTTATTTTCTGTCTCCCTCTAACTCTTTTTATTGAGAGTCCATAAAAAGTCAGTTGTGCAGACAATTTTAGAATTGATCCAAATGTAATTAAATTAAAGTAAAGTCATATCATATATTATGTGGTACCGTTAGTTGGTTATTTTCTTAAATTTTATTAAAAAAAATTTTTACTAAAAGTAAAAGTCTTGTTGTTGTTAAAAAAAATTGGAACCAAAAAATTTTGTGTTTTTTTTTCATTTTTTTTGTTGAAATTTTTTATTTTTTTTTAAAAAAAAAGAAAAAAAACGAAATTTTAATTTTTCACTTAAGATTTTAAAGTCTTCTCACTTGTTCACTTGTAAAGGTTTCAAAGTAAAGTGGAGGAAATTCAACAAAGTCATGTGAATTAAATTAATTTTCTTTCATTGATTATTTTCTATTAAATATTCTGCCACTTCTAATTTGTTACGTTTAGTAGCTAAATCTAATAATGCTGTCTCACCCTTTATATCAGTTGCGTTTATATCGCATTTATTATTTTCTATTAAATATTTTACGATTTCTAAATGACCCGAGTAAGCAGCTAAATGTAGCACTGTCCAATAATCACAATCAACTACATTACAATTAGCCACATTATCTATAAGAAATTTCATCAGTTCATAATGTCCACAGTAAACATGTAAAGCATGTAAAGATGTTCCCCAACCACAACTAAAATTAATATCAGCCCCATAATTTATAACTAATAATTTCACAAGATCTAAATTACCAATCTCTGTGGCAATTAATAAAGGTGACCGTTCATTTATTAACTTTAGATCCACATTTGTTATTTTCTGTTCCATTAAATTTTTAATTTGATCCTTTTTTAAATCTTTTAATAAATTATTTAAGCTTTCAACATTCTCACTTCTTAATGTGGAATAAAACTTTGCATGCAGTAAATATTCATCATTATATGGTTAAAAATATTTAACTGAATCAACGTGACCATAAAAAATAGTTTTTACACAAATTTCAGTTTTATTTTCTGCACCAAATTCACTTAAAACTTTTGTCATTTCTAAATTATTCTGCTGACTAGAAATCTGTAAAGGAGTCTCGTAATGATACTTTGTAGAATTTAAAATCTCTTGTAACTTTTCATTCGATTTCTTTTTAAAATGATTCAGAATTTTTTTCACTGCATCAATATTTCCACTTTCAACAATTAAATGGAAGGGAGTCGTTTTCATCATCATCTTTAAACTTATAGAAAAATTCATCAATTATTTCACCATAATCAGAAGCATAACTCCAAATTGATATTAAATGAATGTCATCAACATACCAAAAATCAAATCCTAATAATTTAAGAGCATTCTTTAAGACATCCGTCTCCTTTCCCTTTTCTTTTAGTTGAAGTCTGATTACTTCCTGTACCAATCTATGAATACTTAACACGCGATCTTTAATGTTGATCATTGAATATTTTAAAAGCAAATCAATTGCATCCTCTCGCTTTTCTTCATCTTTCATTAATTCTGAAAAAATCTTATCTGTTTTTATGGAATCTGGAACAAGGTACGCCATAATTTCAATTATTTTAATTGAATCTTCGTTTTCTTTTTCAATATTTTTCAACGTGATGTTCCACGTTGTTGGAACAGTCTTATTATACTGACTGTTTTCATGGCGGTGCTCAAGTAATTTTGTTTTAAACAATTCATCTTTATACGCTTTCAGATAATCACTAACGCCAAATGTCTGTCCGCGGAACTTTTTTTCCCTTTCATCTTTCATTTTAATGTACGCAACTGCTTGTCCTAAAGCAAGCGGAAAATAGTCCAACTTTTTTGCTAATTCTTTGATTTCGTCATCAACTGAATTAATATTGTCTAAAGCAAACTTCATCAGAAGTGAAATATTCTAAATTAATAACATCGATCGCACCTGTGTCAGCTAACCGCCACTTCTGATTACGGGAAGATATTAAAATGTGTGGTGCTTGAATATTAGACGGCAAGCATAATGGTAGAAAGTCTTTTATTATTTTGTATTTTTCTGCATTGTCAAATATAAATAGACATTTTCCTTTTCCAAATTTCGTATAAAAATCTTCAGTAATCGATGCATCATCCCTCAACTTTTCTTTCTGTTCTGTATCTTTTTCTGTAACAGGGATGTGTAGTTTTTTAGCTAATCTAGTAAAGGAGTCTTTTAAACTTTCATGAGTTTCAGAATTGATCCAGATCAGATTACCGTCATATGCATCCTGATATTCAATGGCATATTTTCTGGAAAGTTTACTCTTTCCAATTCCACCTAAGCCACTAAGTGGTTTGTTAGATTACGGCACTCTCTGTCGCGTGGTGTAGATTTCGATGAAGTTTTTTAAGAATTTCAATTCTTCCTGTAAAAGTTGTCACAGGTTTCCTCATGTAACAAACCAGACGTGTTTCGTTTTATGTTGAGCATTTTTAGTAGCTTCGTTTTTAATGATATTTTTTATTTCTCTAACATCTGCAGCTATTTCGGTCGTATTCTCATTAGTGTTTTCAATTGTCGGTTTAATTTCACTAATATCCGCTTTAACTTGAATTGAGTCTGTGTGTATGTTTTCAATTGTTGGTTTAAGATTAATTGAATTTGTCATCCACAGCGTATTGTTATCAACTTTTTTAAGAATTTTAGTCTCATTAATACTCCAAACTTTATCTTCACCATTAATGATTCTCAATATATTTTCCAATCGTTGTTTCTGTAGTAGAATTTTTTGGATTCATCTTGGTTAATTTCCAAGATGAGTTGAATAAAATAATAGAATTTTATGTAATAGAATTTGGAAGCCTATTGAAATAATTTTTCTATTGGTTTTACCTGAAAGTATTAAAATTGATATGAATTGGCAAACAGATAATATTTTCTTACGTGGATTAATGACTCATAATCAACGATATACGAATTATCTTTCTTATCGTATTATATAAATTATTTAGAAAATTACGAAACTAAATTAAGACGCCATTATTACCACACCTAAAATTATGAAGGATTGATGGATTGTTATGTCTTGAACCGTGAGTGTAAGAAATGGAATCTTTTATTATAATACAATCTAAACAACTTTTTCTAGCACAAATATTTTAACTCAATATTATTAATAAAAGTCGGGCATATTTTTACTCCGACATGGAAAGGCAAATTATAAATGGTAACTTAAATTTTTCGGGTTTGTTTAAATGGATAAGTAATCTATATCGGAATTTTAGTTCTATTGGAGGATTAAGTTATTCATCCAAAGGTTGTAGTGTCTTTTATTATTTTGCATCGGAATTTTAACGAAGAAAATCTTATTTCATAACATTTAACGTTATTGAAAAGATTTTTTATAAGACGCAAATATTACAGAACAGCAGTAGAATTTTAAACTTACTAAATTAATTTCACTTTTTATTCGAATAGTGATAATTATTTAACAAAAAAAAACATTTAAACTGAACTTTTTATTTAATGAAAATAATTAATATTTATTTTGAATTTTATTGGTTACGTCACAGTACAACTTCACCCTTTTAACTTAACGTTACACAATTTATACCCAGAATATATGGTTTTTTGGTTCGTCTTCTTATCTTTCTTATCAAAATTATTAAAAAAAAAGTTAAATGAAATAAATGAATTTTGTTACCGTGTGCAAAAATATTTCTAAATTTATTGAATTTAATATTTTCGGTTTCTTTAAATAATCAGTTTTTTTTTAATTGAATTGATTATTTTCTTATCTCATGAAATATATTTGCGAAGCAAAGGGAAATAAATTTAATACACATCTTTGTTTTTCTTTTTCTTTTCTTTTAGTTATTTGTGATAAAAAAAAACAGGGGAAAAATGGGTCAAGGTGAGTAATGTAAATACAAATAATTAATCTTATTTAAATAACAGAAATTTACAGGGTGGAACATTATGAAATTTTAGTTTAAATTTTAGTTTAATTATTTGTCTCTTTTCTTCAACAGATTCTCTACGAAAACAAAACATGAATAAAAAATTAAATCAAATCGATAAAAAAATAATTACGGATTCTAATTCATGGCGGTAAGAAATTTATTCTATTTAAATTATTCAAGATTTTTAAACGATTGTTTCTTTTATAGAAAATCATCCAAATTCAAAATGATTTAAGAAAATATTTATCATCGAAATCCAGAATTTATTAATCCAGTAATAATTAAAAATGGCTGAACGTGAGGATCCAGATGACAACAATGGAGACTTAATTGGAAGACTTAAAGTTTTTTGTGAATGTTTTGTAAAATATTTCGAAAAAGAATTAAATGAAATTGAAGCTGTGGGTGGAACACATGAAATAGGAAAGATGGTGAATAACTGCCACAAATTCGAGTCATTAATTGGTTCCACAAAATTTGCAACTAATCACAGCTCTAAATTAATTGATGCTGAATTGAGGTCGATAAAAGATGATAAAGACTTTAGAAAAATGTTGGCTTCTGCTGCAGGGGACATTTTTTGGTGCTTCCAGAACCAGTTTATGTTAGTTACTGATGACATTAATATGGTAGCAATTGGAATGAAGACCTTAGCCTTTGATGGTGTGTCCAGATTGTTTGATTATATATTTTCAACAAAAACAGGAAAATAAATATCAAAACATTTTGTGATTTTATAACAAAAGGATTTAGTTTTGGTAAATCTAAAAGTGGGCATATGATAAAGTATCAAAGTAATTTATATAAAACGTCAGAATTATATGCAGACGTGCAGATCATGGAAATTAAGCAAGATGAACCAATAAAATACCACAACAGAAAATGTTCGTCTTGTAACTTTAGTTATCGCTTTTCTTCTCCTTGGGAAACTTTTACAGAGTTTTCAGTTAAAACATATGCATCAGGTGAAGAACCGATTACAAACTGTGATTTAAAAACAATGTGCTAAAACAATAATTGGAAAATATATTGAGAATCATTAATGGTGAAGGTAAAGTTTGAATATTAATGAGACAACAACTAAAATTCTTAAATAGTTGATAACAATACGCTGTGGGTGTCTAATGTTGCCACAAATTTAATTAATCTTAAACCAACAATTGAAAACATACATGCAGACACAATTCAAGTTAAAGCGGATATTAGTGAAATTAAACCGACAATTGAAAACACTAATGAGAATACGATCCAAATAGCTGCAGATGTTAGTGAAATAAAAATTATCATTAAAAACGAAGCTACTAAAAATGATCAACATAAAACGAAACACGTCTGGTTTGACATGAGGAAACCTGTGACAACTTTTACAGGAAGAATTGAAATTCTTAAAACACTTCATCGAACTTTACACCACGCGACAGGGAGTGCTGTAATCTCACAAACCACTTCCGGTAGTGGCTTATGTGGAATTGGAGTGAACTTTCCAGAAAGTTTGCCATTAAATATCAGGATGCATATGACGGTAATCTGATCTGGATCAATTCTAAAATTCATGAAAGTTTACAAAACTCCTTTACTAGATTAGCTAAAAAACTACCCATCCCTGTTACAGCAAAAGATACAGAACAAACAGAAAAGTTGAGGGATGATGCTTCGATTACTGAAGATGTTTATACGAGATTTGGAAAAGGAAAATGTTTATTTATATTTGACAATGAAGAAGAATACAAAATAATAAAAGACTTTCTACCATTATGCTTGACGTCTAATATTCAAACACGACACATTTTAATAACTTCCCATTAATCAAAAGTGGCAATGTGCTGACACAGGTGCGATCGATGTGATTAATTTAGAATATTTCACTTCTAATGAAGCTCTTGACTTAATAAAAAACGCTTTAGACAAAATAAACAATTCAATAAATCAAGACTTTGGCAAAAGATTTAGATTTTTTTCCGCTTGCTTTAGGACAAGCAGTTGCGTACATTAAAATGAAAGATGAAAGGGAAAAAAAGTTCCGCGGAGAGACATTTGGCGTTAGTGATTATCTGAAAGCGTACAAAGATGAATCGTTTGAAACAAAATTACTTGAGCACCGCCATGAAAACAATCAGTATAATAAGACTGTTCTAACAACATGGAACATCACGTTGAAAAACATTCAAAAAGAAAACAAAGATTCAATTAAAATAATTGAAATTATTGCGTACCTTGTTCCAGATTCCTAACAACCAGATAAGATTTTTTCAGAATTAATGAAAGATGAAGAAAAGTGAGAGGATGCAATTGATTTGCTTTAAAAATATTCAACATTAAAGATCGCGTGTTAAGTATTCATAGATTGGTACAGGAAGTAATCAGACTTCAAATGAAAGAAAAGGGAAAGGAGACGGATGTCTTAAAGAATGCTCTTAAATTATTAGGATTTGATTTTGGGTATGTTGATGACATTCATTTAATATCAATTTGGAGTTATGCTTCTGATTATGGTGAAATAATTGGTGAATTTTTCTTTAAGTATAAAGATAATGATGAAAACGACTCCCGTCCATTTAATTGCTGAAAGTGGTAATATTGATGCAGTGAAAAAAATTCTGACTTATCTTAAAAAGAAATCGAATGAAAAGTTTAAGTTCTACAAAGTATCATTACGAGACTACTTTACTGAATTCTATTCAGCACAATAATTTAGAAATGATAAAAGTTTTAATTGAATTTGGTGCAGAAAATAAAACAGAAATTTGTGTAAAAACTTTTTTTTATGGTCACGTTGATTTGGTTAAATATTTAAATAATGATGAATATTTACTCCATGCAAAAATTTTATTCCGCATTACGAAGTGGGAATGTTGAAAGTTTAAATAATTTATTAAAAGATTTAAAAAAGGATCAAATTAAAAATTTAATGGAACAGAAAATAACAAATGTGGATCTAAAGTTAATAAATGAACGGCCACCTTTATTTATTGCCACAGAGATCGTAATTTGGATCTTGTGAAATTATTAGTTATAAATTATGGGGCTGATATTAATTTTAGTTGTGGTTGGGGAACATCTTTACATGCTTCTGTTTACAGTGGACATTATGAACTGATAAAATTTCTTATAGAGAATGTGGCTAATTGTAATGTAGTTGATTGTGAGTATTGGACAGTGCTACATTTAGCTGCTTACTCGGGTCATTTAGAAATCGTAAAATATTTAATAGAAAATAATAAATGCGATATAAACGCAACTGATATAAAGGGTGAGACAGCATTATTAGATTTAGCTACTAAACGTAACAAATTAGAAGTGGCAGAATATTTAATAGAAAATAATCAATGAAAGAAAATTAATTTACTTCACATGATTGTGTTGAATTTCTTCCACTTTACTTTGAAACCTTTACAAGTGAACAAGTGAGAAAACTTTAAAATCTTAAGTGAAAAATTAAAATTTCGTTTTTTTTTTTTTAAAAAAAAAAAAAATTTTCAACAAAAAAAATTAAAAAAACACAAATTTTTTTTTAAAATTTCTTTCAATTTTCTATTTTTTTTTAATTGTGGAAATAATCGTAGGAATTTTAATAAAAAAAATTTAAAAATAGTACGAAAAAAAATGGAAATTTTCTAAGGAAAACAATTTTTTGGTCCCAATTTTTTTTTTAACAACAACAAGACTTTTACTTTTAAGTAAAAAATTTTGATTATATTTTAATTCTTTAGAAAAATTAAATTTACACAAATATTCGTAATGAAATTTCATAAATAAATAAGAATTTATTTTATTAAATGAAAAATTATCGGTGGAAAAAAAAATTAAAAATAAAAAAAAAATCAAAATGTTGATAAAAAAAAAATTTCACCATTGGAGAAAAATGTGAAATTTTCATAATTTTCTTAATATGTAAATTTTTTAAGAAAACTTTAAGAAAATATCCAACTAACGGTACCACATAATATATGATATGACTTTACTTTAATTTAATTACATTTGGATCAATTCTAAAATTGTCTGCACAACTGACTTTTCACGAAATCTCAATAAAGAGAGTTAGAGGGAGACAGAAAATAAATTAAATTTAATAATTTCATTTAAAAATCGAAACAAAAATAATAAAAAGAAGAAGAAGTTGGGTCAGAGATTAAAATAATTGATGTAAAATAGAATTGATCCAATTGTGTTCCTTTTGTGAAGGGACGAAGACTTTGAATTGATTAACAGATTTAATTGTTGGTAGGATTTAGGATAATGACATAAATTTTAATAATGTAAGATATTTTTGTATATAAATTAATTATAATTAATTAATTAATGTAATTTAGTTAAAGTTAAGAAATAGAGTGAAAAATTGTGCACAATCAACAATTGATTGTCCAATCAAAATTTCGTTCAAAGATTAAAAAATAATTTAAAATTTTAATGTGTTCGTTCTTTGTAATTAATTAAACTGAATAAATTTGATTACAAAGAATTAAAGAAGCGGGGAAAAAATCATTAAGTTTAGAATAAGAAAATATTAATAAAAGTTTATTAAGGAAAAATTGATTGACTGAAAAGAAAACTTCTGTAAACAACAGTCGAGACTCAAGAACTCGGGGACCTTTCACTATCCAGATTGACCCCCTGACCTACAGTGTCAAGTCTGAAGTTCTGTTTTCAATCAATTTCACCATAAATTAATTTATAATTTTTTTGATTAAAGAATAAAAAGAAAAGAAACCAAAAATTAATTTTAATCTTTAGTTGTTGACTTAACAAGACGGATGATCGTTATAAATGAATCCGAATCAAATTAATTTTAATCTTTAATTGTTGACTTAACAAGACGGATGATCGTTATAAATGAATCCGATTCAATTAATATAATTAAAGTGAACTGTCTAATTTACTAAATGTTTATCGTAAGTAAGTTGATGATGATTCATTTAATGCGAAAAATGATCTATTTTTATTACAATTAATCTTAATCATTAAACTTAATCATTAAAAACAATTTTTGTATATTTTTTATTGTTTGTATTTTTTTTTTCATTTTTAAATTTTTAAATAAAATAAAAAAATTTTCTTTTTTTAATTTTTTTTTTCTTTTCATTGATTTTCTATTTTTATTTAATGGTGGAACTTATAAGTAGAAAGGTAAATATTATTTTAAATATTAAAAAATATTAATTTTGGATTATACATTAAAATAAAATATTTTATATTAAATAATTTTCAAATATATTGCTTGATTTTACAACTGCGTATTGTTGCTCCATCTATGATCCAAGAGCAAAACTACAAATTTCCGTAAAAAAAATTTATCGTGCTATTCACTTTACTCTAATGAGTTAATACCACACGTTCTGAATGTAAAATAAAAAAAAATATTAGAAGAAAATATCTTAGCAGCTATACAATTTTAATAAAATTTCATTAATCTTCATATATAAAAAGAAATATTATGATGATTGATACGTACGACAGTTAGGGAAAATAAAAGGAACCGAATCAGAAGGAACTAGCCTTGGTATACTACAACATTTTGTCCAGAAGCTTGGTGCGAACAACCCACAAAACTACATAGACACAGAATTTATATCACATTTGTCAATAAATATAATTAAGTTATAAGTTTTCCTTTAATAATATAAATAAAAAAAAATATTATAAAAAAAAATTTGTCAAATTTGACAAGTAATTTTTTACGTATTTATATATTTTTTAATAATATGTACATACTACATATATGAACTCTTCTAACGCTATACAAAAAATACGCACACAACTAAAGATATTATTATTATTATATTTAAATTTAAAGTACATCAACCGTTAAAGGTTATTAATACTAAGTTCAAATAAAATTTCTATTGAATTAAAGGTAATTGAAATTTCTCGTTTATCTCTATATAGTTGATTAATTTATCTACTGCAGCAGGTGTATTTTCAAAACACTCTTTGAGATTTTTTGGCATTTTGAGACTATTTCTTTCTTTACTGAATTTACTGCATTCACATATAAGATGTTCTACCGTTACTGGCGTCTGACAGATGTCGCATAATGGTTGCTGTGTCTTATTCATTAGGTAACTATGTGTTATTTTAGTATGCCCAATACGCATTCTCGTTATAGCTCTTTGCCGGTTTCTGTTATATACATTTATCCATTTTTCAGTGGTACTTTTCAACATTCTTAATTTATTATTTGTTATTTTCTGCCATACTTCTTCCCATTTCTTCTGAATTTGTCTTTTATTTTCAATTTTAAATTCATCTTCCAGAAGCTTGGTGCGAACAATCCACAAAACTACATAGACACAGAAATTATATCATATTTGTCGATAATTATAATTGAGAAAACAACATCCATAAACATCCGTTTTCTTAATTTTTTTTTATTATTTTTTCCATTTTTTTCCATTTAAAACACGTTCACTTTATTAGTTTTTTATGAAAGTACATTTAATTACCAATATTTGTGTAAATTTGATTTTAAATTAAATTAAAAAGAAACGAAAGTTTTTTATTAAAAGTAAAAAATTCTTGTTGCTGTCAAAAAAAAATTGGACCAATTGAGAAAAAAATGACCAAAAATTTTATTCATTTTAATTATATTCATTGATTCGGATTTATTAACACGATCATCCGTCTTGTTAATTTAACAATTAGAGATTAAAATTAATTAATTAATTTTTAACAAAAAAATTATAAATAAATTGATTGAAATCAATAATTTTTCACTATTTTTCTTAACTTTAACTAAATTAAATTAATTAAAAAATACAAGTGAAATTACATGGTGGTACCGTTAAATAGATATTTTCACAAATTTTATGAAAAAAAAAAATACAAATTAAGGAGATTATGAAAATTTCAAATTTTTTCTAATGATCAACATTTTTTTTTTCTTCATTTTTTTTATTTATCCCAAATTTTCCATTTAAAAAACGCCTAATTTTCAATTTAAAAAATAAATTATTATTTAGTTATGAAAGTAGATTAATTAGCAATTTTTATATAAATTTGGTTTATCGTAAAAATTAAATATAAGCAAAATTTTTTAAAAAAAGTAAAAGTGTTGGTTGGTTGAGGGAGAAAAATGTCCAAAAAAAATGTCAATTCATTAAAAGTTATTTATTTTTTTTCCTAAATGATTTAAATAATTTTCTTATAAAAATTCTTCTTATCATCATCAAATAAAAATAGGAAATCAATGAAAATGAAAAGAAAATTAAAAAAAAATCGATTTTTTTTGGGATTTTTAAATTTTTTTTGAACGTTTGTCAAAAAAGATTTTTTCAAGTCTTCCTTCCTTTTTTTCTCCTTTTTTATTTTGCTTTATGAATTTTATTTCATTAATTTCTTTCGTTAAATATTTAACAATTTCTAATTCACCATCTATGGCAGCATTATGTAACAAGATATTATCAACATGATTAAATTCCTTACAATTAGCCCCATTCTTTATGAGAAAATTGATTATTTCATAATTCCAACGTATAACAGCAGAATCTTTATAAATAATTTCACAATGTCTAAATTATTATTATCTGTGGCATAATGTAAAGGAGCCGGTTGAATTATAAACCGTGGATTTAAATTTGTTAATTTTTGTTCAAATATATTCTGAATTTGTTTATTTGTTTACTTTACCAAGAAATTATTCAAACTTTTCACATCTTTACTTTTTAATGATAAATAAAACACACAGTACAACTTCACCCTTTTAACAAAAGAATTCACAATTTTTACTGAACTGGTTCGTCGTCATATAAAGAAATATTTCTTATCAAAATTACTTTAAAAAAAATCAAATAAATAAATTTTTCAACGTGTACAAAAATATTTCTAAATTATTGATTTTAATATTTTCAATTTATTGAAATATTTGCTTCATGAAGTCCATTTAGATTCTTTTCTTATCTTATGAATAAATTTAACGAAACATTAAAGGTAGTGAAGTTATAATGGGCACGATAATAAAAATACATAAAATTGGAATTGGAATTGGAATTGAATAAACAATAAGAGAAAAAATGATTAAAATAATTGAACCCAAACATTCTTCCTATACGGGAATGCTAGCAATTCTACAAAATTGACAATTTTCATGAATTTGTAGGTAAATATTTATGCAGCTGGAAACTTAAGTAAATAAATTCTTCTTATTCAATGGAATTGTCGTAACATTTATTTGTTTTGTCTTGAGTTTTAAAATCAAACACGGTGTCCTTTCTTATAAGCTGTACAGAAAACACATAAAAAAAATAATATATTTAAAAAAATATACAGTTGATAAATTTGATTTAAAAATGGGACGGGACAAGATAATTTTAGAGAAAGAAAATCACTAACGTTGAAAGATATTTTTGTTTCTGGTTTACTAAGGCAGACAGATGGAATTTTTAGTACTTTTAATACTAAATCTGTCAATAATAGATTTGGTTTATTTGTTGTTATTTTATAAATTGTTGAATCATTATTGCTTCGTCGTAATCGACTAAGCCTTGTAATGGAAAATTTTCAAATTCAACTTTTTTTATTTTTAAAAGACACAATTAAAAGAAAATTTCCAAAAAAATTTTTTTCTCACATAGAATGACCCTAGGGCAACTTATTTTTACTAACAAAAGGTCAAATTGGTGGTTATTGCAACTTTTATCCCCAAAAAAGGGGTCAAAAAAATCCTGTCAGTCCGGACTCCGTCCGCCGGACTCCGTCCGCCGTATCTTTACACGATAACTCAAAAACGCGTGAAGGGATTTCAATAAAATTTTGGAATTAGTATTATTTTGGTCCCAAATAGAACCCTATTGATTTTGAGGGGGTTCGGGGAACGGGGTGGAGCACCCCCCATACAATTGTTTTGGAAAAAATTAGTTTCCCGAGGATTGCATCAACTGATTGCAATGAAATTTTGGGATTAGTATTTTATTAATCCCCAATAGAACCCAATTGATTTTGGGGGGGATCGGGGCACGGGGTAGAGCACCCCCCATACAATTGTTTTGGAAAAAATCAGATTCCCGAGGATTGCAACAGCTGATTGGAATGAAATTTTGGGATTAGTATTTTATTGGTCCATCATAGAACCATATTGATTTTAGGGGGGATCAAGGCACGGGGTGGAGCACCCTCCATACAAATTTTTAAGAAAATACAGTTTTTTGAGAACATGTGAACGGATTGCAATGAAATTTTGGGATTAGTATTTTATTGGTCCATCATAGAACCATATTGATTTTAGGGGGGATCGGGGGACGGGGTGGAGCACCCCCCATACAAATTTTTTGGAAAATACAGTTTTTTAAGAACATGTGAACGGATTGCAATGAAATTTTGGGATTAGTATTTTATTGGTCCATCATAGAACCATATTGATTTTTGGGGTGATCGGGGCACGGTGTGGAGCACCCCCATACACATTTTTTGGAAAATACAGTTTTTTAAGAACATGTGAACGGATTGCAATGAAATTTTGGGATTAGTATTTTATTGGTCCATCATAGAACCATATTGATTTTAGGGGGGATCGGAGCATGGGGTGAAGCACCTCTCATACAATTTTTTTGGAAAAAATCAGTTTTTTTAAGAACTGGTTTCAATGAAATTTTGGGATTAGTGTTTTATTATATTAAATGATGGTTCCATGAAGGGGTTTTCAGAACTTGGGTATATTGTTATCCGTTCGTGTTAAATGCTGAAAATACTATTGCATAATATTCGCATACAGCCATACTTGCCTGTCATTTTTTTGTTAAACTTAATAACGGATTGGAATTCTATAATAATGTCTAAATAATCACCACTGTAAAATTCTAAATAAATGAAAATTATTGAAAAATAACATTAAAAAAGCATTTAAAATTTAATAATTCTAAAGAATGAATTTAATTAATAAATGCAGTGAATAACTTTAATTATAATTAATAATATTACAAATGGAATGATAGAATAATTTCTTCCTGAACCACGCTCTTTCATTCTCCCACACTCTTCACTCATTTTACATTCTTTTAAATGTAAAGTAAAAATTTATGAAAATAAAATTAATAAATGTGCTTTTGTTTATTTTAGAAGCTTTTAGTTATGAAGTAGCCACCGCCGAAATTTATGGTTTAATTTTTAGTAACAGTTAGCCCTAAATGTACGCAAGAAAATTTTATTTTAGAACTTTGTGTCTTTATTTTTAAAAAAAACGTCGTAATAGATTTGATTCTTTTAGTTAAGTAAATTTATTTGTGAATTTAATGAAAATTATTAAAAAAACAAAAACAGAAGAAAAACACAATTTTATTTGGTTTTAGTTTAAAAAAAATATGAAAGAATTTTGATTTACAAACCAAATAAACATTACAACTAATTAAAATTAAAGTGTCTCGGTTGTGGCATAGAAAGTCTTTCAGTCAATCAATTTTTCCTTAATATAAAAATACTTTAATATAAATTTAAAAATATTAATTGAAAGGAGAAAGTAAATGTTGTAAATTCATTTATGTTGTAAATTCATTTACAAGACTTCTAAAGTAATTTAAATTACAACTTTTTTTTACTTCTTTTTTTTTATTTTAACTAATAGAATTAAGCGAGATTTTCGCTTAATAGATTCTCCATTCAGGACCATTCGTTGACTTATAGCAAAAGTGTTTCCTTCTCACTCTTACCTATATTAACGCATGCTAATAAATCACATTGCATTGAAAAGAAAAAAAGAAATCAGGAGGAAACAATAGAGGAAAAGATTGTGATGGAAATTTGCAAATGGTTGAGTCAATTTAATGAAAAACAAATTTATTATTTTTAAATTATCAAAAATTTTATTTATTTAATTGTGTTTATTGAATTTTACAATTTGTGATGTTAGTGTCATTGACGTTAATTTCTAACTTAAAAATCATTTTTTTGGGCATATAAAAGAAAATTAAACCCGCATGTGACAGATGCAATTGTTTCTTTTTTTTTCTTTAAACTTTATTCTGACAAATTTTCTATAAGCGAAAAAGAAATAAATAAATAAAGATATTTGATTGAACTGAAATTTAAGGCAAAACCGATTCTAAAATTACAAAAATTAAGAAGTGAAGTAAATTTAAGAAACTAAGAACAAATTTTCATTCTATTGTTTGATGAAATTTTAGTTTTTATTAAAATTTGATGATTTTTTTTACTTTTAAAATTTTTTTGTAACTAATTTTTTTTTTCCGTTTGTACTTGACTTGCATCAAGAATTGTTTTATTTAACGTCCACTTTTTCACACCAGGCAACCAGACTACCTGGAACATCCTTATTAAGTCAAATCGGGACGAGACCCACTATTTTTTAAGGTGGGCTCTGAACCACCTAGCACATGCGTTTTTAATCCTGATTCGGCACATTGCCAGCTCTTAGGAAACATGCAGATTTCCTAAGAAGAATCGTTCGGTTTAAAACCTTGTGCTGCACACCGGCCAGAGCGTCATAGATGTTATTAAGCATTGCCCACTGCATATGTGTGTTTAGTACATAATTAGCCGAATGAAAAGTATCTATATTTAAAACTTCTTGACATTTCCATTTTTAGAATTAATTATTATTTATTTATAAAAGTACAATCAATTAGCAATATTTGTGTAAATTGGATTTTTGGAAAAAGATTAAATATAATCAAAAATTTTTACTTAAAGTAAAAGTGTTGTCGGTTGAGAAAAAAAATGTTCAAAAAAATGTCAATTCATTAAAATTTATTCATTTTTTTTCTTATTATTTTAATAAATTTCTTACAAAAATTCTTATTATCAATTCCATCAACAAATAAAAATAGAAAATCAATGAAAAGAAAAAAAATGAAAAAAAAATCGTTTTTTTTTTATTTTTTGAATTTTTTTTTAATTTTGATTTGTTGATTTTGTTTCAATAATTATTTTCGTTAAATATTCTACCAATTCCAATTTCTTACGTTGATTAGCTAAATCTAATGCTGTCTCACCCTTTTCATTAGTTGCATTTATATCGCATTTGTTATTATTTATTAAATATTTAACCATTTCTAATTGACCAATAGAAGCAGCTAAATGTAATGCTGTCTCACCATAATCATCACCTTCATTACAATTGGCCCCATTCTCTATGAGAAATTTTATCATTTCATAATTCTTACCCAGAACAGCAGAATGTAAAGGTGTTCCATAATCTCTTCTAAAGTTAACATCAGCTTTATACTTTATAAATAATTTCACAATCTCTAAATTATTAATAATTGCGACATAATGTAAAGGAGGCTGTTGAATTATTAACCGTGGATCTAAATTTGTTAATTTCTGTTCAAATATATTTTGAATTTGTTCATTTGTTAACTTTTCTAATAAATTATTTAAACTTTTCACATCTTTACTTTTCAATGCTGAATAAAACTTTGCATTTAATAAATATTCATCATTGTTTGGATACAAACATTTAACCATTTCTTCGCGGCCATCAAAAATAGTATTTACATAAGTATGAAAATTTTTTTCTGCACGAAATTCACTTAAAAGTTTGACCATTTCTAAATTACCCCGCTCAATAGAAGCGGATAAAGGAGTCTGGTTTCGATGTTTTTTTGAAATGATTTAGAATTTTTTTCACTATTTCAACATCATCACTTTTAACAAATAAATGGAAGGGACTCTTTTTATCACCATCATAATCTTTATACTTAAAGAGAAATTCATCAATGATTTGACCATGATCACATGCATAACTCCAAACTGACAAGAAATGAATGCCACCCAACAGTCTTAACCGAAATCCAAATAATTCAATAGCATTCCCTAAGACATTCTTCTCTCTGCTCTTGTCTTGCAATTGAAGTCTTATAACTTCTTGAACTAACCGATGAACACTTAAAACGCCATCCTCAATGGTGATCATGGAATATTTTAGAAGCAAATCAGTTGCTTCCTCTCGTATTTTTCTATCTTTTATTAATTCTGAAAAAATTTCATCTGGTTTTATTGAATCAGGAACGAGGTACGCCATAATTTCAATTATTTTAATTGAATCTTCATTTTCTTCTTTAATATTTTTTAACGTGACGTTCCATGTTGTTAGAACCGTTTTGTTATTTTGACTATTTTTATGGCGGTGTTCAAGTAATTGGACTTTAGTCGATGCATCTTGGTACTCTTTGAGATAATCTTTCACTTCAAATTTTTTTCTTCCATACCGTGTTGCACTTATATTTTTCATTTGAATGTAAGCCACTGCTTGTCCTAAAGCAAGTGGAAAATTACCTAATTGGTTTCCTAAATCTTTTAATTCGTGATCACTTGAATTATTTTCAGTGGGAATTTTTAACGCGTTTTTTATGAAGTCAACAGCTTCATTAGAAGTGAAATATTCTAAATTAATTACACACATGTCTCCTGTGTCAGCTAAATTCCAATCCTGGTTACGGGAAGTTATTAAAATATGTGGTTTTTGAGAAAGTAAAGAATACGGTAGAAATTCTTTAATTATTTCATATTCTTCCGCATTGTCGAATATGAATAAACATTTTCTATCGCTAAATTTCTTGTAAATATCTTCAATAATTGACGTAAATTCCCTCTCCTTTTCTTTCTGTTCTGCAACTTTTTCTATAAGAGAGATTTTTAGTTTTTTAGCTAATCTAGTGAATGAGTCATTTAGACTTTCATGAGATTCTGAATTGATCCAAATAAGATTCCTGTCATACGCATCCTGATATTCAATTGCATACTTTCTTGACAGTTCACACTTTCCTATTCCACCCAGAAGTGACTTGTGAGATAACGGCACTACCTGCAGCTTTTTGTAATGTTTGATGAAGATCTTTTAGAACTTCCGTTCTTCCTGTAAAGGTTATCACAGGTTCTCTCATATCAAACCAGACGGGATCCGTTTTGTGTTGATGATTTTTGGATGCTTCGCTTTGAACTAATGAATCAAAATTTGCAGCCATTTGCCTTGTAACATTGTTTATATTCTCAATTGCTGGTTTAAGCTCATTTATAGTCGCTCTCAATTGGCTTGTGTCGGTATATATGTTTTCAATTGTCGGTTTAAGATTATTTAAATTTGTGGCAACATTAGTCACCATCAGCGTATTGTTATCAACATTTGTTATCAAATTAGTTGACATTTTTGTTGTCTCTTTAATATTCCAAACTAGATCTTCACTATTAATCATTCTCAATATATTTTCCAATTGTAGGTTTAGCACATCTTTTGTTAAATCACAATTGAAAATGGGTTCTTCACCAGATGCATATGTTTTAACTGCAAAATCTTTAAAATTTTCCCAAGAGAAAGGAAAACGATTGTGGAATTTTTTTGGTTCGTCTTGATTAATTTCTAGAATCCCCACGTCTTCATATAATTGTGACGTATTATATAAATTATTTTGATATTTAATTATATGCCTTGTTTTAGATTTACCAAGAATAATCCCCTCAGTGATAAATTCGCAAAATGTTTTGCAATTTATTTTCTTATTAATTGTTGAAGAAATATAATCAAATAATCTGGACCCACCATCAGAGGCTAAGTTCTCCATTCCCCTTGGCACCATATTTCTAACGTCTGTAACAAATATAAACTGGTTCTGAAAGCACCAAAAAATTTCCCAAGCAGCAGTTACCAACATTTTTCTGAAGACTTTGTCATCTTTAATCAGCCTCAATTCATCATAAATTAATATACAGTCTCTGTAATTATTTATAAATTTTGTGGAACCAATTATTGACTCGAATTTAATGCAGTACTTGTTTCCTATGTCAGGTGTTCCAAACACAGCCGCTTCCTCTTCAATTTCGTTTAATTCTTTTTCGAAATATTTTACAAAAGACTCACAAAAAACTTCTCCATTGTTGTGATCTGGTTCCTCACGTTCAGCCATTTTTAATTATTACTGGATTAATAAATTCTTGATTTTGATGATAAATATTTTCTTAAATCATTTAGAATTTGGTTGACTTTCTATAAAAGAAACAATCGTTTAAAAATCTTGAATAATTTAAATTGAATAAATTTCTTACCGCCATGAATTAGATTCCGTAATTATTTTTTTATCGATTTTATTTAATTTTTTATTCCTGTTTGTTTTCGTAGAGATTCTGTTGAAGAAAAGAAACAAATAGTTAAACTAAAATTTTGATTGGTAATTTAACAGGATAAAATGTTTTTTGTCTTTAAAAAAATTAAATTAGAAATTTTCAATTAGAATCAACCTTAATAGGATCCAAATTTAAAGGTTAAAATTATTATCTAGCCTATTACAAATTTTAGAATTTTATAAAGAAAGTAAAATTAATTAAATTGAAAACTAGATAAAATATGTACGAGACTGTAGCTTTAGCATAGATCACCAATAATTAAATTAAATTATAGATATTTTCGTAATAAAAACTACTTGGCGGCTCCACATAAAATTATTATCCAATTTGCATTAAAAATGAACACCTAAATGAACGTGATTATTTATACATGCTAAGTTATAATTGATTTCATTTAATTTGGAAAAAAAAAAAGTTAAATTTCTTTCACTTTCATGAGATAAGAAAATAATCTATTGACTTAAGAAAACTGATTATTTGAAAAAATTGAAAATATCAAATTCAATAATTTAGAAATATTTTTGTACACGTTACAAAATTCATTTATTTCATTTATCTTTTTTTTTAATAATTTTGATAAGAAAGATAAGAATACAAACCAAAAAACTATATATTTTGGGTATAAATTGTGTAACGGTTAGTTAAAAGGGTGAAGTTGTACTGTGACGTTACCAATAAAGTTCAAAATACATATTAATTATTTTCATTAAATAAAAAGTTCAGTTTAAAAGTTTTTGTTAAAATAATTGTTTCGATTCGTTGATCCAACAGAATAAAAAGTGAAATTAATTTAGTTAGTTCAGAATAAGTTTAAAATTCTCCTGTTAATCCTGTTAACGTAATATTTGCGTCTTATAAAAAATCTCTTCAATAACATTATTCAAAAGCCACGTTATCAAAATTCTTCTTAAAAGATATTTTCTTCTAATTTTTTTTTATTTTAAATTCAGAACGTGTGGTATTAAAGTGAATAGCACGATAAATTTTTTTTAGGGAAAGTAGTAGTTTTGCGTTTGGATCATAGATGGAGCAAAAATACGCATTTGTAAAATCAACCAATTTATTTGAAAATTATTTAATATAAAATATTTTATTTTAATGTATAATACAAAATTAATATTTTTTAGTATTTAAAATAATATTTACATATTAATTCGAGAGGATATAAAAATGAATCATTTTTCGCATTAAATGAATCATCAACAACTTACTTACGATAAACATTTAGTAAATTAGACAGTTCACTTCAATTATATTCATTGTTTCGGATTCATTAAAACGATCATCCGTTTTGTTAAGTCAATAATTAAAGATTAAAATTAATTTTTAGTTTCTTTTCTTTTCTATTCTTTAATCAAAAAAATTATAAATAAATTTATGGTGAAATTGATTGAAAACAGAACTTCAAACTTGACACTGTAGGTCAGGAGATCAATCTGGATAGTGAAAGGTCTTCGAGTTCTTGAGTCTCGACTGTTTTTTACAGAAGTTTTCTTTTCAGTCAATCAATTTTTCCTTAATAAACTTTTATTAATATTTTCTTATTCTAAGCTTAATGATTTTTTCCCCGCATCTTTAATTCTTTGTAATCAAATTTATTCAGTTTAATTAATTACAAAGAACGAACACATTAAAATTTTAAATTATTTTTTAATCTTTGAACGAAATTTTGATTGGACAATCAATTGTTGATTGAGCACAATTTTTCAATCTATTTCTTAACTTTAACTAAATTACATTAATTAATTAAATATAATTGATTTATATACAAAAATATCTTACATTATTAAAATTTATGTCATTATCCTAAATCCTACCAACAAATAAATCAGTTAATCAATTCAAAGTCTTCGTCCCTTCACAAAAGGAACACAATTGGATCAATTCTATTTTACATCAATTATTTTAATCTCTGGCCCAACTTCTTCTTCTTTGTATTATTTTTGTTTCTATTTTTAAATGAAATTATTAAATTTAATTTATTTTTTGTCTCCCTCTTTTTTGAGATTCCATGAAAAGTCAGTTGTGCAGACAATTTTAGAATTGATCCAAATGTAATTAAATTAAAGTAAAGTCATATCAGATATTATGTGGTACCGGTATTTGGATATTTTCTTAAATTTTATTAAAAAAATTTTTTACTAAAAGTAAAAGTCTTGTTGTTGTTAAAAAAAATTGGAACCAAAAAATTTTGTGTTTTTTTTTCATTTTTTCTGTTGAAATTTTTTTTTTTTTTAAAAAAAAAAGAAAACAAACGAAATTTTAATTTTTGACTTAAGATTTTAAAGTTTTCTCACTTGTTCACTTGTAAAGGTTTCAAAGTAAAGTGGAGGAAATTCAACAAAATCATGTGAATTAAATTAATTTTCTTTCATTGATTATTTTCTATTAAATATTCTGCCACTTCTAATTTGTTACGTTTAGTAGCTAAATCTAATAATGTTGTCTCACCCTTTATATCAGTTTGCATTTATATCGCATTTATTATTTTCTTTTAAATATTTTACGATTTCTAAATGACCCAAGAAAGCAGCTAAATGTAACACTGTCCAATAATCACAATCAACTACATTACAATTAGCCACATTCTCTATAAGAAATTTCATCAGTTCATAATGTCCACAGTAAACATGTAAAGCTTGTAAAGATGTTCCCCAACCACAACTAAAATTAATATCAGCCCCATAATTTATAACTAATAATTTCACAAGATCCAAATTACGATCTCTGTGGCAATAAATAAAGGTGGCCGTTCATTTATTAACTTTAGATCCACATTTGTTATTTTCTGTTCCATTAAATTTTTAATTTGTTCCTTTTTTAAATCTTTTAATAAATTATTTAAACTTTCAACATTCCCACTTCTTAATGCGGAATAAAACTTTGCATGCAGTAAATATTCATCATTATATGGGTAACAATATTTAACTAAATCAACGTGACCATAAAAAATAGTTTTTACATAAATTTCAGTTTTATTTTCTGCACCAAATTCAATTAAAACTTTTGTCATTTCTAAATTATTGTGTTGAATAGAATTCAGTAAAGTAGTCTCGTAATGATACTTTGTAGAACTTAAAATCTCTTGTAACTTTTCATTCGATTTCTTTTTAAAATGATTCAGAATTTTTATCACTGCATCAATATTTCCACTTTCAACAATTAAATGGAAGGGAGTCGTTTTATCATCATCATCTTTATACTCAAAGAAAAATTCATCAATTATTTCACCATAATCAGAAGCATAACTCCAAATTGATAGTAAATGAATGTCATCAACATACCAAAAATTAAATCCTAATAATTTAAGAGCATTCTTTAAGACATCCGTCTCCTTTCCCTTTTCTTTTAGTTGAAGTCTGATTACTTCCTGTACTAATCTATGAATACTTAACACGCGATCATTAATATTGATCATTGAATACTTTAAAAGCAAATCAATTGCATCCTCTCGCTTTTCTTCATCTTTCATTAATTCTGAATGGTATGGAATCTGGAACAAGGTACGCCATAATTTCAATTATTTTAATTGAATCTTCGTTTTCTTTTTCAATATTTTTCAACGTGATGTTCCACGTTGTTAGAACAGTTTTATTATACTGACTGTTTTCATGGCGGTGCTCAAGTAATTTTGTTTTTAACAATTCATCTTTGTACGCTTTCAGATAATCACTAACACCAAATGTCTCTCCGCGGAACTTTTTTTCCCTTTCATCTTTCATTTTAATGTACGCAACTGCTTGTCCTAAAGCAAGCGGAAAATAGTCCAACTTTTTTGCTAATTCTTTGATTTCGTCATCAACTGAATAAATATTCTCTAAAGCGATTTTTATGAAGTCAAGAGCTTCATCAGAAGTGAAATATTCTAAATTAATAACATTGATCGCAGCTAACCGCCACTTCTGATTACGGGAAGATATTAAAATGTGTGGTGCTTGAAAATTAGACGGCAAGCATAATGGTAGAAAGCCTTTTATTATTTTGTATTTTTCTGTATTGTCAAATATAAATAAACATTTTCCTTTTCCAAATATCGTATAAACATCTTCAGTAATCGATGCAACATCCCTCAACTTTTCTTTCTGTTCTATATCTTTTTCTGTAACAGGGATGTGTAGTTTTTTAGCTAATCTAGTAAGGGAGTTTCGGAATTGATCCAGATCAGATTACCGTCAAATGCATCCTGATATTCAATGGCATATTTTCTGGAAAGTTTACTCTTTCCAATTCCACCTAAGCCACTAAGTGGTTTGTGAGATTACGGCACTCCCTGTCGCGTGGTGTAGAGTTCGATGAAGTGTTTTAAGAATTTCAATTCTTCCTGTAAAAGTTGTCACAGGTTTCCTCATGTAACAAACCAGACGTGTTTCGATTTATGTTGATCATTTTTAGTAGCTTCGTTTTTAATGATAAACATCTGCAGCTATTTCGGTCGTATTCTCATTAGTGTTTTCAATTGTCGGTTTAATTTCACTAATATCCGCTTTAACTTGAATTGAGTCTGTGTGTATGTTTTCAATTGTTGGTTTAAGATTAATTGAATTTGTCATCCACAGCGTATTGTTATCAACTTTTTTAAGAATTTTAGTCTCATTAATACTCCAAACTTTATCTTCACCATTAATGATTCTCAATATATTTTCCAATCGTTGTTTTAGCACATTTTTTCTTAAATCACAATTTATAATCGGTTCTTCACCTGACGCATATGTTTTAATTGAAAACTCTTTAAAATTTTCCCAAGAAAAAGGCAAACGATAACTAAAGTTACAATACGAACCTTTTCTGGTTCATCTTGATTAATTTCCAAGATGAGTTGAATAAAATAATAGAATTTTATGTACTAAAATTTGGAGGCCTATTGAAATAATTTTTCTATTGGTTTTACCTGAAAATATTAAAATTGATATGAATTGGCAAACAGATAATATTTTCTTACGTGGATTAATGACCCATAATCAACGATATACGAATAAACTTTCTCATCGTATTATATAAATTATTTAGAAAATTACGAAACTAAATTAAGACGCCATTATTACCACACCTAAAATTATGAAGGATTGATGGATTGTTATGTCTTGAACCGTGAATGTAAGAAATGGAATCTTTTATTATAATACAATCTTAACTACTTTTTCTAGCACAAATATTTTAACTCAATATTTTGTTTAAATGGATAAGTAATCTATATCGGAATCCTAGTTCTATTGGAGGATTAAATTATTCATCCAAATGGTTGTAGTGTCTTTTGTTATTTTGCATCGGAATTTTAACGAAGATAATCTTATTTCTTAACATTGAACGTTATTGAAAAGATTTTTTATAAGACGCAAATATTACAGAACAGCAGTAGAATTTTAAACTTACTAAATTATATTCACTTTTTATTCGAATAGTGATAATTATTTAACAAAAAAAAACATTTAAACTGAACTTTTTATATAATGAAAATAATTAATATTTATTTTGAATTTTATTGGTTACGTCACAGTACAACTTCACCTTTTTAACTTAACGTTATACAATTTATACCCAGAATATATGGTTTTTTGGTTCGTCTTCTTATCTTTCTTATCAAAATTATTAAAAAAAAGTTAAATGAAATAAATGAATTTTGTAACGTGTACAAAAATATTTCTAAATTTATTGAATTTAATATTTTCGGTTTCTTTAAATAATCAGTTTTTTTTTAAATGAATTGATTATTTTCTTATCTCATGAAATATATTTGCGAAGCAAAGGGAAATAAAATTAATACACATCTTTGTTTTTCTTTTTCTTTTCTTTTAGTTATTTGAGATAAAAAAAGAACAGGGGAAAAATGGGTCAAGGTGAGTAATGTAAATACAAATAATTAATCTTATTTAAATAACAGAAATTTACAGGGTGGAACATTATGAAATTTTAGTTTAAATTTTAGTTTAATTATTTGTCTCTTTTCTTCAACAGATTCTCTACGAAAACAAAACATGAATAAAAAATTAAATCAAATCGATAAAAAAATAATTACGAATTCTAATTCATGGCGGTAAGAAATTTATTCTATTTAAATTATTCAATATTTTTAAACGATTGTTTCTTTTATAGAAAATCATCCAAATTCTAAATGATTTAAGAAAATTATTATCTTCAATATAACAATTTATTAAATCTCGTAAAAAATAAAAATGGCTGAACGTGAGGATCCAGATGACAACAATGGAGACTTAATTGGAAGACTTAAAGTTTTTTGTGAATGTTTTGTAAAATATTTCGAAAAAGAATTAAATGAAATTGAAGCTGTGGGTGGAACACATGAAAGAGGAAAGATGGTGAATAACTGCCACAAATTCGAGTCATTAATTGGTTCCACAAAATTTGCAACTAATCACAGCTCTAAATTAATTGATGCTGAATTGAGGTCGATAAAAGATGATAAAGACTTTAGAAAAATGTTGGCTTCTGCTGCAGGGGACATTTTTTGGTGCTTCCAGAACCAGTTTATGTTAGTTACTGATGACATTAATATGGTAGCAATTGGAATGAAGACCTTAGCCTTTGATGGTGTGTCCAGACTGTTTGATTATATATTTTCAACAAAAACAGGAAAATAAATATCAAAACCTTTTGTGATTTTATAACAAAAGGATTTAGTTTTGGTAAATCTAAAAGTGGGCATATGATAAAGTATCAAAGTAATTTATATAAAACGTCAGAATTATATGCAGACGTGCAGATCTTGGAAATTAACCAAGATGAACCAAAAAAATACCACAACAGAAAATGTTCGTCTTGTAACTTTAGTTATCGCTTTTCTTCGCCTTGGGAAACTTTTACAGAGTTTTGAGTTAAAACATATGCATCAGGTGAAGAACCCATTATCCCTTGTGATTTAAGAAAAAATGTGCTAAAACAACAATTGGAAAATATATTGAGAATCATTAATGGTGAAGATAAAGTTTGGAATATTAATGACACAACAACTAAAACTCTTAAAAAAGTTGATAACAATACGCTGTGGATTTCTAATGTTGCCACAAATTTAATTATTTTTAAACCAACAATTGAAAACATACACATAAGACACAATTCAAGTTAAAGCGGATATTAGTGAAATTAAACCGACAATTGAAAACACTAATGAGAATACGATCCAAATAGCTGCAGATGTTAGTGAAATAAAAAATATCATTAAAAACGAAGCTACTAAAAATGATCAACATAAAACGAAACACGTCTGGTTTGACATGAGGAAACCTGTGACAACTTTTACAGGAAGAATTGAAATTCTTAAAACACTTCATCGAACTTTACACCACGCGACAGGGAGTGCTGTAATCTCCACAAACCACTTCCGGTAGTGGGTTATGTGGAATTGGAGCGAACTTTCCAGAAAGTATGCCATTAAATATCAGGATGCATGTTACAGAAAAAGATACAGAACAAAAAGAAAAGTTGAGGGATGATGCATCGATTAATGAAGATGTTTATACGAGATTTGGAAAAGGAAAATGTTTATTTATATTTGACAATGCAGAAAAATACAAAATAATTAAAAACTTTCTACCATTATGCTAGCCGTCTAATATTCAAGCACCACACATTTTAATATCTTCCCGAAATCAGAAGTGGCGGTTAGCTGACAAAGGTGCGATCGAAGTTATTAATTTAGAATATTTCACTTCTGATGAAGCTCTTGACTTCATAAAAAACGCTTTAGACAAAATAAATAATTCAACTGATGACGAAATCAATTCTTTGGGAAAAGATTTTGATTATTTTCCGCTTGCTTTAGGACAAAATGAAAGATGAAAGGGAAAAAAAGTTCCGCGGACAGACATTTGGCGTTAGTGATTATCTGAAAGCGTACAAAGATGAATCGTTTAAAACTAAATTACTTGAGCACCGCCATGAAAACAGTCAGTATAATAAGACTGTTCTAACAACATGGAACATCACGTTGAAAAACATTCAAAAAGAAAACAAAGATTCAATTAAAATAATTGAAATTATGGCGTACTTTGTTCCAGATTCCATAAAACCAGATAAGATTTTTTCAGAATTAATGAAAGATGAAGAAAAGCGAGATGATGCAATTGATTTGCTTTTAAAATATTCAATGATCAACATTAAAGATCGCGTGTTAAGTATTCATAGATTGGTAAAGGAAGTAATCAGACTTCAACTAAAACAAAAGGGAAAGGAGACGGATGTCTTAAAGAATGCTCTTAAATTATTAGGATTTGATTTTGGGTTTGTTGATGACATTCATTTAATATCAATTTGGAGTTATGCTTCTGATTATGGTGAAATAATTGGTGAATTTTTCTTTAAGTATAAAGATGATGATGAAAACGACTCCCGTCCATTTAATTGTTGAAAGTGGTAATTTTGATTCAGTGAAAAAATTCTGAATTATCTTGAAAAGAAATCGAATGAAAAGTTACAAGAGATTTTAAGTTCTACAAAGTATCATTACGAGACTACTTTACTGAATTCTATTCAGCACAATAATTTTGAAATGATAAAAGTTTTAATTGAATTTGGTGCAGAAAATAAAACTGAAATTTGTGTAAAAACTTTTCTTTATGGTCACGTTGATTTGGTTAAATATTTTTACCCATATAATGATGAATATTTACTGCATGCAAAGTTTTATTCCGCATTAAGAAATGGGATTGTAGAAAGTTTAAATAATTTATTAAAAGATTTAAAAAAGGATCAAATTAAAAATTTAATGGAACAGAAAATAACAAATGTGGATCTAAAGTTAATAAATGAACGGTCACCTTTATATATTGCCACGGAGATTGGTAATTTAGATCTTGTGAAATTATTAGTTATAAATTATGGGGCTGATATTAATTTTAGTTGTGGTTGGGGAACATCTTTACATGCTATACATGTTTACTGTGGACATTATGAACTGATGAAATTTCTTATAGAGAATATGGCTAATTGTAATGTAGTTGATTGTGATTATTGGACAGTGTTACATTTAGCTGCTTACTTGGGTCATTTAGAAATCGTAAAATATTTAATAGAAAATAATAAATGCGATATAAACGCAACTGATATAGAGGGTGAGACAGCATTATTAGATTTAGCTACTAAACGTAACAAATTAGAAGTGGCAGATTATTTAATAGAAAATAATCAATGAAAAAAAATTAATTTAATTCACATGATTGTGTTGAAATTCTTCCACTTCACTTTGATACCTTTACAAGTGAACAAGTGAGAAAACTTTAAAATCTTAAGTGAAAAATTAAAATTTCGTTTTTGTGTTTTTTTTTCAAAAAAAAAAAAAATTTCAACAAAAAAAATTTAAAAAAAACACAAACTTGTTTTTTCAAATTTCTGTCAATTTTCTATTTTTCTTTAATTGTGAAAATAATCGTAAGAATTTTTATAAAAAAATTTTAAAAATCGTACGAAAAAAAATGGAAATTTTTTAAGGAAAACTATTTTTTGGTCCCAATTTTTTTTTAACAAACAACAAGACTTTTACTTTTAAGTAAAAAGTTTTTCTTTTATTTTAATTTTTTTGAAAAATTAAATTTACACAAATATTCCTAATTTAATAAACTTTCATAAATAAATAATAATTTATTTTATGAAATGGAAAATTATCGGTGTTTTAAATGGATAAAGTGGAAAAAAAAATGAAAAATAAAAATAAAATCAAAATGTTGATAAAAAAAAATTTCACCATTGGAGAAAAATGTAAAATTTTCATAATTTTCTTAATATGTAAATTTTTTAAGAAAACTTTAAGAAAATATCCAACTAACGGTACCACATAATATATGATATGACTTTACTTTAATTTAATTACATTTGGATCAATTCTAAAATTGTCTGCACAACTGACTTTTCATGGACTCTCTATAAAGAGAGCTAGAGGGAGACAGAAAATAAATTAAATTTAATAATTTCATTTAAAAATAGAAACAAAAATAATTATTGAAGAAGAAGAAGAGGAAGTTGGGTCAGAGATTAAAATAATTGATGTAAAATAGAATTGATCCAATTGTGTTCCTTTTGTGAAGGGACGATGACTTTGAATTGATTAACTGATTTAATTGTTGGTAGGATTTAGGATAATGACATAAATTTTAATAATGTAAGATATTTTTGTATATAAATTAATTATAATTAATTAATTAATGTAATTTAGTTAAAGTTAAGAAATAGAGTGAAAAATTGTGCACAATCAACAATTGATTGTCCAATCAAAATTTCGTTCAAAGATTAAAAAATAATTTAAAATTTTAATGTGTTCGTTCTTTGTAATTAATTAAACTGAATAAATTTGATTACAAAGAATTAAAGAGACGGGAAAAAAATCATTAAGTTTAGAATAAGAAAATATTAATAAAAGTTTATTAAGGAAAAATTGATTGACTGAAAAGAAAACTTCTGTAAACAACAGTCGAGACTCAAGAACTCGGGGACCTTTCACTATCCAGATTGACCCCCTGACCTACAGTGTCAAGTCTGAAGTTCTGTTTTCAATCAATTTCACCATAAATTAATTTATAATTTTATTGATTAAAGAATAGAAAAGAAAAGAAACTAAAAATTAATTTTAATCTTTAGTTGTTGACTTAACAAGACGGATGATCGTTATAAATGAATCCGAATCAAATTAATTTTAATCTTTAATTGTTGACTTAACAAGACGGATGATCGTTATAAATGAATCCGATTCAATTAATATAATTAAAGTGAACTGTCTAATTTACTAAATGTTTATCGTAAGTAAGTTGATGATGATTCATTTAATGCGAAAAATGATCTATTTTTATTACAATTAATCTTAATCATTAAACTTAATCATTAAAAACAATTTTTGTATATTTTGTATTGTTTGTATTTTTTTTTCATTTTTAAATTTTTAAATAAAACAAAAAAATTTTCTTTTTTTAATTTTTTTTTTCTTTTCATTGATTTTTTATTTTTATTTAATGGTGGAACTTATAAGTAGAAATGTAAATATTATTTTAAATATTAAAAAATATTAATTTTGGATTATACATTAAAATAAAATATTTTATATTAAATAATTTTCAAATATATTGGTTGATGATTATGATCCAAAAGCAGAACTACAAATTTCTATAAAAAAAATTTATCGTGCTATTCACTTTACTCTAATGAGTTAATACCATACGTTCTGAATTTAAAATAAAAAAAATATTAAAAGAAAATATCTTAGCAGCTATACAATTTTAATAAACTTTAATTAACTAATCTTCATATATAAAAAAAAATATTATGATGATTGATGCGTGCGACAGTTAGGGAAAATCAGAGATGGGTAAATACACGAAAAATTGCTGGTTTTACATTACATGAAATACCCGGGTATTCTTGTGTATTTCTGTGTATTTGGCGTTTTTCCGTGTAATCTATGTACTTCGAAAAACTAAATGGTGATTTTCCAAAATTTGGCTAATGTCCGTGTATTCGAAGATGCGTTTCATGTATTGTGTGTATTTCGCGTATTTCGTGTATTTCGTGTATTTTGTGTATTTTGTATACAGAGTGGCACTTTTCCTACTAATTTTTAAAACAAAAACGGAAAATTTAAAACAATTTAGTTATATGTGGAGTAACGATTTAATTTCGTAAACAATCTAATTATTGATTTTTTCGAAATTATTTATTACACAAAATATATAAAAATTTGATGTGGTTTGTGCGGTATTTTAAAAACAAAAGTAACATATTATTTTTAAGAGTAACCCTGTTAAAAATTATAATTTTTTTTTTAATCATTTGGAGTGAAGTTAGTTCGAAATTAATTATGCCTTTTTAATTTTTGGAATATATCCAAATGTTTGGAAAAATACCAAATGTTCGAATTACATCGAATACACCGAATACATAGTATTTTAATGTATTTTGTGTATTTCGTGTATTCGACAAGCCAAAATACATAGGCGAATACACATGTTAAGCACCACTGAATACATTACTGTGTATTCATACACGTAAAAGCGTGTATGAATACGCGGTGTATTTGACCGACCCATCACTGGGGAAAATAAAAGGAACCGAATCAGAAGGAAATAGCCTTGGTATACTCCAACGTTTTGTCCAGAAGCTTGTTGCGAACAATACACAAAACTACATAGACACAGAAAAAGTTGTCACAGGTTTTCTCATGTCAAACCAGACGTGATTCGTTTTATGTTGATCATTTTTAGTATTTTCGATTTTAACCAATGAATGAACATTTACAGACATGTGCTTGTAAGATTGTTTATATTTTCTCAATTGTCGGTTTAAGCTCATTTATAGTCGCTTTTACTTGGTTTGTGTCGGTGTGTATGTTTTGAATTATCGGTTTAATTTCATTTAAATTTGTGGAAACTTTTTCAAGAATATTAGTTGTTGTCTCTTTAATATTCCAAACCATATCTTCACCATTAATGATTCTCAATATGTTTTCCAATTGTTGCTTTAGCAAATCTTTTGTTAAATCACAATTGATAATGGGTTCTTCACCTGAAGAATTGAAAAATCTTTAAAATTTTCCCAAGAAAAGGAAAAACGATAACTAAAGTTAAAAGACGCACCTTTTCTGTAGTGGTACTTTTTTGATCCATCTTGATTAATTTCTAGGATCCCTACGTCTTCATATAATTGTGACGTATTATATAAATTATTTTGATATTTAATTATATGCCTAGTTTTAGATTTACCAAGAATAACTCGTTCAATAATAAATTCACAAAATGTTTTGCAATTTATTTTCTTGTTTTTTGTTGAAGAAATATAATCAAAAAATCTGCACACACCATCAGAGGCTCAGTTCTCCATTCCCATTGATATCATATTTCTATGATAAGTAACAAATATAAACTGGTTCTGGAAGCACCAAAAAATTTCGCCAGCAACAGAATACAACATTTTTCTTAAGTCTTTGTCATCTTTAATCAGCCTCAATTCATCATAAATTAATATAGAAATTTCTCTTTTATTAGTTAAAGCTTTTGTAGAACCAATTAATGACACCAATTTCATGGAGTTATTCCCCATCCTTTTTTGGGTGGAACCATAGCTTGGTTTAATTTTTTTTCGAAATTTTTTACAAAACATTCACAAACAAATTTAAGTCTTCCAATTACTTCTCCATTGTTGTCATCTGGATCCTCACGCTCAGCCATTTCTATTTTTTACGAGATTTAATAAATTGTTGATTTTCATGATAATAATTTTCTTAAATTATTTAGAATTTTTTATGATTTTTTCTAAAAGAAACAATCGTTTTAAAATCTTGAATAATTTAAATAGAATAAATTTCTTACCGCCATGAATTAGATTCTGTAATTATTTTTTATCAATTGGATTTAATTTTCTATTCCTCTTTGTCTCCGTAGAGATTCTGTTGAAGATTCTGTTGAAGAGACGTAATTAAACTAAATTTTTGATTGATTCTTTATTTTTTGTTTTAAAATAAATTAAATTAGAAATTTTCAATTAAATGTGAAATCACCCGACCCAATTATAAAGGATTCAAGTTTATAGGTTAAAAGTATTATTTAGCCTAACAATTTTTTACAACTTTTAGAATTTCGTAAAATAATATTATGGAGGTGGCAGAGATCAATCTACTATTTATTTAAAATTTACTCGATGGCAATGTGTGTGGGATAAAACATAAAATTATTATAAGTAGCTCCCTCAAAAGTTAGACGTTAAATTGTAAATTAAGGAAAACATGCAGTAGGGTGATAAGAATTGGCAAACAGATAATATTTTCTTACGTGACTAAATGACTCATAATCAACGATATACGAATAAACTTTGTATCGTATATTATATAAATTATTTAGAAAATTACGTAATTAAATTAAGACGCCATGATTGTCACACCAAAAATTAGGAATTATTATGGATAATTGGATTATTATGTCATGTATCCTGTATCTACAGCTACGTGAAAGTAAGACACGGAGTCTATTATTATAATACAGTCTAAACTAATTTTTCTACCTCTGAGATTATTAATGAGAGTCGGACATATAAATTGTAGCTTAAATTATTGAAGTTTGTGTAAATGGATCTATATTGGATTTTTAGTTTTATTGTAGGATTAAGTAAATCATCCACATAAAGGGTTGCAGTGAAGAAATATTTTTTTCATAACTTTGAACCAGTATCATACATTACCTAAGTTCGGTCATGCACACCATGATCATTAAAATATAGACAGACAGATGGAATTTTTAGTACTTTTAATACTAAATCTATCAATAAACCAAATATATTGGTTTATTTGTTGTTATTTTATAAATTGTTGAATCACTATTTTTTGTTGAATTTCATAACGGATTGGAATTCTATAATTATGTCTAAATAATCACCACTGTCAAATTCTAAATAAATGAACATTATTGAAAAATAACATTTAAAAAGCATTTAAAAATTTAATAATTCTAAAGAATGAATTTAATTAATAAATACAGTGAAGAATAACTTTAATTATAATTAATAATATTACAAATGGAATGCTAGAATAATTTCTTCCTGAACCACGCTCTTTCATTCTCCTACACTTTTCACTCATTTCAAATTCATTTAAATTTAAAGTAAAAATTTATGAAAATAAAATTAATAAATGTGCTTTTGTTTATTTTAGAAGCTTTTAGTTATGAAGAAGCCGCCGTCGAAATTTATGGTTTAATTTTTAGTAAAACTGAGCCCTAAATGTACGCAAGAAAATTTTATTTTAGAACATTGTGTCTTTATTTTAAAAAAAACGTCGTAATAGATTTGATTCTTTTAGTTAAGAAAATTTATTTTTGAATTTAATGAAAATTATTAAAAAAACAAAAACAGAAGAAAAACACAATTTTATTTGATTTTAGTTTAAAAAAATTTATGAAAGAATTTTGATTTACAAACCAAATAAACATTACAACTAATTAAAGTGTCTCGGTTGTGGCATAGAAAGTCTTTCGTCAATCAATTTTTCCTTAATAAAAAAAAACTTTAATATAAATTTAAAAATATTAATGGTAAGGAGAAAGTAAATGTTGTAAATTCATTTACAAGACTTCTAAAGAAATTTAAATTACAACTTTTTTTTACTTCTTTTTTTTTATTTTAACTAATAGAATTCAGCGAAAATCTTACCATTTCTTAATAGATTCTACATTCAGGACCATTCGTTGACTTATAGCAAAAGTGTTTCCTTCTCACTCTTACCTATATTAACGCATGCTAATAAATCACATTGCATTGAAAAGAAAAAAAGAAATCAGGAGGAAACAATAGAGGAAAAGATTGTGATGGAAATTTGCAAATGGTTGAGTCAATTTAATGAAAAAAAAATTTATTATTTTTAAATTATCAAAAATTTTATTTATTTAATTGTGTTTATTGAGTTTTACAATTTTGTGATGTTAATGTCATTGACGTTAATTTCTAACTTAAACTAACTAACATTCTAAAGTGAATCATTTTTTTGGCATATAAAAAAAATTAAACCCGCATGTGACACGATACAATTGTTGGTCTTTTTATTTCTTTAAACTTTATTCTGACTAATTTTCTATAAGCGAAAAACTTTTATAAATTAATTTAATTATATTTTTATTCTAAATTCAGTCAATTAAATTATAAATTTAATTCTTCGATAAGTTAATTCATCCAACAACAATTATCCCTGAATTTCTCATCTACTGAATTATATTCACACAAAGTCATTTTGTATTCATGATTGAACAGAAAATTTAAGGCAAAACCGATTCTAAAATTACAAAAAAAAATTAAAAAGTGAATTAAATTTAAGAAAAGTGATCTGGATGCTGGTGGTGGTACCGTCAGCTAAATATTGTCACAAACTTAATTAAAAAAAAATTAAAAAAAGGAATTTTCAAATGGAAAATTAAGGAAATTTTTCATTCTTTTGCTTGGTGAAATTTTGAAGTTTTTTTTTACTTTTAAAAATTTTTTCTTGTATTTCCATTTAAAACTTCTAGAAATTTCTATTTATAGAATAAATTATTAATTATTTATGAAAGTACAATCAATTAGCAATTTTTGTATAAATTTTGTTTTTGGTAAAAATTAAAAATTAATAAAATTTAAAAAAAAAATGGAAATTAACGGAAATTTTTCATTCTTTTATTTTCTTAAATTTTTTTTTTATGAAAATTTCTAGTTTTTGTTGTTGTTTTTATTTCTTTGTTTTTCTCCACCTAATACTGAATGTTGATCGCATTAGAATTTATTTGGTAAAAACAAAAAAATGAAAAGAAAAAAAATTGTACAAAAAAAACTCAGTTGTGCAGACAATTTTAGAATTGAACCAAATGTAAATTGAATAAAAGTAAAATTATATTAATGGTGGTACCGTTAGAAAGATATTTTCACAAATTTTATGAATGAAATTACCAAATGATGAAAATTTTGAAAATTTAACATTTTTCTTCAATGATGAAATTTTTTTTTATCAACTTTTTTATTTATTTTTATTTTCTTCATTTTTTTTTTATTTTTCCCAATTTTTCCATTTAAAACACCCGATAATTTTCAATTTAAAAAATTAATTATTATTTATTTATGAAAGTAGATTTAATTAGCAATATTTATATAAATTTGGTTTATCGTAAAAATTAAATATAAGCCAAATGTTTTACTAAAAGTAAAAGTGTTGGTTGGTTGAGGGAGAAAAATGTCCAAAAAAAATGTCAATTCATTAAAAGTTATTTTTTTTTTTTCTAATATGATTTAAATAATTTTCTTATAAAAATTCTTCTTATCATCATCAAATAAAAATAGAAAATCAATGAAAATGAAAAAAAATTAAAAAAAAATCGTTTTTTTTTTGGGATTTTTAAATTTTTTTTGAAAGTTTTTCTCCTATTTTATTTTGTTTTATGAATTTTGTTTCATTAATTTCTTTCCTTAAATATTTAACAATTTCTAATTCACCATCTATATATAAAATATTCAATAATCAACATTAAAGATCGCGTGTTAAGTATTCATAGATTGGTACAGGAGGTAATCAGACTTCAACTAAAAGAAAAGGGAAAGGAGACGGATGTCTTAAAGAATGCTCTTAAATTATTACGATTTCAACTTTACTATGTTGATAAAATTCATTTAATATCAGTTTGAAGTTATGTTTCTGATTATGGTGAAATAATTGATGAATTTTTCTTTAAATATAAATATGATGATGAAAACGACTCCTTTCCATTTAATTGTTGAATGTGGTAATATTGATTCAGTGAAAAAAAATCTGAATCATTTAAAAAAGAAATCGAATGAAAAGTTACAAGAGATTTTAAATTCTACAAAGTATCATTACGAGACTACTTTACTGAATTCTATTCAGCAGAATAATTTAGAAATGACAAAAGTTTTAATTGAATTTGGTGCAGAAAATAAAACTGAAATTTGTGTAAAAACTTTTTTTTATGGTCACGTTGATTTGGTTAAATATTTTTACCCATATAATGATGAATATTTACTGCATGCAAAGTTTTATTCCGCATTAAGAAGTGGGAATGTTGAAAGTTTAAATAATTTATTAAAAGATTCAAAAAAGGAACAAATTAAAAATTTAATGGAACAGAAAATAACAAATGTGGATCTAAAGTTAATAAATGAACGGTCACCTTTATTTATTGCCACAGAGATTGGTAATTTAGATCTTGTGAAATTATTAGTTAAAAATTATGGGCCTGATATTAATTTTAGTTGTGGTTGGGGAACATCTTTACATGCTTTATATGTTTACTGTGGACATTATGAACTGATGAAATTTTTTATAGAGAATGTGGCTAATTGTAATGTAGTTGATTGTGTTTATTGGACAGTGTTACATTTAGCTGCTTACTCGTGTCATTTAGAAATCGTAAAATATTTAATAGAAAATAATAAATGCGATATAAACGCAACTGATATAGAGGGTGAGACAGCATTATTAGATTTAGCTACTAAACGTAACAAATTAGAAGTGGCAGAATATTTAATAGAAAATAATCAAAGAAAGAAAATTAATTTAATTCACTGTTGTGATCCTTAATTTTATAATATTGTCGGGTTTTTTTAAAAAAGGTTATGATCCTTTATTTGTTTATTTAGCACGGGTTTTTTGATAATAAAGTATGGGTGATAATTTTATTGGACAAGTACCGCACACGTGGTGTCGGTACTCTTTCAATATTTTTATCCTCATACAATATTCGATAGGCGGCATACCTCTGGGTTTTTACCCCTAATAAAATAATAAAGCATTAGTTATTTTTTAGAATAAGATTTTTAGTATAAGTAAGTTAGAAATAAGGAGAAGAGGAGGAGTATCGTTTAGACATTTAAATAAGACACAAGTCTTATATAAAAAAATAAACTTAAAGTAAACTTAAAAATTGTGTATTTCATTATTTGAAAATAAACCAAAATCCATGTTTCTTCCCTCGAAAGGAAGAAGCATAACATCACATGATTGTGTTAAATTTCTTCCACTTCACTTTGATACCTTTACAAGTGAAGAAGTGAGAAAACTTTAAAATCTTAAGTGAAAAATTAATATTCCGTTTTTTTTTTGAAAAAAAAAAAAAAATTTTAACAAAAAAAATGAAAAAAAAACACAATTTTTTTTTTTCAAATTTCTTTCAATTTTCTATTTTTCTTTAATTGTCGAAATAATCGTACGAATTTTAATAAAAAAATTTTAAAAATAGTACGAAAAAAAAATGGAAATTTTTTAAGGAAAACAATTTTTTGGTCCCAATTTTTTTTTAACAACAACAACACATTTATTTTAAGTAAAAAATTTTGCTTATATTTTAATTTTTTTGAAAAATTAAATTTACACAAATATTCCTAATTTAATAAACTTTCATAAATAAATAATAATTTATTTTATTAAATGGAAAATTTTCGGTGTTTTAAATGGATAAATTGGAAAATTAAAAATAAAAATAAAGAAAATAAAAAAAAAATCAAAATATTGATAAAAAAAAGTTTCACCATTGGAGAAAAATGTGAAATTTCCATAATTTCCTTAATTTGTAAATTTTTTAAGAAAACTTTAAGAAAATATCCAACTAACGGTACCACATAATATATGATATGACTTTACTTTAAATTAATTACATTTGGATCAATTCTAAAATTGTCTGCACAACTGACTTTTCACGAAATCTCAATAAAGAGAGTTAGAGGGAGACAGAAAATAAATTAAATTTAATAATTTCATTTAAAAATAGAAACAAAAATAATTAAAAGAAGAAGAAGAAGAAGTTGGGTCAGAGATTATTATTGATGTAAAATAGAATTGATCCAATTGTGTTCCATTTGTGAAGGGACAAAGACTTTGAATTGATTAACAGATTTAATTGTTGGTAGGATTTAGGATAATGACATAAATTTTAATAATTTAAGATATTTTTATATATAAATTAATTATAATTAATTAATTAATGTAATTTAGTTAAAGTTAAGAAATAGAGTGAAAAATTGTGCACAAGCAACAATTGATTGTCCAATCAAAATTTCGTTCAAAGATTAAAAAATAATTATTTTAATGATTTCGTTCATAATTAAACTGAATAAATTTGATTACAAAGAATTAAAGAGGCGGGGAAAAAATCATTAAGTTTAGAATAAGAAAATATTAATAAAATTTTATTAAGGAAAAATTGATTGACTGTAAAAAAAACTTCTGTAAACAACAGTCGAGACTCAAGAACTCGGGGACCTTTCACTATCCAGATTGACCCCCTGACCTACAGTGTCAAGTCTGAAGTTCTGTTTTCAATCAATTTCACCATAAATTTATTTATAATTTTTTTGATTAAAGAATAAAAAACAATTAATATTAATCATTAAACTTAATCATTAAAAACAATTTTTGTATATTTTGTATTGTTTGTATTTTTTTTTTCACTTTTAAATTTTTAAATAAAAAAAAAAGTTCTTTTTTTAATTTTTTTTTCTTTTCATTAATTTTCTATTTTTATTTGATGGCGGCACTTATAAGTAGAATTTTGATAAAAAAAATTTATAAAAATCGTACAAAAAAAAAATCAATATTTTTTAATGAATAAAATTTTTGGTCATATTTTTTCTCAATTGGTCCAATTTTTTTTGACAACAACATGAATTTTTTACTTTTAATAAAAAACTTTTGCTTCAATATAATTTTTTTTTAAAAATCAAATTTTCACAAATATTGGTAATTAAATGTACTTTCGTAAAAAACTAATAAAGTGAACTTGTTTTAAATGGAAAAAATAATAAAGGAAAAATTAAGAAAACGGATGTTTATGGATGTTGTTTTTGTCAATTATAATTATTGACAAATATGATAATAATTTCTTAGTTTATGTTGTTTTGTGGATTGTTCGCAACAATCTTCTGGAGAAAATGTTGGAGGATGCTACCAAATATACAAAATTGACAATTTTCATGAATTTGTAGGTAAATATTTATGCAGCTGGAAACTTAAGAAAATAAATTCTTCTTATTCAATGTAATAGTCGTAACATTTATTTGTTTTGTCTTGAGTTTTAAAATCAAACATGGTGTCCTTTCTTATAAGATGTACAGAAAACACATTAAAAAAATATACAGTTGATAAATTTGATTTAAAAATGGGACGGGACAAGATAATTTTAGAGAATGAAAATCACTAACGTTAAACGTTGAAACATATTTTTGTTTCTTGTTTACTAAACAGACAGATGGAATTTTTAGTACTTTTAATACTAAATCTGTCAAAATAATAGATTTGGTTTATTTGTTGTTATTTTATAAATTATTGAATCATTATTTTTTGTTAAATTTAATAACGGATTGGAAGTCTATAATTATGTCTAAATAATCACCACTGTAAAATTCTAAATAAATGAACATTATTGAAAAAAACGACAGGCAAGTATGGCTGTATGCTTCGTCGAAATTTATGCGATAGTATTGTCATTTAATATAATAAAAAAAAATTATATGGGGGTGCTCCACCACGTGTTCCGATCCCCCCTAAAATCAATATGGTTCTATGATGGACCAATAAAATACTAATCCCAAAATTTCATTGCAATCAGTTGTTGCAATCCTCGGGAATCTGATTTTTTCCAAAACAATTGTATGGGGGTGCTCCACCCCGTGCCCCGATCCCCCCTAAAATCAATATGGTTCTATGATGGACCAATAAAATACTAATCCCAAAATTTCATTCCAATCAGTTGTTGCAATCCTCGGGAATCTGATTTTTTCCAAAACAATTGTATGGGGGGTGCTCCACCCCGTGCCCCGATCCCCCCTAAAATCAATATGGTTCTATGATGGACCAATAAAATACTAATCCCAAAATTTCATTGCAATCAGTTGTTGCAATCCTCGAGAATCTGATTTTTTCCAAAACAATTGTATGGGGGGTGCTCCACCCCGTGCCTCGATCCCCCCTAAAATCAATATGGTTCTATGATGGACCAATAAAATACTAATCCCAAAATTTTATTGCAATCAGTTGTTGCAATCCTCGGGAATCTGATTTTTTCCAAAACAATTGTATGGGGGGTGCTCCAGTCCGTGACCCGATTCCCCCTAAAATCAATATGGTTCTATGATGGACCAATAAAATACTAATCCCAAAATTTCATTCCAATCAGTTGTTGCAATCCTCGGGAAACTGATTTTTTCCAAAACAATTGTATGGGGGGTGCTCCACCCCGTACCCTGATCCCCCCTAAAATCAATACGGTTCTATGATGGACCAATAAAATACTAATCCCAAAATTTCATTGCAATCCGTTGTCGCAATCCTCGAAAAACTGATTTTTTCCAAAACATTTGTATGGGGGGTGGTCCACCCCGTACCCCAATCACACCCCAAATCAATAGGGTTCTATTGGGGACCAAATCAATAATAATTCCAAAATTTTATTGAAATCCCTTCACGCGTTTTTGAGTTATCGTGTTAACATACGGAGTCCGGCGGACGGAGTCCGGCGGACGGAGTCCGGACTGACAGGATTTTTTTGACCCCTTTTTTGGGGATAAAAGTTGCAATAACCACCAATTTGACCTTTTGTTAGTAAAAATAAGTTGCCCTAGGGTCATTCTATGTGAGAAAAAAATTTTTTTGGAAATTTTCTTTTAATTGTGTCTTTTAAAAATAAAACAAGTTGAATTTGAAAATTTTCCATTACAAGGCTTAGTCGATTACGACGAAGCAATAACATTTAAAAAGCATTTAAAATTTAATAATTCTAAAGAATGAATTTAATTAATAAATACAGTGAAGGATAACTTTAATTATAATTAATTATATTACAAATGGGATGTAAGAATAATTTCTTCCTGAACCACGCTCATTCATTCTCCCACACTTTTCACTCATTTTACATTCATTTAAATTTAAAGTAAAAATTTATGAAAATAAAATTAATAAATGTGCTTTTGTTTATTTTAGAAGCTTTTAGCTATGAAGTAGCCGCCGCCGAAATTTATGGTTTAATTTTTAGTAACAGTTAGCCCTAAATGTACGCAAGAAAATTTTATTTTAGAACTTTGTGTCTTTATTTTTAAAAAAACGTCGCAATTGATTTGATTCTTTTAATTAATTAAATTTATTTTTGAATTTAATGAAAATTATTTAAAAAAAACAAAAACAGAAGAAAAACACAATTTTATTTGATTTTAGTTTAAAAAAAAATATGAAAGAATTTTTATTTACAAACCAAATAAACATTACAACTAATTAAAATTAAAGTGTCTCGGTTGTGGCATAGAAAGTCTTTCAGTCAATCAATTTTTCCTTAATAAAAAAAACTCTGATATAAATTTAAAAATATTAATGGTAAGGAGAAAGTAAGTGTTGTAAATTCATTTACAAGACTTCTAAAGAAATTTAAATTACAACTTTTTTTACTTCTTTTTTTTTTTTAACTAATAGAATTAAGCGAAAATCTTACCATTTCTTAATAGATTCTCCATTCAGGACCATTCGTTGGCTTATAGCAAAAGTGTTTCCTTCTCACTCTTACCTATATTAACGCATGCTAATAAATCACATTGCATTGAAAAGAAAAAAAAAGAAATCAGAGAAGGAAACAAAAGAGGAAAAGATTGTGATGGAAATTTGCAAATGGTTGAGTCAACTTAAAGAAAAACAAATTTATTATTTTTAAATTATCAAAAATTTTATTTATTTAATTGTGTTTATTGAGTTTTACAATTTTGTGTCATTGACATTAATTTCTAACTTAAACTAACTAAAATTCTAAAGTGAATCATTTTTTTGGCATATAAAAAAAAAATTAAACCCGCATGTGACACGATACAATTGTTTGTTTTTTTATTTCTTTAAACTTTATTCTGACTAATTTTCTATGAGCGAAAAACTTTTATAAATTAATTCAATTATATTTTTATTCTAAATTCAGTCAATTAAATTATAAATTTAATTCTTTTATAAGTTAATTCATCCAACAACAATTATCCCTGAATTTCTCTTCTACTGAATTATATTCTCACAAAGTCATTTTGTATTCATGATTGAACAGAAAATTTAAGGCAATATTACAAAGAAAAATTAAAAAGTGAATTAAATTTAAGAAAAGTGATCTTGATGCTGGTGGTGGTACTGTTAGTTAAATATTTTCACAAATTTATTTAAAAAAAAATAAAAAATGGAATTTTCAAATGGAAAATTAAGGAAATTTTTCATTCTTTTGTTTGGTGAAATTTTGAAGTTTTTTTTTACTTTTAAAAATTTTTTCTTGTATTTTCATTTAAAACTTCTAGAAATTTCTATTTATAGAATAAATTATTAATTATTTATGAAAGTACAATCAATTAGCAATTTTTGTATAAATTTTGTTTTTCGTAAAAATTTAAAATTAATAAAATTTAAAAAAAAAATGGAAATTAACGGAAATTTTTCATTCTTTTATTTTCTGAAAAAAATTCTTTTTATGAAAATTTCTAGTTTTTGTTGTTGTTTTTATTTCTTTGTTTTTCTCCACATAATACTGAATGTTGATCGCATTAGAATTTATTTGGTAAAAAAAAAATGAAAAGAAAAAAAATTGTACAAAAAAAAATTCAGTTGTGCAGACAATTTTAGAATTGAACCAAATGTAAATTGAATAAAAGAAAAATTATATTAATGGTGGTACCCGTTAGAAAGATATTTTCACAAATTTTATGAAAAAAATTAACAAACGATGAAAATTATGAAAATTTAACATTTTTCTTCAATGATGAAATTTTTTTTTATCAACATTTTGATTTTTTTTTATTTTCTTTATTTTTATTTTTTATTTTTCCCAATTTTTCCATTTAAAACACCCGATAATTTTCAATTTAAAAAATAAATTATTATTTATTTATAAAAGTAGATTTAATTAGCAATTTTTGTATAAATTTTGTTTTACATAAAAATTAAATATAATCAAAATTTTTTATGAAAAGTAAAATTTCTTGTTGTTGTTAAAAAAATTGGGACCAAAAAATTGTTTTCCTTAAAAAATTTCCATTTTTTTTTTCGTACGATTTTTAAAATTTTTTTATTAAAATTCTTCTTATAAATTCCATCATCAAATAAAATTAGAAAATTAATGAAAAGAAAAAAAATAAAAAAAAAAATCGATTTTTTTTTTGTGATTTTAAAATTTTTTTTTTAAATTTCTGATAAAAGAATTTTTTAAGTTTTCCTTCCTTTTTTTTCTCTTTTTTCCTTTTTTTTATATTTTTTTTTAATTTTTTTGAACCTTGTTTGTTGAATTTGTTTCATTATTTATTTTCGTTAAATATTCTACAGTTCCTAATTTATAATTTTCAGTCTTTAATGTATCTAATGCTATCTGACCCCATTTATTAGTTGCGTTTACATCGCATTTATTATTTTCTATTAAATATTTTACGATATCTAAATGACCCCAGAAAGCAGCTAAATGTAATACTGTCTTACCCATTTTATCAGTTGCGTTTAGATCGCATTTACTAGTTTCCATTAAATATTTTACGATATCTAAACAACCAAAATCAGCAGCTAAATGTAATGCTGTCTTACCGTTTTTATCAGTTGCGTTTATATCGCATTTATTAGTTTCCATTAAATATTTTACGATATCTAAATGACCAAATTGAGCAGCTAAATGTAATGCTGTCTCACCGCTTTTATTAGTTGCGTTTATAACGCATTTATTAGTTTCCATTAAATATTTTACGATATCTAAACGACCAAATTGAGCAGCTAAATGTAATGCTGTCTCACCGCTTTTATTAGTTGCGTTTATATCGCATTTATTAGTTTCCATTAAATATTTTACGATATCTAAATGACCAAATTTAGCAGCTAAATGTAATGCTGTCTTACCGTTTTCGAATTTATTAGTTTCTATTAAATATTTTCCGATTTCTAATTGACCCCAGAAAGCAGCTAAATGTAATGCTGTCTTACCCACTTTATCAGTTGCGTTTATATCGCATTTATTATTTTCTATTAAATATTTAACCATTTCTAAATAACCCGAGAGAGCAGCATAATGTAACACTGTACGACCAACGTCATCAACTTCATTACTATTGGCTCCATTTTCTATGAGAATTTTTAAAAATTCAACATTCCTACATTTAACAGCAACATGTAAAATTTGTTCATAACTGGTTTTTCTAAAGTTAACATCAGCTTTATACTTTATAAATAATTTCACAATTTCTAAATTTTCATTCTCTACAGCATAATATAAAGGAAGCAATTGAGTTATAAACTTTGGATCTAAATTTGTTAATTTCTGTTCAAATATATTTTGAATTTGTTCATTTGTTAACTTTTCTAATAAATTATTTAAACTTTTCACATCTTTACTTTTAAATGCTGAATAAAACTTTGCATTTATTAAATATTCATCATTGTTTGGGTAAAAATATTCAACGATTTCTACGCGACCATCAAAAATAGTTTTTACACAAGTTCTAGTATCTTGTTTTGCACCAAATTCTATTAAAAGTTTTACCATTTCTAAATTATTCCGCTCAATAGAAATGGATAAAGGAGTCATTTTATGACAATTTTTAGGATTTAAAATCTTTTCAAACTCTTTATTCGAAGTCGTTTTAAAATGATTTAGAATTTTTTTAACTGTATCAATATCATCACTTTTCACAATTGAATGGAAGAGAGAATTTTTAGCAATACTTTTATATTTAAAAAAAAACTTATTAATTATTTCACCATGATCACATGCATAACTCCAAACTGATAATAAATTACTGTTACCATTTTTGACTATTTTAAATCCTAATAATTCAAGAGCATTCTCTAACACATCCTTATCTTTACTCTGGTCTTTCAATTGAAGTCTTATAACTTCTTGAACTAATCGATGAATACTTAAAACGCCCCATTTAATGTTGACCATGGAATATTGTACAAGTAAATCAGTTGCTTTCTCTCGCATTTTTTTATCTTTTATTAAATTTGAAAAAACGATGCCTGGTTTTATTGAATCAGGAACGAGGTACGCCATAATTTCAATTATTTTAATTGAATCTTCGTTTTCTTCTTTAATATTTTCTAACGTGACGTTCCATGTTGTTAGAACCGTTTTGTTATATTGACTTTTTTCATGGCGGTGCTCAAGTAATTCGACTTTTTTCGATGCATCTTGGTACTCTTTGAGATAATGTCTCACTTCAAATTTCTTTTTTCCATACCGTGTTGCACTTTCATTTTTCATTTGAATGTAAGCCACTGCTTGTCCTAAAGCAAGTGGAAAATTACCTAATTGGTTTCCTAAATCTTTTAATTCGTTATCACCTGAATTATTTTTAGTGGGAATTTTTAATGCTTTTTTTATGAAGTCAAGAGATTCTTTAGAAGTGAAATAATTTAAATTAATTACACACACGTCTCCCGTATCAGCTGCATTCCAATCCTGATTGCGGGAAGTTATTAAAATATGTGGTTTTTGAAAAGGTAATGAAAACGGTAGAAATTCTTTAATTATTTCATATTTTTCCGCATTGTCGAATATGAATAAACATTTTCCATTGCCAAAATACCTATAAATATTTTGAATAATTAATGCAATTTTTCTATCATCGACTGGAATATTAAGTTGTTCTGCTAATCTAGTAAATGAGTCCTTTAGACTATCATGTGTTTCTGAATTGATCCAGATCAGATTGTTGTCATACGAATCCTTATATTTAATTGCATACTTTCTTGAAAGTTCACTCTTTCCTATTCCACCCAAACCACTCACAGAAGTGGTTTGTGAGATAACGGCACTACGGGCAGCATTTTGTAATTTTTGATGAAGATCTTTTAGAACTTCCGTTCTTCCTGTAAAGGTTATCACAGGTTCTCTCATGTCAAACCAGACGGGATCTTTTTTGTGTTGATGATTTTTGGACTCTTCGCTTTGAACTAATGAATCAACTTTCGCTTCTACTTTTTCGATTGTTGGTTTAAGTTGTTCATTAATACACGCTTTTACTTCCATTATGTCTAGTTGGGTGTTTTCAATTTTCGGTTTAAGTTCATTTACATTTTTATCAACATTATCTATTTTCACTTTCATGATATTTGTATCTCTTTTTGTCTCCTTAGAAATGTAAAGTATATCTCCACTGTTGATACTGTCCAAAATAACTTTCAATTCCTCCTTTAGTGTCTTTTCTGTTAAATCACATTTAATAACGTGTTCTTCTCTTGAGCTATAAATTTTTTCTTTAAATTCATCAAAAGTTTCCCATGTAAATAGAAAACGATAACCAATTGTTACAAGACGAACTTTAGAAAAATTTTTTAGAAAATATTTCGTGCAATTATCGTCACTAATGTTTACAAATCCAACTCCTTCATATATTTTTTTTGTATTTAATTCAATTCCATTATATTTGATATTGCGGTTTTTCGATTCACCAAAAACAACACCTTTAGTGATAAATTCATGAAAGGATGCTTCATCAATGGTACTGTTACCTTCATCGGTTTTTATAAAATTTATCACTCTGTCAACTGCATCTGTTGCTAATTTCTCCATTCCTATTTGCCAACTCAGTGCATCATTAGTAACTAACATGAACTGATTTTGGTAACAATAAAAAATTTCTCCAGCAGCCTCAACCAATATTTTTCTGAAGTCATCGTTATCGTTCACCTGCCGTAGGTTATCATTAACTTTTTTAGACTTTGATCTGTGAACAGTTGCAGCTAATCTTACACTTTGTGAGGCAACCTCTGTCAAAATTGGAATATAATTTACTGGGATAACTTTAATTATATTTAAAAAGGTATTCCCCTTTTTTCCTTGTTTCGGTGTTCCACCCACAGCTGCTTCCTTTTTAAGTTCAATTATTTTGGTTTCGAAAGTTTCTACAAAACATTTACAAAAAACTGTAAGCCTTCCAACTATCTTCCTAATGTTGTAGTCTGACGTTCCCGGTTTCTGTCCAGTATTACTCTCAGCCATTTTGAATTAATTAATAAATTCGTAATTTTTATGATTTTCTACAAAAGAAACATCGTTTTAATATATTGAATAATTAAAATAAAATATATTTTTTACCATAAATGTGATTTCATTATTAATTTTATGTTATCAATTTGAATCCTCTTTATTTCAGCAAAGATTCTGGTGAAGAAAAATATTCAGAAATTAGTTGAAGTTTAATTAATTATTTCACAGGACAAAAAGTTTTTTCTTCAAAATATCAAATTAGAAATTTACAATTAGAATATCACACTCTAAATGTCCGAGATCAGTTTCAATTATATATTTAGAATTTAATCGCAACAGTATTATATTTTGCCGGGGATAAAATTCAATCGGTTTTCAAAAATATATAATTAAATATCTGTTTTTTTTGTACCAATCACAATAGTGTAGATACGAAATTCAAGCATCTTCTAATATTTTGAACTTTGAAATTATTATTAAACGAGTTAAACAATTAATTGACTATTCTAGAAAAAAAAGAAACCATAACATTCTATTTTTCTTTTTGTTACGAAAAAAGTCAAAGATTTTATTCTTCTTAAATTTTAATTCATTCTTCTTCTTTTTTAGAAAATCACAAAAATTTGTAATATTTTTGAATTGAATAAAAAAACAGATTTTTATGAATCGTTTGAAAAAATAAGTTTTGTGTTTTTGTTACTCCAAAATATTTAAAATTGATAAGAATTGGCAAACAGATAATATTTTCTTACGTGACTAAATGACTTATAATCAACGATATATGAATAAACTTTCTTAACGTATATTAATATAAATTATTTAGAAAATTACGTAAGTAAATTAAGACGCCATGATAACCACACCCAAAATTATGAATTATTATGGATTAATGGATTATTATGTCGCGCATCCTGTATCAGCCACGTGAATGTAAGATATGGAGTCTATTATAAACTACTTTTTCTACCACTGCAATTATTAATTAGAGTCGAGCATACTTTCACACTGACATGGAGTGGCTAATTATAAATGGTAACTTAAATTATTCAAGTTTTTGTAAATGGATAAGTATGGATCTATATCGGAATTTTAGTTTTATTGTAGGATTAAGTTAATCATCCACATAAAGAGTTGTAGTGTGTATTCTGCATCTGAAATTTATCGAAGTAAATTTTAACTTTGAATATTTATTTATATTTCACGACGTGGCTTTTGCCTAATGTTATTGAAATAATTTTTTATAAAACCCAAATATCTTAATCTGAACTTACTAAATTAATTTCACTTTTTATTCTGTTGGTTCAACGAATCAAAACAATTATTTTAATTAATTATTTTAATTTAAGTTCTATTGTAGGATTAAGTTAATCTTCCACATAAAGGGTTGCTGTGAAGAAATTTTTTTTTCACAACTTTGAACAAGTATTCATGTTTTTACTACGTAACCAAATATTACGTAGAGAATTTTAAACTTAATCTGAACTTACTAAATTAATTTCACTTTTATTCTGTTCTTGGATCAACGAATAGAGACAATTATTTAACTGAACTTTTAATTTAAGGAAAATAATTAATATTAATTTTGAACTTTATTGGTAACTTCAGAGTACAACTTCACCCTTTTAACTAAACGTTACACAATTTATACCACAAATATATAGTTTTTGGGTTGGTCTTCTTAGAGACAGAAATATTTCTTATCAAAATTATTAAAAAAAAGATAAATGAAATAAATAAATTTTGCAACGTGTACAAAAATATTTCTAAATTATTGAATTTAATGTTTGCAATTTCTTCAAATAATCAGTTTTTTTTAAGTGAATCGATTATTTTCGAATCTCATGAAAGAAATTTAATTTTTAATACGCATTTTCTTTTGTTTATTTATTTTAGATAAAAATAGCTGAAAATGTGAAGGTAAATAATGGAAGTAGGTACGGATAATATTGTTATATTATTGTATCGAGAAATATTTCTTATTAAAATTTGTTAAAAAAAAAGATAAATGAAATATTTGTACTATAAATTGTGTATCGTTAAATTAAAAGGGTGAAGTTGTACTCTGAAGTTACCAATAAAGTTCGGCGCATTGCCTCCTCTAATCGTTCGTTTAAAAGCTTATCCTGCACACCGGCTGGAGCTCATAGATGTTATTCATCATTGCCCACTATTTTATGTGTGTTTAGTACATAATTTGACGAATGAAAAATTCCATCCCACCTCGAGATTCGAATTCGGTACCTCCCGTACCAGGCGCAATCACGTTGCCAAATTAAATGAAATCGTATATAACTTAGCATGTATAAATAATCACGTTCATTTCGGCGTTTATAATTTTTAAAAATAATTTTTAATACCCATTGGTTTGTGTCTGTACTTAGTTTATTCAATGTTAAGATAATAATTTTATGTGGAGCCGCTAAGTAGTTTTTATTAACAAAATATCTATAATTTAATATAATTATTGGTGATCTATGCTAAAGCTACGGTCTCGTACAAAACACACAAAGCACGAAAAACTTAAAACAACACGATTTAACTTTGAATAAATAAATAAGAATAATTTTTAAGTTATACTTGAAGTTTGAGTAGTGTCTTACACTAGCATGAACTACTAAAATTTACGATTGCAGATCTTTAGGAATAATAGAAGCAATTAAATGCCTCCGACGTTAATCTATCATTTGTAAATTGAAACAAATTATATATCGTAGTTTTAACTTTTAAAAATGATTTTAAAATTTAAAAAACAAAATAATATACCAATCGCTATTGTTTAATTAAACCAGGAATACATGACTCAAGAAATAACTCTAAACGTGAGTATACATCGTTTTAAAATATTGAATAATTTAAAATAAGTAAATTTCTTACTATGAATTAGATTCCTTTACAATTGTAATTGTAATTCGTATGTGTGTTCTTCCTCTTCACCACCAGTCTCAAAAATCCGCCGTATCGTGTTAAACTGAAAAATTTTTAAAAAATATAATTTTTATTAAATGAGCAAAATAATTAATTACCTATTCTATAAAAAGGGAAACTTTTATATTCTGTTTATCTTTTTGTAGCGGAAAAAGTTAAGTAGCTGAGATACAAATTATTGTTGTAAAATTTAAATTCATTCTTATTCTTTTTCACAATAACGCAAAACTTTATATTATTTAGGAATTGAATTTAGATATCGATTGAAATAATTTCTTTATTGGTTTAACCTCAAAGTATTAAAATTGATAAGAATTGGCAAACAGATAATATTTTCTTACGTGAATTAATGACTCATAATCAACGATATACGAATAAACTTTCACATCGTATTATATAAATTATTTTAAAAAATTACGTAAGTAAATTAAGACGCCATTATTACCACACCCAAAATTATGAAGGATTAATGGATTGTTATGTCATGTACCTTGAATGTAAGAGATGGAAGCTTTTATTATAATACAATCTAAACTACTTTTTCTAGCACAAATATTTTATCTCAATATTATTAATGAGACTGGGGCATAATTTCACTCTGACATTGAAAGGCAAATTATAAATGGTATCTTAAATTTTTCGGGTTTGTTTAAATGGATAACTAATCTATATCTGAATTTTAGTTCTATTGGTGGATAATTTTTTATTCATCAAAATGGTTGTAGTGTCTTTTATTATTTTGCATCGGAATTTTAACGAAGAAGATCTTATTTCTTAACTTTGAACATTAATTCATGTTTCACGACGTGGCTTTTGCATGACGTTATTCAACGAATATAGAGAATTATTTTAACAAAAACTTTTAAACTGAACTTTTTATTTAATGAAAATAATTAATATTTATTTTGAATTTTATTGGTTACGTCACAGTACAACTTCACCCTTTTAACTAACCGTTACACAATTTATACCCAAAATATATAATTTTTTGGTTCGTCTTCTTAGAGAGAGAAATATTTCTTATCAAAATTTGTTAATAAAAAAGATAAATGAAATAAATAAATTTAGTTACCGTGTGCAAAAATATTTCTAAATTTATTGAATTTAATATTTTCGGTCTCTTCAAATAATCAATTTTTTTTAAGTGAATTGATTATTTTTTTATCTAATAATATTAATATTTATTTATTTATTAATATTTGCGAAGCAAAGGGAAAGAAATTTAACACACATCTTTCTCTTTTCTTTTAGTGATTTGAGATAAAAAAAAACAGGGGAAAAATGGGTGAAGGTGATTAATGTAAGTACAGATAATTAATATTATTTAAAAAACAGAAATTTACAGGGTGGAACATTATGAAATTTATTAATTGAATAAAATAATAGAATTTTAAGTAACAAAATTTAGATGTCGATTTCTTAATTCAATTGATTATTTTCTTATCTCATGAAGGAGAACGAAATTTAACACACATTTTTTTTTTGCCAAATTAAATTGTATTGTAATGTACTTGAATTTTTTATTAACATAGTACATCAACGACTAAGGTTACCATCTAGCATCTGCATTTTAAATCCATTCGGCGCATTGCCTATTCTTAGGAAACATGAAGATTTCCTAAGAAGAATCGTTCGGTTAAATGCTTAAAGTGTGAAAATTGATAAGAATTGGCAAACAGATAATATTTTCATATGTGAATTAATGACTTATAATCAACGATATATGAATAAATTATTTAGAAAATTACGTAAGTAAATTAAGACGCCATGATAACCACACCCAAAATTATGAATTATTATGGATTAATGGATTATTATGTCGCGCATCCTGTATCAGCCACGTGAATGTAAGATATGGAGTCTATTATAATAATACCGTCTAAACTACTTTTTCTACCACTGCAATTATGAATGAGAGTCGAGTATATATTCACTCTGACATGGAGTGGCTAATTATAAATGGTAACTTAAATTATTCAAGTTTGTGTAAATGGATAAGTATGGATCTATATCAAAATTTTAGTTTTATTATAGGATTAAGTTAATCATCCACATAAAGGGTTGTAGTGTGTATTGTGCATCTGAAATTTATCGAAGTAAATTTTAACTTTGAATATTTATTTATATTTCACGACGTGGCTTTTGCCTAATGTTATTGAAAAGATTTTTTATAAAACCCAAATATTACGTTAACAATTATTTAATTATTAATTATTTTAATTAATTATTTTAATTTTAGTTCTATTGTAGGATTAAGTTAATCTTCCACATAAAGGGTTGCTGTGAAGAAATTTTTTTTTCACAACTTTGAACAAGTATTCATGTTTTTACTACGTAACCAAATATTACGTAGAGAATTTTAAACTTAATCTGAACTTACTAAATTAATTTCACTTTTATTCTGTTCTTGGATCAACGAATAGAGACAATTATTTAACTGAACTTTTAATTTAAGGAAAATAATTAATATTAATTTTGAACTTTATTGGTAACTTCAGAGTACAACTTGACCCTTTTAACTAAACGTTACACAATTTATACCCAAAATATATAATTTTTTGGTTCGTCTTCTTATTAGAGAGAGAAATATTTCTTATCAAAATTTGTTAAAAACAAAAGATTAATGAAATAAATGAATTTTGTAACGTGTACAAAAATATTTCTAAATTTATTGAATTTAATATTTTCGGTTTCTTTTAATAATCAATTTTTTTTTAAATGAATTGATTATTTTCTTATCTAATAATATTAATATTTATTTATCTTTTTTTTTTTCTTTAGTTATTTTAGATAAAAAAAACAGGGGAAAAATGCGTGAAGGTGAGTAATGTAAATACAGATAATTAATATTATTTAAAAAACAGAAATTTACAGGGTGTAACATTATGAAATTTATAAATTTAATAAAATATTAGAATTTTATGTAACAAAATTTAGATGTCGATTTCTTAATTCAATTGATTATTTTCTTATCTCATGAAGGAGAACGAAATTTAACACACATTTTTTTTTTGCCAAATTAAATTGTATTGTAATGTACTTGAATTTTTTATTAACCTAGTACATCAACGACTAAGGTTACCACTTAGCATCTGCATATGCATTTTAAATCGATTCGGCGCATTGCCTCCTCTTAGGAAACATGAAGATTTCCTAAGAAGAATCGTTCGGTTAAAAGCTTATCATGCACACCGGCCGGAGGTCATAGATGTTATTAATCATTGCCCAATACTTTATGTGTGTTTAGTACATAATGTGGTATATATCCATACTCTCTATATTCTATGATACTTGGAATATTTATTAAATTATACCAAATTAAATTAATTAAATTGAATTATTAAATTATACCAAATATTATTACCAATTATAATGTTATAGTATTGTAAAAATATCAACTTTGAATTTAAATGTATTAGTATGTTAGTTGTAATAATAAATCAAAAAGGATTGATTAACTCTTCTTGATCAAACCGTCTCACGAACATCATATAAAAAAAATATAAAATAAATTATATTATTGAATTATTGAATTCATTGTAATACAAATATTAAAACAGAATTTATTTAAAATAAAATATATAACAAGATTATTATATATAAATATATATATATATAACAATGGTGACAGCGGTAAACAAAAATCAGTACGTAGATAAAGTGTGAAAAAAATAAAAGAATATTATAATACAAATTTTTTTTTAAATTTTCGCAAAGTCCTACTAAAAAGTGAACGGTAAAATATCAAGTAAAAGCACAAATAATACAATAATATATTTTTATATATGAATATATATATAAATCAAAAATTATACAAATAATTGAAGTTAAAATATTAATTCATATTAAATAAAATATATTCATATTAAATTTTTTTTTATTAATATCAAAATAAAAAATAAATAAAAATTAAAACATTAAAAAAAAGTGAAAAGTTATTAAAGTTCATAATGGGCCATCCCCAGATCAAATGAACCAACAAACAAGGAACAATTCATAGTGGGCTACTCCCAAATCAAATGAATTCAACTAATTTCAAATTTATAATGCACATGGTGGAAAACAACAAATAATTCCAGATCGAATGGATTCAACAATTTTCAAAATAGAAAATCATGGAGATAAACAATATGCACATGGTCGATGATAATAGCAACTGTAAATCAATTGGACATCTGTAATAACAACTTTAGAAAAGCAGTAATTTATTATAATATATTTAACAGGGTGAGTCATATGTAAAAAAAAAATTAAAAATAAAAAGAAAAAAAAACAATAATAATAGAAAAAATATATATACATTTATATATACATATATATATATTTATTAAATTATAATAATAACTAAGTAATTATAATACGAATGACTGATACTAAGAATACTATTAATTTAAGAAATAGACCTATTAATAAATTAGATGAATTAAAAAAAAAAGTTAGATCCAAGTCTGTGACTGGAATTGACGAAAAGAAAATAATTAAGATTGAAAAAGAAAAAATAAGAAATTTTTTTAAAGAACATTTGCCAGTTCAAAGTAACAAAAAATCACAAGTACCAAATAGCAAATTAATTCCAGAAAATTTAAAAAGCGGTAAAGTAAACATTGGTAGTGTGAAATTTCAACCTGAAATATCAGATAATGAAAGTACACATTCACAAGATTCGGAAAATTCATTAAACGCAAATTCTAATAAAATTTTTAAAATAAAATCGAATATGGTTTAAAATGTGAGTAATTAACTTAAAACCGTCGTTTTCCGGAAAAGTTCCGTCAGAATTTCATAAATTTTGTATCTGTTGTGAAATAATTTGGAAACCGTTAACAACTGTTGACGACAAAAAATTGTTCATTGATATCGTACAAACCAAACTTTCAGATCAAGCATACAAAGTTGTAAAATACAAAACCTTTACAAAATGGGAAGATCTTAAACTAGTTCTTGAAAAAAAATGTTATTAAACGACGTTCTCAAGGTACCGTATCTACAGAGTTAGTGTGTATAACGCAACAAAGAAACGAAAGTGTCCAAGACTGCGCGGAAAAAGTTGAAAACCTCTTAAATGAACTTAACGATTTATGCATTAATAAACAAGGTGAAGATGCCTCGGATGTTATAAGAAAAGTTAATGAAACAACCGCATTAAATTCATTTCAAGATGGATTAAGAGAAAATTTTAAAATAATAATTTAATCACATCATTTTGATACGTTAAATGAAGCCATTTCTCAGGCAATAGAAGAAGAAAATTCTCATAAACCGGTTTTACACAAAAGATCTAATTTATATTGTAATTTTTGTAAAAAAACGGGTCATAAATTCGAAAATTGTTACATTAAAAATAAATCATATTATCAAAATTCAAATTCACACAATAATTCGACAAATTTTAACCAAAATAAAGATTTTAGACAAAGGTATGATTCGAAATCTTATCAATATCCAAATTCCAATTATAATGATAATCGAAATTATCAAGGTCAAAACTATCAAGGTCAAAATTATAAAAGTCCAAAGTATAATCAAAACTACCAAAATCGACATTATCAAAATTCAAATTTCCAAAATTCTAATAATTACCAAAATTATAACAATGTTAATTATAGAAACTATTCAAATGAGAATCCAAATCGTACTAATCAAAATCCTGACTATAATCAAAATTATCTGAACCAAAATCGAAGTCAAAATCAAGCTGAAAATGATATTAGAAATCGTAATTTTAATCAAATTAATAATTCTAACCAGTGGGTCGATTTTGCGCGTCAAAGTGATAATCACTTTCACTCCATCACTTTACTACTAAATTTTAAAAATATTCTTAAACGTACTAAAATTAAATAAGAAGAAGAATAAACAAAAATTATTTTGATGTTATATTTTACATTATTTAAGTCTAAAATAAAAAAATAATTATATAAAATATTTATTAAAAATTGAAAAGCATAATCTATCATTTTATATCACTTTTTATAAAAGAATAACAATTTGACTTATCAATTTCAAATTATCACTTTCGATGGATGCATTCAACTACTATTAAAGACCGCATTTTGTACTAAAACAAAGCATTCGCGATATTAAACGCACTTCATTATTTTAACATGTGTGAGTTTCTGAAACCTACACTGACAGAATTTCAAAAAATATGTACATGTCAAAGCGAGAAGTGATTATCACTTTGACGCGCAAAATCGACCCACAGAATTATAAACAAAAAAACCGTATTTTCATGAACAGTTCATTTAGAAATACACTAATGTGTAATTATTGCAAAAAAGAAGGTCATGATATATCTGAATACGAAATAAGAAAATCAAATAGTTCAAGGATGGGTATTGAAAGTATTGTTCGTAATAATCAACCATCAACGTCGGAAAACATAACCCGACCCGAACAGAATATGGGCAGCGCTATTCGGGTCCAGGATATTTAGAATTGTCTAGTAATAAAATCTCATATGAATTAAATTTAACTTCAGTACTATTAAAAAAACGACAGGCAAGTATGGCTGTATGCTTCGTCGAAATTTATGCGATAGTATTGTCATTTAATATAATAAAAAAAAATTATATGGGGGTGCTCCACCACGTGTTCCGATCCCCCCTAAAATCAATATGGTTCTATGATGGACCAATAAAATACTAATCCCAAAATTTCATTGCAATCCGTTCACATGTTCTTAAAAAACTATATTTTCCAAAAAATTTGTATGGGGGGTGCTCCACCCCGTCCCCCGATCCCCCCTAAAATTAATATGGATCTATGATGGAACAATAAAATACTAATACCAAAATTTCATTGCAATCCGTTCACATGTTCTTAAAAAACTGTATTTTCCAAAAAATGTGTATGGGGGTGCTCCACACCGTGCCCCGATCCCCCCTAAAATCAATATGGTTCTATGATGGACCAAAAAAATACTAATCCCAAAATTTCATTGCAATCCGTTCACATGTTCTTAAAAAACTGTATTTTCTTAAAAATTTGTATGGAGGGTGCTCCACCCCGTCCCCCGATCCCCCCTAAAATCAATATGGTTCTATGATGGAACAATAAAATACTAATCCCAAAATTTCATTGCAATCCGTTCACATGTTCTTAAAAAACTGTATTTTCCAAAAAATTCGTATGGGTGGTGCTCCACCCCGTCCCCCGATCCCCCCTAAAATTAATATGGTTCTATGATGGACCAATAAAATACTAATCCCAAAATTTCATTGCAATCCGATCACATGTTCTTAAAAAACTGTATTTTCTTAAAAATTTGTATGGGGGGTGCTCCACCCCGTCCCCCGATCCCCCCTAAAATCAATATGGTTCTATGATGGACCAATAAAATACTAATCCTAAAATTTCATTGCAATCAGTTGTTGCAATCCTCGGGAATCTGATTTTTTCCAAAACAATTGTTTGGGGGGTGCTCCACTCCGTGCCCCGATCCCCGCCAAAATCAATAGTGTTCTATTGGGGATCAATAAAATACTAATCCCAAAACTTCATTGCAATCAGTTGTTGCAATCCTCGGGAAACTAATTTTTTCCAAAACAATTGTATGGGGGGTGCTATACCCCGTGCTCCGAACCCCTTCAAAATCAACAGGGTTCTATTCGGGACCAAAATAATACTAATTCCAAAATTTTATTGAAATCCCTTCACGCGTTTTTGAGTTATCGTGTAAACATACGGCGGACGGAGTCCCCTTTTTTGGGGATAAAAGTTGCAATAACCACCAATTTGACCTTTTGTTAGTAAAAATAAGTTGCCCTAGGGTCATTCTATGTGAGAAAAAAATTTTTTTGGAAATTTTCTTTTAATTGTGTCTTTTAAAAATAAAAAAAGTTGAATTTCAAAATTTTCCATTACAAGGCTTAGTCGATTACGACGAAGCAATAACAATATATTACCAACCTTAAATAATGAAAAAAAATATTTATACAATTTTACATATCCAATTGAAAATAATCGCAAATACGTAAATCTTAATGTCGACATTTTATCAAACCCTCAATGTATTTTTCTTATTGACACTGGAGCTGATATTAGCATAATAAAAAACAATTTATTAAAAATGATACATATTGTTATCCACATCAAAAATGTTTAATCATAGGTATAACTGACACAAATATTGAGACATTGGCGATAGTTCATAGTAATATAAAATCACCGAAATCAACCAACCTTTTTCAAAAATTTCATATAATATCAGACGATTTCCCGCTTCAATGGGCAAGCATATTGGGAAACGATTTCTTTAACAATTATAAATGTAAAATCGATTATGCAGATAAATCATTAGAGATTAAGCAAAATAAATTTTTATTCAATATTCCGTTTTGTTCTTATGAAGATTAATTAGAAATACCGGCAAGAGTAGAAAAAATTATTAAATTACCAATTAACAGTTCAAGCGAAAAGGAATTACTAATTCCTTCACAGGAAATTTTACCAGGAGTATTTTTAGCTGGCTGTATTATTCAAAACAATAATAATTCTGCTACATTTAGTTTATTAAATAATAATGATTTTTCGGTCAAATTAGGAAATATTGAGATTAAAACAGAGAATTTAAAAAATTATGACGTTTTCAAATTAAATTATTGGAATGATAATATTGAAAATCGTTTTAAAATACTTAATTCTGAAATAGAAACATCACATTTAAATAATGAGGAAGAAGAATCCATATTAAAAATTTGCCGTAATTTTAATGGCATTTTCCATTTGGAAGGTGACAAATTATCAGCAACAAATGCAATTTATCATGAAATTTCTATTAAACCTAATTCGCAACCAACTAATCAAAAACCTTATAGATTACCACACTCATCTAGAGCAGAAATAAATTCTCAAGTAGGCAAAATGTTAGAAGACGAAATAATCGAACATAGTATTAGTCCATGGAACTCGCCATTGCTTGTAGTTCCAAAAAAATCAAATAATGATCAGAATAAATGGCGCATTGTTGTAGATTTTCGCGAATTAAATAAATTAACAGTCGATAATATTTTTTCGTTACCGAATATTACGGAAATTTTGGATCAATTAGGGAACTCTACATATTTTAGCACACTCGATTTAGCAAATGGTTACACCAGGGTAGGGATTACGGAACGAAACCGACTATTCTCAAACTCAATTATTGAGTTTACTCTTCTTATTTTTTTTTCGAATGTATTGTCTTGTAAAAATAGCAAACAAGCATGGTGTTTCAATGTCGGTATACATGCATTAGTGTGAAAAGTAGGATTTATGATTGTGTTCATTCCAATTTCATTGAAAACGAAACCAGATCCCCTTTATAATTTTGACGATTATGCATAAAATTGAAATATCGTTTAAAAAATTCATGGAAAATAGCTAAAGAAAAATTAATTACAAAAAAAGAAAAATCAAAAATAAACTATGATCGCAATGTAAATCATGATAATTTTAAAGTTGGAAACAAAGTTTTTTTAAGAAATGAAACTCGCGCGGGCAAAGTAGATGCACTCTGGTTGGGTCCGTACGAAATCATTGACATTATTTCTGATGAGAATACCGTAATACAGATTGTTAAGCAATGAGAGAATACAGTAAATAAATAAGAATGAAGTCTAATCCGTAATACTTTCTTTTCAAAAATTTTTTTTTTTGAATTAGTTAGTTATTATATTATTTTTAAAATAAAAAAAAAATTATTATTAAATTTTTTAACAGAAACATTTTTTTTTTTTTAAATGGAATTTTATGCAATTATGTATAAAAAAAAAAATTGAAATGAATATAAAAAAAAAAAAAATATATGAATAACAAGAAAATAAAAGCAAAAGGAAAAAAAAAAGTTTTCTCAAGAAAAATCCTTTTGCATAGGATTTATTAAATTAATACCAAATTAAATTAATTAAATTGAATTATTAAATAATACCAAATATTATTACCAATTATATTGTAATAGTATTGTATAAATATCAACTTTGAATTTAAATGTATTAGTATGTTAGTTGTAATTATAAATCAAAAAGGATGGATTAACTCTTCTTGATCAAACCGTCTCACGAACAACATATAAAAAAAATATAAAATAAATTATATTATTGAATTCATTGTAATCCAAATATTAAAACAGAATAAATAAAATATATAACAAGATTATTATATATAAATATATATATATATATATATATAACAGCAGAATGAAAAATTCCATCCCGCCTCGGTCGAGAATCGAATTCGGTACCTCTCGCTCCAAACGCAATCACGTTGCCAAATTAAATGAAATCGTTTATAACTTAGTATGTATAAATAATCACGTTCATTTCGGCGTTTATAATTTTTTGAAATAATCTTTAATACCCATTGGTTTGTGTCAGTACTTAGTTTATTCAATGTTAAAATAATAATTTTATGTGGAGCCGCTAAGTAGTTTTTATTACGAAAATATCTATAATTTAATTTAATTATTGGTGATCTATGCTAAAGCTACTGTTCAATCATGAACAGAAATTATAAACACTGCAATGTAAACGCAGCGTCCAGACGTATCAACTTACCAACACTTGATAAGACAATTATAATAATATTAAAGAATTCATGTATTATGCAATTATGCATAAAATTAATATTATTATATTATATATATACTATATTATATTATTCTGTTTAAATAATCTTAAAATAATAATATTTTAGAATTGATGTATTATGCGATTATGCATAAAAATATATCATAAGAATTCCTTTTAGATAATATTAAAATATTAATATTTTAATATTTCATGTATTATGCAATTATGCATAAAAATATATGTGAAAAGAATTCTTGTGAGAAATTAATTAATCTTTCTTTTTAAATGCTTTGTAATCATTTTTTGTATATATAAACCAAAATTTATTTAGAATAAAATTAGTCTGAAAATAACAATCAAAGTGTTATTATTAGCAGCGCAATTGTAGAGAAGGTTCTGGCCCCTATACAGTGGGATTACAATTGTGCCAACAATTACCTAAAGATTTGGACTTACAAACCAAATCTTTACATGGTCCTTCGAGCCTAAGAAGAACAAGCGTCCATCGAGCTAACAACAGTCAACCGATGAGTTAAGAAGAAAAGGCGTCCATCGAATTATCAGCAGCCAACAACCGATGGGATTACATATAGTTTTTCGAGTCAAGAATAACTAAACGAACTTCGAGTCATCAAGAACTGACCGAGATATATAAAAAAAAAAAAATCAATCCAAAATTCCTACCATAAATTATTTTCTTAGAGAAGGGAATACCTTCGCCAGCTTGCTGGAATTACTAAGAAAAATATATCCATTTATTTTTAAATAAAATTGTTTGATCTCAGACAGAGGAATACTCTGGCCGTTTACGGAATTACTGGGAATCAACAATACAAATAAATTCCAACTCACCTACCTAAAATTATTGATCTTAGTCAGAGCAATACTCTGGCCGTTTGACGGAATTACTAAGAATCATTAATTTCCATATTTAAAATAAATAAATAAAAAAAAAAAAAAAAAGGTCACGACCAACAAGAACAACTTATAAAGTAAACCAGACAAGAAAAAGAAAAAAAACAACATGGAGGATGAGGTTAAACAACAAAAAAAATGTGCAGACGAAATACAAAGAATTAGAACAAATTTCTTCAAAGATGGCAAGTCAAGAAAAACAGCGCAGTATTTCGTGAATAAAAAAGAAAAGCTGGAGGATGTATGGAAAGAATATAATACTCGTCATCTACAAATGACTGAGTATTTTAAACCTAACAACAAAAATCATCCGTATTTTGCAAATGACGAGCACCATAGAACAGAGGCACTATATTTGGAATTCAAAAACATTTTATTAATTGAATCCAGAAATGGTCCAAAAGATATACTAACAGATATCACAATTGAACAAAATGATACCGCTAGTAGAATCAAAAGTTTACTAGTGGATTATAAACAGGTTATAGCAACCATCACGTTACAAGAGGTGGAAAAACTGTTAGATACGTTAGAAGCTCTTTGGAATAAATTCCACGAAAATCACTCAAGAATAATACAAATTGAAGACTATGATAAAACTCAATATACGATAAAGAATTATTATGACAACGTAAATGCATATTATCAAGCAGAATTTGAGGAATTAAAATCAAAATACAACGAGCTCAAGAAGATAGAACAACAAGGTGCATGGGGTAATGCAGCAAATTCGAATTTAAAATTAAATCAATTCGATTTTAAAATAGATGAAACAACAGAAAGAATGCAGAATGACAGCTTCACGTATAATGAGAAAGCAGAGGAGCAACAACAGCGATTTCGCATGCAGATAGCTAGGGCTCAAACAATAAGAAATTTGCTGCAAAAAATCCAAATTAGTATGGGGGATGAACAATCATTAGCCTATTACAAACAAAAGTTAAAAATATTATCAGAAAAATTCAATAACCTTTCTGATACACACGACATTATAATGTCTCACGCTGATCAAGAAGAACTACAAAAAGAACAATATCATACAACGAGACTATACGAAATAATATCAGATCTATGTGATGACTCATTCATCACTCTACAAGAGCACATAGATGAAAGCAATTACAACGTACAGAATGATAGAAATATTAACAACATTAAACAACACGTATTTCCAGACATCAAACTACCAGCATTAGATATTCCAAAATTTAATGGACAATATCATGAATGGGTTACGTTTAATGATATCTACAAAAGGCTCATTCACGACAACAAAGGATTGAGCTGCGCACAGAAGATGCAGTACTTGAAAACATGTGTCCATGGAGATGCAGGAAAGATGATTAAGCACTTGCACATTTCTGACGAGAATTATTATGCCGCTTGGAATATGCTTACTAGCAGATACGACAACAAAAGAAAGCTAATATCAACTCAAATAGATGTTTTGCTGCGCCAACCAGAATTAACAACAGAATCTGCTGTTGGACTGCGACAAATGCTGGACACAACGAGAGAATGTCTTCACGCTATTAATAATCTTGGTGTACCAACAGGTACATGGGATGCATTAATACTACACATTATGGTGAAAAAGCTGGATCAAGAGAGCCATAAGTTATACGAGCATTCCCTACATAGTCCAAAAGATATACAGAGTTTAGAAGATTTTTTCACATTCCTGGAGTTAAGATTTCAAGCATTAGATGCTCTGAGCAGTAAAAGCAATAAGCTCAGAAATAATAATATGACCCGGAACCAGGACTGGAAATCCTGGCCAAGTAATTCAAGACCAACACCAGTTTCAAACAAACCCACATATGATTTAAAAAACTATCATGTAGTTTCAAAAAATAAATGTGTATACTGCGGAGAAGCTCATACAATAGATACATGCAAACACTTTCTCGAAATGTCATTAAGCCAAAAACACAGTTTAATAATAGAAAAAAACCTATGTGCCTACTGTTTCTCAACTGAGCATATGGCATTGTACTGCAAGGCAAATATCAGCTGTAAAAAATGTCAACTAGGACACCATACACTGTTACATCTGAATAAGACAGTTACCAACAGCAATGTAAACAGACAACAGAGAACACTGGGGCACATAGCAAGAAGAAACGAAGTCAACTATAAGGTGCAAAATCTACTGTCTGAGATAACAACACCTACAAATGTTATATTAGGCACAGCACTGGTGATCGCAACATCAACTGATGGCAGAGAGCAATTTTTAAGGATACTCATCGATCCAGGTTCACAAGCTTCTTTTATAACCGAAGCAGCAGCAAATCGCTTACAGCTGACTAGGCAACCAAAGAAAGTTCAAATATCTGGTGTCGGTGCAACGACAGCGGGAACATCTAATTCTGTGGTAAACATAAACATAAGTCCAAGATTTTCCTCAAAGTTTACAATGAATATCAAGGCGCTTGTGTTAAAAACATTAACACAACAGCTACCAGAGCATTCATTCAATGGATGGAAGTGGGCACATTTACAGAACCTTTTATGGGCAGATCCTTCTTTTGATACAACAGGACCAATAGATGTTCTGTTGGGAGCAGATCACTATTCTGATGTGATACTAGACAGAATCGTTAAGGGAGAGAAAAATGAACCAATGGCTCAGCAGACAGAACTAGGTTGGGTTATATTAGGCAACACGGCAGAATGTGACACCACGAAAAACACTATTAGCATGGTGACACAAGTATTGATAGAAAAACAATTAAGAAAATTTTGGGAAATAGAAGAACTTCCCGAGGAACAAAGATTCACAAAAGAAGAACAAATTTGTGAAGATTTTTATAAAAATTCTGTTGTCCGAAAAGAAAATGGAAAATACGTAGTCAGAATTCCATTTAAAAACAATGATGATGGAATTTATCACTTGGGTCAGTCTAGAAATAGAGCTTTAGCTAGACTACTCCAAATGGAAGAAAAGAAAATGGAAAATACGTAGTCAGAATTCCATTTAAAAACAATGATGATGGAATTTATCACTTGGGTCAGTCTAGAAATAGAGCTTTAGCTAGACTACTCCAAATGGAAAAGAAGCTAATGCGAAATCCTGAGCTGAAAAAACATTATGAAGACTTCATGCAGGAATATATTACTCTGGGTCATATGGAGTTAGCAGATCAACCAGAAAACTACACTTATTACATGCCGCATCACTCTGTTATCAAAGAGTCAAGTACAACAACGAAGGTCAGGGTAGTTTTTGATGCATCTGCAAAAACTAGTTCTGGTTTAAGTCTCAACGATATCATGATGACTGGTCCAACAATTCAGCAGGATCTAATGTCAATATTGATAAGATGGAGGAAACACCGCTACGTCTATACAGCCGATATTGAAAAAATGTTTAGGCAAATAAAAATAGACCCAAGAGACCGAGATTACCAAAGAATTCTCTGGAGGAAAACGCCTGACGAACCAATTAAAGAATACAAGCTGAAGACAGTGACATATGGTACCGCGTCAGCCACATATCTGGCTGTAAAGACACTTCAACAATTGGCCAAAGATGAAGAAAAATTGTATCCAGTAGCATCGAAAATAGTATTAACTGATTTCTATGTGGATGACCTCATGTCAGGCAGTGACACAATTGCGCAAGGTTTAACAGCGCAAAACCAATTGTTAAGAATGTTGAATAGTGGTGGATTCAATTTACGAAAATGGACCAGCAACCACGAAGATTTATTAAAAAATATACCAAGACAGTTAAGAGAGTTTGGAGAGCTGCCAATTATGCAAGATAGTAATGTAAAAACACTGGGTATTTTCTGGAATCCAAGCTCAGATACTTTCACATTTAAAGTTCATTTACCAACAGATAATGGAACTTTAACTAAGAGAAGAATATTATCAGATGCATCAAAATTATTTGATCCACTTGGATGGCTAGCACCTGTAATAATTAAAGCAAAAATATTACTGCAGGAATTATGGCTAGCGGGGTTGGAATGGGATAAACAAGTTCCGAGAGAAATAGAGAACAAGTGGAACAAATACAAAAACACACTCATGCAATTAGAACAAATTAAGATAAAACGATGGATTGGAATAACCAATTTAGAAAAGGGAAGTGAGCTACATGGATTTTGTGATGCATCGGAAGCGGCTTATGCAGCAGCAGTATACAGCAGAATTATCGACAATGAAGGCAAAGTTACAATAAATCTGTTAGCAGCCAAAACAAAGGTGTCACCCATTAAAGCAAAATTAACTATTCCACGGCTAGAATTATGCGGAGCCTTACTACTGTCAAGATTGCTAAAAAATACATTAAGAGATTTGGATCTAAAAACGACAACAACCTATGCCTGGACCGATTCATCAGTAGCGTTGGCTTGGATAAAAGGGGATCCAAGGAGATGGAAAAATTTTGTATCAAACCGAGTGATAAAAATTCAAGAGAATTTACCACCATCTCAATGGAGACACGTTAGAACAGAAGATAATCCTGCCGATTGTGCCTCAAGAGGAATAGAACCTGATAAACTCAGATCACTCTCGATCTGGTGGGATGGACCACAATGGTTGTCTTTATCTCAAGAAAATTGGCCCACAAATACATTGTTGGAAAACGAAATAGTGCAAGAGTTAAAACTAAGTGAAACGAAAACAACAAAGATCATCCACACCACGTTTAATGATAACGACACAAATCTGAATTTACTCTCAAAATTCTCATCACTAACAAAGTTAAAAAGGGTGGTTGCCTATATTCAAAGATTCTACAAAAACGCAAGAATGCAAAAAGCTGAAAGAATAATTTCCAATTTGACAGCAAAGGAATTAGGTGATTCAATGATGACTATCTTGAAAATATCTCAAAGAATTGAATTTTTTGATGAAATTAGACAGCTTCAATCCAATCAACAAGTATCAACAAAAAATAAACTAAGTAGTTTGCACCCATTTTTGGACAGTAACAATATGATCCGAGTCGGTGGTAGGCTGCAACTGTCCAATCTTTCGTACAGAGAAAAACATCCTATAATTATATCGAATAAATCACCATTGGCAGCTTTAATAGTGAACTTGGCCCATAAGATGACTTTACACGGAGGAATTAAGTTAACGCTGTCCCACATCCGAAGTCAGTATTGGATAATTAAAGCAAAGAACACAGTACGTTACATTCTCCATAAGTGTGTTACGTGTCATCGATACAAACAACATTCTAACAACCAATTAATGGGAATGCTACCAGAGGCGAGAGTAACCCCTTCACGTCCCTTTACTCACACGGGGGTGGACTACGCAGGTCCGATTCAGTTACGCATGTCAAAAGGAAGAGGAAGAAAAGGATACAAGGGATACATATGCGTTTTTGTATGCCTAGCAACGAAAGCAATACACCTTGAAGCAGTAACTGATTTAACAACACAAGGATTTTTGGCTGCCTTTAAAAGATTCACTGGAAGAAGGGGTCTATGCAAGCATATATACAGCGACAATGGAACAAATTTCGTAGGTTCCAAAGGTGAATTAGAAAAAGAATTTAAAAGGGCAATAAAAGAACAAACGACGGATAGTGCTACCTTCATAGCAAATGAAGGTGTAACTTGGCATTTTATACCACCACGCTCACCTCACTTTGGAGGTTTATGGGAAGCAGCCGTGAAGTCCACAAAATACCACCTAAAACGAGTAATTGGAGAGACAACGCTCACTTTTGAAGAGATGACAACATTGCTGATACAAATAGAAGCATGTTTAAATTCTAGACCATTGTGTACATTAAGCGAAGAACCCGAAGATTTTGAAGTACTGACACCAGGCCATTTTCTCGTGGGGGGACCTCTGCTTGATTCACCAACAGAAAATCTACTTGAAACCAAAATGACGAGACTCACAAGATGGCAGCTAATCAAACAGATGCAACAAAGCTTCTGGAAGACATGGAACTCCGAATATTTAACTCAATTACAGCAGAGGTACAAGTGGAAAGAAGAAAAAATGGGCATCAACAAGGGTAATATGGTGCTTCTGAAAGATGAACAACTTCCACCCTGTCAATGGGCACTTGCCAGAATCGAGGAAACACATGCTGGTAAAGACGGAATTACAAGAGTCGTTACTGTGCGCAACCGAAACAACATATTAAAAAGGCCAATCTCAAAAATTTTTCCTCTACCAATTGACGCGAATTTTGATGAACTTCCATCAAAGAAAAAAAGCAATAAAAACTTTTCAAAAGCGCTCATAATTACAATGTTAGCGCTAGCAACAATTGGTGGAGTGAAAGCAAGGCCAGAAGATCCGTACGAGATAACAGCATTCAGATCTTCACCGGGCATTTATTTCGAAGAAATTGGGAGAATGAATTGGATTAACAACGCATGGAAACTGGTTGTTTATTATAACTTGGACAACTACCACGCAGAACTTGAAGGATTCAGACAATGTGTCCAAAAAATAAACAGTTTCTGCAAGAGGTCACATGAAAAGGGCGTAGACTCAAACATGTGTGCTATAATTTCATCACAGTTCATCCATAAATTAAACGAGATCGAGCATGCAGAAGAATTATTGAAGAATACTAATAATGTTAAAAAAGCACGAAATAGAAGCTCTAGGGCTTTATTTAATGGCGTTGGAAACGTAATGAACTCATTATTTGGCGTTTTAGACCAAGATTCAGCTGACTATTACGAAGACCAGATTCAACAAACGAGAGAAAATGAAGACCATCTTCTTCAATTAATCAAAAACCAAACGCTGATAGTTGAAGCAACACACAACATTTTGAAGAAGAGCAAAGACATGATACAACAACAATTTGACACAATCCAATACGTAACAATCAAAGTGTTATTATTAGCAGCGCAATTGTAGAGAAGGTTCTGGCCCCTATACAGTGGGATTACAATTGTGCCAACAATTACCTAAAGATTTGGACTTACAAACCAAGTCTTTACATGGTCCTTCGAGCCGGATTTGGACTTACAAACCAAATCTTTACAGCTACGGTCTCGTACAAAACACACAAAACACGAAAAACTTAAAACAACACGATTTAACTTTGAATAAATAAATAAGAATAATTTTTAAGTTATACTTGAAGTTTGAGTAGTTTCTTATACTAGCATGAACTACTAAAATTTACGATTACAGATCTTTAGGAAGAAAAGAAGCAAGTAAATGCCTCCGACAATAATCCATCATTTGTAAATTGAAACAAATTATATATCGTATTTTTAACTTTTAAAAATGATTTTAAAGTTTAAAAAACAAAGTAATATAACAATCGCTATTGTTTAATTAAACGAGGAATACATGACTCAAGAAATAACTCTAAACGTGAGTATACATCGTTTCAAAATATTGAATAATTTAAATTAAATAAATTTCTTACTATGAATAAGATTCCTTTACAATTGTAATTGTAATTCGTATGTGTGTTCTTTATCTTCTTCACCAGTCACAAAATATCCGCCGTATCGTTTTACCCTGAATAAATTTTTAAAAATATAATTTTTATTAAGTGAGCAAAATAATTAATTGCCTATTCTATAAAAAGGGAAACTCTTATATTCTGTTTATCTTCTTGTAGCGCAAAAAGTTAAGTAGCTGAGATACAAATTATTGTTGTAAAATTTATATTCATTCTTGTTCTTTTTCACAATAATGCAACACTTTAAAATATTTAGGAATTGAATTTAGATGTCGATTAAAATAATTTCTCTATTGGTTTTACCTCAAAGTAATAAAATTGATAAGAATTGGCAAACAGATAATATTTTCTTACGTGAATTAGTGACTCATAATCAACGATATACGAATAAATTTTCTTATCGTATTATATAAATTATTTAAAAAATTACGTAAGTAAATTAAGACGCCATTATTACCACACCCAATGAAGGATTAATGGATTGTTATGTCTTGTACCGTGAATGTAAGAGATGGATTCTTTTATTATAATACAATCTAAACTACTTTTTTTAGCACAAATATTTTAACTCAATATAATGTATGAGAGTCGTGCATATATTCACTCTGACATGGAAATGCAAATTATAAATGGTAACTTAAATTTTTCGCGTTTGTTTAAATGGATAAGTAATCTATATCTGAATTATAGTTCTATTGGAAGATTAAGTTATTCATCCAAATGGTTGTAGTGTCTTTTATTATTTTGCATCGGAATTTTATGAAAGAAAATCTTATTTCTTAACTTTTAACATTTATTCATGTTTCACGACGTGTCTTTTGCATAACGTTATTGAAAAGATTTTTTTCAAGACGCAAATATTACGGAACAACAGGAGAATTTTAAACTTACTCTGAACTTATTAAATTAATTTCACTTTCTATTCTGTTGGTTCAACGAATCGAAACAATTATTTTAACAAAACCTTTTAAACTGAACTTTTTATTTAATGAAAATAATTAATATTTATTTTGAATTTTATTGGTTACGTCACAGTACAACTTCACCCTTTTAACTAACCGTTACACAATTTATACCCAAAATATATTGTTTTTGGATTCGTCTTCTTATAGAGAGAGAGAGAGAAATATTTCTTATCAAAATTTGTTAAGGAAAAAGATAAATGAAATAAATTAATTTTGTAACGTGTACAAAAATATTTCTAAATTTATTGAATTTAATATTTTCGGTCTCTTCAAATAATCAATTTCTTTTTAAGTGAATTGATTATTTTCTTATCTCATATTTGCGAAGCAAAGGGAAAGAAATTTAACACACATCTTATTTTTTTCTTTAGTTACTTGAGATAAAAAAAACAGGGGAAAAATGCGTGAAGGTGAGTTATGTAAGTACAGATAATTAATATTATTTAAAAAACAGAAATTTGCAGAGTGAAATTTCTGAATTGAATCAAATAATAGAATTTTATGTAACAAAATTTAGATGTCGATTTCTTAATTCAATTGATTATTTTCTTTCGGTTAAAAGCTTATCCTGCACACCGGCTGCACGTGATAGATGTTATTAATCATTGCTTACTACTATATGTGTGTTTAGTACATAATTAGCCGAATGAAAAATTCCATCCCGCCCCGGTCGAGATTCAAATTCGGTAACTCCCGCTCCAAACGCAATCTCGTTGCCAATTTAAATGAAATCGTTTAAAACTTAGTATGTATAAATAATAACGTTCATTTCGGCGTTTATAATTTTTAAAAACAATATATAATGCCCATTGGATTGTGTCTGTACTTGGTTTATTCGATGTTAAGATAATAATTTTATGTAGAGCCGCCAAGTAGTTTTTATTACGAAAATCTCTATAATTTAGTTTAATTATTGGTGATCTATGCTAAAGCTACAAAACACAAAAGACACGAAAAAGTTAAAACAACACGATTTAACTTTGAATAAATAAATAAGAATAATTTTCAAGTTATACTTGAAGTTTGAGTAGTGTCTTACACTAGCATGAACTACTAAAATTTACGATTGCAGATCTATAGGAATAATAGAAGCAAGTAAATGCCTCCGACGTTAATCCATCATTTGTAAATTAAAACAAATTATATATCGTATGTTTAACTTTTAAAAATGATTTTAAAGTTTAAAAAACAAAGTAATATTACAATCGCCCTTGCTTAATTAAACCAGGAATACATGACTCATAAAATAACTCTAAACGTGAGTATAGATCGTTTCAAAATATTGAATAATTTAAATTAATAAATTTCTTACTATGAATAAGATTCCTTTACAATTGTAATTGTAATTCGTATGTGTGTTCTTCCTCTTCTCCACCAGTCACAAAATATCCGCCGTATCGTGTTAAACTGAAAAAAATTTTAAAAATATAATTCTTATTAAAGGAGCAAAATAATTGATTGCCTATTCTATAAAAAGAGAAACTTTTATATTCTGTTTATCTTTTTGTAGCGGAAAAATTGAAGTAGCTGAGATACAAATTATTGTTGTAAAATTTAAATTCATTCTTATTCTTTTTCACAATAACGCAAAACTTTAAAATATTTAGGAATTGAATTTAAATGTCGATTGAAAAAATTTTTCTATTGGTTTTACCTCAAAGTATTAAAATTGATAAGAATTGGCAAACAGATAATATTTTCTTACGTGAATTAATGACTCAGAATCAACGATATACGAATAAATATTGCCACACCTAAAATTATGGAAGATTGATAAAATAATAATGTTTATCCATGAATACATATGTATATGCACTATATGTGAATACACTTACATTTAAATTTTATTATACATACTTTGGTAAAAAAAAACTGCTTGTCGATTCCACATAAAATTATTATGTGGAATTATAATTATTGAATAAACGAAGACAGACACAAACCAATTTGCATTAAAAATGAACACCTAAATGAACGTGATTAATTATACATCTAAGTGTTAAACGACTTCATTTAATTTGGCAAAAAAAAAAGTTGTGCGTTAAATTTCTTTCCCTTTCATGAGATAAGAAAATAATCAATTGACTTAAGAAAACTGATTATTTGAAAAAATTGAAAATATTAAATTCAATAATTTAGAAATATTTTTGTACACGTTACAAAATTCATTTATTTCATTTATCTTTTTTTTTTAATAATTTTGATAAGAAAGATAAGAAAACGAACCAAAAAACTATATATTTTTAGTATTAATTGTGTAACGGTTAGTTAAAAGGGTGAAGTTGTACTGTGACGTTACCAATAAAGTTCAAAATAAATATTAATTATTTTTATTAAATAAAAAGTTCAGTTTAAAAGTTTTTGTTAAAATAATTGTTTCGATTCGTTGATCCAACAGAATAAAAAGTGAAATTAATTTAGTTAGTTCAGAATAAGTTTAAAATTCTCCTGTTAATCCTGTTAACGTAATATTTGCGTCTTATAAAAAATCTTTTCAATAACATTATTCAAAAGCCACGTTATCAAAATTCTTCTTATAAGATATTGTCTTCTAATTTTTTTTTATTTTAAATTCAGAACGTGTGGTATTAAAGTGAATAGCACGATAAATTTTTTTTATGGAAAGTTGTAGTTTTGCTTTTGGATCATAGATGGAGCAACAATACGCATTTGTAAAATCAACCAATTTATTTGAAAATTATTTTATATAAAATATTTTATCTTAATGTATAATCCAAAATTAATATTTTTTAATATTTAAAATAATATTTACATATTAATTCGAGAGGATTTAAAAATGGATCATTTTTCGCATTAAATGAATCATCATCAACTTACTTACGATAAACATTTAGTAAATTTGACAGTTCACTTTAATTATATTCATTGTTTCGAATTCATTTATAACGATCATCCGTCTTGTTAAGTCAACAATTAAAGATTAAAATTAATTTTTAGTTTCTTTTCTTTTTATTCTTTAATCAAAAAAATTATAAATTAATTTATGATGAAATTGATTGAAAACAGAATTTCAGACTTGACACTGTAGGCCAGGGGGTCAATCTGGATAGTAAAAGGTCCCCGAGTTCTTCAGTCTCGACTGTTGTTTACAGAAGTCAATCAATTTTTACATAATAAACTTTTATTAATATTTTCTTATTCTAAACTTAATGATTTTTTCTCCGCCTGTTTAATTCTTTGTAATCAAATTTATTCAGTTTAATTAATTACAAAGAACGAAATCATTAAAATTTTAAATTATTTTTTAATCTTTGAACGAAATTTTGATTGGACAATCAATTGTTGATTGTGCACAATTTTTCACTCTATTTCTTAACTTTAACTAAATTAAATTAATTAACTAATTAATTATAATTAATTTATATATAAAAATATCTTACATTATTAAAATTTATGTCATTATCCTAAATGCAACCAACAATTAAATCTGTTAATCAATTCAAAGTCTTCGTCCCTTCACAAAAGGAACACAATTGGATCAATTCTATTTTACATCAATTATTTTAATCTCTGACCCAACTTCTTCTTCATCTTTTTATTATTTTTGTTTCTATTTATAAATGAAATTATTAAATTTAATTTATTTTCTGTCTCCCTCTTTTTGGAGATTCCATGAAAAGTCAGTTGTGCAGACAATTTTAGAATTGATCCTAATGTAATTAAATTAAAGTAAAGTCATATCATATATTATGTGTTACCGTTAGTTGGATATTTTCTTAAATTTTATTAAAAAAAATTTTTACTTAAAGTAAAAGTCTTGTTGTTGTTAAAAAAAATTGGGATCAAAAAATTTAGTGTATTTTTCATTTTTTTTGTTGAAATTTTTTTTTTTTTAAAAAAAAAAAAGAAAAAAAACGAAATTTTAATTTTTCACTTTAGATTTTAAAGTTTTCTCACTTGTTCACTTGTAAAAATTTCAAAGTAAAGTGGAAGAAATTCAACACAATCATGTGAAGTAAATTAATTTTCTTTCATTCTATTAAATATTCTGCCACTTCTAAGTTGTTACGTTTAGTAGCTAAATCTAATGCTGTCTCACCCTCTATATCAGTTGCGTTTATATCGCATTTATTATTTTCTATTAAATATTTTACGATTTCTAAATGACCCGAGTAAGCAGCTAAATGTAGCACTGTCCAATAATCACAATCAACTACATTACAATTAGCCACATTCTCTATAAGAAATTTCATCAGTTCATAATGTCCACTGTAAACAGAAGCATGTAAAGATGTTCCCCAACCACAACTAAAATTAATATCAGCCCCATAATTTATAACTAATAATTTCACAAGATCTAAATTACCAATCTCTGTGGCAATAAATAAAGGTGACCGTTCATTTATTAACTTTAGATCCACATTTGTTATTTTCTGTTCCATTAAATTTTTAATTTGTTCCTTTTTTAAATCTTTTAATAAATTATTTAAACTTTCAACATTCCCACTTCTTAATGCGGAATAAAACTTTGCATGCAGTAAATATTCATCATTATATGGGTAACAATATTTAACTAAATCAACGTGACCATAAAAAATAGTTTTTACATAAATTTCAGTTTTATTTTCTGAACCAAATTCAATTAAAACTTTTGTCATTTCTAAATTATTCTGCTGAATAGAAATCAGTAAAGGAGTCTCGTAATGATACTTTGCAGAATTTAAATCTCTTGTAACTTTTCATTCGATTTCTTTTTAAAATGATTCAGAATTTTTTTCACTGCATCAATATTTCCACTTTCAACAATTAAATGGAAGGGAGTCGTTTTATCATCATCATCTTTATACTCAAAGAAAAATTCATCAATTATTTCACCATAATCAGAAGCATAACTCCAAATTGATAGTAAATGAATGTCATCAACATACCAAAAATCAAATCCTAATAATTTAAGAGCATTCTTTAAGACATCCGTCTCCTTTCCCTTTTCTTTTAGTTGAAGTCTGATTATGAATACTTAACGCGCGGTCTTTAATGTTGAATATTTTTAAAGCAAATCAATTGCATCCTCTCGCTTTTCTTCATCTTTCATTAATTCTGAAAAAATCTTATCTGTTTTTATGGAATCTGGAACAAGGTACGCCATAATTTCAATTATTTAAATTGAATCTTCGTTTTCTTTTTCAATATTTTTCAACGTGATGTTCCACGTTGTTAGAACAGTCTTATTTTACTGACTGTTTTCATGGCGATGCTCAAGTAATTTTGTTTTAAACGATTCATCTTTGTACGCTTTCAGATAATCACTAACGCCAAATGTCTCTCCGCGGAACTTTTTTTCCCTTTCATCTTTCATTTTAATGTACGCAACTGCTTGTCCTAAAGCAAGCGGAAAATAATCCAACTTTTTTTTAATTCTTTGATTTCGTCATCAACTGAATTAATATTGTCTAAAGCGTTTTTTATGAAGTCAAGAGCTTCATCAGAAGTGAAATATTCTAAATTAATAACTTCGATCGCACCTTTGTCAGCTAACCGCCACTTCTGATTACGGGAAGATATTAAAATGTGTGGTGCTTGAATATTAGACGGCAAGCATAATGGTAGAAAGTCTTTTATTATTTTGTATTTTTCTGCATTGTCAAATATAAATAAACATTTTTGTTTTCCAAATCTCGTATAAACATCTTCATGAATCGATGCATCATCCCTTAACTTCTCTTTTTGTTCTGTATCTTTTTCTGTAACAGGGATGTGTAGTTTTTTAGCTAATCTAGTAAAGGAGTCTCTTAAACTTTCATGAGTTTCAGAATTGATCCAGATCAGATTACCGTCATACTCATCCTGATATTCAATGGCATATTTTCTGGAAAGTTCACTTTTTCCAATTCCACCTAAGGCACTAACGGAAGTGGTTTGTGAGATTACGGCACTCCCTGTCGCGTGGTGTAGAGTTCGAGGAAGTGTTTCAAGAATTTTAATTCTTCATGTAAAAGTTGTCACAGGTTTCCTCATGTAACAACCAGACGTGTTTCGTTTTATGTTGATCATTTTTAGTAGCTTCGTTTTTAATGATAAACATCTGCAGCTATTTCGGTCGTATTCTCATTAGTGTTTTCAATTGTCGGTTTAATTTCACTAATATCCGCTTTAACTTGAATTAAGTCTGTGTGTATGTTTTCAATTGTTGGTTTAAGATTGATTAAATTTGTCACCCCCAGCGTATTGTTATCAACTTTTTTAAGAATTTTAATTGTTGTCTCATTAATACTTCAAACTTTATCTTCACCATTAATGATTCTCAATATATTTTCCAATCGTTGTTTTAATTATTAAGAAAATTACGAAACTAAATTAAGACGCCATTATTACCACACCCAAAATTATGAAAGATTAGTTGATTGTTATGTCTTGTACCGTGTATGTAAGAAATGGAATCTTTTATTATAATACAATCTAAACTACTTTTTCTAGCACAAATATTTTAACTCAATATTATGAACAAAAGTCGGGCATATTTTTACTCTGACATGGAAATGCAAATTATAATTGGTAACTTAAATTTTTCGGGTTTGTTTAAATGGATAAGTAATCTATATCGGAATTCTAGTTTTATTGGAGGATTAAGTTATTCATCCAAATGGTTGTAGTGTCTTTTATTATTTTGCATCCGACTTTTAATGAAGAAAATCTTATTTCTTAACATTTAACGTTATTGAAAAGATTTTTTATAAGACGCAAATATTACAGAACAGCAGTAGAATTTTAAACTTACTAAATTAATTTCACTTTTTATTCGAATAGTGATAATTATTTAACAAAAAAAAAACTTTTAAACTGAACTTTTTATTTAATGAAAATAATTAATATTTATTTTGAATTTTATTGGTTACGTCACAGTACAACTTCACCCTTTTAACTTAACGTTACACAATTTATACCCAGAATATATGGTTTTTTGGTTCGTCTTCTTATCTTTCTTATCATAATTATTAATAAAAGTTTAATGAAATAAATGAATTTTGTAACGTGTACAAAAATATTTCTAAATTTATTGAATTTAATATTTTCGGTTTCTTTAAATAATCAGTTTTTTTTTAAATGAATTGATTATTTTCTTATCTCATGAAATATATTTGCGAAGCAAAGGGAAATAAATTTAATACACATCTTTGTTTTTCTTTTTCTTTTCTTTTAGTTATTTGAGATAAAAAAAAACAGGGTAAAAATGGGTGAAGGTGAGTAATGTAAATACAAATAATTAATATTATTTAAATAACAGAAATTTACAGGGAATATTTTGAAATTTTAGTTTAATTATTTCTCTCTTTTCTTCAACAGATTCTCTACGAAAACAAAACATGAATAAGAAATTAAATCAAATCGATAAAAAAATAATTACGGATTCTAATTCATGGCGGTAAGAAATTTATTCTATTTAAATTATTCAAGATTTTTAAACGATTGTTTCTTTTATAGAAAATCATCCAAATTCTAAATGATTTAAGAAAATATTTATCATCGAAATCCAGAATTTATTAATCCAGTAATAATTAAAAATGGCTGAACGTGAGGATCCAGATGACAACAATGGAGACTTAATTGGAAGACTTAAAGTTTTTTGTGAATGTTTTGTAAAATATTTCGAAAAAGAATTAAACGAAATTGAAGCTGTGTGTGGAACACATGAAATAGGAAAGATGGTGAATAACTGCCACAAATTCGAGTCATTAATTGGTTCCACAAAATTTGCAACTAATCACAGCTCTAAATTAATTGATGCTGAATTGAGGTCGATAAAAGATGATAAAGACTTTACAAAAATGTTGGCTTCTGCTGCTGGGGACATTTTTTGGTGCTTCCAGAACCAGTTTATGTTAGTTACTGATGACATTAATATGGTAGCAATTGGAATGAAGACCTTAGCCTTTGATGGTGTGTCCAGATTGTTTGATTATATATTTTCAATTAAAACAGGAAAATAAATATCAAAACATTTTGTGATTTTATAACAAAAGGATTTAGTTTTGGTAAATCTAAAAGTGGGCATATGATAAAGTATCAAAGTAATTTATATAAAACGTCAGAATTATATGCAGACGTGCAGATCTTGGAAATTAACCAAGATGAACCAAAAAAATACCACAACAGAAAATGTTCGTCTTGTAACTTTAGTTATCGCTTTTCTTCTCCTTGGGAAACTTTTACAGAGTTTTCAGTTAAAACATATGCATCAGGTGAAGAACCGATTACAAACTGTGATTTAAAAAAAATGTGCTAAAACAATAATTGGAAAATATATTGAGAATCATTAATGGTGAAGATAAAGTTTGAATATTAATGAGACAACAACTAAAATTCTTAAATAGTTGATAACAATACGCTGTGGGTGTCTAATGTTGCCACCAATTTAATTAATCTTAAACCAACAATTGAAAACATACACACAGACACAATTCAAGTTAAAGCGGATATTAGTGAAATTAAACCGACAATTGAAAACACTAATGAGAATACGACCCAAATAGCTGCAGATGTTAATGAAATAAAAAATATCATTAAAAACGAAGCTACTAAAAATGATCAACATAAAACGAAACACGTCTGGTTTGACATGAGGAAACCTGTGACAACTTTTACAGGAAGAATTGAAATTCTTAAAACACTTCATCGAACTTTACACCACGCGACAGGAAGTGCTGTAATCTCACAAACCACTTCTGGTAGTGGCTTATGTGGAATTGGAGTGAACTTTCCAGAAAGTATGCCATTAAATATCAGGATGCATATGATGGTAATCTGATCTGGATCAATTCTAAAATTCATGAAAGTTTACAAAACTCCTTTACTAGATTAGCTAAAAAACTACTCATCCCTGTTACAGCAAAAGATACAGAACAAAAAGAAAAGTTGAGGGATGATGCATCGATTACTGAAGATGTTTATACGAGATTTTGAAAAGGAAAATGTTTATTTATATTGACAATACAGAAGAATACAAAATAATAAAAGACTTTCTACCATTGTGCTTGCCGTCTAATATTCAAACACGACACATTTTAATAACTTCCCATTAATCAAAAGTGGCAATGTGCTGACACAGGTGCGATCGATGTGATTAATTTAGAATATTTCACTTCTAATGAAGCTCTTGACTTCATAAAAAACGCTTTAGACAAAATAAATAATTCAACTGAAGACGAAATCAAGACTTTGGCAAAAGATTTAGATTATTTTCAGCTTGCTTTAGGTCAAGCAGTTGCGTACATTAAAATGAAAGATGAAAGGGAAAAAAAGTTCCGCGGACAGATATTTGGCGTTAGTGATTATCTGAAAGCGTACAAATATGAATCGTTTAAAACTAAATTACTTGAGCACTGCCATGAAAACAGTCAGTATAATAAGACTGTTCTAACAACATGGAACATCACGTTGAAAAACATTCAAAAAGAAAACAAAGATTCAATTGAAATAATTGAAATTATGGCGTACCTTGTTCCAGATTCTATAAAACCAGATAAGATTTTTTCAGAATTAATGAAAGATGAAGAAAAGTGAGAGGATGCAATTGATTTGCTTTAAAAATATTCAAAATTAAAGACCGCGTGTTAAGTATTCATAGATTAGTACAGGAAGTAATCAGACTTCAACTAAAAGAAAACGGAAAGGAGACGGATGTTTTAAAGAATGCTCTTAAATTATTAGGATTTGATTTTGGGTATGTTGATGACATTCATTTAATATCAATTTGGAGTTATGCTTCTGATTATGGTGAAATAATTGGTGAATTTTTCTTTAAGTATAAAAATGATGATGATAAAACGACTTCCTTCCATTTAATTGTTGAAAGTGGTAATATTGATGCAGTGAAAAAAATTCTGAATTATCTTAAAAGAAATCGAATGAAAAGTTACAAGAGATTTTAAATTCTACAAAGTATCATTACGAAACTATTTTACAGATTTCTATTCAGCACAATAATTTAGAAATAATAAAAGTTTTAATTGAATTTGGTGCAGAAAATAAAACTGAAATTTGTGTAAAAACTTTTTTTTATGGTCACGTTGATTTAGTTAAATATTTTTAACCATATAATGATGAATATTTACTGCATGCAAAGTTTTATTCCGCATTAAGAAGTGGGAATGTTGAAAGTTTAAATAATTTATTAAAAGATTTAAAAAAGGAACAAATTAAAAATTTAATGGAACAGAAAATAACAAATGTGGATCTAAAGTTAATAAATGAACGGCCTCTTTTATTTATTGCCACAGAGATCGTAATTTAGATCTTGTGAAATTATTAGTTATAAATTATGGGGCTGATATTAATTTTAGTTGTGGTTGGGGAACATCTTTACATGCTTCTGTTTACAGTGGACATTATGAACTGATGAAATTTCTTATAGAGAATGTGGCTAATTGTTGATAGTAATGATTGGACAGCATTACATTTAGTTGCTTACTCGTGTCATTTAGAATTCGTAAAATATTTAATAGAAAATAATAAATGCGATATAAACGCAACTGATATAGAGGGTGAGACAGCATTATTAGATTTAGCTACTAAACATAACAAATTAGAAGTGGCAGAATATTTAATAGAAAATAATCAATGAAAGAAAATTAATTTACTTCACATGATTGTGTTAAATTTCTTCCACTTCACTTTGATACCTTTACAAGTGAACAAATGAGAAAACTTTAAAATCTTAAGTGAAAAATTAAAATTTCGTTTTTTTTTAATTTTTTTCAAGGAAAAAAAAAATTTCAACAAAAAAAATGAAAAAAACACAAATTTTTTTTTTAAATTTCTTTCAATTTTCTATTTTTCTTTAATTGTGGAAATAATCGTAAGAATTTTAATAAAAAAAATTTAAAAATCGTACGAAAAAAAAATGGAAATTTTTTAAGGAAAACAATTTTTTGGTCTCAATTTTTTTTTAACAACAACAACACATTTATTTTAAGTAAAAAATTTTGCTTATATTTTAATTTTTTTGAAAAATTAAATTGACACAAATATTCGTAATTAAATGAACTTTCATAAACAAATAATAATTTATTTTATTAAATGGAAAATTATCGGTGTTTTAAACGGATAAACTGGAAAAATTGAAAATAAAAAAAAATCAAAATGTTTATAAAAAAAAAATTTCACCATTGGAGAAAAATGTCAAATTTTCAAAATTTCCTTAATTTATAAATTTTTTAAGAATTATTTAAGAAAAAAAAATCCAACCACATAATATGACTTTACTTGAATTTAATTACATTTGGATCAATTCTAAAATTGTCTGCACAACTGACTTTTTTTTTCTTTCATTTTTTTTTTACCAAATAAATTCTAATGCGATTCACCATTCATGATTATGAGGAAAAAAATGAAGAAAAAGAAAAAAGAAATAAAAAATAAACTGGAAATTTTCATAAAAACAAAAAATTTCAGAAAACAAAAGAATGAAAAATTTCCTTAATTTCCATTTGAAAATTCAGTTTGGTTAGTTTTTTTTTTTTATTTTAAATTTGTGAAAATAACCAACTAATGAACATCAGGATCCATTGTTGTGATTCATCTTTTATTTAACTTCTTTCTCTTTCATTCCAAATTTCAACGCAACGAATGGACAAAAAAATTAACAGAAAAATAAAATTGGTTCATTTAATTTTTGTGTTGAATTTACCATGGAATCTCAATAAAGAGAGTTAGAGGGAGACAGAAAATAAATTAAATTTAATAATTTCATTTAAAAATAGAAACAAAAATAATAAAAAGAAAAAGAAGAAGAAGTTGGGTCAGAGATTAAAATAATTGATGTAAAATAGAATTGATCCAATTGTGTTCCTTTTGTGAAGGGACGAAGACTTTGAATTGATTAACTGATTTAATTGTTGGTTGGATTTAGGATAATGACATAAATTTTAATAATGTAAGATATTTTTAAATATAAATTAATTATAATTAATTAATTAATTAATGTAATTTAGTTAAAGTTAAGAAATAGATTGAAAAATTGTGCACAATCAACAATTGATTGTCCAATCAAAATTTCGTTCAAAGATTAAAAAATAGTTTAAAATTTTAATGATTTCGTTCTTTGTAATTAATTAAACTGAATAAATTTGATTACAAAGAATTAAAGAGGCGGGATAAAAATCATTAAGTTTAGAATAAGAAAATATTAATAAAAGTTTATTAAGGAAAAATTGATTGACTGAAAAACAAACTTCTGTAAACAACAGTCGAGACGCAAGAACTCGGGGACCTTTCACTATCCAGATTGACCCCCTGACCTTCAGTGTCAGTTTCAAGTTCTGTTTTCAATCAATTTCACCAAAAAATTTTTTGAAGAATAAAAAAGAAAAGAAAACAAAAATTAATTTTAATCTTTAATTGTTGACTTAACAAGACGGATGATCGTTATAAATGAATTCGAATCAATGAATATAATTAAAGTGAACTGTCTAATTTACTAAATGTTGATCGTAAGTAGGTTGATGATGATTCATTTAATACGAAAAATGATCCATTTTTATGATTGGTCACTTTGTAAAACGTTTCACCCTGGTATTTTTATTAATTATTACAATTAATCTTAATCATTAAAAACATTTTTTGTATATTTTGTATTGTTTGTATTTTTAAATTTTTAAATAAAATAAAAAATTGTTCTTTTTTTAATATTTTTTTTCTTTTAATTGATTTTCTATTTTTATTTGATGGTGGAACTTATAAGTAGAATTTTGATAAAAAAAATTTATAAAAATCAAATTTACACAAATATTGGTAATTACATGTACTTTCATTAAAAGCTAATAAAGTGAACGTGTTTTAAATGGAAAAAAATGGAAAAAATAATAAAGGAAAAATTAAGAAAACGGATGTTTATGGATGTTGTTTACTCAATTATAATTATTGACAAATATGATATAATTTCTGTGTTTATGTTGTTTTGTGGATTGTTCGCACTAAGCTTCTGGAGAAAATGTTGGAGGATGCTACCAAATATACAAAATTGACAATTTTCATGAATTTGTAGGTAAATATTTATGCAGCTGGAAACTTAAGTAAATAAATTCTTCTTATTCAATGTAATAGTCGTAACATTTATTTGTTTTGTCTTGAGTTTTAAAATCAAACACGGTGCCCTTTCTTATAAGCTACAGAAAACACATAAAAAAATAATATATTTAAAAAAATATACAGTTGATAAATTTGATTTAAAAATTGGACGGGACAAGATAATTTTAGAGAAAGAAAATCACTAACGTTAAACGTTGACACATATTTTTGTTTCTTCTTTACTAGAAAGACAGGTGGAATTTTTAGTACTTTTAATAATAAATCTGTCAATGATAGATTTGGTTTATTTGTTGTTATTTTATCAATTGTTGAATCATTATTTTTTGTTAAATTTAATAACAGATTGGAATTCTATAATTATGTCTAAATAATCACCACTGTAAAATTCTAAATAAATGAACATTATTGAAAAATAACATTTAAAAAGCATTAAAAAATTTAATAATTCTAAAGAATGAATTTAATTAATAAATACAGTGAAGGATAACATTAATTATAATTAATAATATTACAAATGGGATGTAAGAATAATTTCTTCCTGAACCACGCTCATTCATTCTCCCACACTCTTCACTCATTTTACATTAATTTAAATTTAAAGTAAAAATTTATGAAAATAAAATTAATAAATGTGCTTTTGTTTATTTTAGAAGCTTTTAGTTATGAAGTAGCCGCCACCGAAATCTATGGTTTAATTTTTAGTAACAGTAAGCCCTAAATGTACGCAAGAAAATTTTATTTTAGAACTTTGTGTCTTTATTTTAAAAAAAAACGTCGTAATAGATTTGATTCTTTTAGTTAAGAAAATTTATTTTTGAATTTAATGAAAATTATTAAAAAAACAAAAACAGAAGAAAAACACAATTTTATTTGATTTTAGTTTAAAAAAACGACAGGCAAGTATGGCTGTATGCTTCGTCGAATTTTATGCGATAGTATTGTCATTTAATATAATAAAAAAAAATTATATGGGGGTGCTCCACCACGTGTTCCGATCCCCCCTAAAATCAATATGGTTCTATGATGGACCAATAAAATACTAATCCCAAAATTTGATTGCAATCAGTTGTTGCAATCCTCGGGAATCTGATTTTTTCCAAAACAATTGTATGGGGGGTGCTCCACCCCGTGCCCCGATCCCCCCTAAAATTAATATGATTCTATGATGGACCAATAAAATACTAATCCCAAAATTTCATTGCAATCAGTTGTTGCAATCCTCGGGAATCTGATTTTTCCAAAACAATTGTATGGGGGGTGCTCAACCCCATGCCCCGATCCCCCCTAAAATCAATATGATTCTATGATGGACCAATAAAATACTAATCCCAAAATTTCATTGCAATCAGTTGTTGCAATCCTCGGGAATCTGATTTTTTCCAAAACAATTGTATGAGGGGTGCTCCACCCCGTGCCCCGATCCCCCTCAAAATCAATAGGGTTCTATTGGGGACCAAAAAAATACTAATCCCAAAATTTTATTGAAATCAGTTCACGCGTTTTTGAGTTATCGTGTTAACATACGGAGTCCGGCAGACGGAGTCCGGACTGACAGGATTTTTTTGATCCCTTTTTTGGGGATAAAAGTTGCAATAACCACCAATTTGACCTTTTGTTAGTAAAAATAAGTTGCCCTAGGGTCATTCTATGTGAGAAAAAATTTTTTTTGGAAATTTTCTTTTAATTGTGTCTTTTAAAAATAAAACAAGTTGAATTTGAAAATTTTCCATTACAAGGCTTAGTCGATTACGACGAAGCAAAAATATGAAAGAATTTTGTTTTACAAACGAAATAAACATTACAACTAATTAAAATTACAGTGTCTCGGTTGTGGCATAGAAAGTCTTTCAGTCAATCAATTTTTCTTTAATAAAAAAAAACTTTAATATAAATTTTAAAATATTAATGGTAAGGAGAAAGTAAATGTTGTAAATTCATTTACAAGACTTCTAAAGAAATTTAAATTACAACTTTTTTTTACTTCTTTTTTTTTTATTTTAACTAATAGAATTAAGCGAAAATCTTACCATTTTTTAATAGATTCATTCGTTGGCTTATAGCAAAAGTGTTTCCTTCTCACTCTTACCTATATTAACGCATGCTAATAAATCACATTGCATTGAAAAGAAAAAAAAAAGAAATCAGAGGAGGAAACAAAAGAGAAAAAGATTGTGATGGAAATTTGCAAATGGTTGAGTCAATTTAAAGAAAAACAAATTTATTATTTTTAAATTATCAAAAATTTTTATTTATTTAATTGTGTTTATTGAGCTTTACAATTTTGTGATTGTCATTGACGTTAATTTCTAACTTAAACTAATTAACATTCTAAAGTGTATCATTTATTTGGCATATAAAAAAAAATTAAACCCGCATGTGACACGATACAATTGTTTGTTTTTTTTCTCTTTAAACTTTATTCTGACTAATTTTCTATAAGCGAAAAACTTTTATAAATTAATTTAATTATATTTTTATTCTAAATTCAGTCAATTAAATTATAAATTTAATTCTTTTATAAGTTAATTCATCCAACAACAGTTATCCCTGAATTTCTCTTCTACTGAATTATATTCACACAAAGTCATTTTGTATTCATGATTGAACAGAAAATTTAAGGCAAAACCGATTCTAAAATTACAAAAAAAAATTAAAAAGTGAATTAAATTTAAGAAAAGTGATCTTGATGCTGGTGGTGGTACCGGTAGTTAAATATTTTCACAAACCTAATTAAAAAAAAATAAAAAAGGAATTTTCAAATGGAAAATTAAGGAAATTTTTCATTCTTTTGTTTGTTGAAATTTTCAAGTTTTTTTTTACTTTTAAAAATTTTTTCTTGTATTTTCATTTAAAACTTCTAGAAATTTCTATTTATAGAATAAATTATTAATTATTTATGAAAGTACAATCAATTAGCAATTTTTGTATAAATTTTGTTTTTGGTAAAAATTAAAAATTAATAAAATTTTCAATAAAATAAAAAAAATTGTTGTTGGCGTAGAAGAAAAAAATCAAAGGAAAATCATAATTTTTTTTTTTTTTTAATTTTTTTAAATTTTGTTTGTTGAATTTTGTTGTTGTTAAAAAAAAGCTTTTGTTTTTCAGTCAATCAATTTTTCCTTAATAAAGTTTTATTAATTTAATTCTTTGTAATCAAATTTATTCAGTTTAATTAATTAAAAAAAAAAGCCAGGATTTCATTAAAATTTGAAATTATTTCTTAATTTTAAAGGAAATTTTGATTTGGACAATCGATTGTTGATTGTGCACAATATTTTTCACACTTTTTTCTTAACTTTGACTAAATTACATTAAATTTAATTAATTAATTTAAATACAAAAATATCTTACTTTATTTAAAATTTATGTCATTTTACTAAATCCTACCAACAACTCAATCAGTTAATCAATACAAAGTCTAAAGTCCTTCACACACGACACCATTTGGTACAATTTTAATTTTACATCAATTATTTTAAGTTCTGATCCAACTTCTTCTTCTTCTTCTTCTTGTTTTTCTTATTATTTTTGATTCTATTTTTAAATGAAAATTTAAATTTAATTTATTTTCTGTCTCCGTCTCTCTCTCTCTCTTTCTGTCTCTCTCTCTCTATTATGATTTAATGATTTTCCCACCAAAAATTAAATGAACCAATTTAATTTTTCTGTTAATTTTTGTCCATTCGTTGCAAATTTAAATTCAGAATGAAAGAGAAAAAAGTTAAATAAAAGAAGAATCACAACAATGGATGCTGATGCCCATTAGTTGGTTATTTTCACAAATTTAAAATAAGAAAAAAAAAAATAACAAAACTGAATTTTCAAATGGAAAATAACGGAAATTTTTCATTCTTTTGTTTCCTGAAATTTTTGTTTTTATGAAAATTTCTAGTTTTTGTTGTTGTTTTTAGTTCTTTTTTTTTCTCCACCTAATAATGAATGTTGATCGCATTAGAATTTATTTGGTTAAAAAAAAAATGAAAAATGAAAAAAAATTCTAAAATAAAAGTCAGATGTACAGATGTTGTGGATGTTCACAATAAAAGTGTAATTGTTGATTAAACATGTTTTTATTTAGTGCTTCTCTGTACAAGTTCAGATCAAGAGTGACCTTTTTAATCCCATTTAAAGATCAATTTTTAATTATTCAATTATCGATTATTCAACTATCGATACAATAATCGATACAATAATTCATTTATATGTGAATGTAATCAATAACAATTCATTTATAACACAACGCATTCTATTTAAATATATTTATTATATAAATAACACAAACAATTTTAGAATTGAATAAAATTGAAATAAAAGTAAAATTATATCAATGGTGGTACCGTCAGAAAAATATTTTCTGAAATTTTATGAACAAAATTAACAAATTAAGAAAATTATGCAAATTTTACATTTTTCATCAATGATGAAATTTTTTTTATCAACATTTTGATTTTTTTTTTTTTTTTTTTCTTTATTTTTTTTTTTTATTTTTCCCAATTGTTCCATTTAAAACACCCGATAATTTTCAATTTAAAAAATAAATTATTATTTATTTATAAAAGTAGATTTAATTAGCAATATTTGTATAAATTTTGTTTTTCGTAAAAATTAAATATAATCAAAATTTTTTATGAAAAGTAAAAGTCTTGTTGTTGTTAAAAAAAATTGGGACCAAAAAATTGTTTTCCTTAAAAAATTTCCATTTTTTTCTGTACGATTTTTAAATTTTTTTTATTAAAATTCTTCTTATAAATTCCATTATCAAATAAAATTAGAAAATTAATGAAAAGAAAAAAAGTGAAAAAAAAATCGATTTTTTTTTTGTGATTTTTAAATTTTTTTTTTTTTAATTTTTTGATAAAAGAATTTTTTCAGTTTTCCTTCCTTTTTTTTCTCTTTTTCCTTTTTTTTTATTTTTTTTTTTAATTTTTTTGAACTTTGTTTGTTGAATTTGTTTCATTATTTATTTTCGTTAAATATTCTACCATTTCTAATTTATCATTTTCAGTAGCTAAATCTAATGCTGTCTTACCCTCTTTATTAGTTGCGTTTATATCGCATTTATTATTTTCTATTAAACATTTTACGATTTCTAATTTACCAAATTGAGCAGCAAAATGTAAAGCTGTCCTACCCTCTTTATCAGTTGCGTTTATATCGCATTTATTAACTTCTATTAAATATTTTACGATTTCTAATTGACCACAGTAAGCAGCTAAATGTAATGCTGTCTTAACATCATCATGAGTTGCGTTTATATCGCATTTATTAGTTTCTATTAAATATTTCACGATATCTAATTGACCATATTTAGCAGCATAATGTAACACTGTATCACCAACTTCATCACCTTGATTACAATTGGCTCCATTCTGTATGAGAATTTTACATATTTCATAATTCCTAGCTAAAACAGCATCATGTAAAATTGTTCTATTACATCTTCTAAAGTTAATATTAGCTTTATAATTTATAAATAATTTCACAATTTCTAAATTGCCTCTCTCTGCGGCATAATTTAAAGGAGGCGATTGAGTTATAAACATTGGATCTAGATTTGTTAATTTCTGTTCAAATATATTTTGAACTTGTTCATTTGTTAACTTTTCTAATAAATTATTTAAACTTTTCACATCTTTACTTTTAAATGCTGAATAAAACTTTGCATTTATTAAATATTCATCATTGTTTGGGTACAAATATTCAACGATTTCTACGCGGCCATCAAAAATACTTTTCACACAAGTTTCTGCATATTTTTCTGCACCAAATTCTATTAAAAGTTTTACCATTTCTAAATTATTCTGCCGAATAGAAATGGATAAAGCTTTTCGGCAATTTAAAATCATTCGCAATTTTTTTAAATGATTCTCAATATCATCACTCTTAACAATTGTATTTACACGAAACTCAATAGGGAACATATCTTCAAATGAGTAATAATTTATAGATTTTAAAATCTCATCCAACTTTTCAGTCGAAAACTTTTTAAAATGATTTAGAATTTTTTTAACTGAATCAATATCATCACTTTTAACAATTGAATGGAAGAGAGTCGTTTTATAATAATCATCACTTTTATATTTAAAAAAAAACTTATTAATTATTTGACCATGATCACATGCATAACCCCAAACTGATAACAAATTACTGTTACCAAACTTTCTTATATTAAATCCTAATAATTTAAGAGCATCCTTTACTACATCCTTCTCTCTACACTTGTGTTTCAATTGAAGTCTTATAACTTCTTGAACTAATCGATGAATACTTATAACGCCATCCCTAATAGTGATCATGGAATATTTTAGAAGCAAATTAATTGCACCTTCTCGCATTTTTCTATCTTTTATTAATTCTGAAAAAATTTCATCTGGTTTTATTGAATCAGGAACGAGGTACGCCATAATTTGAATTATTTTTATTGAATCTTCATTTTCTTTTTTAATATTCTTTAACGTGATGTTCCATGTTGTTAGAACCGTTTTGTTATATTGACTATTTTTATGGCGGTGTTCAAGTAATTGGACTTTAGTCGATGCATCTTGGTACTCTTTGAGATAATCTTTCACTTCAAATTTTTTTCTTCCATACCGTGTTGCACTTATATTTTTCATTTGAATGTAAGCCACTGCTTGTCCTAAAGCAAGTGGAAAATTACCTAATTGGTTTCCTAAATCTTTTAATTCGTTATCACCTGAATTATTTTTAGTGGGAATTTTTAATGCTTTTTTTATGAAGTCAAGAGATTCTTCAGAAGTGAAATAATTTAAATTAATTACACACACGTCTCCCGTATCAGCTGCATTCCAATCCTGATTACGGGAAGTTATTAAAATATGTGGCTTTTGAGAAGGTAATGAAAACGGTAGAAATTCTTTAATTATTTCATATTTTACCGCATTGTCGAATATGAATAAACATTTTCCATTGCCAAAATACTGATAAATATTTCGAGTAATTAATGCAATTTTTATATCTTTGACTGGAATATTAAGTTGTTCTGCTAATCTAGTAAATGAGTCCTTTAAACTATCATGTGTTTCTGAATTGATCCAGAGCAGGTTGTTGTCATACGAATCCTGATATTTAATTGCATACTTTCTTGAAAGTTCACTCTTTCCTATTCCACCCAAACCACTCACAGAAGTGGTTTGTGAGATAACGGCACTACGGGCAGCATTTTGTAATTTTTGATGAAGATCTTTTAGATTTTCCGTTCTTCCTGTAAAGGTTATCACAGGTTCTCTCATGTCAAACCAGACGGGATCTTTTTTGTGTTGATGATTTTTTGACTCTTCGCTTTGAACTAATGATTCTAAATTTGTAGCTATTTTATCAACTTTCGCTTCTACTTGGATTATGCTTGTGTCAATGTTTTCAATTTTCGGTTTAAGTTCATTTACATTTTTATCAACATTATCTATTTTCACTTTTATCTCCTTAGAAATGTAAAGTATATCTCCACTGTTGATACTGTCCAAAATAACTTGCAATTCCTCCTCTAGTGTCTCTTTTTTCAAATCACATTTAATTTCGGGTTTTTCTTTTGAGGTATAAATTTTCTTTTTAAATTCATCAAAAGTTTCCCATGAAAATGGAAAACGATAACTAAATGTTTCAGTACGATCTTTACAAGACTTTTTTAGAAAATATTGTTTACAATTATTGTCAATAATTTCTACAACTCCAACTCCTTCAAATATTTTGCTTGTATTTGACGAATTTCCATTATATTTGACTTCACGTTTTTTCGATTCACCAAAAACAACGCCTTTAGTGATAAATTCCTGAAAGGATTTTTCATCAATGTTTCCGTTCTCTTCCTTGTAAATATAATTTATCACTCTGTCAACTGCATCTGTTGCCAATTTCTCCATTCCTATTTCCCAACTCAAACTAACTCCAGCATTAGTAACTAATAAGAACTGATTTTGGAAACAATAAAAAATTTCCCCAGCGGCTTCAACTAATATTTTTCTGAAGTCATCGTTATCGTTCACCTGCCTCAGTTCATCAGTAACTGTTTTAGCCTTTTCTCTGTGACCAGTTGCTAAAAGCCTTACAAAATCTGATACAATCTCTTTTGCAATTGAACTTCCACATAATGATACTAATCTTTGTACCAATGTCCCTTTTTTTCCTATTTTAGGTGTTCCTCCCACAGCTGCTTCTTCTGTATTTTCACTTAATTTTTTCTCGAAAGTTTGGACTAAAGATTTGCAAAAAATTTTTAGCATTTCAACTAACTTCTTATTATTGTTGTCTGATAATCCAGGTTCCTGTACATTATTAATACTTTCAGCCATTATTAATTAATTTAGAAAATGTAGATTTGGATGGTAGCTAACTTCTTAAATCATTTAAAATTGATGATGACTTCTACATTAGAAATTTTCAATTAGAATATGAAATCATACGCTATACAGGGTTCGAGTTTAAACTTAAAAACTGTTATCAAGTCCAATGCTTCTCAGCTGTTAATCTGTACATAAAGTAAAAAAATGCACAATTTAATATTCTTATCAAAAAATTTTGAATTTTATAAAAAAAATAAAATTGATGTTATCGGAATAATGTACATGCGATAAAAACTAAAATGGTTATATTTAGCTCCCTTATAATTTAGAACTTAAATTGTTAATTGGGGTAAAATGTCAGCGGGTTTCAAAAAATTGTATAAAATTACAATTAATTGTGATTATTATGTATGCTCTTCTCCTCACCTTCTCAATTTGTGATAATAATTTAAGTTCAATAATTTTAATAAACAAAAATTTCACTTCAATAAACTTAAAAATAACCCAATTTATTCAAAAAAATTAAATCAACAAAAAAAAAATTATTATTTTAATTGTAATTTTTCATAAAGCTTAATTTATATTTACTATTTTTTGAAAAATTATGACTAACCAAGTTACACAGTTAAATCAAAATTTAATCACCAAAGTTAATTTTTTTTAACTTATTTTAAACGAAGTTACACACAGCCGAAATAATAAAATTGATAAGAAATGGCAAACAGATAATATTTTCCTATACGTTACTAAATGATTCAAAATCAACGATTTAAAAATAAACTTTCTTCTCATATTTTATAAATTATTTAGAAAATTACGCCACACCAAAAATTTCGAAATATTGATGGAGTAATATTGCTCATCCACGTTTGTCTGGTATTTACACTTTACCGCCAAATAAACAATACAATTTAAACTAAACTTTTTTTACTACAGCGGTTTGAACTCAATACTTTAAAAGTTGGGCATATTTTCTGACGTGGCTAATTATAAATGATACCTTAAATTATTTTTGTTTGTGTGGACAAGTTACTTTTATATAAGAATTTCAATTGAATTTTATAGTAGTCATACATACAAAGCAGTTTATACAGACTTTTGCTATTTTGTTTATTTGAATTTTGTCGCAAAAAAAAATTTCTGAATCATTAACATTTGTTCAGGTTTTACGACGTTGGTTCTGCGCATCATTATTATAGATTTATTTGGAAGATTTTATATAAGAAATAAGACGCAACAATTTCGTAACAACAGGAAAATATAATCTGAATTTTCAATTTTAATTCTGTTGGCTCAACGAACAGAAAGAATTATTTTTAAAATAAAATTTAAAAACTGAACTTTTTGTTTAAGGAAAATAATTAATATTTATTGTGAACTTTATTGGTAACGTCACATTACAACTTTACCCGTTTAACTAAATGTTTCTTAATTTAAACTAAACTTGTTCATCGCCTTACAGAGAAATATTATTCTTATCAAAATTTGTTTAATAATATGAATATTAACTGAAAATAAATAATAAATAATAAGAAATATTTATTTACATTTAATTTAATTTCATTATTTTTTAATTTTATCAAAAATTTAATTAAATAGACATAATAGAAAATAAATCTATATTATAGTACCTTAATTTCATCACTAAGTAATTTCTTTTTGATTTTTATAATAGGTGGGTGAAGCTTTTTTAGTAACGCATTAAATTAAATATCAAAACAAATGATACAAACCAAAATTTACATAACACTAAAAATGTTATTAAAATCGAGAATGAATATAAAATCGAACAAATTATAAAAGATTTTCATGTTACACCTTTAGGAGGTCACCAAGGTGTAATAAGAACATATTATCGTATAAGAAGTTATTACTATTTTTCAAAGATGTTATCACGAATTAGAAAATTTATTAAGCAATGTGGCAGTTGTCAACGTAATAAATATGGGCTTAATCAAAAACTCCCTATGAAAATTACTTCTACATCAAACAAACCCTTTGAAAAAATCTTTTTGGATATAGTCGGTCCATTTACACAGTCGTACGAAGGAAACAAATTAAATTTAACAGTTCAAGATGATTTATCAAAATTCTCAATCGCCATTCCAATAACAAATTAAGAATCATCAACAATAACTGAAGCATTTGTTGAAAATATAATATGTAAATTTGGATGTCCATTTTCAATTGTTACAGACCAAGGTTCAAATTTTATGGGAGAAGTTTTTACACAAGTTTGTAAAATCCTTAAAATAAAAAAATTAAATACTACCGCATACCATCCTCAGACTAATGGAGCGTTAGAGCGTTTACATAGAACTCTTGGGGAGTATTTAAGAAATTATAGTCAAAAAGATCCACTTGGTTGGGATAGATGGATTCCTTTTGCAATTTTTTCGTATAATTCCACTCCTCATTCATCAACCGGTTATATGCCTTTCGAAATGTTATTTGGGTATAAACCTAACATTCCAATTTCATTGAAAACGAAACCAGATCCCTTTTATAGTTTTGACGATTATGCACAAGAATTGAAATATCGTTTAAAAAATTCATGGAAAATAGCTAAAGAAAAATTAATTACAAAAAAAGAAAAATCAAAAATAAACTATGATCGCAATGTAAATCATGATAATTTTAAAGTTGGAAACAAAGTTTTTTTAAGAAATGAAACTCCCGCGGGCAAAGTAGATGCACTCTGGTTGGGTCCGTACGAAATCATTGACATTATCTCTGATGAAAATACCGTAATACAGATTGGTAAAAAACAAAAAATAGTGCATAACAATCGATTAAAGTTAAGCAATGAGAGAATACAGTAAATAAATAAGAATGAATCCGTAATACTTTCTTTTCAAAAAATTTTTTTTTTTGGAATTAGTTAGTTATTATATTATTTTTAAAATAAAAAAAAAATTATTATTAAATTTTTTAACAGAAACATTTTTTTTTTTTTAAATGGAATTTTATGCAATTATGTATAAAAAAAAAAAATTGAAATGAATATAAAAAAAAAAAAAATATATGAATAACAAGAAAATAAAAGCAAAAGGAAAAAAAAAAGTTTTCTCAAGAAAAATCCTTTTGCATAGGATTTATTAAATTAATACCAAATTAAATTAATTAAATTGAATTATTAAATAATACCAAATATTATTACCAATTATATTGTAATAGTATTGTATAAATATCAACTTTGAATTTAAATGTATTAGTATGTTAGTTGTAATTATAAATCAAAAAGGATGGATTAACTCTTCTTGATCAAACCGTCTCACGAACAACATATAAAAAAAATATAAAATAAATTATATTATTGAATTCATTGTAATCCAAATATTAAAACAGAATAAATAAAATATATAACAAGATTATTATATATAAATATATATATATATATATATATATAACAGCAGAATGAAAAATTCCATCCCGCCTCGGTCGAGAATCGAATTCGGTACCTCTCGCTCCAAACGCAATCACGTTGCCAAATTAAATGAAATCGTTTATAACTTAGTATGTATAAATAATCACGTTCATTTCGGCGTTTATAATTTTTTGAAATAATCTTTAATACCCATTGGTTTGTGTCAGTACTTAGTTTATTCAATGTTAAAATAATAATTTTATGTGGAGCCGCTAAGTAGTTTTTATTACGAAAATATCTATAATTTAATTTAATTATTGGTGATCTATGCTAAAGCTACGGTCTCGTACAAAACACACAAAACACGAAAAACTTAAAACAACACGATTTAACTTTGAATAAATAAATAAGAATAATTTTTAAGTTATACTTGAAGTTTGAGTAGTTTCTTATACTAGCATGAACTACTAAAATTTACGATTACAGATCTTTAGGAAGAAAAGAAGCAAGTAAATGCCTCCGACAATAATCCATCATTTGTAAATTGAAACAAATTATATATCGTATTTTTAACTTTTAAAAATGATTTTAAAGTTTAAAAAACAAAGTAATATAACAATCGCTATTGTTTAATTAAACGAGGAATACATGACTCAAGAAATAACTCTAAACGTGAGTATACATCGTTTCAAAATATTGAATAATTTAAATTAAATAAATTTCTTACTATGAATAAGATTCCTTTACAATTGTAATTGTAATTCGTATGTGTGTTCTTCCTCTTCTCCACCAGTCACAAAAATCCGCCGTATCGTGTTAAACTGAAAATTTTTTTAAAAATATAATTTTTATTAAGTGAGCAAAATAATTAATTGCCTATTCTATAAAAAGGGAAACTCTTATATTCTGTTTATCTTTTTGTAGCGCAAAAAGTTAAGTAGCTGAGATACAAATTATTGTTGTAAAATTTAAATTCATTCTTGTTCTTTTTCACAATAACGCAACACTTTAAAATATTTAGGAATTGAATTTAGATGTCGATTGAAATAATTTCTCTATTGGTTTTACCTCAAAGTATTAAAATTGATAAGAATTGGCAAACAAATAATATTTTCTTACGTGAATTAATGACTCATAATCAACGATATACGAATAAACTTACGTAAGTAAATTAAGACGCCATTATTACCACACCCAAAATTATGAAGGATTAATGGATTTTTATGTCTTGTACCGTGAATATAAGAGATGGAAGCTTTTATTATAATACAATCTAAACTACTTTTTCTAGCACAAATTATTCAACTCAATATTATGAATGAGAGTCGAGTATATTTTCACTCTGACATGGAAAGGCTAATTATAAATGGTAACTTAAATTTTTCGGGTTTGTTTAAATAGATAAGTAATCTATATCTGAATTTTAGTTCTATTGGTGGATTAATTTATTCATCCAAATGGTTGTAGTGTCTTTTATTATTTTGCATCGGAATTTTAACGAAGAAAATCTTATTTCTTAACTTTTGACATTTATTCATGTTTCACGACGTGTCTTTTGCATGACGTTATTGAAAAGATTTTTTTCAAGACGCAAATATTACGGAACAACAGGAGAATTTTAAACTTACTCTGAACTTATTAAATTAATTTCACTTTTATTCTGTTGGTTCAACGAATAGCGATAAATATTTTAACAAAAACTTTTAAACTGAACTTTTTATTTAATGAAAATAATTAATATTTATTTTGAATTTTATTGGTTACGTCACAGTACAACTTCACCCTTTTAACTAACCGTTACACAATTTATACCCAAAATATATAGTTTTTGGGTTCGTCTTCTTTTAGAGAGAGAGAGAGAAATATTTCTTATCAAAATTTGTTAAAGAAAAAGATAAATGAAATAAATTAATTTTGTAACGGGTACAAAAATATTTCTAAATTTATTGAATTTAATATTTTCGGTCTCTTCAAATAATCAATTTCTTTTTAAGTGAATTGATTATTTTCTTATCTCATATTTGCGAAGCAAAGGAAAAGAAATTTAACACACATCTTATTTTTTTCTTTAGTTACTTGAGATAAAAAAAACAGGGGAAAAATGCGTGAAGGTGAGTTATGTAAGTACAGATAATTAATATTATTTAAAAAACAGAAATTTGCAGAGTGAAATTTATGAATTGAATAAAATAATAGAATTTTATGTAACAAAATTTAGATGTCGATTTCTTAATTCAATTGATTATTTTCTTATCTCATGAAGGAGAACAAAATTTAACACACATTTTTTTTTTGCCAAATTAAATTGTATTGTATTGTTCTTGAATTTTTTATTAACCTAGTACATCAACGACTAAGGTTACCACCTAGCATCTGCATATGCATTTTAAATCGATTCGGCGCATTGCCTCCTCTTAGGAAACATGAAGATTTCCTAAGAAGAATCGTTCGGTTAAAAGCTTATCCTGCACATCGGCAGAAGGTCATAGATGTTATTAATCATTGCCCACTACTTTATGTGTGTTTAGTACAAAATATACCGAATGAAAAATACCATCCCGCATCGTCGAGATTCGAATTCGGTACCTCCCGTACAAAACGCAATCACGTTGCCAAATTAAATGAAATCGTTTATAACTTAGCATGTATAAATAATCACGTTCATTTCGGCGTTTATAATTATTAAAAATAATTTTTAATACCCATTGGTTTGTGTCTGTACTTAGTTTATTCAAGTAGTTTTTATTACGAAAATTTAATTTAATATATAATTTAATTTAATTATTGGTGATCTATGCTAATGCTACGGTCTCGTACAAAACACACAAAGCACGAAAAACTTAAAACAACACGTTTTAACTTTGAATAAATAAATAAGAATAATTTTTAAGTTATACTTGAAGTTTGAGTAGTTTCTTACACTAGCATGAACTACTAAAATTTAGATTCCTTTACAATTGTAATTGTAATTCGTATGTGTGTTCTTCCTCTTCTCCACCAGTCACAAAAATCCGCCGTATCGTGTTAAACTGAAATTTTTTTTAAAAATATAATTTTTATTAAATGAGCAAAATAATTAATTGCCTATTCTATAAAAAGGGAAACTCTTATATTCTGTTTATCTTTTTCTAGCGGAAAAATTTAAGTAGCTGAGATGCAAATTATTGTTGTAAAATTTAAATTCATTCTTATTCTTTTTCACAATAACGCAAAACTTTAAAATATTTAGGAATTGAATTTAGATGTCGATTGAAATAATTTCTCTATTGGTTTTACCTCAAAGTATTGAAATTGATAAGAATTGGCAAACAAATAATATTTTCTTACGTGAATTAATGACTCATAATCAACGATATACGAATAAACTTACGTAAGTAAATTAAGACGCCATTATTACCACACCCAAAATTATGAAGGATTAATGGATTTTTATGTCATGTACCGTGAATATAAGAGATGGAAGCTTTTATTATAATACAATCTAAACTACTTTTTCTAGCACAAATTATTCAACTCAATATTATGAATGAGAGTCGAGTATATTTTCACTCTGACATGGAAAGGCTAATTATAAATGGTAACTTAAATTTTTCGGGTTTGTTTAAATAGATAAGTAATCTATATCTGAATTTTAGTTCTATTGGTGGATTAATTTATTCATCCAAATGGTTGTAGTGTCTTTTATTATTTTGCATCGGAATTTTAACGAAGAAAATCTTATTTCTTAACTTTTGACATTTATTCATGTTTCACGACGTGTCTTTTGCATGACGTTATTGAAAAGATTTTTTTCAAGACGCAAATATTACGGAACAACAGGAGAATTTTAAACTTTCTCTGAACTTATTAAATTAATTTCACTTTTATTCTGTTGGTTCAACGAATAGCGATAAATATTTTAACAAAAACTTTTAAACTGAACTTTTTATTTAATGAAAATAATTAATATTTATTTTGAATTTTATTGGTTACGTCACAGTACAACTTCACCCTTTTAACTAACCGTTACACAATTTATACCCAAAATATATAGTTTTTGGGTTCGTCTTCTTTTAGAGAGAGAGAGAGAAATATTTCTTATCAAAATTTGTTAAAGAAAAAGATAAATGAAATGAATTAATTTTGTAACGTGTACAAAAATATTTCTAAATTTATTGAATTTAATATTTTCGGTCTCTTCAAATAATCAATTTCTTTTTAAGTGAATTGATTATTTTCTTATCTCATATTTGCGAAGAAATTTAACACACATCTTATTTTTTTCTTTAGTTACTTGAGATAAAAAAAACAGGGGAAAAATGCGTGAAGGTGAGTTATGTAAGTACAGATAATTAATATTATTTAAAGAACAGAAATTTGCAGAGTGAAATTTATGAATTGAATAAAATAATAGAATTTTATGTAACAAAATTTAGATGTCGATTTCTTAATTCAATTGACTCAAACTTACTCTGAACTTACTAAATTAGTTTCACTTTTTATTCTGTTGGTTCAACGTATAGCGATAGGTATTTTAACAAAAACTTTTAAACTGAAATTTTATTTAATGAAAATAATTAATATTTATTTTGAACTTTATTGGTAATGTCACAGTACAACTTCAACCTTTTTACTATAAATGTTACACAATTTATACCCAAAATGTATAGTTTTTGGGTTCGTAGAGAGAGAGAAATATTTCTTATCAAAATTTGTTAAAAAAAAAGATAAATGAAATAAATGAATTTTGTTACCGTGTGCAAAAATATTTCTAAATTTATTGAATTTAATATTTTCGGTCTCTTCAAATAATCAATTTTTTTTTAAGTGAATTGATTATTTTTTTATCTAATAATATTAATATTTATTTATTTATTAATATTTGCGAAGCAAAGGGAAATAAATTTAATACATATCTTATTTTTTCTTTTAGTGATTTAAGATAAAAAAAAAACAGGGAAAAAATGCGTGAAGGTGATTAATGTAAGTACAGATAATAATTATTATTTAAAAAACAGAAATTTACAGGGTGGAACATTATGAAATTTATTAATTGAATAAATTAATAGAATTTTATGTAACAAAATTTAGATGTCGATTTCTTAATTCAATTGATTATTTTCTTATCTCATGAAGGAGAACGAAATTTAACACACATTTTTTTTTTGCCAAATTAAATTGTATTGTAATGTACTTGAATTTTTTATTAACATAGTACATCAACGACTAAGGTTACCACTTAGCATCTGCATATGCATTTTATATCGATTTGGCGCATTGCCTCCTCTTAGGAAACATGAAGATTTCCTAAGAAGAATCGTTCGGTTAAAAGCTTATCCTGCACACCGGCCGGAGGTCATAGATGTTATTAATCATTGCCCACTACTTTATGTGTGTTTAGTACATAATGTGGTATATATTCATACTCTCTATATTCCATGATACTTGCAATATTTATTAAATTATACCAAATTAAATTAATTAAATTGAATTATTAAATTATACCAAATATTATTACCAATTATATTGTAATAGTATTGTATAAATATCAACTATGAATTTAAATGTATTAGTATGTAAGTTGTAATTATAAATCAAAAAAGGATTGATTAACTCTTCTTGATCAAACCGTCTCACGAACAACATATAAAAAAAATATAAAATAAATTATATTATTGAATTATTGAATTCATTGTAATACAAATATTAAAACAGAATTTATTTAAAATAAAATATATAACAAGATTATTATATATAAATATATATATATATATAACAATGGTGACAGCGGTAAATAAAAATCAGTACGTAGATAAAGTGTGAAAAAAATAAAAGAATATTATAATACAAATTTTTTTTTAAATTTTCGCAAAGTCCTATTAAAAAGTGAACGGTAAAATATCAAGTAAAAGCACAAATAATACAAAAATTATATTTTTATATATGAATATATATATAAATCAAAAATTATACAAATAATTGAAGTTAAAATATTAATTCATATTAAATAAAATATATTCATATTAAATTTTTTTTTATTAATATCAAAATAAAAAATAAATAAAAATTAAAACAAAAAACACATGGTTTTAACAAAAAAAAAGTGAAAAGTTATTAAAGTTCATAATGGGCCATCCCCAGATCAAATGAACCAACAAACAAGGAACAATTCATATTGGGCTATTCCCAGATCAAATGAATTCAACTAATTTCAAATTTATAATGCACATGGTGGAAAACAACAAATAATTCCAGATCGAATGGATTCAACAATTTTCAAAATAGAAAGTCATGGAGGATAAACAATATGCACATGGTCGATGATAATAGCAACTGTAAATCAATTGGACATCTGTAATAACAACTTTAGAAAAGCAGTAATTTATTATAATATATTTAACAGGGTGAGTCATATGTAAAAAAAAAATAAATAAAAATAAAAAGAAAAAAAAAACAATAATAATAAAAAAAATATATATAGTACATTTATATATACATATATATATATTTATTAAATTATAATAATAACTAAGTAATTATAATACGAATGACTGATACTAAGAATACTATTAATTTAAGAAATAGACCTATTAATAAATTAGATGAATTAAAAAAAAGAGTTAGATCCAAGTCTATGACTGGAATTGACGAAAAGAAAATAATTAAGATTGAAAAAGAAAAAATAAGAAATTTTTTTAAAGAACATTTGCCAGTTCAAATTAACAAAAAATCACAAGTACCAAATAGCAAATTAATTCCAGAAAATTTAAAAAGCGGTAAAGTAAACATTGGTAGTGTGAAATTTCAACCTGAAATATCAGATAAAGAAAGTACACATTCACAAGATTCTGAAAATTCATTAAGCGCAAATTCTAATAAAATTTTTAAAATACAATCGAATATGGCTTTAAATGTGAGTAATGCACTTAAAATTATACCTTCGTTTTCCGGAAAAGTTCCGTCAGAATTTCATAAATTTTGTATCTGTTGTGAAATAATTTGGAAACCGTTAACAACTGTTGACGACAAAAAATTGTTCATTGATATCGTACAAACCAAACTTTCAGATCAAGCATACAAAGTTGTAAAATACAAAACCTTTACAAAATGGGAAGATCTTAAACTAGTTCTTGAAAAAAAATGTTATTAAACGACGTTCTCAAGGTACCGTATCTACAGAGTTAGTGTGTATAACGCAACAAAGAAACGAAAGTGTCCAAGACTGCGCGGAAAAAGTTGAAAACCTCTTAAATGAACTTAACGATTTATGCATTAATAAACAAGGTGAAGATGCCTCGGATGTTATAAGAAAAGTTAATGAAACAACCGCATTAAATTCATTTCAAGATGGATTAAGAGAAAATTTTAAAATAATAATTAAATTACATCATTTTGATACGTTAAATGAAGCCATTTCTCAGGCAATAGAAGAAGAAATTTCTCATAAACCGGTTTTACACAAAAGATCTAATTTATATTGTAATTTTTGTAAAAAAATGGGTCATGAATTCGAAAATTGTTACATTAAAAATAAATCATATTATCAAAATTCAAATTCACACAATAATTCGACAAATTTTAACCAAAATAAAGATTTTAGACAAAGGTATGATTCGAAATCTTATCAATATCCAAATTCCAATTATAATGATAATCGAAATTATCAAGGTCAAAACTATCAAGGTCAAAATTATAAAAGTCCAAAGTATAATCAAAACTACCAAAATCGACATTATCAAAATTCAAATTTCCAAAATTCTAATAATTACCAAAATTATAACAATGTTAATTATAGAAACTATTCAAATGAGAATCCAAATCGTACTAATCAAAATCCTGACTATAATCAAAATTATCTGAACCAAAATCGAAGTCAAAATCAAGCTGAAAATGATATAGAAATCGTAATTTTAATCAAATTAATAATTCTAACCAGTGGGTCGATTTTGCGCGTCAAAGTGATAATCACTTTCACTCCATCACTTTACTACTAAATTTTAAAAATATTCTTAAACGTACTAAAATTAAATAAGAAGAAGAATAAACAAAAATTATTTTGATGTTATATTTTACATTATTTAAGTCTAAAATAAAAAAATAATTATATAAAATATTTATTAAAAATTGAAAAGCATAATCTATCATTTTATATCACTTTTTATAAAAGAATAACAATTTGACTTATCAATTTCAAATTATCACTTTCGATGGATGCATTCAACTACTATTAAAGACCGCATTTTGTACTAAAACAAAGCATTCGCGATATTAAACGCACTTCATTATTTTAACATGTGTGAGTTTCTGAAACCTACACTGACAGAATTTCAAAAAATATGTACATGTCAAAGCGAGAAGTGATTATCACTTTGACGCGCAAAATCGACCCACAGAATTATAAACAAAAAAACCGTATTTTCATGAACAGTTCATTTAGAAATACACTAATGTGTAATTATTGCAAAAAAGAAGGTCATGATATATCTGAATACGAAATAAGAAAATCAAATAGTTCAAGGATGGGTATTGAAAGTATTGTTCGTAATAATCAACCATCAACGTCGGAAAACATAACCCGACCCGAACAGAATATGGGCAGCGCTATTCGGGTCCAGGATATTTAGAATTGTCTAGTAATAAAATCTCATATGAATTAAATTTAACTTCAGTACTATTAAAAAAACGACAGGCAAGTATGGCTGTATGCTTCGTCGAAATTTATGCGATAGTATTGTCATTTAATATAATAAAAAAAAATTATATGGGGGTGCTCCACCACGTGTTCCGATCCCCCCTAAAATCAATATGGTTCTATGATGGACCAATAAAATACTAATCCCAAAATTTCATTGCAATCCGTTCACATGTTCTTAAAAAACTATATTTTCCAAAAAATTTGTATGGGGGGTGCTCCACCCCGTCCCCCGATCCCCCCTAAAATTAATATGGATCTATGATGGAACAATAAAATACTAATACCAAAATTTCATTGCAATCCGTTCACATGTTCTTAAAAAACTGTATTTTCCAAAAAATGTGTACGGGGGTGCTCCACACCGTTCCCCGATCCCCCCTAAAATCAATATGGTTCTATGATGGACCAAAAAAATACTAATCCCAAAATTTCATTGCAATCCGTTCACATGTTCTTAAAAAACTGTATTTTCTTAAAAATTTGTATGGAGGGTGCTCCACCCCGTCCCCCGATCCCCCCTAAAATCAATATGGTTCTATGATGGAACAATAAAATACTAATCCCAAAATTTCATTGCAATCCGTTCACATGTTCTTAAAAAACTGTATTTTCCAAAAAATTCGTATGGGGGGTGCTCCACCCCGTCCCCCGATCCCCCCTAAAATTAATATGGTTCTATGATGGACCAATAAAATACTAATCCCAAAATTTCATTGCAATCCGATCACATGTTCTTAAAAAACTGTATTTTCTTAAAAATTTGTATGGGGGGTGCTCCACCCCGTCCCCCGATCCCCCCTAAAATCAATATGGTTCTATGATGGACCAATAAAATACTAATCCTAAAATTTCATTGCAATCAGTTGTTGCAATCCTCGGGAATCTGATTTTTTCCAAAACAATTGTTTGGGGGGTGCTCCACTCCGTGCCCCGATCCCCCCCGAAATCAATAGTGTTCTATTGGGGATCAATAAAATACTAATCCCAAAACTTCATTGCAATCAGTTGTTGCAATCCTCGGGAAACTAATTTTTTCCAAAACAATTGTATGGGGGGTGCTCCACCCCGTGCTCCGAACCCCCTCAAAATCAACAGGGTTCTATTCGGGACCAAAATAATACTAATTCCAAAATTTTATTGAAATCCCTTCGCGCGTTTTTGAGTTATCGTGTAAACATACGGCGGACGGAGTCCGGACTGACAGGATTTTTTTGACCCCTTTTTTGGGGATAAAAGTTGCAATAACCACCAATTTGACCTTTTGTTAGTAAAAATAAGTTGCCCTAGGGTCATTCTATGTGAGAAAAAAAATTTTTTGGAAATTTTCTTTTAATTGTGTCTTTTAAAAATAAAAAAAGTTAAATTTCAAAATTTTCCATTACAAGGCTTAGTCGATTACGACGAAGCAATAACAATATATTACCAACCTTAAATAATGAAAAAAAATATTTATACAATTTTACATATCCAATTGAAAATAATCGCAAATACGTAAATCTTAATGTCGACATTTTATCAAACCTTCAATGTATTTTTCTTATTGACACTGGAGCTGATAAAAAAACAATTTATTAAAAATGATACATATTGTTATCCACATCAAAAATGTTAAATCAAAGGTATAACTGACACAAATGTTGAGACATTGGCGATAGTTCATAGTAATATAAAATTACCGAAATCAACAAACCATTTTCAAAAATTTCATATAATATCAGACGATTTCCCGCTTCAATGTGCAGGCATATTGGGAAACGATTTCTTTAACAATTATAAATGTAAAATCGATTATGCAGATAAATCATTAGAGATTAAGCAAAATAAAATTTTATTCAATATTCCGTTTTGCTCTTATGTAGAAAAATTAGAAATACCGGCAAGAGTAGAAAAAATTATTAAATTACCAATTAACAGTTCAAGCTGGCTGTATTATTCAAAACAATAATAATTCTGCTACATTTAGTTTATTAAATAATAATGATTTTTCGGTCAAATTAGAAAATATTGAGATTAAAACAGAGAATTTAAAAAATTATGACGTTTTCAAATTAAATTTTTGGAATGATAATATTGAAAATAGTTTTAAAATACTTAATTCTGAAATAGAAACATCACATTTAAATAATGAGGAAGAAGAATCCATATTAAAAATTTGCCGTAATTTTAATGACATTTTCCATTTGGAAGGTGACAAATTATCAGCAACAAATGCAATTTATCATGAAATTTCTATTAAACCTAATTCGCAACCAACTAATAAAAAACCTTATAGATTACCACACTCATCTAGAGCAGAAATAAATTCTCAAGTAGACAAAATGTTAGAAGACGAAATAATCGAACATAGTATTAATCCATGGAACTCGCCATTGCTTGTAGTTCCAAAAAAATCAAATAATGATCAGAATAAATGGCGCGTTGTTGTAGATTTTCGCGAATTAAATAAATTAACAGTCGATAATATTTTTCCGTTACCGAATATTACGGAAATTTTGGAACAATTAGGGAACTCAACATATTTTAGCACACTCGATTTAGCAAATGGTTATCACCAGGTATTACTTCATCCAAACGATCGTGAAAAAACAGCTTTTAGCACAAATATGGGACATTTTCATTATAAACGAATGCCATTCGGTTTAAAAGGTGCACCGAGCACTTTCCAACGATTAATGAATAACGTTTTAAGTGGACTAAACGGTATAAAGTGTTTCGTTTATCTAGACGATGTTGTCATTTATGGTTACAATCTTGAAGACCATAACAAAAAATTGGTTGACGTGTTGAATTGTTTTCGTAAGTTCAATTTAAAATTGCAACCAAAGAAATGTAATTTTCTTCGAAAAGAAATTAAATATTTGGGTCACATAATTTCAAATAATGGAATTAAACCAGATCCATTAATTATAGAGGCAATAAAAAAATATCCAATTCCTAAAAATAAATCAGAAGTACAAGCTTTTCTAGGCTTAACATCTGTCAATCGCTTTTGCGAGTAGAGTTTTAAATGACACAGAACGCAATTATCCGACGGTTAAAAAAGAGCTTCTAGCTATAATATGGGCAGTTAGAAGATACAGACTTTATTTATATGGACGTAGATTCGTTATATTCACAGATCATAAACCATTAATTTATTTATATTCAACTAATAATCAAGCTGCAATTATTTTACGATGCCGTCTTGAACTTGATGAATATGATTTCGAAATAGTTTACAAACCTGGAATATATAATCTGAATGCTGATGCACTTTCAAGAATTCAAATCGAGTCCTCCGAAAAGGAAATCAAAGTAGTAACGCGTGCGCAGTCTAATATATTAAATCAATTAAACTCAAATAATAAAAATTCTAATCAATCAAATCCTAGTGATGAAGAATCTAAATTTGAAAATATCAGAGCAAATGATACAAACCAAAATTTAAATAACACTAAAAATATTATTAAAATCGAGAATGAATATAAAATCGAACAAATTATAAAAGATTTTCATGTTACAACTTTAGGAGGTCACCAAGGTGTAATAAGAACATATTATCGTATAAGAAGTTATTACTATTTTTCAAAGATGTTATCACAAATTAGAAAATTTATTAAGCAATGTGACAGTTGTCAACGTAATAAATATGGGCGTAATCAAAAAATTCCTATGAAAATTACTTCTACATCAAACAAACTCTTTGAAAAAATCTTTTTGGATATAGTCTGTCCATTTACACAGTCGTACAAAGGAAACAAATTAATTTTAACAGTTCAAGATGATTTATCAAAATTCTCAATTGCCATTCCAATAACAAATCAAGAATCATCAACAATAGCTGAAGCATTTGTTGAAAATATAATATGTAAATTTGGATGTCCATTTTCAATTGTTACAGACCAAGGTTCAAATTTTATGGGAGAAGTTTTTACACAAGTTTGTAAAATCCTTAAAATAAAAAAATTAAATACTACCGCATACCATCCTCAGACTAATGGAGCGTTAGAGCGTTTACATAGAACTCTTGGCGAGTATTTAAGAAATTATAGTCAAAAAGATCCACTTGGTTGGGATAGATGGATTCCTTTTGCAATTTTTTCGTATAATTCCACTCCTCATTCATCAACCGGTTATATGCCTTTCGAAATGTTATTTGGGTATAAACCTAACATTCCAATTTCATTGAAAACGAAACCAGATCCCTTTTATAATTTTGGCGATTATGCACAAGAATTGAAATATCGTTTAAAAAATTCATGGAAAATAGCTAAAGAAAAATTAATTACAAAAAAAGAAAAATCAAAAATAAACTATGATCGCAATGTAAATCATGATAATTTTAAAGTTGGAAACAAAGTTTTTTTAAGAAATGAAACTTGCGCGGGCAAAGTAGATGCACTCTGGTTGGGTCCGTACGAAATCATTGACATTATTTCTGATGAGAATACCGTAATACAGATTGGTAAAAAACAAAAAATAGTGCATAACAATCGATTAAAGTTAAGCAATGAGAGAATACAGTAAATTAATAAGAATGAAGTCTAATCCGTAATACTTTCTTTTCAAAAAAATTTCTTTTTGGAATTAGTTAGTTATTATATTATCTTTAAAATAAAAAAAAAATTATTATTAAATTTTGTAACAGAAAATTTTTTTTTTTTTAAATGGAATTTTATGCAATTAATGTATAAAAAAAAAATAATTGAAATGAATATAAAAAAAAAAAAATATATGAATAACAAGAAAATAAAAATAAAAGGAAAAAAAAAAGTTTTCTCAAGAAAAATCCTTTTGCATAGGATTTATCTTCCATTTAGGAGGGAGGTGTGGTATATATCCATACTCTCTATATTCCATGATACTTGGAATATTTATTAAATTATACCAAATTAAATTAATTAAATTGAATTATTAAATTATACCAAATATTATTACCAATTATATTGTTATAGTATTGTAAAAATATCAACTTTGAATTTAAATTAGTATGTTAGTTGTAATTATAAATCAAAAAGGATTGATTAACTCTTCTTGATCAAACCGTCTCACGAACAACATATAAAAAAAATATAAAATAAATTATTTTATTGAATTAATTGTAATCCAAATATTAAAACAGAATTTATTTAAAATAAAATATATAACAAGATTATTATATATAAATATATATATATATATAACAGCCAAATGAAAAATTCCATCCCGCCTCGGTCGAGAATCGAACTCGGTACCTCCCGCTCCAAACGCAATCACGTTGCGAAATTAAATGAAATCGTTTATAACTTAGCATGTATAAATAATCACGTTCATTTCGGCGTTTATAATTTTTAAAAATAATTTTTAATACCCATTGGTTTGTGTCTGTACTTAGTTTATTCAATGTTAAGATAATAATTTTATGTAGAGCCGCCAAGTAGTTTTTATTACGAAAATCTCTATAATTTAGTTTAATTATTGGTGATCTATGCTAAAGCTACGGTCTCGTACAAAACACATAAAACACGAAAAACTTAAAACAACACGATTTAACTTTGAATAAATAAATAAGAATAATTTTTAAGTTATACTTGAAGTTTGAGTAGTTTCTTATACTAGCATGAACTACTAAAATTTACGATTGCCTCCGACAATAATCCATCATTTGTAAATTGAAACAAATTATATATCGTATTTTTAACTTTTAAAAATGATTTTAAAGTTTAAAAAACAAAGTAATATAACAATCGCTATTGTTTAATTAAACGAGGAATACATGACTCAAGAAATAACTCTAAACGTGAGTATAGATCGTTTCAAAATATTGAATAATTTAAATTAAATAAATTTCTTACTATGAATTAGATTCCATTAGAATTGTAATTGTAATTCGTATGTGTGTTCTTCCTCTTCTCCACCAGTCACAAAAATCCGTCGTATCGTGTTAAACTGAAATTTTTTTAAAAATATAATTTTTATTAAATGAGCAAAATAATTAATTGTCTATTCTATAAAAAGGGAAACTCTTATATTCTGTTTATCTTTTTGTAGCGGAAAAAGTTAAGTAGCTAAAATACAAATTATTGTTGTAAAATTTAAATTCATTCTTGTTCTTTTTCACAATAACGCAACACTTTAAAATATTTAGGAATGGAATTTAGATGTCGATTGAAATAATTTTTTCTATTGGTTTTACCTCAAAGTATTAAAATTGATAAAAATTGGCAAACAGATAATATTTTCTTACGTGAATTAATGACTCATAATCAACGATATACGAATAAACTTTCTTATTGTGTTATATAAATTATTGAGAAAATTATGGAAGTAAATTAAGACCACACCCAAAATTATGAAGGATTAATGGATTTTTATGTCTTGTACCGTGAATGTAAGAGATGGATTCTTTTATTATAATACAATCTAAACTACTTTTTCTAGCACAAATTATTCAACTCAATATTATGAATGAGAGTCGAGTATATTTTCACTCTGACATGGAAAGGCTAATTATAAATGGTAATTTAAATCTTTCGGGTTTGATTAAATGGATAAGTAATCTATATCTAAATTTTAGTTCTATTGGTGGATTAGTTTATTCATCCAAATGGTTGTAGTGTCTTTTATTATTTTGCATCGGAATTTTAATGAAGAAAATCTTATTTCTTAACTTTTGACATTTATTCATGTTTCACGACGTGTCTTTTGCATGACGTTATTGAAAAATTTTTTTTCAAGACGCAAATATTACGGAACAACAGGAGAATTTTAAACTTACTCTGAACTTACTAAATTAGTTTCACTTTTTATTCTGTTGGATCAACGAATAGCGATAAATATTTTAACAAAAACTTTTAAACTGAACTTTTTATTTAATGAAAATAATTAATATTTATTTTGAATTTTATTGGTTACGTCACAGTACAACTTCACCCTTTTAACTAACCGTTACACAATTTATACCCAAAATATATAGTTTTTGGGTTCGTCTTCTTTTAGAGAGAGAGAAATATTTCTTATCAAAATTTGTTAAAGAAAAAGATAAATGAAATAAATTAATTTTGTAACGTGTACAAAAATATTTCTAAATTTATTGAATTTAATATTTTCGGTCTCTTCAAATAATCAATTTCTTTTTAAGTGAATTGATTATTTTCTTATCTCATATTTGCGAAGCAAAGGGAAAGAAATTTAACACACATCTTATTTTTTTCTTTAGTTACTTGAGATAAAAAAAACAGGGGAAAAATGCGTGAAGGTGAGTTATGTAAGTACAGATAATTAATATTATTTAAAGAACAGAAATTTGCAGAGTGAAATTTATGAATTGAATAAAATAATAGAATTTTATGTAACAAAATTTAGATGTCGATTTCTTAATTCAATTGATTATTTTCTTATCTCATGAAGGAGAACGAAATTTAACACACATTTTTTTTTTCAAATTAAATTGTATTGTATTGTACTTGAATTTTTTATTAACCTAGTACATCAATGACTAAGGTTACCACCTAGCATCTGCATATGCATTTTAAATCGATTCGGCGCATTGTATCCTCTTAGGAAACATGAAGATTTCCTAAGAAGAATCGTACGGTTAAAAGCTTATCCTGCACATCGGCCGGAGGTCATAGATGTTATTAATCATTGCCCACTACTTTATGTGTGTTTAGTACATAATTCGCCGAATGAATAATTCCATCCCGCATCGTCGAGATTCGAATTCGATACCTCCAGTACCAAACGCAATCACGTTGCCAAATTAAATGAAATCGTTTATAGCTTAGCATGTATAAATAATCACGTTCATTTCGGCGTTTATAATTTTTAAAAATAATTTTTAATACCCATTGGTTTGTGTCTGTACTTAGTTTATTCAAGTAGTTTTTATTACGAAAATTTAATTTAATATATAATTTAATTTAATTATTGGTGATCTATGCTAATGCTACGGTCTCGTACAAAACACACAAAGCACGAAAAACTTAAAACAACACGTTTTAACTTTGAATAAATAAATAAGAATAATTTTTAAGTTATACTTGAAGTTTGAGTAGTTTCTTACACTAGCATGAACTACTAAAATTTACTACTAAATACCTCTGACGTTAATCCATCATTTGTAAATTAAAACAAATTATATATCGTTTGTTTAACTTTTAAAAATGATTTTAAAGTTTAAAAAACAAAGTAATATTACAATCGCCTTTGCTTAATTAAACCAGGAATACATGACTCAAGAAATAACTCTAAATGTGAGTATACATCGTTTCAAAATATTGAATAATTTAAATTAAATTAAATTCTTACTATGAATTAGATTCCTTTACAATTGTAATTGTAATTCGTATGTGTGTTCTTCCTCTTCTCCACCAGTCACAAAAATCCGCCTTATCGTGTTAAACTGAAATTTTTTTTAAAAATATAATTTTTATTAAATGAGCAAAATAATTAATTGCCTATTCTATAAAAAGGGAAACTCTTATATTCTGTTTATCTTTTTGTAGCGGAAAATGTTAAGTAGCTGAGATACAAATTATTGTTGTAAAATTTAAATTCATTCTTGTTCTTTTTCACAATAACGCAAAACTTTATATTATTTAGGAATTGAATTTAGATATCGATTGAAATAATTTCTCTATTGGTTTTACCTCAAAGTATTAAAATTGATAAGAATTGGCAAACAGACAATATTTTCTTACGTGAATTAATGACTCATAATCAACGATATACGAATAAACTTTCACATCGTATTATATAAATTATTTTAAAAAATTACGTAAGTAAATTAAGACGCCATTATTACCATACCCAAAATTATGAAGAATTAATGGATTGTTATGTCATGTACCGTGAATATAAGAGATGGAAGCTTTTATTATAATACAATCTAAACTACTTTTTCTAGCACAAATATTTTAACTCAATATTATTAATGAGACTGGGGCATAATTTCACTCTGACATGGAAAGGCTAATTATAAATGGTAACTTAAATTTTTCGGGTTTGTTTAAATGGATAAGTAATCTATATCGGAATTTTAGTTCTATTGGAAGATTAAGTTATTCATCCAAATGGTTGTAGTGTCTTTTATTATTTTGCATCGGAATTTTAACGAAGAAAATCTTATTTGTTAACTTATTTTGTTGGTTCAACGAATAGCGATAATTATTTTAACAAAAACTTTTAAACTGAAATTTTATTTAATGAAAATAATTAATATTTATTTTGAACTTTATTGGTAATGTCAAAGTACAACTTCAACCTTTTTACTATAAATGTTACACAATTTATACCCAAAATGTATAGTTTTTAGGTTCGTTGAGAGAGAGAAATATTTCTTATCAAAATTTGTTAAAGAAAAAGATAAATGAAATAAATTAATTTTGTAACGCGTACAAATTATTTCTAAATTTATTGAATTTAATATTTTCGGTCTCTTCAAATAATCAATTTTTTTTTAAGTGAATTGATTATTTTTTTATCTAATAATATTAATATTTATTTATTTATTAATATTTGCGAAGCAAAGGGAAATAAATTTAATACATATCTTATTTTTTGTTTTAGTGATTTAAGATAATGAAAAAACAGGGGAAAAATGCGTGAAGGTGATTAATGTAAGTACAGATAATTAATATTATTTAAAAAACAGAAATTTACAGGGTGGAACATTATGAAATTTATAAATTGAATAAAATATTAGAATTTTATGTAACAAAATTTAGATGTCGATTTCTTAATTCAATTGATTATTTTCTTATCCCATGAAGGAGACCAAATTTAACACACGTTTTTTTTTTGCCAAATTAAATTGTATTGTATTTTACTTGAATTTTTTATTGACCTAGTACATCAACGACTAAGGTGACCCTTAGCATCTGCATATGCATTTTATATCGATTCGGCGCATTACCTCCTCTTAGGAAACATGAACATTTCCTAAGAAGAATCGTTCGGTTAAAAGCTTATCCTGCACACCGGCCGGAGGTCATAGATGTTATTAATCATTGCCCACTACTTTATGTGTGTTTAGTACATAATGTGGTATATATCCATACTCTCTATATTCCATGATACTTGGAATATTTATTAAATTATACCAAATTAAATTAATTAAATTGAATCATTAAATTATACCAAATATTATTACCAATTATATTGTAATAGTATTGTATAAATATCAACTTTGAATTTAAATGTATTAGTATGTAAGTTGTAATTATAAATCAAAAAAGGATTGATTAACTCTTCTTGATCAAACCGTCTCACGAACAACATATAAAAAAAATATAAAATAAATTATTTTATTGAATTCATTGTAATCCAAATATTAAAACAGAATTTATTTAAAATAAAATATATAACAAGATTATTATATATAAATATATATATATATAACAGCCAAATGAAAAATTCCATCCCGCCTCGGTCGAGAATCGAACTCGGTACCTCCCGCTCCAAACCAGGAATTAAATGAAATCGGGTATAACTTAGTATGTATAAATAATCACGTTCATTTCGGCGTTTATAATTTTTAAAAAGAATTTTTAATACCCATTCGTTTGTGTCTGTACTTAGTTTATTCAATGTTAAGATAATAATTTTATGTAGAGCCGCCAAGTAGTTTTTATTACGAAAATCTCTATAATTTAGTTTAATTATTGGTGATCTATGCTAAAGCTACGGTCTCGTACAAAACACATAAAACACGAAAAACTTAAAACAACACGATTTAACTTTGAATAAATAAATAAGAATAATTTTTAAGTTATACTTGAAGTTTGAGTAGTTTCTTATACTAGCATGAACTACTAAAATTTACGATTACAGATCTTTAGGAAGAAAAGAAGCAAGTAAATGCCTCCGACAATAATCCATCATTTGTAAATTGAAACAAATTATATATCATATTTTTAACTTTTAAAAATGATTTTAAAGTTTAAAAAACAAAGTAATATAACAATCGTTTAATTAACAATTGTTTAATTAAACCAGGAATACATGACTCAAGAAATAACTCTAAATGTGAGTATACATCGTTTCAAAATATTGAATAATTTAAATTAAATAAAATTCTTACTATGAATTAGATTCCTTTACAATTGTAATTGTAATTCGTATGTGTGTTCTTCCTCTTCTCCACCAGTCACAAAATATCCGCCGTATCGTGTTACCCTGAATAAATTTTTGAAAATATAATTTTTATTAAGTGAGCAAAATAATTAATTGCCTATTCTATAAAAAGGGAAACTCTTATAGTCTGTTTATCTTTTTGTAGCGCAAAAAGTTAAGTAGCTGAGATACAAATTATTGTTGTAAAATTTAAATTCATTCTTGTTCTTTTTCACAATAACGCAACACTTTAAAATATTTAGGAATTGAATTTAGATGTCGATTGAAATACTTTCTCTATTGGTTTTACCTCAAAGTATTAAAATTGATAAGAATTGGCAAACAAATAATATTTTCTTACGTGAATTAATGACTCATAATCAACGAAACTTTCTTATCGTATTATATAAATTATTTAGAAAATTACGTAAGTAAATTAAGACCACACCCAAAATTATGAAGGATTAATGGATTGTTATGTCTTGTTCCGTAAACGTAAGAAATGGAATCTTTTATTATAATACAATCTAAACTACTTTTTCTAGCACAAATATTTTAACTCAATATTATTAATAAAAGTCGGGCATATTTTTACTCTGACATGGAAAGGCAAATTATAAATGGTAATTTAAATTTTTCCCGTTTGTTTAAATGGATATGTAATCTATATCGGAATTCTAGTTCTATTGGAGGATTAAGTTATTCATCCAAATGGTTGTAGTGTCTTTTATTATTTTGCATCGGAATTTTAACGAAGAAAATCTTATTTCTTAACTTTGAACATTTATTCATGTTTCACGACGTGGCTTTTGAATAACGTTATTGAAAAGATTTTTTATAAGACGCAAATATTACGGAACAACAGGAGAATTTTAAACTTACTCTGAACTTATTAAATTAGTTTCACTTTTTATTCTGTTGGTTCAACGAATAGCGATAATTATTTTAACAAAAACTTTTAAACTGAAATTTTATTTAATGAAAATAATTAATATTTATTTTGAACTTTATTGGTAATGTCACAGTACAACTTCAACCTTTTTACTATAAATGTTACACAATTTATACCCAAAATGTATAGTTTTTGGGTTCGTAGAGAGAGAGAAATATTTCTTATCAAAATTTGTTAAAAAAAAAGATAAATGAAATAAATAAATTTAGTTACCGTGTGCAAAAATATTTCTAAATTTATTGAATTTAATTTTTTCGGTTTCTTCAAATAATCAATTTTTTTTTAAGTGAATTGATTATTTTCTTATCTAATAATGTTAATATTTATTTATTAATATTTATTTATTTATTAATATTTGCGAAGCAAAGGGAAATAAATTTAATACATATCTTTTTTTTTTCTTTAGTTATTTGAGATAAAAAAAACAGGGGAAAAATGGGTGAAGGTGAGTAATGTAAATACAGATAATTAATAATATTTAAATAACAGAAATTTACAGGGTGGAACATTATGAAATTTATAAATTGAATAAAATATTAGAATTTTATGTAACAAAATTTAGATGTCGATTTCTTAATTCAATTGATTATTTTCTTATCCCATGAAGGAGAACCAAATTTAACACACGTTTTTTTTTTTGCCAAATTAAATTGTATTGTATCTTACTTGAATTTTTTATTGGCCTAGTACATCAACGACTAAGGTTACCACTTAGCATCTGCATATGCATTTTATATCGATTTGGCGCATTGCCTCCTCTTAGGAAACATGAACATTTCCTAAGAAGAATCGTTCGGTTAAAAGCTTATCCTGCACACCGGCTGGAGGTCATAGATGTTATTAATATTTGCCCACTACTTTATGTGTGTTTAGTACATAATGTGGTATATATCCATACTCTCTATATTCCATGATACTTGGAATATTTATTAAATTATACCAAATTAAATTTATTAAATTGAATTATTAAATTATACCAAATATTATTACCAATTATATTATAATAGTATTGTATAAATATCAACTTTGAATTTAAATGTATTAGTATGTAAGTTGTAATTATAAAACAAAAAAGGATTGATTAACTCTTCTTGATCAAACCGTCTCACGAACAACATATAAAAAAAATATAAAATAAATTATATTATTGAATTATTGAATTCATTTTAATACAAATATTAAAACAGAATTTATTTAAAATAATATATATAACAAGATTATTATATATAAATATATATATATATATATAACAATGGTGACAGCGGTAAACAAAAATCAGTACGTAGATAAAGTGTGAAAAAAAGAATAAAAAATTTTAAATTTTCGCAAAGTCCTATTAAAAAGTGAACGGTAAAATATCAAGTAAAAGCACAAATAATACAATAATATATTTTTATATATGAATATAGATATAAATCAAAAATTTATGCAAATAATTGAAGTTAAAATATTAATTCATATTAAATTTTTTTTTATTAATATCAAAATAAAAAATAAATAAAAATTAAAACAAAAAACACATGGTTTTAATGGGCCATCCCCAGATCAAATGAACCAACAAACAAGGAACAATTCATAGTGGGCTACTCCCAGATCAAATGAATTCAACTAATTTCAAATTTATAATGCACATGGTGGAAAACAACAAATAATTCCAGATCGAATGGATTCAACAATTTTCAAAATAGAAAATCATGGAGATAAACAATATGCACATGGTCGATGATAATAGCAACTGTAAATCAATTGGACATCTGTAATAACAACTTTAGAAAAGCAGTAATTTATTATAATATATTTAACAGGGTGAGTCATATGTAAAAAAAAAATTAAAAATAAAAACAATAATAATAAAAAAAATTTATATACATTTATATATACATATATATATATATTTATTAAATTATAATAATAACTAAGTAATTATAATACGAATGACTGATACTAAGAATACTATTAATTTAAGAAATAGACCTATTAATAAATTAGATGAATTAAAAAAAAGAAGTTAGATCCAAGTCTGTGACTGGAATTGACGAAATGGAATTGTTAGATCCAAGTCTGTGACTGGAATTGACGAAATGGAATTGTTTAAATGGATAGGTAATCTATATCTGAATTTTAGTTCTATTGGAAGATTAAGTTATTCATCCAAATGGTTGTAGTGTCTTTTATTATTTTGCATCAGAATTTTAACGAAGAATATCTTATTTCTTAACTTTGAAAATTTATTCATGTTTCACGACGTGGCTTTTGCATCACGTTATTGAAAAGATTTTTTTTAAGACGCAAATATTACGGAACAACAGGAGAATTTTAAACTTACTCTGAACTGATTAAATTAATTTCACTTTTTATTCTGTTGGATCAACGAATAGAGAGAACTATTTTAACAAAAACTTTTAAACTGAACTTTTTATTTAATGAAAATAATTAATTAAATATTAATTTAATTTTTTATTTTGATTTTTATTGATTACGTCACAGTAAAACTTCACCCTTTTAACTATAAATGTTTCACAATTTATACCCAAAATATATAGTTTTTTGGTTCGTCTTCTTAGAGAGTGAGAAATTTCTCAATTTTTTTTTAAGTGAATTGATTGTTTTCTTATCTAATAATATTAATATTTATTTATTTATTAATATTTGCGAAGCAAAGGGAAATAAATTTAATACACATTTTTTTTTCTTTTAGTTATTTGAGATAAAAAAAATAGGGGAAAAATGCGTGAAGGTGATTAATGTAAGTACAGATAATTAATATTATTTAAACAACAGAAATTTACAGGGTGGAACATTATGAAATTTATTAATTGAATAAAATAATAGAATTTTAAGTAATAAAATTTAGATGTCGATTGAAATAATTTTTCTATTGTTTTTACCTCAAAGTATTAAAATTGATAAGAATTGGCAAACAAATAATGTTTTCCTACGTGATTAAATCACTCATAATTAACGATATACGAATAAATATTCTTAAATATTTGTTTAATCTGTATGAATTAAACTTTAGGAATTGGATAGGAAATTCTTCTTTAACAATCCCGATGTATCCGGGCCAGACATTTCTCTGTTAAAGAAGATTGAATGATATAGACGATTTGACTCTCTGATTATAAGTAAATTTATTTATGAAAAATCTAAGTTTATATACATTAAAAATTGATTACATTGCATTTTAACTTCATGAGAACAATACAAAAATATGATAAAAATTTGTTATTCTCATATAAGAATTGTTATTCTCATATAAGAATGTATTATAAAGAATTGTTATTCTCATATAGGAATGTATTTTAAATATGCCCAAAAATGCATAATTGCAGAATACATGAAGATGTTTTCTGCGGTGCAATGATCTAATATAATTTGATATATTTGTTTTTTAATGTATTTTGATGACACAATTATTTTGCGTCTGAGAATGACGCTGCGTTTACAACGCACCGTTTATTTTTTCTTATTTATAAAATATGTGATTGAACATTCTGCGCCTCGGTGACTTATGTCGCAATGTAAACCTCTGATATGGGAAGATTTAGCTGTTCTGCATTCTAGGCTGCGGAACTGGTGGTTGTATGATATGAATTGTTGCTTTCTTCTTCCATGCTTTTAACTTTAATGTAATTATAAAAGCAATAACTATGACAAGTATCGTTAAGGTTATGTATGATACTGTATAGTGATGAACATCGTGATTGTTGATATTCTCTGGCAACTTTTCATTCTCTCTCAACTGTTTGATTGATTTCTGAAGATTTTCTAGGTCCATATCACTGTTTGCATTAAGCAGTGGGGGTGACAATTTAGTAAAATTCTTTAGATTTACTAAGTGTTGACTCAATTGAAGAGATGGTAGAAATGAGGAATTCTTCCTACTTGTGTATGTATTTTCTGCCGTAATTACCATATCTGAATACTTAAGTTGGCAATCTGCTTGTATTTTGATTATTCCGTCCCCTATCAATTTAATTGGTTGAACGTGGCTGTCACATATTATGTCAAAGGTTGTACTATTTATCATCACGTAGATCCAACTGTTTGGCTCATGAAGCTTTATCCAGACGTTTGACTGATGTGTTGTTCTTAGATTGCATGAGGATATAATTTGTTTATCATGCTGTAGTAAGTTGATTTCGCATTGGCTTTGATTTGACTTTAAGTTGTACACTGGATGTTGCGATCTGCATATGCATTCTTCTTTGTTGATCCTGGTACATTGTCTTAACTCATTTTCCGAGATCGGGTAGAAATGATCTCGATGCAGGCTGACGATTAAGTAATCCGTTCAAGGTTGAATGAAGATTAATTGCAGTTCATGTTTTGTTGGAACTGCATGCAACTGAAATATCTGAAATGTTTCTGCTGTCGGAAGCGGTAGTTTTATACAAATTATCAGTTTTCCTGGTGTGAGTCTGGCTTTGGCTGTCATCAGGTTGTAAATCTGTAACAGGCCTTCACGATTAGTATCTCCTGGAATCATCACAGATCTTGGTAAATGCCTTCTGATGTTGCTTATCTCAGTTGATAGTTGTTCTGGAGTAAGTAATAATGGATGAATCTTGCCATGATGCGTCTGCATTATTATGTCGAGGAGCAATCCTTGAGTCTGTTGATAACCATTCATTACCAATATTGTATGCATTTCTATGGTTAAAAACGCCAACTTCATATTTTGTCGTTCGGTTTCTTTTGAAATATTATTAATTGTGCTGTCCATTAATTCCAGATGTTCCAACAATTGGGAAAATTGTTTCTGTACTACTTCTCTGTTCAATTTAAGCACGTTAATCGTCGAATCAGCAATAGAAGTCTGATTTTTTATTAATTCTAACAAGTGTGCTTCATTGTGTTTAAGTTTATCAATCTGTTCATCATAGTGTGCTGCATCTCGTTCGTCTAGTACACCAAATAATTCGCTTGCAACTATGCCGACTGCATTTATTAAACCTCGTTTAAATCGTCCATTTTTTCTTCCTTTATCGTTACTTGTCTCAAGAAGTTTGTTCTGAGTTTCGATATTGCCTAATTGAATTTGAAACTGTGATAATATAGTATCACACGTTGGTTGGTCTAAATAATTCTTTGGATTTGTACATATTTGCTTCATATGTTTGATGCAGCTCCGAAAGTCCATTAGTTCTAACCAATAGTTGGACAAGTCATAATATATGATTATGTTCCACTCGTTGTTCACCAAGTTGACTCTTCCGATATCTTCAAAGTATATGCCTGGTTGCGTTTTAAATGGAAAAATCTCAAAATTAGACTTTGAGATTTCTGCATAAGATTTTGGTATCAATATACACACCATACATAGCAACAACAGTTGTGCAAATCCTGGTTTTAATTTGGTTAATTTCGGTAAGGTGTTCCTTCTTTTGTCATAATGAATTGTTGTTGCGTGAGTAGAGATGCTCTGACCTGGACCTTTCTTTGCCGCCGTTGGTATATTGTTTTCGTTATTGTCAGTAATTGGTAGTGGTGATACCTTGCTTATACACCGTTTTATGCTTCCTTTTGTAGTTTTTATTGTGACCACTCTGGTATTTCCATCTTTGCCAGGATGTGTCTCAGTGATCCTGCCTAGTGGCCATCTGGATGGTGGTGTTTGATTGTCTTTAATGAGTACTAATTGACCCTCTTTTATATTTTTTTGTTGTGATAACCACTTTGGTCGCTGTTGAAGTCGAGAAAGATATTCGCTTGACCAGGCATTCCAGAAGTCTTGTACCATTTTCTGTGTTAGACGCCATCGTTGTAATCTGTTTGGTTTTTCCAACACCAAGCAGGGTTCAGGGGGCATCAGAATTGGGCTGCCAATCATAAAATGACCTGGTGTTAGGATTTGTAAATCTTTTGTATTCTTGTTGTATCCACTTTTTACTTCTTTGAAAAAATATGTTTGTAGTGTTGTTTGTTGTATTGTCTTTGACAAAGATATTTGTACTGTCAAAAAATTTGTAGTGTATTTTCTGACCAAAAATGCTTGTAGTAGCGTATTTCCGTTGATTTTTCTTTGACAAAGAAATTTATTTTGTTGCGTTGTCAAAAAATTTGTAGTGTATTTTTTGACTAAAAATACTTGTGAATGTAGTTTGTATCTTTTTTCGTGTTCCATTTTACTTGATGATCTTGAAGATCTGTTGTCTTCTTTGAATTCTGTTTCATTTTTCTCATCTGGTTCACGTTGTAAATTTGTGATTGCAAATCTGGTTGATTCGTATATTTTTTGTTTTTGATCAAAGAAATGTGTAGAAGAATATTGATTTTCATGGTTCGTATCAATTTCACCAATAAGTTTGTCGTTATCTTCGAACCGCGTCCATAGTTGATCTAGTGAACGAAGTTCGTTTTGGATATAGATTGGCAACTGTGTTGTATTTTCTTTGAGATTTGAAAGAATTTTCTTTATTTCCGCTTCGATTTTGAGCTGTTTTCCGATTAGGTGTTCTGCCATCTTAACTGTTGTATTTGTTGAAATTTTTTGCACTGATTTACTTTAAACTTTTGTAGTCGTTTAAAATTTGTATTTCTCTTTTATTTACTTATTCACTTTAAACTTTTGTAGTCGTTTAAAATTTGTACTTCTATTTTATTTACTTATTCACTTTAAACTTTTGTAGTCGTTTAAGGTCTTTAGGTATAGATCGGTAACAAATAAATAAATAATAAGAAAAATAAAACTGAACATAGATTCCTGTTTCCAGGCCAGAATATTGTTCTGCTATGTTGAGTAAATTTCCCCTTTATATACTTTGGTAATAAAATTGGAAATAAATAATAAAAAATAAAACTGAACACAGATTCCCGTTTCCAGGCCAGAATATTGTTCTGCTATGTACTGTTTTACTTTAAATAGTTAGATAATGACAGATTGGTTTTTTAATAATAAAAAAAATTGTACATAGATTCCTGTTTCCAGGCCAGAATATTGTTCTGCTATGTACTTTTCTCTTTATTATTTTTGCTCGAAGGACCAAATGTTTAATCTGGATGAATTAAACATTTGGGAATTGAATAGGAAATTCTTCTTTAACAATCCCGATGTATCCGGGCCAGACATTTCTCTGTTAAAGAAGATTGAATGATATAGACGTTTTGACTTGATGTTGATAAGTAAATTTATTTATGAAAAATCTAAGTTTATATACATTAAAAATTGATTACATTGCATTTTAACTTCATGAGAACAATACAAAAATATGATAAAAATTTGTTATTCTCATATAAGAATTGTTATTCTCATATAAGAATGTATTATAAAGAATTGTTATTCTCATATAAGAATGTATTTTAAATATGCCCAAAAATGCATAATTGCAGAATACATGAAGATGTTTTCTGCGGTGCAATGATCTAATATAATTTGATATATTTGTTTTTTAATGTATTTTGATGACACAATTATTTTGCGTCTGAGAATGACGCTGCGTTTACAACGCACCGTTTATTTTTTCTTATTTATAAAATATGTGATTGAACAATATTATATAAATTATTTACAATTAAATTAACACGCCATGATTGCCACACATAAAATTATGGAAGATTGATAAAATAATAATGTTGATCCATTTTTACATATCACTATATATTAATACACTAATATTTAAATTTTATTATACATATTTTGGTAAAAAAAAACTGCATGGCGGTTTCATTTTAAATTATTATCTAAACATTTAATAACCAATTTGCATTAAAAATGAACACCTAAATGAACGTGATTATTTATACATGCTAAGTTTTAAACGATTTCATTTAATTTGGCATAAAAAAAAGTTGTGCGTTAAATTTCTTTCCCTTTCATGAGATAAGAAAATAATCAATTAACTTAAGAAAACTGATTATTTGAAAAAATTGAAAATATTAAATTCAATAATTCAGAAATATTTTTGTACACGTTACAAAATTCATTTATTTCATTTATCTTTTTTTTTAATAATTTTGATAAGAAAGATAAGAAGACGAACCAAAAACTTTATATTTTGGGTATAAACTGTGTAACGGTTAGTAAAAGGGTGAAGTTGTACTGTGACGTTACCAATAAAGTTCAAAATAAATATTAATTATTTTCATTAAATAAAAAGTTCAGTTTAAAAGTTTTTTTTTAAATAATTCTCTCTATTCGTTGAAGCAACAGAATAAAAAGTGAAATTAATTTAGTTAGTTCAGAATAAGTTTAAAACTCTCCTGTTAATCCTGTTAACTTAATATTTGCGCCTTATAAAAAATCTTTTCAATAACATTATTCAAAAGCCACGTTATCGAAATTCTTCTTAAAAGATATTTTCTTCTAATTTTTTTTTATTTTAAATTCAGAACGTGTGGTATTAAAGTGAATAGCACGATAAATTTTTTTTAGGGAAATTTGTAGTTTTGCTTTTGGATCATAGATGGAGCAACAATACGCTTTTGTAAAATCAACCAATATATTTGAAAATTATTTAATATAAAATATTTTATCTTAATGTATAATACAAAATTAATATTTTTTAGTATTTAAAATAATATTTACATATTAATTCGAGAGGATATAAAAATGAATCATTTTTCGCATTAAATGAATCATCATCAACTTACTTACGATAAACATTTAGTAAATTATACTGTTCACTTTAGTTATATTCATTGATTAGGATCATCCGTCTTGTTAACTCAACAATTAAAGATTAAAATTAATTTTTGGTTTCTTTTCTTTTTATTCTTTAATCAAAAAAGTTACGGTGAAATTGATTCAAACAGAACATCAGACTTGACCCTGTAGGCCAGGGGGTCAATCTGGATAGTAAAAGGTCCCCGAGTTCTTCAGTCTCGACTGTTGTTTACAGAGGTTTTTTTATCAGTCAATCAATTTTTCCTTAATAAACTTTTATTAATATTTTCTTATTTTAAACTTAATTATTTTTTCCCCGCCTCTTTAATTCTTTGTAATCAAATTTATTCAGTTTAATTATGAACGAAATCATTAAAATTTTAAATTATTTTTTAATCTTTGAACGAAATTTTGATTGGACAATCAATTGTTGATTGTGCACAATTTTTCACTCTATATCTTAACTTTAACTAAATTAAATTAATGAAAATTAATTATAATTAATTTATATACAAAAATATCTTACATTATTAAAATTTATGTCATTATCCTAAATCCTACCAACAATTGAATCAGTTAATCAATTCAAAGTCTTCGTCCCTTCACAAAAGGAATGCAGTTGGATCAATTCTATTTTACATCAATTATTTTAATCTCTGACCCATCTTCTTCTTCTTCTTTTTATTATTTTTGTTTTTATTTTTAGATGAAATTATTAAATTTAATTTATTTTCTGTCTCCCTCTAACTCTCTTTATTGAGATTCCATGAAAAGTCAGTTGTGCAGACAATTTTCGAATTAATCCAAATGTAATTAAATTAAAGTAAAGTCATATCATATATTATGTGGTACCGTTAGTTGGATATTTTCTTAAATTTTATTAAAAAAAATTTTTACTAAAAGTAAAAGTCTTGTTGTTGTTAAAAAAAATTGGAACCAAAAAATTTTGTGTTTTTTTTTCCTTTTTTTTGTTGAATTTTTTTTTTTTTTTTTAAAAAAAAGAAAAAAAACGAAATTTTTATTTTTCACTTAAGATTTTAAAGTTTTCTCACTTGTTCACTTGTAAAGGTTTCAAAGTAAAGTGAAGGAAATTCAACAAAATCATGTGAATTAAATTAATTTTCTTTCATTGATTATTTTCTATTAAATATTCTGCCACTTCTAATTTGTTACGTTTAGTAGCTAAATCTAATAATGCTGTCTCACCATCTATATCAGTTGCGTTTATATCGCATTTATTATTTTCTATTAAATATTTTACGATTTCTAAATGACCCGAGTAAGCAGCTAAATGTAGCACTGTCCAATAATCACAATCAACTACATTACAATTAGCCACATTCTCTATAAGAAATTTCATCAGTTCATAATGTCCACAGTAAACATGTAAAGCATGTAAAGATGTTCCCCAACCACAACTAAAATTAATATCAGCCCCATAATTTATAACTAATAATTTCACAAGATCTAAATTACGATCTCTGCGGCAATAAATAAAGGTGGCCGTTCATTTATTAACTTTAGATCCACATTTGTTATTTTCTGTTCCATTAAATTTTTAATTTGTTCCTTTTTTAAATCTTTTAATAAATTATTTAAACTTTCAACATTCCCACTTCTTAATGCGGAATAAAACTTTGCATGCAGTAAATATTCATCATTATATGGGTAAAAATATTTAACCAAATCAACGTGACCATAAAAAATAGTTTTTACACAAATTTCAGTTTTATTTTCTGCACCAAATTCAATTAAAACTTTTGTCATTTCTAAATTATTCTGCTGAATAGAAATCTGTAAAGGAGTCTCGTAATGATACTTTGTAGAATTTAAATCTCTTGTAACTTTTCATTCGATTTCTTTTTAAAATGATTCAGAATTTATTTCACTGCATCAATATTTCCACTTTCAACAATTAAATGGAAGAGAGTCGTTTCATCATCATCATCTTTATACTCAAAGAAAAATTCATCAATTATTTCACCATAATCAGAAGCATAACTCCAAATTGATAGTAAATGAATGTCATCAACATACCAAAAATTAAATCCTAATAATTTAAGAGCATTCTTTAAGACATCCGTCTCCTTTCCCTTTTCTTTTAGTTGAAGTCTGATTACTTCCTGTACCAATCTATGAATACTTAACACGCGATCTTTAATGTTGAATATTTTTAAAGCAAATCAATTGCATCCTCTCACTTTTCTTCATCTTTCATTAATTCTGAAAAAATCTTATCTGTTTTTATGGAATCTGGAACAATGTACGCCATAATTTCAATTATTTTAATTGAATCTTTGTTTTCTTTTTGAATGTTTTTCAACGTGATGTTCCATGTTGTTAGAACAGTCTTATTATACTGACTGTTTTCATGGCGGTGCTCAAGTAATTTTGTTTTAAACAATTCATCTTTGTACGCTTTCAGATAATCACTAACGCCAAATGTCTGTCCGCGGAACTTTTTTTCCCTTTCATCTTTCATTTTAATGTACGCAACTGCTTGTCCTAAAGCAAGCGGAAAATAGTTCAACTTTTTTGCTAATTCTTTGATTTCGTCATCAACCGAATTAATATTGTCTAAAGCATTTTTTATGAAGTTAAGAGCTTTATCAGAAGTGAAATATTCTAAATTAATAACTTCGATCCTACCTTTGTCAGCTAACCGCCACTTCTGATTACGGGAAGATATTAAAATGTGTGGTGCTTGAATATTAGACGGCAAGCATAATGGTAGAAAGTCTTTTATTATTTTGTATTTTTCTGCATTGTCAAATATAAATAAACATTTTTGTTTTCCAAATCTCGTATAAACATCTTCATTAATCGATGCATCATCCCTTAACTTCTCTTTTTGTTCTGTATCTTTTTCTCATGTAACAAACCAGATGTGTTTCGTTTTATGTTGATCATTTTTAGTAGCTTCGTTTTTAATGATATTTTTTATTTCTCTAACATCTGCAGCTATTTCGGTCGTATTCTCATTAGTGTTTTCAATTGTCGGTTTAATTTCACTAATATCCGCTTTAACTTGAATTAAGTCTGTGTGTATGTTTTCAATTGTTGGTTTAAGATTGATTAAATTTGTCACCCACAGCGTATTGTTATCAACTTTTTTAAGAATTTTAATTGTTGTCTCATTAATACTCCAAACTTTATCTTCACCATTAATGATTCTCAATATATTTTCCAATCGTTGTTTAAATTATTTAGAAAATTACGAAACTAAATTAAGACGCCATTATTACCACACCCAAAATTATGAAGGATTAGTGGATTGTTATGTCTTGTACCGTGAATGTAAGAAATGGAATCTTTTATTATAATACAATCTATACTACTTTTTCTAGCACAAATATTTTAACTCAATATTATGAACAAAAGTCGGGCATATTTTTACTCTGACATGGAAATGCAAATTATAAATGGTAACTTAAATTTTTCGGGTTTGTTTAAATGGATAAGTAATCTATATCGGAATTTTAGTTCTATTGGAGGATTAGGTTATTCATCCAAATGTTTGTAGTGTCTTTTATTATTTTGCATACGAATTTTAATGAAGAAAATCTTATTTCTTAACATTTAACGTTATTGAAAAGATTTTTTATAAGACGCAAATATTACAGAACAGCAGTAGAATTTTAAACTTACTAAATTAATTTCACTTTTTATTCGAATAGTGATAATTATTTAACAAAAAAAACATTTAAACTGAACTTTTTATTTAATGAAAATAATTAATATTTATTTTGAATTTTATTGGTTACGTCACAGTACAACTTCACCCTTTTAACTTAATGTTACACAATTTATACCCAGAATATATGGTTTTTTGGTTCGTCTTCTTATCTTTCTTATCAAAATTATTAATAAAAGTTTAATGAAATAAATGAATTTTGTAACGTGTACAAAAATATTTCTAAATTTATTGAATTTAATATTTTCGGTTTCTTCAAATAATCAGTTTTTTTTTTAAATGAATTGATTATTTTTTTATCTCATGAAATATATTTGCGAAGCAAAGGGAAATAAATTTAATACACATCTTTGTTTTTCTTTATCTTTTCTTTTAGTTATTTGAGATAAAAAAAAACAGGGGAAAAATGGGTGAAGGTGAGTAATGTAAATACAAATAATTAAAATTATTTAAATAACAGAAATTTACAGGGTGGAACATTATGAAATTTTAGTTTAATTATTTGTCTCTTTTCTTCAACAGATTCTCTACGAAAACAAAACATGAATAAAAAATTAAATCAAATCGATAAAAAAATAATTACGGATTCTAATTCATGGCGGTAAGAAATTTATTCTATTTAAATTATTCAAGATTTTTAAACGATTGTTTCTTTTATAGAAAATCATCCAAATTCTAAATGATTTAAGAAAATATTTATCATCGAAATCCAGAATTTATTAATCCAGTAATAATTAAAAATGGCTGAACGTGAGGATCCAGATGACAACAATGGAGACTTAATTGGAAGACTTAAAGTTTTTTGTGAATGTTTTGTAAAATATTTCGAAAAAGAATCAAATGAAATTGAAGCTGTGGGTGGAACACATGAAATAGGAAAGATGGTGAATAACTGCCACAAATTCGAGTCATTAATTGGTTCCACAAAATTTGCAACTAATCACAGCTCTAAATTAATTGATGCTGAATTGAGGTCGATAAAAGATGATAAAGACTTTAGAAAAATGTTGGCTTCTGCTGCTGGGGACATTTTTTGGTGCTTCCAGAACCAGTTTATGTTAGTTACTGATGACATTAATATAGTAGCAATTGGAATGAAGACCTTAGCCTTTGATGGTGTGTCCAGATTGTTTGATTATATATTTTCAACAAAAACAGGAAAATAAATATCAAAACATTTTGTGATTTTATAACAAAAGGATTTAGTTTTGGTAAATCTAAAAGTGGGCATATGATAAAGTATCAAAGTAATTTATATAAAACGTCAGAATTATATGCAGACTTGCAGATCATGGAAATTAACCAAGATGAACCAAAAAAATACCACAACAGAAAATGTTCGTCTTGTAACTTTAGTTATCGCTTTTCTTCTCCTTGGGAAACTTTTACAGAGTTTTCAGTTAAAACATATGCATCAGGTGAAGAACCGATTACAAACTGTGATTTAAAAAAAATGTGCTAAAACAATAATTGGAAAATATATTGAGAATCATTAATGGTGAAGATAAAGTTTGAATATTAATGAAACAACAACTAAAATTCTTAAATAGTTGATAACAATACGCTGTGGGTGTCTAATGTTGCCACAAATTTAATTAATCTTAAACCAACAATTGAAAACATACATACAGACACAATTCAAGTTAAAGCGGATATTAGTGAAATTAAACCGACAATTGAAAACACTAATGAGAATACGATCCAAATAGCTGCAGATGTTAATGAAATAAAAAATATCATTAAAAACGAAGCTACTAAAAATGATCAACATAAAACGAAACACGTCTGGTTTGACATGAGGAAACCTGTGCCAACTTTTACAGGAAGAATTGAAATTCTTAAAATACTTCATCGAACTTTACACCACGCGACAGGGAGTGCTGTAATCTCACAAACCACTTCCGGTAGTGGCTTATGTGGAATTGGAGTGAACTTTCCAGAAAGTATGCCATTAAATATCAGGATGCATATGACGGTAATCTGATCTGGATCAATTCTAGAATTCATGAAAGTTTACAAAACTCCTTTACTAGATTAGCTAAAAAACTACCCATCCCTGTTACAGCAAAAGATACAGAACAAACATAAAAGTTGAGGGATGATGCTTCGATTACTGAAGATGTTTATACGAGATTTGGAAAAGGAAAATGTTTATTTATATTTGACAATGCAGAAGAATACAAAATAATAAAAGACTTTCTACCATTATGCTTGACGTCTAATATTCAAACACGACACATTTTAATAACTTTCCATTAATCAAAAGTGGCAATTTGCTGACACAGGTGCGATCGATGTGATTAATTTAGAATATTTCACTTCTAATGAAGCTCTTGACTTAATAAAAAACGCTTTAGACAAAATAAACAATTCAATAAATCAAGACTTTGGCAAAAGATTTAGATTTTTTTCCGCTTGCTTTAGGACAAGCAGTTGCGTACATTAAAATGAAAGATGAAAGGGAAAAAAAGTTCCGCGGAGAGACATTTGGCGTTAGTGATTATCTGAAAGCGTACAAAGATGAATCGTTTAAACAAAATTACTTGAGCACCGCCATGAAAACAATCAGTATAATAAGACTGTTCTAACAACATGGAACATCACGTTGAAAAATATTGAAAAAGAAAACGAAGATTTAATTAAAAGAATTGAAATTATGGCGTACCTTGTTCCAGATTCCAAACAACCAGATAAGATTTTTTCAGAATTAATGAAAGATGAAGAAAAGTGAGAGGATGCAATTGATTTGCTTTAAAAATATTCAACATTAAAGATCGCGTGTTAAGTATTCATAGATTGGTACAGGAAGTAATCAGACTTCAACTAAAAGAAAAGGGAAAGGAGACGGATGTCTTAAAGAATGCTCTTAAATTATTAGGATTTAATTTTTGGTATGTTGATGACATTCATTTACTATCAATTTGGAGTTATGCTTCTGATTATGGTGAAATAATTGATGAATTTTTCTTTGAGTATAAAGATGATGATGATGAAAACGACTCCCGTCCATTTAATTGTTGAAATTGGTAATATTGATGCAGTGAAAAAAATTCTGAATTATCTTAAAAAGAAATCGAATGAAAAGTTACAAGAGATTTTAAGTTCTACAAAGTATCATTACGAGACTACTTTACTGAATGCTATTCAGCACAATAATTTAGGAATGATAAAAGTTTTAATTGAATTTGGTGCAGAAAATATAACTGAAATTTGTGTAAAAACTTTTTTTTATGGTCACGTTGATTTGGTTAAATATTTTTACCCCAATAATGATGAATATTTACTGCATGCAAAGTTTTTTTCCGCATTAAGAAGTGGGAATGTTGAAAGTTTAAATAATTTATTAAAAGATTTAAAAAAGGATCAAATTAAAAATTTAATGGAACAGAAAATAACAAATGTGGATCTAAAGTTAATAAATGATCGGTCACCTTTATTTATTGCCACAGAGATTGGTAATTTAGAAATTGTGAAATTATTAGTTATAAATTATGGGGCTGATATTAATTTTAGTTGTGGTTATGTAACATCTTTATTTGCTTCTGTTTACAGTGGACATTATGAACTGATGAAATTTCTTATAGAGAATGGGGCTAATTGTAATGTAGTTGATTGTGTTTATTGGACAGTGCTACATTTAGCTGCTTACTTGGGTCATTTAGAAATCGTAAAATATTTAATAGAAAATAATAAATGCGATATAAACGCAACTGATATAGAGGGTGAGATAGCATTATTAGATTTAGCTACTAAACGTAACAAATTAAAAGTGGCAGAATATTTAATAGAAAATAATAAATGAAAGAAAATTAATTTAATTCACATGATTGTGTTGAATTTCTTCCACTTCACTTTGATACCTTTACAAGTGAACAAGTGAGAAAACTTTAAAATCTTAAGTGAAAAATTAATATTCCGTTTTTTTTTTTGAAAAAAAAAAAAATTTTCAACAAAAAAAATGAAAAAAAAAACACAATTTTTTTTTTTCAAATTTCTTTCAATTTTCTATTTTTCTTTAATTGTCGAAATAATCGTACGAATTTTAATAAAAAAAATTTAAAAATAGTACGAAAAAAAAATGGAAATTTTTTAAGGAAAACAATTTTTTGGTCCCAATTTTTTTTTAACAAACAACAAGACTTTTACTTTTAAGTAAAAAATTTTGCTTATATTTTATTTTTTTTCAAAAATTAAATTTACACAAATATTCGTAATGAACTTTCATAAATAAATAATAATTTATTTTATTAAATGAAAAATTATCGGTGGAAAAAAAAATTAAAAATAAAATAAAAATCAAAATGTTGATAAAAAAAAATTTCACCATTGGAGAAAAATGTAAAATTTTCATAATTTCCTTAATTTGTAAATTTTTTAAAAAAACCTTAAAAAAATATCCAACTAACGGTACCACATAATATATAATATGACTTTACTTTAATTTAATTACATTTGGTTCAATTCTAAAATTGTCTGCACAACTGACTTTTCATGGACTCTCTATAAAGAGAGTTAGAGGGAGACAGAAAATAAATTAAATTTAATAATTTCATTTAAAAATAGAAACAAAAATAATAAAAAGAAAAAGAAGAAGAAGAAGTTGGGTCAGAGATTAAAATAATTGATGTAAAATAGAATTGATCCAATTGTGTTCCTTTTGTGAAGGGACGAAGACTTTGAATTGATTAACTGATTTAATTGTTGGTAGGATTTAGGATAATGACATAAATTTTAATAATGTAAGATATTTTTGTATATAAATTAATTATAATTAATTAATTAATGTAATTTAGTTAAAGTTAAGAAATAGAGTGAAAAATTGTGCACAATCAACAATTGATTGTCCAATCAAAATTTCGTTCAAAGATTAAAAAATAATTTAAAATTTTAATGTGTTCGTTCTTTGTAATTAATTAAACTGAATAAATTTGATTACAAAGAATTAAAGAAGCGGGGAAAAAATCATTAAGTTTAGAATAAGAAAATATTAATAAAAGTTTATTAAGGAAAAATTGATTGACTGAAAAGAAAACTTCTGTAAACAACAGTCGAGACTCAAGAACTCGGGGACCTTTCACTATCCAGATTGACCCCCTGACCTACAGTGTCAAGTCTGAAGTTCTGTTTTCAATCAATTTCACCATAAATTAATTTATAATTTTTTTGATTAAAGAATAAAAAGAAAAGAAACTAAAAATTAATTTTAATCTTTAGTTGTTGACTTAACAAGACGGATGATCGTTATAAATGAATCCGAATCAAATTAATTTTAATCTTTAATTGTTGACTTAACAAGACGGATGATCGTTATAAATGAATCCGATTCAATTAATATAATTAAAGTGAACTGTCTAATTTACTAAATGTTGATCGTAAGTAAGTTGATGATGATTCATTTAATGCGAGAAATGATCTATTTTTATTACAATTAATCTTAATCATTAAACTTAATCATTAAAAACAATTTTTGTATATTTTGTATTGTTTGTATTTTTTTTTTCATTTTTAAATTTTTAAATAAAATAAAAAAATTTTCTTTTTTTAATTTTTTTTTCTTTTCATTGATTTTCTATTTTTATTTGATGGTGGAACTTATAAGTAGAAATGTAAATATTATTTTAAATATTAAAAAATATTAATTTTGGATTATACAATAAAATAAAATATTTTATATTAAATAATTTTCAAATATATTGGTTGATTTTACAACTGCGTATTGTTGCTCCATCTATGATCCAAGAGCAAAACTACAAATTTCCCTAAAAAAAATTTATCGTGCTATTCACTTTACTCTAATGAGTTAATACCACACGTTCTGAATGTAAAATAAAAAAAAATATTAGAAGAAAATATCTTAGCAGATATAAAATTTAATAAAATTTAATTAACTAATCTTCATATATTTAAAAAAAATATTATGATGATTGATACGTACGACAGTTAGGGAAAATAGAAGGAATCAGGTACTAGCGTTGGTATACTCCAACATTTTGTCCAGAAGCTTGGTGCGAACAATCCACAAAACTACATAGACACAGAAATTATATCATATTTGTCAATAATTATAATTGAGAAAACAACATCCATAAACATCCGTTTTCTTAATTTTTTTTTTAATTTTTTTTTCCATTTATTTCCATTTAAAACACGTTCACTTTATTAGTTTTTTATGAAAGTACATTTAATTACCAATATTTGTGTAAATTTGATTTTAAATTAAATTAAATTAAATAGAAGCAAAAGTTTTTTATTAAAAGTAAAAAATTCTTGTTGCTGTCAAAAAAAATTGGATTAAAATTAATTAATTAATCTTTAACAAAAAAATTATAAATAAATTGATTGAAGTCAATAATTTTTCACTATTTTTCTTAACTTTAACTAAATTAAATTAATTAAAAAATACAAGTGAAATTATATCAATGGTGGTACCGTTAAATAGATATTTTCACAAATTTTATGAAAAAAAAAATACAAATTAAGGAGATTATGAAAATTTCAAATTTTTTCTAATGATAACATTTTTTTTTTCTTCATTTTTTTTATTTATCCCAAATTTTCCATTTAAAAAACGCTTAATTTTCAATTTAAAAAATAAATTATTATTTAGTTATGAAAGTAGATTAATTAGCAATATTTATATAAATTTTGTTTATCGTAAAAATTAAATATAAGCAAATTTTTTTACTAAAAGTAAAAGTGTTGGTTGGTTGAGGGAGAAAAATATCCAAAAAAATGCCAATTCATTAAAAGTTATTTATTTTTTTTCTAATATGATTTAAATAATTTTCTTATAAAAATTCTTCTTATCATCATCAAATAAAAATAGATAATCAATAAAAATGAAAAGAAAATTAAAAAAAAATCAATTTTTTTTTGGGATTTTAAAATTTTTTTTAAAAGTTTTTCTCCTTTATTATTTTGTTTTATGAATTTTGTTTCATTAATTTCTTTTGTTAAATATTTAACAATTTCTAATTCACCATCTATAGCAGCATGTAACAAGATATTATCAACATCATTAAATGCCTTACAATTAGCCCCATTCTTTATGAGAAAATTCATTATTTCATAATTTCAACGTATAACAGCAGAATCTAATGGTGTTCCATGATATTTGCTAAAGTTAACATCAGCTTTATACTTTATAAATAATTTCACAATGTCCAAATTATTATTATCTGTGGCATAATAAGGAGCCGGTTGAATTATAAACCGTGGATTTAAATTTGTTAATTTTTGTTCAAATATATTCTGAATTTGTTTATTTGTTTACTTTACCAAGAAATTATTCAAACTTTTCACATCTTTACTTTTTAATGATAAATAAAACACACAGTACAACTTCACCCTTTAAACTAAAGAATTCACAATTTGTACTTACTCGTCGTCGTATAAAGAAATATTTCTTATCAAAATTATTTAAAAAAAAATCAAATAAATAAATTTTTCAACGTGTACAAAAATATTTCTAAATTATTGATTTTAATATTTTCAATTTATTGAAATATTTGCTTTATGAAGTCCATTTAGATTCTTTCCTTATCTTATGAAAAATTTTAACAAAAAATCAAAGATAGTGAAGTTATAATATGGTCACGATAATAAAAATACATAAAATTGGAATTGGAATTGAATAAATAATAAGAGAAAAAATGATTAAAATAATTGAACCCAAACATTCTTCCTATACGGGAATGCTAGCAATTCTACAAAATTGACAATTTTCATGAATTTGTAGGTAAATATTTATGTAGCTGAAAACTTAAGTAAATAAATTCTTCTTATTCAATGCAATAGTTTTAACATTTATTTGTTTTGTCTTGAGTTTTAAAATCGAACACGATGTCCTTTCTTATAAGCTGTACAGAAAACACATAAAAAAATAATATATTTTAAAAAATATACAGTTGATAAATTTGATTTAAAAATGGGACGGGACAAGATAATTTTAGAGAAAGAAAATCAACGTTAAACGTTGAAACATATTTTTGTTTCTTGTTTACAGACAGATGGAAATTTTTAGTACTTTTAATACTAAATCTGTCAATAAACCAAATCTATTGGTTTATTTGTTGTTATTTTATCAATTGTTGAATCATTATTTTTTGTTAAATTTAATAACGGATTGGAATTCTATAATTATGTCTAAATAATCACCACTGTAAAAATCTAAATATATGAACATTATTGAAAAATAACATTTAAAAAGCATTTAAAATTTAATAATTCTAAAGAATGAATTTAATTAATAAATACAGTGAAGCATAACATTAATTATAATTAATAATATTACAAATGGAATGCTAGAATAATTTCTTCCTGAACCACGCTCTTTCATTCTCCCACACTTTTCACTCATTTTACATTCATTTAAATTTAAAGTAAAAATTTATGAAAATAAAATTAATAAATGTGCTTTTGTTTATTTTAGAAGCTTTTAGTTATGAAGTAGCCGCCGCCGAAATTTATTGTTTAGTTTTTAGTAACAGTTAGCGTACTCCTAAATGTACGCCAGAGAAATTAGTTATAGAACTTTGTGTCTTTATTTCAAGAAAAAACGTCGTACTAGATTTGATTCTTTTAGATAATTAAATTTATTTTTGAATTTAATGAAAATTATTAAAAAAAAACAAAAACAGAAGAAAAACACAATTTTATTTGATTTTAGTTTAAAAAAAAATATGAAAGAATTTTGATTTACAAACCAAATAAACTTTACAACTAATTAAAATTAAAGTGTCTCGGTTGTGGTATAGAAAGTCTTTCAGTCAATCAATTTTTCTTTAATAAAAAAAAACTTTAATATAAATTTAAAAATATTAATGGTAAGGAGAAAGTAAATGTTGTAAATTCATTTACAAGTCTTCTAAAGAAATTTAAATTACAACTTTTTTTTACTTCTTTTTTTTTTATTTTAACTAATAGAATTAGGCGAAAATCTTACCATTTCTTAATAGATTCTCCACTCAGCACCATTCGTTGGCTTATAGCAAAAGTGTTTCCTTCTCACTCTTACCTATATTAACGCATGCTAATAAATCACAATGCATTGAAAAGAAAAAAAAAGAAATCATAGGAGGAAACAAAAGAGGAAAAGATTGTGACGGAAGTTGAAAATGGTTGAGTCAATTTAAAGAAAAACAAATTTATTATTTTTAAATTATCAAAAATTTTATTTATTTAATTGTGTTTATTGAGTTTTACAATTTTTGATGTTAGTGTCATTGACGTTAATTTCTAACTTAAACTAACTAACATTCTAAAGTGAATCATTTTTCTGGCATATAAAAAAAAATTAAACCCGCATGTGACACGATACAATTGTTTGTCTTTTTATTTCTTTAAACTTTATTCTGACTAATTTTCTATAAGCGAAAAACTTTTATAAATTAATTTAATTATATTTTTATTCTAAATTCAGTCAATTAAATTATAAATTTAATTCTTTTATAAGTTAATTCATCCAACAACAATTATCCCTGAATTTCTCTTCTACTGAATTATATTCTCACAAAGTCATTTTGTATTCATGATTGAACAGAAAATTTAAGGCAAAACCGATTCTAAAATTACAAAAAAAAATTAAAAAGTGAATTAAATTTAAGAAAAGTGATCTTGATGGTACCGTTAGTTAAATATTTTCACAAACTTAATTAAAAAAAAATAAAAAATGGAATTTTCAAATGGAAAATTAAGGAAATTTTTCATTCTTTTGTTTGTTGAAATTTTGAAGTTTTTTTTTACTTTTAAAAATTTTTTCTTGTATTTTCATTTAAAACTTCTAGAAATTTCTATTTATAGAATAAATTATTAATTATTTATGAAAGTACAATCAATTAGTAATTTTTGTACAAATTTTGTTTTTGGTAAAAATTTTAAATTAATAAAATTTTAAATAAAATAAAAAAAATTGTTGTTGGCGTAGAAGAAAATTGAACAAAAAATGATTTTTATTAACAAAAAAAAAATGAATTTGTTGTTGTACGATTTTAATCAATTATCGATTAAAATGCTTTCTATAATTTCCACTTTCAAATAAAAAACCAAAAATCAAAGGAAAATCATAAATTTTTTTTTTTTTTAATTTTTTTAAATTTTGTTTGTTGAATTTTGTTGTTGTTAAAAAAAAGTTTTTGTTTTTCAGTCAATCAATTTTTTCTTAATAAACTTTAATTAATTTTTTTCTCATTTTATTCTTAATGATTTTTTCCCCGCCTCCTCTATAATTGTTTTTAATCAAATTTATTCAGTTTAATTAATTAAAAAAAAAAACCAGGATTTCATTAAAATTTGAAATTATTTCTTAATTTTAAAGGAAATTTTGATTGGATAATCGATTGTTGATTGTGCACAATATTTTTCACACTTTTTTCTTAACTATAACTAAATTACATTAAATTTAATTAATTAATTTAAATACAAAAATATCTAACTTTATTTAAAATTTATGTCATTATACTAAATCCTACCAACAACTAAATCAGTTAATCAATTCAAAGTCCAAAGTCCGTCACACAGGACAACATTTGGTACAATTCTAATTTTACATCAATTATTTTAATTTCTGATCCAACTTCTTCTTCTTCTTTTTCTTCTTCTTCTTCTTTTTCTTATTATTTTTGTTTCTATTTTTAAATGAAAATTTAAATTTAATTTATTTTCTGTCTCCCTCTCTCTCTCTCTCTCCCTCTATTGTGATTTAATGATTTTCCCACCAAAAATTAAATGAAACAATTTAATTTTTCTGTCAATTTTTTTCCATTCGTTGCAAATTTAAATTAAGAATGAAAGAGAAAAAAGTTAAATAAAAGAAGAATCACAACAATGGATGCTGATGCTCATTAGTTGGTTATTTTCACAAATTTAAAATAAGAAAAAAAAAAATAACAAAACTGAATTTTCAAATGGAAATTAACGGAAATTTTTCATTCTTTTGTTTTCTGAAATTTTTCGTTTTTATGAAAATTTCCAGTTTTTGTTGTTGTTTTTATTTCTTTGTTTTTCTCCACCTAATAATGAATGTTGATCGCATTAGAATTTATTTGGTAAAAAAAAAATGAAATATGAAAAAAAATTCTAAAATAAAAGTCAGATGTACAGATGTTGTGGATGTTCGCAATAAAAGTGTAATTGTTGATTAAACATGTTTTTATTTAGTGCTTCTCTGTACAAGTTCAGATCAAGAGTGACCTTTTTAATTCCATTTAAAGATCAATTTTTAATTATTCAATTATCGATTATTCAACTATCGATTAATACAATACAATTATTCATTTATATGTGAATGTAATCAATAACAATTCATTTATAACACAACGCATTCTATTTACATTTATTTATTATATAAATAAATAAATAACACAGACAATTTTAGAATTGAATAAAATTGAAATAAAAGTAAAATTATATCAATGGTGGTACCGTCAGAAAAATATTTTCTGAAATTTTATGAACAAAATTAACAAATTAAGAAAATTATGCAAATTTTACATTTTTCTTCAATGATGAAATTTTTTTATCAACATTTTGATTTTTTTTTCTATTTTCTTTATTTTTATTTTTTATTTTTCCCAGTTTTTCCATTTAAAACACCCGATAATTTTAAATTTAAAAAATAAATTATTATTTATTAGTAGATTTAATTAGGAATATTTGAATAAATTTTGTTTTTCGTAAAAATTAAATATAATCAAAAATTTTTATGAAAAGTAAAAGTTTTGTTGTTGTTAAAAAAAAATTGGACCAAAAAATTGTTTTCCTTAAAAAATTTCCAATTTTTTTTTACGATTTTTAAAATTTTTTTATTAAAATTCTTCTTATAAATTCCATCATCAAATAAAATTAGAAAATTAATGAAAAGAAAAAAAAGTGAAAAAAAAATTGATTTTTTTTTGTGATTTTTAAATTTTTTTTTTAAATTTTTGATAAAAGAATTTTTTAAGTTTTCCTTCCTTTTTTTTCTCTTTTTTCCTTTTTTTCTAATTTCTAATTTCTTACGTTGATTAGCTAAATGTAATGCTGTCATACCCTCTTTATCAGTTGCGTTTATATCGCATTTATTATTTTCTATTAAATATTTTAGGATTTCTAATTGACCATATTTAGCAGCATAATGTAACACTGTACGACCAACGTCATCATATTGATTACAATTGGCTCCATTCTCTATGAGAAATTTAAATGTTTCATAATTCTCACATAAAACAACGTTATGTAAAATTGTTCTAGATTCTTTTCTAATGTTAATATCAGCTTTATACTTTATAAATAATTTCACAATTTCTAAATTACCTCTCTCTGCGGCATAATGTAAAGGAGGATCTTGATATATAAACTTTGGAACTAGACTGGTTAATTTCTGTTCAAATATATTTTGAATTTGTTCATTTGTTAACTTTTCTAATAAATTATTTAAACTTTTCACATCTTCACTTTCCAATGCTGAATAAAACTTTGCATTTATTAAATATTCATCATTGTTTGGGTATAAATATTCAACGATTTCTACGCGGCCATCAAAAAAAGTTTTTACACAAGTTTCTTTATCTTTTTTTGCACCACATTCTATTAAAAGTTTTACCATTTCTAAATTATTCCGCTCAATAGAAATGGATAAAGGAGTCATTTTATGACAATTTTTAGGATTTAAAATCTTTTCAAACTCTTTATTCGAAATCGTTTTAAAATGATTTAGAATTTTTTTAACTGTATCAATATCATCACTTTTCACAATTGAATGGAAGAGAGTATTTCTAGCAATACTTTAATATTTAAAAAAAAACTTATTAATTATTTCACCATGATCACATGCATAACTCCAAACTGATAATAAATTACTGTTACCATTTTTGACTATTTTAAATCCTAATAATTCAAGAGCATTCTCTAACACATCCTTCTCTCTACTCTGGTCTTTCAATTGAAGTCTTATAACTTCTTGAACTAATCGATGAATACTTAAAACGCCCCATTTAATGTTGACCATGGAATATTGTACAAGTAAATCAGTTGCTTTCTCTCGCATTTTTTCATCTCTTATTAAATTTGAAAAAACGATGCCTGGTTTTATGGAATCAGAAACGAGGTACGCCATAATTTCAATTATTTTAATTGAATCTTCGTCTTCTTCTTTAATATTTTCTAACGTGACGTTCCGTGTTGTTAGAACCGTTTTGTTATATTGACTATTTTTATGGCGGTGCTTAAGTAATTGGACTTTAGTCGATGCAACTTGGAACTCTTTGAGATAATCTTTTACTTCAAATTTCTTTCTTCCATACCGTGTTGCACTTTCATTTTTCATTTGAATGTAAGCCACTGCTTGTCCTAAAGCAAGTGGAAAATTACCTAATTGGTCTCCTAAATCTTTTAATTCGTTATCACCTGAATTATTTTTAGTGGGAATTTTTAATGCTTTTTTTATGAAGTCAAGAGATTCTTTAGAAGTGAAATAATTTAAATTAATTACACACACGTCTCCCGTATCAGCTAAATTCCAATCCTGATTACGGGAAGTTATTAAAATATGTGGCTTTTGAGAAGGTAATGAAAACGGTAGAGATTCTTTAATTATTTCATATTTTTCCGCATTGTCGAATATGAATAAACATTTTCCATTGCCAAAATGCCTATAAATATTTTGAATAATTAATGCAATTTTTCTATCATCGACTGGAATATTAAGTTGTTCTACTAATCTAGTAAATGAGTCCTTTAGACTATCTTGTGTTTCTGAATTGATCTAGATCAGATTGTTGTCATACGAATCCTGATATTTAATTGCATACTTTCTTGAAAGTTCACTCTTTCCTATTCCACCCAAACCACTCACAGAAGTGGTTTGTGAGATAACGGCACTACGGGCAGCATTTTGTAATTTTTGATGAAGATCTTTTAGAACTTCCGTTCTTCCTGTAAAGATTATTACAGGTTCTCTCATGTCAAACCAGACGGGATCCTTTTTGTGTTGATGATTTTTGGACACTTCGCTTTGAACTAAAAAATCTAAATTTGTAGCTATTTTATCAACTTTCACTTTTACTTCAGTTGTGTCTAGGTGGGTGTTTTCAATTACAGGTTTAATTTCATTTAAATTTGTGGCAATATTAGTCACCATTTGCGTATTGTTATCAACTTTTTCCAGTATTTTAGTTGTCGTCTCTATATCTTACCATTAATGATTCTCAATATATTTTTCAATAGTTCTTTTAGCACATCTTTTGTTAAATCACAATTGATGATGGGTTCTTCACCTGATGCATATGTTTTAATTGAAAAATCTTCAAAAGTTTCCCAAGTAAAGGAAAAACGATAACTAAAGTTACAAGATGAACCTTTTCTGTTGTGGTATTTTCTTGATTCGTCTTGATTTATTTCTAGGATCCCCACGTCTTCATATAATTCTGACGTATAATATTGATTATTTTGATATATTATTATATGCCTAGTTTTAGATTTACCAAGAATAATTCCCTCAGTGATAAATTCACAAAAATTTTTGCAATTTATTTTCTTGTTTCTTTTTGAATAAATATAATCAAATAATCTGGACACACCATCAAAGGCTAAGGTCTCCATTCCCATTGATACCATATTTATATCATCAGTAATTAACATAAACTGGTTCTGGAAGCACCAAAAAATTGCCCCGGCAGCAGAAGCCAACATTTTACTAAAGTCTTTATCATCTTTTATAGACCTCAATTCATCATCAATTAATTTAGAGCTGTGATTATTTGAAAATTTTTTGGAACCAATTAATGACTCGAATTTCTGGCAGTTATTCCCCATCTTTCCTATTTCATGTGTTCCACCCACAGCTTCCATTTCGTTTAATTCTTTTTCGAAATATTTTACAAAACATTCACAAAAAACTTTAAGTCTTTCAATTAAGTCTCCATGGTTGTCATCTAAATCCTCACGATCAGCCATTTTTATTTTTTACTGGATTAATAAATTCTTGATTTTGATGATAAATATTTTCTTAAATCATTTAAAATTCTAAAGAAACAATCGTTTAAAAATCTTGAATAATTTAAATAGAATAAATTTCTTACCGCCATGAATTAGAATCCGTAATTATTTTTTTATCGATTTGATTTAATTTTTTATTCATGTTTTGTTTTCGTAGAGAATCTGTTGAAGAAAAAAAAAATAATTAAACTAAAATTTTGATTGATTATTTAACAGGATAAAATGCTTTTTGTCTTTAACAAAAACTAAATTAAAAATTTTCGATTAGAATCACCCTTAATATTATCTAGCCTAACAATTTTGTACAAATTTTAGAATTTTATAAAGAAAGTAAAATTAATTAAATTGAAAACTAGGGAAAATATGCAACAGTTTTCAAAAAATGGTGTAATGGACAGCACCAGCCACAGATTACTAGTTACAGAGTTAGATAGAGAAATATTTCTTATCAAAATTATTAAGAAAAAGTAAATAAACGAAAAAAATTAAATTTGTAACATGTACAAAATTATTTCCAAATTATTGAATTTAATGTTTAAACAGTTTTCTTAATTCAATCTATTATTTTCTTATCTCATGAATGGGAACGAAATTTAAAAACTTTTTTTTTTGCCAAATTAAATTGTACTGTATTTTACTTTTTATTGACCTAGTACATCAACGACTATGCATTTTTAATCGATTCGGCGCATTAGGAAACATGAAGATTTCCTAAGAAATAGGTTAAAACCTTATAATTACATTTTAAAATGAAAAATAAGAAGATGATGTTTGATGAGATATGAGAATAATTAGTTCTTCTTGATTTTGTATAACACTTTTCTATATCGAATGTACCACGACATTCTATTGCTTTTTCTATATTAACTGTAGAAGGAAATTGTATCACACTTTTCCATATCGAATGTACCACGACATTCTATTGTTTTTTTTTATATTAACTGTAGCAAAGAAAAAAAAACATTTAATTGTAAAAATTAGTCGGGGCAAAGAAAAAGAAAACCTTTTAATTATTCGTTCGGATAAAAGCTTATCCTGCACATCGGCCGGAGGTCATAGATGTTATTAATCATTGCCCACTACTTTATGTGTGTTTAGTACATAATTAGACGAATGAAAAATTCCATCCCGCCTCGGTCGAGATTCGAACTCGGTACTTCCCGCTTCAAACACAATCACGTTGCGAAATTAAATGAAATCGTTTATAACTTAGCATGTATAAATATTCACGTTCATTTCGGCGTTTATAATTTTTAAAAAGTATTTTTAATACCCATTGGTTTGTGTCTGTACTTAGTTTATTCAATGTTAAGATAATAATTTTATGTTATTACGAAAATCTCTATAATTTAGTTTAATTATTGGTGATCTATGCTAAAGCTACGGTCTCGTACAAAACACATAAAACACGAAAAACTTAAAACAACACGATTTAACTTTGAATAAATAAATAAGAATAATTTTTAAGTTATACTTGAAGTTTGAGTAGTTTCTTATACTAGCATGAACTACTAAAATTTACGATTACAGATCTTTAGGAAGAAAAGAAGCAAGTAAATGCCTCTGACGTTAATCCATCATTTGTAAATTGAAACAAATTATATATCGTGTTTTTAACTTTTAAAAATGATTTTAAAGTTTATACAACAAAGTAATATAACAATCGCCCTTGTTTAATTAAACCAGGAATACATGACTCAAGAAATAACTCTAAACGTGAGTATACATCGTTTCAAAATATTGAATAATTTAAATTAAATAAACTTCTTACTATGAATAAGATTCCTTTACAATTGTAATTCTAATTCGTATGTGTGTTCTTCCTCTTCTCAGTCACAAAATATCCGCCGTATGTTAATAAACTGAATAAATTTTTGAAAATATAATTTTTATTAAATGCGCAAAATAATTAATTGCCTCTTCTATAAAAAGGGAAACTCTTATAGTCTGTTTATCTTTTTGTAGCGGAAAAAATTATGAAGGATTGATGGATTGTTATGTCTTGTACCGTGAATGTAAGAGATTGATTCTTTTATTATAATACAATCTAAACTACTTTTTCTACAACAAATATTTTAACTCAATATTATTAATAAAAGTCGGGCATATTTTTACTCTGACATGGAAAGAATATTTCACTTCTAATGAAGCTCTTGACTTAATAAAAAACGCTTTAGACAAAATAAATAATTCAACTGAAGACGCAATCAAGACTTTGGCAAAAGATTTAGATTATTTTCCGCTTGCTTTAGGACAAGCAGTTGCGTACATTAAAATGAAAGATGAAAGGGAAAAAAAGTTCCGCGGAGAGACATTTGGCGTTAGTGATTAAATGAAAGCGTACAAAGATGAATCGTTTAAAACAAAATTACTTGAGCACCGCCATGAAAACAGGCAGTATAATAAGACTGTTCTAACAACATGGAACATCACGTTGAAAAACATTCAAAAAGAAAACAAAGATTGAATTAAAATAATTGAAATTATACCTTGTTCCAGATTCCATAAAACCAGATAAGATTTTTTCAGAAATAATGAAAGATGAAGAAAAGTGAGAGGATGCAATTGATTTGCTTTAAAAATATTCAACATTAAAGACCGCGCGTTAAGTATTCATAGATTGGTACATGAAGTAATCAGACTTCAACTAAAAGAAAAGGGAAAGGAGACGGATGTCTTAAAGAATGCTCTTAAATTATTAGGATTGGATTTTGGGTATGTTGATGACATTCATTTAATATCAATTTGGAGTTATGCTTCTGATTATGGTGAAATAATTGATGAATTTTTCTTTAAGTATAAAGATGATGATGATAAAACGACTCCCTTCCATTTAATTGTTGAAAGTGGAAATATTGATGCAGTGAAAAAAATTCAGAATTATCTTAAAAAGAAATCGAATGAAAAGTTACAAGAGATTTTAAGTTCTACAAAGTATCATTACGAGACTACTTTACTGAATTCTATTCAGCACAATAATTTAGAAATGATAAAAGTTTTAATTGAATTTGGTGCAGAAAATAAAACTGAAATTTGTGTAAAAACTTTTTTTTATGGTCACGTTGATTTGGTTAAATATTTTTACCCAAATAATGATGAATATTTACCCCATGCAAAGTTTTATTCCGCATTACGAAGTGGGAATGTTGAAAGTTTAAATAATTTATTAAAAGATTTAAAAAAGGAACAAATTAAAAATTTAATGGAACAGAAAATAACAAATGTGGATCTAAAGTTAATAAATGAACGGTCACCTTTATATATTGCCACAGAGATTGGTAATTTAGATCTTGTGAAATTATTAGTTATAAATTATGAGGCTGATATTAATTTTATTTGTGGTTGAGGAACATCTTAACATGCTTTACATGTTTACTGTGGACATTATGAACTGATGAAATTTCTTATAGAGAATGTGGCTAATTGTAATGTAGTTGATTGTGATTATTGGACAGTGCTATATTTAGCTGCTTACTCGGGTCATTTAGAAATCGTAAAATAGTTAATAGAAAATAATAAATGCGATATAAACGCAACTGATATAAAGGGTGAGACAGCATTATTAGATTTAGCTACTAAACGTAACAAATTAGAAGTGGCAGAATATTTAATAGAAAATAATCAATGAAAGAAAATTAATTTAATTCACATGATTGTGTTGAATTTCTTCCACTTCACTTTGATACCTTTACAAGTGAACAAATAAGAAAACTTTAAAATCTTAAGTGAAAAATTAAAATTTCGTTTTTGTTTTTTATTTAAAAAAAAAAAAAAAATTTCAACAAAAAAAATTAAAAAAACACAAATTTTTTTTTCAAATTTCTTTCAATTTTCTATTTTTCTTTAATTGTGGAAATAATCGTAAGAATTTTAATAAAAAAATTTTAAAAATCGTACGTAAAGAAATGGAAATTTTTTAAGGAAAACAATTTTTTGGTCCCAATTTTTTTTTAACAACAACAAGACTTTTACTTTTAATTAAAAAATTTTGCTCATATTTTAATTTTTTTGAAAAATTAAATTGGAAATAATAAAAATAAAAATTAAAAACAAATCAAAATGTTGATAAAAAAAAATTTCACCATTGGAGAAAAATGTGAAGTTTTCATAATTTTCTTAATTTGTAAATTTTTTAAGAAAACTTTAAGAAAATATCCAACTAACGGTACCACATAATATATGATATGACTTTACTTTAATTTAATTACATTTGGATCAATTCTAACATTGTCTGCACAACTGACTTTTCATGGAATCTCAATAAAAAGAGTTAGAGGGAGACATAAAATAAATTAAATTTAATAATTTCATTTAAAAATAGAAACAAAAATAATAAAAAGAAGAAGAAGAAGAAGAAGTTTTGTCACAGATTAAAATAATTGATGTAAAATAGAATTGATCCAATTGTGTTCCTTTTGTGAAGGGAAGAAGACTTTGAATTGATTAACTGATTCAATTGTTGGTAGGATTTAGGATAATGACATAAATTTTAATAATTTAAGATATTTTTATATATAAATTAATTATAATTAATTAATTAATATAATTTAGTTAAAGTTAAGATATAGATTGAAAAATTGTGCACAATCAACAATTGATTGTCCAATCAAAATTTCTTTTCATTGATTTTCTATTTTTATTTGATGGTTGAACTTATAAGTAGAATTTTGATAAAAAAAATTTAATAAAAATTTCTAATCATAAAACTTTTAATTTTCATAGTTATGTGGCTGCCACTTCTTCCAGGGCATGCAGAATCAGCCGTTTCTTTAAACCTTGAACCAGCACCAGGAACTGTCTAAGTTTTTGATTCCCTATTGAATCAACCATAAAAAATACAATAACCCGAAGAATGTATACTAAAAATGAACAATAAATATTCATCCAATTTTATTTAAAACTATCAAATTTTTTAATTTGTTCTTCTTCTTTAATAAATCCTCACGAATTAATATGTAAAGAAGCTTGGTGCGAACAATCCACAAAACTACATAGACACAGAATTTATATCACATTTGTCAATAAATATAATTAAGTTATAAGTTTTTCTTTAATAATATAAATAAAAAAAATTTTATAAAAAAAAATTTGTCAAATTTGACAAGTAATTTTTTACGAATTTATATATTTTTTAATAATATGTACATACTACATGTGCATATATGAACTCTTCTAACGCTATACAAAAAATACGCACACAACTAAAGATATTATATCATCCCCATTTAAAAAAAATATATTGTATCAAATTTAAAATCACAATAATAATTGCACGCACCTGCATTCATTGAAACGTTTATATAACTGAAACAATTCATCGAAAACAATTTTTTTATTCATTTTTCATTTGTAAACTACCTAAAAAAGATCTAAAATAAAAAATTCAACATTTTGCTAAGCAATAAAAGCAAATTTGTGAATTTAAATTTTTCAGCTCATTAAAATTTAAAAGTTATAAACAAAAATTTCATACACACATTATTTATATGTGAGATAAAATATTTTTTTTAAAGCATCGGTCAATTTTTCAATTTTTTTCATTTCTATAAGATATATGGGGATACTCTTCTTTTTCCGTTTTTTTTCAATTGTATGCTCATTCTATAGAAGAAATAGAAAAAATACGCACGCATAAAGATATTCTAAACATCCAAAATTAAAAAAAAAAAATTTGATGGCATCAGCTGATTTAGAAAAAATAGAAAAATATTTGTTTAAATGATATTTGCATTTACTGAAAGATTTTTTTGCAAATCAATTACTTTTTTCCATGCGATGCCATCTACCCTAGATCAGTGGAACTAATTCTTATAAAATTTTGGGGAATCACATTTTAACCAATTTTATAATTAAAATAACATAAAAAACAATAACTTTTAAACATTTAATAACTTTACAAATATTACATCAAATAATTCAATTTATAATTAATTATTATAAAGGAAAGTTCAAATTATAATAATAAATTAGAAACACAATAAATTTCTCACGACCTCGACCAATAACACGCCTTCAAAGTTTAACAAAATGGGCCATTTTCAAAAAATCATAAGATGTAAAGTAATTAAAAAAAAAAAAATTTCCCTGAAGTTATCTAAAGATTCGTCATTTATCTTTAATTCGTAGTATTTATTTATCGGATAATATAATATTTGTAGACAAAAAATTCGCTTGAACACAACCATGTTTCGTCAAAATAGCGAATTCCCAAATTTTGTAATTGAAAAAAATAATTACCAGAATTATTGAAAAAGTATTCCCAGTGATCGTATAATAAAAGTCCAAACTTTCATAATCTACCTTAAACATTAATTTTTGACTAACCAGAAGCTCAAAATATTCGCCTGGAAACCATAGAAAATCAAAATTTCTTAAGTAAATTTAATGAAAATTATTATAAAAAAAAAAATACAGAAGAAAAACACAATTTTATTTGATTTTAGTTTTAAAAAAAATGTGAAAGAATTTTGATTTACAAACCAAATAAACATTACAACTAATTAAAATTATGCAAAAATCTTACCATTTCTTAATAGATTCTCCATTCAGGACAATTCGTTGGCTTTTAGCATAAGTGTTTCCTTCTCACTCTTACCTATATTAACGCATGCTAATAAATCACATTGCATTGAAAACAAGAAAAAAAGAAATCAGAGGAGGAAACAAAAGAGGAAAATATTGTGATGGAAATTTTTAAATGGTTGAGTCAATTTAAAGAAAATCAAATTTATTATTTTTAAATTATCAAAAATTTTATTCATTTAATTGTGTTTATTGAGCTTTACAATTTTGTGTCATTGACGTTAATTTCTAACTTAAACTAATTAACATTCTAAAGTGAATCATTTTTTTGGCATATAAAAAAAAATTAAACCCGCATGTGACACGATACAATTGTTTGTTTTTTTTTCTCTTTAAACTTTATTCTGGCTAATTTTCTATAAGCGAAAAACTTTTATAAATTAATTTAATTATATTTTTATTCTAAATTCAGTAAATTAAATTATAAATTTTAATTCTTTTATAAGTTAATTCATCCAACAACAATTATCCCTGAATTTCTCTTCTACTGAATTATATTCTCACAAAGTCATTTTGTATTCATGATTGAACAGAAAATTTAAGGCAAAACCGATTCTAAAATTACAAAAAAAAAATTAAAAAGTGAATTAAATTTAAGAAAAGTGATCTTGATGCTGGTGGTGGTACCGTTAGTTAAATATTTTCACAAACTTAATTAAAAAAAAATAAAAAAAGGAATTTTCAAATGGAAAATTAAGGAAATTTTTCATTCTTTTGTTTGGTGAAATTTTGAAGTTTTTTTTTAACTTTTAAAAAAAATTTCTGTATTTTCATTTAAAATTTCTAGAAATTTCTATTTATAGAACAAATTATTAATTATTTATGAAAGTACAATCAATTAGCAATTTTTGTATAAATTTTGTTTTTCGTAAAAATTTAAAATTAATAAAATTTTAAATAAAATTCGATTTTAATCAATTATCGGTTAAAATTCTTTCTATAATTTCCACTTTTAAATACAAAACCAAAAATCAAAGGAAAATCATAAATTTTTTTTTTTTAATTTTTTTGAAATTTGTTTGTTGAATTTTGTTGTTGTTAAAAAAAAGGTTTTGTTTTTCAGTCAATCAATTTTTCCTTAATAAACTTTTATTAATTTTTTTCTCCGCCTCCTCTTTACTTGTTTGTAATCAAATTTATTCAGTTTAATTAATTAAAAAAAAAGCCAGGATTTCATTAAAATTTGAAATTATTTCTTAATTCTAAAGGAAATTTTGATTTGGACATTCGATTGTTGATTGTGCACAATATTTTTCACACTTTTTTCTTAACTTTAACTAAATTACATTAATTTTAATTAATTAATTTAAATACAAAAATATCTAACTTTATTTAAAATTTATGTCATTATACTAAATCCTACCAACAACTAAATCAGTTAATTAATACAAAGTCCAAAGTCCTTCACACAGGACTCCATTTGGTACAATTCTAATTTTACATCAATTATTTTAAGTTCTGATCCAACTTCTTCTTCTTTTTCTTATTATTTTTGTTTCTATTTTTAAATGAAAATTTAAATTTAATTTATTTTCTGTCTCCCTCTCTCTCTCTCTCTCTCTCTGTCTCTCTCTCTATTGTGATTTAATGATTTTCCCACCAAAAATTAAATGAACCAATTTAATTTTTCTGTTAATTTTTTTCCATTCGTTGCAAATTTAAATTAAGAATGAAAGAAAAAAAAGTTAAATAAAAGAAGAATCACAACAATGGATTCTGATGCCCATTAGTTGGTTATTTTCACAAATTTAAAATAAAATAAAAAAAAACCCAACTGAATTTTCAAATGGAAATTAACGGAAATTTTTCATTCTTTTGTTTTCTGAAATTTTTGTTTTTATGATAATTTCTAGTTTTTGTTGTTGTTTTTATTTCTTTGTTTTTCTCCACATAATAATTAATGTTGATCGCATTAGAATTTATTTGGTAAAAAAAAAATGAAAGAAAAAAAAGTCAGATGTGCAGACAATTTTAGAATTGATCCAAATGTAATTAAATTCAAGTAAAGTCATATTATATATTATGTGGTACCGTTAGTTGGATATTTACTTAAAGTTTTCTTAAAAAATTTACAAATTAAGAAAATTATGGAAATTTAACATTTTTCTCCAATGGTGAAATTTTTTTTTATCAACATTTTGATTTTTTTTATTTCTCCAATTTATCCATTTAAAACACCGATAATTTTCAATTTTAAAAATAAATTATTATTTATTTATGAAAGTTTATTAAATTAGGAATATTTGTGTAAATTTAATTTTTCAAAAAAATTAAAATATAAGCAAAATTTTTTACTAAAAGTAAAAGTGTTGTTGTTGTTAAAAAAAAATTGGGACCAAAAAATTGTTTTCCTTAAAAAATTTCCTTTTTTTTTCGTACGATTTTTAAAATTTTTTTATTAAAATTCTTACGATTATTTCCACAATTAAAGAAAAATAGAAAATTGAAAGAAATTTAAAAAAAAAAATTTGTGTTCTTTTTCATTTTTTTTGTTGAAAATTTTTTTTTTTCCTTGAAAAAAATTAAAAATAAATGAAATTTTAATTTTTCACTTAAGATTTTAAAGTTTTCTCATTTGTTCACTTGTAAAGGTTTCAAAGTAATTAAATTAATTTTCTTTCATTGATTATTTTCTATTAAATATTCTGCCACTTTTAATTCGTTTTCTTCAATAGCTAACTTTAATGCTGTCCTACCCCTTTTATCAGTTGCGTTTATATCGCATTTATTATTTTCTATTAAATATTTTACGACTTTTAAATGACCGAAGTAAGCAGCTACATGTAATGCTGTCTTACCCCTTTTATCAGTTGCGTTTATATCGCATTTATTATTTTCTGCCAAATATTTTACCAATTCTAAACAACCAGAGGCAACAGCTTCATGTAATGCTGTCTTACCACTTTTATCAGTTGCATTTATATCGCATTTATTATTTCCTATTAAATATTTTACGCTTGCAAATCGACCCCTGTTAGCAGCTCGATGTAACACTGTATCACCATTACCATACACTACATTACAATTAGCCCCATTCTCTATAAGAAATTTCATCAGTTCATAATGTCCACTGTAAACAGAAGCAAGTAAAGATGTTACATAACCACAACTAAAATTAATATCAGCCTCATAATTTATAACTAATAATTTCACAATTTCTAAATTACCAATCTCTGTGGCAATAAATAAAGGTGGTTCATTTATTAACTTTAGATCCACATTTGTTATTTTCTGTTCCATTAAATTTTTAATTTGTTCCTTTTTTAAATCTTTTAATAAATTATTTAAACTTTCAACATTCCCAATTCTTAATGCGGAATAAAACTTTGCATGCAGTAAATATTCATCACTATTTGGGTAAAAATATTTAACCAAATCAACGTGACCATCAAAAATAGTTTTTACACAAATTTCAGTTTCTTTTTTTGCACCAAATTCAATTAAAACTTTTGTCATTTCTAAATTATTCTGCTGAGTAGAAATCTGTAAAGAAGTCTCATAATGATACTTTGTAGAATTTAAAATCTCTTGGAACTTTTCATTCGATTTCTTTTTAAAATAATTCAGAATTTTTTTCACTTCATCAATATTAGCACTTTTAACAATTAAATGGAAGGGAGTCATTTTATCATCATCATCATCAATATACTTAAAGAAAAATTCACCAATTATTTCACCATAATCAGAAGCATAACTCCAAATTGATATTAAATGAATGCGATCAACATACCCAAAATCAAATCCTAATAATTTAAGAGCATTCTTTAAGACATCCGTCTCCTTTCCCTTTTCTTTTAGTTGAAGTCTGATTACTTCCTGTACCAATCTATGAATACTTAACACGCGATCTTTAATGTTGATCATTGAATACTTTAATAGCAAATCAATTGCATCCTCTCGCTTTTTTTTATCTTTAATTAATTCTGAAAAAATCTTATCTGGTTTTGTGGAATCTGGAACAAGGTACGCCATAATTTTAGTTATTTTATTTGAAATGGAATCAATTACATCCTCTTCATCTTTCACTAATTCTGAAAAAATTTCATCGGGTTCTATGAAATCTGGACCAAGGTACGCCATAATTTCAATTATTTTAATTGAATTCTTATTTTCTTTTTCAATATTTTTCAACGTGATGTTCCACGTTGTTAGAACAGTCTTATTATACTGACTGTTTTCATGGCGGTGCTCAAGTAATTTTGTTTTAAACGATTCATCTTTGTACGCTTTCAGATAATCACTAACGCCAAATGTCTCTCCGCGAAATTTTTTTTCCCTTTCATCTTTCATTTTAATGTACGCAATTGCTTGTCCTAAAGCAAGCGGAAAATAATCTAATTCTTTTGCCAAAGTCTTGATTTCGTCATCAGTTGAATTATTTTTAATGTCTAAAGCGTTTTTTATGAAGTCAAGAGCTTCATCAGAAGTGAAATATTCTAAATTAATAACATCGATCGCACCTGTGTCAGCACACTGCCACTTCTGATTACGGGAAGATATTAAAATGTGTGGTGTTTGAATATTAGACGGCAAGCATAATGGTAGAAAGTCTTTAATTATTTTGTATTCTTCTGCATTGTCAAATATAAATAAACATTTTCCTTTACCAAATTCCTTATAAATATTTAGAATAATTGATTCGATTTTCTTATCTTTGACTGGAATATTAAGTTGATCAGCTAATCGGACAAATGAGTCTTTTAAACTTTCATGAGTTTCAGCATTGATCCAGATCAGATTACCGTCATATGCATCTTGATATTCAATGGCATATTTTCTGGAAAGCTCACTCTTTCCAATTCCACCTAAGCCACTAACGGAAGTGGTTTGTGAGATTACGGCACTCCCTGTCACGTGGTGTAAAGTTCGATGAAGTGTTTTAAGAATTTCAATTCTTCCGGTAAAACTTGTCACAGGTTTCCTCATGTCAAACCAGACGTGTTTCGTTTTATGTTGATCATTTTTATCTTCACCATTAATGATTCTCAATATATTATCCAATTGTTGCTTTAGTACATTTTTTCTTAAATCACAATTTATAATCGGTTCTTCACCTGACGCATATGTTTTAATTGAAAACTCTTTAAAAGTTTCCCAAGAAAAAGGAAAACGATAACTAAACTCACAAGGCGAACCTTTTCTGTTGTGGTATTTTTTTGCTTCATCTTTGTTAATTTCCAAGATCCCCACATCATCATATAATTCTGACGTATTATATATTTTATTTTGATATTTTATTTTATGTTCACTTTTAGATTTACCGAGAATAATTCCCTCCGTTATACAGTCACAAAATGTTTCGCAATTTATTTTCCTTTGTTTATTCGAAGAAATATAGTTAAAAAATCTGGACACAGCATCAGAGGCCAACTTGTCCATTCCCCTTAATTGCAAGTCTCTCTCATCAGTAACTAGCAAAAACTGGTTCTGGAAGCACCAAAAAATTTCCCCAGCAGCAGAAACCAACATTTCTCTGAAGTTTTTGTCTTCTTTTATCAGCCTCAACTTCTCATAAATTAATATAGAGATTTCTCTATGATTAGTTGCTGTCCTCTTCCTTCCTGTTTTAGGTGTTCCATTCACAGTTGCTTCGACTTCAATTTCACTTAAATCTTTTTCGATATTTTCTACAAAATATTCACAAAAAACTCTAAGCCTTCCATTGTCTGATGATCCAGCTGCCTGTTCAGTATAAATACGCTCAGCCATATTTATTTTTTACTGGATAAATAAATTCTTGATTTTAATGATAAATATTTTGTTAAATCATTTAGAATTTTGATGATTTGCTATAAAAGAAACAATCGTTTTAAAATCTTGAATAATTTAAATAGAATAAATTTCTTACCGCCATGAATTAGATTCCGTAATTATTTTTTTATCGATTTTATTTTTATTCCTGTTTTGTTTCGTAGAGAATCTGTTGAAGAAAAGAGACAAATTAGTAAACTAAAATCTTGATTGATTATTTAACAGGACAAACTGTTTTTTTGTATTTAACAAAAATTAAATTAGAATCACCCTTAATAGGATCCAAATTTAAATTTAAAATTATTATCTACCCTAACAATTTCTTACAAATTTTAGAATTTTATAAAGAAAGAAAAATTAATTAAATTAAAAATATGCAACAGGAAAATATGCAACAGGTTTCAATGAATGGTGTAAGATAATTGGACAGCACCAGCCACAAAGTACTAGTTACAGAGTTAGATAGAGAAATTTTTCTTTTCAAAATTATTAAGAAAAACGAAATAAATGAAGTAAATGAATTTTGTAACGTGTACAAAAATATTTCCAAATTATTGAATTTAATATTTAAACAGTTTTCTTAATTCAATTGATTATTTTCTTATCTCATGAAGAAGAACGAAATTTAACACATATTTTTTTTTTGCCAAATTAAATTGTATTGAATTGTACTTGAATTTTTTATTAACCTAGTACATCAACGACTAAGGTTACCACCTAGCATCTGCATATGCATTTTAAATTGATTCCTCCTCTTAGGAAACATGAAGATTTCCTAAGAAGAATCGTTCGGTTAAAACCTTATCCTGCACACCGGCCGGAGGTCATAGGTCGATATTCGAATTCGGTACCTCCCGCTCCAAACGCAATCACGTTGCCAAATTAAATGAAATCGTTTATAACTTAGCATGTATAATAATCGAATATATGTATATATATACTTATATGTGCATATTTATATATATATATATATATATATATATATATATATATATATATATATATATATATATATATATAAAATTTGGAGTTTAATTAAATTAAAACAACACCTTTTAGTTTCACAACTTTTTTATATTTATTCTAAGTACTTTTCGAGAAATATGTTGCCATCATCAGGACATAAAATTTTAAACTAAATATAATATTACAAGTATTCCTTATTTATATCAAAAAGTCAGGTGCTTATGGTTTTCCCAGTTTTATTACTATTAACGGAAAAAAAAAATTTAAATAAGTAAAAATTAAGAAATTAAATACAAATAAAAAGAAGAAAGACAAGAGGAACAAAAGAGGGTTTACAACATTCTTAATTAAATTAATTAAAAATTAAAAAATAATACACAGGTATGAAAGAATTTTAACAATGAAAAATTTTTTTTAATCTCTGAGGAAAAAATTGGTAGGTAGTAATGTTTTATTAGGGTAAGTGGTTATTCGGTATTGTCTTAATGTAATGTTTTGTTTGTAGTTTGGTTAAAATAGAATTAGTTGGGCCTAGGTCCGAGTTTAAGATTGTTTTATTTGTTCTAGTTTTTTGTATATGAATGGATGGATTCCCGAGCATCTAATTGTCTTTGGTCCGTTACTTCTTTTATTAATTTAAGATTATTTTAAGTGATTTTATGGCCGGTTTCTAAAATATGAGCGGCTACACTAGATTTTTCCGGGTTGTTATTTTTGGCATGTCGAATGTGTTCTTTGAAGCGTACATTCACAGGCCTTCTACTTTGTCCAATGTAGATACCGTTGCATTATGTACATGAAATTTGATAGATTCCAGTTTTTAAGTTATTGTCCATTATTTTGTCTTTCGTAGAACCTAGAGCTTGACTAAGTTTATTGTTACTATAGTTAACTAATTCAATGTTGTGGGATTTAAATATTTTCGAAATTTGGTCTGTTATGGTTGGGAAGAAATTCATTTTATGTCTTTTTATGGGTTCAATTTCTAATATTGGTAAGATGGTTGTACACATTTTTAGTTTTTTCTTAGCTAATTGTTTGTTTTTTATTGTATCTATAATTTGTTCTTTAAAACCATATAATTTTGCAATCTCCTTAATATAATTCATTTCTATATTGAAATGTTCGATTCTCATGGGTATATTTCATGCGCTGTAAACCATGGAATTGAAAGCTGCTGTTTTATGTTTATTATTACAAAAAGAGTTATTTGGGATGAATCTTGTTGTGGTTGTTGGTTTCCTATATATTTTGAAGAAGAACTTATTGTCCTCCTTGTTGACCAAAATGTCTAAGAAAGGTAGTTTGTTATCTACTTCCTTTTCCAGGGTATAGTTTATTGATTTATGTTGTGAGTTTAATAGATTTAGAAATGAATCGATGTTATCTTTTTTGATGATAGTAAATATGTCATCAACGTATCTCACCCAAAAACGTGGAAAAATTGTTAAGGTTTTCAATTCGGTTTCAAATTTTGACATGAATAAGTTAGCCAAGAACGGGCTCAATGCTTGTCCCATGGCGGATCCAAAATTCTGTTTGAAGAATTTGTAATCGAATTGGAAAAAATTTAAGTCCATACACATCGTTGTAGGTCTATGTATGCTTTTATTTCTTTAGAATGTATAAATAATCACTTTAATTTCGGCGTTTATAATTTTTTTAAATAATTATTAATACCCATTGGTTTGTGTCTGTACTTAGTTTATTCAATGTTAAGATAATAATTTTATGTAGAGCCGCCAAGTTGTTTTTATTACGAAAATCTCTATAATTTAATTTAATTATTGGTGATCTATGCTAAAGCTACGGTCTCGTACAAAACAAACAAAACACGAAAAACTTAAAACAACACGATTTAACTTTGAATAAATAAATAGAATAATTTAAAGTTATACTTGAAGTTTGAGTAGTTTCTTACACTGGCATGAACTACTAAAATTTACGATCTTTAGGAAGAAAAGAAGCAAGTAAATGCATCCGACGTTAATCCATCAATTGTAAATTGAAACAAATTATATATCGTATTTTTAACTTTTAAAAATGATTTTAAAGTTTAAAAAACAAAGTAATAATACAATCGCTATTGTTTAATTAAACCAGGAATACATGACTCAAGAAATAACTCTAAACGTGAGTATACATCGTTTCAAAATATTGAATAATTTAAATTACATAAATTTCTTACGGATTTCTTAAGGAATCTAATTCATCCTTTACAATTGTAATTGTAATTCGTATGTGTGTTCTTCCTCTTCTCCACCAGTCACAAAATATCCGCCGTATCGTAATAAACTGAATAAATTTTTGAAAATATAATTTTTATTAAATGAGCAAAATAATTAATTGCCTATTCCATAAAAAGGGAAACTCTTATATTCTGTTTATCTTTTTGTAACGCAAATTATTGCAAATTATTGTTGTAAAATTTAAATTCATTCTTATTCTTTTTCACAATAACACAAAACTTAATAATATTTAGGAATTGAATTTAAATGTCGATTGAAATAATTTTTTCTATTGGTTTTACCTCAAAGTATTAAAATTGATAAGAATTGACAAACAGATAATATTTTCTTACGTGAATTAATGACTCATAATCAACGATATACGAATAAACTTTCTTATCGTATTATATAAATTATTTAGAAAATTACGTAAGTAAATTAAGACGCCATTACTACCACACCCAAAATTATGAAGGATTAATGGATTGTTATGTCTTGTACCGTGAATGTAAGAAATGGAATCTTTTATTATAATACAATCTAAAATACTTTTTCTAGCACAAATATTTTAACTCAATATTATGAATGAGAGTCGGGCATATTTTCACTCTGACATGGAAAGGCTAATTATAAATGGTAACGTAAATTTTTCGGGTTTGTTTAAATGGATAAGTAATTTATATCTGAATTTTAGTTCTATTGGAGGAATAAGTTATTCATCCAAATGGTTGTAGTAACAACAGGAGAATTTTTAACTTACTCTGAATTTATTAAATTAATTTCACTTTTTATTCTGTTGGATCAACGAATAGCGATAAATATTTTTACAAAAACTTTTAAACTGAACTTTTAATTTAATGAAAATAATTAATATTTATTTTGAATTTTATTGGTTACGTCACAGTACAACTTCACCCTTTTAACTAAACGTTAAACAATTTATACCCATAATGTATAGTTTTTTGGTTCGTCTTCTTAGAAAGAGAGAAACATTTCTAATCTAAATTTGTTACAAAAAAAGATAAATGAAATAAATAAATTTAGTTACCGTGTACAAAAATATTTCTAAATTTATTGATTTAATATTTTCGGTTTCTTTAAATAATCAATTTTTTTTAGGTGAATTGATTATTTTCTTATCTCATATTTGTGAAGCAAAAGGAAAGAAATTTAAGACACATCTTTTTTTTTTTTTTTTAGTTATTTGAAATAAAAAAAACAGGGAAAAAATGCGTGAAGGTGAGTAATGTAAGTACAGATAATTAATATTATTTAAAAAACAGAAATTTACATGGTGGAACATTATGAAATTTATTAATTGAATAAAATAATAGAATTTTAAGAAACAAAATTTAGATGTCGATTTCTTAATTCAATTGAGTATTTTCTTATCTCATGAAGGAGAACGAAATTTAACACACATTTTTTTTTTGCCAAATTAAATTGTATTGTAATGTGCTTGAATTTTTTATTAACCTAGTACATCAACGACTAAGGTTACCACTAAGCATCTGCATATGCAATTTAAATCGATTCGGCGCATTGCCTCCTCTTAGGAAACATGAAGATTTCCTAAGAAGAATCCTTCGGTTAAAAGCTTATCCTGCACACCGACCGGAGATTATAGATGTTATTAATCATTGCCCACTACTTTATGTGTGTTTAGTACATAATGTGGTATATATCCATACTCTCTATATTCCATAATACTTGGAATATTTATTAAATTATACCAAATTAAATTAATTAAATTGAATTATTAAATTATACCAAATATTATTACCAATTATATTGTTATAGTATTGTATAAATATCAACTTTGAATTTAAATGTATTAGTATGTAAGTTGTAATTATAAATCAAAAAAGGATTGATTAACTCTTCTTGATCAAACCGTCTCACGAACAACATATAAAAAAAATATAAAATAAATTATATTATTGAATTATTGAATTCATTGTAATACAAATATTAAAACAGAATTTATTTAAAATAAAATATATAACAAGATTATTATATATAACAATGGTGACAGCGGTAAACAAAAATCAGTACGTAGATAAAGTGTGAAAAAAAAAAAAAAATTTAAATTTTCGCAAAGTCCTATTAAAAAGTGAACGGTAAAATATCAAGTAAAAGCACAAATAATACAATAATATATTTTTATATATGAATATAAATCAAAAATTATGCAAATAATTGAAGTTAAAATATTAATTCATATTAAATAAAATATATTCATATTAAATTTTTTTTTATTAATATCAAAATAAAAAATAAATAAAAATTAAAACAAGAAACACATGGTTTTAATGGGCCATCCCCAGATCAAATGAACCAACAAACAAGGAACAATTCATAGTGGGCTACTCCCAGATCAAATGAATTCAACTAATTTCAAATTTATAATGCACATGGTGGAAAACAACAAATAATTCCAGATCGAATGGATTCAACAATTTTCAAAATAGAAAATCATGGAGATAAACAATATGCACATGGTCGATGATAATAGCAACTGTAAATCAATTGGACATCTGTAATAACAACTTTAGAAAAGCAGTAATTGATTATAATATATTTAACAGGGTGAGTCATATGTAAAAAAAAACAAATAAAAATGAAAAGAAAAAAAAACAATAATAATATAAAAAATATATATACATTTATATATACATATATATATATTTATTAAATTATAATAATAACTAAGTAATTATAATACGAATGACTGATGCTAAGAATACTATTAATTTAAGAAATAGACCTATTAATAAATTAGATGAATTAAAAAAAAGAAGTTAGATCCAAGTCTGTGACTGGAATTGACGAAATGGAATTGTTTAAATGGATAGGTAATCTATATCTGAATTTTAGTTCTATTGGAAGATTAAGTTATTCATCCAAATGGTTGTAGTGTCTTTTATTATTTTGCATCAGAATTTTAACGAAGAATATCTTATTTCTTAACTTTGAAAATTTATTCATGTTTCACGACTTGGCTTTTGCATCACGTTATTGAAAAGATTTTTTTTAAGACGCAAATATTACGGAGCAACAGGAGAATTTTAAACTTACTCTGAACTGATTAAATTAATTTCACTTTTTATTCTGTTGGATCAACGAATAGAGAGAACTATTTTAACAAAAACTTTTAAACTGAACTTTTTATTTAATGAAAATAATTAATTAAATATTAATTTAATTTTTTATTTTGATTTTTATTGATTACGTCACAGTAAAACTTCACCCTTTTAACTATAAATGTTTCACAATTTATACCCAAAATATATAGTTTTTTGGTTCGTCTTCTTAGAGCGTGAGAAATATTTCTCCATTTTTTTTTAAGTGAATTGATTGTTTTCTTATCTAATAATATTAATATTTATTTATTTATTAATATTTGCGAAGCAAAGGGAAATAAATTTAATACACATTTTTTTTCTTTTAGTTATTTGAGATAAAAAAAATAGGGGAAAAATGCGTGAAGGTGATTAATGTAAGTACAGATAATTAATATTATTTAAAAAACAGAAATTTACAGGGTGGAACATTATGAAATTTATTAATTGAATAAAATAATAGAATTTTAAGTAATAAAATTTAGATGTCGATTGAAATAATTTTTCTATTGTTTTTACCTCAAAGTATTAAAATTGATAAGAATTGGCAAACAAATAATGTTTTCCTACGTGATTAAATCACTCATAATTAACGATATACGAATAAATATTCTTATCGTATTATATAAATTATTTACAATTAAATTAACACGCCATGATTGCCACACATAAAATTATGGAAGATTGATAAAATAATAATGTTGATCCATTTTTACATATCACTATATATTAATACACTAATATTTAAATTTTATTATACATATTTTGGTAAAAAAAACTGCATGGCGGTTTCATTTTAAATTATTATCTAAACATTGAATAACCAATTTGCATTAAAAATGAGCACCTAAATGAACGTGATTATTTATACATGCTAAGTTTTAAACGATTTCATTTAATTTGGCAAAAAAAAAAGTTGTGCGTTAAATTTCTTTCCCTTTCATGAGATAAGAAAATAATCAATTGATTTAAGAAAACTGATTATTTGAAAAAATGGAAAATATTAAATTCAATAATTCAGAAATATTTTTGTACACGTTACAAAATTCATTTATTTCATTTATCTTTTTTTTTTAATAATTTTGATAAGAAAGATAAGAAAACGAACCAAAAAACTATATATTTTTAGTATTAATTGTGTAACGGTTAGTTAAAAGGGTGAAGTTGTACTGTGACGTTACCAATAAAGTTCAAAATAAATATTAATTATTTTCATTAAATAAAAAGTTCAGTTTAAAAGTTTTTGTTAAAATAATTGTTTCGATTCGTTGATCCAACAGAATAAAAAGTGAAATCAATTTAGTTAGTTCAGAATAAGTTTAAAATTCTCCTGTTAATCCTGTTAACGTAATATTTGCGTCTTATAAAAAATCTTTTCAATAACATTATTCAAAAGCCTCGTTATCAAAATTCTTCTTATAAGATATTGTCTTCTAATTTTTTTTTATTTTAAATTCAGAACGTGTGGTATTAAAGTGAATAGCACGATAAATTTTTTTTAGGGAAATTTGTAGTTTTGCGTTTGGATCATAGATGGAGCAACAATATATATTTGTAAAATCAACCAATTTATTTGAGAATTATTTAATATAAAATATTTTATTTTATTATATAATACAAAATTAATATTTTTTAGTATTTAAAATAATATTTACATATTAATTCGAGAGAATATAAAAATGGATCATTTTTCGCATTAAATGAATCATCATCAACTTACTTACGATAAACATTTAATAAATTAGACATTTCCCTTTCATTGATTCGGATCATCCGTCTTGTTAAGTCAACAATTAAAGATTAAAATTAATTTTTAGTTTCTTTTCTTTTTTATTCTTTAATCAAAAAAATTATAAATAAATTTAGGGTGAAATTGATTGAAAACAGAACTTCAGACTTGACACTGTACGTCAGGGGGTCAATCTGGATAGTGAAAGGTCTTCGAGTTCTTGAGTCTCGACTGTTGTTTACAGAAGTTTTTTTTTCAGTCAATCAATTTTTCCTTAATAAACTTTTATTAATATTTTCTTATTTTAAACTTAATTATTTTTTCCCCGCCTCTTTAATTCTTTGTAATCAAATTTATTCAGTTTAATTATGTACGAAATCAATAAAATTTTAAATTATTTTTTAATCTCTGAACGAAATTTTGATTGGACAATCAATTGATGATTGTGCACAATTTTTCACTCTATTTCTTAACTTTAACTAAATTACATTAATTAATTAATTATAATTAATTTATATATAAAAATATCTTACATTATTAAAATTTATGTCATTATCCTAAATCCTACCAACAATTAAATCAGTTAATCAATTGAAAGTCTTCGTCCCTTCACAAAAGGAACACAATTGGATCAATTCTATTTTACATCAATTATTTTAATCTCTGACCAAACTTCTTCTTTTTTTTATTATTTTAGTTTCTATTTTTAAATGAAATTATTAAATTTAATTTATTTTCTGTCTCCCTCTAACTCTCTTTATTGAGAATTCGTGAAAAGTCAGTTGTGCAGATAATTTTAGAATTGATCCAAATGTAATTAAATTAAAGTAAAGTCATATCATATATTATGTGGTACCGTTAGTTGGATATTTTCTTAAATTTTATTAAAAAAAATTTTTACTAAAAGTAAAAGTCTTGTTGTTGTTAAAAAAAATTGGAACCAAAAAATTTTGTGTTTTTTTTTCATTTTTTTTGTTGAAATTTTTTTTTTTTTTTTTATAAAAAAAAGAAAAAAAACGAAATTTTAATTTTTTACTTAAGATTTTAAAGTTTGCTCACTTGTTCACTTGTAAAGGTTTCAAAGTAAAGTGGAGGAAATTCAACAAAATCATGTGAATTAAATTAATTTTCTTTCATTGATTATTTTCTATTAAATATTCTGCCACTTCTAATTTGTTACGTTTAGTAGCTAATTCTAATAATGCTGTCTCACCCTCTATATCAGTTGCGTTTATATCGCATTTATTATTTTCTATTAAATATTTTACGATTTCTAAATGACCCGAGTAAGCAGCTAAATGTAGCACTGTCCAATAATCACAATCAACTACATTACAATTAGCCACATTCTCTATAAGCAATCTCATCAGTTCATAATGTCCACAGTAAACATGTAAAGCATGTAAAGATGTTCCCCAACCACAACTAAAATTAATATCAGCCCCATAATTTATAACTAATAATTTCACAAGATCTAAATTACGATCTCTGTGGCAATAAATAAAGGTGGCCGTTCATTTATTAACTTTAGATCCACATTTGTTATTTTCTGTTCCATTAAATTTTTAATTTGTTCTTTTTTTAAATCTTTTAATAAATTATTTAAACTTTCAACATTCCCACTTCTTAATGCGGAATAAAACTTTGCATGCAGTAAATATTCATCATTATATGGGTAACAATATTTAACTAAATCAACGTGACCATAAAAAATAGTTTTTACACAAATTTCAGTTTTATTTTCTGCACCAAATTCAATTAAAACTTTTGTCATTTCTAAATTATTCTGCTGACTAGAAATTTGTAAAGGAGTCTCGTAATGATACTTTGCAGAATTTAAAATCTCTTGTAACTTTTGATTCGATTTCTTTTTAAAATGATTCAGAATTTTTTTCACGGCATCAATACTTCCACTTTCAACAATTAAATGGAAGGGAGTCGTTTTATCATCATCATCTTTATACTCAAAGAAAAATTCATCAATTATTTCACCATAATCAGAAGCATAACTCCAAATTGATAGTAAATGAATGTCATCAACATACCAAAAATTAAATCCTAGTAATTTAAGAGCATTCTTTAAGACATCCGTCTCCTTTCCCTTTTCTTTTAGTTGAAGTCTGATTACTTCCTGTACCAATCTATGAATACTTAACGCGCGGTCTTTAATGTTGAATATTTTTAAAGCAAATCAATTGCATCCTCTCACTTTCATCTTTCATTAATTCTGAAAAAATCTTATCTGGTTTTATGGAATCTGGAACAAGGTACGCCATAATTTCAATTATTTTAATTGAATCTTCGTTTTCTTTTTCAATATTTTTCAACGTGATGTTCCACGTTGTTAGAATTTATTATACTGACTGTTTTCATGGCGGTGCTCAAGTAATTTTGTTTTTAACAATTCATCTTTGTACGCTTTCAGATAATCGCTAACGTCAAATATCTCTCCGCGGAACTTTTTTTCCCTTTCATCTTTCATTTTAATGTACGCAACTGCTTGTCCTAAAGTAAGCGGAAAATAATCTAATTCATCAGTTGAATTATTTTTAATGTCTAAAGCGTTTTTTATAAATTCAAGAGCTTCATCAGAAATAAAATATTCTAAATTGATAACATCGATCGCACCTGTGTCAGCTAACCGCCACTTCTGATTACGGGAAGATATTAAAATGTGTGGTGCTTGAATATTAGACGGCAAGCATAATGGTAGAAAGTCTTTTATTATTTTGTATTCTTCTGCATTGTCAAATATAAATAAACATTTTTGTTTTCCAAATCTCGTATAAACATCTTCAGTAATCGATGCAACATCCCTCAACTTTTCTTTCTGTTCTATATCTTTTTCTGTAACAGGGATGTGTAGTTTTTTAGCTAATTTAGTAAGGGAGTCTTTTAAACTTTCATGAGTTTCAGAATTGATCCAGATCAGATTACCGTCAAATGCATCCTGTGATTCAATTGCATATTTTCTGGAAAGTTTACTCTTTCCAATTCCACCTAAGCCACTAAGTGGTTTGTGAGATTACGGCACTCCCTGCCGCGTGGTGTAGAGTTCGATGAAGTGTTTTAAGAATTTCAATTCTTCCTGTAAAAGTTGTCACAGGTTTCCTCATGTAACAAACCAGACGTGTTTCGTTTTATGTTGATCATTTTTAGTAGCTTCGTTTTTAATGATATTTTATATTTCTCTAACATCTGCAGCTATTTCGGTCGTATTCTCATTAGTGTTTTCAATTGTCGTTTTAATTTCACTAATATTCGCTTTAACTTGAATTAAGTCTGTGTGTATGTTTTCAATTGTTAGTTTAAGATTAATTAAATTTGTCACCCACAGCGTATTGTTATCAACTTTTTTAAGAATTTTAGTCTCAATAATACTCCAAACTTTATCTTCACCATTAATGATTCTCAATATATTTTCCAATCGTTGTTTGAGCACATTTTTTCTTAAATCACAATTTATAATCGGTTCTTTACCTGACGCATATGTTTTAATTGAAAACTCTTTAAAAGTTTCCCAAGAAAAAGGCAAACGATAACTAAAGTTACAAGACGAACCTTTTCTGGTTTATCTTGGTTAATTTCCAAGATGAGTTGAATAAAAATAGAATTTTATGTAATAAAATTTGGAAGCCTATTGAAATAATTTTTCTATTGGTTTTACCTGAAAGTATTAAAATTGATATGAATTGGCAAACAGATAATATTTTCTTACGTGGATTAATGACTCATAATCAACGATATACGAATTATCTTTCTTATCGTATTATATAAATTATTTAGAAAATTACGAAACTAAATTAAGACGCCATTTTTACCACACCTAAAATTATGAAGGATTAATGGATTGTTATGTCTTGAACCGTGAATGTAAGAAATGGAATCTTTTATTATAATACAATCTAAACAACTTTTTCTAGCACAAATATTTTAACTCAATATTATTAATAAAAGTCGAGCATATTTTTACTCTGACATGGAAAGGCAAATTATAAATGGTAACTTAAATTTTTCCGGTATGTTTAAATGGATAAGTAATCTATATCTGAATTTTAGTTCTATTGGAGGATTAAGTTATTCATCCAAAGGTTGTAGTGTCTTTTATTATTTTGAATCGGAATTTTAACGAAGAAAATCTTATTTCATAACATTTAACGTTATTGAAAAGATTTTTTATAAGACGCAAATATTACAGAACAGCAGTAGAATTTTAAACTTTCTAAATTAATTTCACTTTTTATTCGAATAGTGATAATTATTTAACAAAAAAAAAACATTTAAACTGAACTTTTTATTTAATGAAAATAATTAATATTTATTTTGAATTTTATTGGTTACGTCACAGTACAACTTCACCCTTTTAACTTAACGTTACACAATTTATACCCAGACTATATGGTGTTTTGGTTCGTCTTCTTATCTTTCTTATCAAAATTATTAAAAAAAAAGTTAAATGAAATAAATGAATTTTGTAACGTGTTCAAAAATATTTCTAAATTTATTGAATTTAATATTTTCGGTTTCTTTAAATAATCAGTTTTTTTTTAAATGAATTGATTATTTTCTTATCTCATGAAATATATTTGCGAAGCAAAGGGAAATAAATTTAATACACATCTTTGTTTTTCTTTTTCTTTTCTTTTAGTTATTTGAGATAAAAAAGAACAGGGGAAAAATGGGTGAAGGTGAGTAATGTAAATACAAATAATTAATATTATTTAAATAACAGAAATTTACAGGGTGGAACATTATGAAATTTTAGTTTAATTATTTGTCTCTTTTCTTCAACAGATTCTCTACGAAAACAAAACATGAATAAAAAATTAAATCAAATCTATAAAAAAATAATTACGGAATCTAATTCATGGCGGTAAGAAATTTATTCTATTTAAATTATTCAAGATTACTAAACGATTGTTTCTTTTATAGAAAATCATCCAAATTCTAAATGATTTAAGAAAATATTTATCATCGAAATCCAGAATTTATTAATCCAGTAATAATTAAAAATGGCTGAACGTGAGGATCCAGATGACAACAATGGAGACTTAATTGGAAGACTTAAAGTTTTTTGTGAATGTTTTGTAAAAATATTTCGAAAAAGAATTAAACGAAATTGAAGCTGTGGGTGGAACACATGAAATAGGAAAGATGGTGAATAACTGCCACAAATTCGAGTCATTAATTGGTTCCACAAAATTTGCAGCTCTAAATTAATTGATGCTGAATTGAGGTCGATAAAAGATGATAAAGACTTTAGAAAAATGTTGGCTTCTGCTGCAGGGGACATTTTTTGGTGCTTCCAGAACCAGTTTATGTTAGTTACTGATGACATTAATATGGTAGCAATTGGAATGAAGACCTTAGCCTTTGATGGTGTGTCCAGATTGTTTGATTATATATTTTCAACAAAAACAGGAAAATAAATATCAAAACATTTTGTGATTTTATAACAAAAGGATTTAGTTTTGGTAAATCTAAAAGTGGGCATATGATAAAGTATTAAAGTCATTTATATAAAACGTCAGAATTATATGAAGACGTGCAGATCTTGGAAATTAACCAAGATGAACCAAAAAAATACCACAACAGAAAATGTTCGTCTTGTAACTTTAGTTATCGCTTTTCTTCTCCTTGGGAAACTTTTACAGAGTTTTCAGTTAAAACATATGCATCAGGTGAAGAACCGATTGCAAACTGCGATTTAAAAAAAATGTGCTAAAACAATAATTGGAAAATATATTGAGAATCATTAATGGTGAAGATAAAGTTTGAATATTAATGAGACAACAACTAAAATTCTTAAAAAAGTTGATAACAATACGCTGTGGGTGTCTAATGTTACCACAAATTTAATTAATCTTAAACCAACAATTGAAAGCATACACCCTGACACAATTCAAGTTAAAGCGGATATTAGTGAAATTAAACCGACAATTGAAAACACTAATGAGAATACGACCCAAATAGCTGCAGATGTTATTGAAATAAAAATATCATTGAAATCGAAGCTACTAAAAATGATCAACATAAAACGAAACACGTCTGGTTTGACATGAGGAAACCTGTGACAACTTTTACAGGAAGAATTGAAATTCTTAAAATACTTCATCGAACTTTACACCACGCGACAGGGAGTGTCGTAATCTCACAAACCACTTCTGTTAGTGGCTTATGTGGAATTGGAGTGAACTTTCCAGAAAGTGTGCCATTCAATATCAATATGCTTATGAGGGTAATCTGATCTGGATCAATTCTAAAACTCATGAAAGTTTAAAAAACTCCTTTACTAGATTAGCTAAAAAACTACACATCCCTGTTACAGAAAAAGATACAGAACAGAAAGAAAAGTTGATGGATGTTGTATCGATTACTGAAGATGTTTATACGAGATTTGGAAAAGGAAAATGTTTATTTATATTTAACAATGCAGAAAAATACAAAATAATAAAAGACTTTCTACCATTATGCTTGCCGTCTAATATTCAAACACGACACATTTTAATAACTTCCCATTAATCAAAAGTGGCAATGTGCTGACACAGGTGCGATCGATGTGATTAATTTAGAATATTTCACTTCTAATGAAGCTCTTGACTTAATAAAAAACGCTTTAGACAAAATAAACAATTCAATAAATCAAGACTTTGGCAAAAGATTTAGATTTTTTTCCGCTTGCTTTAGGACAAGCAGTTGCGTACATTAAAATGAAAGATGAAAGGAAAAAAAAGTTCCGCGGAGAGACATTTGGCGTTAGTGATTATCTGAAAGCGTACAAAGATGAATCGTTTAAAACAAAATTACTTGAGCACCGCCATGAAAACAGTCAGTATAACAAGACTGTTCTAACAACGTGGAACATCACGTTGAAAAATATTGAAAAAGAAAACAAAGATTCAATTAAAATAATTGAAATTATGGCGTACCTCGTTCCTGATTCCATAAAACCAGATAAGATTTTTTCAGAATTAATGAAAGATGAAGAAAAGCGAGAGGATGCAATTGATTTGCTTTTAAAATATTCAATGATCAACATTAAAGATCGCGTGTTAAGTATTCATAGATTGGTACAGGAAGTAATCAGACTTCAACTAAAAAAAAAGGGAAAGGAGACGGATGTCTTAAAGAATGCTATTAAATTATTAGGATTTAATTTTTGGTATGTTGATGACATTCATTTACTATCAATTTGGTGTTATGCTTCTGATTATGGTGAAATAATTGATGAATTTTTCTTTAAGTATAAAGATGATGATGATAAAACGACTCCCTTCCATTTAATTGTTGAAAGTGGAAATATTGATGCAGTGAAAAAAATTCTGAATCATTTTAAAAAGAAATCGAATGAAAAGTTACAAGAGATTTTAAATTCTGCAAAGTATCATTACGAGACTCCTTTACAGATTTCTATTCAGCAGAATAATTTAGAAATGACAAAAGTTTTAATTGAATTTGGTGCAGAAAATAAAACTGAAATTTGTGTAAAAACTATTTTTTATGGTCACGTTGATTTGGTTAAATATTTTTACCCAAATAATAATGAATATTTACTGCATGCAAAGTTTTATTCCGCATTAAGAAATGTGATTGTTGAAAGTTTAAATAATTTATTAAAAGATTTAAAAAAGGATCAAATTAAAAATTTAATGGAACAGAAAATAACAAATGTGGATCTAAAGTTAATAAATGAACGGTCACCTTTATTTATTGCCACAGAGATCGTAATTTGGATCTTGTGAAATTATTAGTTATAAATTATGGGGCTGATATTAATTTTAGTTGTGGTTGGGGAACATCTTTACATGCTTTACATGTTTACTGTGGACATTATGAACTGATGAAATTTTTTATAGAGAATGTGGCTAATTGTAATGTAGTTGATTGTGTTTATTGGACAGTGTTACATTTAGCTGCTTACTCGGGTCATTTAGAAATCGTAAAATATTTAATAGAAAATAATAAATGCGATATAAACGCAACTGATATAGAGGGTGAGACAGCATTATTAGAATTAGCTACTAAACGTAACAAATTAGAAGTCGCAGAATATTTAATAGAAAATAATCAATGAAAGCAAATTAATTTAATTCACATGATTGTGTTGAATTTCTTCCACTTTACTTTGATACCTTTACAAGTGAACAAGTGAGAAAACTTTAAAATCTTAAGTGAAAAATTAAAATTTCGTTTTTTTTAAATTTTTTTCAAGGAAAAAAAAATTTCAACAAAAAAAATTAAAAAAACCCAAAATTTTTTTTTAAATTTCTTTAAATTTTCTATTTTTCTTTAATTGTGGAAATAATCGTAGGAATTTTAATAAAAGAAATTTAAAAATCGTACGAAAAGAAATGGAAATTTTTTAAGGAAAATAATTTTTTGGTCCCAATTTTTTTTTTAACAACAACAAGACTTTTACTTTTAATTAAAAAATTTTCCTTATATTTTATTTTTTTTCAAAAATTAAATTTACACAAATATTCGTATTTAAATGAACTTTCATAAATAAATAATAATTTATTTTATTAAATGGAAAATTATCGGTGTTTTAAATGGAAAAACTGGGAAAAATAAAAATAAAGAAAATAAAAAAAAAATCAAAATGTTGATAAAAAAAAATTTCACCATTGGAGAAAAATGTGAAGTTTTCATAATTTTCTTAATATGTAAATTTTTTAAGAAAACTTTAAGAAAATATCCAACTAACGGTACCACATAATATATGATATGACTTTACTTTAATTTAATTCCATTTGCATCAATTCTAAAATTGTCTGCACAACTGACTTTTCATGGAATTTCAATAAAAAGAGTTAGAGGGAGACAGAAAATAAATTAAATTTAATAATTTGATTTAAAAATAGAAACAAAAATAATAAAAAGAAGAAGAAGTTGGGTCAGAGATTAAAATAATTGATGTAAAATAGAATTGATCCAATTGTGTTCCTTTTGTGAAGGGACGAAGACTTTGAATTGATTAACAGATTTAATTGTTGGTAGGATTTAGGATAATGACATAAATTTTAATAATGTAAGATATTTTTGTATATAAATTATGTATAATTAATTAATTAATGTTATTTAGTTAAAGTTAAGAAATAGAGTGAAAAATTGTGCACAATCAACAATTGATTGTCCAATCAAAATTTCGTTCAAAGATTAAAAAATAATTTAAAATTTTAATGTGTTCGTTCTTTGTAATTAATTAAACTGAATAAATTTGATTACAAAGAATTAAAGAGGCGGGGAAAAAATCATTAAGTTTAGAATAAGAAAATATTAATAAAAGTTTATTAAGGAAAAATTGATTGACTGAAAAGAAAACTTCTGTAAACAACAGTCGAGACTCAAGAACTCGGGGACCTTTCACTATCCAGATTGACCCCCTGACCTGTGTCAAGTCTGAAGTTCTGTTTTCAATCAATTTCACCATAAATTTATTTATAATTTTTTTGATTAAAGAATAAAAAGAAAAGAAACTAAAAATTAATTTTAATCTTTAGTTGTTGACTTAACAAGACGGATGATCGTTATAAATGAATCCGATTCAATTAATATAATTAAAGTGAACTGTCTAATTTACTAAATGTTGATCGTAAGTAAGTTGATGATGATTCATTTAATGCGAAAAATGATCTATTTTTATTACAATTAATCTTAATCATTAAACTTAATTATTAGAAACAATTTTTGTATATTTTGTATTGTTTGTATTATTTTTTTCATTTTTAAATTTTTAAATAAAATAAAAAAATGTTCTTTTTTTAATTTTTTTTTTCTTTTCATTGATTTTCTATTTTTATTTAATGGTGGAACTTATAAGTAGAAAGGTAAATATTATTTTAAATATTAAAAAATATTAATTTTGGATTATACATTAAAATAAAATATTTTATATTAAATAATTTTCAAATATATTGGTTGATTTTACAACTGCGTATTGTTGCTCCATCTATGATCCAAGAGCAAAACTACAAATTTCCCTAAAAAAAATTTATCGTGCTATTCACTTTACTCTAATGAGTTAATACCACACGTTCTGAATGTAAAATAAAAAAAAATATTAGAAGAAAATATCTTAGCAGCTATACAATTTTAATAAAATTTCATTAATCTTCATATATAAAAAGAAATATTATGATGATTGATACGTACGACAGTTAGGGAAAATAAAAGGAACGGAATCAGAAGGAACTAGCCTTGGTATACTCCAACATTTTGTCCAGAAGCTTGGTGCGAACAACCCACAAAACTACATAGACACAGAATTTATATCACATTTGTCAATAAATATAATTAAGTTATAAGTTTTCCTTTAATAATATAAATAAAAAAAATTTTTATAAAAAAAAATTTGTCAAATTTGACAAGTAATTTTTTACGTATTTATATATTTTTTAATAATATGTACATACTACATGTGCATATATGAACTCTTCTAACGCTATACAAAAAATACGCACACAACTAAAGATATTATTATTATTATATTTAAATTTAAAGTACATCAACCGTTAAAGGTTATTAATACTAAGTTCAAATAAAATTTCTATTGAATTAAAGGTAATTGAAATTTCTCGTTTATATTTGCTTAATTAATCCGGTTATCTCTATATATTTGATTAATTTATCTACTGCAGCAGGTGTATTTTCAAAACACTCTTTGAGATTTTTTGGCATTTTGAGACTATTTCTTTCTTTACTGAATTTACTGCATTCACAAGATGTTCTACCGTTACTGGCGTCTGACAGATGTCGCATAATGGTTGCTGTGTCTTATTCATTAGGTAACTATGTGTTATTTTAGTATGCCCAATACGCATTCTCGTTATAGCTCTTTGCCGGTTTCTGTTATATACATTTATCCATTTTTCAGTGGTACTTTTCAACATTCTTAATTTATTATTTGTTATTTTCTGCCATACTTCTTCCCATTTCTTCTGAATTTGTCTTTTATTTTCAATTTTAAATTCATCTTCCAGAAGCTTGGTGCGAACAATCCACAAAACTACATAGACACAGAAATTATATCATATTTGTCGATAATTATAATTGAGAAAACAACAGCCATAATCATCCGTTTTCTTAATTTTTTTTTATTATTTTTTCCATTTTTTTCCATTTAAAACACGTTCACTTTATTAGTTTTTTATGAAAGTACATTTAATTAACAATATTTGTGAAAATTTGATTTTTCAAAAAAAATTAAATAGAAGCAAAAGTTTTTTATTTAAAGTAAAAAATTCTTGTTGTTGTCAAAAAAAATTGGAACAATTGAGAAAAAAAATGACCAAAAATTTTTTTCATTAAAAAATATTGATTTTTTTCTTGTACGATTTTTATAAATTTTCTTCATCAAAATTCTACTTATAATTTCCATCATCAAATAAAAATAGAAAATCAATGAAAAGAAAAAAAAATTAAAAAAAGAAAATTTTTTTATTTTATTTAAAAATTTAAAAATGAAAAAAAAAATACAAACAATACAAAATATACAAAAATTGTTTTTAATGATTGAGTTTAATGATTAAGATTAATTGTAATAATTAATGAAAATACCAGGGCGAAGCATTCGCATTAAATGAATCATCATCAACTTACTTACGATAAACATTTAGTAAATTAGACAGTTCACTTTAATTATATTCATTGATTCGGATTCATTAAAACGATCATCCGTTATTTAAAACACGTTCACTTTATTAGTTTTTTATGAAAGTACATTTAATTAACAATATTTGTGTAAATTTGATTTTAAATTAAATTAAATAGAAGCAAAAGTTTTTTATTAAAAGTAAAAAATTCTTGTTGCTGTCAAAAAAAATTGGACCAATTGAGAAAAAAATGACCAAAAATTTTATTCATTTTAATTATATTCATTGATTCGGATTCATTAACACGATCATCCGTCTTGTTAATTTAACAATTAGAGATTAAAATTAATTAATTAATTTTTAACAAAAAAATTATAAATAAATTGATTGAAATCAATAATTTTTCACTATTTTTCTTAACTTTAACTAAATTTTTTTTTTTTTTTTTTTACTCTTTGTACTTGCTTTATGCAAGCCTCCTTAACTTTTTAACGTCCCCTTTTTCCGCTTTCGCCAAACTGAGCGACGAGACCTACTATTTTTAAGGTGGGATCTGAACCACCTAGCATCTGCACATTCATTTTTATGCCTGATTCGGCACATTGCCAGCTCTTAGGAAACATGCAGATTCTTTAACTAAATTAAATTAATTAAAAAATACAAGTAAAATTACATCAATGGTGGTACCGTTAAATAGATATTTTCACAAATTTTATGAAAAAAAAAAAATACAAATTAAGGAGATAAAAATTTCAAATTTTTTCTAATGATCAACATTTTTTTTTTCTTCATTTTTTTTATTTATCACAAATTTTCCATTTAAAAAATAATTTATTATTTAGTTATGAAAGTACATTTAATTAGCAATATTTATATAAATTTGGTTTATCGTAAAAATTAAATATAAGCAAAATTTTTTAAAAAAAGTAAAAGTGTTGATTGGTTGAGGGAGAAAAATGTCCAAAAAAAATGTCAATTCATTAAAAGTTATTTATTTTTTTCTAATATGATTTAAATAATTTTCTTATAAAAATTCTTCTTATCATCATCAAATAAAAATAGAAATTCAATGAAAATGAAAAAAAATTAAAAAAAAATCGTTTTTTTTTTGGGATTTTTAAATTTTTTTTGAACGTTTGTCAAAAAAGATTTTTTCAAGTCTTCCTTCCTTTTTTTCTCCTTTTTTATTTTGCTTTATGAATTTTATTTCATTAATTTCTTTCGTTAAATATTTAACAATTTCTAATTCACCATCTATGGCAGCATTATGTAACAAGATATTATCAACATGATTAAATTCCTTACAATTAGCCCCATTCTTTATGAGAAAATTCATTATTTCATAATTCCAACGTATAACAGCAGAATCTAATGGTGTTCCATGATATTTGCTAAAGTTAACATCAGCTTTATACTTTATAAATAATTTCACAATGTCCAAATTATTATTATCTGTGGCATAATGTAAAGGAGCCGGTTGAATTATAAACCGTGGATTTAAATTTGTTAATTTTTGTTCAAATATATTCTGAATTTGTTTATTTATTTACTTTACCAAGAAATTATTCAAACTTTTCACATCTTTACTTTTTAATGATAAATAAAACACACAGTACAACTTCACCCTTTTAACAAAAGAATTCACAATTTTTACTGAACTGGTTCGTCGTCATATAAAGAAATATTTCTTATCAAAATTACTTTAAAAAAAATCAAATAAATAAATTTTTCAACGTGTACAAAAATATTTCTAAATTATTGATTTTAATATTTTCAATTTATTGAAATATTTGCTTCATGAAGTCCATTTAGATTCTTTTCATATCTTATGAAAAATTTTAACGAAACATCAAAGGTAGTGAAGTTATAATGGTTACGATAATAAAAATACATAAAATTGGAATTGGAATTGAATAAATAATAAGAGAAAAAATGATTAAAATAATTGAACCCAAACATTCTTCCTATACGGGAATGCTAGCAATTCTACAAAATTGACAATTTTCATGAATTTGTAGGTAAATATTTATGCAGCTGGAAACTTAAGTAAATAAATTCTTCTTATTCAATGGAATTGTCGTAACATTTATTTGTTTTGTCTTGAGTTTTAAAATCAAACACGGTGTCCTTTCTTATAAGCTGTACAGAAAACACATAAAAAAATAATATATTTAAAAAAATATACAGTTGATAAATTTGATTTAAAAATGGGACGGGACAAGATAATTTTAGAGAAAGAAAATCACTAACGTTAAACGTTGAAACATATTTTTGTTTCTTCTTTACTAGACAGACAGATGGAATTTTTAGTACTCTTAATACTAAATCTGTCAATAATAGATTTGGTTTATTTGTTGTTATTTTATAAATTGTTGAATCATTATTTTTTGTTAAATTTAATAACGGATTGGAATTCTATAATTATGTCTAAATAATCACCACTGTAAAATTCTAAATAAATGAAAATTATTGAAAAATAACATTTAAAAAGAATTTAAAATTTAATAATTCTAAAGAATGAATTTAATTAATAAATGCAGTGAATAACTTTAATTATAATTAATAATATTACAAATGGAATGATAGAATAATTTCTTCCTGAACCACGCTCTTTCATTCTCCCACACTTTTCACTCATTTTACATTCTTTTAAATGTAAAGTAAAAATTTATGAAAATAAAATGAATAAATGCGCTTTTGTTTATTTTAGAAGCTTTTAGTTATGAAGTAGCCGCCGCCGAAATTTATGGTTTAATTTTTAGTAACAGTTTGCGTACTCCTAAATGTCCGCAAAAAAAATTTATTTTAGAACTTTGTGTCTTTATTTAAAAAAAAAACGTCGTAATAGATTTGATTCTTTTAATTAAGTAAATTTATTTGTGAATTTAATGAAAATTATTAAAAAAACAAAAACACAAGAAAAACACAATTTAATTTGATTTTAGTTTAAAAAAAAATATGAAAGAATTTTGATTTACAAACCAAATAAAAATTACAACTAATTAAAATTAAAGTGTCTCGGTTGTGGCATAGAAAGTCTTTCAGTCAATCAATTTTTCCTTAATAAAAAAAAACTTTAATATAAATTTAAAAATATTAATGGTAAGGAGAAAGTAAATGTTGTAAATTCATTTACAAGTCTTCTAAAGAAATTTAAATTACAACTTTTTTTTACTTCTTTTTTTTTTATTTTAACTAATAGAATTAAGCGAAAATCTTACCATTTCTTAATAGATTCTCCACTCAGCACCATTCGTTGGCTTATAGCAAAAGTGTTTCCTTCTCACTCTTACCTATATTAACCGCATGCTAATAAATCACATTGCATTGAAAAGAAAAAAAAAAGAAATCAGTAGGCCGTTTCAGTAAAAAAAGTGGTAAAATTCAAGTGAGTGTTAAAATATTTTTCCCACTCTACTAGTTATCACATTTGAAATTAGAGTGTTTCTGTAAATCTTGTGTTAACTTTATTCTTAAAACTCACAGTATTTTAATTGCATCTGACAATACTTTTGTTTTGACGTTTGAGTTGACACAAAATTTTATTCTATTTAAATTTTAAACTCAATATTAAATATAATAATATTATTATTAAACTAAAAGTGTAACAATAACAAGTAAGTAAAAATCACAAGTAAGTAAGTAAGTAAGTGAAAATAACAAGTAAGTAAAAATCTGTTAAGAATGTATTATCATAATTCGTATTTTAATGGTTTCGTTTCTTATTTTTTTTTTAGAATCTTTTTATATGGCGTATATTGGACTCTTATTGATAGTTGCAGAAGAGGAAGACATCGACTTAACCAATTAAGAATACACAGAAGACACTGCTATTTCAATTGGAAAGGATATCATTCCAAAAATGTTCAACTAGTAGAGTTACTTACATTAAATTTATTTAAAATAGTATTAAATTTGTTCTCTCTTTAATAGGTATGTGACTACAATTTAAATATTTTGAATGTTTTTGCAAGATATGGAGGTGCAACTCATGATGCTTTTATTTGGGATGCTAGTCAATTAAATGCATCACTTAAACAAATGTATTCAAGAGACAACAACATTAATCAATGGCTCATTGGTAAAAAATAAGTGTATTATTTATTTTCTTTTATTTATATTATTTTTTATTTGTAGGTGACTCTGGAATTATTAATGCCTGTTGTGTGTTGCACAATATTTTGCAATTTCACAAATTCGGTGAAGAAGATTTTGATGATGATGAGAATGAAGATTCTATTGCTCATGAAGAAGAAAATTATAACAATAATGGTGGACTATTGAGGGATTTATTAGAAAGACAACAATATTTTTTATACATATTTATTATGTATTTATTTATTTTTTATACAAAACTTAGAACTAAAATAAATTTATACATAAATTCAATTGTATCATGGTTTTTATTATATTGTTAATTCAATCTTATAATTTTTAATTCTGTCGAATGATACTTAAGTTTATTTTTAACAAATGTTTTGTATCGTCGTGATTTCTTTGCACTTGATCCATGATTTCTCTATGCATTTTGTTCGCTTTGTCAGACGCACTGGAATATCGGCTACTCTTGTCATTTAATATTTTATTATTAAAAATAATTAAAATTTAAAAAGCCTCATTCTACTTACAATTTTTGGTTCCATTTTTATTTATAAATAACAATTGCACTTTTTAATAATAATAATGAGAATAGTTATCACGCACAAAATAGATGGTGGTAATTTTATGTGTCAAAATTTATTTTTACCACTATCACTTAGTTACAGAAACACTTTTGAAACTGACAGCCAGTGGTAGTGAGAAAATTTAACATTCGTAAGTTATAGAAACACTTCAAGTGGTAATAATATTTTTAACACTTTTTGATGACGTTTCAGTGGGAAAATTACCATTTTTGAGTTACTGAAACGGCCTACAGAGGAGGAAACAAAAGAGGAAAAGATGGTGATGGAAATTTGTAAATGGTTGAGTCAATTTAAAGAAAAACAAATTTATTATTTTTAAATTATCAAAAATTTTATTTATTTAATTGTGTTTATTGAGTTTTACAATTTTGTGATGTTAGTGTCATTGACGTTAATTTCTAACTTAAACTAATTAACATTCTAAAGTGAATCATTTTTTTTTGAAAAAATTAAACCCGCATGTGACACGATACAATTGTTTGTCTTTTTATTTCTTTAAACTTTATTCTGACTAATTTTCTATAAGCGAAAAACTTTTATAAATTAATTTAATTATATTTTTATTCTAAATTCAGTCAATTAAATTATAAATTTTAATTCTTTTATAAGTTAATTCATCCAACAAAAATTATCCCTGAATTTCTCTTCTACTGAATTATATTCACACAAAGTCATTTTGTATTCATGATTGAACAGAAAATTTAAGGCAAAACCGATTCTAAAATTACAAATAAAAATTAAAAAGTGAATTAAATTTAAGAAAAGTGATCGGATGCTGGTGGTGGTACCGTTAGTTACATATTTTCAATAAAGTTAGAAATTTTTGTATTTAAATTAATTAATTAAATTTAATGTAATTTAGTTAAAGTTAAGAAAAAAGTGTGAAAAATATTGTGCACAATCAACAATCGATTGTCCAAATCAAAATTTCCTTTAAAATTAAGAAATAATTTCAAATTTTAATGAAATCCTGACTTTTTTTTTAATTAATTAAACTGAATAAATTTGATTACAAACAATTATAGAGGAGGCGGGGAAAATATCATTAAGAATAAAATGAGAAAAAAATTAATTAAAGTTTATTAACGAAAAATTGATTGACTGAAAAACAAAAGCTTTTTTTTAACAACAACAAAATTCAACAAACAAAATTTAAAAAAATTAAAAAAATTAATTTTTGGTTTTTTATTTGAAAGTGGAAATGATAGAAAGAATTTTAACTGATAATTTATTAAAATCGGACAACAACAAATTCCTTTTTTTTTTTTAATAAAAATCATTTTTTGTTCAATTTTCTTCTACGCCAACAACAATTTTTTTTATTTTATTTAAAATTTTATTAATTTAAAATTTTTACCAAAAACAAAATTTATACAAAAATTGCTAATTGATTGTACTTTCATAAATAATTAATAATTTATTCTATAAATAGAAATTTCTAGAAGTTTTCAATGAAATTGATTGTGCACAATATTTTTCACACTTTTTTCTTAACTTTAACTAAATTACATTAAATTTAATTAATTAATTTAAATACAAAAATTTCTAACTTAATTTAAAATTTGTGTCATTATACTAAATCCTACCAACAACTAAATCAGTTAATCAATACAAAGTCCAAAGTCCAAAGTCCTTCACACAGGACAACATTTGGTAGAATTCTAATTTTACATCAATTATTTTAAGTTCTGATACAACTTCTTCTTCTTCTTCTTTTCTTCTTCTTCTTCTTTTTCTTATTATTTTTGTTTCTATTTTTAAATGAAAATTTAAATTTAATTTAATTTCTGTCTCCCTCTCTCTCTCTCTCTCTCTGTCTCTCTCTGTCTCTCTCTATTATGATTTAATGATTTTCCCACCAAAAATTAAATGAACCAATTTAATTTTTCTGTTAATTTTTTTCCATTCTTTGCAAATTTAAATTCAGAATGAAAGAGAAAAAAGTTAAATAAAAGAAGAATCACAACAATGGATGTTGATGCCCATTAGTTGGTTATTTTCACAAATTTAAAATAAAAAAAAAATAACCAAACTGAATTTTCAAATGGAAATTAACGGAAATTTTTCATTCTTTTGTTTTGTGAAATTTTTGTTTTTATGAAAATCTCTAGTTTTTGTTGTTGTTTTTATTTCTTTGTTTTTCTCCACCTAATAATGAATGTTGATCGCATTAGAATTTATTTGGAAAAAAAAAAAATGAAAAATGAAAAGAAGAAAATTCTACAATAAAAGTCAGATGTACAGATGTTGTGGATGTTCGCAATAAAAGTGTAATTGTTGATTAAACATGTTTTTATTTAGTGCTTCTCTGTACAAGTTCAGATCAAGAGTGACCTTTTTAATCCCATTTAAAGATCAATTTTTAATTATTCAATTATCGATTATTCAACTATCGATTAATATAATACAATAATTCATTTATATGTGAATGTAATCAATAACAATTCATTTATAACACAACGCATTCTATTTACATTTATTTATTATATAAATAAATAAATAACACAGACAATTTTAGAATTGAATAAAATTGAAATAAAAGTAAAATTATATCAATGGTGGTACCGTCAGAAAAATATTTTCTGAAATTTTATGAACAAAATTAACAAATTAAGAAAATTATGCAAATTTTACATTTTTCATCAATGATGAAATTTTTTTTATCAACATTTTGATTTTTTTTTTTTATTTTCTTTATTTTTATTTTTATTTTTACCAATTTTTCCATTTAAAACACCCGATAATTTTCAATTTAAAAAATAAATTATTATTTATTTATTAAAGAAGATTTTATTAGCAATATTTGAATAAATTTTGTTTTACGTAAAAATTAAATATAATCAAAATTTTTTATGAAAAGTAAAAGTCTTGTTTTTGTTACCAAAAAATTGTTTTCCTTAAAAAATTTCCATTTTTTTCTGTACGATTTTTAAAATTTTTTTATTAAAATTCTTCTTATAAATTCCATCATCAAATAAAAACAGAAAATTTTTGAAAAGAAAAAAAAGTGAAAAATAAATCGATTTTTTTTTTTTGATTTTAAAAGTTTTTTTTTTTAATTTTTGATAAAAGAATTTTTTAAGTTTTCCTTCCTTTTTTTTCTCTTTTTCCCTTTTTTTTATATTTTTTTTTTAATTTTTTTGAACTTTGTTTGTTGAATTTGTTTCATTATTTATTTTCGTTAAATATTCTACAATTTCTATTTTATCAGTAGCTAAATCTAATGCTATCTGACCCTCTATATCAGTTGCGTTTATATCGCATTTATTAGTTTCTATTAAATATTTTACGATATCTAAATGACCCCAGAAAGCAGCTAAATGTAATACTGTCTTACCCATTTTATCAGTTGCGTTTAGATCGCATTTACTAGTTTCTATTAAATATTTTACGTTTTCTAATCGAACACAGGAAGCAGCTAAATATAATGCTGTCTGACCACATTTATTAGTTGCGTTTATATCACATTTATTATTTTCTATTAAATATTTTACGATATCTAAATGACCACAGGAAGCAGCATAATGTAAAACTGTCTCACCACGACCATCAACTGTATTACAATTGGCTCCATTCTCTATGAGAATTTTACATAATTCATACTTCCTAATTAAAACACGATTAAGTAAAATTTTTTGATAACTTTTTTTTCTAAAGTTAGCATTAGCTTTATACTTTATAAATAATTTCACAATTTCTAAATTATCATTCTTTACAGCATAATATAAAGGAGGAGGATGAGTTATAAACTTTGGATCTAAATTTGTTAATTTCTGTTCAAATATATTTTGAATTTGTTCATTTGTTAACTTTTCTAATAAATTATTTAAACTTTTCACATCTTTACTTTTCAATGCTGAATAAAACTTTGCATTTATTAAATATTCATCATTGTTTGGGTACAAATATTCAACGATTTCTACGTGGCCATCAAAAATACTTGCTACACAAGTTTTTGTATCTTTTTCTGCACCAAATTCAATTTTTAAAAGTTTTATCATTTCTAAACTATTCTGCTTACTAGAAATGGTTAAAGGAGTCTCTTTATAATAATTTTTTTGATTTAAAATCTTTTCAAACTCTTTATTCGAAGTGGTTTTAAAATGATTTAGAATTTTTTTAACTGTATCAATATCATCACTTTTCACAATTGAATGGAAGAGAGTATTTCTAGCAATACTTTTATATTTAAAAAAAAACTTATTAATTATTTCACCATGATTACATGCATAACTCCAAACTGATAATAAATTACTGTTACCATACTTGCTTATATTAAATCCTAATAATTCAAGAGCATCCACTAAGACATCCTTCTCTCTACTCTGGTCTTTCAATTGAAGTCTTATAACTTCTTGAACTAATCGATGAATACTTAAAACGCCCTTTTTAATGTTGACCATGGAATATTGTACAAGTAAATCAGTTGCTTTCTCTCGCATTTTTTCATCTCTTATTAAATTTGAAAAAACGATGCCTGGTTTTATTGAATCAGGAACGAGGTACGCCATAATTTCAATTATTTTAATTGAATCTTCGTTTTCTTCTTTAATATTTTCTAACGTGACGTTCCATGTTGTTAGAACCGTTTCGTTATATTGACTATTTTTATGGCGGTGCTTAAGTAATTCGACTTTAATCGATGCATCTTGGTACTCTTCGAGATAATCTTTCACTTCAAATTTCTCTCTTCCATTCTGTGTTGCGCTTATATTTTTCATTTGAATGTAAGCCACTGCTTGTCCTAAAGCAAGTGGAAAATTCCCTAATTGGTTTCCCAAATTCATTATTTCGTCATCACCTGAATTATTTTCAGTGGGAATTTTTAATGCGTTTTTTATGAAGTCAAGAGATTCTTCAAAACTGAAATATTCTAAATTAATTACACACACGTCTCCCGTATCAGCTAAATTCCAATCCTGATTACGGGAAGTTATTAAAATATGTGGCTTTTGAGAAGGTAATGAAAACGGTAGAAATTCTTTAATTATTTCATATTTTTCCGCATTGTCGAATATGAATAAACATTTTCCATTGCCAAAATGCCTATAAATATTTTGAATAATTAATGCAATTTTTCTATCATCGACTGGAATATTAAGTTGTTCTGCTAATCTAGTAAATGAGTCCTTTAGACTATCTTGTGTTTCTGAATTGATCCAGATCAGATTGTTGTCATACGAATCCTGATATTTAATTGCATACTTTCTTGAAAGTTCACTCTTTCCTATTCCACCCAAACCACTCACAGAAGTGGTTTGTGAGATAACGGCACTACGGGCAGCATTTTGTAATTTTTGATGAAGATCTTTTAGAACTTCCGTTCTTCCTGTAAAGGTTATCACAGGTTCTCTCATGTCAAACCAAACGGGATCTTTTTTGTGTTGATGATTTTTGGACTCTTCGCTTTGAACTAATGATTCTAAATTTGTAGCTATTTTATCAACTTTCGCTTCTACTTGGATTATGCTTGTGTCAATGTTTTCAATTTTCGGTTTAAGTTCATTTAAATTTGTGGCAACATCAGTCACCATCAACATATTGTTATCAACTACTAATGAATCAACTTTCGCTTCTACTTTTTCGATTGCAGGTTTAAGATCATTAACACACGCTTTTACTTCCATTATGCCTAGTTGGGTGTTTTCAATTTTCGGTTTAAGTTCATTTACATTTTTATCAACATTATCTATTTTCACTTTCATGATATTTGTATCTCTTTTTGTCTCCTTAGAAATGTAAAGTATATCTCCACTGTTGATACTGTCCAAAATAACTTTCAATTCCTCCTCTAGTGTCTCTTTTTTTAAATCACATTTAATAACGGGTTTTTCTTTTGAGCTATCAAATTTTTCTATAAAATCATCAAAAGTTTCCCATGTAAATAGAAAACGATAACCAATTGTTACAAGACGAACTTTAGAAGAATTTTTGAGAAAATATTTCGTGCAATTATCACTAATGTTTACAAATCCAACTCCTTCATATATTTTTTTTGTATTTAATTTAATTCCATTATATTTGACATTGCGGTTTTTCGATTCACCAAAAACAACACCTTTAGTGATAAATTCATGAAAGGATGCTTCATCAATGGTACTGGGACCTTCATCGGTTTTTATAAAATTTATCACTCTGTCAACTGCATCTGTTGCTAATTTCTCCATTCCTATTTGCCAACTCAGTGCATCATTAGTAACTAACATGAACTGATTTTGGTAACAATAAAAAATTTCTCCAGCAGCCTCAACCAATATTTTTCTGAAGTCATCGTTATCGTTCACCTGCCGTAGGTTATCATTAACTTTTTTAGACTTTGATCTGTGAACAGTTGCAGCTAATCTTACACTTTGTGAGGCAACCTCTGTCAAAATTGGAATATAACTTACTGGGATAACTTTAATTATATTTAAAAAGGTATTCCCCTTTTTTCCTTGTTTCGGTGTTCCACCCACAGCTGCTTCCTTTTTAAGTTCAATTATTTTGGTTTCGAAAGTTTCTACAAAATATTTACAAAAAACTGTAAGCCTTCCAACTATCTTCCTAATGTTGTAGTCTGACGTTCCCGGTTTCTGTCCAGTATTACTCTCAGCCATTTTGAATTAATTAATAAATTCGTAATTTTGATGATTTTCTACAAAAGAAACATCGTTTTAATATATTGAATAATTAAAATAAAATATATTTTTTACCATAAATGTGATTTCATTATTAATTTTATGTTATCAATTTGAATCCTCTTTATTTCAGCAAAGATTCTGGTGAAGAAAAATATTCAGAAATTAGTTGAAGTTTAATTAATTATTTCACAGGACAAAAAGTTTTTTCTTCAAAATATCAAATTAGAAATTTACAATTAAAATATCAAACTCTTAATGTCCGAGATCTGTTTCAATTATATATTTAGAATTTAATCGCAACAGTATTATATTTTGCCGGGGATAAAATTCAATCGGTTCCAAAAATATATAATTAAATGTAATTTACATGTGTTCACATCACCATATCTGTTTTTTTTGTACCAATCACAATAGTGTAGATACGAAATTCAAGCATCTTCTAATATTTTGAACTTTGAAATTATTATTAAACGAGTTAAACAATTAATTGACTATTCTAGAAAAAAAAGAAACCATAACATTCTATTTTTCTTTTTGTTACGAAAAAAGTCAAAGATTTTATTCTTCTTAAATTTTAATTCATTCTTCTTCTTTTTTAGAAAATCACAAAAATTTGTAATATTTTTGAATTGAATAAAAAAACAGATTTTTATGAATCGTTTGAAAAAATAAGTTTTGTGTTTTTGTTACTCCAACATATTTAAAATTGATAAGAATTGGCAAACAGATAATATTTTCTTACGTGACTAAATGACTCATAATCAACGATATATGAATAAACTTTCTTAACGTATATTAATATAAATTATTTAGAAAATTACGTAAGTAAATTAAGACGCCATGATAACCACACCCAAAATTATGAATTATTATAGATTAAAGGATTATTATGTCGCGCATCCTGTATCAGCCACGTGAATCTTACATTCACGTGGCTGAGTCTATTATAATAATACCGTCTAAAATACTTTTTCTACCACTGCAATTATTAATTAGAGTCGAGCATACTTTCACACTGACATGGAGTGGCTAATTATAAATGGTAACTTAAATTATTCAAGTTTGTGTAAATGGATAAGTATGGATCTATATCGGAATTTTAGTTTTATTGTAGGATTAAGTTAATCATCCACATAAAGGGTTGTAGTGTGTATTGTGCATCTGAAATTTATAGAAGTAAATTTTAACTTTGAATATTTATTTATATTTCAAGACGTGGCTTTTGCCTAATATTATTGAAAAGATTTTTTATAAAACCCAAATATTACGTTAACAAGAGGAGAATTTTAAACTTAATCTGAACTTACTAAATTAATTTCACTTTTTATTCTGTTGGTTCAACGAATCAAAACAATTATTTTAATTAATTATTTTAATTTTAGTTCTATTGTAGGATTAAGTTAATTTTCCATATAAAGGGTTGCTGTGAAGAAATTTTTTTTTCACAACTTTGAACAAGTATTCATGTTTTTACTACGTAACCAAATACTACGTAGAGAATTTTAAACTTAATCTGAACTTACTAAATTAATTTCACTTTTATTCTGTTCTTGGATCAACGAATAGAGACAATTATTTAACTGAACTTTTAATTTAAGGAAAATAATTAATATTAATTTTGAACTTTATTGGTAACTTCAGAGTACAACTTCACCCTTTTAACTAAACGTTACACAATTTATACCACAAATATATAGTTTTTGGGTTGGTCTTCTTAGAGACAGAAATATTTCTTATCAAAATTATTAAAAAAAAGATAAATGAAATAAATAAATTTTGCAACGTGTACAAAAATATTTCTAAATTATTGAATTTAATATTTGCAATTTCTTCAAATAATCAGTTTTTTTTAAGTGAATCGATTATTTTCGAATCTTATGAAAGAAATTTAATTTTTAATACGCATTTTCTTTTGTTTATTTATTTTAGATAAAAATAGCTGAAAATGTGAAGGTAAATAATGGAAGTAGGTACGGATAATATTGTTATATTATTGTATCGAGAAATATTTCTTATTAAAATTTGTTAAAAAAAAAGATAAATGAAATATTTGTGGTATAAATTGTGTAACGTTTAGTTAAAAGGGTAAAGTTGTAATGTGACGTTACTAATAAAGTTCACCATAAATATTAATTATTTTCCTTAAACAAAAAGTTCAGTTGTTAAATTTTATTTTAGAAATAATTCTTTCTGTTCGTTGAGCCAACAAAATTAAAATTGAAAATTCAGATTATATTTTCCTGTTGTTACGAAATTGTTGCGTCTTATTTCTTATATAAAATCTTCCAAATAAATCTATAATAATGATGCGCAGAACCAACGTCGTAAAACCTGAACAAATGTTCATGATTCAGAAATTTTTTTTTGCGTCAAAATTCAAATAAACAAAATAGCAAAAGTCTGTATAAACTGCTTTGTATGTATGACTACTATAAAATTGAATTGAAATTCTTATATAAAAGTAACTTGTCCACTCAAACAAAAATAATTTAAGTTATCCTTTATAATTAGCCATACGTCAGAAAATATGCCCAACTTTTAAAGTATTGAGTTCAAACCGTTGTAGTTAAAAATTTTAGTTTAAATTGTATTGCTTATTTGGCAGTAAAGTGTAAATACCAGACAAACGTGGATGAGCAATATTACTCCATCAATATTTCCAAATTTTTGGTGTGGCGTAATTTTCTAAATAATTTATAAAATATGATAAGAAAGTTTACTTTTAAATCGTTGACTTTGAATCATTTAGTAACGTATAGGAAAATATTATCTGTTTGCCATTTCTTATCAATTTTATTATTTGGGCTGTGTGTAACTTCGTGTAACAAGAATAAAAAAAAAATGAAATAAAATCAATTTTAAAATTATTTACAAATTTGCGAAGTAAAAACGAAATTTCACAAACAAAAATAATATATTTTCGTCGAATAATATTAGATTTTCTTAATTTTTTTTTATATTATTAGAACAATATATATGCACACTTAAATTGGAATTTTTTTATTAGAATGCATATATAATTAAAAAACTTTTGATTTTAATGATAGTTTTTTTCTTAAATCATTTAGAATTTTGATGATATTCTACAGAATAATTTTTTACCATGAATTAGATTCCATTTTTTTATTTTATGATTGATTTGATTTGGATGTCCATTCCTCTTTATTTTTGCGTAGACTCTGTTGACGAAAAGAAACACAAATAAATTAAATTTTAATTTATTATTTCACAGGCAACAGTTTTTTGTTCAAAAATTTAATTAGAAATTAACTGAGAGTTGTGATACAAGTGAAAAACAACAACGAAATATTTTATTCGACTAATTATGTACTAATCATATATAAGTGGTTGACAATTTAAAATGTGCCATGCTTTTATTTTAATATGTTAATATTATGATTTAAAACTTGCTAACGTTAGATTTGTTGAAAAATTGAAACAATTATTTTACATTTTAATCTTAACATTATTAATTATTAAATTAACATGTTTACACTTTAAATTGAGAATTAAAGTAATAAATTGGTACATTTTACAAATAAAATTCATACAACTCTATTTATTGATTTTTTATTGAATTAATATAATTTGTAAGAACTAAAAAAACCAAAAAAATAATTTTATTTGCATTTGTATTTCAGTTTTTTATTAACCGTAGTATATGTTGTTAGTAACTATAGGAGACCAACTATTTTTAGGTTGCGTTCTGAGCCACCTAGTGTCTGCATATACATTTTTATTCGGTTCGGCAAATTGCCTGCTGTTAAATAATTAAAAAACAGTATTATGAAATTAATTGATTTTATTACATACAAATAATACTGTTAAATTAATGAAAAAATGGGTTAAATTTGGTATCTTGTATTATAGTTTGTCAACTACAAACTTATATCCGCACTAAAGTTAGTCTAATGGTGTATACCCGAATGAATCTTTCAAATTCACATTAGCCCCATTCCGTAAAAGTATGTCCACAATATAATGAAAATTCACGTAAACAGCCGAATGGAGGCAAGTGGATCCATATTTGTCTTGATGGTTAACGTCTGCTGTATGGGAAATTAATAATTCGACAATTTCTAAATTATCATTTTCTTCAGTGGTGAACACCCTTTTTCATCAATAGCGTTTACGTTTAATTTATCATTTAAGAAAAACAGAAATCTTTCTTTGGAATCTTCTTTAGCAGCCGCATGCAAATATGTTTCTTCTTTATATTTCCATTCAGGAATTGGATATAATTTCCAAAGAAATTCAATTATTTTATTTATTGCATGAATTAAAACATCATTCATGTTTAATGATTTAAAATTATTGTTATTAATTGCTTCATATAATGATCTGCTTAGAGAAGATTTATATTTTATCAGCGCTCTAACAATTTTAGAATGCCCATTTCTGACTGCCAAATCCCGAGGAATAAATCCTTCAGAATTCTTTATATTTAAAATAGCACCGTACCGTAACAACAGTTTAACTACTTTCATTTTTCCCTCTTCACAAGCAGTATGCAATGCAGTATTAACATCTATTTTTATGTCACTTAAAAGGTACTTAAGTATATCGATAGAAGATATTGCCGCCGCAAAAGATAAAATATTTAAGCCTCCGTCTGAGATTGCATTTATATTGACAGAAAGTTTAACGAACTGCTTGAATAAATCAAGATTTTTCACCTCAATTGCTAAATGCAATACGTTTTGATTTTTTCCATAAGTAGCATGAACATCAGCTTTATTTTCTAAAAGTACAGACACAATATCAGACTGTTTCCACAATATTGCCATTATGAGAGGACTAAGATCTGTCTTTAATATTTACATTGGCATTATATTTTATAAGTTCTGTTACAATATCTGTGGAACCATATTGAATTACCAAATGTAATTGAGTTTTTTTTCCAGCAATTCCGTTAACATCTACACGTTTTTTTCGGTACGCAATAAAAACTGTTTGTAGTGAATATAATTGTAAGTTACAAGTTGGAAAATGTTATTAAATGTTCTGTGAATATTAATAATTATAATAACGCAAAATTTTCATGTGAAAATGAGCTAATTTATTGCATAAAAGTGTAAAAGATAAATGCATTTTGAACATAACCCCAAATTTCAAACCTTCAAAATGCATTTTTCGTTCACATTTTTATGCAATAAATTTCTAACTGAAATATGTTTCATTGTAATTATTGTGATCTATAGTTATTTCTGTTCTTATTAAACTATCATTTTGATAGTAATTCCGTTTCATTGTGTCTAAAATATATCTTTAAAATTTGTGTGATTTGACATGGAATTTATCTCAAGGACAATATTTTGATATTTCCAGTAAACATTTTCTTCATTTGGAATACATATTTAATTAATACAACAATTTATAAAACTTTTATGTGATCTATCCTTTGATTGTGTTTATATTAAAATAAAGATTTGTTAGAAAATATTAAGAAAATGTTAACTAGATCTTATATTATATCGTTCATTTGTGTGATTTTGTTTCTGTTTTTCTTGTGGATGGTTCTTCATCTGGCATTATTAAATGTTCTCCGGTACATCGTGAATTCGGAATTGGGAAAAAATTGTAGCGTTTTTTTTCCTCTTTCCTAAAAGTGTATTCTGTCGCGAGTGAAAAAATAAATTATAAAAAAACGAATTCCTAAATTATTGCATTTTTGACATAACGAATTCCTTGTTAAAAAAATCATGAAAAAAAAAGTGAACGTAAGGAAATGAATTATTATAACAATTTAATAAATGATTATTGTGTAAATTTTCAATAATTATAATTTAGAATATCTGTTAATTCATGTTATAATATTCCTATTGCAAAATTCTTGTGAATAATAACAAATAAAATAAAATAAAAGAGATGACAGAAACCGAGTTGAATAACAAAATTTTAAAACTTAAACAAAAAAATTATATTTTTAATTAACTTATTTTTTAATAAACACAATTTATATAATACGTACATAATATTTTAATTACTTTTTGTAAAAAAAAATATTGAAAACAATAAAACTTAAATAAAATTAAACGTCAAAATATTATTTATTGTATGGAGATGCCAGTGGCGTATATTTTAAAATGAGAGCAAATTTGTATGTATTTGTCTTCAATAAATATTATTTTGGTTACGACTCTGTGTAATTTTAGTTTCGCGGCGAATCCGATAACTAATGAATAATTTTTCCCTAAAAATCTTTCCTAAATGTACAGAATACACTTATTGTGAATTGAGAACAAACTTTGAGGAAATTTTTTTTCATTTCATTTAATTCTCAATTCACAGTGAAATGCCGGAATACAGGTACAGATATTACAATTGGTTGTGGTGGAGTTAAATTATCAAAAATATCATTTAATAATGAGGCAGTTCGAAATGGTATTAATCGTATTTTTCATAGGATGATAATAATAATAATAATCTATTTTTAATGTAAAATAACAGAAAATTTAATTGGTGAATTAAACAATGATGGTGAAATGGGACAAATTTTTTAAAATTAGTGAGAGTTCAATCTGGAATTATTAATACAGCACAAGTGAATTCTTACAAATATGACTGATTATTGTATGAATCAAAAAATATCTGGTAGGTATCTTTAACGTAAAATTTATCCAGATTTTCTTTTATAAATACAATTTATTTTTTTATATATTTTTAGTGAATTTGAATCAATTCGTGAAACACTTTCAAAGATAAAATGTTCAATTTATGCTACAGAGAGTATTACATATTTGCCAACAGGGTTAATTGATGGATATGAAAATGAAGATGTTGATCTTGATACATAAGAGCATTTTCAAGACACTGATCAATTATTTAGAGATGCAACTCAACTAAGTCAACGTGAAAATTATCTGGATTACAACACGCTGGAGTTTGTTTATTTATTTTCTGCAATATTTTATTTATTAATTATTATATTTCTTTTGTAAATAAATGTGAATGATACGATATAGATAACGATATAATTTTAATACATAGATGACAGCATGTTAAATAGCTTTGAAGAGGAAATTTCTGAGGAAACAATTCCTATATTAATGTATATATTAGGTGATGTTGGAAAGAAAGTATGTGAAAGAAATAATTGTAATGATTGTAAACAAATATTATTAGCTGATTCAGACTTTCAAATCGAATTTTCACCAAATTTAACATATTTAACTAATTTAAGTCGCGGTGGTTTAAAATATCCTTCAGAATTTTTAATAACAATTGGTATAATTGCTTATCAAATTTTTCAAACATTGATTTCAGAAAATTATGAAATCATACGAATCAATTCATTAAATCAAAAACATTTTGTTAAAGCAATTATTTTAGAACTTATCGAAACAGAAAGTGTGAGTAATCATGTAAATGTGAAACTAATTTACAAACCATTATTGATAACTTACATTATTGATTACTTGGTGCAATATTTTATTAAATAATTTTTCTAAAATTAAGCGCGATACTATTTGTACACAATCAGTAAATAAGAGGAAATTGTCTTCTTTAACTAGTCAATAAGTTTACTTTTTTATACTAATCTTGCTTTATTATTTAAAATTAACATTAACAGCATGTTTGTGATAATGAATTATGTCGCTTTATTTTATATTTTTACTTAATTTTATTATTGAATTCACATTGATGTGATATGAATTTTTTAAATGTTGAATTCTTAGCTTATTATTTTTTTTTATGTTATTCTTTTTTATTTATTGTTATTTAATTGTTATATTTAATTATATTTATTTATATATTTTTTAAATCCATTTCAGAGTGTGGTTAAAAATTTAAAATTTTTTTAATATTTTTTTAATAAATATTTTTTAATTTTATTTAAATTAAAAAAAATTAAAAATATCCCATCCATACTTTAATTTCCATAAAAAAAAACTAACTCGCCTAGCGTGACGTCATCATTTGAGCATTACTGCCTGTAGATAAAAAATTGAAATACAATACAATACAACAAAATATTGATGAGCGTAGAGGTATTCATTTTAATATATTCTTCTTTATGTATATTTCATATTTTAACGTAGCACATTATTAACTAAGAAAATAAGCAAAAGTTATATTTAAACATTTTACATTCTGTGTTAGCTATATAATACATAAACTATCAATAACCATTTTATTTGATTGAAGCACATAACAAAAAGAATTAAGATGAATATCTATTTACATTTAATTCAATTTCATTATTTTTGAATTCTATCAAAAATTTAATTAAATAGACATAATGGAAAATAAATGTATAAATTTAGTACCTTAATTTCATCACTAGGTAATTCCTTTTTGATTTTTATAATAAGTGGGTGAAGCTTTTTTAGTAACGCATTAAATTAACACTTTATTCAATATTACTTTTATTTAAATTATATATTTCGTTGCAACACGGGTGTAACAAGAATAAAAAAAATTAAATAAAATCAAATTTAAAATTATTTACAAATTTGCGAAGTAAAAACGAAATTTCACAAACAAAAATAATATATTTTCGTCGAATAATATTAGATTTTCTTAAATTTTCTTTATATTATTAAAACAATATATATGCACACTTAAATTGGAATTTCAAATGATGTTTCTTCAAATGAAAGTTAATTAAATGCTCTATAATTCTCCTTGAGTGGACTGTATATCTTGCTTATTTTTATTGAAGTGACTGATCACTGATCAGAGATCACATATTTTTTGACAACTCAAAAACTTACACAAAAAAATGATGCCAACATAAGAAATATATAATAATAATAAATTTAGCTCAATCAATTTTGCCAACATTGTACAAAATGAATAGTATAAAATTAAGTGATTACAAATCGTTTACAAATATATTATGCGTAAATAAATAACAGATGAAAAACAACAAATGACATTGACCAAATATAAAATCACAAGAAAACAAGAATATATAATTATACGAATTTAAACAAATGAAATCAAAGAATTTTGTAATTGAAAAATAATAATGTTTAAAAACTAAAAAGGATTTTTGTTACAAGTGCACAATTTGGTATTCATTTGTGGTATTCATTAATGTAAAATAACAGAAAATTTAATTGGTGAATTAAACAATGATGGTGAAATGGGACAAATTTTTTAAAATTAGTGAGAGTTCAATCTGGAATTATTAATACAGCACAAGTGAATTCTTACAAATATGACTGATTATTGTATGAATCAAAAAATATCTGGTAGGTATCTTTAACGTAAAATTTATCCAGATTTTCTTTTATAAATACAATTTATTTTTTTATATATTTTTAGTGAATTTGAATCAATTCGTGAAACACTTTCAAAGATAAAATGTTCAATTTATGCATATTTGCCAACAGGGTTAATTGATGGATATGAAAATGAAGATGTTGATCTTGATACATAAGAGCATTTTCAAGACACTGATCAATTATTTAGAGATGCAACTCAACTAAGTCAACGTGAAAATTATCTGGATTACAACACGCTGGAGTTTGTTTATTTATTTTCTGCAATATTTTATTTATTAATTATTATATTTCTTTTGTAAATAAATGTGAATGATACGATATAGATAACGATATAATTTTAATACATAGATGACAGCATGTTAAATAGCTTTGAAGAGGAAATTTCTGAGGAAACAATTCCTATATTAATGTATATATTAGGTGATGTTGGAAAGAAAGTATGTGAAAGAAATAATTGTAATGATTGTAAACAAATATTATTAGCTGATTCAGACTTTCAAATCGAATTTTCACCAAATTTAACATATTTAACTAATTTAAGTCGCGGTGGTTTAAAATATCCTTCAGAATTTTTAATAACAATTGGTATAATTGCTTATCAAATTTTTCAAACATTGATTTCAGAAAATTATGAAATCATACGAATCAATTCATTAAATCAAAAACATTTTGTTAAAGCAATTATTTTAGAACTTATCGAAACAGAAAGTGTGAGTAATCATGTAAATGTGAAACTAATTTACAAACCATTATTGATAACTTACATTATTGATTACTTGGTGCAATATTTTATTAAATAATTTTTCTAAAATTAAGCGCGATACTATTTGTACACAATCAGTAAATAAGAGGAAATTGTCTTCTTTAACTAGTCAATAAGTTTACTTTTTTATACTAATCTTGCTTTATTATTTAAAATTAACATTAACAGCATGTTTGTGATAATGAATTATGTCGCTTTATTTTATATTTTTACTTAATTTTATTATTGAATTCACATTGATGTGATATGAATTTTTTAAATGTTGAATTCTTAGCTTATTATTTTTTTTATGTTATTCTTTTTTATTTATTGTTATTTAATTGTTATATTTAATTATATTTATTTATATATTTTTTAAATCCATTTCAGAGTGTGGTTCGGAAAAAAAAAGTAGGTCTTCTAAGTTTAACGAAATGATGATAAAAGCATATTAATGTTTCTGATCGTTAGTTTTTTTCTAAAAAAATTTTTTTTATAAATTAAAAATTTAAAAATTTTTTAATATTTTTTTAATAAATATTTTTTAATTTTATTTAAATTAAAAAAAATTAAAAATATCCCATCCATACTTTAATTTCCATAAAAAAAAAACTAACTCGCCTAGCGTGACGTCATCATTTGAGCATTACTGCCTGTAGATAAAAAATTGAAATACAATACAATACAACAAAATATTGATGAGCGTAGAGGTATTCATTTTAATATATTCTTCTTTATGTATATTTCATATTTTAACGTAGCACATTATTTACTAAGAAAATAAGCAAAAGTTATATTTAAACATTTTACATTCTGTGTTAGCTATATAATACATAAACTATCAATAACCATTTTATTTGATTGAAGCACATAACAAAAAGAATTAAGATGAATATCTATTTACATTTAATTCAATTTCATTATTTTTGAATTCTATCAAAAATTTAATTAAATAGACATAATGGAAAATAAATGTATAAATTTAGTACCTTAATTTCATCACTAGGTAATTCCTTTTTGATTTTTATAATAGGTGGGTGAAGCTTTTTTAGTAACGCATTAAATTAACACTTTATTCAATATTACTTTTATTTAAATTATATATTTCGTTGCAACACGGGTGTAACAAGAATAAAAAAAATTAAATAAAATCAAATTTAAAATTATTTACAAATTTGCGAAGTAAAAACGAAATTTCACAAACAAAAATAATATATTTTCGTCGAATAATATTAGATTTTCTTAAATTTTCTTTATATTATTAAAACAATATATATGCACACTTAAATTGGAATTTCAAATGATGTTTCTTCAAATGAAAGTTAATTAAATGCTCTATAATTCTCCTTGAGTGGACTGTATATCTTGCTTATTTTTATTGAAGTGACTGATCACTGATCAGAGATCACATATTTTTTGACAACTCAAAAACTTACACAAAAAAATGATGCCAACATAAGAAATATATAATAATAATAAATTTAGCTCAATCAATTTTGCCAACATTGTACAAAATGAATACTATAAAATTAAGTGATTACAAATCGTTTACAAATATATTATGCGTAAATAAATAACAGATGAAAAACAACAAATGACATTGACCAAATATAAAATCACAAGAAAACAAGAATATATAATTATACGAATTTAAACAAATGAAATCAAAGAATTTTGTAATTGAAAAATAATAATGTTTAAAAACTAAAAAGGATTTTTGTTACAAGTGCACAATTTGGTATTTAAAATTTTTCTTATAATAAAAAAATTCTGTACTTGTTTAGGATTTGCTATATGAAGTTCAGTATAATTAAATTAGCTATAGTTGTAATTATTCTCGACAAAAACTTCTTTTGTTTTCATCACATTTTTTATTAATTTTTTTTTTTGCTTCATTCTTTGGAAATGATCCAAAACATTTTTAGTTTCACCTTATCTATACCCAAAATCATTGGATAATCAAAATCATCTGTTCCTTGATCTGTTTGGGTTTGTTCTTCGCAAAAATTTTTGAACAAAGAGAATATCTTTTTACTATTCAAAATATCATAATTAAAAATTTTGTAGAATTTACCTAAAATCGGCAAAACAACGATTATGTAAAAATTCGGTAAATTCTAAAATAATAGAATCAAATTATGATTAAAATTTTGTAAATCGGTGCAGAATCGGGATTCTGAAGAATTAGATAAATAAAAAAAAGCGGCGAATTTCGGATTCAAATAATTGTATATTCTTAGTCAGCATTTTTGTTGACCAATGAAAAAAAAATTGTTTATATTTAAGAAACTGCAAATATCCTATTTTAATCCGTTCGTCTGAAATTTGGCAATATTCGGTTGATTATTTTTATTTTGTTTTCTACTATCGTGTGTGTGTGTGTGAGTTTGAAAATAAAAATCATACCGTCTACTAAATATTAATTAAATTAGAATTTTCACATTTTCGTTTTATAAAAAATACAAAAAATAAAAAAGGTAGAAGAAAATACAAATATTTGCAAAAATATTTCATTTGTTCTGTGTTGTGTTACCTAGGCCTCACATAGAGAAGATTTTTTGTCGCGCGATAAAACAACATTAAAGCGAATTGACAACTACTGTCAAAATTTGACATATTTTGTTGTGAACAATATTTTTATAAAAAAAAAAATTATGGAGTTAGAAGAATTAATTTTGTTAAGATTATTATACCGGAGAATTAAATCACGTAGTAATTACGTAGTATCAATTCCATAAAACACTTCAACCGTAATTAAATCAATAATTCAAAACCAAATTTTTTTCATAAACGAAAGGGCTTTCTATTTTATTAGATTTTATAAAGTGATGGTGAAAGGTTGTTATTTTTATTGTTCTTCTCGTTTTTTTTTTATAATTTCTAGTTGATTATTATGAATGAATATCATTTCGGAAATCAATTGTATAATTATGTGATTGAACAAGTGTGTCTAAAATAATGGAACTGTTTTAATATTTTGTTATTTGAAATATTTCATTTTTTCAGACAGAATTTTTAATGCAAATCAAAGATGCTGAACAGTTAAAAGTGAATAATAATTCAACATGTTCATTTAAATTTAAATATTTCCCATAGGATAACAACAAAGTAGAATGTCCGAACAACAATAAAAGTGTTATAATTGTATGGACACACAATCAAATTATAAATATTGTTTTAAAACAACCGAAGAAAATAATTGAAGAAAAATATTCAAATTTTCAAATGCATGAGATTCCATTAATTGATATTGGAATTATTTCAAATATTATAATAACATCATACAATACTATTTATTATACAAAAAAAGGTATTGGAATGTATTTTATATCAAATAAACGTACAAAAAAAATTGAAAATTTAAATGGCATAAAATGTATGGAAAGTACAAGTAGTAATTACAAATTTTAATTAAATTTAATAAAAACATTTATTTTAAATTTTCTTTTTGTTTTATTTTACATAATAGTAATTGTTGTACTTCTATTTGTACTTCTATTTGTACGACATCCGTCGTCATCCGGTGTTGTACTACTTCTTCTTGAAGACATTGGTGAAGGTGGTTCGAACACTTCCATCTCTTCTATATTTTCCACTGGCTCACAATTACCACTCGTGCTAAAACAAGTAAAAATATGTGATGAAAATTTGGTTGTAACAATATAATAATTCTCACCTTCTAATAGATGCGCATCTGGTCAAAAATTCTAAAAGTGTTGGTTGGTTGAGGGAGAAAAATGTCCAAAAAAAATGTCAATTCATTAAAAGTTATTTTTTTTTTTTCTAATATGATTTAAATAATTTTCTTATAAAAATTCTTCTTATCATCATCAAATAAAAATAGAAAATCAATGAAAATGAAAAAAAATTAAAAAAAAATCGTTTTTTTTTTGGGATTTTTAAATTTTTTTTGAAAGTTTTTCTCCTATTTTATTTTGTTTTATGAATTTTGTTTCATTAATTTCTTTCCTTAAATATTTAACAATTTCTAATTCACCATCTATATATAAAATATTCAATAATCAACATTAAAGATCGCGTGTTAAGTATTCATAGATTGGTACAGGAAGTAATCAGACTTCAACTAAAAGAAAAGCAAAAAGAGATGGATGTCTTAAAGAATGCTCTTAAATTATTACGATTTCAACTTTACTATGTTGATAAAATTCATTTAATATCAGTTTGGAGTTATGTTTCTGATTATGGTGAAATAATTGATGAATTTTTCTTTAAATATAAATATGATGATGAAAACGACTCCTTTCCATTTTATTGTTAAAAGTGGTAATATTGATTCAGTGAAAAAAAATCTGAATCATTTAAAAAAGAAATCGAATGAAAAGTTACAAGAGATTTTAAATTCTACAAAGTATCATTACGAGACTACTTTACTGAATTCTATTCAGCAGAATAATTTAGAAATGACAAAAGTTTTAATTGAATTTGGTGCAGAAAATAAAACTGAAATTTGTGTAAAAACTATTTTTTATGGTCACGTTGATTTGGTTAAATATTTTTACCCAAATAATGATGAATATTTACTGCATGCAAAGTTTTATTCCGCATTAAGAAGTGGGAATGTTGAAAGTTTAAATAATTTATTAAAAGATTCAAAAAAGGAACAAATTAAAAATTTAATGGAACAGAAAATAACAAATGTGGATCTAAAGTTAATAAATGAACGGTCACCTTTATTTATTGCCACAGAGATTGGTAATTTAGATCTTGTGAAATTATTAGTTAAAAATTATGGGGCTGATATTAATTTTAGTTGTGGTTGGGGAACATCTTTACATGCTTTATATGTTTACTGTGGACATTATGAACTGATGAAATTTTTTATAGAGAATGTGGCTAATTGTAATGTAGTTGATTGTGTTTATTGGACAGTGTAACATTTAGCTGCTTACTCGTGTCATTTAGAAATCGTAAAATATTTAATAGAAAATAATAAATGCGATATAAACGCAACTGATATAGAGGGTGAGACAGCATTATTAGATTTAGCTACTAAACGTAACAAATTAGAAGTGGCAGAATATTTAATAGAAAATAATCAAAGAAAGAAAATTAATTTAATTCACTGTTGTGATCCTTAATTTTATAATATTGTCGGGTTTTTTAAAAAAGGTTATGATCCTTTATTTGTTTATTTAGCACGGGTTTTTTGATAATAAAGTATGGGTGATAATTTTATTGGACAAGTACCGCACACGTGGTGTCGGTACTCTTTCAATATTTTTATCCTCATACAATATTCGATAGGCGGCATACCTCTGGGTTTTTACCCCTAATAAAATAATAAAGCATTAGTTATTTTTTAGAATAAGATTTTTAGTATAAGTAAGTTAGAAATAAGGAGAAGAGGAGGAGTATCGTTTAGACATTTAAATAAGACACAAGTCTTATATAAAAAAATAAACTTAAAGTAAACTTAAAAATTGTGTATTTCATTATTTGAAAATAAACCAAAATCCATGTTTCTTCCCTCGAAAGGAAGAAGCATAACATCACATGATTGTGTTAAATTTCTTCCACTTCACTTTGATACCTTTACAAGTGAAGAAGTGAGAAAACTTTAAAATCTTAAGTGAAAAATTAATATTCCGTTTTTTTTTTTTTAAAAAAAAAAAAATTTTAACAAAAAAAATGAAAAAAAAACACAATTTTTTTTTTTCAAATTTCTTTCAATTTTCTATTTTTCTTTAATTGTCGAAATAATCGTACGAATTTTAATAAAAAAATTTTAAAAATAGTACGAAAAAAAAATGGAAATTTTTTAAGGAAAACAATTTTTTGGTCCCAATTTTTTTTTAACAACAACAACACATTTATTTTAAGTAAAAAATTTTGCTTATATTTTAATTTTTTTGAAAAATTAAATTTACACAAATATTCCTAATTTAATAAACTTTCATAAATAAATAATAATTTATTTTATTAAATGGAAAATTTTCGGTGTTTTAAATGGATAAATTGGAAAATTAAAAATAAAAATAAAGAAAATAAAAAAAAAATCAAAATATTGATAAAAAAAAGTTTCACCATTGGAGAAAAATGTGAAATTTCCATAATATCCTTAATTTGTAAATTTTTTAAGAAAACTTTAAGAAAATATCCAACTAACGGTACCACATAATATATGATATGACTTTACTTTAAATTAATTACATTTGGATCAATTCTAAAATTGTCTGCACAACTGACTTTTCACGAAATCTCAATAAAGAGAGTTAGAGGGAGACAGAAAATAAATTAAATTTAATAATTTCATTTAAAAATAGAAACAAAAATAATTAAAAGAAGAAGAAGAAGTTGGGTCAGAGATTAAAATAATTGATGTAAAATAGAATTGATCCAATTGTGTTCCATTTGTGAAGGGACAAAGACTTTGAATTGATTAACAGATTTAATTGTTGGTAGGATTTAGGATAATGACATAAATTTTAATAATTTAAGATATTTTTATATATAAATTAATTATAATTAATTAATTAATGTAATTTAGTTAAAGTTAAGAAATAGAGTGAAAAATTGTGCACAAGCAACAATTGATTGTCCAATCAAAATTTCGTTCAAAGATTAAAAAATAATTTAAAATTTTAATGATTTCGTTCATAATTAAACTGAATAAATTTGATTACAAAGAATTAAAGAGGCGGGGAAAAAATCATTAAGTTTAGAATAAGAAAATATTAATAAAATTTTATTAAGGAAAAATTGATTGACTGTAAAAAAAACTTCTGTAAACAACAGTCGAGACTCAAGAACTCGGGGACCTTTCACTATCCAGATTGACCCCCTGACCTACAGTGTCAAGTCTGAAGTTCTGTTTTCAATCAATTTCACCATAAATTTTTTTGATTAAAGAATAAAAAACAATTAATATTAATCATTAAACTTAATCATTAAAAACAATTTTTGTATATTTTGTATTGTTTGTATTTTTTTTTTCACTTTAAAATTTTTAAATAAAAAAAAATGTTCTTTTTTTAATTTTTTTTTCTTTTCATTAATTTTCTATTTTTATTTGATGGCGGCACTTATAAGTAGAATTTTGATAAAAAAAATTTATAAAAATCGTACAAAAAAAAAATCAATATTTTTTAATGAATAAAATTTTTGGTCATATTTTTTCTCAATTGGTCCAATTTTTTTTGACAACAACAAGAATTTTTTACTTTTAATAAAAAACTTTTGCTTCAATATAATTTTTTTTTAAAAATCAAATTTTCACAAATATTGGTAATTAAATGTACTTTCGTAAAAAACTAATAAAGTGAACTTGTTTTAAATGGAAAAAATAATAAAGGAAAAATTAAGAAAACGGATGTTTATGGATGTTGTTTTTGTCAATTATAATTATTGACAAATATGATAATAATTTCTTAGTTTATGTTGTTTTGTGGATTGTTCGCAACAATCTTCTGGAGAAAATGTTGGAGGATGCTACCAAATATACAAAATTGACAATTTTCATGAATTTGTAGGTAAATATTTATGCAGCTGGAAACTTAAGTAAATAAATTCTTCTTATTCAATGTAATAGTCGTAACATTTATTTGTTTTGTCTTGAGTTTTAAAATCAAACATGGTGTCCTTTATTATAGGATGTACAGAAAACACATTAAAAAAATATACAGTTGATAAATTTGATTTACAAATGGGACGGGACAAGATAATTTTAGAGAATGAAAATCACTAACGTTAAACGTTGAAACATATTTTTGTTTCTTGTTTACTAAACAGACAGATGGAATTTTTAGTACTTTTAATACTAAATCTGTCAAAATAATAGATTTGGTTTATTTGTTGTTATTTTATAAATTATTGAATCATTATTTTTTGTTAAATTTAATAACGGATTGGAAGTCTATAATTATGTCTAAATAATCACCACTGTAAAATTCTAAATAAATGAACATTATTGAAAAATAACATTTAAAAAGCATTTAAAATTTAATAATTCTAAAGAATGAATTTAATTAATAAATGCAGTGAATAACTTTAATTATTATTAATAATATTCCAAATGGAATGTTAGAATAATTTCTTCCAGAACGACGCTCATTTATTCTCCCACATTTTTCACTCATTTTACATTCATTTAAATTTATAGTAGAAATTTATAAAATTAATAAATGTGCTTTTGTTTATTTTAGAAGCTTTTAGTTATGAAGTAGCCGCCGCCGAAATTTATTGTTTAGTTTTTAGTAACAGTTAGCGTACTCCTAAATGTACGCCAGAAAAATTAGTTATAGAACACTTTGTGTCTTTATTTTAAAAAAAAAACGTCGTAGTAGATTTGATTCTTTTAGTTAATTAAATTTATTTTTGAATTTAATGAAAATTATTAAAGAAAACAAAAACAGAAGAAAAACACAATTTTATTTGATTTTAGTCTAAAAAAAAATATGAAAGAATTTTGTTTTACAAACGAAATAAACATTACAACTAATTAAAATTAAAGTGTCTCGGTTGTGGCATAGAAAGTCTTTCAGTCAATCAATTTTTCTTTAATAAAAAAAAGTTTAATATAAATTTAAAAATATTAATGGTAAGGAGAAAGTAAATGTTTTAAATTCATTTACAAGACTTCTAAAGAAATTTAAATTACAACTTTTTTTTACTTCTTTTTTTTTATTTTAACTAATAGAATTAAGCGAAAATCTTACCATTTCTTAATAGATTCTCCATTCAGGACGATTCGTTGACTTATAGCAAAAGTGTTTCCTTCTCACTCTTACCTATATACGCATGCTAATAAATCACATTCCATTGAAAAGAAAAAAAAAGAAATCAGAGGAGGAAACAAAAGAGGAAAAGATTGTGATGGAAATTTGCAAATGGTTCAGTCAATTTAAAGAAAAACAAATTTATTATTTTTAAATTATCAAAAATTTTATTTATTTAATTGTGTTTATTGAGCTTTACAATTTTGTGATGTTAGTGTCATTGACGTTAATTTCTAACTTAAACTAATTAACATTCTAAAGTGAATGATTTTTTTGGCATATAAAAAAAATTAAACCCGCATGTGACACGATACAATTGTTTGTTTTCTTTCTTTAAACTTTATTCTGACTAATTTTCTATAAGCGAAAAAATATTATAAATTAATTTAATTATATTTTTATTCTAAATTCAGTCAATTAAATTATAAATTTTAATTCTTTTATAAGTTAATTCATCCAACAACAATTATCCCTGAATTTCTCTTCTACTGAATTATATTCTCACAAAGTCATTTTGTATTCATGATTGAACAGAAAATTTAAGGCAAAACCGATTCTAAAATTACAAAAAAAAAATTAAAAAGTGAATTAAATTTAAGAAAAGTGATCTTGATGCTGGTGGTCGTACCGTCAGTTAAATATTTTCACAAACCTTATTAAAAAAAAAATAAAAAAAGGAATTTTCAAATGGAAAATTAAGGAAATTTTTCATTCTTTTGTTTGGTGAAATTTTCAAGTTTTTTTTTTACTTTTATCATTTTTTTCTTGTATTTCCATTTAAAACTTCTAGAAATTTCTATTTATAGAATAAATTATTAATTATTTATGAAAGTACAATCAATTAGCAATTTTTGTATAAATTTTGTTTTTGGTAAAAATTAAAAATTAATAAAATTTAAAAAAAAAATGGAAATTAACGGAAATTTTTCATTCTTTTATTTTCTGAAATTTTTTTTTTATGAAAATTTCTAGTTTTTGTTGTTGTTTTTATTTCTTTGTTTTTCTCCACATAATACTGAATGTTGATAGCATTAGAATTTATTTGGTAAAAAAAAAAAAATTAAAAGAAAAGAAAAAAAATTGTACAAAAAAAAGTCAGTTGTGCAGACAATTTTAGAATTGAACCAAATGTAAATTGAATAAAAGTAAAATTATATTAATGGTGGCACCCGTTAGAAAGATATTTTCACAAATTTTATGAATGAAATTACCAAATGATGAAAATTATGAAAATTTAACATTTTTCTTCAATGATGAAATTTTTTTTTATCAACTTTTTTATTTATTTTTATTTTCTTCATTTTTTTTTTATTTTTCCCAATTTTTCCATTTAAAACACTCGATAATTTTCAAATTTTTTTTTTTAAATTTTTGATAAAAGAATTTTTTAAGTTTTCCTTCCTTTTTTTTCTCTTTTTTCCTTTTTTTTATATTTTTTTTTTAATTTTTTTGAACTTTACATGTTGAATTTGTTTCATTATTTACTTTCGTTAAATATTCCACCATGTCTAATTTGTTACGATCAGTAGCTAAATCTAATGCTGTCTTACCCCTTTTATCAGTTGCGTTTATATTGCATTTATTATTTTCTGTTAAATATTTTACGATTTCTAATTGACCAAACATAACAGCATAGTGTAATGCTGTCATACCCCTTTTATTAGTTACGTTTATATCGCATTTATTATTATTTATTAAATATTATACGAATTCTAATTGCCCCAAAAGAGCAGCATAGTGTAATGCTGTCTCACCCTCTTTATTAGTTGCGTTTATATCGCATTTATTATTTTCTATTAAATATTTTAACATTTCTAATTGACCATATTTAGCAGCATAATGTAAAACTGTCGCACCATTACAATCAACTGTATTACAATTGGCTCCATTCTCTATGAGAATTTTACATAATTCATACTTCCTAATAAAAACACGATTAAGTAAAATTTTTTGATAACTTTTTTTTCTAAAGTTAGCATTAGCTTCATACTTTATAAATAATTTCACAATTTCTAAATTATCATTCTTTACAGCATAATATAAAGGAGGAGGATGAGTTATAAACTTTGGAACTAGATTTGTTAATTTCTGTTCAAATATATTTTGAATTTGTTCATTTGTTAACTTTTCTAATAAATTATTTAAACTTTTCACATCTTTACTTAGCAATGCTGAATAAAACTTTGCATTTAATAAATATTCATCATTGTTTGGGTACAAATATTCAACGATTTCTACGCAGCCATTAAAAATAATTTCTACACAAGTTTTTGTATCTTTTTCTGCACCAAATTCAATTATTAAAAGTTTTATCATTTCTAAACTATTCTGCTTACTAGAAATGGATAAAGCTTTTTCGTAATTTAAAATCTTTCGCAATTGTTTTAAATGATTCTCAATATAATCATAATAATCCATAGATTTTAAATTCTCATGCAACTTTTCATTCGAAGTCGTTTTAAAATGATTTAGAATTTTTTTAACTGTATCAATATTACCACTTTTAACAATAAAATGGAAGAGAGTATTTTTAGAAAGACTTTTATATTCAAAAAAAAACTTATTAATTATTTCACCATGATCACATGCATAACTCCAAACTGATAATAAATAACTGTTAACATTTTTGACTATTTCAAATCCTAATAATTCAAGAGCATTCTCTAACACATCCTTCTCTCTACTCTGGTCTTTCAATTGAAGTCTTATAACTTCTTGAACTAATCGATGAATACTTAAAACGCCCCATTTAATGTTGACCATGGAATATTGTACAAGTAAATCAGTTGCTTTCTCTCGCATTTTTTCATCTCTTATTAAATTTGAAAAAACGATGCCTGGTTTTATTGAATCAGGAACGAGGTACGCCATAATTTCAATTATTTTAATTGAATCTTCGTTTTCTTCTTTAATATTTTCTAACGTGACGTTCCATGTTGTTAGAACCGTTTTGTTATATTGACTATTTTCATGGCGGTGCTAAAGTAATTGGACTTTAGTCGATGCAACTTGGAACTCTTTGAGATAATCTTTTACTTCAAATTTCTTTTTTCCATGCCGTGTTGCACTTTCATTTTTCATTTGAATGTAAGCCGCTGCTTGTCCTAAAGCAAGTGGAAAATTACCTAATTGGTTTCCTAAATCTTTTAATTCGTTATCACCTGTGCCGAGATTATGGAGAATTGCGATATAAAACATCGAAGAAAACTGCGATAAATAAATAAGCATGTCGAGTATTGATTAGAGAGAGATAGATAGTCCGAATTTCGGAAAAACGTTTGTCGGGTTCTTTAACAAAATATGTAAACAAAACAAAATACTTCGATATAATCATAACACGAATAAAATTTCACGTGCTATCATGCGTTCGTTTTTCGAAATTTTTTTTTAGGCATTAATTTTTTAATACACAAATCATTTTGCTTCTTCGAATTTACGCACACACATAAAATGCAATACCAACTGATGAGGCGTGTACGTACACATATTTCATCGATAATAACTACGTTAAAAACGACGATCGCACTCCATAATCCCGGCACTGATAAAACATAAAACTATCAATAGAAAGATAACACTGATAAATTATAACAATAAATAAAGTTATCGAGGTTTCTTTGCATAATTAATATTGATGTTTTTTTTTATTGATGGTTTTTTTTTTGTCAAACAAAACTGAATTATTTTTATTTTTTCACCACTTAACTATTTTGAATTTCTTGCGTTTATAAGTTCAACTAAGAAGTTAAAGCTAATCTGCGCTATTAAAACCATGCCTGTCAGTAGAAATATTTCAGTTCTAATTCTCATGAGAATTCTAATAAAAAATTTCATACACACAGTTCTATCAACGTACAAAAATGTATAAACATAAGTTGAAAATTTAACCCGCATAAAAGTTTTATAAATTCACCTACCTGTTTCCACTCAACTTTATCGATGATTTCAGCCCCTGGAGCTGAACTTTCTGTAATCGGTGGACGTAAGATGGAAATATACTGAAAGTTAAAAATTGAAAAAATTGAAATTAATTTTTATTTAGATATTTTAAACTTTTTCTTTTCTAATTATTTTAATTTCAAAAGAAATTCAATACTGAAGTCATTGTAGCTAATTATTAAATATATACAGTTAAAAATATTGAACAACTAAAAAGTATAATAACGTTTAATATACGAACTTTATGAAATCTTCTATTAACAAACTTTTCTTAAAAAGTTTAAAATTTGTTGTAAACTTTACTTTATACTTTTATTGAAACCAATACTTTTTTCGTCTTATTTGACGTTCGGATACATCACACATAAACATCATAAATGATTCGAATGAATATATTATTTGAATTCGAGAGATGTGTAATGTATACATATATATATATATATATATATGTAGGAAACAAAAAAAAGTATTTCAAGCAAACATGTGACTTTTATTGAATTGAAAATCATTTTTGGATATAAATATGTCTGAAATATAGGTAACTTTGGAAAATTCAGATACGGGTTATGATTTGTTATTGTTGTACAATTTATATTACAGCAGGCAAATTACACATTTTGGGTTTTACTATCAGGAACAATCATTAAAATAAGATTAATTGTAAAACCATAATTTAAAAAAAAATGTTAGTAATGTTTGAATGCATTTCCACACTAAACGAATCATCACCAGATTTCACCAGAAAAATACATTTTTAAAGAAATTTTAAACAAAAACAATGAAATTATTTGTCATGGAGTTTATATAGATTTAAAGGAATTGATTTTCTAATGAAGTTTAAAATGAATAAATTAAATTAAGATTATAAATTACTTGAGAACAATTAAAAGTGTAACATATTTTAAACACAATAACAATTGTAATAAACAAATCTGAAACGTGAATTTCCAAAATGAATTAAGTTTGTAAATTAATTTTAAATTATAAATCTCAAAAAATCCATGAGATATTTATTCCTCTCTAAATATTTTGTAAAGAATCTATATTTTATGATTCATGATTTATATTGTTTGTAAATATTCCAGTTAAAAAAAAGGTAAATAAATTTCATTAAACTTTTTAAGTCTGCACTAATCTAAAATTATTAATCTAAAATTTTGTTTATAAATTAGTTTGGTGCAATGGTCTATACAGAACTGTTTATGTAAAGTGACAAGACATTTAAGATAAAAGATACTTTAATATGACTACGTCGGAATATAATAAATGGATTCTATATATTTTTAGATGTATATGTTGATGTTATATGAGGTTGTAAATATATACATTATATTATTTGTTTAATGGATTATAAAATGTTGTAATGTTGAAATATTATATTTATTATAATAAACTTGTAACATCTGCATTAATTTCATATGAGTTGGTTTATCTTATAACTTTATTTCTTCATTCATTCTTATTCATTCATTCATATACAATTCAATATTTAAAATGTGGTTAGTCAGACTTTTTGAAAATATTCTTTTAGATTAGTTTTTTGCATCAAAATAAACTATTTCTAAATTAAATATAATTGGATTATACCGCAAGCTATCTCTAAGCTTTTACAGAAAATATTTACTAAGAAAATTCTTGAATTTGAATCAATGCAATAAATGTTTATCAAAATTTTACTAAAATTATTTTATGCAGTGCACGGACTTATCAGAAACTGTATTTTACCAGATAATAAAAAATTGAAGACAAGGAATAAATCTAAGCGTCAAAGTTTTCATAAAAAGTGCAGTCCAACAACAAAACAAAAAAGTTTTCTATTTAATTTTGTTTCATTTAAATTGTTAAAATGTTGTTATTATTGTTGAATTGTGAACTTTTGTTTAATAAAAAAAAACGAAAAGTTATTTTCTAAATAAAAAACAAAAAAAATATAACAAAAGAAAACTTTTCGATAAAACAAAAGGGAATTTCAAAAAATAAAGACGATAAAATTTTTCATATTCTTTTATTTTTAGATTATTTATAGACAATCAAGTTCTTGACTTTATAATACAACGATAAAGTATTTTATCAAATACAAAATATTTACATAAAATAAATATTAAGAAAATATTTAAGAAGATTAAATTGGAAAAATAATGTTCATCTTTATGATAATATTTTAGCGTCGGTCCATAAATTAAATTTTGTTTGAATAAATTTTCCTTTGATGTCTATAGGATTATATTTTTTCTGACTTTAAAATTGTATTTTCTTTTAATAAAAATTACAGTAGAGGCTGTACAATCAAGTAGATAATCATTTTCATTATTTGATTATTGTAAATTTTTAATGATAAAAAAAAATCAATTAAACTTTTGAAAAATAAATCCTTTATAAAATATTCTAGTAAAATTATTTCATGGGACCATGAATAGAAAGTTACTTCCATTGATGATTCATTTCTTTTGAAATAACATAATAAAGTTCAACTTTCCTATACCAAAATGCAACAAAAAATTTTGAACACAAAATTTCCATAATAGAAAATCCTAACCTATTTAACAAAGTGGCATTGAGTATAATTTAATTGGTATAACATTATGCCAATAATAACCTAATTTAACTTCATAAATATGATTTTACTCATATTACGAATATACAGAAAATGGGGAAAAAATTGATTATGAAAAATTCTTCCTTTATAAACCATGAAATCTAATTACAAAGTTTTCATTGAATAACTTTATATGCGATAAATAATAATTAATTGTCTTAGACAAAAGTTAAAATAAATTTTTAGGTGCATTGTAGTTATGATCATTATTGATTTTAAACATAAAATGATTATTAAATTTACAAACAATAATATTCATTATGGATTCAGTTCATGAAATTATACTCAACACTGAAGGGTCTTTAAATTTCTATTATGTGAATTTGACAAAAATTAGACATAGTTTTGTATTGGTAAAGGTGAAATTCAAATCAGATAGATTTAAGGATTTACAATTCATAGTTCTTACCTTTCCACGATCTAAACTTCTTATTAAATCCAAATCAGTTGAATCTGATATTCCACCGTGTACACGATTATTAACAATTGTACCTAATGGCAACCATCGATAAACTTCTTCAATTAATTTCAAAAGACGTTCAGCATTATTCTGCAATTATAGAAAAAAATTGCATTTAGAATTCTTCAATAAAACTAATTACATTTTCTTCTATAAAGTCAAATTAAAACTTAGTGAAATTTATAATTTTTGATTCAAGAGTGTCATATTTAATTTTTTAGATTTATTATTTCACTTTTTGTTACTTAAACATAATTTTCCTTATTTATAAAATTAAATAAATATGAAAATTTGAATTATTCTTACCTTGTATTTTTCATGTACTTCACGTATAAAGCCATATCTAAATTTTAAAATGAGAAAATGAAATTAATTGAAATTATTAAATATTTAACAATTTTCTTATGATGTTGGAAACACATATTAAATAAACAACACAAAGTTCAAAGATCATTTACCATTTAATTATTTTTTAGTATAAAAATTCAATAGAATTCGATAAATGTTGTTTTATTTTTACACGGAATTGAATTCAAATTTTATATACCGCGAAGCTAACTAAACGTTCATAAAAGAAAAACTATAATTTGGATCAATTGTTAGTTAATTTTACCTTGCATTCATAACCGTATCCTCATGATTACCACGATTTAAAAATACACCACCTGGATAAACTAACAGACATGATAATAATAATAATAATACTTCAAGTCCCTTTTTGCCACGATCAACAATATCACCATTGAACACATATGGATTTTCAGGCGATGGAAGTCCATTCTAATAAAATAAATGAAAATTAAAAAATTTGGCCAATTAAAAATTTTGTTCAATGAAAAATGGAAATAAAATTCAAATAATAAAACAATGACGAAATTTTATCGAGATCAATAAGCTTTTGCACTTGAACTGTCATATTTTTTAATAAAAACAAAAATTAATTATATTTTTAATTACCTTATGAAATACAACTAATAAATCATTTAATTTCCCATGTAAATCACCACATATTGTGACTTGTTTTGAGATGGCCGTTGATGCTTGATTGACGTTTTAAACGATTTGAGGCTTCACGTAAAATACCAGCAACATATTTTGCATGTAACCTGTTATACTGAAAAAATTAATTTTAATTAAATTAATTATTCAAAAGATCTGAAATAAAATTAACAGTTTACCTTTTTCTTTCTAAATAAATCAATTAAAATATCTAAGTCTTTTTTTTGTAAAGGAAAATTGATATTTGGACCTCGATAAATACGTTCTGGTCCTGTTATATCCTCATCAGCTAAATCATCTGATTCATCAGAGAATTTCAAATCAATTGCTTCTGTAAAAACAAAATAGAAAATAATAAATTAAATTAAGACGTTACTAGAATTGTTTTATTTAACGAGTGTCAGAATTTAATAAATTCATCTCGAATAAAGATGTTGAGTTTATTATACTAAAGAATAAATTATTCAGTACATGTACCATTTAGCGCATATATAAAATAAAAATAGTTCAAGCTCAAAAATTTACTTAACATTTTAAGAAGCCGAGGGTGTTACTCATTAATGTCCTAAAGTTACCGTTTTCCTCATATGAGAAAAAATAGCCCTTTTAATATTTATATACCTACGTTGAAATTTCTTTTCTCACTCCATTAAAGGAAAATATGGAAAAAAGGATCTAATACAGGAAATAACACAAAAACAAATATTGAAATGAAATATTTGGTTTCCTGGATAATAAAGTTTTTTTTCGGAAATATTCGTTCGGGTCCATTTGAGAATCTTACAATAAATATTTCAAATTTTAATAAAAATTTAAATCAACTTATAAGATTTTAAATAAATTCGTGTCCAAGAAGTCTAATCGTTTCGTAATTTAATTTTATTAATGAATTTCTGTTACATTTAAATTTTAACTTACCAACGGATGATGATCTAGAAGTTTCATGAGAATTTAATGGTTTATTAATCGCATCCGGCATGTGCGTTAATAATGCATTAAAAAAATTGTATAACTGCAAAAAAGAAAAGAAAGAAATTATATAAAATCGTACAATGACACTTCTAATGAATTTTTTTTAAATTCATTTCTAATATCAGTGGAATTTTCTATATTTTAAAAATTCTTGTAATATTTAGAAATATGGACTACACTAAGAATAAAAACTTACACACAATAAGAACATTATTAAATTCAGCCATCCAGCCTCTAACGATGAACAATTTAAAAAAAGTAGGCAAAATCACAATTCAATTACCATTTTTATTAGGTTAAAAATTATGCATAAAGAGATGAAAGACCAAAACAAGTCTTTCTCTCAACTAAATTTTAGACTTTAGAACAAATTCTTTTATGAAAAATCAGAATCAAATCATAATTCTGTTGAATTTCATTAAGAATATTTTAATAATGCTAGCCATTGGTAAATTTTTAGATTTACATATTTTAAGCGATTAATTATACTTATTTTTTCTGTTGTTTGTTTAAGTTATGTCAATAATAATAACACAAAATACATTTTTAGTTTGTTTTAAATAATATTTTAATATTTTAATGAGTTCAAGATAAATACTTGATTTTTATTCTTAATAAAGCTGCGCATTATTAAATCATAAAATATGATAAATTCACTAAGCACAAACACAATTAACGCAAGTTACAAAATGTATTTTATTGGGAAGTAAGACTAATGTTTCTCAAATTAAAAAAAAATTGACACCTTCTGATATCAAAAAACAAAACTGTTAAAAATGATCTCACAAAGGGATAATAATTAAAATAATCACAGAACCAAAGATTAAGCCCACATAAAATTAATGTCGATGAGACAAATAAATTTCAATTCATTTTTATTAATTCAAAGCTAACTACATTTTAATGACATTATATTTAGATGATTAGAATTACAATTCCAACTGAGCTGGAGCAACCATAATAACTCTGGTATTACTTTGTTTAAACTTCGCCAAATAAATTTTATGAATTATGTATCCTAAAATCACAAATATAAAAATACCAAAAGCACAACTGATATAAACAAAAGAATGAACAAGTGGACGTCTACAAGTCCTTTCATAAAAATTTGAAACATTATTAACGATACAACTGATCTTCTCAGCTTTATTTAAATTTTCAGTAGGAATTTTATTTTCTTTTAAAATTTTTATTGCAGTTGTTTCATTGAAATCTAGTGATCCGTTTAGTATCCAAAGTCCAAAATCATAAGTATCATTTCCTTGAATCTCATGGCAACCATATAAAATCATAAAATTCTCATAGTCTGTTCCAATTATTTTATACTCAATCATCTGAGGATAATTCGTACACTTTTCTTCAGAATCTTTGTAATTTACTGTAAATGATAATTCAGTAGAATCCTTTTCAAGTATTAAATTGGCAAGTCTTTTAATCTCATCGGCGCAGCCCAAAGTAAGTGTAATTTTAATATTTGTGTATTTTAAACCGGTGGCATCAGATTTTTCAATGTCATAGAAGATTTCAACACGATAAAATTCAGCTTTTAGTTCATCTGAGAATAATGATAAAATTTTACTTTTTGTTGCAATAAAATATTCAAAACTCCATTCTTTTTTGTCAACCCATTTATTGACAATCAAAGGGATTCCTTTTATTTTGGAATATAATTCACCAGAAACACTTCGTGGAATAATAAATAACAAAAATAATGCATAACAAACACTTATAAACATGATTGCACTTGATCAGAACTTTTAGCAGAGTGGCAACTTTTCTAAAGTAATGAAAACAATTGTTCAAATTTCATAAAATTTCTTCAGTTGGTTTCAATTTACATAATTACATATAAATTAATTTTGCAATTAGTACCCCATCATAAAAAAGAAATAAATTGAGAAATTTATTAACTCAATAAATTGAAAGCCGCATTAAATTTTCAAGTTCACAAAGCTTGGTATTAACTTTTCCAGTGGACATTATATTTTTTCTGAAAAATTTAATTTTATTATTTATTTTGTTGCTTCATTGCATTATTTAGGAATTGAATTAAATTGAAACCAATTTAATAAATAATTTTTCAAGATATAATTAGAATTAAATATAATGGGCACTTTCTTAAATTAATATTTCGATAGAGTTACAAAACATTGTTCATGTTATTCAACAAATTTGATTCAATTTTTTAATCTTACTTTAACTTTATGATGTAACTTTCTTATTTATTATTGCATATATTATATATTATTTACGCAAACAATTTATTTAATGAGCTAATACAATTAGATTATGCCCAGACAACTGGAGTCCTTTTTAAATCATGAAATTTTTATTTGATTCTCAAAAATGCAAATTTATGTTTATTTATAGGCTCATTAGATTAGTCGGTAGAGTGTCGTGCTAATAACGCGAAGGTCGACGCCAAATTTAAATCTCAGTTTGATTCTTAAATATCTAGTTTGCCTTTTGTTTTGTTAAAAGTAAGATTAACAATTGTAGAGTAAAAAAACGATTCAATCTTTTCATTGACACACAAACGTATATGTGACGTATTTCAATGGGTAGTCACGAATCCAGTTTACACTCTGTTTTGCAACAGACCATTTCATTTTTGTATGTTGTCATAATAATTACACTAATTGTAATTTCCTTTATTGTAAAACCTGGACCCTACATATAAAAAACTGTTGGCGTTTCGTTAATAAAACTAATGGTTATTGTTCCTTTAATATTTTTATTTATATTTATTTAAGCTAATTTTCAATTCTGGCAAAATTAATAAAAATTCCCAAGTTTATTTAGAAATAATAATGAGAAAACACAGAAACACACTTAAAACATGATTAAACGCAGTACTTTTAGCAAAACTGTTCCTTTTACAACACACCGAATTAATTGTTACTATTGGTTTGGTATTGATTGACCAAAAATAATGTAAAATTTATGTAATTCGTTTGTTTTTTGAATCAAAAAAAAACTTGGACCAAAGTTTTAGATAATTAAAAAACTATTTAAGACATGAACAAAACTGCTTAAAGGGATCCAACAAAGAAATGATAATTAAAAAACAACATTCCGCAACTAATGATTAAACCAACATAAAATAAATTTGTTTTAATTTTTATTAATTCAAAGTAAACTACATTGTAATGACATAATATTTAGATGATTAGAATTATAATTCCAATTGAGCTGGAGCAACCATAATAATTGGAAAGTTAGTTTGTGTAATTTTTTTTATATAAATTTTATGAATTATGAATGCTAAAAATATAAATATTAAATAACTTATCACCAAAATAATATAAACAACAGAATCAGTTGGAAGTTCACAATACTTTTCATAAAAATCATTACTAAAATTTGTGCTGCACTCTATGATTTCAGTTTTTTTTAATCTTTCAATTGGAATTTGGTTTTCATTTAAAATTTTTATTGCAGTTGTTTCACTGAAATTATCCGTTCTTTTTAGTATCCATAGTCCAAAATCATATGGATCATTTCCTTGAATCTCATGGCAACCATATAAAATCAAAAAATTCTCATAGTCTGTACCAATTATTTTATACTCAATCATCTGAGGATAATTCGTACACTTTTCTTCAGAATCTTTGTAAATTACTGTAAATGATAATTCAGTAGAATTATTTTCAAGTATTAAATCGGCAATCTCTTCAAACCTTGGTATTCCAATTTTGTTACGAGACAAAATAATTGTAAGTTTTATATTATTCCCAACATCATTTTCTTTAATATCAGAGTAAGATTCAATATGATAAAAATCAGCTTTTATCTCATTCGAAAATAATGATAAAATTTTACTTTTTGTTGTAATAAAATATTCAAAATTCCATACTTTTGCATCGAGGGAGATGATTTCGTTGATATTTAAAGGAATTCCTTTTATTTTTGGACATAATTAAAAAAGAATAAATAAATTAAAGAACACTTTGTTTAAAAATAAATAACAAAATCAATTAACTACGAACACTTATAAACATGATTGCACTTGATCAGAACTGTTAGCAGATTGGTAACTTTTTTTCAAAATTTTTTACTAAGTTTATAAATTTCATTTAATAATAAAGTTTATTGCCTCATTGCATTACTTAGATATTTCTTTGAATTAAATTCAAAATTTTACCAAGAACTTATTTACCTTTTTATATTATTATTTTGATGTAGTTACAAAATTTATTCCAAATTTAATTCTTTTTCGTGATCTATATATATTATTATCTATATATATTATTATCTATATATATTATTATCTATATATATATATATATATATATTATTATCTATATATATTAGATTTTACTTTAAGCTTGATGTTTCATATTTCATTTAATCGATTTTCTTCAAACCGTTTATTTATATTGTATTGTATTTTTATTTTTTTATTAAACCAAGTACGTCAATTGCTAAGGTACAATTCAATTCATTTATTGGTGTCTTTTTTTTTGTACAATATTACTTAAACCTATTTCATAAATGGATCTATTTTATAATATATATATACGGGCTGAACAAAAGGCTTGTCCGTGTTTTAATTCCTTATCTTGTTATGTTTTTTTTGTGTTATTATTTATTTTGTATTACGTTACTTAATTCTATAATTTTTAATCTAGTTTCGAAGAAATAGCACCTACTAATTATATGTTATAATGTCATATTTTATTTTTATTTTTTTTTGTTTTATTTTTTTTTTTTTGTTTTTTTTTTAATTTCTGTTTTTTTTTTGTGTTTTTGATTTTATATTAAAATTAAAATTATAAGTATACTTAAACAACAAATTTTGGGAATTTGGATTTTGGACAATAGGATGGGTTATTGTTGGTGTAGGGTATACGCTTAAATTTAGGGTTTTAATATATAACTTATTTTCTATAGTGAGAGCTATTTCTTTTAACGGTGAACAGATTCGTGGTCCCAGTAAATTCATTTTCAAATTTTTTATTTACAATACATGATGTGTGCAGGTATTTATCCAACACATCTGGTTCAATCTCAAAAGTCTGGTGCACTAGATCATTTGAGTGTGCCCTGGATCGCCCTGGTACCTTTGAAGCTGTACTGAATAGATACTCCGCGATCGGTACAACACCAGTTTCCTCATAGAGCCTTGAGTTTTTATAATAGTATGGTATCCCAAATCGCATCTCTCTATACAAAACTGTGATGTTGCGAAGAATTTTCCGTTCCAATATCCCTAGTTTCGTGTAGTATTTTGGTGGAACTGTATACCAGATCGGGAAGGCATATATTATGATAGGCCTGATAAGCTGTTTGTATAGCAGCAGCTTCGTTTTCCGTTTCAGGAACCTGCTGCGCATAACTGACCCGATCATACTATATGTCGTGTTTACCTTTTTAATAATCATGCTTACGTGATTGCTAAATCCGAACTGCTGTGTTATAGTCACTCCAAGATACTTCACTTTTTCTATGGGTTTTATGAGCTTTCCTCTTATTTTAATCGCAACAGTTTTTAATTTCTTGGCCCGGTAATTTCTTAGCTTCGTAGATCGAAATACAATGAACTCCGTTTTATTTTCGTTAATATTAATACCCCAAGTCTTGTAATAGTGTTCGAGTTTGTCTATGTGCTTCTGTACTTTTTTTGTAGCAAATTCCGGACACCTACTACTGTTATTGAATCGTCTTAGTAAACTAATGTTGTATTATCATTGTCTACGGGCTGATCCGCGGTGAACAAGCTATTTAGAATTGGCCCAAGTATTGATCCCTGAGGAACTCCTGAATAAATTCCAAATTTGTCTGAGCATCGGTCCATGACGTCAATATAAAATGTTCTATTGGTTAAAAAGCTGTATAAAATTTTGAATCAAACGCCTTTTGAACATCTAGAAGGCAGGCCGCTGTTGCCATGTCCTTGTTCAGATGTATGGTAACGTCCGAATGAAGCCAAATTGCCACTTTGGAATCAATTTCTCATCTAATTCATAACATCTTTCATTTATCCTCACTACGATGACCCTCTCAAATAATTTACCAAGATTGGATAATAAGGAAATAGGCCGGAAATCAACTGATTTTATTGCATTTGATTTTTTTGGAATCGGGAGAATACGGGAGATTTTCCAAGCTTGAGGGAAATATGAGTTATTTATACAATTATTATATATAACTATCAAATATATAAAGGTTGTGGGAAATTTCTTGATAACATAATTTGAGATTGAGTCACTTCCGTAGGATTTTTTACTATTTAGTGTTTTAATCACATAAGTGAAATAGTCTAGGCTTACGAATTTTTTCATATCGATTGGATGATCAGATGGGTTATTAATGCCAAATTGAGACTCTTGCTTAAACCTCACTCCGTGTATGCACGTGTTATACTTAATGAATTCTGTCAATGATCCGTTTATAATAGATGAAAATATAGAGTTATGTTTTGGTTCTTTATCTTCAAAAGTTTTTGCAAAGTGTTCACCAAAAACTTTAAAGATTTCTTCTTTTTTAACAATCTCTACGTTTACATCATCTATAACTTTCTCAGTTGGTCGAAATCTTTTACGCCGCGTTAGTCGATTTATTTCCCGAAATGTGTCGGAGCCGGGTATAATAGCTGCTAACTTCTCTTCCCATTCTTTATTGAAGTGTATTTTCACTGCTTCTTTAATTATGATAGAGATACATTTAATTAGTGCTTAACTGTTTGATACTCGTTCTTTGATATATTCTGTTCAGTCTTTTTTTTGAGCTTTTGCTTAAATTTGAAAAAAATTTCGATCCCCTCCTGTAGGTTCTTTAAGACATAATTTTTAGGAAACTTTTTAGGGATGTGTTTATGAATATTTTCCAGCAAAATATTAGCAATGACTTGTATGTAATCGTCAATTTCAGTGTTAGACAAGTTTGCTTGGATTAGTATCATTAAAAATTTTAACCTTTTTTCAACGTCAGCTTTGAATTCTCTCCAGTCAACATTTCTATAAACGAAGTATTGCTGGGGCTGTGCAACAATGAACCTACTGATTTCTTTCATACCAATCATGAGAATGACCGCATTATGATCGGAGTCGGCCGGTTCCGTTGTGCATTCAAGATTTTCATTAAATGTACTTAAGTTTAATAGTTCACCGGAAACTATAAAAAAATCCAAGAAAGAGCCTGATGCGTTTCGTGTGCATGTGTTCGGAGCAATTAATGGCCAGTTGTGTCTGGCTGTGTCACACATCCAAGTATTAATTGCCGCACCGGTTAAATTTATTTTCGAATCACCCCAAGCGTGATGTCTAGCATTGAAGTCGCCTCCCCATATTGTGTGGGTGTAGTTTAAACTTTCCGAATTAAAGCCGTCAAAGTCATGTTCAATTTTACTCAAATTTGTGGCCGCACGTACGTAGATATTCACAAACAGCATTGTCTCTCTGTTTGCCAAATACACTACAATGGCAGAGACTTCAATATGTTCAATTTCATTCAAATTAACCCTATCTTTTTTAATGTTATGTTTAACAATTCCCAACCCAACGTTATTGGTGTCAATGTGTTTGTCTGTCCGTATTAAGTTGTATCCTTCCATCGTCACTAAGTGTCTATTGTAGAGTCGCGTTTCCTGCAACATCATGACATCTGGTTTATGATGCTTTATAAACTTACTTAGAGAGATACGTTTTGGAATTGGCACAATTGTGCTCACGTTTAATGTTGTTATTTTTATGATTTTTTTGTGCCCTTAATTGCACAGCAAAAATGCAAAGCTCAAATAGGCGAGTGTCCGTTCACTTTCACTACTACATTTACTATATACAGGTAAGAATTGTTTTATCTTATTCATGAGAGTGAACAGATCACACCCAAATAATCTATTACCTTCTTCGGAGATGAACGCGTTGGTAGTAGTGCCTGCACACATCGGTATTGTTTTGTTGTTAATATTAGAATTCAAGTTATTCTCCGTGTTATTATTATTAATATTTCTGATATTACTTGGACCACTCACCTGTTCACTTACCATCTGAGCAAATGTCATCTCCTTGCTCACTATTTTTTTGGCCGAATCCCTGGCAAATCGTCTCGCCTCATCTTGCTGTTGCGACTGTTTGTTCTTTAGCAGTTGTTGTTTCATCCTTGCTTCCTGAGCTACTTTAAATGCTTCGAATCTCCTGTAGTTTGCTTGATGCTCTTTTCTACAGTTTATACAAGATGGTTTATTTATTTCTTTTACATGTTGGCAGTGACCCTGTACATGCCCATCGGTGCATTTTACACACTGGTAACTAAATAAACAATTACTGGCTACATAGCCTATCCTTTGACAGTTCATGCATTGCATGGTATCTCTTCTTTGCAATCTATCCCACTGTACACCATGACTACAAATAAATCTTAATTTAATTAATTCTTTTAAATATCTATCTGTCCGTAGTTGCACTACGAACATGTTGAGTGGTATGTTGTCTCTCATTGATTTGGCGGTTTTGAAATTTTTTGCTGATATAATATCAATATCAGGCAGTTGCCTCATGACGTCTTCTATTATATCTGCTTCCTCGTATTGATGGTATAGCCCTTTCATTAGTATTGTGTCTCTTTTGTCATCTTTCGATGTGTATGTGTGTCCCTGAATATTTTTCTCCTTCAACGTTTCTATAATTTTTTTCTTTGATTCTGCATCTGCTGGAGTTATTATTTTCGTTCCAGCACCAGTGATTTTAATTGTATATTCTAATTTGCTACTGAATTTATTTCGCACCACATCTTGGAACTTCTTTGTATCCAGGTGCGGAACGATTATTGGTGGCTGTCGAAATTTTTTTATAGTTGAAAGTTGTGTTGGTTGTTGTTGTTGTGGTTGCTGTCGCTGTTGTTGTGATTGTTGTTGTTGTTGTTTTGGTGGTGGAGGCTGTCTTTGTTGTTGTTTTCTTTGCTTTTGTTTACTCATTTTTAATTCATTTACAGCGATATCTGCCCACATTAATTCGTTGTCAAGAGACGCGTAATAGTTTTTTGACATTGTATTAATTCGTTCATCTCCTGTTTTTGTAATTTTGGTTGTATTTGTGACTTCTGTGTCACTACTCCCACTATCTCTGTCCTTTTTGTTTCTTCTTTGTTTAACTACTTCTGTATACTTACCATTATTATCTTCAGTCACTTCCGTATCTGATGATGATACTTGAACAAGACTCATGTTGCTACCAAATGATTGTGTTTATTGGCTTATATTTCGACTTCAGTTTTGAAATGAGACATTCGACCACTTTGTCACCAGTGTCTTTGTCGACCAGTCTTTGTATTTCTTGATCCAAGTGTTTATACAGTGTGTTTGCAAAAATCTCATTTCCCATCCGATCTTGTTCTTGTTTTTGTTGTTTCTCTTGTTCAATTTGTTTTTGCTGTTGAATTAAAATAATATTTTTTTCAAAATTATTCATACTTTTTCCCGTTAAAATATTATCCATTGTTGTATGTTGTTTCTGGCTTTGCATATTTGTTTCACTCTTTCTACCTCTCTATTCTTAAAATTAAAAGAAAGTAATAGAAAAGATAAAACACATCGCAATCCAGCACATTACATAAGTAGACAGCGGATCCCCACTACCAACCCCGTTTTTTTCACTATATTATAATTATAATATTTTTTAAATATTATTATTTTTTCTTTTTTGAAAACAATAACTTTTAATTTTTCTTTTACTTCTAATTCACAGTTATTTTAACTTGTTTTTATTTTTATTTTTAATAATTATTTTTGTGTTGATGTTCTCTCTTCACTAATTTCATTTTAATTTAAATTGTAGAACAGAAAACCTTACGAATATTTATTTTAGAATAATTGAGATCCACTTTTTGTCTGTGCTATTATGTGTTGAATTCCTTTGAGCTTTCACTTTATTAAACTTATAAATTTTTCAATTGATTTTTTTTTTTTATATGATGCGGTACTGATTGCAAGAATAATATGTATGTAATTTTGAACATTGAAAACAAATGAAAGGGTCTTATGAATTTTAGATAAGATTTTTTTTTACTTCAAGAAAGTCACAAATCTGTTAACAGTTCTGGATCAAGTGCAATCATGTTTATAAGTATTTGATATTCATTACTTTTGTTATTTATTATTCCACTTAGTGTTTCTCGTGAATTATGTTCAAAAATAAAAAGAATCCTTTAAATATCAAAGAAATCAACTATCTCGATCAAAAAAATTGGAGTTTTGAATATTTTATTACATCAAAAAGTAAAATTTTATCAGTATTTTCGAATGAGCTAAAAGCTGACTTTTATAATATTGAATCTTACTCTGATATTAAAGAAAATGATGTTGAGAATAATTTAAAACTTAGAATTATTATGACTTGTCGCAAAATTGGAATACCAAGGTTTGAAGATATTGCCGATTTAATACTTGAAAATAATTCTACTGAATTATCATTTACAGTAAATTACAAAGATTCTGAAGAAAAGTGTACGAATTATCCTCAGATGATTGAGTATAAATAAATTGCTACAGACTATGAGAATTTTTTGATTTTATATGGTTGCCATGAGATTCAAGGAAATGATCCATATGATTTTGGATTATGGATACTAAATAGATCGGATAATTTCAGTGAAACAACTGCAATAAAAATTTTAAATGAAAACCAAATTCCAATTGAAAGATTAAAAAAAACTGAAATCATAGAGTGCAGCACAAATTTTAGGAAAGATTTTTATGAAAAGGCTTGTGAACTTCCAACTGATTCTGTTGTTTATATCATTTTGGTTATAAGTTATTTAATATTTATATTTTTAGCATTCATAATTCATAAAATTTATATAAAAAATAAAACACAAACTAACTTTCCAATTATTATGGTTGCTCCAGCTCAATTGGAATTATAATTCTAATCGTCTAAGTATTATGTCATTACAATGTAGTTTACTTTGAATTAATAAAAATTAAATCATATGTATTTATTTTATGTTGGTTTAATCATTAGTTGTGGAATGTTTTTTTTTAATTATACCATTATATTGTTTCGTGACTATCCATTGAAATACGTCACATATTTGTTTGGGTAAGTTTTTATTGTTCTCGTTCTCTAACTCTATGACTTGCTGTATAACAAGACAAAAGGCAAACTAGATATGTAAGAATCAAAATGAGATTTAAATTTTGCGTAACAATCAAAAAATTATTGTATTAATGATTTTTATTCCTATTTTTATGAACAAGTCAACTAATATTGAAATTTCTATTGAATATTTTATTATAATCTTTGGAATAATTTGTTTTGTATTTATTATTTATAAATGTTTCAAACGAAATCGGAATAGAGTTGCAAATAATAATAATTAACTTGAACTTCTTTAATTTATTGAAAGTTTAGGATTTGTTTTATTATGGAAAAATATCAAAGTCATTCTGAATAATTTAATATAAAACTCACATATTTTTATTGTATTCCTAAATTGAAACAATTGAATCTTTGTCAATTTTATCACAAATAAAAGAATCATATTACCCAATTTTTATTTAATAAATTATAAATTAAAAAGTAAACTACATCAACTAATATTGAAATTTCTATTGAATATTTTATTATAATCTTTGGAATAATTTGTTTTGTATTTATTATTTATAAATGTTTCAAACGAAATCGGAATAGAGTTGCAAATAATAATAATTAACTTGAACTTCTTTAATTTATTGAAAGTTTAGGATTTGTTTTATTATGGAAAAATATCAAAGTCATTCTGAATAATTTAATATAAAACTCACATATTTTTATTGTATTCCTAAATTGAAACAATTGAATCTTTGTCAATTTTATCACAAATAAAAGAATCATATTACCCAATTTTTATTTAATAAATTATAAATTAAAAGTAAACTTTAACAAATAAATTGATTAATTGTAAGAATGTTATTCGATGTTGCCGAGAAATCAACATTTAATTTTTTTAGTAAATAAAAAGTCAAAAAAATGTAAATTTTTATTATTGAGCATAAATATGCGGAATTAATAATGTAATTTTTATTTACAAAACAAATCAATTGAGTTTAAATAAAAAGCAAAAACCAATTCAAAACTGTTATCCGTGCATTTTTTGTCTTGAGTAGATATTCAAGAAGGCAAATAAAAAGAGAAAGTATACTTAATGTATAAACTATATCAGAAGAAGAAAGTAAATACAGAACAACTATATTTATTAGAAACAATATTGGTGTCATTTCAAGCAATGATGAAAATGCAACAACATGTTATTACTCTTACTTCTCAGTCTAAATATCTCTCTTTGTCTAATAATATTTCTATCTCTCTCATCATGATAACAAATTAGTAAAATATTTTATTACTAAGATGTCGTGTTTATAAAGAAATATTTAAAGTTTCCTTAAAAAAAATAATATTTTTATTTATTCAAGAATCTTACAAACTCTTAAACGAATAAAATAAGCCTATATAAACAACAATTTTAAATCAAAATAATTTATGGATAACCCGAAATGAATGAGGAATTTGTTGTTTTTGATTGCACTCATGCATATTCGCCAAATATTTATGTTTTGAAATTTAACAATTTCTTTATAATGTTGGTCCATCATACGAACAGATTCACACAAATCCAAGACAAGTAAAGAGTAAAGATTAAAAAAAACTATGATATTAAATTGAATTCTATTTTCAAAAATAATTCTAAAATCTTGAAAATTGGGGTGCTTTCATAAGCGAATGTAAAATTTCTGTAAAAATGAAAATAATTGGCTCATGACGGGATTGAACCGTCGACCTTCGCGTTATTAGCACGACGCTCTATCGACTAAGCTAATGAGCCCATAAATAAAAGAAATTATGTTATTTTTGCCAATCAGATAAAAATTATATATATATAATAATTATAATATAATCTAATTGTATTAGCTCATTAAATAAATTGTTTGTATAAATAAAATATAATATATGCAATAATAAATAAGAAAGTTACATCATAAAGTTAAAGTAAGATTACACAATTGAATCAAATTTGTTGAATAAAATGAACAATGTTTTGTAACTCTATCAAAATATTAATCTAAGAAGGTGCCCATTACATTTAATTCTAATTATATCATGAAATATTGTTGATTTAATTGGTTTCAATTTAAGTCAATTCCTAAGTAATGCAATGAAGCAACAAAATAAAGAATAAAATGAAATTTTTCAGAAAAAATATAATCTTCAGTGGAAAAGTTATGGCCCAATTCTGTATCTGTTATGTTAATGTTACTGCTAAATTAACGATTTGAAATAACAATTCCAAAATAACGATAGTGCCTAAATTGGTATTCAGTAATCGTTAAATTTTGCCTCTGTTAAAATTGTGAGGCGAATTGTTTTTGACATTTCTAATGTTAAATACTGTGAGGTTATGTATACACAAATGACTTTTTATTCAATTCTTCATCTGGATCTCCATAAAAAAATTCCTATTAGTGTCTTATTATAAGCTAAAATTAAAATGAATTAAAATACAATTTTTTTTTAATATTTTTGTAATATTATTTATTATAGGTTTATTTATAATAAAACATATTATTTATATATAAAACAATAAAAATTTTTTTTTAAAATTATATTTCTGACGTAGTCATTTCTCGTACGCATTCTTAAATTCCTTATGTTGGCCGGGGGCTGTTCCAAATCTTCATCTGAATCTGAATCTGAACCTGGATAACGAGCATCACAGGAAATTATGTTACAGTCGGTAGTCTAAATCTTCATCTGACACCAAGAATGGGTTTGCAGTATCTTTAAGATGCTTCAGGAATTTAGAGTAATATCTATTTGCATCTTGTCTAAAAAAAAAGTTAAAATTTTACCATAACCTAACAAACACATATATTAAACAATAAAAATACCTTCGATTTTGATTTCCAAACAATAACAACATAATTATATCATCACTCATTATTAAATATATTTTTATTGAAACAAAATCACTTTTAAAATTAAAAACAAAATTTAACAGGTCAAAATTTTCCTCTGTTAAACTAACAATCAATGTGACTGTTCTTAACAGGACAGATGCGTCCTGAATAGCAATTTAGGCGTTATCGTTATTTTAGCAGTAACAGATACAGAATTAGGCCATTAATTCCGAGCATTGTGAACTTGAAAATTTAATGCAGCTTTCAATTTATTGAGTTAATAAATTTTTCAATTTAATTATGTAAATTGAAACCAACTGAAGAAATTTTATGAAATTTGAACAATTGTTTTCATTACTTTAGAAAAGTTGCCACTCTGCTAAAAGTTCTGATCAAGTGCAATCATGTTTATAAGTGTTTGTTATGCATTATTTTTGTTATTTATTATTCCACGAAGTGTTTCTGGTGAATTATATTCCAAAATAAAAGGAATCCCTTTGATTGTCAATAAATGGGTTGACAAAAAAGAATGGAGTTTTGAATATTTTATTGCAACAAAAAGTAAAATTTTATCATTATTCTCAGATGAACTAAAAGCTGAATTTTATCGTGTTGAAATCTTCTATGACATTGAAGAATCTGATGCCACCGATGTAAAATACACAAATATTAAAATTACACTTACTTTGGGCTGCTTCGATGCTTCTACTAAAGGGATTAAAGGATTTGCCGATTTAATACTTGAAAACGATTCTACTGAATTATCATTTACAGTAAATTACAAAGATTCTGAAGAAAAGTGTACGAATTATCCTCAGATGATTGAGTATAAAATAATTTGTACAGACTATGACAATTTTTTGATTATATATGGTTGCCATGAGATTCAAGGAAATGATCCTTATGATTTTGGACTTTGGATACTAAGCGGATCGTTAGATTTCAATGAAACAACTGCAATAAAAATTTTAAAAGAAAATAAAATTCCTACTGAAAGTTTAAATAAAGCTGAGAAGATCAGTTGTATCGTTAATATTGTTTCAAATTTTTATAAAAAGACTTGTAAACTTCAACTTGTTCATTTTTTTTGTTTATATGAGTTTGGTCATTATTCTTTTCATACTTATATTTTTAGGATTTATAATTTATAAAATATATATAAAAAAAATTACACAAACTAACTTTCAAATTATTATGGTTGCTCCAGCTCAATTGGAATTGTAATTCTAACCAATTAAATGTCATGACCTAAAAAATGAGTTTACATTGAATTAATAAAAATTAAACCGAAAACAATTTTGTTTTATTCATTTGATAAATTTTTTATATAAAATATTAATATTTTTGTGCAAATTGTTTCAGAAACGAGCTGAGATTTTAATTTACGACAATAAAAAATAATACAACGCAATCAATTTGATTGAATTCAGCAATTTAGTTTTTTCGCAATGAAATTAAATTTTGAGTAACAATCAAAAAATATTTGGCCCATGACGGGATTGAACCGTCGACCTTCGCGTTATTAGCACGAAGCTCTACCGTCTTAGCTAATAGGCCGATATGGCTAATCCAATAAGAATAACGCAGCAATTAACACTGAAACCGCAATATAGTTAACTATCTAACGTACGTTTGATAGTTAACTTGTTATGTTTTGTCTCTATCCGCCTCGCGTCAAAATGTATCGCTCTTTCTCACCTCTCCGTTTGTTCAACTAACGAAAAATGGTTAGGTGGTGATTTTTTGTTATTTGAACTAACGTTCGAAAATTTTCGCACTTTAACTGGAGATTTCAGTTCAGTGATTTTGAAGAAAATAATAGGTCTGTTCGTTTGCTTGATCAGGTCACATACTCAGGGTAGGTTAGGTTAGTTTAGGTTAGGTTGAGTTAGATCAGTTGACGTCACAGATCACATTAGGTTAACGTTGACAAAACTTTTGTTCGTTTGCTGGGATCTGATCAAAATATTATAACCTCAATAAATTTTATTTATAAAAATATATGTAATTTATTTTTTCATTTTTGTCTTTTAAACTTGGCTTATAAATTAATAATAAATTATTTAAAAAAAAAAAAATTATAAAATTATAATATTTTATTGTCATTTTGACAAGTAACCTACTTGACTCCATCTATTTTGAAAGGTTAGAAAATCATTGCTCTGAGTTGATCGGATCAAGTCAAAAAAAGCAAACGAACATAGAGTAAAGTTGACCTAACCTAACCTAAAGCAAACGAACACGGGTGAAATGATCTAATTTGATCGGAGTGACTCGTATCAAGCAAACGAACAGACCTAATCCGGCCAGCCACAGGTTTTTTGGTGACCACTTTTTTTCACCTGCTCGTTATTTACTAGAATCTTTTTATGTCTTTTTACGTTTCTCGAAAATTCAACGCAAAAAAAATGCTACAAATTTCCGATTAAAACGCTACAAGATACAGTGCATATCGGTTTTACGCGTTAATTTTTTTTGGCGGCTGATAATATTCAAAAAAATTCATTAAAAAAAATTTTTTTTCAAAAATATTTATAAAAATTTTGAAAAAAAAAAAATGAATAATATATAATAATAATAAAAGAAAACAAATTACAATTCATATTTTATTTCAAAATAACATTATTTAATTTCAATTCATTTTTATTTGATTGCAATTCATTTCTTAGTTAGCTAATTACAATCCATTTCTTATTTATTTTTAATTAATTTTCCCTGTTGTTATTGTTGAGTTTCCTATTAAATAATCTAAAGTAATATTTGAATATTCTTCTCCAATCTGCGTTTCACTGGAACTCTCATTTCTTGTGATATGATAATTCGGAACAAATCACATTTTTCTAATCATATTAACAAAAAAGTCAAATTGTTTAATTAACATTCGAGTATGATTTTTCAGCTAAAATAATAAAAGAAAATTAGATTAATATTTTAACTTAGTATATAATATAATATTTTAATTTTCTTACGATAGTTGTTTGGTCCAAGTAAACTCCAGATTCCATTACTCGATCCATTTCATTCTCCAAGTGACGAAAAATAATCTAGTTTTCATCAGACCATTTTATATTACCCTGTAATAAACAAAATCTTTAAGAAACATTTAATAAACATGCTATTTAACATATATATATATATATAACAAAAATATTAATTCAAAAATAAAACAAGATTTTACTACATTAATGAAACATCAAAAATTGAAAAAAAATGCTAAAACTTTAAATTTTAATTTCACAAATAAACTATTAATTTCAGAAGATAAATTTATATAAATACCTTTATTATTATCTCTGATCACTAAATTAATTGTTCCTTATATTTTATATTATTTATTTTCACTTTTAATTGAACTTTTTTTTTATATTTTTTCAAACACCAAACGTCAAAATTTTTTACTTCATTTTGTTTTGTATTTTTATTTTGACATTTCAAATTACAGCAACAAAGACATTGAACCGTGGGAAAAGTGCTAGGAAAGATATATGTTTGATGAATAAAGTTTTTAAATGGCGGCGCTACTCATATTTGTATTGAAAAACTTCGGGTTTCTGAACTTGAGTTCGTGTTGTCTAAAAAAAAGTAGTCACCAGAAAACCTGTGGATGAGCGGAATCCGGCCAGCCACAGGTTTTTTGGTGACCACTTTTTTTCACCCGCTCGTTATTTACTAGAATCTTTTTATGTCTTTTTACGTTTTTCCAAAATTCAACGCAAAAAAAATGTTACAAATTTCCGATTAAAACGCTACAAGATACAGTGCATATCGGTTTTACGCGTTAATTTTTTTTTGGCGGCTGATAATATTCAAAAAAATTCATTAAAAAAATTTTTTTTTCAAAAATATTTATAAAAATTTTGAAAAAAAATAAATGCATAATAAATAATAATAATAAAAGAAAACAAATTACAATTCATATTTTATTTCAAAATAACATTATTTAATTTCAATTCATTTTTTATTTGATTGGAATTCATTTCTTATTTGGTTAATTACAATCCATTTCTTATTTATTTGCAATTAATTTTCCCTGTTGTTATTGTTGAGTGTGCTATTAAATAATCTAAAGTAATATTTGAATATTCTTCTCCAATCTGCGTGTCACTGGAACTCTCATTTTTTGTGATATGATAATTCGAAACATATCACATTTCTGTAATCATATTAACAGATAATTCAAATTGTTTAAATAACATTCGAGTGTGATTTTTCAGCTAAAATAATAAAAAAAAATTATATTAATATTTTAGCTTAGTATATAATATAATATTTAAAATTTCTTACGATAGTTGATTAATCCAAGTAAACTCCAGTTTCCATTACTCGATCTATTTCATGCTTCAAGTGACGAAAAATAATCTAGTTTTCATCAGACTATTTTATATTACCCTGTAATAAACAAAAACTTTAAGAAACATTTAATAAACATGCTATTTAACATATATAACAAAAATATTAATTCAAAAATAGAACAAGATTTTACTACATTAATCAAACATCAAAAATTGAAAAAAAATGCCAAAACTTTAAATTTTAATTTCACAAATAAACTATTAATTCAACAAGATAAATTTATATAAATACCTTTATTATTATCTCTGATCACTAATTAACTGTTCCTTATATTGGAGCAAAGTAACAACAGGAGAAACCCTTAGAGGGTTGTTGTTTTTGTAGAAAGCTCCCTAAAATGATGTTTTTTTCTTTTGTAGAATGTTGGGGAAGGATTCGAGCTCATATTAAAATTAATTTGGAAATTTTGGGCCCCAAATTTTAGGAGCTGCAAGACTCCAAAGTTGCACTTTTTTTCTTTTTTTTGTAACTCACAATTTCACTGTATTTTTTATCTTTTCATTAGTTTTTTTGTTATAACTTCAATAAAACATATGTATTATCACTATATTGAATAAATTTTATTAGAATAAAAATTGAAAATTGTTTTTTTAATGATTTTTTTAATATTTTAAAAATTTATGTCTAAAATGACATTATTTTGTTGATATTATTGTTTTATGTTTATGTGAGGTTGGTATTTTTATTTTGTAAATATTTTGTTGAACTGAAATTGAATATATTTTTGAAATGAAGTTAAAAAATTCATTGAACTAAAAATTATGATATTGTTCATTTTACAATAAATTCTTTTGAATATTTTGTACAAGGAAAACATAGTAATTAGTTGTACATATTACTTACCTTACGTATGCACTTATTTAATTTCATTTGTATAAGGAATATTATTTATTTTTTATTTTTATTTCTTCAAAATGTAAATTTTTCAAAATGGCAATGTCAAAATATAGTTCAGTGGAAAAAAAGTGAGAAACACTCTAATATATATTTTTCAGAAATGCCAATATATTATTAAAAAATTACCAAATAAAAAACAACAACAAAAACTTAAAGACGTCAAATGTGAAAAAATAATAAAAAAAAGTTGATCTGAAAAAGTAAATTTTGTGAAATAAAGTTTGAAAATAATACAACAAATCGAGTTAATTGTGGTAGTGAAGTATTTAATAAGTAATATAACAACAAAATTAAGTATAAAAAAATCAAATTAGTACATAAAAAAAATAGTTTCTGGAAGTGAGATTTTGAGGGGCGCAGCACCTAAACTAGAAGGGACCGACAGGAACTATTCTGGAATTAGGATGCTCAAATGAAGTAGAACACATGATAAAAATTTGAAGGCTTTCCATTGGGCGACCCGTCTCGGTAAATATAGCCGCACTTTTCCCACGGTTCAGTGTCTTTGTTGTTGTAATTTGAAATGTCAAAATAAAAATACAAAACAAAATGAAGTAAAAAATTTTGACGTTTGGTGTTTGAAAAAATATAAAAAAAAAGTTAAATTAAAAGTGAAAATAAATAATATTAAATATAAGGGCTATATTTACCGAGACGGGTCGCCCAATGGAAAGCCTTCAAATTTTTATCATGTGTTCTACTTCATTTGAGCATCCTAATTCCAGAATAGTTCCTGTCGGTCCCTTCTAGTTTAGGTGCTGCGCCCCTCAAAATCTCACTTCCAGAAACTATTTTTTTTATGTACTAATTTAATTTTTTTATACTTAATTTTGTTGTTATATTACTTATTAAATACTTCACTACCACAATTAACTCGATTTGTTATATTATTTTCAAACTTTATTTCACAAAATTTACTTTTTCAGATCAACTTTTTTTTATTATTTTTTCACATTTGACGTCTTTAAGTTTTTGTTGTTGTTTTTTATTTGGTAATTTTTTAATAATATATTGGCATTTCTGAAAAATATATATTAGAGTGTTTCTCACTTTTTTTCCACTGAACTATATTTTGACATTGCCATTTTGAAAAATTTACATTTTGAAGAAATAAAAATAAAAAATAAATAATATGCCTTATACAAATGAAATTAAATAAGTGCATACGTAAGGTAAGTAATATGTACAACTAATTACTATGTTTTCCTTGTACAAAATATTCAAAAGAATTTATTGTAAAATGAACAATATCATAATTTTTAGTTCAATGAATTTTTTAACTTCATTTCAAAAATATATTCAATTTCAGTTCAACAAAATATTTACAAAATAAAAATACCAACCTCACATAAACATAAAACAATAATATCAACAAAATAATGTCATTTTAGACATAAATTTTTAAAATATTAAAAAAATCATTAAAAAAACAATTTTCAATTTTTATTCTAATAAAATTTATTCAATATAGTGATAATACATATGTTTTATTGAAGTTATAACAAAAAAACTAATGAAAAGATAAAAAATACAGTGAAATTGTGAGTTACAAAAAAAAGAAAAAAAGTGCAACTTTGGAGTCTTGCAGCTCCTAAAATTTGGGGCCCAAAATTTCCAAATTAATTTTAATATGAGCTCGAATCCTTCCCCAACATTCTACAAAAGAAAAAAACATCATTTTAGGGAGCTTTCTACAAAAACAACAACCCTCTAAGGGTTTCTCCTGTTGTTACTTTGCTCCAAAAGTGCTAGGAAAGATATATGTTTGATGAATAAAGTTTTTAAATGGCGGCTCTACTCATATTTGTATTGAAAAACTTCGGGTTTCTGAACTTGAGTTCGTGTTGCCTAAAAAAAGTAGTCACCAGAAAACCTGTGGCTGAGCGGAATGGCTCTGAAAGTCAAGTGGTAGCAAATTTAAGTATGAAAATGATCAAAAAAACAACAAAAATAATAAATCCAAGACCCGCCAAACATAAATAATATATAATTATTCTAATTAAATAAAATAAAATTAAATTAAATTAAAATAAAAATGTAAAAATTGTGATTTTAATTTTTAAACCATTTATTAATAATAAATATAAGTAAAACATTTAAAAATGAAGATTAAAAAGAATATTTTTGATTGAAATTTGGAGACCCATACGTTAGTTAACTAAAGTCTACACGTTAGATAGTTAACTATATTGCGGTTTCAGTGTAATATTTATTTTACGTGTTCACTTAAAATCCATTAATTGTATAGCAGTTCACTAGATGAATTAAAAACTGGAGAATCAATAAAAATTGAAAGGAGTGAACGTGTATATCTACTCAAATCAAAATAATTAAATTAAATTTAAAGAAAATATAAAAATATTAATGCTAAATTAAATTAATTTAAAAAAAAAAAAAAAATTAAATTATAATTAATTTGAACTAATAGTGATGGTTAAATAAAAGTTTTTATTTTATTTATTAATATAAAGTGACGCTACTTTTTAATAGTAGCGTCACTTGTTATTCAAAAAAAAAGGTAACCGCCAATGGATTGTTATTAAATCCTTTGCTGTTTGCCTGATTTTGTCTTTTTTTATTGAAAAATCACTGTTTTAATTCCACATAAATTCGCGTATTTTAAATACAAAAATGTATTACATCTGTCAGGTTAGGATCGTGTGACGTCATCCTCCCTCTTACGACCGTAACCGAAAGATACCAATATGCTCGTTGATGAAACAACCTTTATAGTATTATAACCTGGATAAATTTATATATATAAATAAATTCAGATATAGAATATAAAAAAAAAATGACGACCGAAATTATAAATGAGATAATTGGAGAAATAGATAATTGTTTTGAAGCTGCTGTGAAATCATCTTTCATGGATCCTATTACTTTAGTTAAATTGGCAATGGAGGACTTCTCAAGGAAGCACAACATCAACAATTAAGAACAAATGACTGTTTCGTTAGAGTATAGTAATAGCAGCACCAGCAGAATTAGGAGTATCAAAACTATAGAACGACAACCCACAAATAATGGAAATGGAAATGACAAAAAATAAGTAGGAATGATACACCCATATCATCTACATCATATTATCATGTTTTGTCTGACAACGAATTAACGTTGGATGACATAACACAACAACATTTACAACAAAAAAATAAACAAATTCATAATAAACAGACTATATCACAAAAACAACAAAAAAAAAATCACAGCTAGCCAACAACAATAAACAGAATCAAAAACACTTACAATCTAGTGGAGTATCAATAAAGAAAACAAGGCAACCACCGATTGTTGTTCCTTGCCCTAATGTTAAAATGTTTAATGAGAAAATTTTGGAAACAAATTTAAATGTTAAATATAATATAAAAATCGCAAAAAAAAGTGAAAAAATATTAAATTGTGAGGATGCAGAATCACACAATGTAATATTTAAATTGTTGAAGGACAGTAAAGTTGAGGCGCATACATATACATCAAAAGAAGAAAAAAAACAACACTTTTGATTAAAGGAATTTATTTTCACTACGACGCTGAAGAAATAATTGAAGATAATAAGCTCAGTATTAAAGGTATTAATATTATTAATGTAAAAAAAATTTCCACAGTACACTCTAGAAGGAAACATATAAAACTAATTTTGTTAAAGAATTAACATCTTTAAAATATATTTGTTTTCATAGACTCACGATTGATAAACTCCACTGTGCATGCGTGGTTGAAGTTGCATTCAGATCTTGTAATTAATTTAAATGAAAGGAAATCTACAGTTGCTTGTTTATTAGATGTTTAAAAAGCGTTTGATTCAGTTTGGATAAACGGTCTTATCTTTAAACTTATCGAAGTTCACAAATTGCCGATAGATATGTGTCGTATTTTATTTAGCTTCTTACGTTACATGGATATCAGCAACGCAATATGGAATTGAGTATGGTGTGCCGTAAGGATCAATACTAGGTCCAATTCTATATGGCCTTTTTACAGCTGATCAGCCGTCTGATGTTGGCGTCACAACTGCTTTATTGTATGCCGACGATTCTATAACTTATGGAAGTTATTTAGGTCCGTTAACGGCGGCTAAGAGAAATAAATAAATAATTTAGTAGGATTTTATAGGCGATGGGGAATTAAAATAAATGAATCAAAGTCGGAACTGATTGTTATTCGTCCACCTTACGGAAAATGTCCGAAGTCAGCTGTGAAAAATTCCAAATTAGTTACAATAAAAACAAATGGCAAGATAATTAGACCAAATGAGCGCGTAAAATATTTAGGTGTGACTGTTAGTAATATGTTTGGATTTAATCAACATATTAATAATATTATTAAAACATCCAATTTAGCATATAACATGATTAGGCCAGTTATGAGACACTCATCGCTGCAATTTAAAACAAAATTACTTTTGTACAAACAATTGGTCAGACAAATCATGATGTATGCATTTCCTGTTTGGTTCTCATATTATAAAAAACTCACATTGTTTGAATGTAAAATCTTAGAAATATTACAGGAATGTATAGGCAGATGAGGAACGGTATCTCCATCTATTATGAAATTAATACTTTATATGAAAAGACAAAAATTAAGCCAATAAAGGAATACCTATTTCGTGGTGCATTTATATTGATTACCTGAGGCACCGTCCCAGGTTGATGCGAATTAGGTCAAGAAAAGATGAAACACCAAATTTATATTTTTAACTTATTTATTAAAGTCATTATACTAATTATTTTATTTATATTTATAATTTATTTATTAAAATAATTATACTAATTATTTTATTTATATTTATAATTTATTGAACTGCGTGGCGTTTAATATCTTTTTTATTGTTCTGTGCGCGTCTGTTCTTTGCAGAGATCGAGAATGTAATTAATTCTTTTAATTATTTTTATTGTGATCTTTCTCTTTAACATTGTTGCCACTGTTATCTTTCTGACCGGAAATTACACAAATGCCGTATTGCCAAAATATTCTAATTTATAAAATACGGTTGTCGCAAGCTCGCCACACCTATTTGAGATGGCGTCGAAAATACTCAAAAATCACATCCAAGTATGTTAATATATGTCATTTAGAATTTGGTCCGTCAGACAAGTTTCTCCAAACATTCTGTATTGTAAATGAATTATTTGAACCATACTTTAAATAGATAAGTAATCTATATCTGAATTTTAGTTCTATTGGTGGATTAATTTATTCATCCAAATGGTTGTAGTGTCTTTTATTATTTTGCATCGAAATTTTAACGAAGAAAATCTTATTTCTTAACTTTTAACATTTATTCATGTTTCACGACGTGTCTTTTGCATAATGTTATTGAAAAAATTTTTTTTCAAGACGCAAATATTACGGAACAACAGGAGAATTTTAAACTTACTCTGAACTTATTAAATTAATTTCACTTTTTATTCTGTTGGTTCAACGAATAGCGATAAATATTTTAACAAAAACTTTTAAACTGAACTTTTTATTTAATGAAAATAATTAATATTTATTTTGAATTTTATTGGTTACGTCACAGTACAACTTCACCCTTTTAACTAACCGTTACACAATTTATACCCAAAATATATAGTTTTTGGGTTCGTCTTCTTATAGAGAGAGAGAGAGAAATATTTCTTATCAAAATTTGTTAAAGAAAAAGATAAATGAAATAAATTAATTTTGTAACGTGTACAAAAATATTTCTAAATTTATTGAATTTAATATTTTCGGTCTCTTCAAATAATCAATTTCTTTTTAAGTGAATTGATTATTTTCTTATCTCATATTTGCGAAGCAAAGGGAAAGAAATTTAACACACATCTTATTTTTTTCTTTAGTTACTTGTGATATAAAAAAAACAGGGGAAAAATGCGTGAAGGTGAGTTATGTAAGTACAGATAATTAATATTATTTAAAAAACAGAAATTTGCAGAGTGAAATTTCTGAATTGAATAAAATAATAGAATTTTATGTAACAAAATTTGGATGTCGATTTCTTAATTAAATTGATTATTATCTTATCTCATGAAGGAGAACGAAATTTAACACACATTTTTTTTTTTTCCAAATTAAATTGTATTGTATTGTACTTGAATTTTTTATTAACCTAGTACATCAACGACTAAGGTTACCACCTAGCATCTGCATATGCATTTTAAATCGATTCGGCGCATTGCCTCCTCTTAGGAAACATAAAGATTTCCTAAGAAGAATCGTTCGGTTAAAAGCTTATCCTGCACATCGGCCGGAGGTCATAGATGTTATTAATCATTGCCCACTACTTTATGTGTGTTTAGTACATAATTCGCCGAATGAAAAATTCCATCCCGCCCCGGTCGAGATTCGAATTCGGTACCTCCCGTACCAAACGCAATCACGTTGCCAAATTAAATGAAATCGTTTATAACTTAGCATGTATAAATATTCACGTTCATTTCGGCGTTTATAATTTTTAAAAACAATATATAATGCCCATTGGTTTATGTCTGTACTTAGTTTATTCGATGTTAAGATAATAATTTTATGCCGCCCAGTAGTTTTTATTACGAAAATATCTATAATTTAGTTTAATTATTGGTGATCTATGCTAATGCTACGGTCTCGTACAAAACACACAAAGCACGAAAAACTTAAAACAACACGTTTTAACTTTGAATAAATAAATAAGAATAATTTTTAAGTTATACTTGAAGTTTGAGTAGTTTCTTACACTAGCATGAACTACTAAAATTTACGATTGCAGATCTTTAGGAAGAAAAAAAGAAAGTAAATGCCTCTGAAACTAATCCATTATTTGTAAATTGAAACAAATTATATATCGTATTTTTAACTTTTAAAAATGATTTTTAAATTTAAAAAACAAAGTAATATAACAATCGCTATTGTTTAAATAAACCAGGAATACATGACTCAAGAAATAGCCCTAAACGTGAGAATAGATCGTTTCAAAATATTGAATAATTTAAATTAATAAATTTCTTACTATGAATAAGATTCCTTTACAATTGTAATTGTAACTCGTATGTGTGTTCTTCCTCTTCTCCACCAGTCACAAAATATCCGCCGTATCGTGTTAAACTGAAAAAAATTTTAAAAATATAATTTTTATTAAATTTGCAAAATAATTAATTACCTATTCTATAAAAAGGGAAACTTTTATATTCTGTTTATCTTTTTGTAGCGGAAAAATTTAAGTAGCTGAGATACTAATTTTTGTTGTAAAATTTAAATTCATTCTTATTCTTTTTCACAATAACGCAAAACTTTAAAATATTTAGGAATTGAATTTAAATGTCGATTGAAAAAATTTTTTCTAATGGTTTTACCTCAAAGTATTAAAATTGATAAGAATTGGCAAACAGATCATATTTTCTTACGTGAATTAATGACTCATAATCAACGATATACGAATAAAATTTCTTATCGTATTATATAAATTATTTAGAAAATTACGTAAGTAAATTACGACCACACCCAAAATTATGGAGGATTAATGGATTGTTATGTCTTGTACCGTGAATGTAAGAAATGGAATCATTTATTATAATACAATCTAAACTACTTTTTCTAGCACAAATATTTTATCTCAATATTATTAATGAGACTGGGGCATAATATCACTCTGACATGGAAAGGCTAATTATAAATGGTAACTTAAATTTTTCGGGTTTGTTTAAATGGATAAGTAATCTATAACGGAATTATAGTTCTATTGGAGGATTAAGTTATTCATCCAAATGGTTGTAGTGTCTTTTATTATTTTGCATCGGAATTTTAACGAAGAAAATCTTATTTCTTAACATTTAGCGTTATTGAAAAGATTTTTTATAAGACGCAAATATTACAGAACAGCAGTAGAATTTTAAACTTTCTAAATTATATTCACTTTTTATTCGAATAGTGATAATTATTTAACAAAAAAAAACATTTAAACTGAACTTGTTATTTAATGAAAATAATTAATATTTATTTTGAATTTTATTGGTTACGTCACAGTACAACTTCACCCTTTTAACTTAATGTTACACAATTTATACCCAGAATATATGGTTTTTTGGTTCGTCTTCTTATCTTTCTTATCAAAATTATTAAAAAAAAAGTTAAATGAAATAAATGAATTTTGTAACGTGTACAAAAATATTCCTAAATTTATTGAATTTAATATTTTCGGTTTCTTTAAATAATCAGTTTTTTTTAAATGAATTGATTATTTTCTTATCTCATGAAATATATTTGCGAAGCAAAGGGAAATAAATTTAATACACATCTTTGTTTTTCTTTTTCTTTTCTTTAATTATTTGAGATAAAAAAAAACAGGGGAAAGTGGGTGAAGGTGAGTAATGTAAATACAAATAATTAATATTATTTAAATAACAGAAATTAACAGGGTGGAACATTATGAAATTTTAGTTTAAATTTTAGTTTAATTATTTGTCTCTTTTCTTCAACAGATTCTCTACGAAAACAAAACATGAATAAAAAATTAAATCAAATCGATAAAAAAATAATTACGGATTCTAATTCATGGCGGTAAGAAATTTATTCTATTTAAATTATTCAATATTTTTAAACGATTGTTTCTTTTATAGAAAATCATCCAAATTCTAAATGATTTAAGAAAATTATTATCTTCAATATAACAATTTATTAAATCTCGTAAAAAATAAAAATGGCTGAACGTGAGGATCCAGATGACAACAATGGAGCTTAATTGGAAGACTTAAAGTTTTTTGTGAATGTTTTGTAAAATATTTCGAAAAAGAATTAAACGAATTTGAAGCTGTGGGTGGAACACATGAAATAGGAAAGATGGTGAATAACTGCCACAAATTCGAGTCATTAATTGGTTCCACAAAATTTGCAACTAATCACAGCTCTAAATTAAGCTCTAAAAAAATACCACAACAGAAAATGTTCGTCTTGTAACTTTAGTTATCGATTTTCTTCTCCTTGGGAAACTTTTACAGAGTTTTCAGTTAAGACATATGCATCAGGTGAAGAACCCATTATCCCTTATGTTTTAAGAAAAAATGTGCTAAAACAACAATTGGAAAATATATTGAGAATCATTAATGGTGAAGATAAAGTTTGGAATATTAATGAGACAACAACTAAAATTTTTAAAAAAGTTGATAACAATATGTTGATGGTGAGTGATGTTGCCACAAATTTAAATGAATTTAAACCTGTAATTGAAAACACCCACCTAGACATAACTGAAGTAAAGGCGTGTATTAATGAACTTAAACCGAAAATTGAAAACACTAATGAGAATACGACCCAAATAGCTGCAGATGTTAGTGAAATAAAAAATATCATTAAAAACGAAGCTACTGAAAATGATCAACATAAAACGAAACACGTTTGGTTTGTTACATGAGGAAACCTGTGACAACTTTTACAGGAAGAATTGAAATTCTTAAAACACTTCATCGAACTTTACACCACGCGACAGGGAGTGCTGTAATCTCACAAACCACTTCCGGTAGTGGCTTATGTGGAATTGGAGTGAACTTTTCAAAAAGTATGCCATTAAATATCAGGATGCTTATGACGGTAATCTGATCTGGATCAATTCTGAAACTCATGAAAGTTTAAGAGACTCCTTTACTAGATTAGCTAAAAAACTACACATCCCTGTTACAGAAAAAGATACAGAACAAAAAGAGAAGTTAAGGGATGATGCATCGATTAATGAAGATGTTTATACGAGATTTGGAAAACAAAAATTTTTATTTATATTTGACAATGCAGAAAAATACAAAATAATAAAAGACTTTCTACCATTATGCTTGCCGTCTAATATTCAAGCACCATACATTTTAATATCTTCCCGTAATCAGAAGTGGCGGTTAGCTGACACAGGTGCGATCGATGTTATTAATTTAGAATATTTCACTTCTAATGAAGCTCTTGACTTAATAAAAAACGCTTTAGACAAAATAAACAATTCAATAAATCAAGACTTTGGCAAAAGATTTAGATTTTTTTCCGCTTGCTTTAGGACAAGCAGTTGCGTACATTAAAATGAAAGATGAAAGGGAAAAAAAGTTCCGCGGAGAGACATTTGGCGTTAGTGATTATCTGAAAGCGTACAAAGATGAATCGTTTAAAACAAAATTACTTGAGCATCGCCATGAATACAGTCAGTATAATAAGACTGTTCTAACAACATGGAACATCACGTTGAAAAACATTCAAAAAGAAAACGAAGATTCAATTTAAATAATTGAAATTATGGCGTACCTTGTTCCAGATTCCATAAAAACAGATAAGATTTTTTCAGAATTTAATGAAAGATGAAGAAAAGTGAGAGGATGCAATTGATTTGCTTTAAAAATATTCAACATTAAAGACCGCGCGTTAAGTATTCATAGATTGGTACAGGAAGTAATCAGACTTCAACTAAAAGAAAAGGGAAAGGAGACGGATGTCTTAAAGAATGCTCTTAAATTATTAGGATTTGATTTTGGGTATGTTGATGACATTCATTTAATATCAATTTGGAGTTATGCTTCTGAATATGGTGAAATAATTGGTGAATTTTTCTTTAAGTATAAAGATGATGATGAAAACGACTCCCGTCCATTTAATTGTTGAAAGTGGTAATATTGATGCAGTGAAAAAAATTCTGAATTATCTTAAAAAGAAATCGAATGAAAAGTTACAAGAGATTTTAAGTTCTACAAATTATCATTACGAGACTACTTTACTGAATTCTATTCAGCACAATAATTTAGAAATGATAAAAGTTTTAATTGAATTTGGTGCAGAAAATAAAACTGAAATTTGTGTAAAAACTTTTTTTTATGGTCACGTTGATTTGGTTAAATATTTTTACCCATATAATGATGAATATTTACTGCATGCAAAGTTTTATTCCGCATTACGAAGTGGGAATGTTGAAAGTTTAAATAATTTATTAAAAGATTTAAAAAAGGATCAAATTAAAAATTTAATGGAACAGAAAATAACAAATGTGGATCTAAAGTTAATAAATGAACGGTCACCTTTATTTATTGCCACAGAGATTGGTAATTTAGATCTTGTGAAATTATTAGTTATAAATTATGGGGCTGATATTAATTTTAGTTGTGGTTGGGGAACATCTTTACATGCTTTACATGTTTACTGTGGACATTATGAACTGATGAAATTTTTTATAGAGAATGTGGCTAATTGTAATGTAGTTGATTGTGATTATTGGACAGTGTTACATTTAGCTGCTTACTCGGGTCATTTAGAAATCGTAAAATATTGAATAGAAAATAATAAATGCGATATAAACGCAACTGATATAGAGTGTGAGACAGCATTATTAGATTTAGCTACTAAACGTAACAAATTAGAAGTGGCAGAATATTTAATAGAAAATAATCAATGAAAGAAATTTAATTTAATTCACATGATTGTGTTGAATTTCTTCCACTTCACTTTGATACCTTTACAAGTGAACAAGTGAAAAAACTTTAAAATCTTAAGTGAAAAATTAAAATTTCGTTTTTTTTTTATTTTTTTCAAAAAAAAAAAAAATTCATCAAAAAAAATGAAAAAAACGCAAATTTTTTTTTCAAATTACTTTCAATTCTCTATTTTTCTTTAATTGTGAAAATAATCGTAAGAATTTTAATAAAAAAATTTTAAAAATCGTACGAAAAAAAATGGAAATTTTTTAAGGAAAACAATTTTTTGGTCCCATTTTTTTTTTACAACAACAACACATTTATTTTAAGTAAAAAATTTTGCTTATATTTTAATTTTTTTGAAAAATTAAATTGACACAAATATTCGTAATTAAATGAACTTTCATAAACAAATAATAATTTATTTTATTAAATGGAAAATTATCGGTGTTTTAAACGGATAAATTGGAAAAATTGAAAATAAAAAAAAATCAAAATGTTTATAAAAAAAAAATTTCACCATTGGAGAAAAATGTAAAATTTTCATAATTTCCTTAATTTGTAAATTTTTTAAAAAAACCTTAAAAAAATATCCAACTAACGGTACCACATAATATATAATATGACTTTACTTTAATTTAATTACATTTGGTTCAATTCTAAAATTGTCTGCACAACTGACTTTTCATGGACTCTCTATAAAGAGAGTTAGAGGGAGACAGAAAATAAATTAAATTTAATAATTTCATTTAAAAATAGAAACAAAAATAATTAATGAAGAAGAAAAAGAGGAAGTTGGGTCAGAGATTAAAATAATTGATGTAAAATAGAATTGATCCAATTGTGTTCCTTTTATGAAGGGACGAAGACTTTGAATTGAATAACTGATTAAATTGTCGGTAGGATTTAGGATAATGACATAAATTTTAATAATGTAAGATATTTTTGTATATTAATTAATTATAATTAATTAATTAATGTAATTTAGTTAAAGTTAAGAAATAGAGTGAAAAATTGTGCACAATCAACAATTGATTGTCCAATCAAAATTTCGTTCAAAGATTAAAAAATAATTTAAAATTTTAATGTGTTCGTTCTTTGTAATTAATTAAACTGAATAAATTTGATTACAAAGAATTAAAGAGGCGGGGAAAAAATAATTAAGTTTAGAATAAGAAAATATTAATAAAAGTTTATTAAGGAAAAATTGATTGACTGAAAAGAAAACTTTTGTAAACAACAGTCGAGACTCAAGAACTCGGGGACCTTTCACTATCCAGATTGACTCCCTGACCTACAGTGTCAAGTCACCATAAATTAATTTATAATTTTTTTTGATTAAAGAATAAAAAGAAAAGAAACTAAAAATTAATTTTAATCTTTAGTTGTTGACTTAACAAGACGGATGATCGTTATAAATGAATCCGATTCAATTAATATAATTAAAGTAAACTGTCTAATTTACTAAATGTTGATCGTAAGTAAGTTGATGATGATTCATTTAATGCGAAAAATAATCTATTTTTATTACAATTAATCTTAATCATTAAACTTAATCATTAAAAACAATTTTTGTATATTTAGTATTGTTTGTATTTTTTTCACATTTTTAAATTTTTAAATAAAATAAAAAATTGTTCTATTTTTAATTTTTTTTTTCTTTTCATTGATTTTCTATTTTTATTTGATGGTGGAACTTATAAGTAGAAATGTAAATATTATTTTAAATATTAAAAAATATTAATTTTGGATTATACATTAAAATAAAATATTTTATATTAAATAATTTTCAAATATATTGGTTGATTTTACAACTGCGTATTGTTGCTCCATCTATGATCCAAGAGCAAAACTACAAATTTCCCTAAAAAAAATTTATCGTGCTATTCACTTTACTCTAATGAGTTAATACCACACGTTCTGAATTTAAAATAAAAAAAAATATTAGAAGAAAATATCTTAGCAGCTATACAATTTTAATAAAATTTAATTAACTAATCTTCATATATTTAAAAAAAAATATTATGATGATTGATACGTACGACAGTTAGGGAAAATAGAAGGAACTTAATCAGAAGGAACTAGCCATGGTATCGTCCAACATTTTGTCCAGAAGCTTGGTGCGAACAATCCACAAAACTACATAGACACGAATTTATATCACATTGGTCAATAATTATAATTGAGAAAACAACATCCATAAACATCCGTTTTCTTAATTTTTTTTTTTAATTATTTTTTCAATTTTTTTCCATTTAAAACACGTTCACTTTATTAGTTTTTTATGAAAGTACATTTAATTACCAATATTTGTGTAAATTTGATTTTAAATTAAATTAAATTAAATAGAAGCAAAAGTTTTTTATTAAAAGTGAAAAATTCTTGTTGCTGTCAAAAAAAATTGGACCAATTAAGAAAAAAATGACCAAAAATTTTATTCATTTTAATTATATTCATTGATTCGGATTCATTAACACGATCATCCGTCTTGATAGGTCAACAATTAGAGATTAAAATTAATTAATTAATCTTTAACAAAAAAATTATAAATAAATTGATTGAAATCAATAATTTTTCACTATTTTTCTTAACTTTAACTAAATTAAATAAATTAAAAAATACAAGTAAAATTACATCAATGGTGGTACCGTTAAATAGATATTTTCACAAATTTTATGAAAAAAAAAAAATACAAATTAAGGAGATTATGAAAATTTCAAATTTTTTCTAATGATCAACATTTTTTTTTTCTTCATTTTTTTCAATTTAAAAAATAATTTATTATTTAGTTATGAAAGTACATTTAATTAGCAATATTTATATAAATTTTGTTTATCGTAAAAATTAAATATAAGCGAAATGTTTTACTAAAAGTAAAAGTGTTGTTTGGTTGAGGGAGAAAAATGTCCAAAAAAAATGTCAATTCATTAAAAGTTATTTATTTTTTTTCCAATATGATTTAAATAATTTTCTTATAAAAATTCTTCTTATCATCATCAAATAAAAATAGAAAATCAATGAAAATGAAAAGAAAATTAAAAAAAAATCGATTTTTTTTTTTGGGATTTTAAAATTTTTTTTGAAAGTTTTTTTCCTATTTTATTTTGTTTTATGAATTTTATTTCATAATTACTTTCGTTAAATATTTAACAATTTCTAATTCACCATCTATGGCAGCATTATGTAACAAGATATTATCAACATGATTAAATTCCTTACAATTAGCCCCATTCTTTATGAGAAAATTGATTAATTCATAATTCCAACGTATAACAGCAGAATCTTTATAAATAATTTCACAATGTCTAAATTATTATTATCTGTGGCATAATGTAAAGGAGCCGGTTGAATTATAAACCGTGGATTTAAATTTGTTAATTTTTGTTCAAATATATTCTGAATTTGTTTATTTGTTAACTTTTCTAATAAATTATTTAAACTTTTCACATCTTTACTTTTCAATGCTGAATAAAACTTTGCATGCTGTAAATATTCATCATTGTTTGGGTAGAAATATTCAACGATTTCTACGCAGCCATAAAAAATACTTGCTACACAAGTTTCTGTATCTTTTTCTGCACTTTACTTTACCAAGAAATTATTCAAACTTTTCACATCTTTACTTTTTAATGATAAATAAAACACACAGTACAACTTCACCCTTTTAACAAAAGAATTCACAATTTTTACTGAACTGGTTCGTCGTCATATAAAGAAATATTTCTTATCAAAATTACTTTAAAAAAAATCAAATAAATAAATTTTTCAACGTGTACAAAAATATTTCTAAATTATTGAATTTAATATTTTCAATTTATTGAAATATTTGCTTTATGAAGTTCATTTAGATTCTTTTCTTATCTTATGAAAAATTTTAACGAAACATCAAAGGTAGTGAAGTTATAATGGTTACGATAATAAAAATACATAAAATTGGAATTGGAATTGAATAAATAATAAGAGAAAAAATGATTAAAATAATTGAACCCAAACATTCTTCCTATACGGGAATGCTAGCAATTCTACAAAATTGACAATTTTCATGAATTTGTAGGTAAATATTTATGCAGCTGGAAACTTAAGTAAATAAATTCTTCTTATTCAATGGAATTGTCGTAACATTTATTTGTTTTGTCTTGAGTTTTAAAATCAAACACGGTGTCCTTTCTTATAAGCTGTACAGAAAACACATAAAAAAATAATATATTTAAAAAAATATACAGTTGATAAATTTGATTTAAAAATGGGACGGGACAAGATAATTTTAGAGAAAGAAAATCACTAACGTTAAACGTTGAAACATATTTTTGTTTCTTCTTTACTAGACAGACAGATGGAATTTTTAGTACTCTTAATATTAAATCTGTCAATAATAGATTTGGTTTATTTGTTGTTATTTTATAAATTGTTGAATCATTATTTTTTGCTAAATTTAATAACGGATTGGAATTCTATAATTATGTCTAAATAATCACCACTGTAAAATTCTAAATAAATGAAAATTATTGAAAAATAACATTTAAAAAGAATTTAAAATTTAATAATTCTAAAGAATGAATTTAATTAATAAATGCAGTGAATAACTTTAATTATAATTAATAATATTACAAATGGAATGATAGAATAATTTCTTCCTGAACCACGCTCTTTCATTCTCCCACACTTTTCACTAATTTTACATTCTTTTAAATGTAAAGTAAAAATTTATGAAAATAAAATGAATAAATGTGCTTTTGTTTATTTTAGAAGCTTTTAGTTATGAAGTAGCCGCCGCCGAAATTTATGGTTTAATTTTTAGTAACAGTTTGCGTACTCCTAAATGTCCGCAAAAAAATTTTATTTTAGAACTTTGTGTCTTTATTTAAAAAAAAAACGTCGTAATAGATTTGATTCTTTTAATTAAGTAAATTTATTTGTGAATTTAATGAAAATTATTAAAAAAACAAAAACACAAGAAAAACACAATTTTATTTGATTTTAGTTTAAAAAAAAATATGAAAGAATTTTGATTTACAAACCAAATAAACATTACAACTAATTAAAATTAAAGTGTCTCGGTTGTGGCATAGAAAGTCTTTCAGTCAATCAATTAATAAAAAAAAACTTTAATATAAATTTAAAAATATTAATGGTAAGGAGAAAGTAAATGTTGTAAATTCATTTACACGACTTCTAAAGAAATTTAAATTACAACTTTTTTTTACTTCTTTTTTTATTATTTTAACTAATAGAATTAAGCGAAAATCTTACCATTTCTTAATAGATTCTCCATTCAGAACGATTCGTTGACTTATAGCAAAAGTGTTTCCTTCTCACTCTTACCTATATACGCATGCTAATAAATCACATTGCATTGAAAAGAAAAAAAAAGAAATCAGAGGAGGAAACAAAAGAGGAAAAGATTGTGATGGAAATTTGCAAATGGTTCAGTCAATTTAAAGAAAAACAAATTTATTATTTTTAAATTATCAAAAATTTTATTTATTTAATTGTGTTTACTGAGTTTTACAATTTTGTGATGTTAGTGTCATTGACGTTAATTTCTAACTTAAACTAATTAACATTCAAAGTGAATCATTTTTTTGGCATATAAAAAAAAATTAAACCCGTATGTGACACGATACAATTATTTGTTTTTTTTTCTTTAAACTTTATTTTGACTAATTTTCTATAAGCGAAAAACTTTTATAAATTAATTTAATTATATTTTTATTCTAAATTCAGTAAATTAAATTATAATTTTAATTCTTTTATAAGTTAATTCATCCAACAACAATTATCCCTGAATTTCTCTTCTACTGAATTATATTCTCACAAAGTCATTTTGTATTCATGATTGAACAGAAAATTTAAGGCAAAACCGATTCTAAAATTACAAAAAAAATTAAAAAGTGAATTAAATTTAAGAAAAGTGATCTGGATGCTGGTGGTGGTACCGTTAGTTAAATATTTTCACAAAATTAATTAAAAAAAAAATAAAAAAAGGAATTTTCAAATGGAAAATTAAGGAAATTTTTCATTCTTTTGTTTGGTGAAATTTTGAAGTTTTTTTTTTACTTTTAAAAATTTTTTCTTGTATTTTCATTTAAAACTTCTAGAAATTTCTATTTATAGAATAAATTATTAATTATTTATGAAAGTACAATCAATTAGCAATTTTTGTATAAATTTTGTTTTTGGTATAAATTTAAAATTAATAAAATTAAAAAAAAAAATGGAAATTAACGGAAATTTTTCATTCTTTTATTTTCTGAAAAAAATTTTTTTATGAAAATTTCTAGTTTTTGTTGTTGTTTTTATTTCTTTGTTTTTCTCCACATAATACTGAATGTTGATAGCATTAGAATTTATTTGGTAAAAAAAAAAAAATTAAAAGAAAAGAAAAAAAATTGTACAAAAAAAAGTCAGTTGTGCAGACAATTTTAGAATTGAACCAAATGTAAATTGAATAAAAGTAAAATTATATTAATGGTGGTACCCGTTAGAAAGATATTTTCACAAATTTTATGAATGAAAATTAACAAGAGAAAAATTGTGAAAATTTAACATTTTTCTTCAATGAGGAAATTTTTTTTATCAACATTTTGACTTTTTTTTATTTTCTTAATTTTTAGTTTTTATTTTTCCCAATTTTTCCATTTAAAACACCCGATAATTTTCAATTTAAAAAATTAATTATTATTTATTTATGAAAGTAAATCTAATTAGCAATATTTGTATAAATTTTGTTTTACGTAAAAATTAAATATAATCAAAATTTTTTATGAAAAGTAAAAGTCTTGTTGTTGTTAAAAAAATGGGACCAAAAAATTGTTTTCCTTAAAAAATTTCCATTTTTTTTTTAAATTTTTTATTAAAATTCTTCTTATAAATTCCATCATCAAATAAAATTAGAAAATTAATGAAAAGAAAAAAAATGAAAAAAAAATCGATTTTTTTTTGTGATTTTAAAATTTTTTTTTTTAATTTTTTGATAAAAGAATTTTTTCAGTTTTCCTTCCTTTTTTTCTCTATTTCCTTTTTTTTTTATTTTTTTTAAATTTTTTTGAACTTTGTTTGTTGAATTTGTTTCATTATTTATTTTCGTTAAATATTCTACCATTTCTAATTTATCATTTTCAGTAGCTAAATCTAGTGCTGTCTTACCCCTTTTATCAGTTGCGTTTATATCGCATTTATTATTATTTATTAAATATTTTACGATTTCTAATTGACCCCACTGAGCAGCTAAATGTAATGCTGTCCTACCCATTTTATCAGTTGCGTTTATATCACATTTATTATTTTCTATTAAATATTTTACGATTTCTAATTCACCATAGTAAGCAGCTAAATGTAATGGAGTTCTACCATCGTCATCAGTTAGGTTTATATCGCATTTATTATTTTCTATTAAATATTTTACGATTTCTAATCGACCCCACTGAGCAGCTAAATGTAATGCTGTCCTACCCGCTTTATTAGTTGCGTTTATATCGCATTTATTATTTTCTATTAAATATTTTACTAATTCTAATTCACCATATTTAGCAGCATAATGTAAAACTATCTTACCCTCACCATTAACAGTATTACAATTGGCTCCATTCTCTATGAGAATTTTACTTATTTCATAATTCCTACATTTAACAGCAACATGTAAAACTTTTTTATGAGTTCTTCCTCTAATGTTAACATCAGCTTTATACTTTATAAATAATTTCACAATTTCTAAATTAGCATGCTTTGCAGCATAATATAAAGGAGGATCTTCATATAGAAAGGTTGGTTCTAAAATTGTAAATTTCTGTTCAAATATATTTTGAATTTGTTCATTTGTTAACTTTTCTAATAAATTATTTAAACTTTTCACATCTTTCCTTTTCAATGCTGAATAAAACTTTGCATTTAATAAATATTCATCATTGTTTGGGTACAAATATTCAACGATTTCTACGAAGCCATTAAAAATAATTTGTAAACAAGTATCTTTATTTATTTCTGCACCACATTCTATTAAAAGTTTTACCATTTCTAAATAATTCCGCTCAATAGAAATGGAAAAAGGATTGTCGTTATAATAATTTTTAGAAATCTCATGCATCTTTTTATTCGAAATCTTTTTAAAATGATATAGAATTTTTTTAACTGAATCAATATCATCACTTTCAACAAATAAATAAAAGAGATAAGTTCTATAATGATATTTAAAAAACAACTTATTAATTATTTGACCATGATTACATGCATAACTCCAAACTGATAATAAATTTGTGTAATCATAGTCGCTTTGATGAAACCCTAATAATTTAAGAGCATCCTTTACGACATCCTTCTCTCTACACTTGTGTTTCAATTGAAGTCTTATAACTTCTTGAACTAATCGATGAATACTTATAACGCCATCCCTAATAGTGATCATGGAATATTTTAGAAGCAAATTAATTGCACCCTCTCGCATTTTTCTATCTTTTATTAATTCTGAAAAAATTCCATCTGGTTTTATTGAATCAGGTACGAGGTACGCCATAATTTGAATTATTTTTATTGAATCTTCATTTTCTTTTTTAATATTCTTTAACGTGATGTTCCATGTTGTTAGAACCGTTTTGTTATATTGACTATTTTTATGACTGTGAAGTAATTGGACTTTAATCGATGCATCTTGGTACTCTTTGAGATAATCTTTCACTTCAAATTTCTCCTTTCTATAACGTGTTGCACTTATATTTTTCATTTGCATGTAAGCCACTGCTTGTCCTAAAGCAAGTGGAAAATTACCTAATTGGTTTCCTAAATTCATTATTTCGTCATCACCTAAATTATTTTCAGTTGGAATTTTTAATGCTTTTTTTATGAAGTCAAGAGATTCTTCAGAACTGAAATATTCTAAATTAATTACACACACGTCTCCCATATCAGCTAAATTCCAATCCTGATTACGGGAAGTTATTAAAATATGTGGCTTTTGAGAAGGTAATGAAAACGGTAGAAATTCTTTAATTATTTCATATTCTTCCGCATTGTCGAATATGAATAAACATTTTCCATTGCCAAAATGCTGATAAATATTTCGAGTAATTAATGCAATTTTTATATCTTTGACTGGAATATTAAGTTGTTCTGCTAATCTAGTAAATGAGTCCTTTAGACTATCTTGTGTTTCTGAATTGATCCCGATCAGATTCCTGTCGTACGCATCCTAATATTTAATGGCGTACTTTCTTGAAAGTTCACTCTTTCCTATTCCACCCAAACCACTCACAGAAGTGGTTTGTGAGATAACGGCACTACTTGCAGCATTTTGTAATGTTTGATGAAGATTTTGAAGAACCTTTGTTCTTCCTGTAAAGGTTAGCACAGGTTCTCTCATGTCAAACCAGACGGGATCCTTTTTGTGTTGATGATTTTTGGACGCTTCGCTTTGAACTAATGAATCTAAATTTGCAGTTATTTTATCAACTTTCTCTTCTACTTGGATTATGTTTGTGTCAATGTTTTCAATTTTCGGTTTAAGTTCATTAACACACGCTTTTACTTCAGTTATGTCTAGGTGGGTATATATTACAGGTTTAACTTCATTTAAATTTGTGGCAACGTCAGTCACCATCTGCGTATTGTTATCAACTTTTTCAAGAATATTAGTTGTTGTCTCTTTAATATTCAAAACAATATCTTCACCATTAATGAGTCTCAATATATTTTCCAATTGTTGCTTTAGCTGATCTTTTGTTAAATCATAATTGATGGTGGGTTCTTCACCTGATGCATATGTTTTAACTGAAAAATCTTTAAAAGTTTCCCAAAAAAAAGAAAAACGATAACTAAAGGTACAAGGAGAACCTTTTCGGTTGTAGTATTTTTTGGATCCGTCTTGATTAATTTCTAGGATACCCACGTCTTCATATAATTCGGACGTATAATATTGATTATTTTGATATTTTATTACATGCCCAGTTTTAGATTTACCAAGAACAACTCCCTCTGTTATAACTTTACAAAAGGTTTTTCTATTTATTTTGGTGTTTTTTGTGGAAGATAAATAATCAAATAATCTGGACACACCATCAAAGGCTAAGGTCTCCATTCCAATTAATTCCATATTTATGTCATCAGTAACTAACATAAACTGGTTCTGGAAACACCAAAAAATTTCCCCAGCAGCCGAAGCCAACATTTTTCTAAAGTCTTTATCATCTTTTATCGACCTCAATTCATCATCAATTAATTTAGAACTGTGATTAGTTGCAAATTTTGTTGAACGAATTAATGACTCGAATTTGTGGCAGTTATTCACCATCTTTCCTATTTCATGTGTTCCACCCACAGCTTCAATTTCGTTTAATTCTTTTTCGAAATATTTTACAAAACATTCACAAAAAACTTTAAGTCTTCCAATTAATTCTCCATTGTTGTCATCTGGATCCTCACGTTCAGCCATTTTTATTTTTTACGAGATTTAATAAATTGTTATATTGAAGATAATAATTTTCTTAAATCATTAAGAATTTGGATGATTTTCTATAAAAGAAACAATCGTTTAAAAATCTTGAATAATTTAAATAGAATAAATTTCTTACCGCCATGAATTATATTCCGTAATTATTTTTTTATCGATTTGATTTATTTTTTTATTCCTGTTTTGTTTTCGTAGAGATTCTGTTGAAGAAAAGAAACAAATAATTAAACTAAAATTTTGATTGATAATTTAACAGGATAAACTGTTTTTTTGTTTTTAACAAAAATTAAATTAGAAATTTTCAATTAGAATCACACTTAATATGATCCAAATTTAAAGGTTAAAATTATTATCTAGCCTAACAATTTCTTACAAATTTTAGAATTTTATAAAGAAAATAAAATTAATTTAATTGTAGATATGGGAAAGCACACAACAAGGTTCCAGTTTTGTGCACAAAGTACCAATTCAAGATTTAAGTATTTAATTGAATAAATTCAATAAAATATAATTTTTATTAAACGAGCTAAATAATTAATTGCCTATTCCATAATAAGGGAAATTCTGATAATCTGTTTCCCTTTTTGTAGCGCAAAAAATCATGCAGTTGAGAAACAATTTATTGTTTCAAAAATCAAAATTCATTCTTCTTCTTTTTCTTAAAATCGCAAAAGTTTATAAAATTTTTGAATGAATAAAAAAATATAATTTTATGTAACAAAATTTAGAGGCCGATTGGAATAAATTTTATGTTATTTTTACCTCAAAGTATATAAAATTGATAAGAATTGGCAAACAGATAATATTTTCTTACGTGAATTAATGACTCATAATCAACGATATACGAATAAACTTTCTTATCGTGTAATATAAATTATTTTGAAAATTATGGAAGTAAATTAAGACGCCATTATTACCACACCCAAAATTATGAAGGATTAATCGATTTTTATGTCTTGTACCGTGAATGTAAGAGATGGATTCTTTTATTATAATACAATCTAAACTAATTTTTTTAGCACAAATATTTTAACTCAATATTATGAATGAGAGTCGAGCATATATTCACTCTGACATGGAAAGGCTAATTATAAATGGTAACTTAAATTTTTCGGGTTTGTTTAAATAGATAAGTAATCTATATCTGAATTTTAGTTCTATTGGTGGATTAATTTATGGTTGATAATTAATATTATTTAAAAAACAGAAATTTACAGGGTGGAACATTATGAAATTTATAAATTGAATAAAATATTAGAATTTTATGTAACAAAATTTAGATGTCGATTTCTTAATTCAATTGATTATTTTCTTATATCATGCAGGAGAACGAAATTTAACACACATTTTTCTTTTGCCAAATTAAATTGTATTGTATTGTACTTGAATATTTTATTAGCTAAGTACGACTAAGGTTACCACCTAGATCTAAACATGCTTTTTAAATCGATTTGTCGCATTGCCTCCTCTAATCGTTCGGTTAAAAGCTTATCCTACACACCGATCGGAGGTCATAGATGTTATTAGTCATTGCCCACTACTTTATGTGTCTTTAGTACATAATTAGCCGAATGGAAATCTCCATCCCACATCGGTCGAGATTCGAACTCGGTACTCCAAACGCAATCACGTTGCCAAATTAAATGAAATCGTTTATAACTTAGCATGTATAAATAATCACGTTCATTTCGGCGTTTATAATTGTTAATACCCATTGGTTTCTGTTTGTACTTAGTTTATTCAATGTTAAGATAATAATTTTATGTGGAGCCGCCAAGTAGTTTTTATTACGAAAATATCTATAATTTAATTTAATTATTGGTGATCTATGCTAAAGCTACGGTCTCGTACAAAACACATAAGACACAAAACACTTAAAACAACACGATTTAACTTTGAAGAAATAAATAAGAATAATTTTTTAGTTATACTTGAAGTTTGAGTAGTTTCTTACAACAGCATGAACTACAAAAATTTACGATTGCAGATCTTTAGGAAGAAAAGAAGCAAGTAAATGCCTCTGACGTTAATCCATCATTTGTAAATTGAAACAAATTATATATCGTATTTTTAACTTTTAAAAATAATTTTAAAGTTTAAAAAACAAAGTAATATAACAATCGCCCTTGCTTAATTAAACCAGGAATACATGACTCAAGAAATAACTCTAAACGTGAGTATACATCGTTTCAAAATATTGAATAATTTACATTAAATAAATTTCTTACGGATTTCTTAAGGAATCTAATTCATCCTTTACAATTATAATTGTAATTCGTATGTGTGTTCTTCCTCTTTTCCACCAGTCACAAAATATCCGCCGTATCGTGTTAAACTGAATAAATTTTTAAAAATATAATTTTTATTAAATGAGCAAAATAATTAATTGCCTAACGCAAAACTTTATATTATTTAGGAATGTCGATTGAAATAATTTTTCTATTGTTTTCACCTCAAAGTATTAAAATTGACAAACAGATAATATTTTCTTACGTGAATTAATGACTCATAATCAACGATATACGAATAAACTTTCTTATCGTATTATATAAATTATTTAGAAAATTACGTAAGTAAATTAAGACCACACCCAAAATTATGATGTTATGTCTTGTTATGTCTTGTACCGTAAACGTAAGAAATGGAATCTTTTATTATAATACAATCTAAAGTACTTTTTCTAGCACAAATATTTTAACTCAATATTATTAATAAAAGTCGGGCATATTTTTACTCTGATATGGAAAGGCAAATTATAAATGGTAATTTAAATTTTTCCCGTTTGTTTAAATGGATATGTAATCTATATCGGAATTCTAGTTCTATTGGAGGATTAAGTTATTCATCCAAATGGTTGTAGTGTCTCTTATTATTTTGCATCTTAATTATTTCTTAACTTTGAACATTTATTCATGTTTCACGACGTGGCTTTTGCATGAAGTTATTGAAAAGATTTTTTTTAAGACGCAAATATTACGGAACAACAGGAGAATTTTAAACTTACTCTGAACTTACTAAATTAGTTTCACTTTTTATTCTGTTGGTTCAACGTATAGCGATAAATATTTTAACAAAAACTTTTAAACTGAACTTTTTATTTAATGAAAATAATTAATATTTATTTTGAACTTTATTGGTAATGTCACAGTACAACTTCAACCTTTAAACTATAAATGTTACACAATTTATACCCAAAATGTATAGTTTTTAGGTTCGTAGAGAGAGAGAAATATTTCTTATCAAAATTTGTTAAAAAAAAAGATAAATGAAATAAATGAATTTTGTTACCGTGTGCAAAAATATTTCTAAATTTATTGAATTTAATTTTTTCGGTTTCTTCAAATAATCAATTTTTTTTTAAGTGAATTGATTATTTTCTTATCTAATAATGTTAATATTTATTTATTAATATTTATTTATTTATTAATATTTGCGAAGCAAAGGGAAATAAATTTAAGACACATCTTTTTTTTTTCTTTTAGTTATTTGAGATAAAAAAAACAGGGGAAAAATGGGTGAACGTGAGTAATATAAATACAGATAATTAATATTATTTAAATAACAGAAATTTACAGGGTGGAACATTATGAAATTTATAAATTGAATAAAATATTAGAATTTTATGTAACAAAATTTAGATGTCGATTTCTTAATTCAATTGATTATTTTCTTATCCCATGAAGGAGAACCAACTTTAACACACATTTTTTTTTGCCAAATTAAATTGTATTGTAATGTACTTGAATTTTTTATTGACCTAGTACATCAACGACTAAGGTTACCACCTAGCATCTGCATATGCATTTTAAATCGATTCGGCGCATTGCCTCCTCTTAGGACACATGAAGATTTCCTAAGAAGAATCGTTCGGTTAAATGCTTATCCTGCACACCGGCCGGAGGTCATACATGTTATTAATCATTGCCCACTACTTTATGTGTGTTTAGTAAATAATGTGGTATATATCCATACTCTCTATATTCCATGATACTTGGAATATTTATTAAATTATACCAAATTAAATTAATTAAATTGAATTATTAAATTATACCAAATATTATTACCAATTATATTGTAATAGTATTGTATAAACATCAACTTTGAATTTAAATGTATTAGTATGTAAGTTGTAATTGTAATCCAAATATTAAAACAGAATTTATTTAAAATAAAATTTATAACAAGATTATTATATATAAATATATATATATAACAGCCAAATATATTCCATCCCGCCTCGGTCGAGAATCGAACTCGGTACCTCCCGCTCCAAACGCAATCACGTTGCGAAATTAAATGAAATCGTTTATAACTTAGCATGTATAAATAATCACGTTCATTTCGGCGATTATAATTTTTAAAAATAATTTTTATTACCCTTTGGTTTGTGTCTGTAGTTAGTTTATTCATTGTTAAGATAATAATTTTATGTGGAGCCGCCAAGTGGTTTTTATTACGAAAATATCTATAATTTAATTTAATTATTGGTGATCTATGCTAATGCTACGGTCTCGTACAAAACAGACAAAGCACGAAAAACTTAAAACAACACGATTTAACTTTGAATAAATAAATAAGAATAATTTTTAAGTTATACTTGAAATTTGAGTAGTTTCTTACACTAGCATGAACTACTAAAATTTACGATTGCAGATCTTTAGGAAGAAAAGAAGCAAGTAAATACCTCTGACGTTAATCCATCATTTGTAAATTAAAACAAATTATATATCGTATGTTTAACTTTTAAAAATGATTTTAAAGTTTAAAAAACAAAATAATATGCTTAATTAAACCAGGAATACATGACTCAAGAAATAACTCTAAATGTGAGTATACATCGTTTCAAAATATTGAATAATTTAAATTAAATAAAATTCTTACTATGAATTAGATTCCTTTACAATTGTAATTGTAATTTATATGTGTGTTCTCCCTCTTCTCCACCAGTCACAAAAATCCGCCGTATCGTGTTAAACTGAAAATTTTTTTAAAAATATAATTTTTATTAAATGAGCAAAATAATTAATTGTCTATTCTATAAAAAGGGAAACTCTTATATTCTGTTTATCTTTTTGTAGCGGAAAAAGTTTAGTAGCTGAAATACAAATTATTGTTGTAAAATTAAAATTCATTGTTATTTTTTTTCACAATAACGCAAAACTTTATATTATTTAGGAATTGAATTTAGATATCGATTGAAATAATTTCTCTATTGGTTTAACCTCAAAGTATTAAAATTGATAAGAATTGGCAAACAGATAATATTTTCTTACGTGAATTAATGACTCATAATCAACGATATACGAATAAACTTTCTTATCGTATTATATAAATTATTTAGAAAATTACGTAAGTAAATTAAGACGCCAATATTACCACACCCAAAATTATGAAGAATTAATGGATTGTTATGTCATGTACCGTGAATGTAAGAGATGGAAGCTTTTATTATAATACAATCTAAACTACTTTTTCTAGCACAAATATTTTAACTCAATATTATGAATGAGAGTCGAGCATATTTTCACTCTGACATTGAAAGGCTAATTATAAATGGTAACTTAAATTTTTCAGGTTTGTTTAAATGGATAAGTAATCTATATCTGAATTTTAGTTCTATTGGAAGATTAAGTTATTTATCCAAATGGTTATAGTGTCTTTTATTATTTTGTATCTAAATGTTAACGAAGAAAATTTTATTTCTTAACTTTGAAAATTTATTCATGTTTCACGACGTGGCTTTTGCATGACGTTATTGAAAAGATGTGTTTTAAGACGCAAATATTACGGAACAACAGGAGAACTTTAAACTTACTCTGAACTTACTAAATTAGTTTCACTTTTTATTCTGTTGCTTCAACGAATAGAGAGAATTATTTTAACAAAAACTTTTAAACTGAACTTTTTATTTAATGAAAATAATTAATATTTATTTTGAATTTTATTGGTTACGTCACAGTACAACTTCACCCTTTTAACTAATCGTTACACAATTAATACCCAAAATATATAGTTTTTGGGTTCGTCTTCTTATAGAGAGAGAGAGAGAAATATTTCATATCAAAATTTGTTAAAGATAAATGAAATAAATTAATTTTGTAACGTGTACAAAAATATTTCTAAATTTATTGAATTTAATATTTTCGGTCTCTTCAAATAATCAATTTTTTTTAAGTGAATTGATTATTTTTTTATCTAATAATATTAATATTTATTTATTTATTAATATTTGCGAAGCAAAGGGAAATAAATTTAATACATATCTTATTTTTTCTTTTAGTGATTTAAGGAAAAAAAAAAAAACAGGGGAAAAATGCGTGAAGGTGAGTAATGTAAATACAGATAATTAATATTATTTAAAACAGAAATTTACATGGTGGAACATTATGAAATTTATAAATTGAATAAAATAATAGAATTTTAAGTAACAAAATTTAGATGTCGATTTCTTAATTCAATTGAGTATTTTCTTATCCCATGAAGGAGAACGAAATTTAACACACATTTTTTTTTTGCTAAATTAAATTGTATTGTAATGTACTTGAATTTTTTATTAACCTAGTACATCAACGACTAAGGTGTCCACTTAGCATCTGCATATGCATTTTATATCGATTCGGCGCATTGCCTCCTCTTAGGAAACATAAAGATTTCCTTAGAAGAATCGTTCGGTTAAAAGCTTATCCTGCACACCGGCCGGAGGTCATAAGCTGTGTTCTATCAGAAAATAGCGCTACGCTAGCGTAGGGTAATTATACTATTTTTCATAAAAAAATTTCACTGAAAAGACTATAGTTACGCCAATCATTACACCACCTATTTACTTGGCGTAAGCAATTGGATCTTTCCGCTAGGTTCGCAAAATCGTTTTATTGCAGATTTTTCTAAATTAAGAAACCCTTTCTTACATTTTCACTATTTATTTGTTTTACCTTTATATTTTGGAATTTTTAAAAGTGATTTTTTTTAATAAAAATAATATTTTAAAGATAATGTCAATTTAAATTTTTAGCAGCTGCGCTTGTTACCGTTTGGCGTAAATTTCGTCGTTGTTTCAGTGACTCACCTGAAGTTGTCATTTTATTGTAAATTTACGCTACACTAGCGTAGCGCTATTTTCTGATAGAACACAGCTATAGATGTTATTAATCATTGCCCACTACTTTATGTGTGTTTAGTACATAATGTGGTATATATCCATACACTCTATATTCCATGATACTTGGAATATTTATTAAATTATACCAAATTAAATTAATTAAATTGAATTATTAAATTATACCAAATATTATTACCAATTATATTGTAATAGTATTGTATAAATATCAACTATGAATTTAAATGTATTAGTATGTAAGTTGTAATTATAAATCAAAAAAGGATTGATTAACTCTTCTTGATCAAACCGTCTCACGAACAACATATAAAAAAAATATAAAATAAATTATGTTATTGAATTATTGAATTCATTGTAATCCAAATATTAAAACAGAATTTATTTAAAATAAAATATATAACAAGATTATTATATATAAATATATATATATCTCTATAATTTAATTTATTTATTGGTGCTCTATGCTAAAGCTACAAAACACAAAAAACACGAAAAAGTTAAAACAACACGATATAACTTTGAATAAATAAATAAGAATAATTTTTAAGTTATTGAGTAGTGTCGATTGCAGATCTTTAGGAATAATAGAAGCAAGTAAATGCCTCCGACTTTAATCTATCATTTGTAAATTGAAACAAATTATATATCGTATGTTTAACTTTTAAAAATGATTTTAAAGTTTAAAAAGCAAAGTAATATAACAATCGCTATTGTTTAATTAAACCAGGAATACATGACTCAAGAAATAACTCTAAACGTGAGTATACATCGTTTCAAAATACTGAATAATTTAAATTAAATAAATTTCTTACTATGAATTTGATTCCTTTACAATTGTAATTGTAATTTATATGTGTGTTCTTCCTCTTCTCCACCAGTCACAAAATATCCGCCGTATCGTGTTAAACTGAAAAAATGTTTGAAAATATAATTTTTATTAAATGAGGAAAATAATTAATTGCCTATTCTATAAAAAGAGAAACTTTTATATTCTGATTATCTTTTTGTAGCGGAAAAATTTAAGCAGCTGAGATACAAATTATTGTTGTAAAATTTAAATTCATTCTTATTCTTTTTCACAATAACGCAAAACTTTAAAATATTTAGGAATTGAATTTAAATGTCGATTGAAATAATTTTTCAATTGTTTTCACCTCAAAGTATTAAAATTGATAAGAATTGGCAAACAGATAATATTTTCTTACGTGAATTAATGACTCATAATCAACGATATACGAATAAACTTTCTTATCGTATTATATAAATTATTTAGAAAATTACGTAAGTAAATTAAGACGCCATTATTACCACACCCAAAATTATGAAGAATTAATGGATTGTTATGTCATGTACCGTAGTAGATAGGAAAGGCCGGTCCTGGACCCTCCTCCTCCTCAATATTTTGAGGAGTGGTTGATGTCTCTGATATTTTACCACAAAGGATTGAGTCTGAGATATTTAAAGTAACGGATTAATATCCAAGACACAATTATCCATAAGTTTGATAAGCTAGGGGATGGAGAGGGGGTCGGGGGGCTAAGTGAGGTGAGGTAAATAGTGTAATAATTGTTAAAAACATTAACAACTGGTGGTGTTGATGGTACTTGTGTTATCTAATACACAATTATCCAACAGTTTTTGGATCTAGAGGGGGGTGAGGTGAGTGGTGAAGTAATTATTACAGATATTAATAATGGGTGGAGCTGGTGGGTGAGTTGTATAGCTAAGATATTTGTGAGGTGAATTGTGAGTTAATTATTAAAAATATTAATAATAGGTGGTGCCTACAGGTGAGTTGTTTTACATAGATATATAAAAAAATCAATTCTAAATATTCAAGACATCGTTTTATGGTTTAAGCATTCGCTTTATCGATTAAGGTTATTGACTAATATGCAAATAAATTCATTAAAAATGTGTACAAATTTATTGTTTTTTTTTTTACGATATTATGAAAGTTCTTTTAAAAAAAAATATTTTGATAATACACAAATAAATATATTAAATCTATTTAATTCAATTAAAAACATGCATCGGTTTATAGATCACTGTTTAAAAATTTTTACGTGTTTAATTTGTACAAGACCTAAATGTGAAACAGCAAACAAACAAATATTTTCTTTATATATATTTTAAACTTCTCTGATTTCTTTTACTACATTATATTCTTACTCTATATGTGTGTTTTATACTTTTTTTTTTATAACACTTGATGTATGCATCTTATAATTTATTATATATGAATTTCATATAAATAGAACGATAGAACGATGTATGATAGAAAATGTTTCAGTTTATTCACCCGTTCACATTAATAATTGCTGGTCCTAGTGGTTCCGGTAAAACAACATTCATACATAAACTAATAAAAAATATTGATAATTTGATAACTACGGAAAAATATCTTAAAGTAGAAAAAGTTGTTTGGTGTAATACTAATAGAAATGCTGTACCAAAAAATCTTAATGTTGAATTTAATCAAGGAATGCCAGATGACAATATGTTACAAAACGATTCTCACATATCAACTCTTATAATACTTGATGATCTCATGACCGAAGCATATAATAAAAAGATTTGTGAATTATTTACAAAAGGTTCACATCACAGAAATCTATCAGTAATTTTAATTACACAAAACATATTCTATCAGGGTAAAAATTGTCGCGACATTTCTTTAAATGCCAAATATTTAGTTTTATTTAAAAATCCTCGTGATCAATCACAAATTTTTCCGCTTGCTCGTCAATTGAATCCAAAAAATTCCAATCAAATATTAAAGGTATATAATGAAGCAACAGCTAAACCATTCGGTTATTTACTATTTGATTTAACACAAAACATCAACGAATTATTTCGTTATCGAACAAACATATTCCAAGAAGGCTTTTTTGAATGTTATTGTAATCGTGATTTATTAACTTCATGTGATCAAAATGAAACGATTGAAGGCAAACAAGTATATGTTACAAGTACTTCACAAAGCTAAACCAAAACTCAGAAAAGCTATCATTAAACACTCCGATGATGAATTAATTAAAACTATATGTGAGATAGCTAAAAACACGTTAAATGGTAATTCAGAATTAGGAAAAAAATGTAAGCTAAAACTTTGCAAGTATAAAAAAGAATTACGTTCATTAATATCTCACAAATTACCTTTGAAGAAGAAGAGACATATACTTGTTCAGAGCGGAGGTTTTTTACCAGTTTTAATTGGTTCCATTTTGACAGGAGTTATAAGTAAAATTCTAGAATCAGTTTAAATGAGTAATTTACAGCGAATGATTGTTATATCTCCTGAACTATATCAAAAATGTGAAGAGATTTTATCAGAAGATAAACAATTATCAAATCTCGATAAAAAAATGAAGAAAATTTTACAAAACAAGAAATTAGGAGAAATTGATAAATGGTATCTCTACCGTCAACAATTGATTTTAAAACCATCAACCAAAAATTATGTATCAAACTCATCATCATCATCATCATCATTATCTTCATCATTATCATCATCTTCATCTCCTGAAAAACCAATAATTTCTTCAGAAACAGACAAACGACTTTCTGAGTTAAATAATAAAATAAATAACAAATCAAACATGGAGGTATTGCCAATATGGCAGCATACACAGACTCCGAAAATAAAAGAACGGATAATCGTTCATGAACCAAATGATGATTTTAATCAAAATGTTTTTAGTGAAAATCATACAAACTATTTCAATGATAAAAACTCAGATATAAATATTATAAAAGTTAAAAATAGACTTGAAGACCAGGCGAATAAATCATTATTAGATGAAAAACTTTTACAAAAAGCTCGGTTATTAGCTTCAACTCCTAACATAAATTTAAGACGAATTTCTTTGTCTGGAACTGACTGTCAAACATATGTTGAAGAAGAAACAGGAAATGTTGTTACTTCATGTTTATCATCTGAAGAGGAAGATGAGTTTTCTCCTATTAAAACAAGAAACCAAAGAGCTGACTTAAAGAGGAAAAGACTTGATACGTCATTTAATGATGATGTTATTAGTAAGAGAGTGAGAGAGCAAAAATGGGAAAAATATTAAAATTTTAAAAACATAATGTACTTATGTAAATGTATATATTAAATTACAGAATTAAATTAAAAAAAAAACTATATATATAAGTGTATCTCTTATCTTTTAGTAATGAATATCATATCATATCATAATGAATGAACAAGATTTTTATGTGTGCTGTTTGAGTAATAGTTCATTAAATTATTATCCTAAAAATGTTCTTTCTGCTTTTACTAATTTATTAAAAAAACCATGTCAACTAGATGAGCATTGGGTTGTTGGACTTTCAGAAATTTCCTTTAATCATTTTAATGGAGAAGTATCTAAGAGTAAACGATCTGTTACACATCAAATCGAAATCCATATTGAGAATACAAATTTGGAAATGAAAATAATTGAATCAGATTTACATAAATATGAATTTAAACCATTTTTTATATATTTTCACAAATTCCTTGAATTTTTACAAAATTATGAATTTCCGTACAATAATTTAAATAATAATATTACTGCAATTATTTCAGAAATATTAAGCACTGAAGATTGGTTAAATTTACCAACAATTTCGCACGTGAGACATGTTCAAGAGTTCGCGCTTATAATTCCCAACTTAAACTCGAATGATTCAGAAAAAGTTATTTTAAAATATAAAAAATACGATACCGTGAGAGGTTTTTTAACAGAAATTATCACACAACTACCAAGAGAGAAAAGAAATTTAGATTATTTGAATAATATCTTTAATATCCCACAATTCAAAATAATAATAGCTGATAATGATGAAATGATGGAAGAACCCATCCGTACTATTGTTAATGGTGTACCAACAATGATTATTCCAAAAGAAATGAGATATATGATCCCAAAAATGCATTCGAAACAAGAAAAATTTCTTATCAATTCAGATAACTTACAAAATATGTTTATGTTTCCAAATGAACTTCTCCCACATGAAAATAAAAAAAACGATATTAAAATAAAAAAGAACACAGATGAGTTATTTTATGTGTATACAGATATTATTAAACCTAGATTAATTGGGGATATTCAAACAAGAATTTTACGAATATTACCAATCACATCAGATAAACGACATTTCAGATTTAGTCATATTGAATACTGTCCTTTAGACAAATCTAATATAGATAGTATCTCAATTCTGATAACGGATGGTCAAGGAAATCAAATAAATTTTAATGAAAGCACATGTCCCACTTATGTTACGCTACATTTAAAAAAAAAAATCAAAGGTTAAGAATTTAATATAAATACAAGTGTTCGAGTCATTATAAGATCATTTATTCATGCACTTATTACTATGACTAATTACATTCGTTACTATTCAAATCAATGTGGAAGTGGGTTAACGGATATTGGTGAGATATACCATACTCCACTTATTCGGCAGAGTGGTAGAGGAGGAATTGGTAACTTCTTCAGTGGATTAATAAAACATTTAAGACCACTATTATCATCAGGGCTAAATGCGATAAAAGAAGAAACACTTAAATCGGGAAGTTCTCTTTTAAGTGAGATAGGCAACAAACCTTTTAATGAAATTTTAAAGGAACACGGAAATATTACAATTGAAAATCTTAAAAAGAGAGGTATTAAAAAGTTGAATAAAATGCAGAGTGGAATGGGGTGTTGTCAGAGTTTTAGTATAAAGAGAGATCATTCCAATAATCGATCCCAGTTACAACAGAAACGTTTAAAACCGAATCCAAAAAAAATTATTAAGAAAAAAAAAACTAAAATAAAGATAAAAAAAAGTTTAAAGAAGAAAAAAAACAATAATAAACAAAGTAGGAAACTTGATATATTTGATAATTAAATAAACATATGTATAATATAATGCAATAAATGAAATAATAAGGAAATGTTTACATAATGTATGATATGTAAATAAATTTTAGATTTCTTAACAATATTAAGTATTTTTTTCATAAATCTAATTAATGAGGTATTTGAGATGTTATAATATTCATAAATAGACCATGAAAAAATATATATAGAGGTTGAAATGAACAATCCACCACAGTTTAACTTGAAACGTATAAAACTAAGTATAATAAATCTATTATCATTTTAAATTTTAGAAATAAAAATGTCATTAAAATATAAAGAATGTATGAAATCTGAATTAGATCTTTTTACCACCCCATCAATTCAAACAAGTATTTTAAAAACAGAGGAGATACCATTTAAGCCCACCACCTCAGTAGAAAAAGCTACAGTTCTTGAATTCAGATCGTTAGGATATGGAGATACTTATCGTGATTTATCAAGTTCATATATTAGATTAAAGATCCGAATTTTAAAAGATGACAAAAAAACAATGCATGATGATAATTCAACTGGAGTCATCAACAATGTTTTACATTCACTAATACGACAATGTACAGTTACTTTGAACGGAAAATCTATTTCACAAGTAGATACAAATTATCACTATAGGTCATACATAGAAAATCTCTTGAATTATGGAAAAGATGCAGCAACAACACATTTAGAAACAGTCGGTTGGAAAATAGATAAAGGTGAACTAGATTTAATTGAAGATACAAAAAATAGCGGTTTGGATAGTAGAAAAACAGTTTTTGGTAAAAGTGGAATTGTAGAACTTGAGGGTAAAATTCATGCTGATATGTTCAATCAACATAAATATTTAATGAACAATGTGGATCTTCGTGTTGCACTATTTCTTGAGAAACCCGAATTCTATATGTTAGAAGCTGATGAGAAAACCTCTCAAATTGAAATTTTGGATGCAACATTATATATTAATCACGTAACAGTTAATCCAGATATTCTGTTGGCTCACCAAGCAGTTTTAGAGAAAAAGAACTGTGTTTATCAATATAAACGTGTTGAAGTTAAAACTTATACAGTATCTAAGGGAAATCAGTCATTATCACTTGATAATATTGTGGGTGGACAACTACCAAATTTAATAATTTTTGGTATGATAGATAACGAATCTTATACAGGAAAACGATCGAAAAATCCATTCAATTTTAAACACAATCATATCTCACAATTTAATTTATCTGTAAACGGTGTTCAAGTACCAAACGAACCATTGGAATTTGATTATTCTCAGAAACCATATATCAGTACTCGTGGATATTTATCTTTATTTAAAAATACAGGAATACATTACTTTGATAGAGGACATCAAATAACAAAAGATTTTTTTGATCATGGGTGTTTTCTTTTAGCATTTGATTTAACGAATGACTTTTCGTACAATAATTCTTGCGCTAATTTATTAAATAAAGGAAGTATACGTATCGAAGCTCGATTTTCTAAACCTTTACCACATACCATCACCTGTCTGGTTTATGCAGAGTATGATGCACAATTAGAAATCAATAAAGATAGAAACGTTTATACAAACTTTTAGTTATTTTATACATATTTTGATACAATGAACACTTTAGAATTAATTGAAAGTTTAAAAAACAACCCAATTACTAAAAAACATTTCAAAGGTGTATTTTCGTGTGATAATTTACCATTAAAAATTCGAAAGCCTGCATTTGTTGTTGCGAATACAGATTCTGCTAATAAAGAAGGAGAACATTGGATCTGTTTTTATCTACCTAAATGTGGACTTCCAGAGTATTTTGATTCATCTGGAAATAGACCCACGAATAAATATTTTAAGCAATTTTTAAAAAGAAATTCATTAAACAATAATTTTTTACGAAACATGAAGCGGTTACAAGGAGATTTTACTGCAACTTGTGGTCAATACTGCTGTGTTTATATATATTTTCGTTGTGTTGGTAGAAGTATGAATGAATTTTTAAAAATATTTTCCTCAAGAGATTTTTATTTAAATGATAAAAATATAGTTAAAATGTATAATAAATACTTCAAGAAATTACAATTGGGTGGTAAATATTTCAATCAAATTTGTAAATGTATTAGTGTAAACTAAAAGTATAAATTCAAGATGAAACATATTTATAAGTCAGTATAATTATCATCAATCACGATGGATCAAAAAAAGATAAGAAAAAAAAGTATGAAAAAAATTAATAAAAGTGAAAATAAAAACTGTGTTTTACCTGAACTATTACTGGCTTATACATATTTTTTAAATGAGGAGCACACTTGTTATATTATACTGGGATTTGATACGAATACTTTTGAATCTAAATTATTAATATTCAAAAATTCCTGCTTCATTTCTTTGACTGGTGACGATTGGATTAATATTCTTCAGAGATTAAAAAACTGTACATCTTGTATGTTTTCTTCAAATTCTGAGAACAATGAATTATCTACGAGCAGATACGAAATAAAATTAACCTGTTCCGAAAACGCAGAAAAAGGAGCAACTATATCATCAGAAAGGGAAGTTGTCATCTTGTCAGAAATTGAATTGAGAAGATTAATTTCGCTATCTGAATTCTTACTACTTGTTTTAAAATGGAATAACAAAATCCCAAAAGATATAGAAAATTTCTATAGTTTATATTTTCAAAAGTGTATAACACAAAATGTATTTAATTTAGAAGCATCTGATTTCTTTTTACCATTAAATGTTTATAATTATTCTTGTAATTATTCAAGATTGTTTTATGAATTATCTACTTTGTGTAGAAATAAATTAAATATTGATTATTATAATCATATTTGTAAGAATCTACAATAAATATTTTAAAGATTAAAAAATACACAAATCTTTTTTTTTTTTCTATAGGTTTTTTATTAACTATTCTCATTATTCGACACTTGCCACAGTTCTTATATTAAATGAAATTTCATTATAAAAACTCTAATAAAAAAAAAAAAAAAATATATATATATATATAAACACATAAGGAATTAGGTAGAAACAATTAAAATAATTTTTTTTATTATTTTATATATTTTTATTGCATATACTAATCCCAATTCTCGGGATTGATCTTAAGACTTTTTTCCAAATATAATAACAAACCTAATACATTTTTTAATGGACATTGATAATATATACAATTTTTTATTGGACAATTCACATCTCGATTAGGTAATATCGACCATGTCCACCCTGTACTAAACACATCAATAATTGTTGCTTGAGGTAAAATGGTCATCATCAAACGTCTCTTGAAACTGCCCATAACAAAAATCTCATAAAATTCGTAATTGTATGATGATAGAATTTCATGTAAATCATCATATCTTAGTTCTCCATCATTCCATCGGCTATTACCTTTTTGTACTTGGAAGGGTGGGTAATACGGAGGCTTAAACAAGAAGCTTTTGGCTGTTAATGATCCAGTAGGTATAAATGCTAGTTCCTTAACGAAGACCGATTTATGATCTCGAATGTAAGTGAAATCAATGATAATAGTCTTCCCAATCGTGGCTTGTAACATCTTTCAAAACAAAACACATAAAAATTATTTTCAGATTGGAAAAATAAAATAATGTTAGAAAAATACCTTTTTTCTTTCTTCTTGTGTTTTACAAAAATTAACAGCACAATTAAAAAATGATTCAAAACTAAGAGACTAATTTAAAATTATTCTTATTTATATAGTTTATATTGGTCACAAAAATTTGATAATTGATAACTATATCCCATCAAAGAAAAAAATGTGCTGACTAAAAATTTTATTAACCTTGAAAATTTTTATAGAATTATTTTTTATATATTAGAAAATATTCAGAAAAATTATTTGTCTTTAGTTTTAATTGAAATATAATATTTTCATTTAAATAATTTTCATCTTTATTCTCTTCTTCTTTGTTTATTTGTCTTTACGTACAGTGGAAAAAATGTGCTGATTGAAAACTTTATTAACCTTGAAAATTTTTATAGAATTATTTTTTATATATTAGAAAATATTCAGAAAAATTATTTGTCTTTAGTTTTAATTGAAATATAATATTTTCATTTTAATAATTTTCATCTTTATTCTCTTCTTCTTTGTTTATTTGTTTTTACGTACAGTGGAAAAAATGTGCTGACTGAAAATTTTATTAACCTTGAAAATTTTTATAGAATTATTTTTTATATATTAGAAAATATTCAGAAAAATTATTTGTCTTTAGTTTTAATTGAAATATAATATTTTCATTTTAATAATTTTCATCTTTATTCTCTTCTTCTTTGTTTATTTATTTTTACGTACAGTGGAAAAAATGTGCTGACTGAAAATTTTATTAACCTTGAATATTTTTATAGAATTATTTTTTTGTTACCAGACAAACAACAACGTATTTTAACAAGTGATCGGTTTCATGTTCATTTCCGTTTGAAAAATTTTATTAATAAATAAAATATATTAATTTTTATCTTGTTTTATCGTGTTTTTTTAAAAAAAAAAAAAAAAAATTTGATGACCTAAAGTATTTGAAAACATTTTCCCATATACCTTAAATCCCCACCCCCCTCCTATACATTAGTTTTTGTATATAAATTGGAAAACAATTCAAATTAAATTAATTACGAAAAGTTAATCTATATTTATAGTGGTATTATAATTGCTAGAGGAAAAGAAATTTAAAAAAAGTTTAAAAAATGGTAAGTTATCAAAAAAAAAAAAATAAAATAACTTGAAATAAATAATTTAATAAAAATTTATTTTATCTAAATTTCAGGATTTTTTAAATCAGTTAAACAACATTGGAGCAGCCCAAACATTTTTACCGTTAGTCAGATTTGACGAATTGGCGCTGAATAAAATTTACCCTATAAGAAGACTAAGAAGGGTTACAACTAGATTTGGACCGAGGATCATAATCGACATGGAAGAAACGAGCACATTTCTGCCAAGTAAATTTGGCGAAATGATTTCCCAAGATGAGGTGGATAAATTTAATCCAGACCATCTTCTAACAATGAAGATAACGGGGGTCGAAAAAACAATTTCATTTGAGTTTCAAAATAGAGAACCTCTATAAAGAGGTGTGTAAATAAAAGTTTTTGTAAAATTTAATAATAAAAAAATTTTATAAAATAATTTCTCTTTCAAGTTTATTTATTTTCTACTCATTTTAACATTTAAATGTGAATTATATTGGATATCATATTTAAAAATGATTCACTAATATCAATCAATATTTCAACAAATTTGGCATAGGCATTTGGTCCTCGGTGTGTAATTTTTTCCAACAATAATTGCAACTTTACATCTTCAATCATTGATTTTTTTTCAATATTGCTGATCATAACATCAGTAACAACGTTTATGTTTAAACATTTTTTTTTTAAAACTTCAAATTTGATTAATTCCATTAGTTTTGGAATGTTATCAATAATCAATAATCTATGTTTATCATTCATGCTTCGCACTTTAATTTAAACTGACTTATATCCAGGAAGTAGAATCATATACACTTAAAATACACCTGAAAATATGATAAGAAAATGCGCGAAAAAAAAATTAAATTATTTGTATTAATTAAAAGTTTATATATGTACTATAATTGAAATATTATTTAGAGAGAAATTCTATGTGTTGGTAGAAAAAAAAATTTATAAGGTGAAACAAAATCATAATAAATATTTGTTTTAAATAATTTTTTATGAATTAAAAAAAAAGAAGGAAACAGAAATTTTGTAATTCCTGTTCATATATTAACGAGCATATGTTTACTTAAAAAAAGTATTTGCATATAATTCGCCTACCTACTTATAAATTATATAAATAGTTGTACAGATGAGCACAAAGTAGTAGAACTACTACAATGAGTAGAAAGGACATTGTACAAGAACTTCATAAACCCGCACGAAAAAATTTCATTCGAAGACATGTAATAATTAAAGGTTTTGATGATTTATGACAAGCAGACTTAGTTGAAATGATTCCTTATTCTAAAGAAAATCAAAATATGAAATATATACTTACCGTGATTGATACCTTTTCTAAATATGCATGGGCAAAGCCTATAGAAAAAAAAAATCAAAATTTGTTGTTCAAGCTATGTCTGAAATCTTCAAAAAAAATAATCGTGTTCCTCAAAATTTACAAACTGACAATGGAAAAGAGTTTTTCAATAAAGACTTTCAAAATCTTATGAAGCAAAAGAAAATTAATCACTACCATACTTACAGTGTAATGAAAGCTAGTATAGTTGAAAGATTTAATCGAACATTAAAAGAAAAAATGTTTAAAATGTTTAGTATGAATGGATCATATAAATATATTAATTATTTGGACTTACTTGTTGAAGATTACAACAAAACTAAACATCGTACAATAAAAATGAAACCGATAGATGTGACCAAAAAGCAGGAAAAATATCTTATGAGAACAGTTTATAATCAAAATAATGCAACAAAATTAGTGAAAAGTAAATTTAAAATTGGTGATCATGTACGAATAAGTAAATATAAAACAGTTTTTGAAAAGGGATATACACCAAATTGGACAACAGAAATATTTGTAATTACTCACGTAAACAACAAGTTTCCAGTAACATATTTATTAAAAGATAGTCAAAATGAAGATATACGAGGACGATTTTATGAAGAAGAACTACAAGAAGTTAAACATCCGAATATATATTTAATCGAGAAAATATTAAAGAAAAAAAATGATCAATATTTAGTGAAATGGTTAGGATTTAAGGACTCATTCAACTCATACATAGATAAAAATAGTTTAGTTTAATTTAAGATCACATTTATTATGTTTTTTTTTATTATTTTAAAAATACATCTTTACATAATATAATATATAATATAATAAACAAATTTTTTTTGTTTAATCATCATAATTTTCATTTATTTTATAATGTCCCCATGCTAATGTATCTGTAGAGTTTGATATTAAATATCGTTTATCGTCCTGTCCACTTAAAACTATTTTATTTATATTTATTGTAAATACAATATGTTTTATTGATTTAAATCTAATCATGGATTTAATTAATAATTCATTGGTGTTTAGTTTACTTAAATAATCATTAAAATTAAAATTATCTACTACCGATTTATTGACACCTTTTGCTTTTTTTATTATTTTATTCTCTACTATCATAGAATACATTTTCGATCTGAGTCCAACAAATTCTAATAATATAGACCCAGCATTTTCATCTTTCATTAATCCTAAAACCTTATTATTTACTAAAGGTAAATGAAACCTATTATCAATTGGATAGTTACTAGTATCGAATTTATTTAAATCAGATTGTATATCTTTATAAAAATCATCAGTCTTTATATCATATACAAGAGAATCGGTATCAGTATATAATAATTTTGCACAATTTTTATACTTTTGAATTATATAATTATAATGAAAATCATACATTAAATTTTTTGATAATTCTAATACAGTGAAACCTAAAAATATTGGTTTATCATAACAAACTTTAATTCGATTCATTTGAATCGCAACAAAGTTCTCATTAAATATGGTTGAACTATGGAAATTTGGTTTGGCTATTAATTTTTCAGCTCCTAATCGTTTTCCAATATTTTTCCATCGATTAACTAATCTTACATCTACACGTTTATCAACATTTTCCATTGTTTTTCCATAAATTGAATTATTCATTAATTTAAAAAAATCTTTTTCAAAATCATTTTTAGCTTGTTGACGTTTTGTTGTATTCAAATCAATGTATGATTTTAACCAAGGAGCTTGATTAAACTGAAGTATTCTATTAATGGATTTTAATCTAAGGCCGGCTTTCATGCATTGTTTTAAATTTAAGCAATTAATTATGTATTTCGTTTTAGATTTAAGATTCGGTATTAATTTTGATTGTGAATTATTTGGAGGTGAAATATTCTCAGCACAAAATGGTAAATCGTTATGAACATCATGTAGACTAGATGGATATTCTAAGTCAACTTCTAAGACATATCCAATATTATCATTATCAGTAACATTATATGGATTGAATTTTTTAATTTCTGTTTCATCCATCCAACGGAAACCACCATATGGTAAATATTTTGACATAGCCCAACCGTAAAGATTATTAGCGTCAAGATAAATAAGATAATTTGAATCCTTAGATTCATCGTAACCATCTATATATTTATTATTTGCTTTACCGTATCTATTTGAACATTGACTTATTCCACCTCTAATTCCCATTTTAAAAAAATTAACCATATCAATGTCACACAACTGTTCAATTTTTATTTGTGTTAATTTTAGCATTGCATCCCAACTTAATCCCGGTGCTGTATAATAGTGACATGGATCTAAATTATATATTCCCATACAAATTGATCGAAAATTTTCGAAGATATCTGTTAATAATAATACATCCGTTTTCAAATAAAAATCTGAATATTCACCTAAGTTACGAATTTTAAAATTTGTCCACACGTTTTGTGCGTGCTCATATTCAGATATCCTAATGTTTTTATTTTGAACTTTACTGAAAAAACATTCAATTGATGGTAAAGATTCATTTCCAAATTTTTCCCAAGTATCTATAAAATCGTATGGAAAAACTCCTTTACGTGTTATTAAATTAATATGATTGTCATTAAATATTTTCCTCAGTTCAATAAACTGCGTAGAGTTTAAACCAGCAGATAAATTATCGATACTTGTTGACATAAACCGAAATGAATCCAGAAATCTCATTTCAATAAAAACCGATTTAGAATTTATTTTATCAACAAATATCTTCTGACTAAAAGAAACATATTTTTCTTTATTATTAGGGATCACATTTATTTCATCATTAAAATATTTGGCTAGCTCGGAAATAAATAAGTGTGAATCGTAACCACTCAGATTGTGAAAAAAAATCGGTATAAAATTGGGAACTTTTAAATTTAAATTACATGAATTATGTGCACTTCCACGAAATTTACCAGTTAGATGACAATGGTCCGGAACTTTGTCATACAAATCTAGATCTTTATTACAAATATGACATTTTTTAGAATACAAATAATGTTCTTTTTCCTCAACGGTTAAAGGTAACATAGCAACTATTGGTTTTAGATATGTATGATATATAGTTTTAACATCCGATCTTAAATTTTTAACAAACGTTTCAACACAGTCGGGATTTCGATAACTTACATATTTCGACAATGATTGATTATATTCACACTTAATATAGTAACCGAAACTACAGGGTTCATGACGTTGGATAGTAGTTGTTGATGAATTTTGGGGATTTGGAATGCATGTGCTAATTGGTCTTAAGATCGATTCAAAGTCCGCGTAAACGACGAATGGTACTTTGAATTGTTTATAATGATTTTTAAATTCAATTATATCACCTTGTGATGGTAAATCCGTTTTTATTTTATTGCAATTATTTTGATGTGATAATAATCCATTTTCTGAATTAAAAAATAGAAGACATCCATCACAAATCCACTTCCTATGTTGAGTTTTTGATAACTGATATCCAATTAATTTCGATAAATCTTTGATCCAACAATAATGGGATCTTTCTCCATCTTCAACGTAGAGTAAATTTATATGCACATCTTTTTTAGTTTTAGTATAATGTAGCGGTCCAATAACTTCATGAACCCTTAATTTATGATTAAATTCTAATCCAAATATATTTATACTTATATTGTTTAATAGTTCTATTTTATGCACATCTATTAGTTTAACCGGAAACTCAACACCACTAAAGTTTAAAATTTCACTAAAATGTGGATAAGATGAAACACGATTAATATGTTGTGTTGCTGGTCTAAGTGCAGATACTATTGACCAAGCAAAACATTTATTATCATGATTCACTATATTCACACATGCATGTTTTTTTTCAATATTTTTGGGAAGTTCAATAAAAGATGAACCCCTCAGTGGATTATATTTATTGATATTAACTTCCAAATGTAAAATATTCAACAAACTCCATCCACTTTTACGTTCTTGAAATTCTTGAACTTTATTGTTTATCATAGAACACATTTCATCATAAATTGTATTGATGTTCGATGACTTTGTAATCACTTGGTTTTTCGTGATGAAAGATTTAATGTCCACTTCATTTGTTGTTGGAATAGAATAAAGGGAGAATAGTTCTAGATGACATTTAATTGTATTATGAATATTTAATTGATCACTAAGCAATGGAAGAACAATGTTTTTTATAAACTGTAGAAATTCAATAGGATTTAGTAATTTTTCATTAGTGTTTTTTATTTTGTATGAAGCAATTCTACATTTAAATGCATGTTCTATTAATTCAACATTACTATTGAAACTTTTACAACAATTTGCTTTGTGTGTATTAGTTCGCAAATGAGCTGAGAATTTAAATATAGGAACATCAATTTGACACTGTAAACACTTTTTATTATTAACACTATATTGGGTTCCAGATGTAGATGGCATTGGATTAGATATTGTTGGATCAGATGTTGATGGTACATGATTGGATGTAGATGCCATTGAATTACTAACGGAGCCCTTACCATTGTGATTCACTATATGTCTTTTTAAATTATCATTTCTACTAAAACTTTTCTTACACAGATCACACGAAAATATAACAGATTCACTAGTCATATGTCTTTTCATATGTCTAGTTAAATTATCTTTTCTACTAAATTCTTTTACACACACTTGACACTTAAACATTATTATGTTTTATTATGGTATTTTTATATAATGAAAATAAAACTTATATATTCAGTAAGAGATTTTTAAATAATGAACGAAATCAGAGAAGTTAAAAATATATAAGCCAAACAAATATTTGTTTGTTTGCTTTTTCACATTTAGGTCTTGTACAAATTAAACACGTAAAAATTTTTAAACAGTGATCTATAAACCGATGCATGTTTTTAATTGAATTAAATAGATTTAATATATTTATTTGTGTATTATCAAAATATCTTTTTTTAAAAGAACTTTCATAATATCACAAAAAAAAAAACAATAAATTTGTATACATTTTTAATGAATTTATTTGTATATTAGTCAATAACCTTAATCGATAAAGCGAATGCTTAAACCATAAAACGGTGTGTTGAATATTAAGAATGGATTTTTTTATATATCTATGAAAACAACTCACCTGTAGGCACCACCTATTATTAATATTTTTTAAAAATTAACTCACAATTCACCTCATAAATATCTTAGCTATACAACACACCCACCAGCTCCACCCATTATTAATGTCTGTAATAATTACTTCACCAGTCACCTCACCCCCTCTAGATCCAAAAACTGTTGGATAATTGTGTATTAGATAACACAAGTACCATCAACACCACCAGTTGTTAATGTTTTTAACAATTATTACACTATTTACCTCACCTCACTTAGCCCCCCGACCCCCTCTCCCACCCCTAGCTTATCAAACTTATGGATAATTGTGTCTTGGATATTAATCCGTTATTTTAAATATCTCAGACTCAATCCTTTGTGGTAAAATATCAGAGACATCAACCACTCCTCAAAATATTGAGGAGGAGGAGGGTCCAGGACCGGCCTTTCCTATCTACTTACCGTGAATGTAAGAAATGGAATCTTTTATTATAATACAATCTAAACTAGTTTTTCTAGCACAAATATTTTAACTCAATATTATTAATGAGACTGGAGCATATTTTCACTCCGACATGGAAAGGCTCATTATAAATGGTAACTTAAATTTTTCGCGTTTGTTTAAATGGATAAGTAATCTATATCGGAATTCTAGTTCTATTGGAGGATTAAGTTATTCATCCAAATGGTTGTAGTGTCTTTTATTATTTTGCATCGGAATTTTAACGAAGAAAATCTTATTTCTTAACTTTGAACATTTATTCATGTTTCACGACGTGGCTTTTGCATGACGTTATTGAAAAGATTTTTTTTAAGACGCAAATATTACGGAACAACAGGAGAATTTTAAACTTACTCTGAACTTACTAAATTAGTTTCACTTTTTATTCTGTTGGTTCAACGAATAGCGATAATTATTTTAACAAAAACTTTTAAACTGAACTTTTTATTTAATGAAAATAATTAATATTTATTTTGAATTTTATTGGTTACGTCTCAGTACAACTTCACCCTTTTAACTAACCGTTACACAATTTATACCCATAATATATTATTTTTTGGTTCGTCTTCTTAGAGAGAGAGAAACATTTCTAATCAAAATTTGTTAAAAAAAAAGATAAATGAAATAAATGAATTTTGTTACCGTGTGCAAAAATATTTCTAAATTTATTGAATTTAATTTTTTTGGTTTCTTCAAATAATCAATTTTTTTTTAAGTGAATTGATTATTTTCTTATCTAATAATGTTAATATTTATTTATTAATATTTATTTATTTATTAATATTTGCGAAGCAAAGGGAAATAAATTTAAGACACATCTTTTTCTTTTCTTTAGTTATTTTAGATAAAAAAACAGGGGAAAAATGCGTGAAGGTGAGTAATTTAAGTTCAAATAATTAATATTATTTAAAAAACAGAAATTTACAGGGTGAAAAGCAATAAATGTTTAAAAAATTTCATCTATGAAAACTGGAAATGTTGGGATAAATATATCCATGTTCCATGCTGAATGTGATAAGAACACAGGATCCAAATTTAAAGGTTAAAAGTATTATCTAGCCTAACAAATTCTTACAAATTTTTGAATTTTATAAAGAAAGTAAAATTAATTAAATTGAAAACACAGGAAAATATGCAACAGGTTTCAATGAATGGTGTAAGATAATTGTACAGCACCAGCCACAAAGTACTAGTTTCAGAGTTAGATAGAGAAATTTTTCTTATCAATTTTATTAAGAAAATGGAAATAAATGAAATAAATTAATTTTGTAACGTGTACAAGAATATTTCTAAATTATTGAATTTAGTATTTAAACAGTTTTCTTAATTCAATTGATTATTTTCTTATCTCATGAACGAAATTTAACACACATTTTTTTTGCCAAATTTAATTTTATTGTACTTGAATTTTTTATTAACCTAGTACATCAACGACTAAGGTTACCACCTAGCATCTGCATATGCATTTTAAATCGATTCGGCGCATTGCCTCCTCTTAGGAAACATGAAGATTTCCTTAGAAGAATCGTTCGGTTAAAAGCTTATCCTGCACACCGGCCGGAGGTCATAGATGTTATTAATCATTGCCCACTACTTTATGTGTGTTTAGTACATAATGTGGTATATATCCATACTCTCTATATTCCATGATACTTGGAATATTTATTAAATTATACCAAATTAAATTAATTAAATTGAATTATTAAATTATACCAAATATTATTACCAATTATATTGTTATAGTATTGTATAAATATCAACTTTGAATTTAAATGTATTAGTATGTTAGTTGTAATTATTAATCAAAAAAGGATTGATTAACTCTTCTTGATCAAACCGTCTCACGAACAACATATAAAAAAAATATAAAATAAATTATATTATTGAATTATTGAATTCATTGTAATCCAAATATTAAAACAGAATTTATTTAAAATAAAATATATAACAAGATTATTATATATAAATATATAAATATATAACAATGTTGACAGCGGTAAACAAAAATCAGTAAGTAGATAAAGTGTGAAAAAAAAAAATTTTTTTTAATTTTCGCAAAGTCCTATTAAAAAGTGAACGGTAAAATATCAAGTAAAAGCACATATAATACAATAATATATTTTTATATATGAATATATATATAAATCAAAAATTATACAAATAATTGAAGTTAAAATATTAATTCATATTAAATAAAATATATTCATATTAAATTTTTTTTTATTAATATCAAAATAAAAAATAAATAAAAATTAAAACAAGAAACACATGGTTTTAACAAAAAAAAAGTGAAAAGTTATTAAATTTCATAATGGGCCATCCCCAGATCAAATGAACCAACAAACAAGGAACAATTCATAGTGGGCTACTCCCAGATCAAATGAGTTCAACTAATAACAAATTTATAATGCACATGGTGGAAAACAACAAATAATTACAGATCGAATGGATTCAACAATTTTCAAAATAGAAAATCATGGAGATAAACAATATGCACATGGTCGATGATAATAGCAACTGTAAATCAATTGGACATCTGTAATAACAACTTTAGAAAAGCAGTAATTTATTATAATATATTTAACAGGGTGAGTCATATGTTAAAAAAAAAAAATAAAAATTAAAAGAAAAAAAAACAATAATAATAAAAAAAATATATATACATTTATATATACATATATATATATTTATTAAATTATAATAATAACTAAGTAATTATAATACGAATGACTGATACTAAGAATACTATTAATTTAAGAAATAGACCTATTAATAAATTAGATGAATTAAAAAAAAAAGTTAGATCCAAGTCTGTGACTGGAATTGACGAAAAGAAAATAATTAAGATTGAAAAAGAAAAAATAAGAAATTTTTTTAAAGAACATTTGCCAGTTCAAAGTAACAAAAAATCACAAGTACCAAATAGCAAATTAATTCCAGAAAATTTAAAAAGCGGTAAAGTAAACATTGGTAGTGTGAAATTTCAACCTGAAATATCAGATAATGAAAGTACACATTCACAAGATTCTGAAAATTCATTAAACGCAAATTCTAATAAAATTTTTAAAATACAATCGAATATGGCTTTAAATGTGAGTAATGCACTTAAAATTATACCGTCGTTTTCCGGAAAAGTTCCGTCAGAATTTCATAAATTTTCTATCTGTTGTGAAATAATTTGGAACCGTTAACAACTGTTGACGACAAAAAATTGTTCATTGATATCGTACAAACCAAACTTTCAGATCAAGCATACGAAGTTGTAAAATACAAAACCTTTACAAAATGGGAAGATCTTAAACTAGCTCTTGAAAAAAAATTTATTAAACGACGTTCTCAAGGTACCGTATCTACAGAGTTAGTGTGTATAACGCAACAAAGAAACGAAAGTGTCCAAGACTACGCGGAAAAAGTTGAAAACCTCTTAAATGATCTTAACGATTTATGCATTAATAAACAAGGTGAAGATGCCTCGGATGTTATAAGAAAAGTAAATGAAACAACCGCATTAAATTCATTTCAAGATGGATTAAGAGAAAATTTTAAAATAATAATTAAATCACATCATTTTGATACGTTAAATGAAGCCATTTCTCAGGCAATAGAAGAAGAAATTTCTCATAAACCGGTTTTACACAAAAGATCTAATTTATATTGTAATTTTTGCAGAAAAACGGGTCATGAATTCGGAAATTGCTACATTAAAAATAAATCATATTATCAAAATTCAAATTCACACAATAATTCGACAAATTTTAACCAAAATAAAGATTTTATACAAAGGTATGATTCGAAATCTTATCAAAATCCAAATTCCAATTATAATGATAATCGAAATTATCAAGGTCAAAACTATCAAGGTCAAAATTATCAAAGTCCAAAGTATAATCAAAACTACCAAAATCGACATTATCAAAATTCAAATTTCCAAAATTCTAATAATTACCAAAATTATAACAATGTTAATTATAGAAACTATTCAAATGAGAATCCAAATCGTACTAATCAAAATCCTGACTATAATCAAAATTATCTGAACCAAAGTCGAAGTCAAAATCAAGCTGAAAATTATATTAGAAATCGTAATTTTAATCAAATTAATAATTCTAACCAGAATTATAAACAAAAAAACCGTATTTTCATGAACAGTTCATTTAGAAATACACTAATGTGTAATTATTGCAAAAACGAAGGTCATGATATATCTGGGGAGAGATTACGGAACGAAACCGACTATTCTCAAACTCAATTATTGAAGGGCCTTTCTATTGACCTGATTTACTGATATTTATCACTTTAACTGATATTTTGAAGTGATAAATACTGTTCTATTGGTAATATCAGTTGACACTGAACTGAAATTTGAGCAACTGTGGAACCGATTTACTGATATAAAAAAACTATATGATCAGTTGCATATAACCACATTCTTTTTGAAATTATATTAATTTTTAATTTTTTAGGGAAAATCTTTGTCATTTGATTTTAAAATAATTTTCAAAATCCATTTCAAATAATATTTTATTTTCTTTTCACAAATATTAATGTTAAATTAATATAAACGTCAAAATAACATATCACTTCACTTGCCAATAGAACAGTAATTGCTTAAATCACAATGGCTGAACTGATATTTAGACCAAAAAATGTGATATTTTGCTAAATTGTAGAACCGATATGATATCAGTAAATCAGGTCAATAGAAAGGCCCTTGAGTTTCCCCTTCTTATTTTTTTTTCGAATGTATTGCATGAGTTTAAATGTACGTATACATGCATTTGTGTGAAAAGTAGGATTTATGATTGTGTTAGTATGAGCAATAATGTAATACTTCGAACGAAACTCAAATTTTTTTTCAACAGGTCGAAACCAGTTGGAAATGAATTTTGAGTTTCGTTCAAAGTATTGCTCATAGTAAGTTATTGCATATACTAACACAATCATAAATCCTACTTTTCGCACAAATGCATGTATACGTACATTGAAACACATGCTTGTTTGCTATTTTTAACAAGACAATACATTCGAAAAAGAAAAAAGAAGAGTAAACTCAATCATTGAGTTTGAGAATAGTGGGTTTCGTTCCGTAATCCCTACCCTGAATGCGAAATAAGAATATCAAATAGTTCAAGGATGGGTATTGAAAGTATTGTTCGTAATAATCAACCATCAACGTCGGAAAACATAACCCGACCCGAACAGAATATGGGCAGCGCTATTCGGGTCCAGGATATTTAGAATTGTCTAGTAATAAAATCTCATATGAAGGAAATTTAACTTCAGTACTATTAAAAAATAACAATATTTTACCAACCTTACATAATGAAAAAAAATATTTATACAAGTTTACATATCCAATTGAAAATAATCGCAAATACGTAAATCTTAATGTCGACATTTTATCAAACCCTCAATGTATTTTTCTTATTGACACTGGAGCTGATAAAAAAACAATTTATTAAAAATGATACATATTGTTATCCACATCAAAAATGTTAAATCAAAGGTATAACTGACACAAATATTGAGACATTGGCGATAGTTCATAGTAATATAAAATCACCGAGATCAACCCACCTTTTTCAAAAATTTCATATAATATCAGACGATTTCCCGCTTCAATGTGCAGGCATATTGGGAAACGATTTCTTTAACAATTATAAATGCAAAATCGATTATGCAGATAAATCATTAGAGATTAAGCAAAATAAATTTTTATTCAATATTCCGTTTTGCTCTTATGAAGAAAAATTAGAAAAACCGGCAAGAGTAGAAGAAATTATTAAATTACCAATTAACAGTTCAAGCGAAAAGGAATTACTATGTCCTTCACAGGAAATTTTACCAGGAGTATTTTTAGCTGGCTGTATTATTCAAAACAATAATAATTCTGCTACATTTAGTTTATTAAATAATAATGATTTTTTGGTCAAATAAGAAAATATTGAGATTAAAACAGAGAAACAAATTATCAGCAACAAATGCAATTTATCATGAAATTTCTATTAATCCTAATGCGCAACCAACTAATAAAAAACCTTATAGATTACCACACTCATCTAGAGCAGAAAATTCTCAAGTAGACAAAATGTTAGAAGACGAAATAATCGAAAATAGTATTAGTCCATGGTTTGTTTAAAAAACAAAGTAATATTACAATCGCCCTTGTTTAATTAAACCAGGAATACATGACTCAAGAAATAACTCTAAACGTGAGTATACATCGTTTCAAAATATTGAATAATTTAAATTAAATAAATTTCTTACTATGAATTGGATTCCTTTACAATTATAATTGTAATTCGTATGTATGTTCTTCCTCTTCTCCACAGTCACAAAATATCCGCCGTATCGTGTTACCCTGAATAAATTTTTGAAAATATAATTTTTATTAAATGCGCAAAATAATTAATTGCCTATTCTATAAAAAGGAAAAATTTTATATTCTGTTTATCTTTTTGTAGCGCAAAAAGTTAAGTAGCTGAGATACAAATTATTGTTGTAAAATTTAAATTCATTCTTATTCTTTTTCACAATAGCGCAAAACTTTATAATATTTAGGAATTGAATTTAGATGTCGATTGAATTAATTTTTCTATTGTTTTCACCTTAAAGTATTAAAATTGATAAGAATTGGCAAACAGATAATATTTTCTTACGTGAATTAATGACTTATAATCAATGATATACGAATAAACTTTCTTATCGTATTATATAAATTATTTAGAAAATTATGGAAGTAAATTATGACGCCATTATTACCTCACCCAAAATTATGAAGGATTAATGGATTGTTATGTAATGTACCGTTTTAGTTCTGTTGGAAGATTAAGTTATTCATCCAAATGGTTGTAGTGTCTTTTATTATTTTGTATCTAAATTTTAACGAAAAAATCTTATTTCTTAACTTTGAATATTAATTCATGTTTCACGACGTGGCTTTTGCATGACGTTATTGAAAAGATTTTTTTTAAGACACAAATATTACGGAACAACAGGAGAATTTTAAACTTACTCTGAACTTATTAAATTAATTTCACTTTTTATTCTGTTGGATCAACGAATAGAGAGAATTATTTTAACAAAAACTTTTAAACTGTAGTTTTTATTTAGTGAAAATAATTAATATTTATGTTGAGCTTTATTGTTAACGTCACAGTACAACTTCACCCTTTTAACTAACTGTTACACAATTTATACCCAAAATATATAGTTTTTTGGTTCGTCTTCTTATCTTTCTTATCAAAATTATTAAAAAAAAAGATAAATTTAATAAATGAATTTTGTAACGTGTACAAAAATATTTCTAAATTATTGAATCTAATATTTTCAATTTTATCAAATAATCAGTTTTCTTAAGTCAATTGATTATTTTCTTATCTCATGAAAGTGAAAGAAATTTAACTTTTTTTTTTTTGCCAAATTAAATGAAAAAGATACAGAACAAAAAGAGAAGTTAAGGGATGATGCATCGATTAATGAAGATGTTTATACGAGATTTGGAAAACAAAAATGTTTATTTATATTTGACAATGCAGAAAAATACAAAATAATAAAAGACTTTCTACCATTATGCTTGCCGTCTAATATTCAAGCACCACACATTTTAATATCTTCCCGTAATCAGAAGTGGCGGTTAGCTGACAAAGGTGCGATCGAAGTTATTAATTTAAAATATTTCACTTCTGATGAAGCTCTTGACTTCATAAAAAACGCTTTAGACAATATTAATTCAGTTGATGACGAAATCAAAGAATTAAAAAAAAGTTGGATTATTTTCCGCTTGCTTTACGACAAGCAGTTGCGTACATTAAAATGAAAGATGAAAGGGAAAAAAAGTTCCGCGGAGAGACATTTGGCGTTAGTGATTATCTGAGAGCGTACAAAGATGAATCGTTTAAAACTAAATTACTGGAGCACCGCCATGAAAACAGTCAATATAATAAGACTGTTCTAACAACATGGAACATCACGTTGAAAAATATTGAAAAAGAAAACAAAGGTTCAATTAAAATAATTGAAATCATGGCGTACCTCGCTCCAGATTCCATAAAACCAGATGAGATTTTTTCAGAATCAACCAACGTTAAAGAGGATGTAATTGATTTCATTTCAAATAAAATAAATAAAATTATGTCCAACGTTTTTCCAGATTTTATAAAACCAGATGTGAGTTTTTCAGAATTAATGAAAGATGAAGAAAAGCGACAGGATGCAATTTATTTGCTTTTAAATTATTCAATGATCAATATTAAAGGTCGCGTTTTAAGTATTCATAGATTGGTACAGGAAGTAATCAGACTTCAACTAAAAGAAAAGGGAAAGGAGACGGATGTCTTAAAGAATGCTCTTAAATTATTAGGATTTAATTTTTGGTATGTTGATGACATTCATTTACTATCAATTTGGAGTTATGCTTCTGATTATGGTGAAATAATTGATGAATTTTTCTTTGAGTATAAAGATGATGATGATAAAACGACTCCCTTCCATTTAATTGTTGAAAGTGGAAGTATTGATGCCGTGAAAAAAATTCTGAATCATTTTAAAAAGAAATCGAATCAAAAGTTACAAGAGATTTTAAATTCTGCAAAGTATCATTACGAGACTCCTTTACAGATTTCTAGTCAGCAGAATAATTTAGAAATGACAAAAGTTTTAATTGAATTTGGTGCAGAAAATAAAACTGAAATTTGTGTAAAAACTATTTTTTATGGTCACGTTGATTTGGTTAAATATTTTTACCCATATAATGATGAATATTTACTGCATGCAAAGTTTTATTCCGCATTAAGAAATGTGATTGTTGAAAGTTTAAATAATTTATTAAAAGATTTAAAAAAGGATCAAATTAAAAATTTAATGGAACAGAAAATAACAAATGTGGATCTAAAGTTAATAAATGAACGGTCACCTTTATTTATTGCCACAGAGATCGTAATTGGGATCTTGTGAAATTATTAGTTATAAATTATGGGGCTGATATTAATTTTAGTTGTGGTTGGGGAACATCTTTACATGCTTTACATGTTTACTGTGGACATTATGAACTGATGAAATTTTTTATAGAGAATGTGGCTAATTGTAATGTAGTTGATTGTGTTTATTGGACAGTGTTACATTTAGCTGCTTACTTGGGTCATTTAGAAATCGTAAAATATTTAATAGAAAATAATAAATGCGATATAAACGCAACTGATATAGAGGGTGAGACAGCATTATTAGGTTTAGCTACTAAACGTAACAAATTAGAAGTCGCAGAATATTTAATAGAAAATAATCAATGAAAGCAAATTAATTTAATTCACATGATTGTGTTGAATTTCTTCCACTTTACTTTGATACCTTTACAAGTGAACAAGTGAGAAAACTTTTAATTCTTAAGTGAAAAATTAAAATTTCGTTTTTTTTTAATTTTTTTCAAGGAAAAAAAAAATTTCAACAAAAAAAATTAAAAAAACACAAATTTTTTTTCAAATTTCTTTGAATTTTCTATTTTTCTTTAATTGTGGAAATAATCGTAGGAATTTTAATAAAAGAAATTTAAAAATCGTACGAAAAGAAATGGAAATTTTTTAAGGAAAACAATTTTTTGGTCCCAATTTTTTTTTTAACAACAACAAGACTTTTTCTTTTAATTAAAAAATTTTGCTTATATTTTAATTTTTTTGAAAAATTAAATTTACACAAATATTCGAATTTAAATGAACTTTCATAAATAAATAATAATTTATTTTATTAAATGGAAAATTATCGGTGTTTTAAATGGAAAAAGTGGAAAAAAAAAATTAAAATTAAATAAAAATTAAATAAAAATCTAAATGTTGATAAAAAAAATATTTCACCATTGGAGAAAAATGTGAAGTTTTCATAATTTTCTTAATTTGTAAATTTTTTAAAAAAACTTTAAGAAAATATCCAACTAACGGTACCACATAATATATGATATAACTTTACTTTAATTTAATTACATTTGGATCAATTCTATAATTGTCTGCAAAACTGACTTTTCATGGAATCTCAATAAAAAGAGTTAGAGGGAGACAGAAAAAAAATTAAATTTAATAATTTCATTTAAAAATAGAAACAAAAATAATAAAAAGAAAAAGAAGAAGAAGTTGGGTCAGAGATTAAAATAATTGATGTAAAATAGAATTGATCCAATTGTGTTCCTATTGTGAAGGGACGAAGACTTTGAATTGATTAACTGATTTAATTGTTGGTAGGATTTAGGATAATGACATAAATTTTAATAATGTAAGATATTTTTAAATATAAATTAATTATAATTAATTAATTAATGTAATTTAGTTAAAGTTAAGAAATAGATTGAAAAATTGTGCACAATCAACAATTGATTGTCCAATCAAAATTTCGTTCAAAGATTAAAAAATAGTTTAAAATTTTAATGATTTCGTTCTTTGTAATTAATTAAACTGAATAAATTTGATTACAAAGAATTAAAGAGGCGGGGAAAAAATCATTAAGTTTAGAATAAGAAAATATTAATAAAAGTTTATTAAGGAAAAATTGATTGACTGAAAAAAAAACTTCTGTAAACAACAGTCGAGACTCAAGAACTCGGGGACCTTTCACTATCCAGATTGACCCCCTGACCTACAGTGTCAAGTCTGAAGTTCTGTTTTCAATCAATTTCACCATAAATTTATTTATAATTTTTTTGAAGAATAAAAAAGAAAAGAAAAGAAAAATTAATTTTAATCTTTAATTGTTGACTTAACAAGACGGATGATCGTTATAAATGAATTCGAATCAATGAATATAATTAAAGTGAACTGTCTAATTTACTAAATGTTGATCGTAAGTAGGTTGATGATGATTCATTTAATACGAAAAATGATCCATTTTTATGATTGGTCACTTTGTAAAAGGTTTCTCCCTGGTAGATATTTTATTAATTATTACAATTAATCTTAATTATTAAACTTAATCATTTAAAACAATTTTTGTATATTTTGTATTGTTTGTATTTTTTTTTTCATTTTTAAATTTTTAAATAAAATAAAAAATTGTTCTTTTATTAATATTTTTTTTCTTTTAATTGATTTTCTATTTTTATTTGATGGTGGAACTTATAAGTAGAATTTTGATAAAAAAAATTTTTAAAAATCAAATTTACACAAATATTGTTAATTAAATGTACTTTCATTAAAAACTAATAAAGTGAACTTGTTTTAAATGGAAAAAAATGGAAAAAATAATAAAGGAAAAATTAAGAAATCGGATGTTTATGGATGTTGTTTTCTCAATTATAATTATTGACAAATATGAAAATAATTTCTTAGTTTATCTAGTTTTGTGGATTGTTCGCAACAAGCTTCTGGAGAAAATGTTGGAGGATGCTACCAAATATACAAAATTGACAATTTTCATGAATTTGTAGGTAAATATTTATGCAGCTGGAAACTTAAGTAAATAAATTCATCTTATTCAATGTAATTGTCGTAACATTTATTTGTTTTGTCTTGAGTTTTAAAATCTAACACGGTGTCATTTATTATAGGATGTACAGAAAACACATTAAAAAAATATACAGTTGATAAATTTGATTTAAAAATGGGACGGGACAAGATAATTTTAGAGAAGGAAACTCACTAACGTTAAACGTTGACACATATTTTTGTTTCTTGTTTCCTAAACAGACAGATGGAATTTTTATTACTTTTAATACTAAATCTGTCAATAATAGATTTGGTTTATTTGTTGTTATTTTATAAATTGTTGAATCATTATTTTTTGTTAAATTTAATAACAGATTGGAATTCTATAATTATGTCTAAATAATCACCACTGTAAAATTCTAAATAAATGAACATTATTGAAAAATAACATTTAAAAAGCATTTAAAATTTAATAATTCTAAAGAATGAATTTAATTAATAAATACAGTGAAGAATAACTTTAATTATAATTAATAATATTACAAATGGAATGCTAGAATAATTTCTTCCTTTTTTCACTCATTTTACATTCATTTAAATTTAAAGTAAAAATTTATGAAAATAAAATTAATAAATGTGCTTTTGTTTATTTTAGAAGCTTTTAGTTATGAAGTAGCCACCGCCGAAATTTATGGTTTAGTTTTTAGTAACTTTGTGTCTTTATTTTAAAAAAAACGTCGTAATAGATTTAATTCTTTTAGTTAAGTAAATTTAATTTTGAATTTAATGAAAATTATTTTAAAAAAACAAAAACAGAAGAAAAACACAATTTTATTTGATTTTAGTTTAAAAAAAAATGATAGAATTTTGGTTTACAAACCAAATAAACATTACAACTAATTAAAATTAAAGTGTAGCGGTTGTGGCATAGAAAGTCTTTCAGTCAATCAATTTTCCTTTAATAAAAAAAACTTTAATATAAATTTAAAAATATTAATGGTAAGGAGAAAGTAAATGTTGTAAATTCATTTACAAGACTTCTAAAGAAATTTAAATTACAACTTTTTTTTACTTCTTTTTTTTTATTTTAACTAATAGAATTAAGCGAAAATCTTACCATTTTTTAATAGATTCTCCACTCAGCACCATTCGTTGGCTAGCAAAAGTGTTTCCTTCTCACTCTTACCTTAACGCATGCTAATAAATCACATTGCATTGAAAAGAAAAAAAAAAGAAATCAGAGGAGGAAACAAAAGAGGAACATATTGTGATGGAAATTTGTAAATGGTTGAGTCAATTTAAAGAAAAACAAATTTATTATTTTTAAATTATCAAAAATTTTATTTATTTAATTGTGTTTATTGAGTTTTACAATTTTGTGATGTTAATGTCATTGACGTTAATTTCTAACTTAAACTAACTAACATTCTAAAGTGAATCATTTTTTTGGCATATAAAAAAAAATTAAACCCGCATGTGACACGATACAATTGTTTGTTTTTTTTATTTCTTTAAACTTTATTCTGACAAATTTTCTATAAGCGAAAAACTTTTATAAATTAATTTAATTATATTTTTATTCTAAATTCAGTCAATTAAATTATAAATTTTAATTCTTTTATAAGTTAATTCATCCAACAACAATTATCCCTGAATTTCTCTTCTACTGAATTATATTCTCACAAAGTCATTTTGTATTCATGATTGAACAGAAAATTTAAGGCAAAACCGATTCTAAAATTACAAAAAAATTAAAAAGTGAATTAAATTTAAGAAAAGTGATCTGGATGCTGGTGGTGGTACCGTCCGCTAAATATTGTCACAAACTTAATTAAAAAAAAAATAAAAAAAGGAATTTTCAAATGGAAAATTAAGGAAATTTTTCATTCATTTGTTTGGTGAAATTTTGAAGTTTTTTTTTACTTTTAAAAATTTTTTCTTGTATTTTCATTGAAAGCTTCTAGAAATTTCTATTTATAGAATAAATTAATAATTATTTATGAAAGTACAATCCATTAGCAATTTTTGTATAAATTTTGTTTTTGGTAAAAATTTAAAATTAATAAAATTTTCAATAAAATAAATAAAATTGTTGTTGGCGTAGAAGAAAATTGAACAAAAAATGATTTTTATTAACAAAAAAAAAATGAATTTGTTGTTGTACGATTTTAATCAATTATCGATTAAAATTCTTTCTATAATTTCCACTTTTAAATACAAAACCAAAAATCAAAGGAAAATCATAAATTTTTTTTTTTAATTTTGTTTGTTGAATTTTGTTGTTGTTAAAAAAAAGGTTTTGTTTTTCAGTCAATCAATTTTTCCTTAATAAACTTTTATTAATTTTTTTCTCATTTTATTCTTAATGATATTTTTTCCGCTTCCTCTTTAATTGTTTATAATCAAATTTATTCAGTTTAATAATTTAAAAAAAAAGCCAGGATTTCATTAAAATTTGAAATTATTTCTTAATTTTAAAGGAAATTTTGATTTGGACAATCGATTGTTGATTGTGCACAATATTTTTCACACTTTTTTCTTAACTTTAACTAAATTACATTAAATTTAATTAATTAATTTAAATACAAAAATATCTAACTTTATTTAAAATTTATGTCATTATACTAAATCCTACCAACAACTAAATCAGTTAATCAATACAAAGTCCAAAGTCCTTCACACAGGACACCATATGGTACAATTCTAATTTTACATCAATTATTTTAAGTTCTGATCCAACTCCTTCTTCCTTTTCTTTTTCTTCTTCTTCTTCTTATTATGAAAGAGAAAAAAGTTAAATAAAAGAAGAATCACAACAATGGATGCTGATGCCCATTAGTTGGTTATTTTCACAAAATTAAAATAAAAAAAAAAAGTAACCAAACTGAATTTTCAAATGGAAATTAACGGAAATTTTTCATTCTTTTGTTTCCTGAAATTTTTGTTTTTATGAAAATTTCTAGTTTTTGTTGTTGTTTTTATTTCTTTTTTTCTTTCTCCACCTAATAATGAATGTTGATCGCATTAGAATTTATTTGGTAAAAAAAAAAATTAAAAATGAAAAAAAAATTATAAAATAAAAGTCAGATGTACAGATGTTGTGGATGTTCGCAATAAAAGTGTAATTGTTGATTAAAAATATTTTTATTTAGTGCCTCTCTGTACAAGTTCAGATCAAGAGTGACCTTTTTAATCTCATTTAAAGATCAATTTTTAATTATTCAATTATCGATTATTCAACTATCGATTAATATAATACAATAATTCATTTATATGTGAATGTAATCAATAACAATTCATTTATAACACAACACATTCTATTTACATTTATTTATTATATAAATAACACAGACAATTTTAGAATTGAATAAAATTGGAATAAAAGTAAAATTATGTCAATGGTGGTACCGTCTGAAAAATATTTTCTGAAATTTTATGAAAAAAATTAACAAATTAAGAAAAAAATGCAAATTTTACAATTTTCTTCAATGATGAAATTTTTTTTTTATTTTCTTTATTTTTTTATTTTTTTTATTTTTATTTTTTATTTTTCCCAGTTTTCCATTTTAAACACCCGATAATTTTCAATTTAAAAAATAAATTATTATTTATTTATAAAAGTAGATTTAATTAGCAATTTTTGTATAAATTTTGTTTTTCGTAAAAATTAAATATAATTAAAATTTTTTATGAAAAGTAAAAGTCTTGTTGTTGTTAAAAAAATTGGGACCAAAAAATTGTTTTCATTAAAAAATTTCCATTTTTTTTTCGTACGATTTTTAAAATTTTTTATTAAAATTCTTCTTATAAATTCCATCATCTGATAAAAATAGAAAATTAATGAAAAGAAAAAAAAAATCGATTTTTTTTTGTGATTTTTAAATTTTTTTTTTTTAATTTTTGATAAAAGAATTTTTTAAGTTTTCCTTCCTTTTTTTTTCTCTTTTTTCCTTTTTTTTATATTTTTTTTTTAATTTTTTTAAATTTTTTTGAACTTTGTTTGTTGAATTTGTTTCATTATTTATTTTCGTTAAATATTCTACCATTTCTAATTCATCATTTTCAGTAGCTAAATCTAATGCTGTCTTACCCTCTTTATTAGTTGCGTTTATATCGCATTTATTATTTTCTATTAAATATTTTCCGATTTCTAATTGACCCGAGAGAGCTGCATAATGTAACACTGTACGACCAATTTCATCACCGTGATTACAATTGGCTCCATTCTCAATGAGAATTTTACATATTTCATAATTCCCAGCTAAAACAGCAGCATGTAAAATTGTTCTATTCCATCTTCTAAAGTTAGCATCAGCTTTATACTTTATAAATAATTTCACAATTTCTAAATTACCTTCACTTGCGGCATAATTTAAAGGAGGATCTTGAGATATAAACCTTGGAACTATAATTGTTAATTTCTGTTCAAATATATTTTGAATTTGTTCATTTGTTAACTTTTCTAATAAATTATTTAAACTTTTCACATCTTTACTTTTCAATGCTGAATAAAACTTTGCATTTAATAAATATTCATTATTGTTTGGGTACAAATATTCAACGATTTCTACGCAGCCATAAAAAATACTTTCTATACAAGTGTCTGTATCTTTTTCTGCACCAAATTCAATTATTAAAAGTTTTACCATTTCTAAATTATTCTGCTCAATAGAAATGGATAAAGCTTTTCTGTAATTTAAAATCATTCGCAATTTTTCTAAATGATTCTCAATATCATCACTCTTAACAATTGTATTTACACGAAACTCAATAGGGAGCATATCTTCAAATGGGTCATAATCTATAGATTTTAAAATCTCATGCAACTTTTCATTCGAAATCTTTTTAAAATGATTTAGAATTTTTTTAACTGAATCAATATCATCACTTTTAACAAATAAATGTAAGGGAGTCGTTTTATAATGATAATCAGCATTTTTATATTTAAAAAAAAACTTATTAATTATTTCACCATGATCACATGCATAACTCCAAACTGATAATAAATTACTGTTACCATACTTGCTTATATTAAATTCTAATAATTCAAGAGCATCCACTAAGACATCCTTCTCTCTACTCTGGTCTTTCAATTGAAGTCTTATAACTTCTTGAACTAATCGATGAATACTTATAACGCCATTCTTAATAGTGATCATGGAATATTTTAGAAGCAAATCAATTGCACCCTCTCGAATTTTTTGATCTTTTATTAAATTTGAAAAAATCTTATCTGGTTTTATGGAATCAGGAACGAGGTACGCCATAATTTCAATTATTTTAATTGAATCTTCGTTTTCTTCTTTAATATTTTCTAACGTGACGTTCCATGTTGTTAGAACCGTTTCGTTATATTGACTATTTTTATGGCGGTGCTTAAGTAATTCGACTTTTTTCGATGCATCTTGGTACTCTTCGAGATAATCTTTCACTTCAAATTTCTTCCTTCCATAACGTGTTGCGCTTATATTTTTCATTTGAATGTAAGCCACTGCTTGTCCTAAAGCAAGTGGAAAATTACCTAATTGGTTTCCTAAATTCATTATTTCGTGATCACCTGAATTATTTTCAGTGGGAATTTTTAATGCTTTTTTTATGAAGTCAAGAGATTCTTTAGAAGTGAAATATTCTAAATTAATTACACACACGTCTCCCGTATCAGCTACATTCCAATCCTGAATACGGGAAGTTATTAAAATATGTGGCTTTTGAGAAGGTAATGAAAACGGTAGAAATTCTTTAATTATTTCATATTCTTCCGCATTGTCGAATATGAATAAAGATTTTCCATTGCCAAAATGCTTATAAATATTTTGAGTAATTAATGCAATTTTTATATCTTTGACTGGAATATTAAGTTGTTCTGCTAATCTAGTAAATGAGTCCTTTAGACTATCTTGTGTTTCTGAATTGATCCAGATCAGATTCCTGTCGTACGCATCCTGATATTTAATGGCGTACTTTCTTGAAAGTTCACTCTTTCCTATTCCACCTAAACCACTCACAGAAGTTGCTTGTGAGATAACGGCACAACTTGCAGCATTTTGTAATGTTTGATGAAGGTCTTGTAGAACCTTTGTTCTTCCTGTAAAGGTTATCACAGGTTCTCTCATGTCAAACCAGATGGGATCCTTTTTATGTTGATGATTTTTGGACGCTTCGCTTTGAACTAATGAATCTAAATTTGCAGTTATTTTATCAACTTTCGCTTCTACTTGGATTATGTTTGTGTCAATGTTTTCAATTTTCGGTTTAAGTTCATTAACACACGCTTTTACTTCAGTTATGTCTAGGTGGGTATTTTCAATTACAGGTTTAACTTCATTTAAATTTGTGGCAACATCAGTCACCATCAGCGTATTGTTATCAACTTTTTCAAGAATATTAGTTGTTGTCTCTTTAATATTCAAAACTACATCTTCACCATTAATGAGTCTCAACATATTTTCCAATTGTTGCTTTAGCTGATCTTTTGTTAAATCATAATTGATGGTGGGTTCTTCACCTGATGCATATATTTTAATTAAAAAATCTTCAAAAGTTTCCCAAGAAAAGGAAAAACGATAACTAAAGTTACAAGGAGAACCTTTTCGGTTGTAGTATTTTTTGGATCCGTCTTGATTAATTTCTAGGATCCCCACGTCTTCATATAATTCTGACGTATAATATTGATTATTTTGATATTTTATTATATGCCCAGTTTTAGATTTACCAAGAACAACTCCCTCTGTTATAACTTTACAAAAGGTTTTTCTATTTATTTTGTTGTTTTTTGTGGAAGATAAATAATCAAATAATCTGGACACAGCATCAAAGGCTAAGGTCTCCATTCCAATTGATTCCATATTTATGTCATCAGTAACTAACATAAACTGGTTCTGGAAGCACCAAAAAATTTCCCCAGCAGCAGAAGCCAACATTTTTCTAAAGTCCTTATCATCTTTTATCGACCTCAATTCATCATCAATTAATTTAGAGCTGTGATTAGTTGCAAATTTTGTTGAACCAATTAATGACTCGAATTTGTGGCAGTTATTCACCATCTTTCCTATTTCATGTGTTCCACCCACAGATTCAATTTCGTTTAATTCTTTTTCGAAATATTTTACAAAACATTCACAAAAAACTTTAAGTCTTCCAATCAAGTCTCCATTGTTGTCATCTGGATCCTCACGTTCAGCCATTTTTAATTATTACTGGATTAATAAATTCTGGATTTTGATGATAAATATTTTCTTAAATCATTTAGAATTTGGATGATTTTCTATAAAAGAAACAATCGTTTAAAAATCTTGAATAATTTAAATAGAATAAATTTCTTACCGCCATGAATTAGATTCCGTAATTATTTTTTTATCGATTTTATTTTATTCTTTATTCCTGGTTTGTTTTCGTAGAGATTCTGTTGAAGAAAAGAAACAAATAATTAAACTAAAATTTTGATTGATAATTTAACAGGATAAACTGTTTTTTTGTTTTTAACAAAAATTAAATTAGAAATTTTCAATTAGAATCACCTTTAATATGATCCAAATTTAAAGGTTAAAATTATTATCTACCCTAACAATTTCTTACAAATTTTAGAATTTTCTAAAGAAAATAAAATTAATTAAATTGTAGATTAGGGAAAACATGCAACATGGTTCCAGTTTTGTGCACAAAGTACCAATTCAAGATTTAAGTATTTAATTGAATAAATTCAATAAAATATAATTTTTATTAAATGAGCTAAATAATTAATTGCCTATTCCATAATAAGGGAAACTCTGATAATCTGTTTCTTTTTTTGTAGCGCAAAAAATCATGCAGTTGAGAAACAATTTATTGTTTCAAAAATCAAAATTCATTCTTCTTCTTTTTCTTAAAATCGCAAAAGTTTATAAAATTTTTGAATGAATAAAAAAATAGAATTTTATGTAACAAAATTTAGAAGCCGATTGGAATAAATTTTATGTTATTTTTACCTCAAAGTACATTAAAATTGATAAGAATTGGCAAACAGATAATATTTTCTTACGTGAATTAATGACTCATAATCAACGATATACGAATAAACTTTCTTATCGTATTATATAATTTATTTAGAAAATTACGAAACTAAATTAAGACGCCATTATTACCACACCTAAAATTATGAAGGATTGATGGATTTTTATGTCTTGTACCGTGAATGTAAGAGATGGATTCTTTTATTATAATACAATCTAAACTACTTTTTCTAGCACAAATTATTCAACTCAATATTATGAATGAGAGTCGAGTATATTTTCACTCTGACATGGAAAGGCTAATTATAAATGGTAATTTAAATTTTTCTGGTTTGTTTAAATAGATAAGTAATCTATATCTGAATTTTAGTTCTATTGAAGGATTAACTTATTCATCCAAATGGTTGTAGTGTCTTTTGTTATTTTGCATCGGAATTTTAATGAAGAAAATCTTATTTCTTAATTTTGAAAATTTATTCATGATTCACGACGTGGCTTTTGCATGGCATTATTGAAAAGATTTTTTTTAAGACGTAAATATTACGGAACAACAGGAGAATTTTAAACTTACTCTGAACTTAGTCAATTAGTTTCACTTTTTATTCTGTTGGTTCAACGAATCGAAACAATTATTTTAACAAAACCTTTTAAACTGAACTTTTTATTTAATGAAATAATTAATATTTATTTTGAACTTTATTGGTAACGTCACAGTGCAACTTCACTTTTTAACTAAACGTTACACAATTTATACCCAAAATATATAGTTTTTGGGTTCGTCTTCTTAGATAGAGAGAGAAATATTTCTTATCAAAATTAGTTAAAAACAAAAAATAAATGAAATAAATGAATTTTGAAACGTGTACAAATTTCTAAATTTATTGAATTTAATATTTTCGGTTTGTTTAAATAATCAATTTTTTTTTAAGTGAATTGATTATTTTTTTATATTTGCGAAGCAAAGGGAAATAAATTTAATAATCATCTTTTTCTTTTCTTTTAGTGATTTGAGATAAAAAAAAACAGGGGAAAAATGAGTAATGTAAGTACAGATAATTAATATTATTTAAAAAACAGAAATCTACAGGGGGGAAATTTACAAATTGAATAAAATAATAGAATTTTATGTAACAAAATTTAGAGTCGATTTCTTAATTCAATTGATTATTTTCTTATATCATGAAGGAGAACGAAATTTAACACACATTTTTCTTTTGCCAAATTAAATTGTATTGTATTGTACTTGAATATTTTATTAGCTTAGTACGACTAAGGTTACCACCTAGATCTTAACATGCTTTTTAAATCGATTTGTCGCATTGCCTCCTCTAATCGTTCGGTTAAAAGCTTATCCTACACACCGATCGGAGGTCATAGATGTTATTAATCATTGCCCACTACTTTATGTGTGGTTAGTACATAATTAGCCGAATGAAAAATTCCATCCCCCCTCGGTCGAGATTCGAACTCGGTACCTCCCGCTTCAAACGCAATCACATTGCAAAATTAAATGAAACCGTTTATAACTTAGCATGTATAAAGAATCACGTTCATTTCGGCGTTTATAATTTTTATAAATAATTTTTAATACCCATTGGTTTGTGTCTGTACTTAGTTTATTCAATGTTAAGATAATAATTTTATGTAGAGCCGCCAAGTAGTTTTTGTTACGAAAATCTCTATAATTTATTATAATTATTGGTGATCTATGCTAAAGCTACGGTCGCGTACAAAATACACAAAACACGAAAAACTTAAAACAACACGTTTTAACTTTGAATAAATAAATAAGAATAATTTTTAAGTTATACTTGAAATTTGAGTAGTTTCTTACACTGGCATGAACCACTAAAATTTACAATTGCAGATCTTTAGGAATAATAGAAGCAAGTAAATGCCTCCGACAATAATCCATCATTTGTAAATTGAAACAAATTATATATCGTATTTTTAACTTTTAAAAATGATTTTAAAGTTTTAAAAACAAAATAAAATAACAATCGCCCTTGTATAATTAAACCAGGAATACATGACTCAAGAAATAACTCTAAACGTGAGTATACATCGTTTCAAAATATTGAATAATTTAAATTTAATAAATTTCTTACTATGAATTAGATTCCTTTACAATTGTAATTGGAATTCGTATGTATGTTCTTCCTCTTCTTCACCAGTCACAAAATATCCGCCGTATCGTGTTAAACTGAAAAAATTTTGAAAATATAATTTTTATTAAATGAGCAAAATAATTAATTGCCTATTCTATAAAAGAGAAACTTTTATATTCTGTTTATCTTTTTGTAGCAGAAAAATTTAAGTAGCTGAGATACAAATTATTGTTGTAAAATTTAAATTCATTCTTATTCTTTTTCACAATAACGCAAAACTTTATATTATTTAGGAATTGAATTTAAATGTTGATTGAAATAATTTTTCAATTGGTTGATAAGAATTGGCAAACAGATAATATTTTCTTACGTGAATTAATGACTCATAATCAACGATATACGAATAAACTTTCTTATCGTATTATATAAATTATTTAGAAAATTACGTAAATAAATTAAGACGCCATTACGACCACACCCAAAATTATGGAGGATTAATGGATTGTTATGTCTTGTACCGTGAATGTAAAAAATGGAATCTTTTATTATAATACAATCTAAACTACTTTTTAAAGCACAAATATTTTAACTCAATATTGTTAATAAAAGTCGGGCATATTTTTACTCTGACATGGAAAGGTAAATTATAAATGGTAATTTAAATTTTTCCCGTTTGTTTAAATGGATATGTAATCTATATCGGAATTTTAGTTCTATTGGAGGATTAAGTAATTGATCCAAATGGTTGTAGTGTCTTTTATTATTTTGCATCGGACTTTTAACGAATAAAATCTTATTTCTTAACTTTGAACATTTATTCATGTTTCACGACGTGGCTTTTGCATGACGTTATTGAAAAGATTTTTTTTAAGACGCAAATATTACGGAACAAGAGCATAATTTTAAACTTACTAAATTAATTTCACTTTTTATTCGAATAGTGATAATAATTTAACAAAAAAAAACTTTTAAACTGAACTTTTTATTTAATGAAAATAATTAATATTTATTTTGAATTTTATTGGTAACGTCACAGTACAGCTTCACCCTATTAACTAAACGTTACACAATTTATACCCAAAATATAGAGTTTTTTGGTTCTAAGAAGGAGAAATATTTCTTATCAAAATTTGTTAAAAAAAAAGATAAATGAAATAAATGAATTTTATAAATGAATTTTGTATATTTCTAAATTTATTGAATTTAATATTTTCGGTTTCTTTAAATAATCAATTTTTTTTTTTGGTGAATTGATTATTTTCTTATCTCATGAAATATATTTGCGAAGCAAAGGGAAATAAATTTGATACATATCTTTGTTTTTTTCTTTTAGTTATTTGATATAAAAAAAACAGGGGAAAAATGCGTGAAGGTGATTAATGTAAGTACAGATAATTAATATTATTTAAAAAACAGAAATTTACAGGGTGGAACATTATGAAATTTATAAATTGAATAAAATAGTAGAATTTTATGTAACAAAATTTAGATGTCGATTGAAATAATTTTTCTATTGTTTTTACATCAAAGTATTAAAATTGATAAGAATTGGCAAACAAATAATTTTTTCTTGCGTGATTAAATGACTCATAATCAATGATGTACGAAAAAATATTCTTATCGTATTATATAAATTATTTACAATTCAATTAACACGCCATGATTGCCACACCTAAAATTGTGTTTTTGATTGATAAAATAATAATGGTTATCCATGTATACATATGTATACGCACTATATGTTAATACACTAATAATTAAATTATATTTTACATATTTTGGTAAAAAGAAACTGCTTGGCGGTTCCACATAAAATTATTATCTAAACATTGAATAACCTAAGTACAGACACAAGCCAATTTGCATTAAAAATGAACACCTAAATGAACGTGATTATTTATACATACTATGTTTTAAACGATTTCATTTAATTTGGCATAAAAAAAAATTGTGCGTTTAATATCTTTCCCTTTCATGAGATAAGAAAATAATCAATTGACTTAAGAAAACTCATTATTTGAAAAAATTGAAAATATTAAATTCATTAATTTTGAAATATTTTTGTACACGTTACAAATTTCATTTATTTCATTTATCTTTTTTTTTAATAATTTTGATAAGAAAGATAAGAAGACGAACCAAAAACTATATATTTTGGGTATAAATTGTGTAACGGTTAGTAAAAGGGTGAAGTTGTACTGTGACGTTACCAATAAAGTTCAAAATAAATATTAATTATTTTCATTAAATAAAAAGTTCAGTTTAAAAGTTTTTTTTAAAATAATTCTCTCTATTCGTTGAACCAACAGAATAAAAAGTGAAATTAATTTAGTTAGTTCAGAATAAGTTTAAAATTCTCCTGTTAATCCTGTTAACGTAATATTTGCGCCTTATAAAAAATCTTTTCAATAACATTATTCAAAAGCCACGTTATCGAAATTCTTCTTAAAAGATATTTTCTTCTAATTTTTTTTTATTTTAAATTCAGAACGTGTGGTATTAAAGTGAATAGCACGATAAATTTTTTTTAGGGAAATTTGTAGTTTTGCTTTTGGATCATAGATAGAGCAACAATACGCATTTGTAAAATCAACCAATATATTTGAAAATTATTTTATATAAAATATTTTATTTTAATGTATAATCCAAAATTAATATTTTTTAGTATTTAAAAATATATTTACATATTAATTCGAGAGGATATAAAAATGGATCATTTTTCGCATTAAATGAATCATCATCAACTTACTTACGATAAATATTTAGTAAATTAGACAGTTCACTTTAATTATATTCATTGATTCGGATCATCCGTCTTGTGAACTCAACAATTAAAGATTAAAATTAATTATTGGTTTCTTTTTTTTTTATTCTTTAATCAAAAAAATTATAAATTAATTTATGGTGAAATTGATTCAAAACAGAACATCAGACTTGACACTGTAGGTCAGGGGGTCAATCTGGATAGTAAAAGGTCCCCGAGTTCTTGAGTCTCGACTGTTGTTTACGGAAGTTTTTTTTTCAGTCAATCAATTTTTCCTTAATAAACTTTTATTAATTTTTTCTCATTCTAAATTTAATGATTTTTTCCCCGCCTCTTTAATTCTTTGTAATCAAATTTATTCAGTTTAATTATGAACGAAATTTTGATTGGACAATCAATTGTTGATTGTGCACAATTGTTTACTCTATTTCTTTAACTTTAACTAAATTAAATTAATTAATTAATTAATTATAATTAATTTATATACAAAAATATCTTACGTTATTAAAATTTATATCATTATCCTAAATCCTACCAACAATTAAATCAGTTAATCAATTCAAAGTCTTCGTCCCTTCACAAAAGGAACACAATTGGATCAATTCTATTTTACATCAATTATTTTAATCTCTGACCCAACTTCTTCTTTCTCTTTTTATTATTTTTGTTTTTATTTTTAGATGAAATTATTAAATTTAATTTATTTTCTGTCTCCCTCTAACTCTCTTTATTGAGATTCCATGAAAAGTCAGTTGTGCAGACAATTTTCGAATTGATAAAATTTTAATAAAATTAAAGTAAAGTCATATCATATATTATGTGGTACCGTTAGTTGGATATTTTCTTAAATTTTATTAAAAAAAATTTTTACTAAAAGTAAAAGTCTTGTTGTTGTTTTAAAAAATTGGGACCAAAAAATTTAGTGTTTTTTTAATTTTTTTTGTTGAAATTTTTTTTTTTTTTTTTAAAAAAAAGAAAAAAAACGAAATTTTAATTTCTCACTTAAGATTTTAAAGTTTTCTCACTTGTTCACTTGTAAAGGTTTCAAAGTAAAGTGGAGGAAATTCAACAAAATCATCTGAATTAAATTAATTTTCTTTCATTGATTATTTTCTATTAAATATTCTGCCACTTCTAATTTGTTACGTTTAGTAGCTAAATCTAATAATGCTGTCTCACCCTCTATATCAGTTGCGTTTATATCGAACTTATTATTTTCTATTAAATATTTTACGATTTCTAAATGACACGAGTAAGCAACTAAATGTAATGCTGTCCAATCATTACCATCAACTGCATTACAATTAGCCACATTCTCTATAAGAAATTTCATCAGTTCATAATGTCCACTGTAAACAGAAGCATGTTAAGATGTTCCCCAACCACAACTAAAATTAATATCAGCCCCATAATTTATAACTAATAATTTCACAAGATCTAAATTACGATCTCTGTGGAGGCCATTCTTTTATTAACTTTGGATCCACATTTGTTATTTTCTGTTCCATTAAATTTTTAATTTGTTCCTTTTTTAAATCATTTAATAAATTATTTAAACTTTCAACATTCCCACTTCTTAATGCGGAATAAAACTTTGCATGCAGTAAATATTCATTATTATTTCGGTAACAATATTTTACTAAATCAACGTGACCATAAAAAATAGTTTTTACACAAATTTCAGTTTTATTTTCTGCACCAAATTCAATTAAAACTTTTATCATTTCTAAATTATTCTGCTGAATAGAATTCTGTAAAGGAGTCTCGTAATGATACTTTGTAGAATCTAAATCTCTTGTAACTTTTCATTCGATTTCTTTTTAAAATGATTCAGAATTTTTTTCACTGCATCAATATTACCACATTCAACAATTAAATGGAAGGGAGTCATTTTATCATCATCACCTTTGCACTTAAAGAAAAATTCATCAATTATTTCACCATAATCAGAAGCATGACTCCAAATTGATATTAAATGAATGTCATCAACATACCAAAAATTAAATCCTAATAATTTAAGAGCATTCTTTAAGACATCCGTCTCCTTTCCCTTTTCTTTTAGTTGAAGTCTGATTACTTCCTGTACCAATCTATGAATACTTAACACGCGATCTTTAATGTTGATCATTGAATATTTTAAAAGCAAGTCAATTGCATCCTCTCGCTTTTCTTCATCTTTCATTAATTCTGAAAAACTCTTATCTGTTTTTATGGAATCTGGAACAAGGTACGCCATAATTTCAATTATTTAAATTGAATCTTCGTTTTCTTTTTCAATATTTTTCAACGTGATGTTCCACGTTGTTAGAACAGTCTTATTATACTGACTGTTTTCATGGCGGTGCTCAAGTAATTTTGTTTTAAACGATTCATCTTTGAACGCTTTCAGATAATCACTAACGCCAAATGTCTCTCCGCGGAACTTTTTTTCCCTTTCATCTTTCATTTTAATGTACGCAACTGCTTGTCCTAAAGCAAGCGGAAAATAATCAAAATCTTTTCCCAAAGAATTGATTTCGTCATCAGTTGAATTATTTATTTTGTCTAAAGCGTTTTTTATGAAGTCAAGAGCTTCATCAGAAGTGAAATATTCTAAATTAATAACTTCGATCGCACCTTTGTCAGCTAACCGCCACTTCTGATTTCGGGAAGATATTAAAATGTGAGGTGCTAGAATATTAGACGGCTAGCATAATGGTAGAAAGTTTTTAATTATTTTGTATTTTTCTGCATTGTCAAATATAAATAAACATTTTTGTTTTCCAATTCTCGTATAAACATCTTCATTAATCGATGCATCATCCCTTAACTTCTCTTTTTGTTCTGTATCTTTTTCTGTAACAGGGATGTGTAGTTTTTTAGTTAATCTAGTAAAGGAGTCTCTTAAACTTTCATGAGTTTCAGAATTGATCCAGATGAGAAAACCGTCATACTCATCCTGATATTCAATGGCATATTTTCTGGAAAGTTCACTTTTTCCAATTCCACCTAAGGCACTAACGGAAGTGGTTTGTGAGATTACGGCACTCCCTGTCGCGTGGTGTAGAGTTCGAGGAAGTGTTTCAAGAATTTTAATTCTTCATGTAAAAGTCGTCACAGGTTTCCTCATGTAACAACCAGACGTGTTTCGTTTTATGTTGATCATTTTTAGTAGCTTCGTTTTTAATGATAAACATCTGCAACTATTTCGGTCGTATTCTCATTAGTGTTTTCAATTGTCGGTTTAATTTCACTAATATCCGCTTTAACTTGAATTAAGTCTGTGTGTATGTTTTCAATTGTTGGTTTAAGATTGATTAAATTTGTCACCCACAGCGTATTGTTATCAACTTTTTTAAGAATTTTAATTGTTGTCTCATTAATACTCCAAACTTTATCTTCACCATTAATGATTCTCAATATATTTTCCAATCGTTGTTTTAATTATTTAGAAAATTACGAAACTAAATTAAGACGCCATTATTACCACACCCAAAATTATGAAGGATTAGTGGATTGTTATGTCTTGTACCGTGAATGTAAGAAATGGAATCTTTTATTATAATACAATCTAAACAACTTTTTCTAGCACAAATATTTTAACTCAATATTATGAACAAAAGTCGGGCATATTTTTACTCTGACATGGAAATGCAAATTATAAATGGTAACTTAAATTTTTCCGGTTTGTTTAAATGGATAAGTAATCTATATCGGAATTTTAGTTCTATTGGAGGATTAAGTTATTCATCCAAATGGTTGTAGTGTCTTTTATTATTTTGCATCCGAATTTTAATGAAGAAAATCTTATTTCTTAACATTTAACGTTATTGAAAAGATTTTTTATAAGACGCAAATATTACAGAACAGCAGTAGAATTTTAAACTTACTAAATTAATTTCACTTTTTATTCGAATAGTGATAATTATTTAACAAAAAAAAACTTTTAAACTGAACTTTTTATTTAATGAAAATAATTAATATTTATTTTGAATTTTATTGGTTACGTCACAGTACAACTTCACCCTTTTAACTTAACGTTACACAATTTATACCCAGAATATATGGTTCGTCTTCTTATCTTTCTTATCATAATTATTAATAAAAGTTTAATGAAATAAATGAATTTTGTAACGTGTACAAAAATATTTCTAAATTTATTGAATTTAATATTTTCGGTTTCTTTAAATAATCAGTTTTTTTTTAAATGAATTGATTATTTTCTTATCTCATGAAATATATTTGCGAAGCAAAGGGAAATAAATTTAATACACATCTTTGTTTTTCTTTTTCTTTTCTTTTAGTTATTTGAGATAAAAAAAAGCAGGGGAAAAATGGGTGAAGGTGAGTAATGTAAATACAAATAATTAATATTATTTAAATAACAGAAATTTACAGGGTGGAACATTATGAAATTTTAGTTTAATTATTTGTCTCTTTTCTTCAACAGATTCTCTACGAAAACAAAACATGAATAAAAAATTAAATCAAATCGATAAAAAAATAATTACGGAATCTAATTCATGGCGGTAAGAAATTTATTCTATTTAAATTATTCAAGATTATTAAACGATTGTTTCTTTTATAGAAAATCATCCAAATTCTAAATGATTTAAGAAAATATTTGTCATCGAAATCCAGAATTTATTAATCCAGTAATAATTAAAAATGGCTGAACGTGAGGATCCAAATGACAACAATGGAGACTTAATTGGAAGACTTAAAGTTTTTTGTGAATGTTTTGTAAAATATTTCGAAAAAGAATTAAACGAAATTGAAGCTGTGGGTGGAACACATGAAATAGGAAAGATGGTGAATAACTGCCACAAATTCGAGTCATTAATTGGTTCCACAAAATTTGCAACTAATCACAGCTCTAAATTAATTGATGCTGAATTGAGGTCGATAAAAGATGATAAAGACTTTAGAAAAATGTTGGCTTCTGCTGCTGGGGACATTTTTTGGTGCTTCCAGAACCAGTTTATGTTAGTTACTGATGACATTAATATGGTAGCAATTGGAATGAAGACCTTAGCCTTTGATGGTGTGTCCAGATTGTTTGATTATATATTTTCAACAAAAACAGGAAAATAAATATCAAAACATTTTGTGATTTTATAACAAAAGGATTTAGTTTTGGTAAATCTAAAAGTGGGCATATGATAAAGTATCAAAGTAATTTATATAAAACGTCAGAATTATATGCAGACGTGCAGATCTTGGAAATTAACCAAGATGAAGCAAAAAAATACCACAACAGAAAATGTTCGTCTTGTAACTTTAGTTATCGCTTTTCTTCTCCTTGGGAAACTTTTACAGAGTTTTCAGTTAAAACATATGCATCAGGTGATTTAAAAAAAATGTGCTAAAACAATAATTGGAAAATATATTGAGAATCATTAATGGTGAAGATAAAGTTTGAATATTAATGAGACCACAAATAAAATTCTTAAATAGTTGATAACAATACGCTGTGGGTGTCTAATGTTGCCACAAATTTAATTAATCTTAAACCAACAATTGAAAACATACACACAGACACAATTCAAGTTAAAGCGGATATTAGTGAAATTAAACCGACAATTGAAAACACTAATGAGAATACGACCCAAATAGCTGCAGATGTTAGAGAAATAAAAAATATCATTAAAAACGAAGCTACTAAAAATGATCAACATAAAACGAAACACGTCTGGTTTGACATGAGGAAACCTGTGACAACTTTTACAGGAAGAATTGAAATTCTTAAAACACTTCATCGAACTTTACACCACGCGACAGGGAGTGCTGTAATCTCACAAACCACTTCCGGTAGTGGGTTATGTGGAATTGGAGTGAACTTTCCAGAAAGTATGCCATTAAATATCAGGATGCATATGACGGTAATCTGATCTGGATCAATTCTAAAATTCATGAAAGTTTACAAAACTCCTTTACTAGATTAGCTAAAAAACTACACATCCCTGTTACAGAAAAAGATACAGAACAATAAGAAAAGTTGAGGGATGATGCTTCGATTACTGAAGATGTTTATACGAGATTTGGAAAAGGAAAATGTTTATTTATATTTGACAATGCAGAAGAATACAAAATAATAAAAGACTTTCTACCATTATGCTTGACACGACACATTTTAATAACTTCCCATTAATCAAAAGTGGCAATGTGCTGACACAGGTGCGATCGATGTGATTAATTTAGAATATTTCACTTCTAATGAAGCTCTTGACTTCATAAAAAACGCTTTAGACAAAATAAATAATTCAACTGAAGACGAAATCAAGACTTTGGCAAAAGATTTAGATTATTTTCAGCTTGCTTAAGGTCAAGCAGTTGCGTACATTAAAATGAAAGATGAAAGGGAAAATAAGTTCCACGGACAGATATTTGGCGTTAGTGATTATCTGAAAGCGTACAAAGATGAATCGTTTAAAACTAAATTACTTGAGCACTGCCATGAAAACAGTCAGTATAATAAGACTGTTCTAACAACATGGAACATCACGTTGAAAAACATTCAAAAAGAAAACAAAGATTCAATTGAAATAATTGAAATTATGGCGTACCTTGTTCCAGATTCTATAAAACCAGATAAGATTTTTTCAGAATTAATGAAAGATGAAGAAAAGTGAGAGGATGCAATTGATTTGCTTTAAAAATATTCAAAATTAAAGACCGCGTGTTAAGTATTCATAGATTAGTACAGGAAGTAATCAGACTTCAACTAAAAGAATACGGAAAGGAGACGGATGTTTTAAAGAATGCTCTTAAATTATTAGGATTTGATTTTGGGTATGTTGATGACATTCATTTAATATCAATTTGGAGTTATGCTTCTGATTATGGTGAAATAATTGGTGAATTTTTCTTTAAGTATAAAGATGATGATGAAAACGACTCCCTTCCATTTAATTGTTGAAAGTGGTAATATTGATGCAGTGAAAAAAAATCTGAATTATCTTAAAAAGAAATCGAATGAAAAGTTACAAGAGATTTTAAATTCTACAAAGTATCATTACGAAACTATTTTACAGATTTCTATTCAGCACAATAATTTAGAAATGATAAAAGTTTTAATTGAATTTTGTGCAGAAAATAAAACTGAAATTTGTGTAAAAACTTTTTTTTTTGGTCACGTTGATTTGGTTAAATATTTTTACCCATATAATGATGAATATTTACTGCATGCAAAGTTTTATTCCGCATTAAGAAGTGGGAATGTTGAAAGTTTAAATAATTTATTAAAAGATTTAAAAAAGGAAAAAATTAAAAATTTAATGGAACAGAAAATAACAAATGTGGATCTAAAGTTAATAAATGAACGGTCACCTTTATTTATTGCCACAGAGATTGGTAATTTAGATCTTGTGAAATTATTAGTTATAAATTATGGGGCTGATATTAATTTTAGTTGTGGTTGGGGAACATCTTTACATGCTTCGGTTTACAGTGGACATTATGAACTGATGAAATTTCTTATAGAGAATGTGGCTAATTGTAATGTAGTTGATTGTGATTATTGGACAGTGCTATATTTAGCTGCTTACTCGGGTCATTTAGAAATCGTAAAATATTTAATAGAAAATAATAAATGCGATATAAACGCAACTGATATAGAGGGTGAGACAACATTATTAGATTTAGCTACTAAACGTAACAATTTAGAAGTGGCAGAATATTTAATAGAAAATAATCAATGAAAGAAAATAAATTTAATTCACATGATTGTGTTAAATTTCTTGCACTTTACTTTGAAACCTTTACAAGTGAACAAGTGAGAAAACTTTAAAATTTTAAGTGAAAAATTAAAATTTCGTTTTTTTTAAACTTTTTTTAAAAAAAAAATCAAAATGTTGATAAAAAAAAATTTCACCATTGGAGAAAAATGTAAAATTTTCAAAATTTCCTTAATATGTAAATTTTTTAAGAAAACTTTAAGAAAATATCCAACTAACGGTACCACATAATATATGATATGACTTTATTTGAATTTAATTACATTTGGATCAATTCTAAAATTATCTGCACAACTGACTTTTCACGAATTCTCAATAAAGAGAGTTAGAGGGAGACAGAAAATAAATTAAATTTAATAATTTCATTTAAAAATAGAAACAAAAATAATAAAAAGAAGAAGAAGTTGGGTCAGAGATTAAAATAATTGATGTAAAATAGAATTGATCCAATTGTGTTCCTTTTGTGAAGGGACGAAGACTTTCAATTGATTAACTGATTTAATTGTTGGTAGGATTTAGGATAATGACATAAATTTTAATAATGTAAGATATTTTTATATATAAATTAATTATAATTAATTAATTAATGTAATTTAGTTAATGTTTAGAAATAGAGTGAAAAATTGTGCACAATCAACAATTGATTGTCCAATCAAAATTTCGTTCAAAGATTAAAAAATAATTTAAAATTTTAATGATTTCGTTCATAATTAAACTGAATAAATTTGATTACAAGGAATTAAAGAGGCGGGGAAACAATCATTAAGGAAATAAGAAAATATTAATAAAAGTTTATTAAGGAAAAATTGATTGACTGAAAAAAAAGCTTCTGTAAACATCAGTCCAGACTCAAGAACTAGGGGACCTTTCACTATCCAGATTGACCCCCTGACCTACAGTGTCAAGTCTGAATTTTTGTTTTCAATCAATTTCACCATAAATTTATTTATAATTTTTTTGATTAAAGAATAAAAAGAAAAGAAACCAAAAATTAATTTTAATCTTTAATTGTTGACTTAACAAGACGGATGATCGTTTTAATGAATTCGAATCAATGAATATAATTAAAGTGAACTGTCTAATTTACTAAATGTTGATCGTAAGTAAGTTGATGATGATTCATTTAATGCGAAAAATGATCTATTTTTATTAGAATTAATCTTAATCATTAAACTTAATCATTAAAAACATTTTTTGTATATTTTGTGTTGTTTGTATTTTTTTTTCATTTTTAAATTTTTAAATAAAATAAAAAATTGTTCTTTTTTTAATTTTTTTTTTTTCTTTTCATTGATTTTCTATTTTTATTTAATGGTGGAACTTATAAGTAGAAATGTAAACATTATTTTAAATATTAAAAAATATTAATTTTGGATTATACATTAAAATAAAATATTTTATATAAAATATTTTCAAATATATTGGTTGATTTTACAATTGCGTATTGTTGCTCCATCTATGATACAAGAGCAAAACTACAAATTTCCCTAAAAAAAATTTATCGTGCTATTCACTTTACTCTAATGAGTTAATACCACACGTTCTGAATGTAAAATAAAAAAAACGACAGGCAAGTATCGTCGAATTTTATGCGATAGTATTGTCATTTAATATAATAAAGAAAAATTATATGGGGGTGCTCCACCACGTGTTCCGATCCCCCCTAAAATCTATATGGTTCTATGATGGACCAATAAAATACTAATCCCAAAATTTCATTGCAATCAGTTGTTGCAATTTTCGGGAATCTGATTTTTTCCAAAACAATTGTATGGGGGGTGCTCCACCCCGTGCCCCGATCCCCCCTAAAATCTATATGGTTCTATGATGGACCAATAAAATACTAATCCCAAAATTTCATTCCTATCAGTTGTTGCAATCCTCGGCAATCTGATTTTTCCAAAACAATTGTATGGGGGGTGCTCCACCCCGTGCCCCGATCCCCCCTAAAATCTATATGGTTCTATGATGGACCAATAAAATACTAATCTCAAAATTTCATTGCAATCCGTTGTCGCAATCCTCGAAAAACTGATTTTTTCCAAAACATTTGTACGGGGGGTGCTCCACCCCGTACCCCGATCACACCGCAAATCAATAGGGTTCTATTGGGGACCAAAATAATACTAATCCCAAAATTTTATTGAAATCACTTCACGCGTTTTTGAGTTATCGTGTTAACATACGGAGTCCGGCGGACGGAGTCCGGACTGACAGGATTTTTTTTACCCCTTTTTTGGGGATAAAAGTTGCAATAACCACCAATTTGACCTTTTGTTAGTAAAAATAAGTTGCCCTAGGGTTATTCTATGTGAAAAAAAATTTTTTTTGGAAATTTTCTTTTAATTGTGTCTTTTAAAAATAAAAAAAGTTGAATTTGAAAATTTTCCATTACAAGGCTTAGTCGATTACGACGAAGCAAAAAAATATTAGAAGAAAATATCTTAGCAGATATAAAATTTAATAAAATTTAATAAACTAATCTTCATATATATAAAAAAAATATTATGATGATTGATACGTACGACAGTTAGGGAAAATAGAAGGAATCAGGTACTAGCGTTGGTATACTCCAACATTTTGTCCAGAAGATTGGTGCGAACAATCCACAAAACTACATAGACACAGAAATTATATCATATTTGTCAATAATTATAATTGAGAAAACAACATCCATAAACATCCGTTTTCTTAATTTTTCCTTTATTATTTTTTTCCATTCTTTTCCATTGAAAACACGTTCACTTTATTAGTTTTTTATGAAAGTACATTTAATTACCAATATTTGTGTAAATTTGATTTTAAATTAAATTAAATAGAAGCAAAAGTTTTTTATTAAAAGTAAAAAATTCTTGTTGCTGTCAAAAAAAATTGGACCAATTGAGAAAAAAATGACCAAAAATTTTATTCATTTTAATTATTTTCATTGATTCGAATTCATTTATAACGATCATCCGTCTTGTTAATTCAACAATTAGAGATTAAAATTAATTAATTAATCTTTAACAAAAAAATTATAAATAAATTGATTGAAATCAATAATTTTTCACTATTTTTCTTAACTTTAACTAAATTAAATTAATTAAAAAATACAAGTAAAATTACATCAATGGTGGTACCGTTAAATAGATATTTTCACAAATTTTATGAAAAAAAAAAATACAAATTAAGGAGATTATGAAAATTTCAAATTTTTTCTAATGATCCACATTTTATTTTTCTTCATTTTTTTTATTTATCCCAAATTTTCCATTTAAAAAACGCCTAATTTTCAATTTAAAAAATAAATTATTATTTAGTTATGAAAGTAGATTAATTAGCAATATTTATATAAATTTTGTTTATCGTAAAAATTAAATATAAGCAAATTTTTTTACTAAAAGTAAAAGTGTTGGTTGGTTGAGGGAGAAAAATATCCAAAAAAATGCCAATTCATTAAAAGTTATTTATTTTTTTTCTAATATGATTTAAATAATTTTCTTATAAAAATTCTTCTTATCATCATCAAATAAAAATAGATAATCAATAAAAATGAAAAGAAAATTAAAAAAAAATCAATTTTTTTTTGGGATTTTAAAATTTTTTTTAAAAGTTTTTCTCCTTTATTATTTTGTTTTATGAATTTTGTTTCATTAATTTCTTTTGTTAAATATTTAACAATTTCTAATTCACCATCTATAGCAGCATGTAACAAGATATTATCAACATCATTAAATGCCTTACAATTAGCCCCATTCTTTATTAGAAAATTCATTATTTCATAATTCCAACGTATAACAGCAAAATCTAATGGTGTTCCATGATATTTGCTAAAGTTAACATCAGCTTTATACTTTATAAATAATTTCACAATGTCCAAATTATTATTATCTGTGGCATAATGTAAAGGAGCCGGTTGAATTATAAACCGTGGATTTAAATTTGTTAATTTTTGTTAAAATATATTCTGAATTTGTTTATTTGTTAACTTTACCAAGAAATTATTCAAACTTTTCACATCTTTACTTTTTAATGATAAATAAAACACACAGTACAACTTCACCCTTTTAACTAAAGAATTCACAATTTTTACTTACTCGTCGTCGTATAAAGAAATATTTCTTATAAAAATTATTTAAAAAAAAATCAAATAAATAAATTTTGCAAAGTGTACAAAAATATTTCTAAATTATTGATTTTAATATTTTCAATTTATTGAAATATTTGCTTTATGAAGTCCATTTAGATTCTTTTCATATCCTATGAATAAATTTAACGAAACATTAAAGGTAGTGAAGTTATAATGGGCACGATAATAAAAATACATAAAATTGGAATTGGAATTGGAATTGAATAAACAATAAGAGAAAAAATGATTAAATTAATTGAACCCAAATATTTTTCCTATAGGGAAATGCTAGCAAATCTACTAAATTGACAATTTTCATGAATTTGTAGGTAAATATTTATGCAGCTGGAAACTTAAGTAAATAAATTCTTCTTATTCAATGCAATAGTTTTAACATTTATTTGTTTTGTCTTGAGTTTTAAAATCGAACACGGTGTCCTTTCTTATAAGCTGTACAGAAAACACATTAAAAAAATAATATATTAAAAAAATATACAGTTGATAAATTTGATTTAAAAATGGGACGGGACAAGATAATTTTAGAGAAAGAAAATCACTAACGTTAAACGTTGAAACATATTTTTGTTTCTTGTTTACAGACAGCTGGATTTTTTAGTACTTTTAATACTAAATCTGTCAATAATAGATTTGGTTTATTTGTTGTTATTTTATCAATTGTTGAATCATTATTTTTTGTTAAATTTAATAACGGATTGGAATTCTATAATTATGTCTAAATAATCACCACTGTAAAATTCTAAATAAATGAACATTATTGAAAAATAACATTTAAAAAGCATTTAAAAATTTAATAATTCTAAAGAATGAATTTAATTAATAAATACAGTGCAGAATAACATTAATTATAATTAATAATATTACAAATGGAATGCTAGAATAATTTCTTCCTGAACCACGCTCATTCATTCTCCCACACTCTTCACTCATTTTACATTTATTTAAATTTAAAGTAGAAATTTATGAAAATAAAATTAATAAATGTGCTTTTGTTTATTTTAGAAGCTTTTAGTTATGAAAAAGCCGCCGCCGAAATTTATTGTTTAGTTTTTAGTAACAGTTAGCGTACTCCTAAATGTACGCCAGAAAAATTAGTTATAGAACTTTGTGTCTTTATTTTAAAAAAAAACGTCGTACTAGATTTGATTCTTTTAGATAATTAAATTTATTTTTGAATTTAATGAAAATTATTAAAAAAAACAAAAACAGAAGAAAAACACAATTTTATTTGATTTTAGTTTAAAAAAATTTATGAAAGAATTTTGATTTACAAACCAAATAAACATTACAACTACATTAAAATTAAAGTGTCTCGGTTGTGGCATAGAAAGTCTTTCAGACAATCAATTTTTCTTTAATAAAAAAAACTTTAATATAAATTTAAAAATATTAATGGTAAGGAGGAAGTAAATGTTGTAAATTCATTTACAAGACTTCTAAAGAAATTTAAATTACAACTTTTTTTTACTTCTTTTTTTTTTATTTTAACTAATAGAATTAAGCGAAAATCTTACCATTTCTTAATAGATCCTCCACTCAGCATCATTCGTTGGCTTATAGCAAAAGTGTTTCCTCCTCACTCTTACCTATATTAACGCATGATAATAAATCACATTGCATTGAAAAGAAAAAAAAAAGAAATCAGAGGAGGAAACAAAAGAGAAAAAGATTGTGATGGAAATTTCAAATTCATTATTTTTAAATTATCAAAAATTTTATTTATTTAATTGTGTTTATTGAATTTTACAATTTGTGATGTTAGTGTCATTGACGTTAATTTCTAACTTAAACTAATTAACATTCTAAAGTGAATAATTTTTTTGGCATATAAAAAAAAATTAAACCCGCATGTGACACGATACAATTGTTTGTTTTTTTTCTCTTTAAACTTTATTCTGACAAATTTTCTATAAGCGAAAAACTTTTATAATTTAATTTAATTATATTTTTATTCTAAATTCAGTAAATTAAATTATAAATTTTAATTCTTTTATAAGTTAATTCATCCAACAACAATTATCCCTGAATTTCTCTTCTACTGAATTATATTCTCACAAAGTCATTTTGTATTCATGATTGAACAGAAAATTTAAGGCAAAACCGATTCTAAAATTACAAAAAAAAATTAAAAAGTGAATTAAATTTACGAAAAGTGATCTTGATGCTGGTGGTGGTACCGTTAGTTAAATATTTTCACAAACTTCATTAAAAAAAATAAAAAAAGGAATTTTCAAATGGAAAATTAAGGAAATTTTCCATTCTTTTGTTTGGTGAAATTTTCAAGTTTTTTTTTTACTTTTAAAAATTTTTTCTTGTATTTTCATTGAAAACTTCTAAAAATTTCTATTTATAGAATAAATTATTAATTATTTATGAAAGTACAATCAATTAGAAATTTTTGTATAAATTTTGTTTTTGGTAAAAATTTAAAATTAATAAAATTTTACATAAAATAAATAAAATTGTTGTTGGCGTAGAAGAAAATTGAACAAAAAATGATTTTTATTAACGAAAAAAAAAAAGAATTTGTTGTTGTACGATTTTAATCAATTATCGATTAAAATTCTTTCTATAATTTCCACTTTCAAATAAAAAACCAAAAATCAAAGGAAAATAATAAATTTTTTTTTTTAATTTTTTTAAATTTTGTTTGTTGAATTTTGTTGTTGTTAAAAAAAAGGTTTTGTTTTTCAGTCAATCAATTTTTCCTTAATAAACTTTTATTAATTTTTTTCTCATTTTATTCTTAATGATTTTTTCCCCGCCTCCTCTTTAATTGTTTATAATCAAATTTATTCAGTTTAATAATTTAAAAAAAAAGCCAGGATTTGATTAAAATTTGAAATTATTTCTTAATTTTAAAGGAAATCTTGATTTGGACAATCGATTGTTGATTGTGCACAATATTTTTCACACTTTTTTCTTAACTTTAACTAAATTACATTAAATTTAATTAATTAATTTAAATACAAAAATTTCTAACTTTATTTAAAATTTATGTCATTATCCTAAATCCTACCAACAACTAAATCAGTTAATCAATACAAAGTCCAAAGTCCTTCACACAGGACACCATTTGGTACAATTCTAATTTTACATCAATTATTTTAATTTCTGATTCAACTTCTTCTTCTTCTTTTCTTCTTCTTCTTCTTTTTCTGATTATTTTTGTTTCTATTTTTAAATGAAAATTTAAATTTAATTTATTTTCTGTCTCCCTCTAACTCTCTCTCTATTGTGATTTAATGATTTTCCATTTTTTCCATTCGTTGCAAATTTAAATTCAGAATGAAAGAAAAAAAGTTAAATAAAAGATGAATCACAACACTGGATGCTGATGCCCATTAGTTGGTTATTTTCACAAATTTAAAATAAAAAAAAAAGAACCAAACTGAATTTTCAAATGGAAATTAACGGAAATTTTTCATTCTTTTGTTTCCTGAAATTTTTGTTTTTTATGAAAATTTCTAGTTTTTGTTGTTGTTTTTATTTCTTTGTTTTTCTCCACATAATAATTAATGTTGATCGCATTGGAATTTATTTGGTAAAAAAAAATGAAAGAAAAAAAAAGTCAGATGTGCAGACAATTTTAGAATTGATCCAAATGGAATTAAATTAAAGTAAAGTTATATTATGTGGTACCGTTAGTTGGATATTTTCTTAAAGTTTTCTTAAAAAATTTACAAATTAAGAAAATTATGAAAATTTAACATTTTTCTCCAATGGTGAAATTTTTTTTTATCAACATTTTGATTTTTTTTTATTTCTCCAATTTATCCATTTAAAACACCGAAAATTTTCAATTTTAAAAATAAATTATTATTTATTTATGAAAGTTCATTTAATTACGAATATTTGTGTAAATTTAATTTTTCAAAAAATTTCAATATAAGCAAAATTTTTTACTAAAAGTAAAGGCAAGTATGGCTGTATGCTTCGTCGAATGTTATGCAATAGTATTGTCAGCATTTAACACGAACGGACAACAATATACCCAAGTTCTGAAAACCCCTCCATGGAACCATCATTTAATATAATAAAACACTAATCCCAAAATTTCATTTCACGGGTTCTTAAAAAAACTGATTTTTTCCAAAAAAATTGTATGGCGGGTGCTTCAAGTTGAATTTGAAAATTTTCCATTACTAGGCTTAGTCGATTACGACGAAGCAAAATGGGACCAAAAAATTGTTTTCCTTAAAAAATTTCCTTTTTTTTTCGTACGATTTTTAAAATTTTTTTATTAAAATTCTTACGATTATTTCCACAATTAAAGAAAAATAGAAAAACAGGAAAATGAATATCAAAACATTTTGTGATTTTATAACAAAAGGATTTAGTTTTGGTAAATCTAAAAGTGGGCATATGATAAAGTATGAAAGTAATTTATATAAAACGTCAGAATTATATGCAGACGTGCAGATCTTGGAAATTAACCAAGATGAACCAAAAAAATACCACAACAGAAAATGTTCGTCTTGTAACTTTAGTTATCGTTTTTCTTTTTCTTGGGAAACTTTTAAAGAGTTTTCAGTTAAAACATTTGCATCAGGTGAAGAACCCATTATCCCTTTTGATTTAAGAAAAAATGTGCTAAAACAACAATTGGAAAATATATTGAGAATCATTAATGGTGAAGATAAAGTTTGGAATATTAATGAAGCAACACATAAAATTCTTAAAAAAGTTGATAACAATACACACTGACACAATTATCTCACAAACCACTTCTGTTAGTGGCTTATGTGGAATTGGAATGAACTTTCCAGAAAGTATGCCATTCAATATCAATATGCTTATGAGGGTAATCTGATCTGGATCAATTCTAAAACTCATGAAAGTTTAAAAAACTCCTTTACTAGATTAGCTAAAAAACTACACATCACTGTTACAGAAAAAGATATAGAACAGAAAGAAAAGTTGAGGGATGATGCATCGATTACTGAAGATTTTTATACGAGATTTGGAAAAGGAAAATGTTTATTTATATTTGACAATACAGAAGAATACAAAATAATAAAAGACTTTCTACCATTGTGCTTGCCGTCTAATATTCAAACACGACACATTTTAATAACTTCCCATTAATCAAAAGTGGCAATGTGCTGACACAGGTGCGATCGATGTGATTAATTTAGAATATTTCACTTCTAATGAAGCTCTTGACTTCATAAAAAACGCTTTAGACAAAATAAATAATTCAACTGAAGACGAAATCAAGACTTTGGCAAAAGATTTAGATTATTTTCCGCTTGCTTTAGGACAAGCAGTTGCGTACATTAAAATGAAAGATGAAAGGGAAAAAAAGTTCCGCGGAGAGACATTTGGCGATTATCTGAAAGCGTACAAAGATGAATCGTTTAAAACAAAATTACTTGAGCACCGCCATGAAACAGTCAATATAATAAGACTGTTCTAACAACATGGAACATCAGGTTGAAAAATATTGAAATTATAATATTATAATTGAAATTATGGCGTACCTTATTCCAGATTCCACGAAACCAGATAAGATTTTTTCAGAATTAATGAAAGATGAAGAAAAGCGAGAGGATGGAATTGATTTGCTTTTAAAATATTCAATGATCAATATTAAAGATAGCGTGTTAAGTATTCTTAGATGTACAGGAAGTAATCAGACTTCAACTAAAAGAAAAGGTAAAAGAGACGGATGTCTTAAAGAATGCTCTTAAATTATTAGGATTTAATTTTTGGTATGTTGATGACATTCATTTACTATCAATTTGGAGTTATGCTTCTGATTATGGTGAAATAATTGATGAATTTTTCTTTAAGTATAAAGATGATGGTGATTATAAAACGACTCCCATCCATTTTATTGTTAAAAGTGGTAATATTGATGCAGTGAAAAAAATTCTGAATCATTTTAAAAAGAAATCGAATGAAAAGTTACAAGAGATTTTAAATTCTACAAAGTATCATTACGAGACTCCTTTACAGATTTCTAGTCAGCAGAATAATTTAGAAATGACAAAAGTTTTAATTGAATTTGGTGCAGAAAATAAAACTGAAATTTGTGTAAAAACTATTTTTTATGGTCACGTTGATTTAGTTAAATATTTTTAACCATATAATGATGAATATTTACTGCATGCAAAGTTTTATTCCGCATTAAGAAATGGGATTGTTGAAAGTTTAAATAATTTATTAAAAGATTTAAAAAAGGATCAAGTTAAAAATTTAATGGAACAGAAAATAACAAATGTGGATCCAAAGTTAATAAATGAACGGCCACCTTTATTTATTGCCACAGAGATTGGTAATTTAGATCTTGTGAAATTATTAGTTATAAATTATGGGGCTGATATTAATTTTAGTTGTGGTTGGGGAACATCTTTACATGCTTCTGTTTACAGTGGACAATATGAACTGATGAAATTTCTTATAGAGAATGTGGCTAATTGTAATGTAGTTGATTGAGTTGATTGGACAGCATTACATTTAGTTGCCTACTCGTGTCATTTAGAAATCGTAAAATATTTAATAGAAAATAATAAATGCGATATAAACGCAACTGATATAGAGGGTGAGACAGCATTATTAGATTTAGCTACTAAACGTAACAAATTAGAAGTGGCAGAATATTTAATAGAATGAAAGAAAATTAAGTTACTTCACATGATTGTGTTGAATTCCTTCCACTTTACTTTGAAACCTTTACAAGTGAACAAATGAGAAAACTTTAAAATCTTAAGTGAAAAATTAAAATTTCGTTTTTTTTCTTTTTTTTTAAAAAAAAAATAAAAAATTTCAACAAAAAAAATGAAAAAAAAACACAAAATTTTTTGGTTCCAATTTTTTTTAACAACAACAAGACTTTTACTTTTAGTAAAAATTTTTTTTAATAAAATTTAAGAAAATATCCAACTAACGGTACCACATAATATATGATATGACTTTACTTTAATTTAATTACATTTGGTTCAATTCTAAAATTGTCTGCACAACTGACTTTTCATGGACTCTCTATAAAGAGAGTTAGAGGGAGACAGAAAATAAATTAAATTTAATAATTTCATTTAAAAATAGAAACAAAAATAATAAAAAGAAGAAGAAGTTGGGTCAGAGATTAAAATAATTGATGTAAAATAGAATTGATCCAATTGTGTTCCTTTTGTGAAGGGACGAAGACTTTGAATTGATTAACAGATTTAATTGTTGGTAGGATTTAGGATAATGACATAAATTTTAATAATGTAAGATATTTTTATATATAAATTAATTATAATTAATTTTAATTAATTTAATTTAGTTAAAGTTAAGATATAGAGTGAAAAATTGTGCACAATCAACAATTGATTGTCCAATCAAAATTTCGTTCAAAGATTAAAAAATAATTTAAAATTTTAATGATTTCGTTCTTTGTAATTAATTAAACTGAATAAATTTGATTACAAAGAATTAAAGAGGCGGGGAAAAAATCATTAAGTTTAGAATAAGAAAATATTAATAAAAGTTTATTAAGGAAAAATTGATTGACTGAAAAGAAAACTTCTGTAAACAACAGTCGAGACTCAAGAACTCGGGGACCTTTCACTATCCAGATTGACCCCCTGACCTATTGTGTCAAGTCTGAAGTTCTGTTTTCAATCAATTTCACCATAAATTTATTTATAATTTTTTTGATTAAAGAATAAAAAACAATTAATCTTAATCATTAAACTTAATCATTAAAAACAATTTTTGTATATTTTGTATTGTTTGTATTTTTTTTTCATTTTTAAATTTTAAATAAAAAAAATAAATTGTTCTTTTTTTAATTTTTTTTTTCTTCTCATTGATTTTCTATTTTTATTTGATGGTGGAACTTATAAGTAGAATTTTGATAAAAAAAATTTAATAAAAATTTCTAATCATAAAACTTTTAATTTTCATAGTTATGTGGCTGCCAACCGTGGAACAGTTCATACAGCACCTCTTCCAGGGCATGCAGAATCAGCTGTTTCTTTAAACCTTGAACAAGCACTAGGAACTCTCTAAGTTTTAATAAAAAATACAATAAACCGAAGAATGTATACTAAAAATGAACAATAAATATTCACCCAATTATATTTAAAACTATCAAATTTTTTAATTTGTTAAATCCTCTCGAATTAATATGTAAATATTATTTTAAATATTAAAAAATATTAATTTTGGATTATAAATTAAAATAAAATATTTTATATAAAATATTTTCAAATATATTGGTTGATTTTACAACTGCGTATTCAAGAGCAAAACTACAAATTTCCCTAAAAAAAATTTATCGTGCTATTCACTTTACTCTAATGAGTTAATACCACACGTTCTGAATTTAAAATAAAAAAAATATTAAAAGAAAATATCTTAGCATCTATACAATTTTAATAAAATTTCATTAACTAATCTTCATATATAAAAAGAAATATTATGATGATTGATACGTACGACAGTTAGGGAAAATAAAAGGAACCGAATCAGAAGGAACTAGCCTTGGTATACTCCAACATTTTGTCCAGAAGCTTGGTGCGAACAATCCACAAAACTACATAGACACAGAAATTATATCATATTTGTCAATAATTATAATTGAGAAAACAACATCCATAAACATCCTGAAGTTGTCACAGGTTTTCTCATGTCAAACCAGACGTGATTCGTTTTATGTTGATCATTTTTAGTATTTTCGATTTTGCTTGTAAGATTGTTTATATTTTCGGTTTAAGCTCATTTATAGTCGCTTTTACTTGGCTTGTGTCGGTGTGTATGTTTTGAATTATCGGTTTAATTTCATTTAAATTTGTGGCACCTTTTTCAAGAATATTAGTTGTTGTCTCTTTAATATTCCATTAAATAAACCATTAATGATTCTCAATATGTTTTCCAATTGTTGCTTTAGCAAATCTTTTGTTAAATCACAATTGATAATGGGTTCTTCACCTGAAGAATTGAAAAATCTTTAAAATTTTCCCAAGAAAAGGAAAAACGATAACTAAAGTTAAAAGACGCACCTTTTCTGTAGTGGTACTTTTTTGATCCATCTTGATTAATTTCTAGGATCCCTACGTCTTCATATAATTGTGACGTATTATATAAATTATTTTGATATTTAATTATATGCCTAGTTTTAGATTTACTAAGAATAACTCCTTCAATAATAAATTCACAAAATGTTTTGCAATTTATTTTCTTGTTTTTTGTTGAAGAAATATATTCAAAAAATCTGGACACACCATCAGAGGCTAAGTTCTCCATTCCCATTGATATCATATTTCTATGATGAGTAACAAATTTTTATTTATTTATTTAATGGAACAGATTAACTCCAACAAACGTACGCCATTACTAATATTAAGATAAAAAAGAAAAAAGCAAAAAACATATATCTATATAATCTATCTTAAACCTAATTAAAATTAAAATTTAATATTTAATATTTAAAACTAGAATAAGTATTTATAAACAGTATAAAAAATAGAATAAAAATAAAAACTTAAAAATAAATAGACTAAAACTTAAAAATAAATAGACTAAACTTACAACAATGATTAAAAGCAACAATCAAGAAAAAAGCAATAATCAAAAAAAAAAAAAAAGAGTTTTAATTAAATTAAATTGTTAGGGCAAAAAGGCAATTATTATTTAATTGATGAATTAATTATGTTTTATAAAGCTGTTCTTTTTATTTTTATTTTTTATATATTCTTCAGTCAATTAATAACATTTTCTTAATATTTTATATTATATATTATAAACATAGAATAATCATTAATTATCAGTTAGAACTAAGTTGATTTAATTTAACTTCAGCAAATTTAATAAACTCACGTAAACTCAATCGAAGACACTGCTCAGAATTTAAAACCGAATTAAATAATAAAACAAGTCTATTAATTGGAGAATAATATCCCGTATTTGTCCTTGAACAAACCAAAATGAAATAAGGGTATGTATTTATTAATCTTCTAGGACGATCAGATCTGTTTACAATAAGAATATCATTATAAGTGAAAGCATCAATAAGACCATTGAACGTTTTATATATAAATATTAAATCGCTAATATCCCGTCTAAATTTTAAAGTATTATAATTAATTAGATTTAGAGAGTTAGTGTAGCTGTAGTTACTCTTTAGATTTAAGTAATTCGAGTCGGTAACTCTATTAGTATGTGGAAGAAGACCACGAATATACATTGAGCGAACAAAAATTTTTTGTATATATTCAATTTGATTAATATGAATTAAGTATTCCGGTTTCCATATTTGAGTGCCATATTCCAAATGACTTCTTACTATAAGGTATTTTTTTATGATTTGATTGATATGTGATTTAAATGACAAATCAGTAGAGAAAGTGATCATTGAACTCAAACAATCTTTTCAAAAATGAAGAATCAAATGAATAGTGAAAATTATATATTACATTTCTGTTTCTTGTGAAAGATAGATATACACATTTATCCATATTAAGGAAAAGTTTATTAGTCTTACAAAAATAATATAAGTTATTTAGATCCGACTGCATATTCAAACAGTCATTATTATTTTTGATAATATTCCAAATTTTTAAATCATCCGCAAAAAGAGCCGCTTTGCAGTATTTAAGACTATTTAAAACATCGTTTATAAATATAATGAATAAAATAGGTCCAATGTGACTTCCTTGTGGTACTACTGAAGATGCTATTATACTCTATAATCTATTTTTAATAAGACTAATGATCCATGTTAATAAATAACCGTGTATTCCATTCTCAAATAGTTTAGTTGCTAATATTTTAAAAGAAACCTTATCAAAGGCTTTGTAAAAATCTGTGAACACAACGTCAACCTGTTGTTTTTTGTCGATTGATTCATGCAATTCTTGAGAATAGGCTAATAAATTCGTAATGATTGAGCGTTTTCTCATAAAGCCGTCTTGTTCTTTTATTATTTTAGTAGTAATATAAAAAGTTAAGTGATCACTAACAATATGTTCAAAAACTTTAGCAATACATGAATATTTAGCAATTCCTCTATAATTAGTAACATCATTTAAGGAACCTTTTTTATGAATTGGAACTATATACGATTGTTTCCACTTATCCGGGAAAATACCTTGTTTCAAAGATCTATTAAAAATTATTGATAATGGTAAAGCAAGAGCAGAGGAACAACTTTTAAAAAAAATAGGGGGAATTCCATCAAGAACTGCTGAACCATTAGAATCAAGTTCGTAAATAATTATAAACACTATTGCTATCAACTTCAATTAAATTCATCGAGTTCATTAAACCCACTGACTTACTTAACAAATCTTGTTCAAAAATATTATCTAAGTCATTATCTTCAAAAACTGATTCAAAAAACTTTGCAAAATTGTTTACAATATCAGATGGATTATTAACAGTAACACCATTATATTGCATAGATTCTGGAATCATGTTTCTTGAATCCTTACTGTATTTTATAAAATTCCAAAATTTATTTAAATTAATCAACTTATTATTATTTTGGTCAGACTTTCCCAACTTATTAATTAAATCATATTCCGTGCCTTCAATATATTTATTATAATCATGTTTAATACTTTTTTTGAGTTGTCTTTTATACTTTAAAAAAATATTATAATCATATGAATTCTTATAATTTTCATATTTTGTGTAAAAATTTTTTTCTGTTTGAATAACTTTATTGAGTTTATTGAGAACCAAATAGGGAACTTGTTAGATTTTTCAATTAAATTATAAATTAAATCCTAAAAAAGATTCAAATTAAATTCTAATGATTTATTATCAACAATTAATCGTTTCCAATCAAATGCTAATTCATCACTTATAATATCAAAATTGCCCTTATAAAAGTTTCGTTGCTCAATACAATTATTACTAACGATATTATAAAATATATTATTATTTCTATTACTATCATAAATATTAAATTCAATATCCAGTACTGGGTGATGCAAGTCCAATTTAGTAAATGGAACATGATTTTCCTTAACAATTATATCATTTATATTAGATAATATTAAATCTAAGGTGACATCATTAAAATTGAGAACATTATTAAGTTGTTTTAGAGAACAAAATTCCATCATATTTAATAAAGATCTTGCATTAACTGATACAACTATATTTAAGTTATTAAACAAATTAGGGAGATTATAATCTCCAATAATTAAGAATTTGTCATTTGGTTTATTAATTATAATATTATTTAATGTATTTATATGAGAGTCAAAAATTTCAGATGGGCAAGAAGGGATAATATATACACAGCAGATATGGTAAATTTACCGTTAGACATATTTAGTGTTATCCAGATATCCTCAATTTCAGCACACATTCATCTTTTGATAAAAAAATAATACGAATTTAATTAGTAAAATTAAAAGAAGAAGAAACAAACAAACAAAAAATGAAAATAATTATTATTTCCCATTTTTCATTTATTTTCATTTTATAAATATTAAATAAATATTATTAATGTTGGATTGGAGTGAACTTTCCAGAAAGTATGGTATTCAATATCAGGATGAGTAGGACGGTTATCTGATCTGGATCAATTCTGAAACTCATGAAAGTTTAAAAGACTCCCTTACTAGATTAGCTAAAAAACTACACATCCCTGTTACAGAAAAAGATACAGAACAGAAAGAAAAGTTGAGGGATGTTGCATCGATTACTGAAGATATTTATACGATATTTGGAAAAGGAAAATGTTTATCTATATTTGACAATGCAGAAGAATACAAAATAATAAAAGACTTTCTACCATTATGATTGACGTCTAATATTCAAACACGACACATTTTAATATCTTCCCGAAATCAGAAGTGGCAGTTAGCTGACACAGGTGCGATCGATGTGATTAATTTAAAGTATTTCACTTCTGATGAAGCTCTTGACTTTATAAAAAACGCTTAAGACATTAATTCAATATAATTCAACTGATGACGAAATCAAGACTTTGGCAAAAGAATTAGATTATTTTCCGATTGCTTTAGGACAAGCAGTAAATTAAAATAAAAGATGAAAAAACAGATAAGATTTTTTCAGAATTAATGAAAGATGAAGAAAAGCGAGAGGATGCAATTGATTCAATAATCAACATTAAAGATCGCGTGTTAAATATTCATAGATTGTTACAGGAAGTAATCAGACTTCAACTAAAAGAAAAGGTAAAAGAGACGGATGTCTTAAAGAATGCTCTTAAATTATTAGGATTTAATTTTTGGTATGTTGATGACATTCATTTACTATCAATTTGGAGTTATGCTTCTGATTATGGTGAAATAATTGATGAATTTTTCTTTAAGTATAAAGATGATGGTGATTATAAAACGACTCCCATCCATTTTATTGTTAAAAGTGGTAATATTGATGCAGTGAAAAAAATTCTGAATCATTTTAAAAAGAAATCGAATGAAAAGTTACAAGAGATTTTAAATTCTACAAAGTATCATTACGAGACTCCTTTACAGATTTCTAGTCAGCAGAATAATTTAGAAATGACAAAAGTTTTAATTGAATTTGGTGCAGAAAATAAAACTGAAATTTGTGTAAAAACTATTTTTTATGGTCACGTTGATTTAGTTAAATATTTTTAACCATATAATGATGAATATTTACTGCATGCAAAGTTTTATTCCGCATTAAGAAATGGGATTGTTGAAAGTTTAAATAATTTATTAAAAGATTTAAAAAAGGATCAAGTTAAAAATTTAATGGAACAGAAAATAACAAATGTGGATCCAAAGTTAATAAATGAACGGCCACCTTTATTTATTGCCACAGAGATTGGTAATTTAGATCTTGTGAAATTATTAGTTATAAATTATGGGGCTGATATTAATTTTAGTTGTGGTTGGGGAACATCTTTACATGCTTCTGTTTACAGTGGACAATATGAACTGATGAAATTTCTTGTGGCTAATTGTAATGTAGTTGATTGAGTTGATTGGACAGCATTACATTTAGTTGCCTACTCGTGTCATTTAGAAATCGTAAAATATTTAATAGAAAATAATAAATGCGATATAAACGCAACTGATATAGAGGGTGAGACAGCATTATTAGATTTAGCTACTAAACGTAACAAATTAGAAGTGGCAGAATATTTAATAGAATGAAAGAAAATTAAGTTACTTCACATGATTGTGTTGAATTCCTTCCACTTTACTTTGAAACCTTTATAAGTGAACAAATGAGAAAACTTTAAAATCTTAAGTGAAAAATTAAAATTTCGTTTTTTTTCTTTTTTTTTAAAAAAAAAATAAAAAATTTCAACAAAAAAAATGAAAAAAAAACACAAAATTTTTTGGTTCCAATTTTTTTTAACAACAACAAGACTTTTACTTTTAGTAAAAATTTTTTTTAATAAAATTTAAGAAAATATCCAACTAACGGTACCACATAATATATGATATGACTTTACTTTAATTTAATTACATTTGGTTCAATTCTAAAATTGTCTGCACAACTGACTTTTCATGGACTCTCTATAAAGAGAGTTAGAGGGAGACAGAAAATAAATTAAATTTAATAATTTCATTTAAAAATAGAAACAAAAATAATTAATGAAGAAGAAAAAGAGGAAGTTGGGTCAGAGATTAAAATAATTGATGTAAAATAGAATTGATCCAATTGTGTTCCTTTTGTGAAGGGACGAAGACTTTGAATTGATTAACTGATTTAATTGTTGGTAGGATTTAGGATAATGACATAAATTTTAATAATGTAAGATATTTTTGTATATAAATTAATTATAATTAATTAATTCATGTAATTTAGTTAAAGTTAAGAAATAGAGTGAAAAATTGTGCACAATCAACAATTGATTGTCCAATCAAAATTTCGTTCAAAGATTAAAAAATAATTTAAAATTTTAATGTGTTCGTTCTTTGTAATTAATTAAACTGAATAAATTTGATTACAAAGAATTAAAGAGGCGGGGAAAAAATAATTAAGTTTAGAATAAGAAAATATTAATAAAAGTTTATTAAGGAAAAATTGATTGACTGAAAAGAAAACTTCTGTAAACAACAGATTGACTCCCTGACCTACAGTGTCAAGTCTGAAGTTCTGTTTTCAATCAATTTCACCATAAATTAATTTATAATTTTTTTGATTAAAGAATAAAAAGAAAAGAAACTAAAAATTAATTTTAATCTTTAGTTGTTGACTTAACAAGACGGATGATCGTTATAAATGAATCCGAATCAAATTAATTTTAATCTTTAATTGTTGACTTAACAAGACGGATGATCGTTATAAATGAATCCGATTCAATTAATATAATTAAAGTGAACTGTCTAATTTACTAAATGTTTATCGTAAGTAGGTTGATGATGATTCATTTAATGCGAAAAATGATCCATTTTTATGATTGGTCACTTTGTAAAATGTTTCACCCTGGTATTTTTATTAATTATTACAATTAATCTTAATCATTAAACTTAATCATTAAAAATATTTTTTTGTATATTTTGTATTTTTTTATTTTTTAAATTTTTAAATAAAATAAAAAATTGTTCTTTTTTTAATTTTTTTTTTTCTTTTCATTGATTTTCTATTTTTATTTGATGGTTGAACTTATAAGTAGAATTTTGATAAAAAAAATTTAATAAAAATTTCTAATCATAAAACTTTTAATTTTCATAGTTATGTGGCTGCCACTTCTTCCAGGGCATGCAGAATCAGCTGTTTCTTTAAACCTTGAACCAGCACCAGGAACTGTCTAGGTTTTTGATTCCCTATTGAATCAACCATAAAAAATACAATAACCCGAAGAATGTATACTAAAAATGAACAATAAATATTCATCCAATTTTATTTAAAACTATCAAATTTTTTATTTTGTTCTTCTTCTTTAATAAATCCTCTCGAATTAATATGTAAATATTATTTTAAATATTAATTTTGGATTATACATTAAAATAAAATATTTTATATAAAATAATTCTCAAATATATTGGTTGACAACTGCGTATTGTTGCTCCATCTATGATCCAAAAACAAAACTGCAAATTTCAATATAAAAAATTTTTCGTGCTATTCACTTTACTCTAATGAGTTAATACCACACGTTCTGAATTTAAAATAAAAAAAATATTAGAAGAAAATATCTTAGCAGCTATACAATTTTAATAAAATTTAATTAACTAATCTTCATTTATAAAAAAAATATTATGATGATTGATACGTACGACAGTTAGGGAAAATAGAAGGAACTTAATCAGAAGGAACTAGCCTTGGTATCGTCCAACATTTTGTCCAGAAGCTTGGTGCGAACAATCCACAAAACTACATAGACACAGAATTTATATCACACTTGTCAATAAATATAATTAAGTTATAAGTTTTTCTTTAATAATATAAATAAAAAAAAAATTTTATAAAAAAAAATTTGTCAAATTTGACAAGTAATTTTTTACGTATTTATATATTTTTTAATAATATGTACATACTACATGTGAATATATGAACTCTTCTAACGCTATACAAAAAATACGCACACAACTAAAGATATTATATCATCCCCATTTAAAAAAAATATATTTTATAGTATCAAATTTAAAATCACAATAATATTTGCACGCACCTGCATTCATTGAAACGTTTATATAACTGAAACAATTCATCGAAAACAATTTTTTTATTCATTTTTCATTTTTCATACTACCTAAAAAAGATCTAAAATAAAAAATTCAACATTTTGCTAAGCAATAAAAGCAAATTAGTGAATTTAAATTTTTCAGCTCATTAAAATTTAAAAGTTATAAACAAAAATTTCATACACACATTATTTATATGTGAGATAAAATATTTTTTTTAAGCCATCGGTCAATTTTTCAATTTTTTTCATTTCTATAAGATATATGGGGATACTCTTCTTTTTCCGTTTTTTTTCAATTGTATGCTCATTCTATAGAAGAAATAGAAAAAATACGCACACATAAAGATATTCTAAACATCCAAAATTAAAAAAAAAAATTTGATGGCATCAGCTGATTTAGAAAATATAGAAAAATATTTTTTTAAATGATATTTGCATTTACTGAAAGATTTTTTAGCAAATCAATTATTTTTTTCAATGCGATGCCATCTACCCTAGATCAGTGGAACTAATTCTTATAAAATTTTGGGGAATCACATTTTAACCAATTTTATAATTAAAATAACATAAAAAACAATAACTTTTAAACATTTAATAACTTTATAAATATTACATCAAATAATTCAATTTATAATTAATTATTATAAAGGAAAGTTCAAATTATAATAATAAATTAGAAACACAATAAATTTCTCACGATCTCGACCAATAACACGCCTTCAAAGTTCAACAAAATGATCCATTTTCAAAAAATCATAAGATGTAAAATAATTAAAAAAAAAAAATTTTCCTGAAGTTATCTAAAGATTCGTCATTTATCTTTAATTCGTAGTATTTATTTATCGGATAATATAATATTTGTAGACAAAAAATTCGCTTGAACACAACCATGTTTCGTCAAAATAGCGAATTCCCAAATTTTGTAATTGTAAAAAATAATTACAAGAATTATTGAAAAAGTATTCCAAGTGATCGTATAGTAAAAGTCCAAACTTTCATAATCTACCTTAAACATTAATTTTTGACTAACAAGAAGCTCAAAATATTCGCCTGGAAACCATAGAAAATCAAAATTTCTTAAGTAAATTTAATGAAAATTATAAAAAAAAATCAAAAACAGAAGAAAAACACAATTTTATTTGATTTTAGTTTAAAAAAAAATATGAAAGAATTTTGATTTACAAACCAAATAAACATTACAACTAATTAAAATTATGCGAAAATCTTACCATTTCTTAATAGATTCTCCATTCAGGACCATTCGTTGGCTTATAGCAAAAGTGTCTCCTTCTCACTCTTACCTATATTAACGCACGCTAATAAATCACATTGCATTGAAAAGAAAAAAAAAAGAAATCAGAGGAGGAAACAAAAGAGGAAAAGATTGTGATGGAAATTTGTAAATGGTTGAGTCAATTTAAAGAAAAACAAATTTATTATTTTTAAATTATCAAAAATTTTATTTATTTAATTGTGTTTATTGAGTTTTACAATTTTGTGATGTTAGTGTCATTGACGTTAATTTCTAACTTAAACTAATTAACATTCTAAAGTGAATCATTTTTTTGGCATATAAAAAAAAATTAAACCCGCATGTGACACGATACAATTGTTTGTTTTTTTTTTTTCTTTAAACTTTATTCTGACTAATTTTCTATAAGCGAGAAACTTTTATAAATTAATTTAATTATATTTTTATTCTAAATTCAGTCAATTAAATTATAAATTTTAATTCTTTTATAAGTTAATTCATCCAACAACAATTATCCCTGAATTTCTCTTCTACTGAATTATATTCTCACAAAGTCATTTTGTATTCATGATTGAACAGAAAATTTAAGGCAAAACCGATTCTAAAATTACAAAAAAAATTAAAAAGTGAAATAAATTTAAGAAGAGTGATCTTGATGCTGGTGGTGGTACCGTCAGTTAAATATTTTCACGAACTTAATTAAAAAAAAATAAAAAAAGGAATTTTCTAATGGAAAATTAAGGAAATTTTTCATTCTTTTGTTTGGTGAAATTTTGAAGTTTTTTTTTTACTTTTAAAATTTTTTTCTTGTATTTTCATTTAAAACTTCTACAAATTTCTATTTATAGAATAAATTATTAATTATTTATGAAAGTACAATCAATTAGCAATTTTTGTATAAATTTTGTTTTTCGCAAAAATTTAAAATTAATAAAATTTTAAATAAAATAAAAAAATTGTTGTTGGCGTAGAAGAAAATTGAACAAAAAATGGTTTTTATTAACAAAAAAAAAATTAATTTGTTGTTGTACGATTTTAATCAATTATCGATTAAAATGCTTTCTATAATTTCCACTTTTAAATACAAAACCAAAAATCAAAGGAAAATCATAAATTTTTTTTTTTTAATTTTTTTGAAATTTGTTTGTTGAATTTTGTTGTTGTTAAAAAAAAGGTTTTGTTTTTCAGTCAATTAATTTTTCCTTAATAAACTTTTATTAATTTTTTTCTCATTTTATTCTTAATGATTTTTTTTCCGCCTCCTCTTTAATTGTTTGTAATCAAATTTATTCAGTTTAATTAATTAAAAAAAAAGCCAGGATTTCATTAAAATTTGAAAATATTTCTTAATTCTAAAGGAAATTTTGATTTGGACAATCGATTGTTGATTGTGCACAATATTTTTCACACTTTTTTCTTAACTTTAACTAAATTACATTAAATTTAATTAATTAATTTAAATACAAAAATATCTAACTTTATTTAAAATTTATGTCATTATACTAAATCCTACCAACAACTCAATCAGTTAATCAATACAAAGTCCAAAGTCCTTCACACAGGACACCATTTGGTACAATTCTAATTTTACATCAATTATTTTAATTTCTGATCCAACTTCTTCTTCTTCTTCTTCTTCTTCTTCTTCTTGTTTTTCTTATTATTTTTATATCTATTTTCTATCTCTCTCTCTCTCTCTCTCTCTCTCTCTCTCTCTCTCTCTCTCTCTCTCTATTGTGATTTAATGATTTGCGTACCAAAAATTAAATGAACCAATTTAATTTTTCTGTTAATTTTTTTCCATTCGTTGCAAATTTAAATTCAGAATGAAAGAGAAAAAAGTTAACTAAAGGAAGAATCACAACAATGGATGCTGATGCCCATTAGTTGGTTATTTTCACAAATTTAAAATAAGAAAAAAAAAATAACAAAACTGAATTTTCAAATGGAAATTAACGGAAATTTTTCATTCTTTTGTTTTCTGAAATTTTTGTTTTTATGAAAATTTCTAATTTTTGTTGTTGTTTTTATTTCTTTGTTTTTCTTCACCTAATAATGAATGTTGATCGCATTAGAATTTATTTGGTAAAAAAAAAAATGAAAAATGAAAAAAAAAATTCTACAATAAAAGTCAGATGTACCGATGTTCGCAATAAAAGTGTAATTGTTGATTTAACATGTTTTTATTTAGTCTTTCTCTGTACAAGTTCAGATCAAGAGTGACCTTTTTAATCTCATTTAAAGATCAATTTTTAATTATTCAATTATCGATTATTCAACTATCGATACAATAATCGATACAATAATTCATTTATATGTGAATGTAATCAATAACAATTCATTTATAACACAACACATTCTATTTACATTTATTTATTATATAAATAACACAGACAATTTTAGAATTGAATAAAATTGAAATAAAAGTAAAATTATATCAATGGTGGTACCGTCTGAAAAATATTTTCTGAAATTTTATGAAATAAATTAACAAATTAAGAAAATTATGGAAATTTTACATTTTTCTTCAATGATGAAAAAATTTTTTTATCAACATTTTGATTTTTTTTTTTATTTTCTTTATTTTTAGTTTTATTTTTCCCAGTATTTCCATTTTAAACACCGATAATTTTCAATTAAAAAAATAAATTATTATTTATTTATGAAAGTTCATTTAATTAGCAATATTTGAATTCATTTTGTTTTTCGTAAAAATGTTTTTTTTTTTTTAAATTTTTTGAATTTTGTTTGTTGAATTTGTTTCATTATTTATTTTCGTTAAATATTCTACCATTTCTAATTCCCTACGTTGATTAGCTAAATCTAATGCTGTCTTACCCACTTTATCAGTTGCGTTTAGATCGCATTTATTAGTTTCTATTAAATATTTTACGGTTTCTGATCGACCCCTGAAAGCAGCTAAATGTAATGGAGTTCTACCCTCTTTATTAGTTGCGTTTATATCGTATTTATTAGTTTCTATTAAATATTTTACGATATCTAAATGACCCAAGCAAGCAGCTAAATTTAATGCTGTCTCACCGTTTTTATTAGTTGCGTTTATATCGCATTTATTAGTTTCTATTAAATATTTTACGATATTTAAATGACCCCTGTCAGCAGCTGAATGTAATGCTGTCTCACTCCAATTATTAGTTGCGTTTATATCGCATTTATTATTTTCTATTAAATATTTTCCGATTTCTAATTGACCCGAGAAAGCAGAATAATGTAACACTGTACGACCACATTCATCACCTTGATTACAATTGGCTCCATTCTCTATGAGAATTTTACATATTTCATAATTCCTAGCTAAAACAGCAGCATGTAAAATTGTTCTATTCCATCTTCTAAAGTTAACATCAGCTTTATACTTTATAAATAATTTCACAATTTCTAAATTACCTTCACTTGCGGCATATTTTAAAGGAGGATTTTGAGATATAAACCTTGGTACTATAATTGTTAATTTCTGTTCAAATATATTTTGAATTTGTTCATTTGTTAACTTTTCTAATAAATTATTTAAACTTTTCACATCTTTACTTTTCAATGCTGAATAAAACTTTGCATTTAATAAATATTCATAATTATTTGGGTACAAATATTCAACGATTTCTACGCAGCCAATAAAAATAGTTTTTACACAAGTTATAGTATCTTGTTTTGCACCAAATTTTATTAAAACTTTTGTCATTTCTAAATTATTCTGCTCAATAGAAATCTCTAAAGGATTCCAGTATCGATGATTTTCAGAATTGAAAATCTTTTGTAACTTTTTATTCGAAGTCGTTTTAAAATGATTTAGAATTTTTTTAACTGAATCAATATCATCACTTTCAACAATATAATGGAAGAGAGTCGTTTTATAACAATCATCACTTTTATATTTAAAAAAAAACTTATCAATTATTTGACCATGATTACATGCATAACTCCAAACTGATAATAAATTACTGTTACCATACTCGCTTAGATGAAACCCTAATAATTCAAGAGCATCCACTAAGACATCCTTCTCTCTACTCTGGTCTTTCAATTGAAGTCTTATAACTTCTTGAACTAATCGATGAATACTTATAACGCCATCCCTAATAGTGATCATGGAATATTTTAGAAGCAAATCAATTGCACTCTCTCGAATTTTTTGTTTTTTTATTAAATTTGTAAAAATCTTATCTGGTTTTATTGAATCAGGAACGAGGTACGCCATAATTTCAATTATTTTAATTGAATCTTCATTTTCTTTTTTAATATTTTTTAACGTGATATCCCATGTTGTAAGAACCGTTTTGTGATATTGACTATTTTTATGACAGTGAAGTAATTGGACTTTAGTCGATGCATCTTGGTACTCTTTGAGATAATCTTTTACTTCAAATTTCGCCCTTCCATAACGTGTTGCGCTTATATTTTTCATTTGAATGTAAGCTATTGCTTGTCCTAAAGCAAGTGGAAAATTACCTAATTGGTTTCCTAAATTCATTATTTCGTCATCACCTGAATTATTTTCAGTTGGAATTTTTAATGCTTTTTTTATGAAGTCAAGAGATTCTTTAGAAGTGAAATATTCTAAATTAATTACACACACGTCTCCCGTATCAGCTACATTCCAATCCAGATTACGGGAAGTTATTAAAATATGTGGCTTTTGAGAAGGTAATGAAAACGGTAGAAATTCTTTAATTATTTCATATTCTTCCGCATTGTCGAATATAAATAAAGATTTTCTTTTTCCAAATCTCATATAAACATCTTCAGTAATCGATGAAACATCCCTCAACTTTTCTTTCTGTTCTGTATCTTTTTCTATCACAGGGATTTTTAGTTTTTTAGCTAATCTAGTAAAGGAGTCCTTTAGACTATCTTGTGTTTCTGAATTGATCCAGATCAGATTCCTGTCGTACGCATCCTGATATTTAATGGCGTACTTTCTTGAAAATTCACTCTTTCCTATTCCACCTAAACCACTCACAGAAGTTGCTTGTGAGATAACGGCACTACCTGCAACATTTTGTAATGATTTATGAACATCTTCTAGAACTTCCGTTCTTCCTGTAAAGGTTACCACAGGTTCTCTCATGTCAAACCAGATAGGATCCTTTTTGTGTTGATGATTTTTGGAAGCTTCGCTTTGAACTAATGAGTCTAAATTTGCAGTTATTTTATCAACTTTCGCTTTTACTTCAATTGTGTATAGGTAAGTATTTTCAATTTTCGGTTTAAGTTCATTTAAATTTGTGGAAACATCAGTCATCATCAGTGTATTGTTATCAACTCTTTTAAGAATTTTAGTTGTTGTCTCTTTAATATTCAAAACTATATCTTCACCATTAATGATTCTCAATATATTTTCCAATTGTTGCTTTAGCTCATCTTTTGTTAAATCATAATTGATGGTGGGTTCTTCACCTGATGCATATGTTTTAATTGAAAAATCATTAAAAGTTTCCCAAAAAAAAGAAAAACGATAACTAAAGGTACAAGGAGAACCTTTTCGGTTGTAGTATTTTTTGGATCCGTCTTGATTAATTTCTAGGATCCCCACGTCTTCATATAATTCTGACGTATAATATTGATTATTTTGATATTTTATTATATGCCCAGTTTTAGATTTACCAAGAACAACTCCCTCTGTTATAACTTTACAAAAGGTTTTTCTATTTATTTTGTTGTTTTTTGTGGAAGATAAATAATCAAATAATCTGGACACACCATCAAAGGCTAAGGTCTCCATTCCCATTGATACCATATTTATGTCATCAGTAACTAACATAAACTGGTTCTGAAAGCACCAAAAAATTTCCCCAGCAGCAGAAGCCAACATTTTTCTAAAGTCTTTATCATTGTTATGCTTCTTCCTTTCGAGGGAAGAAACATGGATTTAGGTTTGTTTTCGAATAATGAATAAGAACAATTTTAAGTTACTTTTTTTTAATCTTTTTATTTTTCATAAGACTTGTGTCTTATTTAACTGTCTAAACGATACTCTCTCTTCTTACATTATTTCTTACTTACTTATACTAAAAAATCTTATTCTAAAAAATAACTAATACTTTATTATTTTATTAGGGGTAAAAACCCAGAGGTATGCCGCCTATCGAAAATTGTATGAGGATAAAAATGTTGAAAGAGTACCGACACCATGTGTGCGGTACTTGTCCAATAAAATTATCACCCATACTTTATTATCAAAAAACCCGTGCTAAATAAACAAATAAAGGATCATAACCTTTTTTAAAAAAACCCGACAATATTATAAAATTAAGGATCACAACATACCTCCCCCCTCTTTTTAACAAAAATTTGTTTTATAATCTTTTATAAAATAAATTTTTGTTTTATTTACTTCTTTTTTTTTTTTCTTAAATTAAATTAATTTTCTTGTTTAATATTTCGATTCTTCTTAATTTTAATTTTACTACGTATATTAATTATTTATTTATTTATTTATTTTTTTTTTATTAAACTAATGTTTTATTTTAAAATTTTAACTGTACCTATATCATTTAAATTTTTATTTAAGGTAAAAATTTAAATCAATTTTTATAAATTCTATTATTCTTCAGAATCTCCTTTTAAGTTTTTAAATTATGTTTCAAATTTATTTATTTATTTCTTATTTTATTGAATTTACCAATTATTTTATATTACTTTAAATTGATTTATTATTATTTAATTCTTGCTTTTATTTGTTATTTTTGTACTTTTAATTTAATTTAATTTCATTTCTCTTAATTTTTATTTAATTTATTTTCTTTTTCTTTTACTTAATGCAATTTTCATTTTATATAATTAATTTTTTCAGATTAATAACTAACCTTTTGTAAACAGAACTTAAACTTATTATTATTATTTTTTAAGATAAAAATTTTAATTAATTTTTTTTTTAAAAATAATTTGTTTTTCTATTATATTAATCGATTGATATCTCATTGATTATTATAAGTTTTTAAAGTAGTTTGAAATTTAACGTTTTTTATTTTTTATATTTTTTCATTAATTCTTATATCTCAAATTAATAATTTCTTTTTTTATATTTTTTTTTTATTTACTATCAATTATAAATTTATTTCTTGAAATCTTATCTGTACTTAAATTATTACAATTATTTTTTCTATTTTATTTAATATGAAACCTTTATAGATTGAACTTATAATTTTATTTTAGTTTATAAAAATATTTGAAAATTCCAATTTGAATATATAATATTTGTTTCGTTTTCCTGAATTGGCCTTAAATCTGTAACTTTTACTTTTTCTAATTTATTCTTTTCTGTTTTGTACCTTACTTTTCTCCATATCATGTTTACTCTACTGGGTATATTCAATTTATTCTGAATTTCTCTCTGTTTTCTAATAATTCTCCTTATCCTGTTTAATACTATTATTACTAATATTATCATTATTATTCCTACTTTTTCCCGATTCTGTTCTTTAATTTTAAGGTTTAAATTGAATTCATGTATTTTGTTTTCTTGTTCTGTTTGAATTTCTTTTGAAAATTTGAATGCTTCATATGTTTTACTCTCATTTTCTTTCGTAAATTCATAAATTTCTTGCCCTGTATTATTTTCTTTATTTTTATTATTATTTGTTTCAACTTTTCTTTCGTCCATTTTTTTCAATGGTATAACCTTTATATTTTCTTTATTTTCCTCCATATCTTTCAAATTTATCCCCGTTTTACTGTCTTTAATTTCATCCATATCTTTCAATGGCATATCTTTTTTACTTTCTTCAATTTTTTCCCTATCTTTCAATTTTATTCCCATTTTACTGTCTTTAATTTCATCCATATCTTTCAATGGCATATCTTTTTTACTTTCTTCAATTTTTTCCCTATCTTTCAATTTTATTCCCATTTTACTGTCTTTAATTTCATCCATATCTTTCAATGGCATATCTTTTTTACTTTCTTCAAATTTTTCCCTATCTTTCAATTGCATAACCTTGAATTCAGTTAATTTCTTTAATTTTGGATTACATTTTGGCAATTCTATCTCGAAATCATTTGTGTTATTGATGCTAACGTTAATTTCCTGATCTTTGGGCTTAACCAATAAATTACCTATAAATACTCCTGGCATGATCTCTTCCGAGTTACACAACATGTCTTCCTCATCTTCAACCTGAGCCGAAATTTTCACAACAGTTTCCGCTCTCGCGGGGGCATACAAAACCTTTTTAATGGTTTCCCTAAAACTTTGTGCTTTAATATCTTCTGATTCAGTATTTTGTATCTGAGAATTTGATGTTAGGATTGGTATTTCTATTTGGTTATTAGTTTCCGTTCGAGGGAACCTAAGCTTTCCATTAACTCCATCTATTACAGTATGATTCCACAAAAAATCTCTACCTAAAATTCCATCTGCATCTGTGACCGTACCCATTGTTTCTTTTTTATTTCCATTTATACCATTAATTATTATTTTTTCTATTGTATTTATTTTTGCCTTTTCTTTTAAATTTTCTGCGCCTGTACCTATTACTGATTTATCTTTTTTGTTTTTCACTATAATTAATGGTACGTTTACCATTGCATTTCTATATTCTTTCTTATCTTCTTCTGTTTTACACCGATTTTCTTTATGAATATGGGCTGGAACATGGTGTCTTTGTTCCACCCGTTCTAGTTTTCCGACCTTAATTCCTGTTTTAATTTTTCTTTAAATATGCAGTTTTCTTCTAGATGACCTACTTTATCGCAAAAATTACATACTATTTCTTCTCGCAATTTGATTGTTTGTAATTTCTCACAATTATTGGCTCCATGGCCCGGTTTCATGCAAAATTGACAAATAATTAATTGATTTTCATTTATTACTGCATTTATTCTCTTGTCTGATGGGAATCTATTTTGACAATTTTGATCATTATGTCCATAAACTCTACATTTTCTACAATAAGGGTTATATGCTCTGTACCTGCATTCCGATTTTATATGACCTGGCTTGTTACAATTAAAACAAATGATTGGTGAACTCCTTGTATTTGTCCTATTTTGATAATAATTTGGATTTGTGTAATCCCCCTTTTCCCTTAAATTTTGACTTTGGTAGTTTGTACTACTTGGCTCATCTTTGTAATTGTTAGTTCTTGATTGAAAATTGTTATATAGACCCCTATCGAACTCTCTGTTATTTAAATTATTGTGTCCATTAATTTTTTTATGTATTTCACTATCTATTTTATCCATTTTTTCTCGAGTTTCTTTTATAAATTCTGTTAATAATTTGTTAGTTTCTTCTGCCGGATTTTTATTTAATTCTGGCCTCATCGTTTTTTCTATTTCCGCTTTATTATTGCTACTTGTTAAAATTTCTAATAAGAATTTATTAATTTCTAGTTGACTATCTTTATTTTGATCTGTTTCTAAAATTTGTTTTAACATATTTTTCATTTCAATTTCAGGTGACTTCTTAATATTTATCTCTTCCTGTAATGCGTTTTCTGCTACTTTTACTATTTCTTTTATTTTATTAAATGTGTTTTCTGTTTGTAATATTATGTGCTGTTTTAATATTTGGTTATTTAATCCATATTTTAATGTTTTTATTGCCATTCTTTCATGCAATTGAGAATATTCTCCGCCTGGAAATACGGTTTTTGCGCAAATATCACATTCATTTCTTATTTCTTCTATACGTGCAATAAAAGATATTGCTGACTCATTTCTTCTTTGGGTTAACGAATTCATTTCACAATATATTTCTTCTAAACTTCTTCTTTTTGAATAGCATTCTTTTAATATTTGGAACATTTCGTCCATGGAATTGTATCTACTATTTTTAATTTTCAAATAAACGTCTCCCTGTATTCTAGTAGGAAGGAATTTTAACAATTGATCTTGTCCATCCTTATCTAAACAATCATTAACTAACTTGCATGTATTCATAAATTTTTCTAAATTTAATTCTATATTCCCTGATATTAAATTTCCGTCAAAAATAGGTATTTGTTGTAAACACTGAAATGTTTGTTGTATGTCTGCCATTTTTAAATTTAAATTACGTATTAGAAAATTAGTATTGTCTATAATTACTTCTGGTATTTCCCTATCAAGAACTATCTTATTTATATTTTCAGTTTTAACAGGACTGTTACTTTTTGTTTCTGATTCTTTCTCTTTTTCTAACTGGTTTTCTACTTTTTCCTTAGTTTGAAATTTTTCTGATCTTGCGTGTATGAACTTATTATTGTCAAAGGAAAAATTTGCTTCTAAATTTTCGGATTCGTTTTGTCTGTCTACTTTTATTTCTGAAATTTCTAAAATTGGATTTGAGCTACTGATTTCAAATAAATTTTTTATACAATCTGGTTGACTTAACCTATTACAATTTTTTAATTGATTTTCTTTTAATTTATTTCCCTTTAATTTTTTATTTTTTAATTTCTTCTTGCCTTTATTCTCTCGTAAGTTGTCGATAAATTTATTGATGATTTTTTTTCCCGATCTTAGAACTCTTGTACTTTCCGCTCATTACAGTTCCAATGATTCCTCCTCTGATGTATCCTCTTCTGTTCCACTTTTGATATACTCTGCTCCGGTGTTACTTCCTGACATGAATTTGCACTTATCTTTCTTTTTTTTTTTTTTTAATTTTTTCACTACTCACTTTTCACTATTCTTTAATTATTTTTTCATTTACTTTTTTATCTAACACTTTTGGCTATCAATTAACGCTTTTTATTTTTTTTTTTCACTTTTCACTTTTCACTATTTTTATTATTTTCTTCCTTTTTACTACACTGTAACCACTTTTATTAATTTTACACGTTTTACTTTTCTTTCTTTATTTTTTCATTTTCTTTTTTATCTAACACTTTTGGCTATCAATTAACGCTTTTTATTTTTTTTTTCACTTTTCACTTTTCACTATTTTTATTATTTTCTTCCTTTTTACTACACTGTAACCACTTTTATTAATTTTACACGTTTTACTTTTCTTTCTTTATTTTTTCATTTTCTTTTTTATCTAACACTTTTGGCTATCAATTAAAGCTTTTTATTTTTTTTTTCACTTTTCACTTTTCACTATTTTTATTATTTTCTTCCTTTTTACTACACTGTAACCACTTTTATTAATTTTACACGTTTTACTTTTCTTTCTTTATTTTTTCATTTTCTTTTTTATCTAACACTTTTGGCTATCAATTAACGCTTTCTATTTTTTTTTTTTTTCACTTTTCACTTTTCACTATTTTTATTATTTTCTTCCTTTTTACTACACTGTAACCACTTTTATTAATTTTACACGTTTTACCTTTCTTTCTTTTCTTTCTTTATTTTTTTTTTCTTTTTTATATAACACTATCAATTAACGCATTTTTTTCACTTTTCACTATTTTTTTTTTTCTTCCTTTTTACTACACTGTAACCACTTTTATTAATTTTACACGTTTTACTTTTCTTTCTTTATTTTTTCATTTTCTTTTTTATCTAACACTTTTGGCTATCAATTACGCTTTTTTTTTTTTTCACTTTTCACTATTTTTACACTGCTTTATTTTTTCCTTCGTATTTACTTTTATATTTTTCACTTTTTCTTTATATTCTTTTTTTTTTCTTTTTCTTTCTTTTTTCCTTGATCACTAAACTTAACTCTGTATCGTTACGCGTTTTTTATTTTTCGGTATCTAATATTTATTCAACCCGTTCGAAGGGATTTATTATTCTGAATAAATATTCCGATTATTTCGCGTTTTTTTTCTATTTAAACTTAAAGTAAATTTATTTCATTATTTGAATCCTGTCCACAGCGCCAATTAATGTTATGCTTCTTCCTTTCGAGGGAAGAAACATGGATTTAGGTTTGTTTTCGAATAATGAATAAGAACAATTTTAAGTTACTTTTTTTTAATCTTTTTATTTTTCATAAGACTTGTGTCTTATTTAACTGTCTAAACGATACTCTCTCTTCTTACATTATTTCTTACTTACTTATACTAAAAAATCTTATTCTAAAAAATAACTAATACTTTATTATTTTATTAGGGGTAAAAACCCAGAGGTATGCCGCCTATCGAAAATTGTATGAGGATAAAAATGTTGAAAGAGTACCGACACCATGTGTGCGGTACTTGTCCAATAAAATTATCACCCATACTTTATTATCAAAAAACCCGTGCTAAATAAACAAATAAAGGATCATAACCTTTTTTAAAAAAACCCGACAATATTATAAAATTAAGGATCACAACATCATCTTTTATCGACCTCAATTCATCATCAATTAATTTAGAGCTGTGAGTAGTTGCAAATTTTGTGGAACCAATTAATGACTCGAATTTTTCAGGTGTTCCACCGACAGCTTCAATTTGGTTTATTTTTTTTTCGAAATATTTTACAAAAGATTCACAAAAAACTTTAAGTCTTCCAATCACTTCCCCATTGTTGCGATCTGGTTCCTCAAGTTCAGCCATTTTTAATTATTACTGGATTAATAAATTCTTGATTTTGATGATAAATATTTTCTTAAATCATTTAGAATTTTGATGATTTTCTATAATAGAAACAATCGTTTAAAAATCTTGAATAATTTAAATAGAATAAATTTCTTACCGCCATGAATTAGATTCCGTAATTATTTTTTTATCGATTTGATTTAATTTTTTATTCCTGTTTTGTTTTCGTAGAGAATCTGTTGAAGAAAAAAAAAATAATTCAACAAATATTTTGATTGATTATTTAACAGGACAAACTGTTTTTTTGTCTTTAACAACAATAAAATTAAAAATTTTGAATTAGAATCACCCTTAATAGGATTCAAATTTAAAGGTTAAAAGTATTATCTAGCCTAACAATTTCTTACAAATTTTAGAATTTTATAAAGAAAATAAAATTAATTATATTGAAAACTAGGGAAAATATGCAACAGGTTTCAATGGATTGTGTAATTGGACAACACAAAGTACTAGTTAAAGAGTTAGATAGAAAATATTTCTTATCAAAATTATTAAGATAAAGGAAATAAATGAATTTTGTAACGTGTACAAAAATATTTCCAAATTATTGAATTTAATATTTAAACAGATTTCTTAATTCAATTGATTATTTTCTTATCTCATGTAGAAGAACGAAATTTAACATACATTTTTTTTGCCAAATTAAATTGTATTGTACTTGAATTTTTATTAACCTAGTACATCAACGACTAAGGTTATCACCTAGCATCTGCAAATGCATTTTCAATCGATTCGGCGCATTGCCTCCTCTTATGAAACATGAAGATTTCCTAAGAAGGAGGTCATAGATGTTATTAATCATTTGCCCACTACTTTATGTGTTTGTAGTACATAATTAGCCGAATGAAAAATTCCATCCCGCCTTTGGTCGAGATTCGAACTCGGTACCTCCCGCTCAGAACCAAATCACGTTGCCAAATTAAATAAAATCGTTTATAACTTAGCACTTTCATTTCGGCGTTTATAATTTTTAAAAATAATTTTTAATACCCTTTGGTTTGTGTCTGTAGTTAGTTTATTCATTGTTAAGATAATAATTTTATGTGGAGCCGCCTAGTAGTTTTTTATAACGAAAATCTCTATAATTTAATTTAATTATTGGTGATCTATGCTAAAGCTACGGTTTCGTACAAAACACATAAAACACGAAAAACTTAAAACAACACGATTTAACTTTGAATAAATAAATAAGAATAATTTTTAAGTTATACTTGAAGTTTGAGTAGTTTCTTACACTAGCATGAACTACTAAAATTTACGATTACAGATCTTTAGGAATAATAGAAGCAAGTAAATGCCTCCGACGTTAATCTATCATTTGTGATGATTTTAAAGTTTAAAAAACAAAATAATATAACAATCGCTATTGTTTAATTAAACGAGGAATACATGACTCAAGAAATAGCTCTAAACGTGAGTATAGATCGTTTCAAAATATTGAATAATTTAAATTAAATAAATTTCATACTATTAATTAGATTCCTTAACAATTGTAATTGTAATTTATATGTGTGTTTTCCCTCTTCTCCACCAGTCACAAAATATCCGCCGTATCGTGTTAAACTGAATAAATTTTTGAAAATATTAAATGAGCAAAAGAATAATTTGCCTATTCCATAAAAAGGAAAACTCTTATATTCTGTTTATCTTTTTCTAGCGGAAAAATTTAAGTAGCTGAGATACAAATTATTGTTGTAAAATTTAAATTCATTCTTATTCTTTTTCACAATAACGCAAAACTTTAAAATATTTAGGAATTGAATTTAGATGTCGATTGAAATAATTTCTCTATTGGTTTTACCTCAAAGTATTAAAATTGATAAGAATTGGCAAACAGATAATATTTTCTTACGTGAATTAATGACTCATAATCAACGATATACGAATAAACTTTCTTATCGTATTATATAAATTATTTTAAAAAATTACGTAAGTAAATTAAGACGCCATTACGACCACACCCAAAATTATGGAGGATTAATGGATTGTTATGTCTTGTACCGTGAATGTAAGAAATGGAATCTTTTATTATAATACAATCTAAACTACTTTTTCTAGCACAAATATTTTAACTCAATATTATTAATGAGACTGGGGCATAATTTCACTCTGACATGGAAAGGCTAATTATAAATGGTAACTTAAATTTTTCGTGTTTGAATAAATGGATAAGTAATCTATATCGGAATTTTCGTTCTATTGGAAGATTAAGTTATTCATCCAAATGGTTGTAGTGTCTTTTATTATTTTGCATCGAAATTTTAACGAAGAAAATCTTACTTCTTAACTTTGAACATTTAATCATGTTTCACGACGTGGCTTTTGAATAACGTTATTGAAAAGATTTTTTATAAGACGCAAATATTACCGAACAACAGGAGAATTTTAAACTTACTCTGAACTTTCTAAATTAGTTTCACTTTTTATACTGTTGGATCAACGAATCGAAACAATTATTTTAACAAAAACTTTTAAACTGAACTTTTTATTTAATGAAAATAATTAATATTTATTTTGAATTTTATTGGGATCGTCACAGTACAACTTCACCCTTTTAACTAACCGTTACACAATTTATACCCATAATATATAGTTTTTGGGTTCGTCTTCTTTTAGAGAGAGAGAGAGAAATATTTCTTATCAAAATTTGTTAAAGAAAAAGATAAATGAAATAAATTAATTTTGTAACGTGTACAAAAATATTTCTAAATTTATTGAATTTAATATTTTCGGTCTCTTCAAATAATCAATTTCTTTTTAAGTGAATTGATTATTTTCTTATCTCATATTTGCGAAGCAAAGGGAAAGAAATTTAACACACATCTTATTTTTTTCTTTAGTTACTTGAGATAAAAAAAACAGGGGAAAAATGCGTGAAGGTGAGTTATGTAAGTACAGATAATTAATATTATTTAAAAAACAGCAATTTGCAGAGTGAAATTTATGAATTGAATAAAATAATAGAATTTTATGTAAAAAAATTTAGATGTCGATTTCTTAATTCAATTGATTATTTTCTTATCTCATGAAGGAGAACGAAATTTAACACACATTTTTTTTTTCCAAATTAAATTGTATTGTATTGTACTTGAATTTTTTATTAACCTTGTACATCACCGACTAAGGTTACCACCTAGCATCTGCATATGCATTTTATATCGATTCGGCGCATTGCCTCCTCTTAGGAAACATGAAGATTTCCTAAGAAGAATCGTTCGGTTAAAAGCTTATCCTGCACATCGGCCGGAGGTCATAGATGTTATTAATCATTGCCCACTACTTTATGTGTGTTTAGTACAAAATTCGCCGAATGAAAAATTCCATCCCGCATCGTCGAGATTCGAATTCGGTACCTCCCGTACCAAACGCAATCACGTTGCCAAATTAAATGAAATCGTTTATAACTTAGCATGTATAAATAATCACGTTCATTTCGGCGTTTATAATTATTAAAAATAATTTTTAATACCCATTGGTTTGTGTCTGTACTTAGTTTATTCAAGTAGTTTTTATTACGAAAATTTAATTTAATATATAATATAATTTAATTATTGGTGATCTATGCTAATGCTACGGTCTCGTACAAAACACACAAAGCACGAAAAACTTAAAACAACACGTTTTAACTTTGAATAAATAAATAAGAATAATTTTTAAGTTATACTTGAAGTTTGAGTAGTTTCTTACACTAGCATGAACTACTAAAATTTACTACTAAATACCTCTAACGTTAATCCATCATTTGTAAATTAAAACAAATTATATATCGTTTGTTTAACTTTTAAAAATGATTTTAAAGTTTAAAAAACAAAGTAATATTACAATCGCCTTTGCTTAATTAAACCAGGAATACATGACTCAAGAAATAACTCTAAATGTGAGTATACATCGTTTCAAAATATTGAATAATTTAAATTAAATAAAATTCTTACTATGAATTAGATTCCTTTACAATTGTAATTGTAATTCGTATGTGTGTTCTTCCTCTTCTCCACCAGTCACAAAAATCCGCCGTATCGTGTTAAACTGAAAATTTTTTTAAAAATATAATTTTTATTAAATGAGCAAAATAATTAATTGCCTATTCTATAAAAAGGGAAACTCTTATATTCTGTTTATCTTTTTGTAGCGGAAAAAGTTAAGTTGCTGAGATACAAATTATTGTTGTAAAATTTAAATTCATTGTTATTTTTTTTCACAATAACGCAAAACTTTATATTATTTAGGAATTGAATTTAGATATCGATTGAAATAATTTCTCTATTGGTTTAACCTCAAAGTATTAAAATTGATAAGAATTGGCAAACAGATAATATTTTCTTACGTGAATTAATGACTCATAATCAACGATATACGAATAAACTTTCACATCGTATTATATAAATTATTTTAAAAAATTACGTAAGTAAATTAAGACGCCATTATTACCACACCCAAAATTATGAAGGATTAATGGATTGTTATGTCATGTACCGTGAATGTAAGAGATGGAAGCTTTTATTATAATACAATCTAAACTACTTTTTCTAGCACAAATATTTTAACTCAATATTATTAATGAGACTGGGGCATAATTTCACTCTGACATTGAAAGGTAAATTATAAATGGTAACTTAAATTTTTCAGGTTTGTTTAAATGGATAAGTAATCTATATCTGAATTTTAGTTCTATTGGAAGATTAAGTTATTTATCCAAATGGTTGTAGTGTCTTTTATTATTTTGCATCGGAATTTTAACGAAGAAAATCTTATTTCTTAACTTTGAAAATTTATTCATGTTTCACGACGTGGTTTTTGCATGACGTTATTGAAAAGATTTTTTTGAAGACGCAAATATTTCGGAACAACAGGAGAATTTTAAACTTACTATGAACTTACAAAATTAGTTTCACTTTTTATTCTGTTGCTTCAACGAATAGAGAGAATTATTTTAACAAAAACTTTTAAACTGAACTTTTTATTTAATGAAAATAATTAATATTTATTTTGAATTTTATTGGTTACGTCACAGTACAACTTCACCCTTTTAACTAACCGTTACACAGTTTATACCCAAAATATATAGTTTTTGGGTTCGTCTTCTTATAGAGAGAGAGAGAGAAATATTTCATATCAAAATTTGTTAAAGATAAATGAAATAAATTAATTTTGTAACGTGTACAAAAATATTTCTAAATTTATTGAATTTAATATTTTTGGTCTCTTCAAATAATCAATTTTTTTTTAAGTGAATTGATTATTTTTTTATCTAATAATATTAATATTTATTTATTTATTAATATTTGCGAAGCAAAGGGAAATAAATTTAATACATATCTTATTTTTTTTTTTAGTGATTTAAGATAAAAAAAAAACAGGGGAAAAATGTGTGAAGGTGATTAATGTAAGTACAGATAATTAATATTATTTAAAAAACATAAATTTACAGGGTGGAACATTATGAAATTTATTAATTGAATAAATTAATAGAATTTTAAGTAACAAAATTTAGATGTCGATTTCTTATTTCAATTGATTATTTTTTTATTTCATGAAGGAGAAAGAAATTTAACACACATTTTTTTTTCCAAATTAAATTGTATTGTATTGTACTTGAATTTTTTATTAACCTATTACATCAACGACTAAGGTTACCACCTAGCATCTGCATATACATTTTAAATCGATTCGGCGCATTGCCTCCTCTTAGGAAACATGAAGATTTCCTCAGAAGTCGGATAAAACCTTATTATTAAATTTTAAAATGAAAAATAAGAATTCTATTGTTATTTTCTACATTAACTGTACCAGGACATTGTATCGTACTTTTCTATATCGAATGTACCACGACATTCTATTGTTTTTTTCTATATTAACTGTAGCAAAGAAAAAAAACCATTTAATTGTTCGTTCGGTTAAAAGCTTATCCTGCACACCGGCTGCACGTGATAGATGTTATTAATCATTGCCCAGTACTTTATGTGTGTTTAGTACATAATTAACTGAATGAAAAATTCCATCCCGCCCCGGTCGAGATTCGAATTCGGTAACTCCCGCTCCAAACGCAATCTCGTTGCCAATTTAAATGAAATCGTTTAAAACTTAGTATGTATAAATAATAACGTTCATTTCGGCGTTTATAATTTAGTTTGTGTCTGTACTTAGTTTATTCGATGTTAAGATAATAATTTTATGTAGAGCCACCCAGTAGTTTTTATTACGAAAATCTCTATAATTTAGTTTATTTATTATTGGTGATCTATGCTAATGCTACGGTCTCGTACAAAACACACAAAGCACGAAAAACTTAAAACAACACGATTTAACTTTGAATAAATAAATAAGAATAATTGTTAAGTTATACTTGAAGTTTGAGTAGTTTCTTATACTAGCATGAACTAATAAAATTTACGATTACAGATCTTTAGGAAGAAAAGAAGCAAGTAAATGCCTCCGACAATAATCCATCATTTGTAAATTGAAACAAATTATATATCGTATTTTTAACTTTTAAAAATGATTTTAAAGTTTTAAAAACAAAGTAATATAATAATCGCTATTGTTTAATTAAACCAGGAATACATGACTCAAGAAATAACTCTAAATGTGAGTATACATCGTTTCAAAATATTGAATAATTTAAATTAAATAAATTTCTTACTATGAATTAGATTCCTTTACAATTGTAATTGTAATTCGTATGTGTGTTCTTCCTCTTCTCCACCAGTCACAAAATATCCGCCGTATCGTGTTACCCTGAATAAATTTTTGAAAATATAATTTTTATTAAGTGAGCAAAATAATTAATTGCCTATTCTATAAAAAGGGAAACTCTTATATTCTGTTTATCTTTTTGTAGCGGAAAAAGTTAAGTAGCTGAGATACAAATTATTGTTGTAAAATTTAAATTCATTCTTATTCTTTTTCACAATAACGCAAAACTTTAAAATATTTAGGAATTGAATTTAGATGTCGATTGAAATAATTTTTCTATTGTTTTCACCTCAAAGTATTAAAATTGACAAACAGATAATATTTTCTTACGTGATTTAATGACTCATAATCAACGATATACGAATAAACTTTCACATCGTATTATATAAATTATTTAGAAAATTACGTAGGTAAATTAAGACCACACCCAAAATTATGAAGGATTAATGGATTGTTATGTCTTGTACCGTAAACGTAAGAAATGGAATCTTTTATTATAATACAATCTAAAGTACTTTTTCTAGCACAAATATTTTAACTCAATATTATTAATAAAAGTGGGGCATATTTTTACTCTGATATGGAAAGGCAAATTATAAATGGTAATTTAAAATTTTCCCGTTTGTTTAAATGGATATGTAATCTATATCGGAATTCTAGTTCTATTGGAGGATTAAGTTATTCATCCAAATGGTTGTAGTGTCTTTTATTATTTTGCATCTTAATTATTTCTTAACTTTGAACATTTATTCATGTTTCACGACGTGGCTTTTGCATGACGTTATTGAAAAGATTTTTTTTAAGACGCAAATATTACGGAACAACAGGAGAATTTTAAACTTACTCTGAACTTAATAAATTAGTTTCACTTTTTATTCTGTTGGTTCAACGTATAGCGATAATTATTTTAACAAAAACTTTTAAACTGAAATTTTATTTAATGAAAATAATTAATATTTATTTTGAACTTTATTGGTAATGTCACAGTACAACTTCAACCTTTTTACTATAAATGTTACACAATTTATACCCAAAATGTATAGTTTTTGGGTTCGTAGAAAGAGAGAAATATTTCTTATCAAAATTTGTTAAAAAAAAAGATAAATGAAATAAATGAATTTTGTTACCGTGTGCAAAAATATTTCTAAATTTATTGAATTTAATTTTTTCTGTTTCTTCAAATAATTAATTTTTTTTTAAGTGAATTGATTATTTTCTTATCTAATAATGTTAATATTTATTTATTTATTAATATTTGCGAAGCAAAGGGAAATAAATTTAATACATATCTTTTTTTTTTCTTTAGTTATTTGAGATAAAAAAAACAGGGGAAAAATGGGTGAAGGTGAGTAATGTAAATACAGATAATTAATATTATTTAAATAACAGAAATTTACAGGGTGGAACATTATGAAATTTATAAATTGAATAAAATATTAGAATTTTATGTAACAAAATTTAGATGTCGATTTCTTAATTCAATTGATTATTTTCTTATCCCATGAAGGAGAAAGAAATTTAACACACATTTTTTTTTTCCAAATTAAATTGTATTGTATTTTACTTGAATTTTTTATTGACCTAGTACATCAACGGCTAAGGTGACCCTTAGCATCTGCATATGCATTTTATATCGATTCGGCGCATTGCCTCCTCTTAGGAAACATGAAGATTTCCTAAGAAGAATCGTTCGGTTAAAAGCTTATCTTGCACACCGGCCGGAGGTCATACATGTTATTAATCATTGCCCACTACTTTATGTGTGTTTAGTACATAATGTGGTATATATCCATACTCTCGATATTCTATGATACTTGGAATATTTATTAAATTATACCAAATTAATTTAATTAAATTGAATTATTAAATTATACCAAATATTATTACCAATTATATTGTTATAGTATTGTATAAATATCAACTTTGAATTTAAATGTATTAGTATGTTAGTTGTAATTATAAATCAAAAAGGATTGATTAACTCTTCTTGATCAAACCGTCTCACGAACAACATATAAAAAAAATATAAAATAAATTATATTATTGAATTATTGAATTCATTTTAATCCAAATATTAAAACAGAATTTATTATTATGTATAAATATATATATATATATAACAGCAGAATGAAAAATTACATCCCGCCTCGGTCGAGAATCGAACTCGGTACCTCCCGCCCCAAACGCAATCACGCTGCCAAATTAAATGAAATCGTTTATAACTTAGCATGTATAAATATACACGTTCATTTCGGCGTTTATAATTTTTAAAAATAATTTTTAATACCCATTGGTTTATGTCTGTACTTAGTTTATTCAATGTTAAGATAATAATTTTATGTAGAGCCGCCAAGTAGTTTTTATTACGAAAATCTCTATAATTTAGTTTAATTATTGGTGATCTATGCTAAAGCTACGGTCTCGTACAAAACACAAAAAACACGAAAAACTTAAAAAAACACGATTTAAATTTGAATAAATAAATAAGAATAATTTATAAGTTATACTTGAAGTTTGAGTAGTTTCTTAGCATGAACTACTAAAATTTACTACTAAATACCTCTGACGTTAATCAATCATTTGTAAATTAAAACAAATTATATATCGTATGTTTAACTTTTAAAAATGATTTTAAAGTTTAAAAAACAAAATAATATTACAATCACCCTTGCTTAATTAAACCAGGAATACATGACTCAAGAAATAACTCTAAACGTGAGTATACATCGTTTCAAAATATTGAATAATTTAAATTAAATAAATTTCTTACTATGAATTAGATTCCTTTACAATTGTAAATGTAATTCGTATGTGTGTTCTTCCTCTTCTCCACCAGTCACAAAATATCTGCCGTATCGTGTTAAACTGAATAAATTTTTGAAAATATAATTTTTATTAAATGAGCAAAATAATTAATTGCCTATTCTATAAAAAGGGAAACTTTTATATTCTGTTTATCTTTTTCTAGCGAAAAAATTTAAGTAGCTGAGATACAAATTATTGTTGTAAAATTTAAATTCATTCTTATTCTTTTTCACAATAACGCAAAACTTTAAAATATTTAGGAATTGAATTTAGATGTCGATTGAATTAATTTCTCTATTGGTTTTACCTCAAAGTATTAAAATTGAAAAACAGATAATATTTTCTTACGTGAATTAATGACTCATAATCAACGATATACGAATAAACTTTCTTATCGTATTATATAAATTATTTAGAAAATTACGTAAGTAAATTAAGACCACACCCAAAATTATGAAGGATTAATGGATTGTTATGTCTTGTACCGTGAATGTAAGAAATGGAATCATTTATTATAATACAATCTAAACTACTTTTTCTAGCACAAATATTTTATCTCAATATTATTAATGAGACTGGGGCATAATATCACTCTGACATGGAAAGGCTAATTATAAATGGTAACATAAATTTTTCGGGTTTGTTTAAATGGATAAGTAATCTATATCGGACTTATAGTTCTATTGGAGGATTAAGTTATTCATCCAAATGGTTGTAGTGTCTTTTATTATTTTGCATCGGAATTTTAACGAAGAAAATCTTATTTCTTAACTTTGAACATTTACTCATGTTTCACGACGTGGCTTTTGAATAACGTTATTGTAAAAGATTTTTTATAAGACGCAAATATTACGGAACTAAAAGAGAATTTTAAACTTACTCTGAACTTATTAAATTAGTTTCACTTTTTATTCTGTTGGATCAACGAATCGAAACAATTATTTTAACAAAAACTTTTAAACTGAACTATTTATTTAATGAAAATAATTTTATTGGTTACGTCACAGTACAACTTGACCCTTTTAACTAAACGTTACACAATTTATACCCATAATATATTATTTTTTGGTTCGTCTTCTTAGAGAGAGAGAGAAATATTTCTTATCAAAATTTGTTAAAAAAAAAGATAAATGAAATAAATGAATTTGGAACGTGTACAAAAATATTTCTAAATTTATTGAATTTAATATTTTCGGTTTCTTTAAATAATCAGTTGTTTTTTTAAATGAATTGATTATTTTTTTATCTAATAATATTAATATTTATTTATTTATTAATATTTGCGAAGCAAAGGGAAATAAATTTAATACATATCTTATTTTTTCTTTTAGTGATTTAAGATAAAAAAAAAACAGTGGAAAAATGCGTGAAGTTGATTAATTTAAGTTCAGATAATTAATATTATTTAAAAAACAGAAATTTACAGGATGGAGAGAGAAATATTTCTTATCAAAATTTGTTAAAAAAAAAGATAAATGAAATAAATAAATTTAGTTACCGTGTGCAAAAATATTTCTAAATTTATTGAACTTAATATTTTCGGTTTCTTCAAATAATCAATTTTTTTTTTAAGTGAATTGATTATTTTCTTATCTCATGAAATATATTTGCTAAGCAAAGGGAACTAAATTTAATACACATCTTTGTTTTTTTCTTTTAGTTATTTGAGATAAAAAAACAGGGGAAAAATGCGTGAAGGTGATTATTGTAAGTACAGATAATTAATATTATTTAATAAACAGAAATTTACAGGGTGAAAAGCAATAAATGATGATTTAAAAAATTTCATCTATGAAAACTGGAAATGTTGGGATTTATTCACAACGTTTTATAAATGTATCCATGTTCCATGCTGAATGTGATAATAACACAGGATCCAAATTTAAAGGTTAAAAGTATTATCTAGCCTAACAATTTCTTACAAATTTTAGAATTTTATAAAGAAAGTAAAATTAATTAAATTGAAAACTAGATAAAATATGTACGAGACCGTAGCTTTAGCATAGATCACCAATAATTAAATTAAATTATAGATATTTTCGTAATAAAAACTACTTGGCGGCTCCACATAAAATTATTATCCAAATTGCATTAAAAATGAACACCTAAATGAACGTGATTATTTATACATGCTAAGTTATAAACGATTTCATTTAATTTGGCAAAAAAAAAAAAGTTAAATTTCTTTCACTTTCATGAGATAAGAAAATAATCAATTGACTTAAGAAAACTGATTATTTGATAAAATTGAAAATATTAAATTCAATAATTTAGAAATATTTTTGTACACGTTACAAAATTAATTTATTTCATTTATCTTTTTTTTTAACAAATTTTGATAAGAAATATTTCTCTCTCTCTCTAAGAAGACGAACCAAAAAATAATATATTATGGGTATAAATTGTGTAACGGTTAGTTAAAAGGGTGAAGTTGTACTGTGACGTTACCAATAAAGTTCAAAATACATATTAATTATTGTCATTAAATAAAAAGTTCAGTTTAAAAGTTTTTGTTAAAATAATTGTTTCGATTCGTTGATCCAACAGAATAAAAAGTGAAATTAATTTAGTTAGTTCAGAATAAGTTTAAAATTCTCCTGTTAATCCTGTTAACGTAATATTTGCGTCTTATAAAAAATCTCTTCAATAACATTATTCAAAAGCCACGTTATCAAAATTCTTCTTATAAGATATTGTCTTCTAATTTTTTTTTATTTTAAATTCAGAACGTGTGGTATTAAAGTGAATAGCACGATAAATTTTTTTTAGGGAAATTTGTAGTTTTGCTTTTGGATCATAGATGGAGCAACAATACGCATTTGTAAAATCAACCAATTTATTTGAAAATTATTTAATATAAAATATTTTATCTTAATGTATAAAACAAAATTAATATTTTTTAGTATTTAAAATAATATTTACATATTAATTCGAGAGGATATAAAAATGAATCATTTTTCGCATTAAATGAATCATCATCAACTTACTTACGATAAACATTTAGTAAATTAGACAGTTCACTTCAATTATATTCATTGATTCGGATTCATTAAAACGATCATCCGTCTTGTTAAGTCAACAATTAAAGATTAAAATTAATTTTTAGTTTCTTTTCTTTTCTATTCTTTAATCAAAAAAATTATAAATAAATTTATGGTGAAATTGATTGAAACCAGAACTTTAAACTTGACACTGTAGGTCAGGAGATCAATCTGGATAGTGAAAGGTCTTCGAGTTCTTGAGACTCGACTGTTGTTTACAGAAGTTTTTTTTCCAGTCAATCAATTTTTCCTTAATAAACTTTTATTAATATTTTCTTATTCTAAACTTAATTATTTTTTCCCCGCCTCTTTAATTCTTTGTAATCAAATTTATTTAGTTTAATTAATTACAAAGAACGAAATCATTAAAATTTTAAATTTTTTTTTAATCTTTGAACGAAATTTTGATTGGACAATCAATTGTTGATTGTGCACAATTTTTCAATCTATTTCTTAACTTTAACTAAATTACATTAATTAATTAATTATAATTAATTTATATATAAAAATCTCTTACATTATTAAAATTTATGTCATTATCCTAAATCCTACCAACAAATAAATCAGTTAATCAATTCAAAGTCTTCGTCCCTTCACAAAAGGAACACAATTGGATCAATTCTATTTTACATCACTTATTTTAATCTCTGGCCCAACTTCTTCTTCTTTGTATTATTTTTGTTTCTATTTTTAAATGAAATTATTAAATTTAATTTATTTTTTGTCTCCCTCTTTTTTGAGATTCCATGAAAAGTCAGTTGTGCAGACAATTTTAGAATTGATCCAAATGTAATTAAATTAAAATAAAGTCATATCAGATATTATGTGGTACCGTTAGTTGGTTATTTTCTTAAATTTTATTAAAAAAAATTTTTACTAAAAGTAAAAGTCTTGTTGTTGTTAAAAAAAATTGGAACCAAAAAATTTTGTGTTTTTTTTTCATTTTTTTTGTTGAAATTTTTTTTTTTTTATTAAAAAAAAAGAAAAAAAACGAAATTTTAATTATTCACTTAAGATTTTAAAGTTTTCTCACTTGTTCACTTGTAAAGGTTTCAAAGTAAAGTGGAGGAAATTCAACAAAATCATGTGAATTAAATTAATTTTCTTTCATTGAATATTTTCTATTAAATATTCTGCCACTTCTAATTTGTTACGTTTAGTAGCTAAATCTAATAATGCTGTCTCACCCTCTATATCAGTTGCGTTTATATCGCATTTATTATTTTCTATTAAATATTTTACGATTTCTAAATGAGTAAGCAGCTAAATGTAACACTGTCCAATAAACACAATCAACTACATTACAATTAGCCACATTCTCTATAAGAAATTTCATCAGTTCATAATGTCCACAGTAAACATGTAAAGCATGTAAAGATGTTCCCCAACCACAACTAAAATTAATATCAGCCCCATAATTTATAACTAATAATTTCACAAGATCCAAATTACGATCTCTGTGGCAATAAATAAAGGTGGCCGTTCATTTATTAACTTTAGATCCACATTTGTTATTTTCTGTTCCATTAAATTTTTAATTTGTTCCTTTTTTAAATCTTTTAATAAATTATTTAAACTTTCAACATTCCCACTTCTTAATGCGGAATAAAACTTTGCATGCAGTAAATATTCATCATTATATGGGTAACAATATTTAACTAAATCAACGTGACCATAAAAAAAAGTTTTTACACAAATTTCAGTTTTATTTTCTGCACCAAATTCAATTAAAACTTTTGTCATTCCTAAATTATTCTGCTGAATACAAATCTGTAAAGGAGTCTCGTAATGATACTTTGCAGAATTTAAATCTCTTGTAACTTTTCATTCGATTTCTTTTTAAAATGATTCAGAATTTTTTTCACTGCATCAATATTTCCACTTTCAACAATTAAATGGAAGGGAGTCGTTTTATCATCATCATCTTTATACTCAAAGAAAAATTCATCAATTATTTCACCATAATCAGAAGCATAACTCCAAATTGATAGTAAATGAATGTCATCAACATACCAAAAATTAAATCCTAATAATTTAAGAGCATTCTTTAAGACATCCGTCTCCTTTCCCTTTTCTTTTAGTTGAAGTCTGATTACTTCCTGTACCAATCTATGAATACTTAACACGCGATCTTTAATGTTGATCATTGAATACTTTAAAAGCAAATCAATTGCATCCTCTCGCTTTTCTTCATCTTTTATTAATTCTGAAAAAATCTTATCTGGTTTCATGGAATCTGGAACAAGATACGCCATAATTTCAATTATTTTAATTGAATCTTCGTTTTCTTTTTCAATATTTTTCAACGTGATGTTCCACGCTGTTAGAATTTATTATACTGACTGTTTTCATGGCGGTGCTCAAGTAATTTTGTTTTTAACAATTCATCTTTGTACGCTTTCAGATAATCACTAATGCCAAATGTCTCTCCGTGGAACTTTTTTCCCCTTTCATCTTTCATTTTAATGTACGCAACTGCTTGTCCTAAAGCAAGCGGAAAAAAATCTAAATCTTTTGCCAAAGTCTTGATTTATTGAATTGTTTATTTTGTCTAAAGCGTTTTTTATTAAGTCAAGAGCTTCATTAGAAGTGAAATATTCTAAATTAATAACATCGATCGCACCTGTGTCAGCTAACCGCCACTTCTGATTACGGGAAGATATTAAAATGTGTGGTGCTTGAATATTAGACGGCAAGCATAATGGTAGAAAGTCTTTTATTATTTTGTATTTTTCTGCATTGTCAAATATATATAAACATTTTTGTTTTCCAAATCTCGTATAAACATCTTCAGTAATCGATGCAACATCCTTCAACTTTTCTTTCTGTTCTGTATCTTTTTCTGTAACAGGGATGTGTAGTTTTTTAGCTAATCTAGTAAAGGAGTCCTTTAAACTTTCATGAGTTTCAGAATTGATCCAGATCAGATTACCGTCATATGCATCCTGAGATTGAATGGCATATTTTCTGGAAAGTTTACTCTTTCCAATTCCACCTAAGCCACTAAGTGGTTTGTGAAATTACGGCACTCCCTGTCGCGTGGTGTAGATTTCGATGCAGTGTTTTAAGAATTTCAATTCTTCCGGTAAAAGTTGTCACAGGTTTCCTCATGTAACAAACCAGACGTGTTTTGTTTTATGTTGATCATTTTTAGTAGCTTCGTTTTTAATGATATTTTTTATTTCTCTAACATCTGCAGCTATTTCGGTCGTATTCTCATTAGTGTTTTCAATTGTCGGTTTAATTTCACTAATATTCGCTTTAACTTGAATTAAGTCTGTGTGTATGTTTTCAATTGTTAGTTTAAGATTAATTGAATTTGTCATCCACAGCGTATTGTTATCAACTTTTTCAAGAATTTTAGTCTCATTAATACTCCAAACTTTATCTTCACCATTAATGATTCTCAATATATTTTCCAATCGTTGTTTTAGCACATTTTTTCTTAAATCACAATTTGTAATCTGTTCTTCACCTGACGCATATGTTTTAATTGAAAACTCTTTAAAAAATTTCCCAAGAAAAAGGAAAACGATAACTAAAGTTACAAGACGAACCTTTTCTGTAGTAGAATTTTTTTGGTTCATCTTGGTTAATTTCCAAGATGAATTGAATAAAATAATAGAATTTGATGTAATAAAATTTGGAGGCCTATTGAAATAATTTTTCTATTGGTTTTACCTGAAAGTATGAAAATTGATATGAATTGGCAAACAGATAATATTTTCTTACGTGGATTAATGACCCATAATCAACGATATATGAATAAACTTTCTCATCGTATTACATAAATTATTTAGAAAATTACGAAACTAAATTAAGACGCCATTATTACCACACCTAAAATTATGAAGGATTGATGGATTGTTATGTCTTGAACCGTGAATGTAAGAAATTGAATCTTTTATTATAATACAATCTAAACAACTTTTTCTAGCACAAATATTTTAACTCTAACTTTAAAGGCAAATTATAAATGGTAACTTAAATTTTTCCGATTTGTTTAAATGGATAAGTAATCTATATCGGAATTCTAGTTCTATTGGAGGATTAAATTATTCATCCAAATGGTTGTAGTGTCTTTTGTTATTTTGCATCGGAATTTTAACGAAGATAATCTTATTTCTTAACATTTAACGTTATTGAAAAGATTTTTTATAAGACGCAAATATTACAGAACAGCAGTAGAATTTTAAACTTACTAAATTAATTTCACTTTTTATTCGAATAGTGATAATTATTTAACAAAAAAAAAAACATTTAAACTGAACTTTTTATTTAATGAAAATAATTAATATTTATTTTGAATTTTATTGGTTACGTCACAGTACAACTTCACCCTTTTAACTTAACGTTACACAATTTATACCCAGAATATATGGTTTTTTGGTTCGTCTTCTTATCTTTCTTATCAAAATTATTAAAAAAAAAGTTAAATGAAATAAATGAATTTTGTAACGTGTTCAAAAATATTTCTAAATTTATTGAATTTAATATTTTCGGTTTCTTTAAATAATCAGTTTTTTTTTAAATGAATTGATTATTTTCTTATTTCATGAAATATATTTGCGAACCAAAGGGAAATAAATTTAATACACATCTTTGTTTTCCTTTTTCTTTTCTTTTAGTTATTTGAGATAAAAAAAAAACAGGGGAAAAATGGGTGAAGGTGAGTAATGTAAATACAAATAATTAATATTATTTAAATAACAGAAATTAACAGGGTGGAACATTATGAAATTTTAGTTTAAATTTTAGTTTAATTATTTGTCTCTTTTCTTCAACAGATTCTCTACGAAAACAAAACATGAATAAAAAATTAAATCAAATCGATAAAAAAATAATTACGGATTCTAATTCATGGCGGTAAGAAATTTATTCTATTTAAATTATTCAAGATTTTTAAACGATTGTTTCTTTTATAGAAAATCATCCAAATTCTAAATAATTTAAGAAAATATTTATCATCGAAATCCAGAATTTATTAATCCAGTAATAATTAAAAATGGCTGAACGTGAGGATCCAGATGACAACAATGGAGACTTAATTGGAAGACTTAAAGTTTTTTGTGAATGTTTTGTAAAATATTTCGAAAAAGAATTAAACGAATTTGAAGCTCTGGGTGGAACACATGAAATAGGAAAGATGGTGAATAACTGCCACAAATTCGAGTCATTAATTGGTTCCACAAAATTTGCAACTAATCACAGCTCTAAATTAAGCTCTAAAAAAATACCACAACAGAAAATGTTCGTCTTGTAACTTTAGTTATCGATTTTCTTCTCCTTGGGAAACTTTTACAGAGTTTTCAGTTAAGACATATGCATCAGGTGAAGAACCCACCATCAATTATGATTTAACAACAGATGAGCTAGAGCAACAATTGGAAAATATATTGAGAATCATTAATGGTGAAGATAAAGTGTGAATATTAATGAGACAACAACTAAAATTCTTAAATAGTTGATAACAATACGCTGTGGGTGTCTAATGTTGCCACAAATTTAATTAATCTTAAACCAACAATTGAAAACATACACACAGACACAATTCAAGTTAAAGCGGATATTATTGAAATTAAACTGACAATTGAAAACACTAATGAGAATACGACCCAAATAGCTGCAGATGTTAATGAAATAAAAAATATCATTAAAAACAAAGCTACTAAAAATGATCAACATAAAACGAAACACGTCTGGTTTGACATGAGGAAACCTGTGACAACTTTTACCGGAAGAATTGAAATTCTTAAAACACTTCATCGAAATCTACAGTACGCGACAGGGAGTGCCGTAATCTCACAAACCACTTCCGATAGTGGCTTATATGGAATTGGAGTGAACTTTCCAGAAAGTATGCTATTAAATATCAGGATGCATTTGACGGTAATCTGATCTGGATCAATTCTAAAACTCATGAAAGTTTAAAAGACTCCTTTACTAGATTAGCTAAAAAACTACACATCCCTGTTACAGAAAAAGATACAGAACAGAAAGAAAAGTTGAAGGATGTTGCATCGATTACTGAAGATGTTTATACGAGATTTGGAAAACAAAAATGTTTATTTATATTTGACAATGCAGAAAAATACAAAATAATAAAAGACTTTCTACCATTATGCTTGCCGTCTAATATTCAAGCACCACACAGGTGCGAGCGATGTGATTAATTTAGAATATTTCACTTCTAATGAAGCTCTTGACTTCATAAAAAACGCTTTAGACAAAATAAATAATTCAACTGAAGACGAAATCAAGACTTTGGCAAAAGATTTAGATTATTTTCAGCTTGCTTTAGTTCAAGCAGTTGCGTACATTAAAATGAAAGATGAAAGGGAAAAAAAGTTCCGCGGACAGATATTTGGCGTTAGTGATTATCTGAAAGCGTACAAATATGAATCGTTTAAAACTAAATTACTTGAGCACTGCCATGAAAACAGTCAGTATAATAAGACTGTTCTAACAACATGGAACATCACGTTAAAAAACATTCAAAAAGAAAACAAAGATTCAATTGAAATAATTGAAATTATGGCGTACCTTGTTCCAGATTCTATAAAACCAGATAAGATTTTTTCAGAATTAATGAAAGATGAAGAAAAGTGAGAGGATGCAATTGATTTGCTTTAAAAATATTCAAAATTAAAGACCGCGTGTTAAGTATTCATAGATTAGTACAGGAAGTAATCAGACTTCAACTAAAAGAAAAGGGAAAGGAGACGGATGTCTTAAAGAATGCTCTTAAATTATTAGGATTTGATTTTGGGTATGTTGATGACATTCATTTAATATCAATTTGGAGTTATGCTTCTGATTATGGTGAAATAATTGGTGAATTTTTCTTTAAGTATAAAGATGATGATGAAAACGACTCCCTTCCATTTAATTGTTGAAAGTGGTAATATTGATGCAGTGAAAAAAATTCTGAATTATCATAAAAAGAAATCGAATGAAAAGTTACAAGAGATTTTAAATTCTACAAAGTGTCATTACGAAACTATTTTACAGATTTCTATTCAGCACAATAATTTAGAAATGATAAAAGTTTTACCGACCAAAGTGGGAGCATGGCAACATGCTGGCGTTTGGAGCGGGAGGTACCGAGTTCGAATCTCGACCGAGGCGGGATGGAATTTTTCATTCGGCTAATTATGTACTAAACACACATATGCAGTGGGCAATGTTTAATAACATCTATGACCCTCTGGTTGGTGTGCAGGATTCGGTTTAAACCGAACGATTCTTCTTAGGAAATCTGCATGTTTCCTAAGAGCTGGCAATGTGCCGAATCAGGTATAAAAATGCATGTGCAGATGCTAGGTGGTTCAGATTCCACCTCAAAAATAGTAGGTCTCGTCCTGATTTGACTTAATAAAGGTTTGTCCAGGTAGTCTGGTTGCCTGGTGTGAAAAAGTGGACGTTAAATAAAACAATTCTTGATGCAAGTCAAGTACAAAGAGAAAAAAAAAAAAAAAAAAAAAAAAAAAGTTTTAATTGAATTTGGTGCAGAAAATAAAATTGAAATTTGTGTAAAAATTTTTTTTTTGGTCACGTTGATTTAGTTAAATATTTTTAACCATATAATGATGAATATTTACTGCATGCAAAGTTTTATTCCGCATTAAGAAGTGGGAATGTTGAAAGTTTAAATAATTAATTAAAAGATTTAAAAAAGGAACAAATTAAAAATTTAATGGAACAGAAAATAACAAATGTGGATCTAAAGTTAATAAATGAACAGCCTCCTTTATTTATTGCCACAGAGATCGTAATTTAGATCTTGTGAAATTATTAGTTATAAATTATGGGGCTGATATTAATTTTAGTTGTGGTTGGGGAACATCTTTACATGCTTCGGTTTACAGTGGACATTATGAACTGATGAAATTTCTTATAGAGAATGTGGCTAATTGTAATGTAGTTGATTGTGATTATTGGACAGTGCTACATTTAGCTGCTTACTCGTGTCATTTAGAAATCGTAAAATATTTAATAGAAAATAATAAATGCGATATAAATGCAACTGATATAGAGGGTGAGACATTAGATTTAGCTACTAAACGTAACAAATTAGAAGTGGCAGAATATTTAATAGAAAATATTCAATGAAAGAAAATTAATTTACTTCACATGATTGTGTTAAATTTCTTCCACTTCACTTTGATACCTTTACAAGTGAACAAATGAGAAAAATTTAAAATCTTAAGTGAAAAATTAAAATTTCGTTTTTTTTTAATTTTTTTCAAGGAAAAAAAAAATTTTTCAACAAAAAAAATTAAAAAAAAAACACAAATTTTTTTTTTAAATTTCTTTCAATTTTCTATTTTTCTTTAATTGTGGAAATAATCGTAAGAATTTTAATAAAAAAATTTTAAAAATCGTACGAAAAAAAAATGGAAATTTTTTAAGGTAAATAATTTTTTGGTCTCAATTTTTTTTTAACAACAACAACACATTTATTTTAAGTAAAAAATTTTGCTTATATTTTAATTTTTTTGAAAAATTAAATTGACACAAATATTCGTAATTAAATGAACTTTCATAAACAAATAATAATTTATTTTATGAAATGGAAAATTATTGGTGTTTTAAACGGATAAATTGGAAAAATTGAAAATAAAAAAAAATCAAAATGTTTATAAAAAAAAAATTTCACCATTGGAGAAAAATGTAAAATTTTCAAAATTTCCTTAATTTATAAATTTTTTAAGAATTATTTAAGAAAAAAAAATCCAACTAACGGTACCACATAATATATGATATGACTTTACTTGAATTTAATTACATTTGGATCAATTCTAAAATTGTCTGCACAACTGACTTTTTTTTTCTTTCATTTTTTTTTTACCAAATAAATTCTAATTCATGATTATGAGGAAAAAAATGAAGAAAAAGAAAAAAGAAATAAAAAATAAACTGGAAATTTTCATAAAAACAAAAAATTTCAGAAAACAAAAGAATGAAAAATTTCCTTAATTTCCATTTGAAAATTCAGTTTGGTTCGTTTTTTTTTTTTATTTTAAATTTGTGAAAATAACCAACTAATGGGCATTAGCATCCAGTGTTGTGATTCTTCTTTTAGTTAACTTTTTTCTCTTTCATTCCAAATTTCAACGCAGCGAATGGAAAAAAAATTAACAGAAAAATAAAATTGGTTCATTTAATTTTTGTGTGGAATTTACCATGGAATCTCAATAAAGAGAGTTAGAGGGAGACAGAAAATAAATTAAATTTAATAATTTCATTTAAAAATAGAAACAAAAATAATAAAAAGAAAAAGAAGAAGAAGTTGGGTCAGAGATTAAAATAATTGATGTAAAATAGAATTGATCCAATTGTGTTCCATTTGTGAAGGGACGAAGACTTTGAATTGATTAACTGATTTAATTGTTGGTAGGATTTAGGATAATGACATAAATTTTAATAATTTAAGATATTTTTATATATAAATTAATTATAATTAATTAATTAATGTAATTTAGTTAAAGTTAAGAAATAGATTGAAAAATTGTGCACAATCAACAATTGATTGTCCAATCAAAATTTCGTTCAAAGATTAAAAAATAGTTTAAAATTTTAATGATTTCGTTCTTTGTAATTAATTAAACTGAATAAATTTGATTACAAAGAATTAAAGAGGCGGGGAAAAAATCATTAAGTTTAGAATAAGAAAATATTAATAAAAGTTTATTAAGGAAAAATTGATTGACTGAAAAACAAACTTCTGTAAACAACAGTCGAGACTCAAGAACTCGGGGACCTTTCACTATCCAGATTGACCCCCTGACCTACAGTGTCAAGTCTGAAGTTCTGTTTTCAATCAATTTCACCATAAATTTATTTATAATTTTTTTGATTAAAGAATAAAAAGAAAAGAAACCAAAAATTAATTTTAATCTTTAATTGTTGACTTAACAAAACGGATGATCGTTATAAATGAATTCGAATCAATGAATATAATTAAAGTGAACTGTCTAATTTACTAAATGTTGATCGTAAGTAGGTTGATGATGATTCATTTAATACGAAAAATGATCCATTTTTATGATTGGTCACTTTGTAAAAGGTTTCACCCTGGTATTTTTATTAATTATTACAATTAATCTTAATTATTAAACTTAAACATTAAAAACATTTTTTGTATATTTTGTATTGTTTGTATTTTTTTTTCATTTTTAAATTTTTAAATAAAATAAAAAATTGTTCTTTTTTTAATATTTTTTTTCTTTTAATTGATTTTTTATTTTTATTTGATGGTGGAACTTATAAGTAGAATTTTGATAAAAAAGATTTATAAAAATCAAATTTACACAAATATTGGTAATTAAATGTACTTTCATTAAAAACTAATAAAGTGAACGTGATTTAAATGGAAAAAATAATAAAGGAAAAATTAAGAAAACGGATGTTTATGGATGTTGTTTTTGTCAATTATAATTAATGACAAATATGATAAAATGGCATAAATCTAATGAGAAAATTAGCAGGAACAACATGGGGAGCACATCCTTTAAGTCTACTGAGAATATATTACGCATTAATAAGATCACATTTAGATTATTCAAGCATGCTAATAAATACAGCAACATCTAAAAGACTTGAAATATTGCAAAAAATTCAGAATAAAGCGCTTCGAATAGCATTAGGATGTATGATTTCTACTCCAACATACATATTAAATTCAGAGGCTAATGAATTACCTGTTATAAATAGACAACAATTCATAGCGGATAAATTTCTATTAAAAAGAGCGTCAATACCATCACACGAAATACATAATAAATTAGAAAAATTAAACCTTTTGATACCAGTAGCAAGTTATTGGTTGTTGAAAAATAAACCATCATTAATAAATAGTAAAAAAAAAATTGATAAACTGGAAATAGAAACATACACAAACCAACCTTTCTATCAGGCCGAATATGAACTGAGTTTGAAAGAATTAAATATTGATGTGAGGACATTTAAAAAAACAGATAATAAGAAAGAATTAAATGAAAAGCTACTGAAAAAATTACAAAAGAAACAATTCCATATAGTGCTATACACAGATGGATCAGTAGATCGAACGCAAAATAAGTCTGGATTTTGTGTGTATGATGATACAAATATCGTAACATACAAAGGTAAAATAAATCGTAATACATCTTCGTATTATGTAGAAGTATTAGCCATAAATAAAGCTTTACAAATAGCACACGACTTAAAACCTTATAATAAAAATATCATAATTTTCTCTGACTCAAAATCTGCACTAGAAACATTAAAAAATGTGACTTATAAAAATAATAATAAACACATAATAATAAACATTAAAAACAAATATAAACAAATAAGTGACAACAACAACAATATTGAATTTGTTTGGGTGCCAAGCCATAATGGTATTGTAGGGAACGAAATGGCGGACATTGGTGCCAAAGAAGCCATACGGGAAGAGGTACAGACATATACAGTAGTACCGTATGAAGAGTGTTTTGATGAGATTCTACAGACAAATAAAAGAGATTGGTATATAAAATATCAAGATGTAAGTCTGACGAAGGTAAGGGACTATAGAGAAATTCAAGTAACACCGATGAATAAGATCTGGTTCAAGGACATCACAAACAGATGACACATCGTAACGAGAATAAGATTAAGAACAACACACTGTAAAACTCCTCAACATTTAAAAAAAATTAAAATAATGAAAGACAATAAATGTGAATGCGGAAATATTGGTTCTTTGGATCATATATTATTTCAGTGTAAAAAATATGAAAATAACATTAATATGCTTATTAAAAAGCTAAGCAAATATACAACAATGCCCGTAAATGTTAAAAATATTATTTATGATCCAACTAGTGAAATGACTAAGAAATTGGTGAAACATATCAAGAAATGTGAAATAAAATTATAATTAAGAATTAAAAAAAAATAAATAAATAAACAAAAATCTAAAATATATTGTATTAAGGTTTTCTGACCAAAGAGTGATTCCTCTTAGGTTCAATAATAAATAATTAAATATAAAAAAAAAAAGACAAATATGATATAATTTCTGTGTTTATGTTGTTTTGTGGATTGGAGAAAATGCTGGAGGATGCTAACAAATATACAAGCATCTGGAGAAAATGCTGGAGGATGCTAACAAATATACAAAATTGATAATTTTCATGAATTTGTAGGTAAATATTTATGCAGCTGGAAACTTAAGTAAATAAATTCTTTTTATTCAATGTAATAGTCGTAACATTTATTTGTTTTGTCTTGAGTTTTAAAATCAAACACGGTGTCCTTTCTTATAAGCTGTACAGAAAACACATAAAAAAATATACAGTTGACAAATTTGATTTAAAAATGGGACGGGACAAAATAATTTTAGAGAAAGAAAATCACTAACGTTAAACGTTGAAACATATTTTTGTTTCTTCTTTACTAGACAGACAGATGGAATTTTTAGTACTTTTAATACTAAATCTGTCAATGATAGATTTGGGTTATTTGTTGTTATTTTATAAATTGTTGAATCATTATTTTTTGTTAAATTTAATAATGGATTGGAATTCTATAATTATGTCTAAATAATCACCACTGTAAAATTCTAAATAAATGAAAATTATTGAAAAATAACATTTAAAAAGCATTTAAAATTGAATAATTCTAAAGAATGAATTTAATTAATAAATGCAGTGAAGAATAACTTTAATTATAATTAGTAATATTACAAATGGAATCTTAGAATAATTTCTTACTGAACCACGCTCTTTCATTCTCCCACACTTTCCACTCATTTTACATTCATTTAAATTTAAAGTAAAAATTTATGAAAATAAAATTAATAAATGTGCTTTTGTTTATTTTAGAAGTTTTTAGTTATGAAGTAGCCGCCGCCGAAATTTATAGTTTAGTTTTTAGTAACAGTTAGCCCTAAATGTCCGCAAAAAAATTTTATTTTAGAACTTTGTGTCTTTATTTTAAAAAAAAACGTCGTACTAGATTTGATTCTTTTAGTTAAGTAAATTTATTTGTGAATTTAATGAAAATTATTAAAAAAACAAAAACAGAAGAAAAACACAATTTTATTTGATTTTAGTTTAAAAAAAAATATGAAAGAATTTTGATTTACAAACCAAATAAACATTACAACTAATTAAAATTAAAGTGTCTCGGTTGTGGCATAGAAAGTCTTTCAGTCAATCAATTTTTCTATAATAAAAAAAAACTTTAATATAAATTTAAAAATTTTAATGGCAAGGAGAAAGTAAATGTTGTAAATTCATTTACAAGACTTCTAAAGAAATTTAAATTACAACTTTTTTTTACTTCTTTTTTTTTTTACCTAATAGAATTAAGCGAAAATCTTACCATTTCTTAATAGATTCTCCATTCAGGACCATTCGTTGGCTTATAGCAAAAGAGTTTCCTTCTCACTCTTACCTATATTAACGCATGCTAATAAATCACAATGCATTGAAAAGAAAAAAAAAATCAGAGGAGGAAACAAAAGAGGAAAAGATTGTGATGGAAATTTGCAAATGGTTGAGTCAATTTAAAGAAAAACAAATTTATTATTTTTAAATTATCAAAAATTTTATTCATTTAATTGTGTTTATTGAGTTTTACAATTTTGTGATGTTAGTGTCATTGACGTTAATTTCTAACTTAAACTAATTAGCATTCTAAAGTGAATCATTTTTTTGACATATAAAAAAAAATTAAACCCGCATGTGACACGATACAATTATTTGTTTTTTTTTCTTTAAACTTTATTTTGACTAATTTTCTATAAGCGAAAAACTTTTATAAATTAATTTAATTATATTTTTATTCTAAATTCAGTCAATTAAATTAAAAATTTAATCCTTTTATAAGTTAATTCATCCAACAACAATTATCCCTGAATTTCTTTTCTATTGAATTATATTCTCACAAAGTCACTTTGTATTCATGATTGAACAGAAAATTTAAGGCAAAACCGATTCTAAAATTACAAAAAAAAAATTAAAAAGTGAATTATATTTAAGAAAAGTGATCTTGATGCTGGTGGTGGTACCGTTAGTTAAATATTTTCACAAACTTAATTAAAAAAAAAATAAAAAAAGGATTTTTCAAATGGAAAATTAAGGAAATTTTTCATTCTTTTGTTTGGTGAAATTTTGAAGTTTTTTTTTACTTTTAAAATTTTTTTCTTGTATTTTCATTTAAAACTTTTAGAAATTTCTATTTATAGAATAAATTATTAATTATTTATGAAAGTACAATCAATTAGCAATTTTTGTATAAATTTTGTTTTTGGTAAAAATTTAAAATTAATAAAATTTTAAATAAAATAAAAAAAATTGTTGTTGGCGTAGAAGAAAATTGAACAAAAAATGATTTTTATTAACAAAAAAAAAAGGGAATTTGTTGTTGTCCGATTTTAATCAATTATCGATTAAAATTCTTTCTATAATTTCCACTTTCAAATAAAAAACCAAAAATCAAAGGAAAATCATAATTTTTTTTTTTTTAATTTTTTTAAATTTTGTTTGTTGAATTTTGTTGTTGTTAAAAAAAAGGTTTTGATTTTCAGTCAATCAATATTTCCTTAATAAACTTTTATTAATTTTTTTCTCATTTTATTCTTAATGATTTTTTTTCCGCCTCCTCTTTAATTGTTTATAATCAAATTTATTCAGTTTAATTAATTAAAAAAAAAAGCCAGGATTTCATTAAAATTTGAAATTATTTCTTAATTTTAAAGAAAATTTTGATTTGGACAATCGATTGTTGATTGTGCACAATATTTTTCACACTTTTTTCTTAACTTTAACTAAATTACATTAAATTTAATTAATTAATTTAAATACAAAAATATCTAACTTTATTTAAAATTTATGTCATTTTACTAAATCCAACCAACAATTAAATCAGTTAATCAATACAAAGTCCAAAATTTAAATTTAATTTAATTTCTGTCTCCCTCTCTCTCTCTCTCTCTCTTTCTCTCTCTCTATTGTGATTTGATGATTTTCCAACCAAAAATTAAATGAACCAATTTAATTTTTCTGTTAATTTTTCTGTTAATTTTTTTCCATTCTTTGCAAATTTAAATTCAGAATGAAAGAGAAAAAAGTTAAATAAAAGAAGAATCACAACACTGGATGCTGATGCCCATTAGTTGGTTATTTTCACAAATTTAAAATAAGAAGAAAAAAAATAACCAAACTGAATTTTCAAATTGAAATTAACGGAAATTTTTCATTCTTTTGTTTTCTGAATTTTTTGGTTTTTATGAAAATTTCTAGTTTTTGTTGTTGTTTTTATTTCATTGTTTTTCTACACATAATAATGAATGTTGATCGTATTAGAATTTATTTGGTAAAAAAAATAATGAAAAATGAAAAAAAAATTCTAAAATAAAAGTCAGATGTACAGATGTTGTGGATGTTCACAATAAAAGTGTAATTGTTGATTAAACATGTTTTTATTTAGTGCTTCTCTGTACAAGTTCAGATCAAGAGTGACATTTTTAATCCCATTTAAAGATCAATTTTTAATTATGCAATTATCGATTATTCAACTATCGATACAATAATCGATACAATAATTCATTTATATGTGAATGTAATCAATAACAATTCATTTATAACACAACGCATTCTATTTACATATATTTTTTAGACAATTTTAGACAATTTTAGAATTGAATAAAATTGAAATAAAAGTAAAATTATATCAATGGTGGTACCGTCAGAAAAATATTTTCTGAAATTTTATGAAAAAAATTAACAAATGAAGAAAATTATGAAAATTTTACATTTTTCTCCAATGGTGAAATTTGTTTTTATCAACATTTTGATTATTTTTTTTATTTTCTTTATTTTTAGTTTAATTTTTCCCAGTATTTCCATTTTAAACACCGATAATTTTCAATTAAAAAAATAAATTATTATTTATTTATGAAAGTTCATTTAATAAGCAATATTTGAATTCATTTTGTTTTTCGTAAAAATGTTTTTTTTTTTTTTAAATTTTTTGAATTTTGTTTGTTGAATTTGTTTCATTATTTATTTTCGTTAAATATTCTACCATTTCTAATTCATCATTTTCAGTAGCTAAATCTAATGCTGTCTTACCCCAATTATTAGTTGCGTTTATATCGCATTTATTATTTTCTATTAAATATTTTCCGATTTCTAATTGACCCGAGAAAGCAGAATAATGTAACACTGTACGACCACATTCATCACCTTGATTACAATTGGCTCCATTCTCTATGAGAATTTTACATATTTCATAATTCCTAGCTAAAACAGCAGCATGTAAAATTGTTCTATTCCTTCTTCTAAAGTTAACATCAGCTTTATACTTTATAAATAATTTCACAATTTCTAAATTACCTCTCTTTGCGGCATAATGTAAAGGAGGATCTTGATATATAAACTTTGGAACTAGATTTGTTAATTTCTAGTCAAATATATTTAGAATTTGTTCATTTGTTAACTTTTCTAATAAATTATTTAAACTTTTCACATCTTTCCTTTTCAATGCTGAATAAAACTTTGCATTTAATAAATATTCATAATTATTTGGGTACAAATATTCAACGATTTCTACGCAGCCATTAAAAATAGTTTTTACACAAGTTATAGTATCTTGTTTTGCACCAAATTTTATTAAAACTTGTAACTTTTTATTCGAAGTCGTTTTAAAATGATTTAGAATTTTTTTAACTGAATCAATATCATCACTTTCAACAATATAATGGAAGAGAGTCGTTTTATAACAATCATCACTTTTATATTTAAAAAAAAACTTATCAATTATTTGACCATGATTACATGCATAACTCCAAACTGATAATAAATTACTGTTACCATACTCGCTTAGATGAAACCCTAATAATTCAAGAGCATCCACTAAGACATCCTTCTCTCTACTCTGGTCTTTCAATTGAAGTCTTATAACTTCTTGAACTAATCGATGAATACTTATAAATCAATTGCACTCTCTCGAATTTTTTGTTTTTTTATTAAATTTGTAAAAATCTTATCTGGTTTTATTGAATCAGGAACGAGGTACGCCATAATTTCAATTATTTTAATTGAATCTTCATTTTCTTTTTTAATATTTTTTAACGTGATGTCCCATGTTGTAAGAACCGTTTTGTGATATTGACTATTTTTATGACAGTGAAGTAATTGGACTTTAGTCGATGCATCTTGGTACTCTTTGAGATAATCTTTCACTTCAAATTTCGCCCTTCCATAACGTGTTGCGCTTATATTTTTCATTTGAATGTAAGCTATTGCTTGTCCTAAAGCAAGTGGAAAATTACCTAATTGGTTTCCTAAATTCATTATTTCGTCATCACCTGAATTATTTTCAGTTGGAATTTTTAATGCTTTTTTTATGAAGTCAAGAGATTCTTTAGAAGTGAAATATTCTAAATTAATTACACACACGTCTCCCGTATCAGCTACATTCCAATCCAGATTACGGGAAGTTATTAAAATATGTGGCTTTTGAGAAGGTAATGAAAACGGTAGAAATTCTTTAATTATTTCATATTCTTCCGCATTGTCGAATATAAATAAAGATTTTCTTTTTCCAAATCTCATATAAACATCTTCAGTAATCGATGAAACATCCCTCAACTTTTCTTTCTGTTCTGTATCTTTTTCTATCACAGGGATTTTTAGTTTTTTAGCTAATCTAGTAAAGGAGTCCTTTAGACTATCTTGTGTTTCTGAATTGATCCAGATCAGATTCCTGTCGTACGCATCCTGATATTTAATGGCGTACTTTCTTGAAAATTCACTCTTTCCTATTCCACCTAAACCACTCACAGAAGTTGCTTGTGAGATAACGGCACTACCTGCAACATTTTGTAATGATTTATGAACATCTTCTAGAACTTCCGTTCTTCCTGTAAAGGTTACCACAGGTTCTCTCATGTCAAACCAGATAGGATCCTTTTTGTGTTGATGATTTTTGGAAGCTTCGCTTTGAACTAATGAGTCTAAATTTGCAGTTATTTTATCAACTTTCGCTTTTACTTCAATTGTGTATAGGTAAGTATTTTCAATTTTCGGTTTAAGTTCATTTAAATTTGTGGAAACATCAGTCATCATCAGTGTATTGTTATCAACTCTTTTAAGAATTTTAGTTGTTGTCTCTTTAATATTCAAAACTATATCTTCACCATTAATGATTCTCAATATATTTTCCAATTGTTGCTTTAGCTCATCTTTTGTTAAATCATAATTGATGGTGGGTTCTTCACCTGATGCATATGTTTTAATTGAAAAATCATTAAAAGTTTCCCAAAAAAAAGAAAAACGATAACTAAAGGTACAAGGAGAACCTTTTCGGTTGTAGTATTTTTTGGATCCGTCTTGATTAATTTCTAGGATCCCCACGTCTTCATATAATTCTGACGTATAATATTGATTATTTTGATATTTTATTATATGCCCAGTTTTAGATTTACCAAGAACAACTCCCTCTGTTATAACTTTACAAAAGGTTTTTCTATTTATTTTGTTGTTTTTTGTGGAAGATAAATAATCAAATAATCTGGACACACCATCAAAGGCTAAGGTCTCCATTCCCATTGATACCATATTTATGTCATCAGTAACTAACATAAACTGATTCTGAAAGCACCAAAAAATTTCCCCAGCAGCAGAAGCCAACATTTTTCTAAAGTCTTTATCATCTTTTGTCGACCTCAATTCATCATCAATTAATTTAGAGCTGTGAGTAGTTGCAAATTTTGTGGAACCAATTAATGACTCGAATTTTTCAGGTGTTCCACCGACAGCTTCAATTTGGTTTATTTTTTTTTCGAAATATTTTACAAAAGATTCACAAAAAACTTTAAGTCTTCCAATCACTTCCCCATTGTTGCGATCTGGTTCCTCAAGTTCAGCCATTTTTAATTATTACTGGATTAATAAATTCTTGATTTTGATGATAAATATTTTCTTAAATCATTTAGAATTTTGATGATTTTCTATAATAGAAACAATCGTTTAAAAATCTTGAATAATTTAAATAGAATAAATTTCTTACCGCAATGAATTAGATTCCGTAATTACTTTTTTATCGATTTTATTTAATTTTTTATTCCTGTTTTGTTTTCGTAGAGATTCTGTTGAAGAAAAGAGACAAATAATTAAACAAAAATTTTGATTGATTATTTAACAGGACAAACTGTTTTTTTGTCTTTAACAACAATAAAATTAAAAATTTTGAATTAGAATCACCCTTAATAGGATTCAAATTTAAAGGTTAAAAGTATTATCTAGCCTAACAATTTCTTACAAATTTTAGAATTTTATAAAGAAAATAAAATTAATTATATTAAAAACTAGGGAAAATATGCAACAGGTTTCAATGGATTGTGTAATTGGACAACACAAAGTACTAGTTAAAGAGTTAGATAGAAAATATTTCTTATCAAAATTATTAAGATAAAGGAAATAAATGAATTTTGTAACGTGTACAAAAATATTTCCAAATTATTGAATTTAATATTTAAACAGATTTCTTAATTCAATTGATTATTTTCTTATCTCATGTAGAAGAACGAAATTTAACACACATTTTTTTTGCCAAATTAAATTGTATTGTACTTGAATTTTTATTAACCTAGTACATCAACGACTAAGGTTATCACCTAGCATCTGCAAATGCATTTTCAATCGATTCGGCGCATTGCCTCCTCTTATGAAACATGAAGATTTCCTAAGAAGGAGGTCATAGATGTTATTAATCATTTGCCCACTACTTAATGTGTTTGTAGTACATAATTAGCCGAATGAAAGTTCCATCCCGCCTTTGGTCGAGATTCGAACTCGGTACCTCTCGCTCAAAACGCAATCACGTTGCCAAATTAAATAAAATCGTTTATAACTTAGCACGTTCATTTCGGCGTTTATAATTTTTAAAAATAATTTTTAATACCCTTTGGTTTGTGTCTGTAGTTAGTTTATTCATTGTTAAGATAATAATTTTATGTGGAGCCGCCTAGTAGTTTTTATTACGAAAATCTCTATAATTTAATTTAATTATTACAAAACACACAAAACACGAAAAACATAAAACAACACGATTTAACTTTGAATAAATAAATATGAATAATTTTTAAGTTATACTTGAAGTTTGAGTAGTTTCTTACACTAGCATGAACTACTAAAATTTACGATTGCAGATTTTTAGGAAGAAAAGAAGCAAATAAATGCCTCCGACGTTAATCTATCATTTGTGATGATTTTAAAGTTTAAAAATCAAAATAATATAACAATCGCTATTGTTTAATTAAACGAGGAATACATGACTCAAGAAATAGCTCTAAACGTGAGTATAGATCGTTTCAAAATATTGAATAATTTAAATTAAATAAATTTCATACTATTAATTAGATTCCTTAACAATTGTAATTGTAATTTATATGTGTGTTCTCCCTCTTCTCCACCAGTCACAAAATATCCGCCGTATCGTGTTAAACTGAATAAATTTTTGAAAATATTAAATGAGCAAAAGAATAATTTGCCTATTCCATAAAAAGGAAAACTCTTATATTCTGTTTTTCTTTTTCTAGCGGAAAAATTTAAGTAGCTGAGATACAAATTATTGTTGTAAAATTTAAATTCATTCTTATTCTTTTTCACAATAACGCAAAACTTTAAAATATTTAGGAATTGAATTTAGATGTCGATTGAAATAATTTCTCTATTGGTTTTACCTCAAAGTATTAAAATTGATAAGAATTGGCAAACAGATAATATTTTCTTACGTGAATTAATGACTCATAATCAACGATATACGAATAAACTTTCTTATCGTATTATATAAATTATTTTAAAAAATTACGTAAGTAAATTAAGACGCCATTACGACCACACCCAAAATTATGGAGGATTAATGGATTGTTATGTCTTGTACCGTGAATGTAAGAAATGGAATCTTTTATTATAATACAATCTAAACTACTTTTTCTAGCACAAATTATTCAACTCAATATTATTAATGAGACTGGGGCATAATTTCACTCTGACATGGAAAGGCTAATTATAAATGGTAACTTAAATTTTTCGTGTTTGAATAAATGGATAAGTAATCTATATCGGAATTTTCGTTCTATTGGAAGATTAAGTTATTCATCCAAATGGTTGTAGTGTCTTTTATTATTTTGCATCGGAATTTTAACGAAGAAAATCTTACTTCTTAACTTTGAACATTTAATCATGTTTCACGACGTGGCTTTTGAATAACGTTATTGAAAAGATTTTTTATAAGACGCAAATATTACGGAACAACAGGAGAATTTTAAACTTACTCTGAACTTACTAAATTAGTTTCACTTTTTATACTGTTGGATCAACGAATCGAAACAATTATTTTAACAAAAACTTTTAAACTGAACTTTTTATTTAATGAAAATAATTAATATTTATTTTGAATTTTATTGGGATCGTCACAGTACAACTTCACCCTTTTAACTAACCGTTACACAATTTATACCCATAATATATAGTTTTTGGGTTCGTCTTCTTTTAGAGAGAGAGAGAGAAATATTTCTTATCAAAATTTGTTAAAGAAAAAGATAAATGAAATAAATTAATTTTGTAACGTGTACAAAAATATTTCTAAATTTATTGAATTTAATATTTTCGGTCTCTTCAAATAATCAATTTCTTTTTAAGTGAATTGATTATTTTCTAATCTCATATTTGCGAAGCAAAGGGAAAGAAATTTAACACACATCTTATTTTTTTCTTTAGTTATTTGAGATAAAAAAAACAGGCGAAAAATGCGTGAAGGTGAGTTATGTAAGTACAGATAATTAATATTATTTAAAAAACAGCAATTTGCAGAGTGAAATTTATGAATTGAATAAAATAATAGAATTTTATGTAACAAAATTTAGATGTCGATTTCTTAATTCAATTGATTATTTTCTTATCTCATGAAGGAGAACGAAATTTAACACACATTTTTTTTTTCCAAATTAAATTGTATTGTATTGTACTTGAATTTTTTATTAACCTAGTACATCAACGACTAAGGTTACCACCTAGCATCTGCATATGCATTTTAAATCGATTCGGCGCATTGCCTCCTCTTAGGAAACATGAAGATTTCCTAAGAAGAATCGTTCGGTTAAAAGCTTATCCTGCACATCGGCCGGAGGTCATAGATGTTATTAATCATTGCCCACTACTTTATGTGTGGTTAGTACATAATTAGCCGAATGAAAAATTCCATCCCGCCCCGGTCGAGATTCGAATTCGGTAACTCCCGCTCCAAACGCAATCTCGTTGCCAATTTAAATGAAATCGTTTAAAACTTAGTATGTATAAATAATAACGTTCATTTCGGCGTTTATAATTTTTAAAAACAATATATAATGCCCATTGGTTTGTGTCTGTACTTAGTTTATTCAATGTTAAGATAATAATTTTATGTGGAGCCGCCAAGTAGTTTTTATTACGAAAATATCTATAATTTAATTTAATTATTGGTGATCTATGCTAATGCTACGGTCTCGTACAAAACACACAAAGCACGATAAACTTAAAACAACACGATTTAACTTTGAATAAATAAATAAGAATAATTTTTAAGTTATACTTGACATTTGAGTAGTTTCTTACACTAGCATGAACTACTAAAATTTACGATTGCAGATCTTTAGGAAGAAAAGAAGCAAGTAAATGCCTCTGACGTTAATCCATCATTTGTAAATTGAAACAAATTATATATCATATTTTTAACGTTTAAAAATGATTTTAAAGTTTAAAAAACAAAGTAATATAACAATCGTTTAATTAACAATTGTTTAATTAAACCAGGAATACATGACTCAAGAAATAACTCTAAACGTGAGTATACATCGTTTCAAAATATGGAATAATTTAAATTAAATAAATTTCTTACTATGAATAAGATTCCTTTACAATTGTAATTGTAATTCGTATGTGTGTTCTTCCTCTTCTCCACCAGTCACAAAATATCCGCCGTATCGTGTTACCCTGAATAAAATTTTGAAAATATAATTTTTATTAAATGAGCAAAATAATTAATTGCCTATTCCATAAAAAGGGAAACTCTTATATTCTGTTTATCTTTTTGTAGCGCAAAAAGTTAAGTAGCTGAGATACAAATTATTGTTGTAAAATTTAAATTCATTGTTATTCTTTTTCACAATAACGCAAAACTTTATAATATTTAGGAATTGAATTTAGATGTCGATTGAAATAATTTCTCTATTGGTTTTACCTCAAAGTAATAAAATTGATAAGAATTGGCAAACAAATAATATTTTCTTACTTGAATTAATGACTCATAATCAACTATATACGAATAAACTTTCACATCGTATTATATAAATTATTTAAAAAATTACGTAAGTAAATTAAGACGCCATTATTACCACACCCAAAATTATGAAGGATTAATGGATTGTCATGTCATGTACCGTGAATGTAAGAGATGGAAGCTTTTATTATAATACAATCTAAACTACTTTTTCTAGCACAAATATTTTAACTCAATATTATTAATGAGACTGGGGCAAAATTTCACTCTGACATGGAAAGGCTAATTATAAATGGTAACTTAAATTTTTCAGGTTTGTTTAAATGGATAAGTAATTATATCGGAATTCTAGTTTTATTTGAAGATTAAGTTATTCATCCAAATGGTTGTAGTGTCTTTTGTTATTTTGAATTTTAACGAAGAAAATCTTATTTCTTAACATTTAACGTTATTGAAAAGATTTTTTATAAGACGCAAATATTACAGAACAGCAGTAGAATTTTAAACTTACTAAATTAATTTCACTTTTTATTCGAATAGTGATAATTATTTAACAAAAAAAAAACATTTAAACTGAACTTTTTATTTAATGAAAATAATTAATATTTATTTTGAATTTTATTGGTTACGTCACAGTACAACTTCACCCTTTTAACTAAACGTTACATAATTTATACCCAAAATATATATATATTTCTAAATTTATTAAATTAAATATTTTCGGTTTCTTTAAATAATCAGTTTTTTTTTAAGTGAATTGAATATTTTCTTATCTCATATTTGCGAAGCCAAGGGAAATAAATTTAATACACATCTTTGTTTTTTTCTTTTAGTTATTTGAGATAAAAAAACAGGGGAAAAATGCGTGAAGGTGATTATTGTAAGTACAGATAATTAATATTATTTAATAAACAGAAATTTACAGGGTGAAAAGCAATAAATGTTGATTTAAAAAATTTCATCTATGAAAACTGGAAATGTTGGGATTTATTCACAACGTTTTATAAATGTAGCCATGTTCCATGCTGAATGTGATAATAACACAGGATCCAAATTTAAAGGTTAAAAGTCTTATCTAGCCTAACAATTTCTTACAAATTTTAGAATTTTATAAAGAAAGTAAAATTAATTAAATTGAAAACTAGATAAAATATGTACGAGACCGTAGCTTTAGCATAGATCACCAATAATTAAATTAAATTATAGATATTTTCGTAATAAAAACTACTTGGCGGCTCCACATAAAATTATTATCCAATTTGCATTAAAAATGAACACCTAAATGAACGTGATTATTTATACATGCTAAGTTATAAACGATTTCATTTAATTTGGCAAAAAAAAAAAGTTAAATTTCTTTCACTTTCATGAGATAAGAAACTAATCAATTGACTTAAGAAAACTGATTATTTGAAAAAATTGAAAATATCAAATTCAATAATTTAGAAATATTTTTGTACACGTTACAAAATTCATTTATTTCATTTATCTTTTTTTTTAATAATTTTGATAAGAAAGATAAGAAGACGAACCAAAAACTATATATTTTGGGTATAAATTGTGTAACGTTTAGTTAAAAGGGTGAAGTTTTACTGTGACGTTACCAATAAAGTTCAAAATAAATATTAATTATTTTCATTAAATAAAAAGTTCAGTTTAAAAGTTTTTGTTAAAATAATTGTTTCGATTCGTTGATCCAACAGAATAAAAAGTGAAATTATTTTAGTTAGTTCAGAAAAAGTTTAAAATTCTCCTGTTAATCCTGTTAACGTAATATTTGCGTCTTATAAAAAATCTTTTCAATAACATTATTCAAAAGCCACGTTATCAAAATTCTTCTTATAAGATATTTTCTTCTCTTTTTTTTTATTTTAAATTCAGAACGTGTGGTATTAAAGTGAATAGCACGATACATTTTTTTTAGGGAAATTTGTAGTTTTTCTTTTGGCTCATAGATGGAGCAACAAAACGCATTTGTAAAATCAACCAATTTATTTGAAAATTATTTTATATAAAATATTTTATTTTAATGTATAATCCAAAATTAATATTTTTTAGTATTTAAAATAATATTTACATATTAATTCGAGAGGATATAAAAATGGATCATTTTTCGCATTAAATGAATCATCATCAACTTACTTACGATAAACATTTAATAAATTAGACAGTTCACTTTCATTGATTCGGATCATCCGTCTTGTTAAGTCAACAATTAAAGATTAAAATTAATTTTTAGTTTCTTTTCTTTTTTATTCTTTAATCAAAAAAATTATAAATAAATTTAGGGTGAAATTGATTGAAAACAGAACTTCAGACTTGACACTGTACGTCAGGGGGTCAATCTGGATAATGAAAGGTCTTCGAGTTCTTGAGTCTCGACTGTTGTTTATAGAAGTTTTTTTTTCAGTCAATCAATTTTTCCTTAATAAACTTTTATTAATATTTTCATATTTTAAACTTAATTATTTTTTCCCCGTCTCTTTAATTCTTAGTAATTAAATTTATTCAGTTGAATTAATTACAAAGAACGAAATCATTAAAATTTTAAATTATTTTTTAATATTTGAACGAAATTTTGATTGGACAATCAATTGTTGATTGTGCACAGTTTTTCACTCTATTTCTTAACTTTTACTAAATTACATTAATTAATTAATTATAATTAATTTATATACAAAAATATCTTAAATTATTAAAATTTATGTCATTATCCTAAATCCTACCAACAATTAAATCAGTTAATCAATTCAAAGTCTTCGTCCCTTCACAAAAGGAACACAATTGGATCAATTCTATTTTACATCAATTATTTTAATCTCTGACCCAACTTCTTCTTCTTTTTATTATTTTTGTTTCTATTTTTAAATGTAATTATTAAATTTAATTTATTTTCTGTGTCCCTCTAACTCTCTTTATTGAGATTTCGTGAAAAGTCAGTTGTGCAGACAATTTTAGAATTGATCCAAATGTAATTAAATTAAAGTAAAGTCATATCATATATTATGCGGTACCGTTAGTTGGATATTTTCTTAAATTTTATTAAAAAAAATTTTTACTAAAAGTAAAAGTCTTGTTGTTGTTAAAAAAAATTGGGACTAAAAAATTTGTGTTTTTTTCATTTTTTTTTTTTAAATTTTTTTTTTTTTAAAAAAAAAAAAGAAAAAAAACGAAATTTTAATTTTTCACTTAAGATTTTAAAGTTTTCTCACCTGTTAACTTGTAAAGGTTTCAAAGTAAAGTGGAAGAAATTTAACAAAATCATGTGAATTAAATTAAATTTCTTTCATTGATTATTTTCTATTAAATATTCTGCCACTTCTAATTTGTTACGTTTAGTAGCTAAATCTAATAATGCTGTCTCACCCTCTATATCAGTTGCGCTTATATCGCATTTATTATTTTCTATTAAATATTTTACGATTTCTAAATGACACGAGTAGGCAACTAAATGTAATGCTGTCCAATCATTACTATCAACTGCATTACAATTAGCCACATTCTCTATAAGAAATTTCATCCCCTCATAATGTCCACTGTAAACAGAAGCATGTAAAGATGTTCCCCAACCACAACTAAAATTAATATCAGCCCCATAATTTATAACTAATAATTTCACAAGATCTAAATTACGATCTCTGTGGCAATAAATAAAGGTGGCCGTTCATTTATTAACTTTAGATCCACATTTGTTATTATCTGTTCCATTAAATTTTTAATTTGTTCCTTTTTTAAATCTTTTAATAAATTATTTAAACTTTCAACATTCCCACTTCTTAATGCGGAATAAAACTTTACATGCAGTAAATATTCATCATTATTTGGGTAAAAATATTTAACCAAATCAACGTGACCATAAAAAATAGTTTTTACACAAATTTCAGTTTTATTTTCTGCACCAAATTCAATTAAAACTTTTGTCATTTCTAAATTATTCTGCTGAATAGAAATCTGTAAAGGAGTCTCGTAATGATACTTTGTAGAATTTAAATCTCTTGTAACTTTTCATTCGATTTCTTTTTAAAATGATTCAGAATTTTTTTCACTGCATCAATATTTCCACTTTCAACAATTAAATGGAAGGGAGTCGTTTTATCACCATCATCTTTATACTCAAAGAAAAATTCATCAATTATTTCACCATAATCAGAAGCATAACTCCAAATTGATAGTAAATGAATGTCATCAACATACCAAAAATTAAATCCTAATAATTTAAGAGCATTCTTTAAGACATCCGTCTCCTTTCCCTTTTCTTTTAGTTGAAGTCTGATTACTTCCTGTACCAATCTATGAATACTTAACACGCGATCTTTAATGTTGATCATTGAATATTTTAAAAGCGAATCAATTGCATCCTCTCGCTTATCTTCATCTTTCATTAATTCTGAAAAAATCTTATCTGGTTTTATGGAATCTGGAACAAGGTACGCCATAATTTCAATTATTTTAATTGAATCTTCGTTTTCTTTTTCAATATTTTTCAACGTGATGTTCCATGTTGTTAGAACAGTCTTATTATACTCACTGTTTTCATGGCGATGCTCAAGTAATTTAGTTTTAAACGATTCATCTTTGTACGCTTTCAGATAATCACTAACGCCAAATGTCTCTCCGCGGAGCTTTTTTTCCCTTTCATTTTAATGTACGCAACTGCTTGTCCTAAAGCAAGCGGAAAATAACCCAACTTTTTTGCTAATTCTTCGATTTCGTCATCAACTCAATTAATATTGTTTAAAGCGTTTTTTATGGAGTCAAGAGCTTCATCAGAAATGAAATATTCTAAATTAATAACATCGATCGTACCTGTGTCAGCTAACCGCCACATCTGATTACGAGAAGATATTAGAATGTGTGGTGCTTGAAAATTAGACGGCAAGCATAATGGTAGAAAGTCTTTTATTATTTTGTATTCTTCTGCATTGTCAAATATAAATAAACATTTTCCTTTTCCAAATATCGTATAAACATCTTCAGTAATCGATGCAACATCCCTCAACTTTTCTTTCTGTTCTGTATCTTTTTCTGTAACAGGGATGTGTAGTTTTTTAGCTAATCTAATAAGGGAGTCTTTTAAACTTTCATGAGTTTCAGAATTGATCCAGATCAGATTACCGTAAAATGCATTCTGATATTCAATGACATATTTTCTGGAAAGTTTACTCTTTCCAATTCCAATTAAGCCACTAAGTGGTTTGTGAGATTACGGCACTCCCTGTCGCGTGGTGTAGAGTTCGATGAAGTGTTTTAAGAATTTCAATTCTTCCTGTAAAAGTTGTCACAGGTTTCCTCATGTAACAAACCAGACATGTTTCGTTTTATGTTGATCATTTTTAGTAGCTTCGTTTTTAATGATATTTTATATTTCTCTAACATCTGCAGCTATTTCGGTCGTATTCTCATTAGTGTTTTCAATTGTCGGTTTAATTTCACTAATATTCGCTTTAACTTGAATTAAGTCTGTGTGTATGTTTTCAATTGTTAGTTTAAGATTAATTAAATTTGTCACCCACAGCGTATTGTTATCAACTTTTTAAAGAATTTTAATTGTTGTCTCATTAATATTCCAAACTTTATCTTCACCATTAATGATTCTCAATATATTTTCCAATCGTTGTTTTAGCACATTTTTTCTTAAATCACAATTTGTAATCTGTTCTTCACCTGACGCATATGTTTTAATTGAAAACTCTTTAAAAAATTTCCCAAGAAAAAGGAAAACGATAACTAAAGTTACAAGACGAACCTTTTCTGTAGTAGAATTTTTTTGGTTCATCTTGGTTAATTTCCAAGATGAATTGAATAAAATAATAGAATTTGATGTAATAAAATTTGGAGGCCTATTGAAATAATTTTTCTATTGGTTTTACCTGAAAGTATGAAAATTGATATGAATTGGCAAACAGATAATATTTTCTTACGTGTATTAATGACCCATAATCAACGATATACGAATAAACTTTCTCATCGTATTATATAAATTATTTAGAAAATTACGAAACTAAATTAAGACGCCATTATTACCACACCTAAAACTATGAAGGATTGATGGATTGTTATGTCTCGAACCGTGAATGTAAGAAATGGAATCTTTTATTATAATACAATCTAAACTACTTTTCTAGCACAAATATTTTAACTCTAACTTTAAAGGCAAATTATAAATGGTAACTTAAATTTTTCCGATTTGTTTAAATGGATAAGTAATCTATATCGGATTTCTAGTTCTATTGGAGGATTAAGTTATTCATCCAAATGGTTGTAGTGTCTTTTGTTATTTTGCATCGGAATTTTAACGAAGAAAATCTTATTTCTTAACATTTAACGTTATTGAAAAGACTTTTTATAAGACGCAAATATTACAGAACAGCAGTAGAATTTTAAACTTACTAAATTAATTTCACTTTTTATTCGAATAGTGATAATTATTTAACAAAAAAAAAACTTTTAAACTGAACTTTTTATTTAATGAAAATAATTAATATTTATTTTGAATTTTATTGGTTACGTCACAGTACAACTTCACCCTTTTAACTTAACGCTACACAATTTATACCCAGAATATATGGTTTTTTGGTTCGTCTTCTTCTCTTTCTTATCAAAATTATTAAAAAAAAAGTTAAATGAAATAAATGAATTTTGTTACGTGTTCAAAAATATTTCTAAATTTATTGAATTTAATATTTTCGGTTTCTTTAAATAATCAGTTTTTTTTTAAATGAATTGATTATTTTCTTGTCTCATATTTGCGAAGCAAAGGGAAAGAAATTTAACACGCATCTTTTTCTTTTCTTTTAGTTATTTGAGATAAAAAAAAACAGGGGAAAAATGGGTGACGGTGAGTAATGTAAATACAAATAATTAATATTATTTAAATAACAGAAATTAACAGGGTGGAACATTATGAAATTTTAGTTTAAATTTTAGTTTAATTATTTGTCTCTTTTCTTCAACAGATTCTCTACGAAAACAAAACATGAATAAAAAATTAAATCAAATCGATAAAAAAATAATTACGGATTCTAATTCATGGCGGTAAGAAATTTATTCTATTTAAATTATTCAATATTTTTAAACGATTGTTTCTTTTATAGAAAATCATCCAAATTCTAAATGATTTAAGAAAATTATTATCTTCAATATAACAATTTATTAAATCTCGTAAAAAATAAAAATGGCTGAACGTGAGGATCCAGATGACAACAATGGAGACTTAATTGGAAGACTTAAAGTTTTTTGTGAATGTTTTGTAAAATATTTCGAAAATTAAACGAATTTGAAGCTGTGGGTGGAACACATGAAATAGGAAAGATGGTGAATAACTGCCACAAATTCGAGTCATTAATTGGTTCCACAAAATTTGCAACTAATCACAGCTCTAAATTAAGCTCTAAAAAAATACCACAACAGAAAATGTTCGTCTTGTAACTTTAGTTATCGATTTTCTTCTCCTTGGGAAACTTTTACAGAGTTTTCAGTTAAGACATATGCATCAGGTGAAGAACCCATTATCCCTTATGTTTTAAGAAAAAATGTGCTAAAACAACAATTGGAAAATATATTGAGAATCATTAATGGTGAAGATAAAGTTTGGAATATTAATGAGACAACAACTAAAACTCTTAAAAAAGTTGATAACAATACGCTGTGGGTGTCTAATGTTGCAACAAATTTAATTAGTCTTAAACCAACAATTGAAAACAAACACACAGACACAATTCAAGTTAAAGCGGATATTAGTGAAATTAAAACGACAATTGAAAACACTAATGAGAATACGATCCAAATAGCTGCAGATGTTAGTGAAATAAAAAATATCATTAAAAACGAAGCTACTAAAAATGGTCAACATAAAACGAAACACGTCTGGTTTGACATGAGGAAACCTGTGACAACTTTTCAGGAAGAATTGAAATTGTTAAAACACTTCATCGAACTTTACACTACGCGACAGGGAGTGCTGTAATCTCACAAACCACTTCCGATAGTGGCTTATGTGGAATTGGAGTGAACTTACCAGAAAGTATGCCATTCAATATCAGGATGAGTATGACGGTTATCTGATCTGGATCAATTCTAAAACTCATGAAAGTTTACAAAACTTCTTTACTAGATTAGCTAAAAAACTACTCATCCCTGTTACAGCAAAAGATACAGAACAAAAAGAAAAGTTGAGGGATGATGCATCGATTACTGAAGATGTTTATACGAGATTTGGAAAAGGAAAATGTTTATTTATATTTGACAATACAGAAGAATACAAAATAATAAAAGACTTTCTACCATTGTGATTGCCGTCTAATATTCAAACACGACACATTTTAATAACTTCCCATTAATCAAAAGTGGCAATGTGCTGACACAGGTGCGATCGATGTGATTAATTTAGAATATTTCACTTCTAATGAAGCTCTTGACTTCATAAAAAACGCTTTAGATAGAATAAATAATTCAACTGAAGACGAAATCAAAACTTTGACAAAAGATTTAGATTATTTTCCGCTTGCTTTAGGACAAGCAATTGCGTACATTAAAATGAAAGATGAAAGGGAACAAAAGTTCCGCGGACAGATATTTGGCGTTAGTGATTATCTGAAAACGTACAAAGATGAATCGTTTAAAACTAAATTACTTGAGCACTGCCATGAAAACAGTCAGTATAATAAGACTGTTCTAACAACATGGAACATCACGTTGAAAAACATTCAAAAAGAAAACAAAGATTCAATTAAAATAATTGAAATTATGGCGTACCTTGTTCCAGATTCCATAAAACCAGATAAGATTTTTTCAGAATTAATGAAAGATGAAGAAAAGTGAGAGGATGCAATTGATTTGCTTTAAAAATATTCAACATTAAAGACCGCGCGTTAAGTATTCATAGATTGGTACAGGAAGTAATCAGACTTCAACTAAAAGAAAAGGTAAAGGAGACGGATGTCTTAAAGAATGCTCTTAAATTATTAGGATTTGATTTTGGGTATGTTTGTGACATTCATTTAATAACAATTTGGAGTTATGCTTCTGATTATGGTGAAATAATTGGTGAATTTTTCTTTAAGTATAAAGATGATGATGAAAACGACTCCCTTCCATTTAATTGTTGAAAGTGGTAATATTGATGCAGTGAAAAAAATTCTGAATTATCTTAAAAAGAAATCGAATGAAAAGTTACAAGAGATTTTAAGTTCTACAAAGTATCATTACGAGACTACTTTACTGAATTCTATTCAGCACAATAATTTAGAAATGATAAAAGTTTTAATTGAATTTGGTGCAGAAAATAAAACTGAAATTTGTGTAAAAACTTTTTTTTTATGGTCACGTTGATTTGGTTAAATATTTTTACCCATATAATGATGAATATTTACTGAATGCAAAGTTTTATTCCGCATTAAGAAGTGGGAATGTTGAAAGTTTAAATAATTTATTAAAAGATTTAAAAAAGGAACAAATTAAAAATTTAATGGAACAGAAAATAACAAATGTGGATCCAAAGTTAATAAATGAACGGCCACCTTTATTTATTGCCACAGAGATTGGTAATTTAGATCTTGTGAAATTATTAGTTATAAATTAATGGGGCTGATATTAATTTTAGTTGTGGTTGGGGAACATCTTTACATGCTTCTGTTTACAGTGGACATTATGAACTGATGAAATTTCTTATAGAGAATGTGGCTAATTGTAATGTAGTTGATTGTGATTATTGGACAGTGTTACATTTAGCTGCTTACTTGGGTCATTTAGAAATCGTAAAATATTTAATAGAAAATAATAAATGCGATATAAACGCAACTGATATAGAGGGTGAGACAGCATTATTAGATTTAGCTACTAAACGTAACAAATTAGAAGTGGCAGAATATTTAATAGAAAATAATCAATGAAAGAAAATTAATTTAATTCACATGATTGTGTTGAATTTCTTCCACTTTACTTTGAAACCTTTACAAGTAAACAAGTGAGAAAACTTTAAAATCTTAAGTGAAAAATTAAAATTTCGTTTTTTTTTTTAAAAAAAAAAAAAAATTTCAACAAAAAAAATTAAAAAAAAAACACAAATTTTTTTTTTCAAATTTCTTTCAATTTTGTATTTTTCTTTAATTGTGGAAATAATCGGAAGAATTTTAATAAAAAAATTTTAAGTATCGTACGAAAAAAAATGGAAATTTTTTAAGGAAAATAATTTTTTGGTCCCAATTTTTTTTTAACAACAACAAGACTTTTACTTTTAAGTAAAAAATTTTGCTTAAATTTTAATTTTTTTGAAAAATTAAATTTACACAAATATTCGTTATTAAATGAACTTTCATAAATAAATAATAATTTATTTTATTAAATCTAAAATTATCGGGTGTTTTAAATGGATAAATTGGAAAAAAAAATTAAAAATAAAAAAAAAATCAAAATGTTGATAAAAAAAAATTTCACCATTGGAGAAAAATGTGAAGTTTTCATAATTTTCTTAATATGTAAATTTTTTAAGAAAACTTTAAGAAAATATCCAACTAACGGTACCACAAAATATATGATATGACTTTACTTTAATTTAATTACATTTGCATCAATTCTAAAATTGTCTGCACAACTGACTTTTCATGGAATCTCAATAAAAAGAGTTAGAGGGAGACAGAAAATAAATTAAATTTAATAATTTCATTTAAAAATAGAAACAAAAATAATAAAAAGAAGAAGAAGTTGGGTCAGAGATTAAAATAATTGATGTAAAATAGAATTGATCCAATTGTGTTCCTTTTGTGAAGGGACGAAGACTTTGAATTGATTAACTGATTTAATTGTTGGTAGGATTTAGGATAATGACATAAATTTTAATAATTTAAGATATTTTTGTATATAAATTAATTATAATTAATTAATTAATGTAATTTAGTTAAAGTTAAGAAATAGAGTGAAAAATTGTGCACAATCAACAATTGATTGTCCAATCAAAATTTCGTTCAAAGATTAAAAAATAATTTAAAATTTTAATGTGTTCGTTCATAATTAAACTGAATAAATTTGATTTCAAAGAATTAAAGAGGCGGGGAAAAGATCATTAAGTTTAGAATAAGAAAATATTAATAAAAGTTTATTAAGGAAAAATTGATTGACTGAAAAAAAAACTTCTGTAAACAAGAGTCGAGACTCAAGAACTCGGGGACCTTTCACTATCCAGATTGACCCCCTGACCTACAGTGTCAAGTCTGAAGTTCTGTTTTCAATCAATTTCACCATAAATTTATTTATAATTTTTTTGATTAAAGAATAAAAAAAAAAAGGAACTAAAAATTAATTTTAATCTTTAGTTGTTGACTTAACAAGACGGATGATCGTTATAAATGAATCCGATTCAATTAATATAATTAAAGTGAACTGTCTAATTTACTAAATGTTGATCGTAACTAAGTTGATGATGATTCATTTAATGCGAAAAATGATTCATTTTTATGTAAAATGTTTCACCCTGGTATTTTTATCATTAAAAACAATTTTTGTATATTTTGTATTTTGTATTTTGTATTTTTTTTTCATTTTTAAATTTTTAAATAAAATAAAAAATTGTTCTTTTTTTAATTTTTTTTTTCTTTTCATTGATTTTCTATTTTTATTTAATGGTGGAACTTATAAGTAGAAATGTAAATATTATTTTAAATATTAAAAAATATTAATTTTGGATTGTACATTAAAATAAAATATTTTATATAAAATATTTTCAAATATATTGGTTGATTTTACAACTGAGTATTGTTGCTCCATCTATGATCCAAGAGCAAAACTACAAATTTCCCTAAAAAAAATTTATCGTGCTATTCACTTTACTCTAATGAGTTAATACCACACGTTCTGAATGTAAAATAAAAAAAACGACAGGCAAGTATCGTCGAATTTTATGCGATAGTATTGTCATTTAATATAATAAAGAAAAATTATATGGGGGTGCTCCACCACGTGTTCCGATCCCCCCTAAAATCAATATGGTTCTATGATGGACCAATAAAATACTAATCCCAAAATTTCATTGCAATCAGTTGTTGCAATCCTCGGGAATCTGATTTTTTCCAAAACAATTATATGGGGGGTGCTCCACCCCGTGCCCCGATCCCCCCTAAAATCTATATGGTTCTATGATGGACCAATAAAATACTAATCCCAAAATTTCATTCCAATCAGTTGTTGCAATCCTCGGCAATCTGATTTTTCCAAAACAATTGTATGGGGTGTGCTCCACCCCGTGGCTTGATCCCCCCTAAAATCTATATGGTTCTATGATGGACCAATAAAATACTAATCTCAAAATTTCATTGCAATCCGTTGTCGCAATCCTCGAAAAACTGATTTTTTCCAAAACATTTGTATGGGGGGTGCTCCATGCCGTGCCCCGATCGCCCCCAAAATCAATAGGGTTCTATTGGGGACCAAAATAATACTAATCCCAAAATTTTATTGAAATCAGTTCACGCGTTTTTGAGTTATCGTGTTAACATACGGAGTCCGGCAGACGGAGTCCGGACTGACAGGATTTTTTTTACCCCTTTTTTGGGGATAAAAGTTGCAATAACCACCAATTTGACCTTTTGTTAGTAAAAATAAGTTGCCCTAGGGTCATTCTATGTGAAAAAAAAATTTTTTTGGAAATTTTCTTTTAATTGTGTTTTTTAAAAATAAAAAAAGTTGAATTTGAAAATTTTCCATTACAAGGCTTAGTCTATTACGACGAAGCAAAAAAATATTAGAAGAAAATATCTTAGCAGATATAAAATTTAATAAAATTTAATTAACTAATCTTCATATATATAAAAAAAAATATTATGATGATTGATACGTACGACAGTTAGGGAAAATAGAAGGAATCAGGTACTAGCGTTGGTATACTCCAACATTTTGTCCAGAAGCTTGGTGCGAACAATCCACAAAACTACATAGACACAGAAATTATATCATATTTGTCAATAATTATAATTGAGAAAACAACATCCATAAACATCCGTTTTCTTAATTTTTTTTAAATTTTTTTTTCAATTTTTTTCCATTTAAAACACGTTCACTTTATTAGTTTTTTATGAAAGTACATTTAATTACCAATATTTGTGTAAATTTGATTTTAAATTAAATTAAATAGAAGCAAAAGTTTTTTATTAAAAGTAAAAAATTCTTGTTGCTGTCAAAAAAAATTGGACCAATTGAGAAAAAAATGACCAAAAATTTTATTCATTTTAATTATTTTCATTGATTCGAATTCATTTATAACGATCATCCGTCTTGTTAATTCAACAATTAGAGATTAAAATTAATTAATTAATCTTTAACAAAAAAATTATAAATAAATTGATTGAAATCAATAATTTTTCACTATTTTTCTTAACTTTAACTAAATTAAATTAATTAAAAAATACAAGTGAAATTATATCAATGGTGGTACCGTTAAATAGATATTTTCACAAATTTTATGAAAAAAAAAATACAAATTAAGGAGATTATGAAAATTTCAAATTTTTTCTAATGATCCACATTTTTTTTTCTTCATTTTTTTCAATTTAAAAAATAATTTATTATTTAGTTATGAAATTACATTTAATTAGCAATATTTATATAAATTTTGTTTATCGTAAAAATTAAATATAAGCAAATTTTTTTACTAAAAGTAAAAGTGTTGGTTGGTTGAGGGAGAAAAATGTCCAAAAAAAATGCCAATTCATTAAAAGTTATTTATTTTTTTTCTAATATGATTTAAATAATTTTCTTATAAAAATTCTTCTTATCATCATCAAATAAAAAACAAAATCAATTAAAATGAAAAAAACTAAAAAATAATCGATTTTTTTTTTGGTATTTTTAAATTTTTTTTGAAAGTTTTTCTCCTTTTTTATTTTGTTTTATGAATTTTGTTTCATTAATTTCTTTCCTTAAATATTTAACAATTTCTAATTCACCATCTATAGCAGCATTATTTAACAAGATATTAATCAACATCATTAAATTCCTTACAATTAGCCCCATTCTTTATGAGAAAATTCATTATTTCATAATTCCAACGTATAACAGCAGAATCTAATGGTGTTCCATGATATTTGCTAAAGTTAACATCAGCTTTATACTTTATAAATAATTTCACAATGTCCAAATTATTATTATCTGTGGCATAATCTAAAGGAGCCGGTTGAATTATAAACCGTGGATTTAAATTTGTTAATTTTTGTTCAAATATATTCTGAATTTGTTTATTTGTTTACTTTTCTAATAAATTATTCAAATTTTTCACATCTTTACTTTTTAATGATAAATAAAACACACAGTACAACTTCACCCTTTTAACTAAAGAATTCACAATTTTTACTTACTCGTCGTCGTATAAAGAAATATTTCTTATCAAAATTATTTAAAAAAAAATCAAATAAATAAATTTTGCAACGTGTACAAAAATATTTCTTAATTATTGATTTTAATATTTTCAATTTATTGAAATATTTGCTTTATGAAGTCCATTTAGATTCTTTTCTTATCTTATGAAAAATTTTAACGAAACATCAAAGGTAGTGAAGTTATAATGGTTACGATAATAAAAATACATAAAATTGGAATTGGAATTGGAATTGAATAAATAATAAGAGAAAAAATGATTAAAATAATTGAACCCAAACATTCTTCCTATACGGGAATGCTAGCAAATCTACAAAATTGACAATTTTCATGAATTTGTAGGTAAATATTTATGCAGCTGGAAACTTAAGTAAATAAATTCTTCTAATTCAATGGAATTGTCGTAACATTTATTTGTTTTGTCTTGAGTTTTAAAATCTAACACGGTGTCCTTTCTTATAAGATGTACAGAAAACACATAAAAAAATAATATATTAAAAAAATATACAGTTGATAAATTTGATTTAAAAATGGGACGGGACAAGATAATTTTAGAGAAAGAAAATCAATAACGTTGAAAGATATTTTTGTTTCTTGTTTACTAAACAGACAGATGGAATTTTTAGTACTTTTAATACTAAATCTGTCAATAATAGATTTGGTTTATTTGTTGTTATTTTATAAATTGTTGAATCATTATTTTTTGTTAAACTTAATAACGGATTGGAATTCTATAATTATGTCTAAATAATCACCACTGTAAAATTCTAAATAAATGAAAATTATTGAAAAATAACATTTAAAAAGCATTTAAAATTTAATAATTCTAAAGAATGAATTTAATTAATAAATGCAGTGAAGAATAACTTTAATTATAATTAGTAATATTACAAATGGAATCTTAGAATAATTTCTTACTGAACCACGCCCTTTCATTCTCCCACACTTTTCACTCATTTTGCATTCATTTAAATTTAAAGTAAAAATTTATGAAAATAAAATTAATAATAAAAATAATAATAATAAATGTGCTTTTGTTTATTTTAGAAGCTTTTAGTTATGAAGAAGCCGCCGTCGATATTTATGGTTTAATTTTTAGTAACAGTTAGCCCAAAATATACGCAAGAAAATTTTATTTTAGAACTTTGTGTCTTTATTTTAAAAAAACGTCGTAATAGATTTGATTCTTTTAGTTAATTAAATTTATTTTTGAATTTAATGAAAATTATTAAAAAAACAAAAACAGAAGAAAAACACAATTTTATTTGATTTTAGTTTAAAAAAAAATATGAAAGAATTTTGATTTACAAACCAAATAAACATTACAACTAATTAAAATTAAAGTGTCTCGGTTGTGGCATAGAAAGTCTTTCTGTCAATCCATTTTTCTTTAATAAAAAAAAACTTTAATATATAATTTAAAAATATTAATGGTAAAGAGAAAGTAAATGTTGTAAATTCATTTACAAGACTTCTAAAGAAATTTAAATTACAACTTTTTTTTTACTTTTTTTTTTATTATTTTAACTAATTAATTAAGCGAAAATCTTACCATTTCTTAATAGATTCTCCATTCAGGACAATTCGTTGGCTTATAGCAGAAGTGTTTCCTTCTCACTCTTACCTATATTAACGCATGCTAATAAATCACATTGCATTGAAAAGAAAAAAAAAGAAATCAGAGGAGGAAACAAAAGAGGAAAAGATTGTGATGGAAATTTGCAAATGTTTCAGTCAATTTAAAGAAAAACAAATTTATTATTTTTAAATTATCAAAAATTTTATTTATTTAATTGTGTTTATTGAGTTTTACAATTTTTTTACTAATTTTTTTAAACTAATTAACATTCTAAAGTGAATCATTTTTTTGACATAGAAAAAAAAATTAAACCCGCATGTGACACGATACAATTGTTTGTTTTTTTTTTCTTTAAACTTTATTCTGACTAATTTTCTATAAGCGAAAAACTTTTATAAATTAATTTAATTATATTTTTATTCTAAATTCAGTCAATTAAATTATAAATTTTAATTCTTTTATAAGTTAATTCATCCAACAACAATTATCCCTGAATTTCTCTTCTACTGAATTATATTCTCACAAAGTCATTTTGTATTCATGATTGAACAGAAAATTTAAGGCAAAACCGATTCTAAAATTACAAAGAAAAATTAAAAAGTGAATTAAATTTAAGAAAAGTGATCTTGATGCTGGTGGTGGTACCGTTAGTTAAATATTTTCACAAACTTAATTAAAAAAAAATAAAAAAAGGAATTTTCAAATGGAAAATTCAGGATTTTTTTCATTCTTTTGTTTGGTGAAATTTTGAAGTTTTTTTTTTACTTTTAAAAATTTTTTCTTGTATTAATTTTATAATAAATTATTAATTATTTATGAAAGTACAATCAATTAGCAATTTTTGTATAAATTTTGTTTTTGGTAAAAATTTAAAATTAATAAAATTTTCAATAAAATAAATAAAATTGTTGTTGGCGTAGAAGAATATTGAACAAGAAATGATTTTTATTAACAAAAAAAAAATGAATTTGTTGTTGTACGATTTTAATCAATTATCGATTAAAATTCTTTCTATAATTTCCACTTTCAAATAAAAAACCAAAAATCAAAGGAAAATCATAAATTTTTTTTTTAATTTTTTTAAATTTTGTTTGTTGAATTTTGTTGTTGTTAAAAAAAAGGTTTTGTTTTTCAGTCAATCAATTTTTCCTTAATAAACTTTTATTAATTTTTTTCTCATTTTATTCTTAATGATTTTTTTCCCCGCCTCCTCTTTACTTGTTTGTAATCAAATTTATTTAGTTTAATTAATTAAAAAAAAAAGCCAGGATGTCATTAAAATTTGAAATTATTTCTTAATTCTAAAGGAAATTTTGATTTGGACATTCGATTGTTGATTGTGCACAATATTTTTCACACTTTTTTCTTAACTTTAACTAAATTACATTAAATTTAATTAATTAATTTAAATACAAAAATATCTAACTTTATTTAAAATTTATGTCATTATACTAAATCCTACCAACAACTAAATCAGTTAATCAATACAAAGTCCAAAGTCCTTCAGGACACCATTTGGTACAATTCTAATTTTACATTAATTATTTTAAGTTCTGATCCAACTTCTTCTTTTTCTTCTTCTTCTTCTTCTTCTTTTTCTGATTATTTTTGTTTCTATTTTTAAATGAAAATTTGAATTTAATTTATTTTATCTCTCTTTCTCTCTCTCTCTCTCTCTCTCTCTCTCTCTCTCTCTCTCTCTCTCTCTCTCTATTGTGATTTAATGATTTTCCCACCAAAAATTAAATGAACCAATTTAATTTTTCTGTTAATTTTTTTCCATTCGTTGCAAATGGAAATTCAGAATGAAAGAGAAAAAAGTTAAATAAAAGAAGAATCACAACAATGGATGCTGATGCCCATTAGTTGGTTATTTTCACAAATTTAAAATAAAAAAAAAAATAACCAAACTGAATTTTCAAATGGAAATTAACGGAAATTTTTCATTCTTTTGTTTTCTGAAATTTTTCGTTTTTATGAAAATTTCTAGTTTTTGTTGTTGTTTTTATTTCATTGTTTTTCTACACCTAATAATGAATGTTGATCGCATTAGAATTTATTTGGAAAAAAAAAAAATGAAAAATGAAAAAAAATTCTAAAATAAAAGTCAGATGTACAGATGTTGTGGATGTTCGCAATAAAAGTGTAATTGTTGATTAAACATGTTTTTATTTAGTGCTTCTCTGTACAAGTTCAGAACAAGAATGACCTTTTTAATCCCATTTAAAGATCAATTTTTAATTATTCAATTATCGATTATTCAACTATCGATTAATAAATTACAATAATTCATTTATATGTGAATGTAATCAATAACAATTCATTTATAACACAACGCATTCTATTTACATTTATTTATTATATAAATAATTTGTTTCAATCATTATTTTCGTTAAATATTCTACCATTTCTAATTTATTATATTCAGTAGCTAAATCTAATGCTGTCTCACCCATTTTATTAGTTGCGTTTATATCGCATTTATTATTTTCTATTAAATATTTAACCATTTCTAATCGACCAAATTGAGCAGCATAATGTAACACTGTACGACCAACTTCATCACCTTGATTACAATTGGCTCCATTCTCTATGAGAATTTTACATAATTCATACTTCCTAATTAAAACATGATTAAGTAAAATTTTTCGATAACTTTTTTTTCTAAAGTTAGCATTAGCTTTGTACTTTATAAATAATTTCACAATTTCTAAATTATCATTCTTTAAAGCATAATATAAAGGACGAGGATGAGTTATAAACTTTGGATCTAAATTTGTTAATTTCTGTTCAAATATATTTTGAATTTGTTCATTTGTTAACTTTTCTAATAAATTATTTAAACTTTTCACATCTTTACTTTTCAATGCTGAATAAAACTTTGCATTTAATAAATATTCATCATTGTTTGGGTACAAATATTCAACGATTTCTACGTGGCCATCAAAAATACTTGCTACACAAGTTTTTGTATCTTTTTCTGCACCAAATTCTATTAAAGGTTTTATCATTTCTAAACTATTCTGCTTACTAGAAATGGTTAAAGGAGTCTCGCTATAATAATTTTTTTGATTTAAAATCTTTTCAAACTTTTTATTCGAAGTCGTTTTAAAATGATTTAGAATTTTTTTAACTGCATCAATATTACCACTTTTAACAATAAAATGGAAGAGAGTATTTTTAGAAAGGCTTTTATATTCAAAAAAAAACTTATCAATTATTTCACCATGATCACATGCATAACTCCAAACTGATAATAAATAACTGTTAGCATTTTTGACTATTTTAAATCCTAATAATTCAAGAGCATTCTCTAACACATCCTTCTCTCTACTCTGGTCTTTCAATTGAAGTCTTATAACTTCTTGAACTAATCGATGAATACTTAAAACGCCCCATTTAATGTTGACCATGGAATATTGTACAAGTAAATCAGTTGCTTTCTCTCGCATTTTTTTATCTTTTATTAAATTTGAAAAAACGATGCGTGGTTTTATTGAATCAGGAACGAGGTACGCCATAATTTCAATTATTTTAATTGAATCTTCGTTTTCTTCTTTAATATTTTCTAACGTGACGTTCCATGTTGTTAGAACCGTTTTGTTATATTGACTATTTTTATGGCGGTGCTTAAGTAATTGGACTTTAGTCGATGCAACTTGGAACTCTTTGAGATAATGTCTCACTTCAAATTTCTTTTTTCCATACTGTGTTGCACTTTCATTTTTCATTTGAATGTAAGCCACTGCTTGTCCTAAAGCAAGTGGAAAATTACCTAATTGGTTTCCTAAATCTTTTAATTCGTTATCACCTGAATTATTTTTAGTGGGAATTTTTAATGCTTTTTTTATGAAGTCAAGAGATTCTTTAGAAGTGAAATAATTTAAATTAATTACACACACGTCTCCCGTATCAGCTGCATTCCAATCCTGATTACGGGAAGTTATTAAAATATGTGGCTTTTGAGAAGGTAATGAAAACGGTAGAAAATCTTTAATTATTTCATATTTTTCCGCATTGTCGAATATGAATAAACATTTTCCATTGCCAAAATGCCTATAAATATTTTGAATAATTAATGCAATTTTTCTATCATCGACTGGAATATTAAGTTGTTCTGCTAATCTAGTAAATGAGTCCTTTAGACTATCTTGTGTTTCTGAATTGATCCAGATCAGATTGTTGTCATACGAATCCTGATATATAATTGCATACTTTCTTGAAAGTTCACTCTTTCCTATTCCACCCAAACCACTTACGGAAGTGGTTTGTGAGATAACGGCACTACGGGCAGCATTTTGTAATTTTTGATGAAGACCTTTTAGAACTTCCGTTCTTCCTGTAAAGGTTATCACAGGTTCTCTCATGTCAAACCAGACATGATCTTTTTTATGTTGATGATTTTTGGACTCTTTGCTTTGAACTAATGAATCAACTTTCGCTTCTACTTTTTCGATTGTAGGTTTAAGTTGTTCATTAATACACGCTTTTACTTCCATTATGCCTAGTTGGGTGTTTTCAATTTTCGGTTTAAGTTCATTTATATTTTTATCAACATTATCTATTTTCACTTTTGTCTCCTTACAAATGTAAAGTATATCTCCACTGTTGATACTGTCCAAAATAACTTTCAATTCCTCCTCTAGTTTCTCTTTTGTTAAATCACAATTTGTAACGTGTTTTTCTCTTGAGCTATAAATTTTTTCTTTAAATTCATCTGAAGTTTCCCATGTAAATAGAAAACGATAGCCAATTATTACAAGACGAACTTTAGAAGAATTTTTTAGAAAATATTTTGTACAATTATTGTCAATATTGTTTACAACTCCAACTCCTTCAAATATTTTTTTTGTATTTAATTCAATTCCATTATATTTGACATTGCGGTTTTTCGATTCACCAAAAACAACACCTTTAGTGATAAATTCATGAAAGGATGCTTCATCAATGGTACTGTTACCTTCATCGGTTTTTATAAAATTTATCACTCTGTCAACTGCATCTGTTGCCAATTTCTCCATTCCTATTTGCCAACTCATTCCTATTTGCCAACTCATTAGTAACTAACATGAACTGATTTTGGTAACAATAAAAAATTTCTCCAGCAGCCTCAACCAATATTTTTCTGAAGTCATCGTTATCGTTCACCTGCCGTAGGTTATCATTAACTTTTTTAGACTTTGATCTGTGAACAGTTGCAGCTAATCTTACACTTTGTGAGGCAACCTCTGTCAAAATTGGAATATTAATTACTGGGATAACTTTAATTATATTTAAAAAGGTATTCCCCTTTTTTCCTTGTTTCGGTGTTCCACCCACAGCTGCTTCCTTTTTAAGTTCAATTATTTTGGTTTCGAAAGTTTCTACAAAACATTTACAAAAAACTGTAAGCGTTCTAACTATCTTCCTAATGTTGTAGTCTGACGTTCCCGGTTCCTGTCCAGTATTAATACTCTCAGCCATTTTGAATTAATTAATAAATTCGTAATTTTGATGATTTTCTACAAAAGAAACATCGTTTTAATATATTGAATAATGTGATTTCATTATTAATTTTATGTTATCAATTTGAATCCTCTTTGTTTCAGCAAAGATTCTGGTGAAGAAAAATATTCAGAAATTAGTTGAAGTTTAATTAATTATTTCACAGGACAAAAAGTTTTTTCTTCAAAATATCAAATTAGAAATTTACAATTAGAATATCAAACTCTAAATGTCCGAGATCAGTTTCAATTATATATTAAGAATTTAATAGCAACAGTATTATATTTTGCCGGGGATAAAATTCAATCGGTTCCAAAAATATATAATTAAATGTAATTTACATGTGTTCACCTCACCATATCGGGTTTTTTTTGTACCAATCACAATAGGCCCGGTAGACACGAAATTCAAGCATCTTCTAATATTTTGAACTTTGAAATTATTATTAAACGAGTTAAACAATTAATTGACTATTCTAGAAAAAAAAGAAACCATAACATTCTATTTTTCTTTTTGTTACGAAAAAAGTCAAAGATTTTATTCTTCTTAAATTTTAATTCATTCTTCTTCTTTTTTAGAAAATCACAAAAATTTGTAATATTTTTGAATTGAATAAAAAAACAGATTTTTATGAATCGTTTGAAAAAATAAGTTTTGTGTTTTTGTTACTCCAACATATTTAAAATTGATAAGAATTGGCAAACAGATAATATTGCTTCGTCGTAATCGACTAAGCCTTGTAATGGAAAATTTTCAAATTCAACTTTTTTTATTTTTAAAAGACACAATTAAAAGAAAATTTCCAAAAAAAATTTTTTCTCACATAGAATGACCCTAGGGCAACTTATTTTTACTAACAAAAGGTCAAATTGGTGGTTATTGCAACTTTTATCCCCAAAAAAGGGGTCAAAAAAATCCTGTCAGTCCGGACTCCGTCCGCCGAATGTTTACACGATAACTCAAAAACGCGCAAAGTGATTTCAATAAAATTTTGGAATTAGTATTATTTTGGTCCCGAATAGAACCCTATTGGGGGTTCGGGGCACGGGGTGGAGCACCCCCCATACAAATTTTTTGGAAAATACAGTTTTTTAAGAACATGTGAACAGATTGCAATGAAATTTTGGGATTAGTGTTTTATTATATTAAATGATGGTTCCATGGAGGGGTTTTCAGAACTTGGGTATATTGTTATCCGTTCGTGTTAAATGCTGAAAATACTATTGCATAATATTCGACGAAGCATACAGCCATACTTGCCTGTCATTTTTTCTTACGTGACTAAATGACTCATAATCAACGATATATGAATAAACTTTCTTAACGTGTATTAATATAAATTATTTAGAAAATTACGTAAGTAAATTAAGACGCCATGATAACCACACCCAAAATTATAAATTATTATGGATTAATGGATTATTATGTCGTGTATCCTGTATCAGCCACGTGAATGTAAGATATGGAGTCTATTATTATAATACAGTGTAAACTACTTTTTCTACCACTGCAATTATTAATTAGAGTCGAGCATACTTTCACACTGACATGGAGTGGCTAATTATAAATGGAAACTTAAATTATTCACGTTTGTGTAAATGGATAAGTATGAATCTATATCGGAACTTTAGTTTTTTTGTAGGATTAATTTAATCATCCAAATAAATGGTTGTAGTGTCTTTTATTATTTTGCATCGGAATTTTAAAGAAGAAAATTTTATTTCTTAACTTTGAACATTTATTCATAATTCACGACGTGGCTTTTGAATAACGTTATTGAAAAGATTTTTTATAAGACACAAATATTACAGAACAACAGGAGAATTTTTAACTTACTCTGAACTTATTAAATTAGTTTCACTTTTTATTCTGTTGGATCAACGAATAGAGAGAATTATTTTAACAAAAACTTTTAAAATGAACTTTTTATTTAATGAAAATAATTAATAATAATTTTGAATTTTATTGTTTACGTCACAGTACAACTTCACCCTTTTAACTAACCGTTACACAATTTATACCCAAAATATATAGTTTTTGGGTTCGTCTGCTTATAGAGAGAGAGAGAGAGAAATATTTCTTATCAAAATTTGTTAAAAACAAAAGATAAATGAAATAAATAAATTTTGTAACGTGTACAAAACTATTTCTAAATTTATTGAATTTAATATTTTCGGTTTCTTCAAATAATCAATTTTTTTTTAAGTGAATTGATTATTTTCTTATCTCATATTTTCGAAGCAAAGGGAAATAAATTTAATACACATCTTTTTCTTTTCTTTTTGTTATTTGAGATAAAAAAAAAAGGGAAAAATGGGTGAAGGTGAGTAATGTAAATACAGATAATTAATATTATTTAATAAACAGAAATTTACAGGGTGAAAAGCAATAAATGTTGATTTCAAAAATTTCATCTATGAAAACTGGAAATGTTGGGATAAATATATCCATGTTCCATGCTGAATGTGATAAGAACACAGGATCCAAATTTAAAGGTTAAAAGTATTATCTAGCCTAACAAATTCTTACAAATTTTTGAATTTTATAAAGAAAGTAAAATTAATTAAATTGAAAACACAGGAAAATATGCAACAGGTTTCAATGAATGATGTAAGATAATTGGACAGCACCAGCCACAAAGTACTAGTTACAGAGTTAGATAGAGAAATTTTTCTTATCAAAATTATTAAGAACAAGGAAATAAATTAAATAAATTAATTTTGTAACGTGTACAAAAATATTTCCAAATTATTGAATTTAGTATTTAAACAGTTTTCTTAATTCAATTGATTATTTTCTTATCTCATGAACGAAATTTAACACACATTTTTTTTGCCAAATTAAATTTTATTGTACTTGAATTTTTTATTAACCTAGTACATCTGCATATATATACCACCTAGCATCTGCATATGCATTGTAAATTGATTCGGCGCATTGCCTCCTCTTAGGACACATGAAGATTTCCTATGAAATCGTTCCGTTATCCTGCACACAGGCCGGAGGAGGTCATAGATGTTATTAATTATTGCCCACTATTTTATGTGTGTTTAGTACATAATTAGCCGAATAAAAAATTCCATCCCGCCTCGGCCGAAATTCGAACTCGGTACCTACCGCGCCAAACGCAATCACGTTGCCAAATTAAATTAAATCGTTTATAACTTAGCATGTATAAATAATCACGTTCATTTCGGCATTTATAATTTTTAAAAAGAATTTTTAATACCCATTGGTTTGTGTCTATGCTTAGTTTATTCAATGTTAAGATAATAATTTTATGTGGAGCCGCTAAGTAGTTTTTATTACGAAAATATTTATAATTTAATTTAATTATTGGTGATCTATGCTAAAGCTACGGTCTCGTACAAAACAGACAAAACACGAAAAACTTAAAACAACACGATTTAACTTTGAATAAATAAATAAGAATAATTTTTAAGTTATACTTGAAGTTTGAGTAGTGTCTTACACTAGCATGAACTACTAAAATTTACGATTGCAGATCTTTAGGAATAATAGAAGCAAGTAAATGCCTCCGACGTTAATCTATCATTTGTAAATCGAAAAAAATTATATATCGTATTTCTAACTTTTAAAAATGATTTTAAAATTTAAAAAACAAAGTAATATTACAATCGCTATTGTTTAATTAAACCAGGAATACATGACTCAAGAAATAACTCTAAACGTGAGTATACATTGTTTCAAAATATTGAATAATTTGAATTAAATAAATTTCTTACAATGAATTAGATTCCTTTACAATTGTAATTGTAATTCGTATGTTAGTTCTTCCTCTTCTTCACCAGTCACAAAATATCCGCCGTATCGTGTTAAACTGAAAAAATTTTTAAAAATATAATTTTTATTAAATGAGCAAAATAATTATTTGCCTATTCTATAAAAAGGGAAACTCTTATATTCTGTTTATCTTTTTGTAGCGGAAAAATTTAAGTAGCTGAGATACAAATTATTGTTGTAAAATTTAAATTCATTCTTATTCTTTTTCACAATAACGCAAAACTTTATAATATTTAGGAATTGAATTTAGATGTCGATTGAAATAATTTTTTCTATTGGTTTTACCTGAACGTATTAAAATTGATATGAATTGGCAAACAGATAATATTTTCTTACGTGAATTAATGACTCATAATCAACGATATACGAATAAACTTTCTTATCGTATTATAAAAATTATTAAGAAAATTACGTAAGTAAATTAAGACGCCATTACGACCACACCCAAAATAATGAAGGATTAATGGATTGTTATGTCTTGTACCGTGAATGTAAGAAATGGAATCATTTATTATAATACAATCTAAACTACTTTTTCTAGCACAAATATTTTATCTCAATATTATTAATGAGACTGGGGCATAATTTCACTCTGACATGGAAAGGCTAATTATAAATGGTAACTTAAATTTTTCGGGTTTGATTAAATGGATAAGTAATCTATATCGGAATTATAGTTCTATTGGAGGATTAAGTTATTCATCCAAATGGTTGTAGTGTCTTTTATTATTTTGCATCGGAATTTTAACGAAGAAAATCTTATTTCTTAACTTTGAAGATTTATTCATGTTTCACGACGTGGCTTTTGAATAACGTTATTGAAAAGATTTTTTTAAGACGCAAATATTACGGAACAACAAGAGAATTTTAAACTTACTCTGAACTTACTAAATTAGTTTCACTTTTTATTCTGTTGCTTCAACGAATATAGAGAATTATTTTAACAAAAACTTTTAAACTGAACTTTTTATTTAAAGAAAATAAATAATATTTATTTTGAACTTTATTGGTATTGTCACAGTACAGCTTCACCCATTTAACTAAACGTTTCACAATTTATACCCAAAATAGATAGTTTTTTGGTTCGTCTTCTTAGAGAGAGAAATATTTCTTATCAAAATCTGTTAAAAAAAAAGATAAATGAAATAAATAAATTTAGTTACCGTGTGCAAAAATATTTCTAAATTTATTGAATTTAATATTTTCGGTCTCTTCAAAAAATCAATTTTTTTTAAGTGAATTGATTATTTTTTTATCTAATAATATTAATATTTATTTATTTATTAATATTTGCGAAGCAAAGGGAAATAAATTTAATACATATCTTTTTTTTTCTTTTAGTGATTTAAGATAAAAAAAAACAGGGGAAAAATGCGTGAAGTTGATTAATGTAAGTACAGATAATTAATATTATTTAAAAAACAGAAATTTACAGTGTGGAACATTATGAAATTTATTAATTGAATAAAATAATAGAATTTTAAGTAACAAAATTTAGATGTCGATTTCTTAATTCAATTGAGTATTTTCTAATCTCATGAAGGAGAACGAAATTTAACACACATTTTTTTTTTGCCAAATTAAATTGTATTGTAATGTACTTGAATTTTTTATTAACATAGTACATCGACGACTAAGGTGACCCTTAGCATCTGCATCTGCATTTTAAATCCATTCGGCGCATTGCCTCCTCTTAGGAAACATGAAGATTTCCTAAGAAGAATCGTTCGGTTAAATGCTTATCCTGCACACCGGCCGGAGGTCATACATGTTATTAATCATTGCCCACTACTTTATGTGTGTTTAGTACATAATGTGGTATATATCCATACTCTCTATATTCCATGATACTAGGAATATTTATTAAATTATACCAAATTAAATTAATTAAATTGAATTATTAAATTATACCAAATATTATTACCAATTATATTGTTATAGTATTGTATAAATATCAACTTTGAATTTAAATGTATGTATGTTAGTTGTAATTATAAATCAAAAAAGGATTGATTAACTCTTCTTGATCAAACCGTCTCACGAACAACATATAAAAAAAATATAAAATAAATTATATTATTGAATTATTGAATTCATTTTAATACAAATATTAAAACAGAATTTATTTAAAATAAAATATATAACAAGATTATTATATATAAATATATATATATATAGCAATGGTGACAGCGGTAAACAAAAATCAGTACGTAGATAAAGTGTGAAAAAAATAAAAAAAATTTTTTTTAATTTTCGCAAAGTCTTATTAAAAAGTGAACGGTAAAATATCAAGTAAAAGCACAAATAATACAATAATATATTTTTATATATGAATATATATATAAATCAAAAATTATACAAATAATTGAAGTTAAAATATTAATTCATATTAAATAAAATATATTCATATTAAATTTTTTTTTTATTAATATCAAAATAAAAAATAATTAAAAATTAAAACAAGAAACACATGGTTTTAACAAAAAAAAAGTGAAAAGTTATTAAAGTTCATAATGGGCCATCCCCAGATCAAATGAACCAACAAACAAGGAACAATTCATAGTGGGCTACTCCCAGATCAAATGAATTCAACTAATAACAAATTTATAATGCACATGGTGGAAAACAACAAATAATTCCAGATCGAATGGATTCAACAATTTTCAAAATAGAAAATCATGGAGATAAACAATATGCACATGGTCGATGATAATAGCAACTGTAAATCAATTGGACATCTGTAATAACAACTTTAGAAAAGCAGTAATTTATTATAATATATTTAACAGGGTGAGTCATATGTAAACAAAAAAAAAAATAAAAATAAAAAGAAAAAAAAAACAATAATAATATAAAAAATATATATACATTTATATATACATATATATACATTTATTAAATTATAATAATAACTAAGTAATTATAATACGAATGACTGATACTAAGAATACTATTAATTTAAGAAATAGACCTATTAATAAATTAGATGAATTAAAAAAAAAAGTTAGATCCAAGTCTGTGACTGGAATTGACGAAAAGAAAATAATTAAGATTGAAAAAGAAAAAATAAGAAATTTTTTTAAAGAACATTTGCCAGTTCAAAGTAACAAAAAATCACAAGTACCAAATAGCAAATTAATTCCAGAAAATTTAAAAAGCGGTAAAGTAAACATTGGTAGTGTGAAATTTCAACCTGAAATATCAGATAATGAAAGTACACATTCACATGATTCTGAAAATTCATTAAACGCAAATTCTAATAAAATTTTTAAAATACAATCGAATATGGCTTTAAATGTGAGTAATGCACTTAAAATTATACCGTCGTTTTCCGGAAAAGTTCCGTCAGAATTTCATAAATTTTGTATCTGTTGTGAAATAATTTGGAAACCGTTAACAACTGTTGACGACAAAAAATTGTTCATTGATATCGTACAAACCAAACTTTCAGATCAAGCATACGAAGTTGTAAAATACAAAACCTTTACAAAATGGGAAGATCTTAAACTAGCTCTTGAAAAAAAATTTATTAAACGACCGTATCTACAGAGTTAGTGTGTATAACGCAACAAAGAAACGAAAGTGTCCAAGACTGCGCGGAAAAAGTTGAAAACCTCTTAAATGAACTTAACGATTTATGCATTAATAAACAAGGTGAAGATGCCTCGGTTGTTATAAGAAAAGTAAATGAAACAACCGCATTAAATTCATTTCAAGATGGATTAAGAGAAAATTTTAAAATAATAATTAAATCACATCATTTTGATACGTTAAATGAAGCCATTTCTCAGGCAATAGAAGAAAAAATTTCTCATAAACCGATCTAATTTATATTGTAATTTTTGCAAAAAAACGGGTCATGAATTCGAAAATTGCTACATTAAAAATAAATCATATTATCAAAATTCAAATTCACACAATAATTCGACAAATTTTAACCAAAATAAAGATTTTAGACAAAGGTATGATTCGAAATCTTATCAAAATCCAAATTCCAATTATAATGATAATCGAAATTATCAAGGTCAAAACTATCAAGGTCAAAATTATCAAAGTCCAAAGTATAATCAAAACTACCAAAATCGACATTATCAAAATTCAAATTTCCAAAATTCTAATAATTACCAAAATTATAACAATGTTAATTATAGAAACTATTCAAATGAGAATCCAAATCGTACTAATCAAAATCCTGACTATAATCAAAATTATCTGAACCAAAGTCGAAGTCAAAATCAAGCTGAAAATGATATTAGAAATCGTAATTTTAATCAAATTAATAATTCTAACCAGAATTATAAACAAAAAAACCGTATTTTCATGAACAGTTCATTTAGAAATACACTAATGTGTAATTATTGCAAAAACGAAGGTCATGATATATCTGAATGCAAAATAAGAAAATCAAATAGTTCAAGGATGGGTATTGAAAGTATTGTTCGTAATAATCAACCATCAACGTCGGAAAGCATAACCCGACCCGAACAGAATATGGGCAGCGCTATTCGGGTCCAGGATATTTAGAATTGTCTAGTAATAAAATCTCATATGAAGGAAATTTAACTTCAGTACTATTAAAAAATAACAATATATTACCAACCTTACATAATGAAAAAAAATATTTATACAAGTTTACATATCCAATTGAAAATAATCGCAAATACGTAAATCTTAATGTCGACATTTTATCAAACCCTCAATGTATTTTTCTTATTGACACTGGAGCTGATAAAAAACAATTTATTAAAAATGATACATATTGTTATCCACATCAAAAATGTTAAATCAAAGGTATAACTGACACAAATATTGAGACATTGGCGATAGTTCATAGTAATATAAAATCACCGAAATCAGCCAACCTTTTTCAAAAATTTCATATAATATCAGACGATTTCCCGCTTCAATGTGCAGGCATATTGGGAAACGATTTCTTTAACAATTATAAATGTAAAATCGATTATGCAGATAAATCATTAGAGATTAAGCAAAATAAATTTTTATTCAATATTCCGTTTTGCTCTTATGAAGAAAAATTAGAAATACCGGCAAAAGTAGAAAAAATTATTAAATTACCAATTAAAAGTTCAAGCGAAAAGGAATTACTATGTCCTTCACAGGAAATTTTACCAGGAGTATTTTTAGCTGGCTGTATTATTCAAAACAATAATAATTCTGCTACATTTAGTTTATAAACTAACTAATAAAAAACCTTATAGATTACCACACTCATCTAGAGCAGAAATAAATTCTCAAGTAGACAAAATGTTAGAAGACGAAATAATCGAACATAGTATTAGTCCATGGAACTCGCCATTGCTTGTAGTTCCAAAAAAATCAAATAATGATCAGAATAAATGGTGCGTTGTTGTAGATTTTCGCGAATTAAATAAACTAACAGTCGATAATATTTTTCCGTTACCGAATATTACGGAAATTTTGGATCAATTAGGGAACTCTACATATTTTAGCACACTCGATTTAGCAAATGGTTATCACCAGGGTAGGGATTACGGAACGAAACCGATTAATCTCAAACTCAATTATTGAGTTTACTCTTCTTATTTTTTTTTCGAATGTATTGTCTTGTAAAAATAGCAAACAAGCATGGTGTTTCAATACCGACATTCATGCATTAGTGTGAAAAGTAGGATTTATGATTGTGTTCATTCCAATTTTTTATAATTTTGACGATTATGCACAAGAATTGAATTGCGCGGGCAAAGTAGATGCACTCTGGTTGGGTCCGTACGAAATCATTGACATTATTTCTGATGAGAATACCGTAATACAGATTGGTAAAAAACAAAAAATAGTGCATAACAATCGATTAAAGTTAAGCAATGAGAGAATACAGTAAATAACTAAGAATGAAGTCTAATCCGTAATACTTTCTTTTCAAAAAATTTTTTTTTTTGGAATTAGTTAGTTATTATATTATCTTTAAAATTAAAAAAAAAATTATTATTAAATTTTGTAACAGAAAATTTTTTTTTTTTTTTAAATGGAATTTTATGCAATTAATGTATAAAAAAAAAATAATTGAAATGAATATAAAAAAAAAAGAATATATGAATAATAAAAAAAAAAAAAAAAACAAACGAAAAAAAAAAAGTTTTCTCAAGAAAAATCCTTTTGCATAGGATTTATCTTCCATTTAGGAGGGAGGTGTGGTATATATCCATACTCTCTATATTCCATGATACTTGGAATATTTATTAAATTATACCAAATTAAATTAATTAAATTGAATTATTAAATTATACCAAATATTATTACCAATTATATTGTTATAGTATTGTAAAAATATCAACTTTGAATTTAAATGTATTAGTATGTTAGTTGTAATTATAAATCAAAAAGGATTGATTAACTCTTCTTGATCAAACCGTCTCACGAACAACATATAAAAAAAATATAAAATAAATTATTTTATTGAATTCATTGTAATCCAAATATTAAAACAGAATTTATTTAAAATAAAATATATAACAAGATTATTATATATAAATATATATATATATATATATAACAGCCAAATGAAAAATTCCATCCCGCCTCGGTCGAGAATCGAACTCGGTACCTCCCGCTCCAAACGCAATCACGTTGCGAAATTAAATGAAATCGTTTATAACTTAGCATGTATAAATAATCACGTTCATTTCGGCGTTTATAATTTTTAAAAATAATTTTTAATACCCATTGGTTTGTGTCTGTACTTAGTTTATTCAATGTTAAGATAATAATTTTATGTAGAGCCGCCAAGTAGTTTTTATTACGAAAATCTCTATAATTTAGTTTAATTATTGGTGATCTATGCTAAAGCTACGGTCTCGTACAAAACACATAAAACACGAAAAACTTAAAACAACACGATTTAACTTTGAATAAATAAATAAGAATAATTTTTAAGTTATACTTGAAGTTTGAGTAGTTTCTTACACTAGCATGAACTACTAAAATTTACGATTACAGATCTTTAGGAAAAAAAGAAGCAAGTAAATTCCTCCGACAATAATCCATCATTTGTAAATTGAAACAAATTATATATCGTATTTTTAACTTTTAAAAATGATTTTAAAGTTTAAAAAACAAAGTCATATAACAATCGCCCTTGTTTAATTAAACCAGGAATACATGACTCAAGAAATAACTCTAAACGTGAGTATACATCGTTTCAAAATATTGAATAATTTAAATTAAATAAATTTCTTACTATGAATTAGATTCCTTTACAATTGTAATTGTAATTCGTATGTGTGTTCTTCCTCTTCTCCACCAGTCACAAAATATCCGCCGTATCGTGTTACCCTGAATAAATTTTTGAAAATATAATTTTTATTAAGTGAGCAAAATAATTAACTGCCTATTCTATAAAATGGGAAACTTTTATATTCTGTTTATCTTTGTGTAGCGGAAAAAGTTAAGTAGCTGAGATACAAATTATTGTTGTAAAATTTAAATTCATTCTTATTCTTTTTCACAATAACGCAAAACTTTATAATATTTAGGAATTGTATTTAGATGTCGATTGAAATAATTTTCTATTGGTTTAACCTTAAAGTATTAAAATTGATAAGAATTGGCAAACAGATAATTTTTTCTTACGTGATTAAATCAGTCATAATCAACGATATACAAATAAATATTGCCACACCTAAAATTATGGAAGATTGATAAAATAATAATGTTTATCCATGTATACATATGTATATGCACTATATGTGAATACACTTACATTTAAATTTTATTATACATACTTTGGTAAAAAAAAACTGCTTGTCGATTCCACATAAAATTATTATCTAAACATTGAATAAACGAAGTACAGACACAAACCAATTTGCATTAAAAATGAACACCTAAATGAACGTGATTAATTATACATCTAAACGATTTCATTTAATTTGGCAAAAAAAAAAGTTATGCGTTAAATTTCTTTCCCTTTCATGAGATAAGAAAATAATCAATTGACTTAAGAAAACTGATTATTTGAAAAAATTGAAAATATTAAATTCAATAATTCAGAAATATTTTTGTACACGTTACAAAATTCATTTATTTCATTTATCTTTTTTTTTAATAATTTTGATAAGAAAGATAAGAAAACGAACCAAAAAACTATATATTTTTAGTATTAATTGTGTAACGGTTAGTTAAAAGGGTGGAGTTGTACTGTGACGTTACCAATAAAGTTCAAAATAAATATTAATTATTTTCATTAAATAAAAAGTTCAGTTTAAAAGTTTTTGTTAAAATAATTGTTTCGATTCGTTGATCCAACAGAATAAAAAGTGAAATTAATTTAGTTAGTTCAGAATAAGTTTAAAATTCTCCTGTTAATCCTGCTAACGTAATATTTGCGTCTTATAAAAAATCTTTTCAATAACATTATTCAAAAGCCACGTTATCAAAATTCTTCTTATAAGATATTGTCTTCTAATTTTTTTTTATTTTAAATTCAGAACGTGTGGTATTAAAGTGAATAGCACGATAAAATTTTTTTTAGAAAGTTGTAGTTTTGCTTTTGGATCATAGATGGAGCAACAATACGTATTTGTAAAATCAACCAATTTATTTGAGAATTATTTAATATAAAATATTTTATTTTAATGTATAATACAAAATTAATATTTTTTAGTATTTAAAATAATATTTACATATTAATTCGAGAGGATATAAAAATGGATCATTTTTCGCATTAAATCAATCATCATCAACTTACTTACGATAAACATTTAATAAATTAGACAGTTCCCTTTCATTGATTCGGATCATCCGTCTTGTTAAGTCAACAATTAAAGATTAAAATTAATTTTTAGTTTCTTTTCTTTTTTATTCTTTAATCAAAAAAATTATAAATAAATTTAGGGTGAAATTGATTGAAAACAGAACTTCAGGATAGTGAAAGGTCTTCGAGTTCTTGAGTCTCGACTGTTGCTTATAGAAGTTTTTTTTTCAGTCAATCAATTTTTCCTTAATAAACTTTTATTAATATTTTCTTATTTTAAACTTAATTATTTTTTCCCCGCCTCTTTAATTCTTAGTAATTAAATTTATTCAGTTTAATTAATTACAAAGAACGAAATCATTAAAATTTTAAATTTTTTTTTAATCTATGAACGAAATCTTGATTGGACAATCAATTGTTGATTGTGCACAGTTTTTAACTCTATTTCTTAACTTTAACTAAATTAAATTACATTAATTAATTAATTATAATTAATTTATATACAAAAATATCTTAAATTATTAAAATTTATGTCATTATCCTAAATCCTACCAACAATTAAATCAGTTAATCAATTCAAAGTCTTCGTCCCTTCACAAAAGGAACACAATTGGATCAATTCTATTTTACATCAATTATTTTAATCTCTGACCCAACTTCTTCTTCTTTTTATTATTTTTGTTTCTATTTTTAAATGACATTATTAAATTTAATTTATTTTCTGTCTCCCTCTAACTCTCTTTATTGCGATTTCGTGAAAAGTCAGTTGTGCAGACAATTTTAGAATTGATCCAAATGTAATTAAATTAAACTAAAGTCATATCATATATTATGTGGTACCGTTAGTTGGATATTTTCTTAAATTTTATTAAAAAAATTTTTTGCTAAAAGTCTTGTTGTTGTTAAAAAAAATTGGGACCAAAAAATTTGTGTTTTTTTCATTTTTTTTTTTTTAAATTTTTTTTTTTTTAAAAAAAAAAAGAAAAAAAAACGAAATTTTAATTTTTCACTTAAGATTTTAAAGTTTTCTCACCTGTTCACCTGTAAAGGTTTCAAAGTAAAGTGGAAGAAATTTAACAAAATCATGTGAATTAAATTAATTTTCTTTCATTGATTATTTTCTATTAAATATTCTGCCACTTCTAATTTGTTACGTTTAGTAGCTAAATCTAATAATGCTGTCTCACCCTCTATATTAGTTACGTTTATATCGCATTTATTATTTTCTATTAAATATTTTACGATTTCTAAATGACACGAGTAGGCAACTAAATGTAATGCTGTCCAATCATTACCATCAACTGCATTACAATTAGCCACATTCTCTATAAGAAATTTCATCACCTCATAATGTCCACTGTAAACAGAAGCATGTAAAGATGTTCCCCAACCACAACTAAAATTAATATCAGCCCCATAATTTATAACTAATAATTTCACAAGATCTAAATTACGATCTCTGTGGCAATAAATAAAGGTGGCCGTTCATTTATTAACTTTAGATCCACATTTGTTATTTTCTATTCCATTAAATTTTTAATTTGTTCCTTTTTTAAATCTTTTAATAAATTATTTAAACTTTCAACATTCCCACTTCTAAATGCGGAATAAAACTTTGCATGCTGTAAATATAAATCATTATTTGGGTAAAAATATTTAATTAAATCAACGTGACCATAAAAAATAGTTTTTACACAAATTTCAGTTTTATTTTCTGCACCAAATTCAATTAAAACTTTTGTCATTTCTAAATTATTCTGCTGAATAGAAATCTGTAAAGGAGTCTCGTAATAATACTTTGTAGAATTTAAATCTCTTGTAACTTTTAATTCGATTTCTTTTTAAAATGATTCATAATTTTTTTCACTGCATCAATATTTCCACTTTCAACAATTAAATGGAAGGGAGTCGTTTTTATCATCATCATCTTTATACTCAAAGAAAAATTCATCAATTATTTCACCATAATCGGAAGCATAACTCCAAATTGATAGTAAATGAATGTCATCAACATACCAAAAATTAAATCCTAATAATTTAAGAGCATTCTTTAAGACATCCGTCTCCTTTCCGTTTTCTTTTAGTTGAAGTCTGATTACTTCCTGTACCAATCTATGAATACTTAACACGCTATCTTTAATATTGATCATTGAATATTTTAAAAGCAAATCAATTGCATCCTCTCGCTTTTCTTCATCTTTCATTAATTCTGAAAAAATCTTATCTGTTTTTATGGAATCTGGAACAAGGTACGCCATAATTTCAATTATTTTAATTGAATCTTCGTTTTCTTTTTCAATATTTTTCAACGTGATGTTTCATGTTGTTAGAACAGTCTTATTATACTCACTGTTTTCATGGCGATGCTCAAGTAATTTTTTTTTAAACGATTCATCTTTGTACGCTTTCAGATAATCACTAACGCCAAATGTCTCTCCGCGGAGCTTTTTTTCCCTTTCATCTTTCATTTTAATGTACGCAACTGCTTGTCCTAAAGCAAGCGGAAAATAACCCAACTTTTTTGCTAATTCTTTGATTTCGTCATCATCTCAATTAATATTGTCTAAAGCGTTTTTTATGGAGTCAAGAGCTTCATCAGAAATGAAATATTCTAAATTAATAACATCGATTGCACCTTTGTCAGCTAACCGCCACTTCTGATTACGGGAAGATATTAAAATGTGTGGTGCTTGAATATTAGACGGCAAGCATAATGGTAGAAAGTCTTTTATTATTTTGTATTTTTCTGCATTGTCAAATATAAATAAACATTTTTGTTTTCCAAATCTCGTATAAATATCTTCAGTAATCGATGCAACATCCCTCAACTTTTCTTTCTGTTCTGTATCTTTTTCTGTAACAGGGATGTGTAGTTTTTTAGCTAATCTAGTAAAGGAGTTTTGTAAACTTTCATGAGTTTCAGAATTGATCCAGATCAGATTACCGTCATATGCATCCTGATATTCAATGGCATATTTTCTGGAAAGTTTACTCTTTCCAATTCCACCTAAGCCACTAAGTGGTTTGTGAGATAACCGCACTCCCTGTCGCGTGGTGTAGAATTCGATGAAGTGTTTTAAGAATTTTAATTCTTCATGTAAAAGTTGTCACAGGTTTCCTCATGTAACAAACCAGACGTGTTTCGTTTTATGTTGATCATTTTTAGTAGCTTCGTTTTTAATGATATTTTATATTTCTCTAACATCTGCAGCTATTTCGGTCGTATTCTCATTAGTGTTTTCAATTGTCGTTTTAATTTCACTAATATTCGCTTTAACTTGAATTAAGTCTGTGTGTATGTTTTCAATTGTTGGTTTAAGATTAATTGAATTTGTCATCCACAGCGTATTGTTATCAACTTTTTTAAGAATTTTAGTCTCATTAATACTCCAAACTTTATCTTCACCATTAATGATTCTCAATATATTTTCCAATCGTTGTTTTAGCACATTTTTTCTTAAATCACAATTTATAATCGGTTCTTCACCTGACGCATATGTTTTAATTGAAAACTCTTTAAAAGTTTCCCAAGAAAAAGGAAAACGATAACTAAAGTTACAAGACGAACCTTTTCTGGTTCATCTTGGTTAATTTCCAAGATGAGTTGAATAAAATAATAGAATTTTATGTAATAAAATTTGGAGGCCTATTGAAATAATTTTTCTATTGGTTTTACCTGAAAATATTAAAATTGATATGAATTGGCAAACAGATAATATTTTCTTACGTGGATTAATGACTCATAATCAACGATATACGAATTATCTTTCTTATCGTATTATATAATATTTAGAAAATTACGAAACTAAATTAAGACGCCATTATTACCACACCTAAAATTATGAAGGATTGATGGATTGTATGTCTTGAACCGTGAATGTAAGAAATAGAATCTTTTATTATAATACAATCTAAACAACTTTTTCTAGCACAAATATTTTAACTCAATATTATTAATAAAAGTCGGGCATATTTTTACTCTGACATGGAAAGGCAAATTATAAATGGTAACTTAAATTTTTCGGGTTTGTTTAAATGGATAAGTAATCTCTATCGGAATTTTAGTTCTATTGGAGGATTAAGTTATTCATCCAAAGGTTGTAGTGTCTTTTATTATTTTGCTTCGGAATTTTAACGAAGAAAATCTTATTTCATAACATTTAACGTTATTGAAAAGATTTTTTATAAGACGCAAATATTTCAGAACAACAGTAGAATTTTAAACTTACTAAATTAATTTCACTTTTTATTCGAATAGTGATAATTATTTAACAAAAAAAAAACTTTTAAACTGAACTTGTTATTTAATGAAAATAATTAATATTTATTTTGAATTTTATTGGTTACGTCACAGTACAACTTCACCCTTTTAACTTAACGTTACATAATTTATACCCAGAATATATGGTTTTTTGGTTCGTCTTCTTATCTTTCTTATCAAAATTATTAAAAAAAAAGTTAAATGAAATAAATGAATTTTGTAACGTGTACAAAAATATTTCTAAATTTATTGAATTTAATATTTTCGGTTTCTTTAAATAATCAGCTTTTTTTTAAATGAATTGATTATTTTCTTATCTCATGAAATATATTTGCGAAGCCAAGGGAAATAAATTTAATACATATCTTTTATTTTCTTTTAGTTATTTGAGATAAAAAAAAAACAGGGGAAAAATGGGTGAAGGTGAGTAATGTAAATACAGATAATTAATATTATTTAAATAACAGAAATTTATATGGTGGAGCATTATGAAATTTTAGTTTAAATTTTAGTTTAATTATTTGTCTCTTTTCTTCAACAGATTCTCTACGAAAACAAAACATGAATAAAAAATTAAATCAAATCGATAAAAAAATAATTACGGAATCTAATTCATGGCGGTAAGAAAATTATTCTATTTAAATTATTCAAGATTTTTAAACGATTGTTTCTTTTATAGAAAATCATCCAAATTCTAAATGATTTAAGAAACTATTTATCATCGAAATCCAGAATTTATTAATCCAGTAATAATTAAAAATGGCTGAACGTGAGATCCACATGACAATAATGGAGACTTAATTGGAAGACTTAAAGTTTTTGTGAATGTTTTGTAAAATATTTTGAAAAAGAATTAAACGAAATTGAAGCTGTGGGTGGAACACATGAAATAGGAAAGATGGTGAATAACTGCTACAAATTCGAGTCATTAATTGGTTCCACAAAATTTGCAACTAATCACAGCTCTAAATTAATTGATGCTGAATTGAGGTAGATAAAAAATGACAAAGACTTTAGAAAAATGTTGGCTTCTGTTGCTGGGGAAATTTTTTGGTGTTTCCAGAACCAGTTTATGTTATAGTTACTGATGACATAAATATGGTATCAATTGGAATGGAGACCTTAGATGGTGTGTCCAGATTATTTGATTATATATTTTCAACAAAAACAGGGAAATAAATATCAAAACATTTTGTGATTTTATAACAAAAGGATTTAGTTTTGGTAAATCTAAAAGTGGGCATATGATAAAGTATCAAAGTAATTTATATAAAACGTCAGAATTATATGCAGACGTGCAGATCTTGGAAATTAACCAAGATTTACCAAAAAAATACCACAACAGAAAATGTTCGTCTTGTAACTTTAGTTATCGCTTTTCTTCTCTTTTTACAGAGTTTTCAGTTAAAACATATGCATCAGGTGAAGAACCGATTACAAACAGTGATTTAAAAAAAATGTGCTAAAACAATAATTGGAAAATATATTGAGAATCATTAATGGTGAAGATAAAGTTTGGAATATTAATGAGACAACAACTGAAATTCTTAAAAAAGTTGATAACAATACGCTGTGGATGACAAATTTAATTAATCTTAAACCAACAATTGAAAACATACACACAGACTCAATTCAAGTTAAAGCGGATATTAGTGAAATTAAACCGACAATTGAAAACATTAATGAGAATACGACCGAAATAGCTGCAGATGTTAGAGAAATAAAAAATATCATTAAAAACGAAGCTACTAAAAATGATCAACATTAAACGAAACACGTCTGGTTTGTTACATGAGGAAACCTGTGACAACTTTTACAGGAAGAATTGAAATTCTTAAAACACTTCATCGAACTTTACACCACGCGACAGGGAGTGCTGTAATCTCACAAACCACTTCCGGTAGTGGCTTATGTGGAATTGGAGTGAATTTTCAAGAAAGTACGCCATTAAATATCAGGATGCATATGACGGTAATCTGATCTGGATCAATTCTAAAATTCATGAAAGTTTACAAAATTCCTTTACTAGATTAGCTAAAAAACTACCCATCCCTTTTACAGCAAAAGATACAGAACAAAAAGAAAAGTTGATGGAGGATGCATCGATTACTGAAGATGTTTATAAGAGATTTGGAAAAGGAAAATGTTTATTTATATTTGACAATGCAGAAGAATACAAAATAATAAAAGACTTTCTACCATTATGCTTGACGTCTAATATTCAAACACGACATATTTTAATAACTTTAATAACACAGGTGCGATCGATGTGATTAATTTAGAATATTTCACTTCTAATGAAGCTCTTGACTTAATAAAAAACGCTTTAGACAAAATAAACAATTCAATAAATCAAGAATTTTGCGAAAGATTTTGATTTTTTTCCGCTTGCTTTAGGACAAGCAGTTGCGTACATTAAAATGAAAGATGAAAGGGAAAAAAAGTTCCGCGGAGAGACATTTGGCGTTAGTGATTATCTGAAAGCGTACAAAGATGAATCGTTTAAAACAAAATTACTTAAGAACCGCTATGAAAACAATCAGTATAATAAGACTGTTCTAACAACATGGAACATCACGTTGAAAAACATTCAAAAAGAAAACAAAGATTCAATTAAAATAATTGAAATTATGGGGTACCTTGTTCCAGATTCCATAAAACCAGATAAGATTTTTTCAGAATTAATGAAAGATTAAAGTGAGAGGATGCAATTGATTTGCTTTAAAAATATTCAACATTAAAGACCGCGCGTTAAGTAATCATAGATTGGTACAGGAAGTAATCAGACTTCAACTAAAAGAAAAGGGAAAGGAGACGGATGTCTTAAAGAATGCTCTTAAATTATTAGGATTTGATTTTGGGTATGTTAATGACATTCATTTAATATCAATTTGGAGTTATGCTTCTGATTATGGTGAAATAATTGGTGAATTTTTCTTTAAGTATAAAGATGATGATGAAAACGACTCCCGTCCATTTAATTGTTGAAAGTGGTAATATTGATGCAGTGAAAAAAATTCTGAATTATCTTGAAAAGAAATCGAATGAAAAGTTACAAGAGATTTTAAATTCTATAAAGTATCATTACGAGACTACTTTACTGAATTCTATTCAGCACAATAATTTAGAAATGATAAAAGTTTTAATTGAATTTGGTGCAGAAAATAAAACTGAAATTTGTGTAAAAACTTTTTTTTATGGTCACGTTGATTTGGTTAAATATTTTTACCCAAATAATGATGAATATTTACTCCATGCAAAGTTTTATTCCGCATTACGAAGTGGGAATGTTGAAAGTTTGAATAATTTATTAAAAGATTTAAAAAAGGATCAAATTAAAAATTTAATGGAACAGAAAATAACAAATGTGGATCTTAAGTTAATAAATGAACTGTCACCTTTATTTATTGCCACAGAGATTGGTAATTTAGATCTTGTGAAATTATTAGTTATAAATTATGGGGCTGATATTAATTTTAGTTGTGGTTGGGGAACATCTTTACATGCTTTACATGTTTACTGTGGACATTATGAACTGATGAAATTTCTTATAGAGAATGTGGCTAATTGTAATGTAGTTGATTGTGATTATTGGACAGTGCTATATTTAGCTGCTTACTCGGGTCATTTAGAAATCGTAAAATATTTAATAGAAAATAATAAATGCGATATAAACGCAACTGATATAGAGGGTGAGACAGCATTATTAGATTTAGCTACTAAACGTAACAAATTAGAAGTGGCAGAATATTTAATAGAAAATAATCAATGAAAGAAAATTAATTTAATTCACATGATTGTGTTGAATTTCTTCCACTTCACTTTGATACCTTTACAAGTGAACAAGTGAGAAAACTTTAAAATCTTAAGTGAAAAATTAAAATTTCGTTTTTGTTTTTTTTTTAAAAAAAAAAAAAAATTTCAACAAAAAAAATTAAAAAAACACAAATTTTTTTTTGCAAGTTTCTTTAAATTTTCTATTTTTCTTTAATTGTGGAAATAATCGTAGGAATTTTAATAAAAAAAATTTAAAAATCGTACGAAAAGCAATGGAAATTTTTTAAGGAAAACAATTTTTTGGTCCCAATTTTTTTTTTAACAACAACAACACATTTATTTTAAGTAAAAAATTTGCTCATATTTTAATTTTTTTGAAAAATTAAATTGACACAAATATTCGTATTTAAATGAACTTTCATAAATAAATAATAATTTATTTTATTAAATGGAAAATTATTGGTGTTTTAAATGGATAAATTGGAAAATTAAAAATAAAAATTAAAAAAAAATCTAAATGTTGATAAAAAAAAATTTCACCATTGGAGAAAAATGTGAAGTTTTCATAATTTTCTTAATTTGTAAATTTTTTAAAAAAACTTTAAGAAAATATCCAACTAACGGTACCACATAATATATGATATGACTTTACTTGAATTTAATTACATTTGGATCAATTCTAAAATTGTCTGCACAACTGACTTTTCATGGAATCTCAGTAAAAAGAGTTAGAGGGTGACAGAAAATAAATTAAATTTAATAATTTCATTTAAAAATAGAAACAAAAATAATAAAAAGAAGAAGAAGAAGTTGGGTCAGAGATTAAAATAATTGATGTAAAATAGAATTGATCCAATTGTGTTCCTTTTGTGAAGGGACGAAGACTTTGAATTGATTAACTGATTTAATTGTTGGTAGGATTTAGGATAATGACATAAATTTTAATAATGTAAGATATTTTTATATATAAATTAATTATAAATAATTAATTAATGTAATTTAGTTAAAGTTAAGAAATAGAGTGAAAAATTGTGCACAATCAACAATTGATTGTCCAATCAAAATTTCGTTCAGAGATTAAAAAATAATTTAAAATTTTATTGATTTCGTTCATAATTAAACTGAATAAATTTGATTACAAAGAATTAAAGAGGCGGGGAAAAAATCATTAAGTTTAGAATAAGAAAATATTAATAAAAGTTTATTAAGGAAAAATTGATTGAGTGAAAAAAAACTTCTGTAAACAACAGTCGAGACTCAAGAACTCGGGGACCTTTCACTATCCAGATTGACCCCCTGACCTGTGTCAAGTCTGAAGTTCTGTTTTCAATCAATTTCACCATAAATTTATTTATAATTTTTTTGATTAAAGAATAAAAAACAATTAATATTAATCATTAAACTTAATCATTAAAAACAATTTTTGTATATTTTGTATTGTTTGTATTTTTTTTTTTCATTTTTAAATTTTAAATAAAATAAAAAATTGTTCTTTTTTTAATTTTTTTTTCTTTTCATCTATTTTTATTTGATGGTGGCACTTATAAGTAGAATTTTGATAAAAAAAATTTAATAAAAATTTCTAATCATAAAACTTATAATTTTCATAGTTATGTGGCTGCCAACCGTGGAACAGTTCATACTGCACCTCTTCCAGGGCATGCAGAATCAGCCGTTTCTTTAAACCTTGGACCAGCACCAGGAACGGTCTAAGTTTTTGATTCCCTATTGAATCAACCATAAAAAATACAATAAACCGAAGAATGTATACTAAAAATGAACAATAAATATTCACCCAATTTTATTTAAAACTATCAAATTTTTTAATTTGTTCGTCTTCTTTAATAAATCCTCTCGAATTAATATGTAAATATTATTTTAAATATTAAAAAATATTAATTTTGGATTATACATTAAAATAAAACATTTTATATAAAATAATTTTCAAATATATTGGTTGATTTTGCAACTGCGTATTGTTGCTCCATCTATGATCCAAGAGCAAAACTACAAATTTCCCTAAAGAAAATTGATCGTGCTATTCACTTTACTCTAATGACTTAATACCACACGTTCTGAATGTAAAATAAAAAAAAATATTAGAAGAAAATATCTTAGCAGCTATACAATTTTAATAAAATTTCATTAATCTTCATATATAAAAAGAAGCATTATGATGATTGATACGTACGACAGTTAGGGAAAATAGAAGGAACTTAATCAGAAGGAACTAGCCTTGGTATCGTCCAACATTTTGTCCTGAAGCTTGGTGCGAACAATCCACAAAACATCATAGACACAGAATTTATATCACATTTGTCAATAAATATAATATAAATAATATATATAAATAAATATATAAGTTATAAGTTTTTCTTTAATAATATAAATAAAAAAAAATTTTATAAAAAAATTTTTGTCAAATTTGACAAGTAATTTTTTACGTATTTATATATTTTTTAATAATATGTACATACTACATGTGCATATATGAACTCTTCTAACGCTATACAAAAAATACGCACACAACTAAAAATATTATATCATCCCCATTTAAAAAAAATATATTTTATAGTATCAAATTTAAAATCACAATAATAATTGCACGCACCTGCATTCATTGAATAGTTTATATAACTGAAACAATTCACCGAAAACAATTTTTTTATTCATTTTTCATTTTTCATACTACATAAAAAAGATCTAAAATAAAAAATTCAACATTTTGCTACGCAATAAAAGCAAATTAGTGAATTTAAATTTTTCAGCTCATTAAAATTTAAAAGTTATAAACAGAAATTTCATACACACATTATTTATATGTGAGATAAAATATTTTTTTTAAAGCACCGGTCAATTTTTCAATTTTTTTCATTTCTAAGATATATGGGGATACTCTTCTTTTTCCGTTTTTTTTTCAATTGTATGCTCATTCTATAGAAAAAATAGAAAAAATACGCACACATAAAGATATTCTAAACATCCAAAATTAAAAAAAAAAAATTTGATGGCATCAGCTGATTTAGAAAAAATAGAAAAATATTTGTTTAAATGATATTTGCATTTACTGTAAGATATTTTAGCAAATCAATTACTTTTTTCCATGCGATGCCATCTACCCTAGATCAGTGGAACTAATTCTTATAAAATTTTGGGGAATCACATTTTAACCAATTTTATAATTAAAATAACATACAAAACAATAACTTTTAAACATTTAATAACTTTACAAATATTACATCAAATAATTCCATTTATAATTAATTATTATAAAGGAAAGTTCGAATTATAATAATAAATTAGAAACACAATAAATTTCTCACGATCTCGACCAATAACACGCCTTCAAAGTTCAACAAAATGGGCTATTTTCAAAAAATCATAAGATGTAAAATAATTTTAAAAAAAATTTTTTCCTGAAGTTATCTAAAGATTCGTCATTTATCTTTAATTCGTAGTATTTATTTATCGGATAATATAATATTTGTAGACAAAAAATTCGCTTGAACACAACCATGTTTCGTCAAAATAGCGAATTCCCAAATTTTGTAATTGAAGTGATCGTATAATAAACTTCTTCTTCTTCTTTTCTTCTTCTTCTTCTTTTTCTTATTATTTTTGTTTCTTTTTTTAAATGAAAATTTAAATTTAATTTATTTTCTGTCTCCCTCTCTCTCTCTCTCTGTATTGTGATTTAATGATTTTCCCACCAAAAATTAAATGATCCAATTTAATTTTTCTGTTAATTATTTTCCATTCGTTGCAAATTTAAATTCAGAATGAAAGAGAAAAAAGTTAAATAAAAGAAGAATCACAACAATGGATGCTGATGCCCATTAGTTGGTTATTTTCACAAAAAAAAATAACCAAACTGAATTTTCAAATGGAAATTAACGGAAATTTTTCATTCTTTTGTTTTCTGAAATTTTTCGTTTTTATGAAAATTTCCAGTTTTTGTTGTTGTTTTTATTTCTTTGTTTTTCTCCACCTAATAATGAATGTTGATCGCATTAGAATTTATTTGGTAAAAAAAAATGAAAAGAAGAAAATTCTAAAATAAAAGTCAGATGTACAGATGTTGTGGATGTTCGCAATAAAAGTGTAATTGTTGATTAAACATATTTTTATTTAGTGCTTCCCTGTACAAGTTCAGATTAAGAATGACCTTTTTAATCGCATTTAAAGATCAATTTTTAATTATTCAATTATCGATTATTCAACTATCGATACAATAATCGATACAATAATTCATTTATATGTGAATGTAATCAATAACAATTCATTTATAACACAACGCATTCTATTTACATATATTTATTATATAAATAACACAGACAATTTTAGAATTGAATAAAATTGAAATAAAAGTAAAATTATATCAATGGTGGTACAAATTAAGAAAATTATGGAAATTTTACATTTTTCTTCGATGGTGAAATTTTTTTTTATCAACATTTTGATTTTTTTTTTTTTTTCTTTATTTTTTTTTTTTATTTTTCCCAATTTTTCCATTTAAAACACCCGATAATTTTCAATTTAAAAAATAAATTATTATTTATTTATAAAAGTGGATTTAATTAGCAATATTTGAATAAATTTTGTTTTTCGTAAAAATTAAATTTAATTAAAATTTTTTATGAAAAGTAAAAGTTTTGTTGTTGTTAAAAAAATTTGACCAAAAATTCGTTTTTCTTAAAAAATTTCCATTTTTTTTCGTACGATTTTTAAAATTTTTTTATTAAAATTCTTCTTATAAATTCCGACCATCAAAAAAATGTGATTTTAAATTTTTTTTTTTTTAATTTTTGATAAAAGAATTTTTCCTTCCTTTTTTTTCTCTTTTTTCCTTTTTTATTATTTTATTTTTTTAATTTTCTTGAACTTTGTTTGTTGAATTTGTTTCATTATTTATTTTCGTTAAATATTCTACCATTTCTAATTTCTTATATTTAGTAGCTAAATCTAATGCTGTCTCACCCCTTTTAGCAGTTGCGTTTATATCGCATTTGTTATTTTTTATTAAATATTTTACGATTTCTAATGGACCAAACATTGCAGCATAATGTAACACTGTACAACCATCATCGTCATCAACTGCATTACAATTAGCCCCATTGTCTATGAGAATTTTAAATAATTCAATATTCCTACATCGAACAGCAACATGTAAAATGTGTTTATAACTGGTTTTTCTAAAGTTAACATCAGCTTTATACTTTATAAATAATTTCACAATTTCTAAATTATCTTCAAGTACAGCATAATATAAAGGAGGATGTTGAGTTATAAACTTTGGATCTAAATTTATTAATTTCTGTTTAAATATATTTTGAACTTGTTCATTTGTTAACTTTTCTAATAAATTATTTAAACTTTTCACATCTTTACTTTTCAATGCTGAATAAAACTTTGCATTTATTAAATATTCATCATTGTTTGGGTACAAATATTCAACGATTTCTACGTGGCCATAAAAAATACTTGCTACACAAGTTTTTGTATCTTTTTCTGCACCAAATTCAATTATTAAAAGTTTTACCATTTCTAAACTATTCTGCTCAATAGAAATGGATAAAGGAGTTATTTTACGATAATTTTTAGGATTTAAAATCTTTTCAAACTCTTTATTCGAAGTCGTTTTAAAATGATTTAGAATTTTTTTAACTGTATCAATATCATCACTTTTAACAATTGAATGGAAGAGAGTATTTCTAGCAAGACTTTTATATTAAAAAAAAAACTTATCAATTATTTCACCATGATCACATGCATAACTCCAAACTGATAATAAATAACTGTTAACATTTTTGACTATTTTAAATCCTAATAATTCAAGAGCATTCTCTAACACATCCTTCTCTCTACTCTGGTCTTTCAATTGAAGTCTTATAACTTCTTGAACTAATCGATGAATACTTAAAACGCCCCATTTAATGTTGACCATGGAATATTGTACAAGTAAATCAGTTGCTTTCTCTCGCATTTTTTTATCTTTTATTAAATTTGAAAAAACGATGCCTGGTTATATTGAATGAGGAACGAGGTACGCCATAATTTCAATTATTTTAATTGAATATTCATTTTCTTCTTTAATATTTTCTAACGTGACGTTCCATGTTGTTAGAACCGTTTCGTTATATTGACTATTTTTATGGCGGTGCTTAAGTAATTGGACTTTAGTCGATGCAACTTGGAACTCTTTGAGATAATCTTTTACTTCAAATTTCTTTCTTCCATACCGTGTTGCACTTTCATTTTTCATTTGAATGTAAGCCACTGCTTGTCCTAAAGCAAGTGGGAAATTACCTAATTGGTTTCCTAAATCTTCTAAATCCTTATCACTTGAATTATTTTTAGTGGGAATTTTTAATGCTTTTTTTATGAAGTCAAGAGAATCTTTAGAAGTGAAATAATTTAAATTAATTACACGCATATCCCCTGTGTCAGCTGCATTCCAATCCTGATTACGAGAAGTTATTAAAATATGTGGCTTTTGAGAAGGTAATGAAAACGGTAGAAATTCTTTAATTATTTCATATTTTTCCGCATTGTCGAATATGAATAAGCATTTTCCATTGCCAAAATGCCTATAAATATTTTGAGTAATTAATGCAATTTTTATATCTTTGACTGGAATATTAAGTTGTTCTGCTAATCTACTAAATGAGTCCTTTAGACTATCATGTGTTTCTGAATTGATCCAGAGCAGGTTGTTGTCATACGAATCCTGATATTTAATTGCATACTTTCTTGAAAGTTCACTTTGTCCTATTCCACCCAAACCACTCACAGAAGTGGTTTGTGAGATAACGGCACTACGGGCAGCATTTTGTAATTTTTTATGAAGATCTTTTAGAACTTCCGTTCTTCCTGTAAAGGTTATCACAGGTTCTCTCATGTCAAACCAGACGGGATCCTTTTTGTGTTCATGATTTTTGGACACTTCGCTTTGAACTAAAAAATCTAAATTTGTAGCTATTTTATCAACTTTCGCTTCTACTTGGATTATGTTTGTGTCAATGTTTTCAATTTTCGGTTTAAGTTCATTAACACACGCTTTTACGTCAGTTGTGTCTAGAGGGGTGTTTTCAATTACAGGTTTAATTTCATTTAAATTTGTGGCAATATTAGTCACCATTTGCGTATTGTTATCAACTTTTTCAAGTGTTTCAGTTGTCGTCTCCTTAATATTCCAAACTATATCTTCACCATTAATGATTCTCAATATATTTTTCAATAGTTCTTTTAGCACATCTTTTGTTAAATCACAATTGATGATGGGTTCTTCACCTGATGCATATGTTTTAATTGAAAAATCTTCAAAAGTTTCCCAAGTAAAGGAAAAACGATAACCAAAGTTACAAGACGAACCTTTTCGGTTGTAGTATTTTTTGGATCCGTTTTGATTAATTTCTAGGATCCCCACGTCTTCATATAATTCTGACGTATAATATTGATTATTATGATATATTATTATATGCTCAATTTTTGATTTACCAAGAATAATTCCCTCAGTGATAAATTCACAAAAATTTTTGCAATTTATTTTCTTGTTTCTTTTTGAAGAAATATAATCAAATAATCTGGACACACCATCAAAGGCTAAGGTCTCCATTCCCATTGATACCATATTTATATCATCAGTAATTAACATAAACTGGTTCTGGAAGCACCAAAAAATTGCCCCGGCAGCAGAAGCCAACATTTTACTAAAGTCTTTATCATCTTTTATAGACCTCAATTCATCATCAATTAATATAGAGCTGTGATTAGTTGAAAATTTTGTGGAACCAATTAATGACTCGAATTTCTGGCAGTTATTCCCCATCTTTCCTATTTCATGTGTTCCACCCACAGCTTCCATTTCGTTTAATTCATTTTCGAAATATTTTACAAAACATTCACAAAAAACTTTAAGTCTTCTAATTAAGTCTCCATTGTTGTCATCTAAATCCTCACGATCAGCCATTTTTATTTTTTACTGGATTAATAAATTCTTGATTTTGATGATAAATATTTTCTTAAATCATTTAAAATTCTATAAAAGAAACAATCGTTTAAAAATCTTGAATAATTTAAATAGAATAAATTTCTTACCGCCATGAATTAGATTCCGTAATTATTTTTTTATCGATTTTATTTAATTTTTTATTAATGTTTTGTTTTCGTAGAGATTCTGTTGAAGAAAAGAGACAAATAATTAAACTAAAATTTTGATTGATAATTTAACAGGATAATATGTTTTTTGTCTTTAACAAAAATTAAATTAGAAAATTTCAATTAGAATCACCCTTCATAGGATCCAAATTTAAAGGTTAAAAGTATTATCTAGCCTAACAATTTCTTACAAATTTTTGAATTTTATAAAGAAAGTAAAATTAATTAAATTAAAAACTGGGCAAAATATGCAACAGGTGTCAATGAATGGTGTAAGATAATTGGATAGCACCAGTAACAAAGTACTAGTTACAGAGTTAGGTAGAGAAATATTTCTTATCAAAATTATTAAGAAAAAGGAAATAAATGAAATAAATGAATTTTGTAACGTGTACAAAAATATTTCCAAATTATTGAATTTAATTTTTAAACAGTTTTCTTAATTCAATTGATTATTTTCTTATCTCATGAAGGAGAACGAAATTTAACACACATTTTTTTTGCCAAATTAAATTGTATTGTACTTGAATTTTTTATTAACCTAGTACATCAACGACTAAGGTTACCACTTAGCATCTGCATATGCATTTTAAATCGATTCGGCGCATTGCCTCCTCTTAGGAAACATGAAGATTTCCTAAGAAGAATCGTTCGGTTAAAAGCTTATCCTGCACACCGGCCGGAGGTCATAGATGTTATTAATCATTGCCCACTACTTTATGTGTGTTTAGTACATAATGTGGTATATATCCATACTCTCTATATTCTATGATACTTGGAATATTTATTAAATTATACCAAATTAAATTAATTAAATTGAATTATTAAATTAAACCCAATATTATTACCAATTATATTGTTATAGTATTGTATAAATATCAACTTTGAATTTAAATGTATTAGTATGTAAGTTGTAATTATAAATCAAAAAAGGATTGATTAACTCTTCTTGATCAAACCGTCTCACGAACAACATATAAAAAAAATGTAAAATAAATTATATTATTGAATTCATTGTAATCCAAATATTAAAACAGAATTTATTTAAAATAAAATATATAACAAGATTATTATATATAAATATATATATATATATATATATAACAGCCGAATGAAAAATTCCATCCCGCCTCGGTCGAGTATCGAACTCGGTACCTCCAAATTAAATGAAATCGTTTATAACTTAGCGTGTATAAATAATCACGTTCATTTCGGCGTTTATAATTTTTAAAAAAAAATTTTAATATCCATTGGTTTGTGTCTGTACTTAGTTTATTCAATGTTAAGATAATAATTTTATGTGGAGCCGCTAAGTAGTTTTTATTACGAAAATATCTATAATTTAATTTAATTATTGGTGATGTATGCTAATGCTACGGTCTCGTACAAAACACACAACACACGAAAAATTTAAAACAACACTATTTAACTTTGAATAAATAAATAAGAATAATTTTTAAGTTATACTTGAAGTTTGAGTAGTGTCTTACACTAGCATGAACTACTAAAATTTACGATAGCAGATCTTTTGGAATAATAGAAGCAAGTAAATGCCTCCGACGTTATTCTATCATTTGTAAATTGAAACAAATTATATATCGTAGTTTTAACTTTTAAAAATGATTTTAAAATTTAAAAAACAAAGTAATAATACAATCGCTATTGTTTAATTAAACCAGGAATACATGACTCAAGAAATAACTCTAAACGTGAGTATACATCGTTTCAAAATATTGAAAAATTTAAATTAAATAAATTTCTTACTATGAATTAGATTCCTTTACAATTGAAATTGTATTTCGTATGTATGTTCTTCCTCTTCTACACCAGTCACAAAATATCCGCCGTATCGTGTTAAACTGAATAAATTTTTGAAAATATAATTTTTATTAAATGAGGAAAATAATTAATTGCCTATTCTATAAAAAGGGAAACTTTTATATTCTGTTTATCTTTTTGTAGCGGAAAAAGTTAAGTAGCTGAGATACAAATTATTGTTGTAAAATTTAAATTCATTGTTATTCTTTTTCACAATAACGCAAAACTTAATAATATTTAGGAATTGAATTTAAATGTCGATTGAAATAATTTTTTCTATTGGTTTTACCTCAAAGTATTAAAATTGATAAGAATTGGCAAACAGATAATATTTTCTTACGTGAATTAGTGACTCATAATCAACGATATACGAATAAACTTTCTTATCGTATTATATAAATTACCACACCCAAGATTATGAATGGATTGTTATGTCTTGTACCGTGAATGTAAGAAATGGAATCTTTTGTTATAACACAATCTAAACTACTTTTTCTAACACAAATATTTTAACTCAATATTATGAATGAGACTGGGGCATATTTTTACTAAGACATGGAAAGGCAAATAATAAATGGTAACTTAAATTTTTCGTGTTTGTTTAAATGGATAAGTAATCTATATCGGAATTCTAGTTCTATTGGAGGATTAAGTTATTCATCCAAATGGTTGTAGTGTCTTTTATTATTTTGCATCGGAATTTAACCGAAGAAAATCTTATTGCTTAACTTTTACCATTTATTCATGTTTCACGACGTGGCTTTTGAAAAGAGTTTTTATAAGACTCAAAGATTACCGAACAACAGGAGAATTTCAAACTTACTCGGAACTTGTTAAATTAGTTTCACTTTTTATTCTGTTGGATCAAGGAATAGAGAAAATTATTTAACAAAAAAAAACTTTTAAACTGAACTTTTTATTTAATGAAAATAATTAATATTTATTTTGAACTTTATTGGTAACGTCACAGTAAAACTTCACCCTTTTAACTAAACGTTACACAATTTATACCCATAATATATTATTTTTTGGTTCGTCTTTATATTAGAGAGAGAAATATTTCTTATCAAAATTTGTTAAAAAAAAAGATAAATGAAATAAATGAATTTTGTAACGTGTACAAAAATATTTCTAAATTTATTAAATTTAATATTTTCGGTTTCTTCAAATAATCAATTTTTTTTAAGTGAATTGATTATTTTCTTATCTCATGAAATATATTTGCGAAGCAAAGGGAAATAAATTTAATACACATCTTTGTTTTTTTCTTTTAGTTATTTGAGATAAAAAAACAGGGGAAAAATGGGTGAAGGTGAGTAATGTAAGTACAGATAATTAATATTATTTAATAAACAGAAATTTACAGGGTGAAAAGCAATAAATGTTGATTTAAAAAATTTCGTCTATGAAAACTGGAAATGTTGGGATTTATTCACAACGTTTTATAAATGTATCCATGTTCCATGCTGAATGTGATAATAACACAGGATCCAAATTTAAAGGTTAAAAGTATTATCTAGCCTAACAATTTCTTAAAAATATTAGAATTTTATAAAGAAAGTAAAATTAATTAAATTGAAAACTAGGGAAAATATGTACGAGACCGTAGCTTTAGCATAGATCACCAATAATTAAATTAAATTATAGATATTTTCGTAATAAAAACTACTTGGCGGCTCCACATAAAATTATTATCCAATTTGCATTAAAAATGAATACCTAAATGAACGTGATTATTTATACATGCTAAGTTATAAACGATTTCATTTAATTTGGCAAAAAAAAAAAGTTAAATTTCTTTCACTTTCATGAGATAAGAAAATAATCAATTGACTTAAGAAAACTGATTATTTGAAAAAATTGAAAATATCAAATTCAATAATTTAGAAATATTTTTGTACACGTTACAAAATTCATTTATTTCATTTATCTTTTTTTTTAATAATTTTGATAAGAAAGATAAGAAGACGAACTAAAAAACTATATATTTTTGGTATAAATTGTGTAACGGTTAGTTAAAAGGGTGAAGTTGTACTGTGACGTTACCAATAAAGTTCAAAATAAATATTAATAATTTTCATTAAATAAAAAGTTCAGTTTAAAAGTTTTTGTTAAAATAATTGTTTCGATTCGTTGATCCAACAGAATAAAAAGTGAAATTAATTTAGTTAGTTCAGAATAAGTTTAAAATTCTCCTGTTAATCCTGTTAACGTAATATTTGCGCCTTATAAAAAATCTTTTCAATAACATTATTCAAAAGCCACGTTATCAAAATTCTTCTTATAAGATATTGTCTTCTAATTTTTTTTTATTTTAAATTCAGAAAGTGTGGTATTGAAGTGAATAGCACGATAAATTTTTTTTAGGGAAATTTGTAGTTTTGCTTTTGGATCATAGATGGAGCAACAATACGCATTTGTAAAATCAACCAATATATTTGCAAATTATTTAATATAAAATATTTTATCTTATGTATAATACATAATTAATATTTTTTAGTATTTAAAATAATATTTACATATTAATTCGAGAGGATATAAAAATGGATCATTTTTCGCATTAAATGAATCATCATCAACTTACTTACGATAAACATTTAGTAAATTAGACAGTTCACTTTAATTATATTCATTGAATCGGATTCATTTATAACGATCATCCGTCATGTTAAGTCAACAATTAAACATTAAAATTAATTTTTAGTTTCTTTTCTTTTTTATTCTTTAATCAAAAAAATTATAAATAAATTTATGGTGAAATTGATTGAGAACAGAACTTCAGACTTGACACTGAGGGTCAATCTGGATAGTGAAAGGTCCCCGAGTTCTTGAGTCTCGACTGTTGTTTACAGAAGTTTTTTTTTCAGTCAATCAATTTTTCCTTAATAAACTTTTATTAATATTTTCTTATTCTAATCAAATTTATTCAGTTTAATTATGAACGAAATCAATAAAATTTTAAATTATTTTTTAATCTCGGAACGAAATTTTGATTGGACAATCAATTGTTGATTGTGCACAATATTTAACTCTATTTCTTAACTTTAACTAAATTACATTAATTATATATAAAAATATCTTACATTATTAAAATTTATGTCATTATCCTAAATCCTACCAACAATTGAATCAGTTAATCAATTCAAAGTCTTCGTCCCTTCACAAAAGGAACACAATTGGATCAATTCTATTTTACATCAATTATTTTAATCTCTGACCCAACTTCTTTTTCTTTTTATTATTTTTGTTTCTATTTTTAAATGAAATTATTAAATTTAATTTATTTTTTGTCTTTTAGACAATTTTAGAATTGATCCAAATGTAATTAAATTAAAGAAAAGTCATATCATATATTATGTGGTTAGTTGGATATTTTCTTAAATTTTATTAAAAAAAAATTTTACTAAAAGTAAAAGTCTTGTTGTTGTTAAAAAAAATTGGAACCAAAAAATTATGTGTTTTTTTTTCATTTTTTTTGTTGAAATTTTTTTTTTTTTTAAAAAAAAAAGAAAAAAAACGAAATTTTAATTTTTCACTTAAGATTTTAAAGTTTTCTCACATGTTCACTTGTAAAGGTTTCAAAGTAAAGTGGAGGAAATTCAACAAAATCATCTGAATTAAATTAATTTTCTTTCATTGATTATTTTCTATTAAATATTCTGCCACTTCTAATTTGTTACGTTTAGTAGCTAAATCTAATAATGCTGTCTCACCCTCTATATCAGTTGCGTTTATATCGCATTTATTATTTTCTATTAAATATTTTACGATTTCTAAATGACACGAGTAAGCAGCTAAATGTAATGCTGTCCAATCAACACAATCAACTACATTACAATTAGCCACATTCTCTATAAGAAATTTCATCAGTTCATAATATCCACTGTAAACAGAAGCATGTAAAGATGTTCCCCAACCACAACTAAAATTAATATCAGCCCCATAATTTATAACTAATAATTTCACAAGATCTAAATTACGATCTCTGTGGCAATAAATAAAGGAGGCCGTTCATTTATTAACTTTAGATCCACATTTGTTATTTTCTGTTCCATTAAATTTTTAATTTGTTCCTTTTTTAAATCTTTTAATAAATTATTTAAACTTTCAACATTCCCACTTCTTAATGCGGAATAAAACTTTGCATGCAGTAAATATTCATCATTATATGGGTAACAATATTTAACTAAATCAACGTGACCATAAAAAATAGTTTTTACACAAATTTCAGTTTTATTTTCTGCACCAAATTCAATTAAAACTTTTGTCATTTCTAAATTATTCTGCTGAATAGAAATCTGTAAAGGAGTCTCGTAATGATACTTTGTAGAATTTAAAATCTCTTGTAACTTTTCATTCGATTTCTTTTTAAAATGATTCAGAATTTTTTTCACTGCATCAATATTTCCACTTTCAACAATTAAATGAAAGGGAGTCGTTTTATCATCATCATCATCAATATACTTAAAGAAAAATTCACCAATTATTTCACCATAATCAGAAGCATAACTCCAAATTGATATTAAATGAATGTCATCAACATACCCAAAATCAAATCCTAATAATTTAAGAGCATTCTTTAAGACATCCGTCTCCTTTCCGTTTTCTTTTAGTTGAAGTCTGATTACTTCCTGTACCAATCTATGAATACTTAACACGCGATCTTTAATGATGATCATTGAATATTTTAAAAGCAAATCAATTGCATCCTCTCGCTTTTCTTCATCTTTTTTTAATTCTGAAAAAATCTTATCTGTTTTTATGGAATCTGGAACAAGGTACGCCATAATTTCAATTCTTTTAATTAAATCTTCGTTTTCTTTTTCAATATTTTTCAACGTGATGTTCCACGTTGTTAGAACAGTCTTATTATACTGACTGTTTTCATGGCGATGCTCAAGTAATTTTGTTTTAAACGACTCATCTTTGTACGCTTTCAGATAATCACTAACGCCAAATGTCTCTCCGCGGAACTTTTTTTCCCTTTCATCTTTCATTTTAATGTACGCAACTGCTTGTCCTAAAGCAAGCGGAAAATAGTCCAACTTTTAATTCTTTGATTTCGTTATCAACTGAATTAATATTGTCTAAAGCGTTTTTTATGAAATCAAGAGCTTCATCAGAAGTGAAATATTCTAAATTAATAACATCGAAATTACGGGAAGATATTAAAATGTGTGGTGCTTGAATATTAGACGGCAAGCATAATGGTAGAAAGTCTTTTATTATTTTGTATTTTTCTGCATTGTCAAATATAAATAAACATTTTTGTTTTCCAAATCTCGTACAAACATCTTCAGTAATCGATGCAACATCCTTCAACTTTTCTTTCTGTTCTGTATCTTTTTCTGTAACAGGGATGTGTAGTTTTTTAGCTAATCTAGTAAAGGAGTCTTTTAAACTTTCATGAGTTTCAGAATTGATCCAGATCAGATTACCGTCATATGCATCCTGATATTCAATGGCATATTTTCTGGAAAGTTTACTCTTTCCAATTATACCTAAGCCACTAACGGAAGTGGTTTGTGAGATTACGGCACTCCCTGTAGCGTGGTGTAAAGTTCGATGAAGTGTTTTAAGAATTTCAATTCTTCCTGTAAAAGTTGTCACAGGTTTCCTCATGTAACAAACCAGACGTGTTTCGTTTTATGTTGATCATTTTTGGTAGCTTCGTTTTTAATGATATTTTTTATTTCTCTAACATCTGCAGCTATTTCGGTCGTATTCTCATTAGTGTTTTCAATTGTCGGTTTAATTTCACTAATATCCGCTTTAACTTGAATTAAGTCTGTGTGTATGTTTTTAATTGTTGGTTTAAGATTGATTAAATTTGTCACCCACAGCGTATTGTTATCAACTTTTTTAAGAATTTTAATTGTTGTCTCATTAATATTCCAAACTTTATCTTCACCATTAATGATTCTCAATATATTTTCCAATTGTTGTTTCAGCACATTTTTTTTAAATCACAATTTGTAATCGGTTCTTCACCTGACGCATATGTTTTAATTGAAAACTCTTTAAAATTTTCCCAAGAAAAAGGGAAAGTGATAACTAAAGTTACAAGACGAACCTTTTCAGTAGTAGAATTTTTTTGGTTCATCTTGGTTAATTTCCAAGATGAATTGAATAAAATAATAGAATTTTATGTAATAAAATTTGGAAGCCTATTGAAATAATTTTTCTATTGGTTTTACCTGAAAGTATTAAAATTGATATGAATTGGCAAACAGATAATATTTTCTTACGTGGATTAATGACCCATAATCAACGATATACGAATAAACTTTCTCATCGTATTATATAAATTATTTAGAAAATTACGAAACTAAATTAAGACGCCATTATTACCACACCTAAAATTATGAAGGATTGATGGATTGTTATGTCTTGAACCGTGAATGTAAGAAATGGAATCTTTTATTATAATACAATCTAAACAACTTTTTCTAGCACAAATATTTTAACTCAATATTATGAACAAAAGTCGGGCATATTTTTACTCTGACATGGAAATGCAAATTATAAATGGTAACTTAAACTTTTCGGGTTTGTTTAAATGGATAAGTAATCTATATCGGAATTCTAGTTTTATTGGAGGATTAAGTTATTCATCCAAATGGTTGTAGTGTCTTTTATTATTTTGCATCCGAATTTTAATGAAGAAAATCTTATTTCTTAACATTTAACGTTATTGAAAAAATTTTTTATAAGACGCAAATATTACAGAACAGCAGTAGAATTTTAAACTTACTAAATTAATTTCACTTTTTATTCGAATAGTGATAATTATTTAACAAAAAAAAACATTTAAACTGAACTTTTTATTTAATGAAAATAATTAATATTTATTTTGAATTTTATTGGTTACGTCACAGTACAACTTCACCCTTTTAACTTAACGTTACACAATTTATACCCAGAATATATGGTTTTTTGGTTCGTCTTCTTATCTTTCTTATCAAAATTATTAATAAAAGTTTAATGAAATAAATGAATTTTGTAACGTGTACAAAAATATTTCTAAATTTATTGAATTTAATATTTTCGGTTTCTTTAAATAATCAGTTTTATTTTAAATGAATTGATTATTTTCTTATCTCATGAAATATATTTGCGAAGCAAAGGGAAATAAATTTAAAACACATCTTTGTTTTTCTTTTTCTTTTCTTTTAGTTATTTGAGATAAAAAATAACAGGGGAAAAATGGGTGAAGGTGAGTAATGTAAATACAAATAATTAATATTATTTAAATAACAGAAATTTACAGGGTGGAACATTATGAAATTTTAGTTTAATTATTTGTCTCTTTTCTTCAACAGATTCTCTACGAAAACAAAACATGAATAAGAAATTAAATCAAATCGATAAAAAAATAATTACGGATTCTAATTCATGGCGGTAAGAAATTTATTCTATTTAAATTATTCAAGATTTTTAAACGATTGTTTCTTTTATAGAAAATCATCCAAATTCTAAATGATTTAAGAAAATATTTATCATCGAAATCCAGAATTTATTAATCCAGTAATAATTGAAAATGGCTGAACGTGAGGATCCAGATGACAACAATGGAGACTTAATTGGAAGACTTAAAGTTTTTTGTGAATGTTTTATAAAATATTTCGAAAAAGAATTAAACGAAATTGAAGCTGTGGGTGGAACACATGAAATAGGAAAGATGGTGAATAACTGCCAAAAATTCGAGTCATTAATTGGTTCCACAAAATTTGCAACTAATCACAGCTCTAAATTAATTGATGCTGAATTGAGGTCGATAAAAGATGATAAAGACTTTAGAAAAATGTTGGCTTCTGCTGCTGGGGACATTTTTTGGTGCTTCCAGAACCAGTTTATGTTAGTTACTGATGACATTAATATGGTAGCAATTGGAATGAAGACCTTAGCCTTTGATGGTGTGTCCAGATTGTTTGATTATATATTTTCAACAAAAACAGGAAAATAAATATCAAAACATTTTGTGATTTTATAACAAAAGGATTTAGTTTTGGTAAATCTAAAAGTGGGCATATGATAAAGTATCAAAGTAATTTATATAAAACGTCAGAATTATATGCAGACGTGCAGATCTTGGAAATTAACCAAGATGAACCAAAAAAATACCACAACAGAAAATGTTCGTCTTGTAACTTTAGTTATCGCTTTTCTTCTTCTTGGGAAACTTTTACAGAGTTTTCAGTTAAAACATATGCATCAGGTGAAGAACCGATTACAAACTGTGATTTAAAAAAAATGTGCTAAAACAATAATTGGAAAATATATTGAGAATCATGAATGGTGAAGATAAAGTTTGGAATATTAATGAGACAACAACTAAAATTCTTAAAAAAGTTGATAACAATACGCTGTGGGTGTCTAATGTTACCACAAATTTAATTAATATTAAACCAACAATTGAAAACATACACACAGACACAATTCAAGTTAAAGCGGATATTAGTGAAATTAAACCGACAATTGAAAACACTAATGAGAATACGACCGAAATAGCTGCAGATGTTAGAGAAATAAAAAATATCATTAAAAACGAAGCTACTAAAAATGATCAACATAAAACGAAACACGTCTGGTTTGACATGAGGAAACCTGTGACAACTTTTACAGGAAGAATTGAAATTCTTAAAACACTTCATCGAACTTTACACCACGCGACAGGAAGTGCTGTAATCTCACAAACCACTTCCGGTAGTGGCTTATGTGGAATTGGAGTGAACTTTCCAGAAAGTATGCCATTAAATATCAGGATGCATATGATGGTAATCTGATCTGGATCAATTCTAAAATTCATGAAAGTTTACAAAACTCCTTTACTAGATTAGCTAAAAAACTACTCATCAAAACTTACAACAAAAGATACAGAACAAAAAGAAAAGTTGAGGGATGATGCATCGATTACTGAAGATGTTCATACGAGATTTGGAAAAGGAAAATGTTTATTTATATTTGACAATACAGAAGAATACAAAATAATAAAAGACTTTCTACCATTGTGCTTGCCGTCTAATATTCAAACACGACACATTTTAATAACTTCCCTTTAATCAAAAGTGGCAATGTGCTGACACAGGTGCGATCGATGTGATTAATTTAGAATATTTCACTTCTAATGAAGCTCTTGACTTAATAAAAAACGCTTTAGACAAAATAAACAATTCAATAAATCAAGACTTTGGCAAAAGATTTAGATTTTTTTCCGCTTGCTTTAGGACAAGCAGTTGCGTACATTAAAATGAAAGATGAAAGGGAAAAAAAGTTCCGCGGAGAGACATTTGGCGTTAGTGATTATCTGAAAGCGTACAAAGATGAATCGTTTAAAACAAAATTACTTAAGAACCGCTATGAAAACAATCAGTATAATAAGACTGTTCTAACAACATGGAACATCACGTTGAAAAACATTCAAAAAGAAAACAAAGATTCAATTAAAATAATTGAAATTATGGCGTACCTTGTTCCAGATTCCATAAAACCAGATAAGATTTTTTCAGAATTAATGAAAGATGAAAGTGAGAGGATGCAATTGATTTGCTTTAAAAATATTCAACATTAAAGACCGCGCGTTAAGTATTCATAGATTGGTACAGGAAGTAATCAGACTTCAACTAAAAGAAAAGGGAAAGGAGACGGATGTCTTAAAGAATGCTCTTAAATTATTAGGATTTGATTTTAGGTATGTTGATGACATTCATTTAATATCAATGTGGAGTTATGCTTCTGATTATGGTGAAATAATTGATGAATTTTTCTTTGAGTATAAAGATGATGATGATAAAACGACTCCCTTCCATTTAATTGTTGAAAGTGGAAATATTGATGCAGTGAAAAAAATTCTGAATCATTTTAAAAAGAAATCGAATGAAAAGTTACAAGAGATTTTAAATTCTACAAAGTATCATTACGAGACTCCTTTACAGATTTCTAGTCAGCAGAATAATTTAGAAATGCTAAAAGTTTTAATTGAATTTGGTGCAGAAAATAAAACTGAAATTTGTGTAAAAACTTTTTTTTATGGTCACGTTGATTTAGTTAAATATTTTTACCCAAATAATGATGAATATTTACTGCATGCAAAGTTTTATTCCGCATTAAGAAGTGGGAATGCTGAAAGTTTAAATAATTTATTAAAAGATTTAAAAAAGGAACAAATTAAAAATTTAATGGAACAGAAAATAACAAATGTGGATCTAAAGTTAATAAATGAACGGCCTCCTTTATTTATTGCCACAGAGATCGTAATTTAGATCTTGTGAAATTATTAGTTATAAATTATGGGGCTGATATTAATTTTAGTTGTGGTTGGGGAACATCTTTACATGCTTCTGTTTACAGTGGATATTATGAACTGATGAAATTTCTTAAGAGAATGTGGCTAATTGTAATGTAGTTGATTGTGTTGATTGGACAGCATTACATTTAGCTGCTTACTCGTGTCATTTAGAAATCGTAAAATATTTAATAGAAAATAATAAATGCGATATAAACGCAACTGATATAGAGGGTGAGATAGCATTATTAGATTTAGCTACTAAACGTAACAAATTAGAAGTGGCAGAATATTTAATAGAAAATAATCAATGAAAGAAAATTAATTTAATTCACATGATTGTGTTAATTTTCTTCCACTTCACTTTGATACCTTTACAAGTGAACAAGTGAGAAAACTTTAAAATCTTAAGTGAAAAATTAAAATTTTTTTTTTTTTTTTTTCCAAAAAAAAAAAAAAAATTTCAACAAAAAAAATGAAAAAAAAACACAAATTTTTTTTTTCAAATTTCTTTCAATTTTCTATTTTTCTTTAATTGTGGAAATAATCGTGAGAATTTTAATAAAAAAATTTTAAAAATCGTACGAAAAAAAAAATGGAAATTTTTTAAGGAAAATAATTTTTTGGTCCCAATTTTTTTTTAACAACAACAACACTTTTACTTTTAATTAAAAAATTTTGTTTATATTTTAATTTTTTTGAAAAATTAAATAGACACAAATATTCGTAATTAAATGAACTTTCATAAATAAATAATAATTTATTTTATTAAATGGAAAATTATCGGTGTTTTAAATGGATAAAGTAGAAAAAAAATTTAAAAAAAAAAAAAATCAAAATGTTGATAAAAAAAAATTTCACCATTGGAGAAAAATGTGAAGTTTTCATAATTTTCTTAATTTGTCTGCACAACTGACTTTTCATGGAATCTCAATAAAAAGAGTTAGAGCGAGACAGAAAATAAATTAAATTTAATAATTTCATTTATAAATAGAAACAAAAATAATAAAAAGAAGAAGAAGTTGGGTCAGAGATTAAAATAATTGATGTAAAATAGAATTGATCCAATTGTGTTCCTTTTGTGAAGGGACGAAGACTTTGAATTGATTAACTGATTTAATTGTTGGTAGGATTTAGGATAATGACATAAATTTTAATAATGTAAGATATTTTTATATATAAATTAATTATAAATAATTAATTAATGTAATTTAGTTAAAGTTAAGAAATAGAGTTAAATATTGTGCACAATCAACAATTGATTGTCCAATCAAAATTTCGTTCCGAGATTAAAAAATAATTTAAAATTTTATTGATTTCGTTCATAATTAAACTGAATAAATTTGATTAGAATAAGAAAATATTAATAAAAGTTTATTAAGGAAAAATTGATTGACTGAAAAAAAAACTTCTGTAAACAACAGTCGAGACTCAAGAACTCGGGGACCTTTCACTATCCAGATTGACCCCCTGACCTACAGTATCAAGTCTGAAGTTCTGTTTTCAATCAATTTTACCATAAATTTATTTATAATTTTTTTGATTAAAGAATAAAAAACAATTAATCTTAATCATTAAACTTAATCATTAAAAACAATTTTTGTATATTTTGTATTGTTTGTATTTTTTTTTTCATTTTTAAATTTTAAATATAATAAAAAATTGTTTTTTTTTTAATTTTTTTTCTCTTCTCATTGATTTTCTATTTTTATTTGATGGTGGAACTTATAAGTAGAATTTTGATAAAAAAAATTTAATAAAAATTTCTAATCATAAAACTTATAATTTTCATAGTTATGTGGCTGCCAACCGTGGAACAGTTCATACAGCACCTCTTCCAGGGCATGCAGAATCAGCTGTTTCTTTAAACCTTGAACCAGCACCAGGAACTGTCTAATTTTTTGATTCCTTATTGAATCAAACAAAAAAAAATACAATTAACCGAAGAATGTATACTAAAAATGAACAATAAATATTCACCCAATTTTATTTAAAACTATCAAATTTTTTAATTTGTTCGTCTTCTTTAATAAATCCTCTCGAATTAATATGTAAATATTATTTTAAATATAAAAAATATTAATTTTGGATTATACATTAAAATAAAATATTTTATATAAAATATTTTCAAATATATTGGTTGATTTTACAACTGCGTATTGTTGCTCTATCTATGATCCAAAAGCAGAACTACAAATTTCTAAAAAAAAAAAGTTATCGTGCTATTCACTTTACTCTAATGAGTTAATACCACACGTTCTGAATTTAAAATAAAAAAAATATTAAAAGAAAATATCTTAGCAGCTATACAATTTTAATAAAATTTCATTAATCTTCATATATAAGAAGAAATATTATGATGATTGATACGTACGACAGTTAGGGAAAATAAAAGGAACCGAATCAGAAGGAACTAGCCTTGGTATACTCCAACATTTTGTCCAGAAGCTTGGTGCGAACAATCCACAAAACTACATAGACACAGAAATTATATCATATTTGTCAATAATTATAATTGAGAAAACAACATCCATAAACATCCTGAAGTTGTCACAGGTTTTCTCATGTCAAACCAGACGTGATTCGTTTTATGTTGATCATTTTTAGTATTTTCGATTTTAACCAATGAATGAACATTTACAGACATGTGCTTGTAAGATTGTTTATATTCTCGGTTTAAGCTCATTTATAGTCGCTTTTACTTGGCTTGTGTCGGTGTGTATGTTTTGAATTATCGGTTTAATTTCATTTAAATTTGTGGCAACTTTTTCAAGAATATTAGTTGTTGTCTCTTTAATATTCCATTAAATAAACCATTAATGATTCTCAATATGTTTTCCAATTGTTGCTTTAGCAAATCTTTTGTTAAATCACAATTGATAATGGGTTCTTCACCTGAAGAATTGAAAAATCTTTAAAATTTTCCCAAGAAAAGGAAAAACGATACCTAAAGTTAAAAGGCGCACCTTTTCTGTAGTGGTACTTTTTTGATCCATCTTGATTCTAGGATCCCTACGTCTTCATATAATTGTGACGTATTATATAAGTTATTTTGATATTTAATTATATGCCTAGTTTTAGATTTACCAAGAATAACTCCTTCAATAATAAATTCACAAAATGTTTTGCAATTTATTTTCTTGTTTTTTGTTGAAGAAATATAATCAAAAAATCTGGACACACCATCAGAGGCTAAGTTCTCCATTCCCATTGATATCATATTTATATGATGAGTAACAAATATAAACTGGTTCTGGAAGCACCAAAAAATTTCGCCAGCAACAGAATACAACATTTTTCTGAAGTCTTTGTCATCTATAATCAGCCTCAATTCATCATAAATTAATATAGAAATTTCTCTGTTATTAGTTAAAGCTTTTGTAGAACCAATTAATGACACGAATTTCATGGAGTTATTCCCCATCCTTTTTATTTTAGATGTTCGACCCATAGCATGGTTTAATTTTTTTTCGAAATTTTTTACAAAACATTCACAAACAAATTTAAGTCTTCCAATTACTTCTTCATTGTTGTCATCTGGATCCTCACGCTCAGCCATTTCTATTTTTTACGAGATTTAATAAATTGTTGATTTTGATGATAATAATTTTCTTAAATCATTTAGAATTTTTTATGATTTTTTCTAAAAGAAACAATCGTTTTAAAATCTTGAATAATTTAAATAGAATAAATTTCTTACCGTAATTAATTAGATTCCGTAATTATTTTTTATCGATTGGATTTAATTTTCTATTCCTCTTTGTCTCCGTAGAGATTCTGTTGAAGAGACGTAATTAAACTAAATTTTTGATTGATTCTTTATTTTTTGTTTTTAAATAAATTAAATTAGAAATTTTCAATTAGAATATGAAATCACCCGACCCAATTATAGAGGATTCAAGTTTATAGGTCAAAAGTATTATCTAGCCTAGCAACTTTTTACAACTTTTAGAATTTCGTAAAATAATATTATGGAGGTGGCAGAGATCAATCTATTATTTATTTAGAATTTTAGAAAATTTCTGGATTTTTTTAATTACTTAAATTAAATTAAATTATATTGCACATCACATTCCATGTACTTGAATATATTTGTTTAAAAGGAATTCCACATGAACATCTTGATGAGAGATCAATTTAAGTATCATAAATCTTTCTGATTATTGGTAGAAAAAAATTGATGCTTCAAATTGCAAATGATCAAAACATTCATCGCCAATTTTATTTTATTTATTTTTAACAAACATATAAAAATGTATCGTTTCGTGGTGTTCATTGAAGGTTGTGGTTTTAATTCATGAAAAATGAACATCTTAGTGACGTCACGCTTGTTTTGCTTTATAATTCTGTTCAATTGTTTAAACTTGTATATATAAATCTTGATTATGACGAATATGAAATTGTACATTGAACTGAAAAAAAATATTCGATGGATTTCAGTTCAGTACAGAAACTAATCAAAATAATCGTTTTATTTGGAAACTGATTAAATTTTTTTTGTTAACTTTGAATTGTAACCGTTATGATTTCAATAAAATTTGTAGAAGAATTAATTATTTTTTAAAAATGCTTTATTAATGGTATAATTTTCACAGAATATTACACACAACATAATACAGTTAATAATTTTAATTTCATTTTCTACATTCATGAATTGTTTTAGGTTTTCTTTATTTGCCCCAGTTGCGCAAAATATTGAAATCGATTAAATTTAGAATAAAACAATTTTGAAAATTTAAATCTTCTTCTATTTGTGAAATTTAATTTAAACTCATAAATAAAAATTATGTTCAACTCAAAAATGGTTTAGATTCTTATCTGTTAATTTTCTAAAATCATGAACAAGAAGCATAAAAAATAATGAAAACATTAAACTGTAAAACTCAATCAAACCTTTCTTTTAGGTTTTATTAAATTTCTACATATTTAATTGTAATTATTGGGTTTAACAGTACAAAACGTTTGTTTGGTGTTTTATTAATTTATTGAAGAAAATTCTCAAAGATTATTTCTTTTTGTTATTCGAATAAAAAATGTTCCTATCTGGACACATTGGCATCTCTTGACATATTTAAATTTTAATTCATTGGATTTGTATGTGACAAAGTGTGATCATTAAAATAGTTTCCTATCACATAAAAGAAATTCTTAATTTGTTACATTAAAATGAAAGTACAAATCGATTAAATAAATAAATATATGAAATTAAAAATGAATAAGTATGAAAGAGGATTATTTTAGTGATTCCTATTTACTTATGATTATCGTATCTATATAAAATATTCTCATCATATAATCAAAAAAAACTTCATTTTAATTTATATTTTCTTTATACTGATACGACACGTACAAAAAGCCAATCCCATTATTTTTCCTTATATGATTGAAATGAAATGAAGACCTTGATAGTGCAATTTAATCTAGTTTTTTGTAATGATCAAAACAAAAATAGAAGAAGAAAAAAAAAGTTAAATTTAATATTAACAAAAATTACGAATTAAAAAACTTACACTTGACCTAAACATAAAACAAAAAAAAAATACGAAAAATGCGGGCGTTGTTTTATCCCATCAATCATATAAATGAACTTTTTTTTTGGTTGTTTCTTTTTTTTTTTCTTTGGTTTTCGCCAAAATCGCCGTTTTATATACATACATACATACAAATATGACCGTTAAAGCGCGGAAAATTACTAACTACATACCTACCACACCATCACATCATCTACACCATCACACACATACGCGTGAAAAAGTTACGCATTATTTTAGTTTTTTTTTTAGGCAAAAAATATAATGATAAGAAAAAAATTGATTTACACAAAAAACAAAAAAAAAAAAGAAAAGAAAAGATTTAAGGTTCTTTCCAATTTCATTTTCTTTTTACATTTTCTTATTATTATTTATTAGTTATACCTTCCTCCTTTATTCATTATAATCTTTAATATTTTGTATCGTGTTTAAAGGGAATTTAATATAAATATTATATAAACTCTGTATGTATGTGTGTGTGTGTGTTTGTATGTATCCCAGAGTCATAGTCCAATAATCGACTTTAGTAGATATTATTTGAAATAAATAATGCTTATCACACAATTATAAAATAAAATGTATGAATATATTTATTCAAGTGAAACATTTTGTTTTTATTTTTTTATGTTTTATGTTGACTTTATGTTTGTTGTTTTTCTGTTTTTTATGTTTAGTTACAAATGTTTGTTTAAAATTTCTTTTTAAAAATCAGTAAACTTTAATTGAAGTTTTCGGATAATTTTAAATTATTGTCATTATGAAAAAGCTTCTTCCTTCTTCATTTGTCTTGCACTTAATAAATTAAGCCAATCAACAAATATGAAACTTTTCTGAGAAACTTTTAAGGTTTTTTTTTTTTTACTCAGAATTTATAATTAGTGATTTTATTCGAATTAATTAAATTTACTAAAAAATTTCTATGAATTTATTTCAATGGAATTTATTTAACATTTTTTGTTAATCAACTTTCACTTTTATAAGCAGAATTAATAATTATATTTACATTACAAAAAAAATGTCCTGTATCAAGGACAAGTCTTCGTAAAACTGGACTGATTTTAGAAGTAATGTGTTGAATAATTAAAATTTACATCACACAAATATCAAACCGTTGTTATTAAAATTCAGTCGATTTTGATTTTTCTTATAAAATCTGTACAATTTTGAATGACTTTTATTTATCCATGAGAATAGAATATTTCTACATTCTTTAATTGTATCTATTTGAAAAATATAACAAGAATAAAGCGCATCCCTTTTTTCTTTTTCTTGAAGAAAATAATTTTCTTAAAGCTAAAACTTGAAACAAAAAAGAAACCAAAAGTAAAATAAGTAAAAGAAAGAAAAAAAAAAAGAAAGAATTGTTTGCTGTCCTCATTTTCACAATCTTAATTAACATAATGAACTTATTTAAACCCTATATTTTTTTATTTATATTTATATTAATTTTGACCGGTACATTTTATTCCATTTCATTACAGAATGACAGAGAGAACACGAAAGAGAGAGAAAGAACGAAAGAGAGAGCGAGAGAGAGAAAATATAGGTTTATTATTTTAGATTTATGAAAATTTAAAATGAAAGAAAGAATAAAATCAAAAGAAAAATCAAAAATATTAAAGGTAAAATTTTCACTAATTTCAAATTTCTTAAGCCTAGACATCAACCGGAAACAAATAAAATAATTATATTTATTTTATAAAATTTATAATAATAATAATTATAACAGCAACAACAACAAGAAGAAAAAAAAATGTAACGACGGCGTGCGCGTTTTTAATTCATCTTCGTTTATTTAACCGAAGAAAAATTTTCGCTTTATTTTCAAAAGTTTTCGTCAAATGAAAGGAGAAAACAGAAAAACTAAAGAACCAAAAAATGAAAAAGAAAGAGAAAGAAGGATAACACAATAGAAGACATAAGAATTTTTGTTTCGTCTTAGGTTGGCTTTTTGTTTTTGTGTGTGATTTGTTTTTCTTTACAACAGGTTCGAATGTATATTCGCTTAACAATAGTGAATGAAGACGGTCAAATCGACGGTTTTTTTTTTCTTTTTTAAAGTTTTTTGTTGTTATTTTGCTGCTCTACTCTGTCTCTATGTGTACGTTGTGATATGTGATGTGTGCTATGTGTGTGTGTATGTGTGTTTAGCGTTGTTTTATTATGTGAATATTTTTGCATTGTGAAAAAAATGAAAATGAAAATATTTACAAATATAAAAGTTTAAATTAAAAAAAAGAAATTAAAATAAAAATTGTGTAAAAAAAATTGAAATTTCCAAAAAAATCAAATGAAAATAAAAAAAGGGGAAAATTAAGGAAAAAATGTGATTGTCAGTTTTATTCTTTAATTTTTTTTTGTTTGTTTGTTTGTTTGTTTGTTTGTTTTGCTCATTTGTTTTTTATTTGGAGAAACAACAACAAATAAATGCTATTTTGTAAAAGTACAAAATACAAAGAATAAAGGAAAAAATGGAAAAAGGAGAAACGAAAGAAAAAAAAAGGATTACGTCTTTTATGTTAATAAATAAAATAAAAAAGATTGACCGGTTGTTGTGTGACGTGAATCAATAAACGTGAAATTAATTTTCGTTTCTATTTTATTTTATTTTTTTTCTCTCTAAAAGGATTTTCTCTTCTGTGAACTTTGATTTTTCAATTTTCTATTTTTTTTTTGTTTTGTTTATTTTTCTTTTTCCAAAAAAAAAAAAATTATTTTTGTCGTAAAAAAAAATTTTTTTCCTTAAAAACGAATATTTTTGTTGGTATAAAAGAAAAAAAATAAGGTCAACTGGAAAAAGTAACCAACACATGAAAAGTCTTGAAGAAAAACCCACAAAAAAAAAATACAGAGAACAGAAAACAAAAAAAGAGAAAATGAAAATGACCACAAAATAAAAAAATGTTCTCCTGTGTGTGTGTGTGTGTGTGTGTGTGTGTAGGTGTTTGTGTATTTGCAGGTGTGTGTTTATTTTTTTGCTGTTAAGAAAATGAGAAAATTAAAAGGAAAACGGCTGGCTCTGTATTATTTACTTTTTTCTTAAATAAATTTTCTGTTGTTTGCTTTTGTATTTGTAAAATAATATGTGGCGAATGCCACTGACCAAATAATTTAATTTCTATGTTTTAATTAGTGACTGACCAAAAAGGAACCAAAGAAAAATCTATAAGCGGCTATTTTTTTTATTATTCTTTTGTCGTTTTCTCCTTTTTCCCCTTTTTCCTTTTTCTTTTTTTGGTTCTTTAATTTTCATTTTATATTATTCCCTTGTCTCTCCAACCCTCTTCTTTTTTTTTTTTTGCATAAATATTTTCATTAGAATTATCATAGTGACGAGTGACGACTGAGACGGGCCTCCAAAACATTGACTTTTCATTGAATAAATTCTTTATTTGTTTTTCCTGTTTTCGTCCCGAATAAAATTAAGAAACAAAACAGGAAAAATTTCAAATTTCCGTTAAAAGACAAGAAAACAAAACTCCACCGTTAAATAAATGTGGAAAATTATGAAGGTGTAACATACGATGATTATACATTTTTTTTTCTTTCTTATTTTCCTCTTCTTCCGCTCTTCAGTCTTCGTTCTATTTAGTCTTCTTCTTCTCTATTCTTCTCTTTTGCCTTCTTCTTCTTCTTCTTCTTCTTAAATTTTATAAATTTTACATTCGCTTCAACATAAAACCCAATTCATTTATTTTTCTTGGTTTTATCTTTTAGTTAGAAACGATTCGTCAATTGAATTGGATTGAATTTTAAAGAAAAAAAACCGCGTTCAACAAATTTTCATCGTTTCAATAGAAAATTTATAATCAAAAAGTTTATTTTTATTTCATTCAAACACAAATGTAGACAAGTACAAAAGTTTACAGATTTTAGTGGAAATTCTGAAATTCTGAAATCAACAAATATTGAATGTAAATTTTTTGACAGAAATTTTTTAACTAATTTTCGTTATTTTTCGGAATTCACAATTTGAAGTTCCAAAAAAATTGCCTTTATTAGTTTCAGTATAAAGTAAAATTTACTCTGCTTGATTCAAGATTTGTTGATTTATTTTTGTTATTTGTTTTTTTTTTTTTTTGTTTTTATTTATTTAAAAATTGATAAAAATTTAAAAACAAAAGTAAAACAAAAGTGAAAATCTTTATAAAAAATAAAAATGCAAAATAAAAGTTTTTTAAAAAATAAAATAAAATAAAAAGAATTCCTTTCAAAATAATTGTGATTTAATTTTATTGCAAAGGAATAGAAAATTCTTTGAAGAATAAACAACAACAACAACTACTATAACTACAAATAACAACCCATCGCCAATTATTTCTTTCTACCTGACTTAATAAATTAATTTAAAAATTTAAAATTTAAATTCAAATAAAAAATTTACTTTCATTAAATATTTTCCATTCCACTTAAATATTTATTTATTGAATTTTTGTGTTGTAATTTCAATTAATTAAATTTATTATTGCAATTGAACTAAATTTTTGTTATTTTAGATTTTAAATTTATTTGTTGCATCGATAACAAAAAAAATACATAAATTTGTGCAAATTCAATGAACAGAAACGAATAAATTTGTTAGATAACCGGAGAATAATTAACGCAAAGCACAAAGAGTAAATTTTGTTGTTGTTTGTTTTATTTCATAATTTTCATAATTTTCATAATTTTCATAATTCCTAAAATCAAAGCAAATGGAGAGAAAAAAAAATATAAATATTGAATGAAAAGCAAAAAAAAAAACCTTCGATATTTTTTTTTTGTTTTTTCTTGAAGGATAAAAGAAAAATTTGTATTAATCGAATGGGTGTGCGATTTATTTTTAGGTTTTCATTTATTATTGTTTTAGTTTTAGTTTTTTTTTTGTTTTTGTTTCTCATTTGCTAAAAATATATAAAACGGAATCTCATTATTGTATGGACATAATTTCTTACATTTATTTATTTATCCGTTTTTGTTTCTTTCTTATGTGTGTAGGAATATTTATCTTCACATTTGTCTCTATTTCTCATTTTGGCATAATTGACTTTTATTCTTAGATTTTATGTAATTAATTCATTGGAGGTCAAAATATTGTTATGTACTAGACTATTATAAGAATTATTGTCAAGTTCTATTGTGAAATTCTATCGTTTGTCACAATATTATGACTTTGGTAACTTTGGTAACTCAAATATTTCTCTAAAGCAGAATTTATTTTAAATCTTGGTCTTTACTTTGTGACAAAACAATCATAGATGATTTTAATGGAAATTTAATTAAGGGAGTTAGGGATTCGTCATTCAATAATTATTGTGAAAGCCGGTATCAATATTCTAAACATTTTCTATTAAAAATCTAATTATTTAAATCAAAATCCATAATTTTAGATAACAAAAAAAAAATTCTAATCGGTAAAAAAAGAAAAAAAAAATACGAACAAAAATCTGAACCATTTTTGTTTTTCTTAATAAATTTTCATTTTATTTATTTATTTATTTTTCTCGTTATTTGGATAGAAATTTGAACTTTAAATTAACATAAATATTTGTGTGTGTGTGTGTGTGTGGGCGTTCAATTGTTTATAAGAAAATTAGAAAGAAAATGGGTTGAACGCGGTTTAACTTTATTGACATTAAACATAAATTTCCTAGTTTCTTTCTCCCCCATCCGCCGCCCCTTTTTTAAACTATTTTGTTTTTAGATACTAAAATGAATTTTTTTATTGTTTGCAGAAAAATATAAAGAAAAACATTATCGCAAATATTCCCTTAATAACTTGTCAAAATATATATAAAGTTTTGTGTCATATTTAAATAAGTTGGCCAAAATGTCATGCTGCCATAAAAAACGATTTGTTAAAATTGTTGTTGTTTATTGTTGTTGTTGTTGTGTTTTTTTTCCTATTTTATAAATTCTTTTTTCTTTCTTTTTATTTCTATTTTTCCTTTTTTGTAAACCTTTGGTATTTTATCTTGATTTAAGTTTGGTGGGAAATGATGACGATGTCAAATGACCCGTATTTTTATATTATTTTTGCCCATAAATAATGTCGCAAATTTCATAAATAAATAAAAAATAATAAATAAATTTGTGTATTTGTGTATTTGTGTGTGTGTAGACAGAAAAAAAAAGAAAAATAGAAATTCAATTTGTTTATTATTTTATTATGGAAAATCTGTTAACTGTTTACCCTTTTGACTCATGCTTTTACAATATAAAACAAATATATTATATAGACAATATTTATAATCATTTGAAATTTATATAATTAAAATAATTAACACGATATAAGGTCATCATAACTTCATATACTTATGAATTTCGTGTACTTATGAAAACATAAAGCAAACCATTGTTGTTGTTTTAATTTTATTAAAATTCTCTATAAATCAAAGTTAAATTAGAAAAAATATAATAAAGAGGTTGTCATAGTAAAGTTTCTATAAAATGTGCTGTAAAAATTATGAGATTATTTACCTAAAGAAGTTGTTAAATTAAAGTTGCTATAAAGGTGCTATAAAATTTATGAGATTTTTGAAATTATTAGAAAAAGATTTAAATTGATTTAGTAAATTTTTTTTTGTTGACATTTCAATTGTGTCTTATTTAATAGAACCATAAATATTCTTCTATAAATATTTTTACATGTGTTTTTTAATAACTTCCTATAAAAATATATATATATATATGTATATTTATAAACGTATTTAATTAATTGAATTATAAATAGTCTCATTAAAATAACTGAAAAGGAAGTAATGACCTAAATCACATGCAAATTAATAATTATGAAAAATGTATAATTTTTGATTCAAAAAAAAAATATTTATCCGTGTTCAACAATGATTTAATTTTATGGTTAAAAAAAATTCATAATTTCAATGATTCGTAATTGAAAATTATTGTTTAATAAATTTTTCTTTATTCTTGGTTTTAACTGAATTTATCCGTGTTTTCTTTTTTCTTTTATATTTATCCGGTTAAATCTTTTTTGTTTAAACGTCAATTTATTTTTATACTAATTAATATTCGAACTGTTTATTTTGTGTTTTATATAAGGCAATTCACAATTCTTATCTTCTTATTAAAATTTTTGTGTTTAAGATTTCAATGGGTTTTTTTGTTGTTGTTGATTTCTTACTTTTTATAAAAATAGAACGTCCAAAAAGTATAAATATGCCAATATCATGCGATATAGAAAATATTAAAAGTCGACACTAAGAAAATATAAAATAAATATAAGAACTAGAAACCCAGAACAAAGTTACATTCAATTAATGTGACTATAGATTTTATAGCACCATTTATAGCACAATATCAACACTCTATTACTTATTAACATTCTCTTCATCTCTAACGTTCTCTCACTGTTTGCCTCTCTCTCTCTATCTCTCCATAATATAAATATTAACAATAAATAGAAAAAAAATAATAACAACAACTGAAGAATAATCAAAAATTTAAAGATAAGAAATAAAAAATACGGCTCACGTGAAAGTTAAACGCGGTTTTTTTTTTTGAAACTTTTAGTTTTTTAAGTTTTCCCCATTAATTTTTTGATGTATTTAATTTAGTGTGAATGTTAACCGTTAACCGTAAAAAAAAACAGAAAAACAGTAAACAAATGAAAACAATTTTTTATGATTAAAATGAAATTTATACTTTTTTTTTAATTTAATTTAATTTTTGAAAATTTTAAACGCAGTGAAAAGAAAAACATAAACAAAAATGATTCAGCAAAGACAAGAAATAGAAATAGAAAAAAAAATGCACATCAATGTTCGGAGAAAACATATTTTTATTGTTGTTATTGTTGTTTTTGATTGTTGTTGTTGTTTTTGATTGTTGTTGTTGTTCTTTTATTTGTTCGTTCATTATAATTTTCTCCTCAATTATTATTATAAATATCTACTCTTTTTTCTATATTTATTTATTTATTCTTCTTCTTCTTTTTTTTCCATCCAGTTAGATGTTTATTAGACCGAACACAAGAAGAAAAAAAAACAATTTTTTTTTTTTGTTTTTTTTTTTTTTTAAAAATTGAAAAAAAAATTTAAAAGAGAAAAAAAAAATGTAAAGAAAAAAGTTAATAAAAAAAAAAGTGAGGCAAATAAAAAATAATTTTTAAGTGAAGTGAATTAAAAAACAACAACAAGAAAAAAAAAACAAGAAAAAAATAAAATAAAAGAAACAAAATTTAAATAAAATAAAAAAACAGAAAAATGTTAAAAAATTACCAAATAATGGTCTAACCATCAAAAACGGTTTCTAACAAAGTTCCAAAATAGAAATTAAAGGGATTTTGCGGATAAAGAAGTTTTTAAAGAAAACTAAAACTTAAAGGAAAAAATCATAATCACAACGTACAAAGGAAAGGGTGAAAATTGATTTTTTTAATAATGAGATCAACACATTCACCAACTTTACGTTCAAGATATGATTATTATTATTCAATGTCACCACCAACATCATCAACACAAGGTTTTTATGATAATCAAGCAAGTTTATTTGGTGATCCAGTACAACCGGCAACTGATTTTATAGAAAATTTAGATAATCATTTATATGGTAGTTTAAGACGTGGCGGACTTAGAACAAATTATAATAATCAATTAATTGATGATGATTCAAGAATATTTTCTGGTAGTACAAATACTTATCGTTCATCAATTGAAGAAGATGTTTATAATGGTAGAACAACAGAATTAGAACGTTATACATCAACAGGATTTTATAATGATTTTATAAGACATAATTCAGCAATATCAAATGATTTTCGTGCTAATTTAGATAATTTTAGGTAAGATGAAATTTTTTCTTTAATTAAATTTATTCACAATTCAAAATCGATCACTTCTAAAATCTCTCTGGATTACATCAAATAAAATAAGGAACAAATCAGAGATTAAATCGTAGATGCTTGTCGAATAATCAAATTCAATAAAATTGGAATCGTTGTAATCACTTTAGAATTAAATTCAGTATTTACTCTGTGCAAGTCAATCGAAATATAATTGATTTAATTTTATTTTCAAAAATTCAAAAATTCAATTAAATCATAAATATAAAATCGTGGAAAAAATTGATGGTTGCATTCGACTCTTATCAATAGTGAGTAACCTGGTTTCTCAAATCTCAGCGTAGTAGAAGAAATCCCGTGTCTGACATACAAAATATTTTATGTATCTTGAAACCAAAATAGTTGACATAATTGCATAAAATATTCAAATGGTAACAAAAATTGTAGGATTCTCTGTAATAATTTTATATTTCATAAAATCAACTTTATATGAACGATAACGACAAATTACTCGCACATAGCATTAACAAAATTATTATTCAAAGACATGAATACTTTATTGAGTATTTTTTTGAATTCTATTCAAACACCCAATATTAATGCACAAACAAAAAGGGGTAGGTAAATTTTGGTAGCATGGATTAAAGCTAACAAACATTGATACCCAAACAAAAATTAAGCACATAAGAGTAAATTGCACATATTAACAGAATTTAATTCATCAAATATTTTCTCAACATTAGAAATCCATTTAATTTTTCTAACACAAATTTCTGTTTTCTGTTTTTCTCTTTTTTCTTCCAAATTGATTTATTGTTTTTGTTTATGGAAAAACAACAAACAAAATAAATAAATAGAAATCAAACAGATTATAGTTCAACAATTTCATACAATAATAGTTCATCAGGTGGTACAAAAACAAAAATTTCAAGTGATAGTTCAATATATGGTGGACGTACAACAAATTCAATAGCAAATTCAGTAACAACAAATTCAAATTCAAATACAAATTCAAATACAAATTCAAATGAATCACGTATCAGTAATGAATGGTTAAATTATAAAGTTGGTCTTGATGATTGGGGTAGTATACCAAGGCCATCACATATAAGAAATTTATCACATATAACACATGGTGGTACAATACCAGATTCAACATCAACAATAAGTACTGATCAAACATCTGTTATTGAAACAAATCAAAATAATTTAAATACATATACAGTGTTACCGTATATACCAAAAAAACAAACACAAAAAATTGTTATACCAAAAATTAAAAATGAAATTGTTGAAACAAATTTACTATCAAAAAAACGTGATATTTCACCAGCGATTATAACTGAAACAATAACTTTAGGAGCTAAACACAGGTTCGTTAATTTCCTGCATTTTAATTTATTGTAAAACCTGTAAAAGCTGGAAATACAAAGAATCAATTCTTTTTTCTGGAATTTACAAAATATTGAAAAATAAATTCTCAAAATTGTGTCTTGTGTTTTATCTCTGTCACGTGAATAATTTCCAGCGTTTACAGAATTTACTGTAAATTATTGTACTTTTCATATGTGGAAATTATATAAATTCTTTATTTCCAATCTTCTTTCTATGAAAAATTTCAGACTTCAAGTACTTCCACGAAATCATAAAAAACCATCATTTACAATAATAAATGAACTTTCACCACTTCCATCTAGAGCTGGAAGCCCAAATCAATCTGGACGTTCATCACCATTTTTAGGTCGTGGTTTTAAACCATTTCTACGTTCATCATTTCGTCAAAATTCATTAGATTCATTAAATTTAAATGAACGTGGTAGAAGACAAAATGTACAATTTAGTAAATCTTTGCAATTTCAAAAACGTTCACATTCAAGTATAAATATTGCAACATCACGTGGTATTGTACAAAATCGTCCACCAAATTATCTTGAACCTGAAAAAGAAATAAAACATAAAACAATTATAAAATTACCAGCAAGACAATCATCAAGACGACCATATGATGATCATCTTGAATCAATTATACGTGCTGATCAAAGAAGTAAAATTCCAAGATCATTGTCTTCCATGAGTCATTTTAATCGTGTTAATAAAAAAAATGCTGAACCACTTAATCCACAAAGTCATCAAAAAGGTTTTTTAACTGTTATTGATCCAGAAATTTCACCATCAAAAATTCCAAAAATAAAACGTGTTGCCTCTAGTATGGAAAATTTAGCTCCAAAAGTTAAAATAACATCTGTATCACCAAGTAGGCCACCAACAAGTAGGCCACCAAGTAAACCAAAGAAACCAAAAATACCATCAATGATAAAACCAAAACCAAAAGTTGAAGTAAAGAAAAAATTTATAAGGTCGCCAAGTCGTATTTTAAAACCAGCAACATTATCACCAATTGTTGGTACACCAAATTTGGATACACCAAGTCCAAATAGTGAAGCTGTTACACCTGTTACACCTCTTACAGCTGAGGCACCGATGTCACCATCAAAAATTCCAGTCAGAAGTGATAGTCAAATAAAGTTAGCAGAATTGGCTGAAATAAAAGCAAAACCAAAATCAAAAGAAGCATCAAAGGAACCAAGTCCGGTGCATACACCACAATCTCCATCAAAAAGTTCACAAACAAGTAAAGTAACATCAAGTATGAAAAAAGTTGAAGCACTTCTTATGAAACCCAGTAAATTGGGTACAATGGGTAAGATGTTTGCGAGAGCATCACTAAGAAAGAAACAAGATCCTCCAACACCGTCATCGATAGCAACTCCATCCTCATCAATAGCAGCAACACCGACACCAACCTCGGTACCAACACCAACAGCTACTTCCGCGCCAACACCTAAACAAACCACACCATCAAAACCAAAAATTCATCCAGAATTAAAGAAATCCGGTTCAAAGAGCAGTATAAAGAGTAGTATTAAAGGAAGTATAAAAAAGGCATCTCCCGTAAGACAAGAAAGTGCAGAAAGAATAAAAGAATCACCACTAACAAAAGCACCAAGTTTACGAAGTGAATCAACTATAACAAGTTTGAAACAAGAACCACCTAATACTACAAAAAAAGAAGATTTTAGAAAATATGTTAGAAAATTCACAAAAAAAGAACCACGCATTTACACGGCCGCAAAAGAACTTAGGAAATTACAAAAAGAAAGGGATGCAAAAAAATTAGAAAAAAGTGATGCTATAAGTGAAAGAAGTTTTAAACGTAAAGAAACACAATCAATTAAATCAGGAAAAATGGATGATGATAGAAAAACAATGAGTTCAATGATGACAGATACAACATCAATACATACAATTCATAGTGAAGTACCGTCTGAAGCAAAATTTGAAAAATTAATTCCATTAACCAAATCAAATGTTGTTTCTATGACAACAGCAGCAATAACTGCACAGCCTGTACAAATATCAACAACATTAGCAAATCATATACCGTCAGCACCACCAGCAAATGCTGAATTTGAATTTGCATCATCAAATGATCCAGCTGCATCAATTATAGAAAAATCACAAAAAACTTTGGCAAATATACAAAGAACAGTAAATGAGGCAACAGAAGAAATTCATAAGAAAATTAATGAAAATTTAACTGATTTAAAAACACTTGAGACTGACATGAAATCAGTGGCGGCTGGTGAAAGAAGTACTACAGAAACGCCACAACAAATACGTAAACGTGATGTACAAACACCACAAGAATCACGTAAACGTGATGTACAAACACCAATTGAAAATCGTCGTAGAGATGTGCATACACCACAAGATTCTATTAAAATGGTGAATGAAAAGAAAAAGCCAGAAAAAAGGAATGGTACAAGTGCACTTAGAAGAAGTAAAACACCAGATATAAGAAAAAAGACACCAAGTCCTGTACCAATAGCACCAGTTGAAGCAGCGGTTATTGTTGAAACAAATGATGAAATGTTAGAAAAAATAAGTGAAAGAGAAATATCAATGCCACCAGATGTTGAACTAGAAAGTGGTAATCCAGTAATGACTGAAGAGGAAAAAAGGGCAGAAGAGGAAAAAAATAGAAAAAGGTCAGTTTAAATTGTTCTCTTTATTTTTTACTTATATTTAATCCATTCAACGATTTGCTTTATTTTTTTTTATTTAGTTCGGAAAATAATAATTAGGATAATGATTTGCAATAAAATCTAAATTACAATTTGTTGTTTTTTTATTTTTTTGAGGTTAGTTTTGAGTATTTATTATTCGATTTTAATAGGTTACACTTTTATTATTATTATTTTTCATTCAAGGGAAAAAACCCTGACGATATACGATGCGTCGGTTTTCCATTTTCTTTTTTCTTTCTTTATTCTTCTATTGTTTCGTGAAAATAAAAAAAAAACAAAAAAAAAATTAAATGAAAAACGCAAGACGATAAAAGATTTAATTGCTATTTTTTTTTTTGATGGGTTTTCTTTTATATCGAATAAGAAAATGAGATCACACGCGTATAAATTATGTTTCTTTTATATAAAATAAAAATCAAACGTCAAAATTTATTATGTTACAAATTTTCTTGTTTAGTTTTTATAACAATTTTTCCCCGAATACTTTTGTTATTAAAAATGTTCTCTCTAGAAATAAAGTGAGTAATTTCACGTGTTTTGAAGAAAATGAGAAATTAGAATTATATACTCAGAAATTACTATGAGTAGAATAATTATCAAAAGTTAATCATTTGTTTCAATTTATTCTCATGAACTTCATTTATTTAATATTTTTTGTTTATTCTTCAGAAATCGTCAACTTTGTTTAATAATAATATTTCACTACACGTTTCTTTCGTTTGTTTTTTCTTTGTTGTTGTTGTGTTGTTGTTGTTGTTTTTGTTGTTGTATTTTTCACAAATGACCGACGCCATTTTTAATTATAATAAATTAAAAATATGTAAAACGTGCTAAATGTGTAGAGCAACAAAAAATAAAATGTGCCTTTTTTTTCTTCTCCTTTTTTTATGTGTTATACGCATATTATATTGTTAGAATTAGTAACATATTAATTATTTTAATTATTCTAATTTATAGCATTTTGGCGTCTTAAGACAAGAAAGAAAAAAAAACACACACAAAATGAAAACAAATAAAAGTAAAACAAGAGAAAAAAAAATTTATTTAAAAAAAAGCATGACACAATTTTGTTTTTTTTTTCTAAACCTGTCATACACACACATATAACTAAGACGTTTTTTAATATAAAATATAAATGTGAAAATAAACTACTTATAATATATAAGACGTCATGTGACTATACATAATTACAAGCGTGAAAATGAGGTTATGTTTAAAGGATCCAATTTATATTTCAAACAATAAAAACAAAACTTTTACCAAATAATAATAATGATAATAATATGATTTCAATAATACAGAAAGAAGGAACCCATTGTACCGATTCTCTTATTCAATAGAAAAATCGTTTAAAAATTTAATAAAACCGTTTTGTTATATAATAAAAAGACGTAAGAAGAATCCGTTAATTTTTAGGTCGGCCATATTGAAATTTTGTAATATTTTGTCTATTCATTGATTTAATAATTTTGAATTCTTTGAGGTAAATTCTGTTTGTATATGAGAAAAGTTTCTCAGTTCTTAACCTAAATGATAAAAATTTCCTCTTGTTCATATTTATGTTATGTTCGAGAGGTTCTGAGAGGCTGTGAATTCGATTTATGTATGGTAACTTTTTCAGTGACTAAATTCCAACTCACTTTTCTCCATTTGGCACGTATCTGCAAGGGAAAGCTTTCGCATTTTTTCATTTGTATTCCCACATAGAACCAAAATTTAGTCTCGTGATCAGAATGGAATAATATTTATCATGTTATTGTTCACTTTATTATCTAAAAATGTATTTTATGAGTGTAAAATGTTGTCATGGTAAATTAAAGATTTCGTTACGGTTATTATTAAATTTAGTCGACCATATTTTATTTACTTTTCTCTTTTGCTTAATCATAAAAACAAAAAAAAAAGCGAAAAAAGAAATGAACAACAAAATATTAATAATAATGACAATAGTAATTACCTATAGTGACGTCTTTCTTATAAAAAAACAAAAAACCCACCCCTCTCTCTGTCTTATATTTATAATTTTTTAAGAAGAAGAAGCAGAAGAAGAAGAACGAACAACAACAGCAACAATAAACACACTCTAAGCACACATACAGAGAATAATACAGAGAAAAACATTCGTTCCCATTAATTTATTCATATATAAGTGTGTCAAATGTTATCGCAAAACAAAATCTAATATTAATAAAAACCAACAACAACAACAAAATAAGGATCTGAGACGACGCTAAACTATTGTAAGATTTCTGTATATGTGCGTGCGTGTGTGTATGTATGTGTATATGTATGTCGTGGTCTTCTAAGCTTTTCTTTTTTTTTCTAAATTCAACTAGTCCACCAAAAAACCAAAACCGCGAAGAAAGACGTAAATTCAAAATAGAGAAAGAAAAGAAAAAATCATAAAATAATAAAAATTCGCGTGACCAGAGCACTAACTTACATCAGTGTTTGTGTGTATCGCATATATGTTGCAGTGTTTCTCAATCATTTTCTTGGTACAGGGTGTAAAATAATGTGACTCACTCTTTCCCTCTTCAATTCACACACACACACACACACCAAACAGTCACACACACATTTATAACGTCATTGCGCTTTCCTTCTATCCGATTATTTCGGCGAAAGCTTTTTCACATGACATGGTTTAGTTCACTGAACTCATAGATGTTTGTGTGTAATTTAATTGGTCAGTTAGCGGTTACCGTATTTTATTTCACTTCTTTCTTCTAATATTCTAATATGAAAAATATATTTATTATAAACCGGCTTCTATATATATTGGTTTTTCTTCTTTTCTTTTCTTTCTCTAATTCCGTTTACAATTTTTTTTAAAACTAATAAATAAAATGGTCAATTAAGATCTAGATCGGAATAAACTATGCATTTATCATCATTTTCATATTGATGTCTATCCGATGATTAATTTTAATGTTTGTACACACGAGGAAAAAATTTAAAATGAAAATTTATTGAATTCATTTATGAAATTAAATTTTCAATTGTGTGAAAAGTAGGCGCTAAATATATGAATTTTTTTTTGTTCTTTTCAAATTTAATTTGTATTAATTTATGAATTCATGAAAATTTTCAGTAAATAAAATGTTCATTTTTAATCACAAAATTTCTGATTTAAAATGAATTTTCACAATTTTTATTTGTTGTTGGTTTTTTGTCTGTAAAGAATAAAAAAAGAGCGATAAAATTTATATCAGCTCTTTCGTTTCCGTTCTAAAAAAAAATCCGGTTAATCGGATTTACATATTTGAAAATTTTTAATAAAAATTTCCATTTTTAGATTAAATTTTGTAGAATTCCCTAAAAATTTTTTTTTAACATTTGTTTTGCTTTTTATTCATAATAAAGGATAAAAGGATTAAGTTGAAAATTTAACAATTAAAATTAATTCAAAGTAAATCGATTAAAATGACGGATGAAACATACGGTTAATCGAGAATTGCATCCTCACAAATCTATGCATAGAAATTTATTTTCTTCAATAAAATTATTGTTACATCTGTAATTTGTCAAGAAATTCAGAAATTTTTTTCGTCATAATTAACCGTAGGGAAATTCATTAATTTTAATTTTTTAAAAAACAGATTTATTTGGTATATCAGAAAAAGCGACGTGTGTCTAATTTTTGTTGTGTGTATAAATTAATGAAAATAAAAATTAGACATTCTCACCCAGAGAACAACTAAAAAAATATTAAATAAAATGAAAATTCCTAAAATTATGATGCAATCATTTTCAGTTGTTGTTGTTGTTGTTCACCTTGTAGAAAATTTACCTGATTATATCAACTGCTGATAATCCAAACAGTCAATTTTTTATTACCTACAATTTTTTTCTCTTTTGTTTAGTTTTTTTTGTTTATTAACTTAATCGCTGACTCATCTAATTACAAGAAAAAAAAATTAAATTGAGCACTACAACATTTTCACATATATTTTCCAATTTTCAATAATCAATCAAAATTGAAAATTAGAAAAAAAAATTAGATTTTATTTCTAAAGAAAAGAAAACATTCGTTACGACCCTGCAAAAATCCTTATAAAATACTTAGATTTTCTTTTATATAATTTTTTATATAACAAGAATGAAAATTCTGTCTGAGTCATGTTACTTTCATTTGCATATTATTGAAAATTGTGTGAAAAGTGAAAAAGAAAAAAAAACTAAAATAAAGAATAAAGAGAAAAGTAAAATAAGAAAGAAATGGGAAAAAGAAACAATTATAATCGGCCGACAGTGCGATAAAATTTGAATACAAAAAAAGGGGAGAAATAGAAGAAGGGGAAATAAATAGGTGGGATAAATAAAAAAGATGGTGGGGGTAGGAGAAAATAACAGAAAAATATTTTTCTACAATTTCGTCGTCTTTTTTTTTCTTTTTGTTTTTATTTTCGTTTTTTTTAACAAAAAATGTGATTTTTGTTTGTTTCTATTTTTTTCTTGACCATTTCATAGGAGAAGTCACAAAGAAAAAAGCTAACTAAAAATGTGAAAACACATGGATAAAGGGGCGGGAATATTTTCAATTACAATTTTTTTTTTTGTTGTTTGGAGAATTTTTACTTTTTTCTCCTTCGGTCAGTTTTTTTTTTTGTTTTTCTTTTTTCCTTTTCTTTCTTTCCATTTCTTTAATAAATAGAAATATATCCTTGTGGTGTTCAAAAGCAACAACAAAAATGAAAAAGAAAGAAATGAAACAATAGACGGGTAGAAAACGGTCATTGCGTCAAACAAAAAAAATTAATATTAATCAAATAAAATTTTCATTAGGTTATTTTTTAGTTCTTATTCTGTGTTCACGTGCGATAGAAGTTTTACAATTGATAAATTATAAGAAAATATAAAAGAAATTTCCTTTATTTTTTTTTTTAAATTCATTCCATTTGTTGTTGTTTATTTATTATTTATTATTATTTATTATTAGTTCTATCATCCGAGTTTGTGGGAAAAAATCCCATTTTTTTCCCCATAACAAAATCATTAACTGATATTAATATTTACTGCAAAAAACAATAATTTAAAATTGAAGACAAGAACAATTAGTTCATTTATTTTCTTTTAATTATTTTGCATATATTTTTTTTTCGCTTTTTTTCTGTTTAATGGAAAAAGGGGGAAAAAAATAATGAAAAAAAATTTTGGTTCAAATCGAAGTTTATTATCGACAATTGAATTGAAAGATGAACAAAGTGATCGAGCACAACAATTGATTAGGTTTGTTTTATTTGGTTAGTAGAAGAAAGAAATTTCTGTTTTTCTTTTACATTTATAATTTTCTCTTGTACATTTTCATTTTTCCTTTCTTTTTATTATAATCGTTTATTTTATCAGTTTCGGATTTGTGTGTGTGTGTGTTATGTAACTGATTTTAATCGTACGCTGTATATTTTTTTTTTGTTGGTGGGTTGAAGGAAGGAAGTCTAATTTTCATTCAAACTTTGTTTTTTTCCTATTTTCTTTCTTCAAATGTTTTTTGATCTAATTCTGTCCATTTCTATTTCCGTTTCTCTATTTTGGGTTATGCAGTTAAAAAAAGAAACAAATGAACGAATATTCATTTAAGTCAGTACATTCAGTATTCACTTTTTACGTGCTTTTAATTACAATTGAATATTTTCTTTTTTTTTAAAAAGATTTTTATCGTTTTTTATAAAAAATAAAAAAAAATCTTTTTAATTTATGGAAACCAAAAAAAAAATGGTCGATATTTTTTAATATGAATTTTAATATCCGAGTGTGGAAGGACATTTTTAAATGCTTTTAAATATGGCTATAAAAATTTTATATATAAAAATAAATATAAATTCGTCCTTCATACTAATAGAAATCAGTTCATTTTATATACAAATACAAATACAAAAAAATGCGCTATAAATGAAATTCTAATAAAAATTTGAATAAAGTCCTTCAGACATTTAGACAAATGACCTACCTTAATATAGTTCAAAGAATTTCATTAATTAATTTTAGTAAATGAATGATGTTAGAATGTACAATACCTAATCAGAAACATTTTTATCAGTCGTAAAGGTACAAACAGCTCCTTAATATTTGATCACATTTAATTTCGCATTTAAAATTTAAAAAAAAAGGATTCAACTTTCATTTGATTTAATTCATAAAATTATGTTTCACACATGTAATCGATTGAATTAATTATTATGCCATTACAAAAGCACAATTTTATTGCTGTAAATTTTTACTTCAATTTTTACACTTCCCTTTTGTCAGAATTAATTCTCTTGACACAAATATCAACTAATCAAAGGATATCGTAGACCTACGATCTTTACGATTCAAGATACAATTTGTTCTAACAATTAACCCTTCATAATTCTCCGGTATCCCATTCTTGATCCGATCTAAATTCATCTTGAAATTATGCTAATTAAATTTACCATCACATTTCAACTGATTTAATTTCACTAAAAATATTCTAAACGCAAAAGAAATTTGTTCATTTTTTAATTATTTTTTTTTCTCCTCCACATTTGAAATAATATGATTTTCATTTTTATTTTCCTCATAACGATTTTTTTTTATTCTTTTATTTTTAATTGGCCGTTATAAAGAAAAAAAAAAGTCTGAATTGATTTAATCATTAAAATGTTTTCTACTTTTTTATATTTAAATAAAAAAATTCACATGACACAAACACACAAAAATATTGGTACAATAAAAATAAAAATATTAATTAGAATTTTTTCTTCCGTTCTTTTATTATAAATTATGTTAAATCGTTAAAAATATTAAAAATGATTCTATAATCAAAGTAAAGAGGGGAAGGAATGGGAAATAATATACATAAAGTGTTAATAGTCACATCAAAAAACAAGGAAAAAAAATTAAAATTCATTCGTACTTTTCTCCATCCCCTGGTATTTGATCATCAGGGTTCCTGGTTCAAATCTCAGCATGGTAGAACTAATGGTTTGAATTTCAATTTAATCGGAGATCTCGTGTCTTACATGACGTTAGCAATTTGATACAAGACACGTTAATAAGTCCAAGTATAATCTAATCTATTTGTTAAATTGTCTAACAGAAAAGTGAAAAGAAAATTTAAAACAAAATAAATCTCTTTTCACTACAGGAAAATTGTAACAGAATCAAAGAAAATTCTCGCCAAAATTAGAATAAAATAGAAAAGCAAAGCGCAATTAAAATACTCGACCTAAATTAATATCAGTTTTTACTCAATTCGCCTTTCACTCGCCTTACAAATAACAAAAGAAAATTGAAAAGAAAAAAGGAAAAAAAAAACAGTTACAAAAACAAAAATCAATTCGGAATGGTCGACTTTCGACTATAAAATATGTGTTACTCATCCATTCCATTTCTCTCTCTTTCTATCATACTGAATTTTACGTCTAAGGCTACTTTGATTTCTTTTTACTTTTTCTTTCAAATAAGAATTTTCAAAGTATGTCGTTTTAATTTTTTAAGTTTTTCTTCAGTTTATATTTTCTTTGAATAAATTACAAATCACGCTGCTGCCCATACACGTATCTGTATATATGTGTGTGTGTGTGTGTGTATGTGTTGTAAAATATTTCTCAAATGAAAGAGGGAGAGTGTATAGTAAGTGTGAGAGAGAATATAAAATAATAATAATAATAATAAATGTAAACACGCAAACCTAACCTAATATTGTGATTATTATGATTGTTTAATAACGTTAAGATTTTCTGTTTTTCACGTTTTTCTTATTTATTTTTTCTTTTTCTTTTTTATAAATAAATAAAACCTCAAACTGAAAATAATGCAAAAGGCATTAAAGTTGTTATTATGACCAAACTAATATTCTTTAACAAAAATACTAAAACTCTATAAAGTCACCTTTTTTTTTTTTATAACAAAACAAAATTAGTCCAAACTAAAAGAAAACCCATGAACTTGATTTTTTTTTTTCTTTTTGCGTTTCCACCCGTTTTTTTTTCTTTACATAAATTTTCTTTTGTATTTTACATTTAATTTTTTTTTTTTTGATTTTTAGTTTGGAAGCGGACACAATTAGTACAACAACAAAAACAACATCAACATCAAAATGTTGTTCATGTTGTTTACCCTGTTGTGGAAAAATGTTTAGTTGTTGTAAAAGTAAAAAGGATAAAAAAATTGGTGGTGGTGTACAAAAGAAAACAAAAAAGACAACATCTTGTTGGCGTTGGTGTCGTAGAAAACCAAAAGAACCAACAATGCAAGAGGAACGTATGAATGAACAACAGGATAGTGTATCACAACAACAACGCAGTAAATGTCGTCTTTGTTTAGATAAATTTTTTTGTTGTAAATCAACAAATAAAGTAGAAACATCTGATTCTTATGAAGTTAAAAAATGTTGCTTTTGTATTCCATGTCGTAAAAAAAAGAAAAATGATCAAATTGCATGGGCAAATCGTAGGGAAAGTATTGGAAGTCATTCACAAAAAAAGTAAGAATTTAGTTCAATTAATCAAAAATGTTAAATTTTTATTCGTCTTATATTTTCTTTTTTTAAATAGAGGATGCTGTAGTAGAATGTGGCAAAAAATAAGTTGCCGTTGTTGTTGTTGTAAAAGAAAACCAGGTGATGCCGAAAGTAGAAGAACAAGTATGAATAGTAAGAAACAAAGTCTTGCACCAACAAATCCACCAGAAGTAAGTATATTGGAAGCATGATGAATTTTCTTTCAAAAGACGATCAGTTAAATTATTTAAGTCTCGTTAATGATTTTGTTCCGAAAAAATGTCTTTTAGATGAAAAAACTGTTGAATTCTCTGTTCTTGATGGAAAAATGAGTCTGTAAAAATTGTTTCACATTTTTCTCATTTCAATGCGGTTTTTCAGAGAAAATGAATGCAACCATTTAAAGCGTCTTAATTAACATTTCCCTTTTTTTCTTTTAATTTTCTAGGATACACGACCAAAATTAGATTTAGCATTAGTTGAACATACATCAATGATGAAAGCAGCAATACCAGTACTACCAATTTGTCTTGCATGGTTTTGTCTTATATTAAATACAATCATACCAGGGCTTGGTACAATATTTTCTGGTTTATTTTGTTTATGTATTGGTGTACCAAGGTTTTCACAACATGATAATGCAAAATCAAGATTTGGTTCATTTTTAATAAATGTTATTATTGGTGCTGCACAAGCATTTTGTTTACTATTCTGTTTAGTTGGTTATTTTTGGTCTGTTTGGTGGGGTGTTATTCTGTTGCGTACATCAAGTGAGTTTTACTTTTTTGTTCATTAATAAATAAAATCAATAAAACAAAAATAAAAAAAATATACAAAATGTTTTTATTTTCTTTCTCTATTTTTTTTTTCTATTTTATTTACTAAAGGAAAACAAAGAAAACTACGTGCAATGGAAAATGTAGAAGATGTATCACCACCACCAGTTGTTGCAGCACCACAACAAAATATACCTGTTGCTGCTATTGTCTCACAAAATCATCGTGATGTTGAAGCAGGATAAGAAAAAAAAAACAAAAATGAAGTCGAAAAATCATTAAAAAAATTTTTAAGAAAAAACCAAACAAAAATGGCGTCCGCTGAGATAACCGAAATTATGTCGTAACGTCATTGTGATAAAACGTCAAAAGAAAAAATTAATACATTTTATTTATTACTTTGTTTTTAGATTATATTATTACTTTACTAAACTATTATTAAACTTTATTATTAACAAATTTAAACGGCAAATTTAATAACAAAAAAAAAATAAATAAATATAAAATAAAATTTTTATTATAAAAAAGAGAAAAAAAAGGAAAACAAATAAAATTATAAAATACAAAAAAAAAACTATAAAAAATAAGAAGAAATTTTATTAAAAGAAAAAAAAAGGAAGATGGATGATTTGATTGGTAAGAGGGGGTAGAGGGTTGGGTAATAAGAGAAAAATAAAAATCTAATTGTTTAAATTATTATATATACCAAGATTTTTCATTTATTTATTATTTTCATTTCTTTTTTTTTTCCTTTATTAATTTTATAATCTTTTTCTAAAAGGAAATCCTACAGTTTCTCTTTATTTTATTTAGTTTATAATTTTCTTCTCGTTTTCTTGTTTCAATTGTTCTTTTAAGACGGAATTACACAACAACAACAACAACAACAACAAAAGAAAACAGTAATTTTTTTTATAACCTTAAATTATAAGTTTTTCTCTTTCCTTTATTAAAGTTTCATTAAAATTAATTAATTCTTCGTTTTCTTTTACTTTTGTTTTGTTTCATATTTTCTGTTTTCTATTTTTTGTTTTTTTTTTTTTTGATTTATCCATTTTTACTTTTCCAAAAAAAATTCTCTTTAATTATAACTTTTTTACTTTTGCTTCAATGAAAAAGAAAATGGTCAGAGATTTTTCTTTTTTTTTTATAAACAAATGAATTTTCTTTTCGAGAAAATCTTCTTTTTTCTTTTGTTCACATTTTTATATTAGAATTAATTATTTTAATTGCATATTAAATCTTATACAGTTGACACAAAATCAGTTGACATTTTGGGGAAAAACAGACAAATGAAGAATGGGTGAAAAACAAACGATTTCATAGTGTTCGATAATGTTCATAAATAAACCGGAACAAAACCATTCTTTACAGAAACAAAAAATAAAATTTTCCCCTCTTTCATTTAACATATTTTGTGTTAACTGTACAATTTGTTATATGTGTGGGTGTGTGCGTTTACGTATGTTTCCGTGTGTAATGCAACATGTACGATTATGTGTGTTTATGTAAGTATGTGTGTGTTAACATGATTTTTTTAACATGTTTTATTTGTGCATGATTATGATCTTTATTAAGAGCTTTGCGGATTATTTATTTTGATTTTCGCGTGTTTTTATTGAGACAAAATAAAAAACGGCCAAACTAAAAATAACAGAAAATAAAATACAAAATAGGAAAGAGAAGAAAATGGAAAATAAAAAAAAAATTCATAATTAAATTAAAACATTTATTTAGATTAAAAAACAAAAATTTTGTTGGGAAGTAAGAAGAAATAATTAATTAGTTTATTGTGTTTTATTATTTTGTTGTTGTGGGGTTTTGTTTTTCTTTTCTGAGTATGTGACCAGTAATATCGCCTCATCGCCTACTCATAGTAAATCTTATAAGCAGGCGATACAGAATGTCGGGCCTGATCAAACAAACGCACAGATTTATTTTGTCGTTCCTTTAACATTTCACATAACCAAAAAAAAAAAAACAAAAAAATTTCGTAAAAATATAGACACAATAAATTTTAGTTTAGTTTAATTTTTTTCTTTAAAAAAAAAAAAAAAAAAGAAAAAACAAAAGAAAAGAAAACCAAGAAAGGAATACAAAAAATTAAACAAAGTATAATGTAAAGTCATAATAATTAATAATAATATACAATTTTTTTTTTATAACAATTAAAAAGATATAGAATAAAATTAATAAATAGAAAAAAAAACTACATTTAATTATATTTAATTTAAATTAATTAAGCTCACAGAATGAAAAACAAACAAACAAAAAAAAACAAGAAAAAAAAAAAAGAAAATAAATTCTAATTTTTTTTCTTCTTCTTCTTCTTTTATTTGTCTCTAATTTTCTAATAAAAAAAAGAAAATATTATTTATATAAAACATAAAATTCTATAAAGAAAAATATAATATTATTTGTTAAAAGGTAGGATTTTTCACTTTTATCATTTTTTTTTTGTTATTTCATTTTCGATTTTTTCTGGGACGCAAATTTAAAAAAAAAAAAGAAAACTGTTCCCAAATCGAAGATGAAATAAAGGAATTTTTTGTTGTTGTATTTTGTTAAAAAGGAATTTTTTTTTAAATAGTTTTTTTTTATTTTGTTTAATTAGGACACGTGGTGTGTTTGTATGTACAAATTGCGTTAGCAAAGAACTTTTGTATCTCCTCTTTCTCTTCGTATTTCATTAAATAGAATTTTTTTATTTAATTTTATTACAGTTTTTAAGGACAAAGCGAATTTTGGTTATTTTAGTTATTTTGTTTTTTTTTTTTCTTTATTACATTTTCGATTAAATTTGTTTATTTCGTTTATCTTAAATAATAATATCCAGTTTAAATAAATAAGTTTTTCTTCTTCTTCTTCTTCTTCTTCTTTCATTTTTTTTTAATTATCAAACAATTGAAACTAAATTAGGCGACACTTAACTGATTCAATTGTTATTTATTTTTATTTTTAAGTTGGTAGTTAGTACAAAATTATTTTGACATTAAGACAACAACAATTTTGTCTGTAAACTGCCATTTTTTAAATTTGCTGAATTCTTGTCAGTTACTTTTATTTTAATCATATATTCTTAATTACGCAAAAAATAAAAAAAAACTAAAACTTATCTCTGTAACCAATGCCAACGACAAATATTGTTAGCAATGAAATGTAGGTTCATTTGTTAAAAATGTCAGAAAACTGCGTAAACTGACAGAAGAAAATAAAAGAAAAAAGAAAAAAGAAAAAGAAGAAAAAGTACATTATACTCGTAAAACACACATTTTGACACACAGATAAAAAAAAAACAGACGTTGTATTATCAGAGTAAAAATCTAGAAAAATATGAAGTGTGTTGTGTTTGCCTTTCTTTTTATTTTTATTTTTGGCAGGACTTAACTAAAGTAAAATAAATGTTTTTAACGTGCGAAACAACAAAAAATTAATATTAAAAAGGTGAGAATTATTGTTCTTTCGCATGTTTAAAATTTACATAAATTTATGAAAAAAAAAAATTGACAAAAAAATAAACGCACCCTAAATATTTATCATAATATTTATATTGCTAACGATAACAAGCAATTGTAACCTATTACACTTTAATCTCAAATGTAATAAATGGAATTTCATAATCCTTCAAATAAAATTTGAAATTTGAAGATATGAATTTCGATCGTCATTAAAGATGTCAGTATTAGGATGCTAATCTTACACGAAATTCTCCAATTATTTCATGTATCAATTTCAAAATACTTCTGAAATCTTATTCCTATCCCGTTATTAGTAAAATAATGTATAAGTTTAGCGTAAAATATGGATATCATTAAAAAAAATGGGTTTATAATAACTTTGACTGAATGATAATTCTGGTAAAAAATATAAAAAAAAAATGATTCTAAAATTAACAAATGAAAAACAACCGTAAGCATTTATTTATTCTATTATTAATTACTGATTTTCTAAACATTTTTTCCTCTAAACACACGACGTATATTTGAAACGTCCTTTAATTTTATTAAAATTATTGAATTTCATCCAAAAATTGTTTCCTTAATTTCCCCTTTACATTTTTCTTTAAGCTTATTCCACTAAGTATAAATAATATTCCGTCTAATCGTGGAGTGTTTACTGTCTGAGGAAACGATGAATTGGAAAAAAACAATTAGAAAGAACGTAACATAATTATTGTTGTAATTTCAGTCTCAATACACAAAGTCAAGACATATTTTATTTAGTTAGAGCAAAATTAGGATTAGTGAAGCTCAATTAATTTAATTCAAAATAAATTGAATGTAATGTTTGAATAAAGAGATTTGGTATTTAATAAAAATTGATACAAAGACTGAAAATATCTATCATCAGTACATATAAATTGATGTCACATTCTGTGTATTGTGATGTGAAATTTGTACAACACTAAATATAATTTACGTCTAGTGAATAAACTAAATATTCCTAAATTTCCTTCTCAATCTATCTTTGCATTTACATGTGTGTGTGTGTGTGTATATATGTTTCTGTGAAAAGATGGCACAATATAATCTGGTTTTTTGTATATTAAAACTTATTCTTTTTTATTATTTTAATATTTTGTATTTTTGTGTTGTTTTTGTTTTCTTTTTTTAAGCCAAACAGGAAATAAATATTTTAATTTTTTCTTTTATTGAATTTTTTTTTCTTTGGCAAATAGATTCATTTAATTTTTATTTTTGTTTTTTTTTTATACTTTTTGTAATTTTTATTTAGTAAATAAATAATAAAAAAAATTAATGAGAAAAAAAAGGAGGAAAGATTTCTGAACACAGCCAGTAAATATATTATTATTTTATTGTTATGAATTTCGAGAACGATCAAAGGATGGATCCATTTTTTTTTTTAAATATAAATTCATTTTTTCTTATCTAAAATTATTTCTCCTCTTTAATTAATTTTTATTTTTGTTTTATTTATTTCACTAAGAAGAATGTAGTTTGTTTTGTTTTGTTTAATTTTCTTTCCATTATTTTTTATTGTAATTTTATAAAGCACAACAACAGCACAAACATTATTATGATTTTTATTTTTCTTTATGTTTCTTGAAAAATTCAAAAAAAAAAAACAAAAAACAAAACAATGAAAGCTTAATAAATAATTTAAATAAAATAAGTTTTCATTGGATTTGACATTCTTCTTTGTTTCTTATTCTTTGTGTTTGAAATAAATCAACAACAAAAAAAAAAGGTAAGAGGAAAATAAATTATCAATTAACTTTTCTATCAAATTTATAGTAACCGGGTTAATTCTTGTTAGAAAATAGTTTAAGTCTCCATATAGAAAGTTAATAAAAGTTAGTACAGTTAAGTTGGTTTCAATTAAGAAATGTCAAATCCTAAAAATTCTTTAAAAACTGACGATCACATAATTCGTACATTTTGTTTTAATTTAATTATTTTTTTTTTTGGTTTTTTTTAATTGTTTTTTTTTCTTTTAGTAAAAATTAGTTACAAAAAAGTCACGTTCCTTATATAATATACTGATTCTGATTTAGATGATGACGATCCCTATAACGATCCCACTAACACTTAATATTCAAAATTTAATGTCTCATTCATTTCATCAATTTAATTCGTATATTCTGTTTTTTTTTTCTGATCAGAGATCGTTTAATTTTTAATTTTCTGACACAGTTATTATAGCTGAGTCCTAATATAAGTGTATATAGTTTAATTGTGAATAGATTGTATGATATTGATGATTATGAAATAAATGGATTTAAATTTATTTGGTGGTTCAAAGGCACGAAGACCTGTTTTTTTTAAGGGAATTTATCTTTATAATCATCAAACGTTTAAAAACACCACACTCAACTGTTATTCTCATTACTACATTTTTTTATGAATTGATGATCATGTGAAAGAATTGAGACATACAAATTTTGAAAAAAATTACATCAAAAAACAGGAAATTTCTTATGTTTTGCATCAGAAAATTTATAGTTCTTAATCTAACCGTTTGGCGTCTACATAGTTATTATTTTTTATACGGATTTTATCCGAGATACATATCAGCAAATATAGCAAAGTTTTAAACCAAAATGTCAGCAAATTACTGCTTTTAATGAACATCAATAAATTTTCTTTATTTTCTTTTTTACGAATTTTTTTTTTGAGCGAATGCAAAATAAACATTTGCTATTAATCAAAAAAAAAAAAACAAAAAGATAAAGAAACATATTAGGAAAATTTCTAATCACAAAAATTTAGCAAAAATTCCTTACACCTATGGACGTTTATTTGAATTTGTAATAATTTATATATTCTTTGTAACGGACATTCTGAAATGGGGTTTTTTTTTATTGTAAGCCAATAGCGTATTTTTTTTTTGGAATTACTTCTTTCTTTTTTCGTCATAAAAGACACCAATTTTAAAAATAAAATGGTTAATGTTAAACGTTTAAACATAATAATTAATTAGTTAATTATAAATTATTTTTTTTAGTATCCACTTATTGAATAACACATTTTTCCTTTTGTATTATTTCAACGTGTTCTAGTTCACGTTCAATTTCATCATCATCTTCAATTGCTTGCTCCTGATTATGTAAATGTTGTACAAGTTCATTACGTCTGTCAACAATAGCAACTAATTCAGCTAATAATAATGTTTCTCTATCTCTTTGTTCTTCAGTTTTACGCCAATCTTCAACAGATAGTGCTGCACGTAATTCCTTATTTAATAATGCATACTTTGTTTCAAGATCATTTTCTTGTTCCCTAAAAAATGAAATAAAAAAAAAAGTTATGAAAAGTTACAAAAATATTTGTTTTTTTTTCTTGTGACTTACAAAATATTCAATTGCATTTGACGCCTTAAAAGTGCATTCTTCTTATTGACTAGAGTAAACCATTGTGATAATAATTGTTCTTCTGTTTCCTCAGCACCTTTTTCCCCAACAAAAAAAAAAAGAAAAAGTTATAACAGTTAACAAAGTTAATTAATTATTTGTATAGAAATTATTACTATTATTTCCACCCATCACAGATCTTAATTTCTTTTCAAGTGCACTTGCTTTTTGATCAATTGCCTCCTGTTCACGTTCTAATGCATTTAATTCACTTTGTATATATGACATTGTATCCATTTTTTTATCAATTTTAGGTGAAAGTTTATCCAATACAGATGTAAATGATTGTAACGGTGAATTATCATTTTTATTATTAATTTTTCTATTTGGACTATTATTACGATTATTTTCTTGATCCATTATTGTTATATTTCTAATTGGTGAATTATAATCACGTGGTGGTGTTGAACGTATTGGTGAATTTTCTTTACTTTTATTTCTAAATAAACTTTCCATATTATTTATTGGTGAAATAGTACGTTCTGGTGATAATGTTATCCTTTGAGTTATTGTTTTTATTGGTGATGATGGTGAATCTAAATTTATTGATTTACCACGTGTTTCTGCTATTAATTGTCTGGCACGTTCTCTGAGACGTGCTTGACGTTGTTCCTCCTTTTTAAATAATTTAAAACGAAAAAAAACATAAAAATGAATTGAAACAAAAATCAATTGAATAAAAAAAACATTTACCTCATTATCATTTAATCGTCCATTATCTGTTGTATTCGAATTTGTTTTATTTATTTTTTCCATCATAATTTTTGCTTTTTCACTTAATTCCTTGTGACGTGCTAATAATTTCTATAAAACAAAAATAAACATAAATATGTTAATTCAAATTTAAATTAAATGATTTAATTATTAAAATATACAGTCGAATCTCTTTATAACGTATTCTTATTAAACCGTACTTTTTGTATCAGTATTCAAGAAGATTTTACTGTTTCTACTCCAAATTAAGAATATTTTATAGATAAAAATTAATCATCATAAAAATACGAAATTAAGTATTCACGCTAAAATTACTAATTGACACTAAAAAAAGAAAAATGTTAATTGAATTTGCATTTTAGATTTTCTAAAAATTTAAATAATCCCCAATTTAAAGTCTAAAGTTTAAACAAAAAACATATTATTGAGTTGAGACTGAAATAATGAATAATTTGTTTTAAATTAAATAAAAATAACTTTAACTGTTATTCATAAATATAAAATTCTCAAATATTTATTTATTTTCGGGTATTTCACAACAATTTCAAATTGCGTTACATTTAGTTAGACAAAAACGCAAATAAGAGTAAGAAAGAGAAAGAAACACATTTAAGATTTCAAAATTTGATGTTCTGTGAAATTAAACACAAAACTGTGTAAAGTCGCAAAAGATCAAAATAAACAAATAAAACTTGAATTTCGATTTAACGTAAATAAATAAATAAAAAAAATTCTTACAGTTGCTTTATTTGGATCTAACGTTGGCATTTTTGTTGTTTGATGTTCACCATCTGTCTTATTATTTTTAATAATATCATTATTAGGTTTAGGTTGTTCATCTTCATCATCAGAACCAAATGGATCAGTTAATTGACGCCTTGTCATTAATAATGGTTTTTCACGTCCACTTTCAATATTATTTTGTAAAATATCATTATTATTTTTATTATTTGTACCAACACTACCAACATTAATAATATGATTATTTTTATCCTTTGTTGGTGATAAAACTTTACCAAGTAAATTTTTTGAACCAGTTAAAAATATATTTTTAACATCTTTTTTTTGTATTGGTGATTTATTATTATCATCATTATCATCTAATGAATTTTGATGATTTAAATGCATTTTTATTTGATTTAAATTAAGTAAATTATTCGATATGTTATCTGTTTTATAATTTCCAATAATATAACTAGATTCATCTGATGTTGAACCAATTTGTTCTAATTCAAGTTGATGTCCAGTAAAATGTGCACGTAATTGATGTAAATATGTAATAACAGCTAATTTATCTGGTACAGCTAATAAATTCATATCTCTTGGTTCAATAACACGATGTATATCTAATTTTTCAGCTGCATCAAATGCAGTACGACAATTACCCACAACATCATGTGGATCTAATGATGATAACTCACTAGAAAAAAATAAATAGAAAATAATTTAAATTAAATTCAATCAAATATACAGGGGATTATTTATATCAATTTAAATTTTACAAACGTTAATTTAATTCAATTCAATTTCGACTCAATTTAAATAATTCGAATGGTTACAAAAATAGATACTTTTTATTTAACGTAAAAAACCTAAACGTAAATATGCGCGTTAGTTAACACTGAAACTATTTTACACAAATCGAATATGATTAATTCAAACAACGCAATTTATACAAGAATACTAAACAAATAAAAAATTACATTAATTCCGGTCTAAAATGATGTATAACTGCACAAAAAGCCATTCCATTTCTCCAACTAGTTGTTAAATTAGTAACTTTAACACCGGGATAATCTTTTGTAATTTCTTTACACCATTCAAGTAAATCTTGTCCAGGATAATCACGTACATTTTCATTTAATATTTGACCAGTTTTAACTGTTATTTGATTATCATAATTTTTCTTTAATTTTAATGGTTGAAGTTCTTGTCGTCTTGTCTTATTTTTATCATCTGTTATTTTTGTAATATCAATTTTTGTACCAATTGTTGTTGTTATTGGTGTACCTATTGTTGTGGTTGTTGTTACTGTTGTCAAAAAATCTGTATCATTCTTTTTTATATTATCACGTTCAATATGTGTAAAATCATTTGTTTTTATTTTTATTTCATTACTAAAATCATTACGTATAATTTCTTTATCAAATGTTGGTGTTAAAATCACAGTTGAATCACGTTTATTATCTTTTGGTTCAATTAAATTTGTTTGATCATATTCAAGTTCGGGAAATATTGATGTTTCAGCAAGTGGTGTTTGATCTTCAGTTAAGGATGGTACACTTATTGGTGTTGCCAAATCAGAACTAGTTAAACTTGATGTTAATTGTTCTAATTGTGTATGAAAATCAGTTACAAAATCATTTTCTAAATCATGATCATGTTCTAAATCTGGTATATCTTCAAGATCATCTAATGGTGCAATATCAGAATTATTAACTGACATTAAAGATATTATACTTTGCATATCTTCATCACTAAAAATAAAAAATAAAAAAATTTATAACATAAATGAATTTGTATTGTATTCGAGAAATAGACACTAACGTCGCTTTTCCTTCTCGCAGAAAAACACAACTTAATGTTAATTCTAAATCAGCACAAGTTATTTTTCTTGATGCTGGTCTTAATGTTAATTTAAATGATTGTTGTGTTGATTCAATACTCGCATATTTTCTCATATTTATATTGGCCGATGCAAGAACACGTTTTTTTCCCATTTGTGAGATCTAAATAAAGAGAAAAAACATAAATTAAATAATCAGTTAGTTTTTTTAGTTTTAGTTTTAGTTTTTTTAGTTTTTGTGCTGAAAAATTTCTTATCAAAATTTATAAAAAAAATTGAAAACCTTATCAATGAAGAAGTAACATTGGATTTTCCGTATAAGAATTTCAAATTTTAACTCAATTAACTATTTTTCTCTTGTTATTCTTTTGTTTTTTCAGCCAATCACCACATTGATTTTAATGTAAACATTCTCAGCGCAAAAAAAATATACAACTTTCATTCTTTAGATTAGATTAGATGATTACATCAACACCCATAATTATACAATTATTCGATTTATTATCAAATTACGCCAATACAAAAAATAATGTCTTAGATAGATACGCGTTTATGTATGTGTATTCTGTTTATCAACCGGGGATTGTCTTTAATCGATAAAGAAGTTTATTTATCCATAAAGAATAAAAAATAAAAATTAGAAAACATTACTTTTAATGTTTATCACAATTTCATATATTTGACCTTAGAACCTTAAATAAATCAATACTTTCGATAATCAGAAATAAAAATAAAACTAATGTCTGCAGTGGTAGTCATAATAGTCACCATTATTGTTATTAATTAATTTAAAGCTTTTTAAAGACAATATCATCAATTTAAATTCATAAGTTTTATATTGAAAATGTTCGTATACAGAAGCGTGTTATTACTATCATATTGCATCAGCTTTTACAAACAAAGGATTGTCCCAGTCGTAACGTAATTTTTAGTTATAAATAATTTTTTTTACATCTTCAATAACAAATGTCCAATCTTTATCCTCTAGTTCATGGGTTCTAGGATCCTTGAATAATGTTACATTTATTGTATGATTATCAGGTACAGGCCATGAAATTCGTCCAATTAAAGGATTAACCATATCTAAAAATAAAATAGAAATAAATAAATAAATTGTTTAGTGTTTATTTATTTTTCACACAAGAAACTCGTTATTGATCAACTTTTCTCTTTTTCTTCAATTTAGAACATTTACTTAGAGATATGAGAGAGGAAGAGAAAAAGGGGAAAAAATGGTATTTTTAGTTGAACTCATATATTTTTTTTTTCGACAGATCCTTGAAACATATTTTTACTTTTTATCATTAAATAAATAATGTTTGATAAAATCTTAAACGATTAACAAATCAAATATTGGACATTCCTTTAAATCCTTCAAATAATTATCAATAGATACCTAATTCATACGAATGAATAAGTTCTTGATAGAAAATAAGAAAATGAAGAAAATAAGTAAAGAATTTTTTTTTTACATTTTTTGTAGAAATATTTCACAAATCTATTTTATGGAATTTTTTCATTTGATGAAATTGATGAAATAATGACTAAATTTTATCATTAAATTTTCTGAGAACCGTAAAACATGCTACGGAAGAAAACCTTGATAATGACTTAATTTTAATTCTTTGTGAAAACGAATATATGGAACAGCTGATTTGCTGTTGAATATTTTTTTGGTTAATTAAATTAATCTGGTTTCAAAAAGTTTCTCTAGTTAATTAAAGATTTTGTTTTATTTAATCAGATAGTCCTTGAACAGAATATTTATCTCTGCTTAACGTACTAAATATTTTTTGTCTCCAAAAAAAACAAATACAATTTATTGAATTTTCCCAAAACAAAATATAAGAAAAAGAAAATATATTTACCTGGTTCCCAGGGCAAAGGCATTGACGCAACACGTCTTGATCTTCGTGTCCATACAACCGAAAGATTTGTTGGTCGCCTTTTTTTTATTTGTCAAATTTGTTGTTGTTGTTGTTAAAATCAAGTAATGAAAAGAGAGAAAAATAAAAGAAAATATTTAGAAAAAACATTGAAAGATTTAATTTCATATTTGCAAAAACAATTTGTAATAAATGAAAAACTTTTCAAGAAAAATAGACATTTTTATTTTGCGTCTTGGAAAATTGAGATCATTTTTCAAGTTCATAATCTTTTTGTTATTTTTTATTTCTTTTTCTCTTGTCGTCATCCTTTACAAAAACAGAGGCAAAAACAACAAATTTCTATAAATAATAATTTTATCAACGCAAAATAAAAAAACAACAAATACAAAAAAAAAACATGAAAATTATTATTTTATATTTTTTATTCTTATTTTGTAAATTTTTAGTGTTTTTTTTTTGTTGTTGTTCCATTTTCGAGTAGGATTTTGATTAAAACAACAACAACAACAACAAAAAATAAAGAGACTATTTTTAGTGTTGAAGTTTTTATTTCTTTTTTGTTTAATCAGAAAACCATTTCCTCTTTATAGAAATTATTGTTGATTAATTATAAAAATGAGAAAAAAAAGTTTTTTTTTCTTATTTTATTAAAAATTAAAATATTTCAATGTTTTGATTATCATTCACTTCTAGAGAAATTAAATTAAATGAAAATTAAGGAAAATTTTTGTAATTACCATTTTGCTGTTGTTTCAACCCTTAAATCATGATAAGACGCTGTAAATTGGAATTTAGCAGCTCTTTTATTAACACGCTGTAATCTTTTCCATACACTACCCATATTCTTTTAATTTATTTAATTTAATTTTATTATTTATAATTTAATGATTTTTTTTTTAATTAAAAACTTGTTTTTGTTTGTGTTATGGGACACCCTTCTTATATTTAATCAATTTTAACTCTCTTGTTTTTTTTTTGTTCACATTAAACAATTATTACAAAATTTTCTTCTCATTATTCTAATATAATATTGTATAAATTAACGTAATTCATGTTAATAAAATATAATTAACAAGTCAAAGAAAAAAAGAAAAAGGTTTTTTTTTATTGATCGAAAGGGAATTTTTTTTCTTTTAATTTCAATTTCTAAACCCGTCTAGTCATTGAATTAAGTTTAATTTCGTCACTGTTATTTATTTATAAAGAAAGAAAACTATAAAATTTTATAATAAATAGTTTTAAAACACTAACACAAATTGTTTAACATTACAAAAGATTATTTATTATTTTTATGGTGTGTAATCAATTTTTCTAATTCACCATTTTGATTATTTATGTATCATTATATCATTACGACGACTACAACCCCAACGGCAACACAAGGAATAATACTCATTTTTTTATTTCATGATCGTTTCTAGTATCTATTTGAACCGTAAGCGCTACATATTCGAGCGCAATGTTACCAATTTGAAAATTATTAAAATTTATCTATTTTAAGAAACATTTTGATATTTTCTTGAATTAGTTTATAATTGTTACTTCCCGAAAATACATTAATTTCACCAGAACCTTTTTTTAATTTGTTCAAAGCAGAAATCATTTTTGTTTTCTGTGTCCTCTAAAAATTTTTATTATTTATTCAATGGTTTGAATCCTTGATGTTTCTGAAAAAAAAAATATATTTTTTGTTGTCAAAAGAAAAGATTTTTTAAAATTATTTAAAATTTTATTCAAGAAAATTAAACAACGATTTGTTCCTGTCTTTTAAATTGTATTTCTGAGAAAGAAAAAAATATATATATTTTTTAATTTTTATAACTTCAATAATTTTACAATTTTTTTTTTTTATTATTTTCTTTTTTATTTTCTTATTTTTTTTTCATGCTAAAAACATTTTTTTTTTCTACGGAATTTTTTTAGTTTTTTATACTTTTTTTTATTTTTCTTAATATTTTCTTTTTTTTTTTTACTTTTTTTTAAAATATGAATTTTATTTAGTTTTTAGTTTTTTTTTTTTTTGTTAAATTTCTCTTCTTTCCTTTTTTTTTAATTTATTATCATTTATTACTTTTCATCTTTAAATTTAATTGAATAATAAACAGTTAAAGTTTATTTATTTTTTTTTTAATATTTTTTTTAAAATTGTGTTTTCTGATAAACTTTTTTCATTGCATGCAGAATTTGAAAGAGTTAATTTTTTGTTTTTGTTTTCGTCCATTTTGTTTTTTTTTTTGTTTTTGTATTTTAAAAGCGAGAATTCTTTTGTGTTTTTGCTTGTCGATTTTAGTGTTATTTATTTTTATTGCCAGCTTCTTTCTTATTCTTCCTGATTTTGTTCTTTCCATAAAATTTTCCAATTTTTTTTTTTTAATTTTTCTTTTTTTTTATAAAACTTTTTTTTTCTTCTTTTTTTAATTTTAATTTTAATTCATTTTTATTTTTTGTTCTCTACCTATTTTTTTTTTTGTTTAATTTTTAATAAATTTAATTCATTAATTGGTTTCTTTTAATTTAATTTCATTTATTTTTATTTGTTGTCATTTTTAGTTTTTAAGTTTTTAGGTTTTTTTTTTTAAATTTTGAAGCAAATATATCTATATACTCGTATGTATGTATGTGTAATGTGTATGTATGCGTGTGTATGTGTTTGTTACAATTTTTTCCTTTTATTTTTTAATTAAATTTTCTCTTTTTTCTCTCTTTAAAAATATATTTTTTGACTTTTGTGTTTCGTTTTGTTTGACCCAAAAAAAAATTACTCATTTTTTTTCTCGACCCTCTTCAACCCCCCTTCCTAAAACCCGGATACATTTTATCTTTTTAAAATATTTTCATCTATTGTTCTTCTCTTGTTTTAAATAAATCTCATCGCTTTCCCACAACGTTACTCTCTTAAAAATTATTAACAATATTTAATAATTAGTAATTAATTAATTATTGGATTTTTTTCTTCTTTAATTAATTTTAAAAAAAAAATTGATCTTTAAAAATGACTAAATTTTTAATTAAAAAGTTACGCAAAAATCTTTTAATTATTTAATTATTTTTCTTTTAGTTTTTTTTTTGTGTCTTATATTTTGTTTTTTTTTTTATATTTATTTTTCTTCTTCTTCTTCTTTATATTTTTTTTTATTTGTTTAAAAACCAGTCTTTTTTTATTAATTTGCATTTTTTTTTAATATTTTTTATTTTTCTTTTATTTTTTTTTTTCACCAAAATATTTTCTTTTTTTTTTTTTGTATTTAAAAACAAAAAAAAAATAACAACAAAAAATATGAAATAAAATCTATAAAAAATATTCCAATTTGTGATGAAAGAATGAATAAATTTTTTTAATTGAAAAAATTAAAAAAATCTTTTTTTTTTTTTGGAATTTCTCTAAACGTCAATTGAAACGTTTCTTTATAATTTTTAATTGATTTTCTTATTTTAAATTTTTTCTTTTTGTTCACACTTTTTAAAGGTAAAAAGTTCTCTAAAATTAATTTATAAGTTTTTCATTTAAATTCCTAAATAATTGTTGTTGTTTTGTTTTTTTTTTTTTTTGTTAAAATTTTCTCTAATTTAATTTCATTTGTTTTTTCTTAATAAATTTTAAAAATTTGTGTTTTTTTTTTTTGTTCTTTTAAAATTTTTAAACTACACAATTTTGTTGTTGTTGTTTTTTTTTTAATTTAATAATTTTAGTGTTTACTTTGTTTTGGTTTTTTTTTACTTTGTTTCTTCATTTAAATAATTAATTAAATTAAAAATAAAATATTTTTTTTATGTACAAAAAAGGAGGAGAAAAAAAAGTAGAAAAATTATTTATTTAAAATATTTTTTTGTGTTTTTTTCTTATACAAAAAAAAAATTAGATTTTTTTTTTTATTTTTACGTAAAAAAAAAACTAAGATTGCATCCGAAAGTTTTATGAAATTTTTTCCAAATTTTACTTTTATTCATTTTCCAAAAATTTAAAGACTTAACTGAAATTGTCTTAGTTTAGTGAGATTACAGCGTAACTTGTGTAATCGGACCACCAATTATAAAAATTTAATACAATCACATAAAATACATTGAACATGCAATGAAGTCCAATCAGAGATAAACTTTACTTTATTTATATTTTAATTCAACTAACTTTAAATTCTCATTGGATTATCATCGGCAGAAGATTAAAATGATTAAAAGTGTTGGGTGTAATTTAATGAAACTTTCAGATGAAACCTAATAAACAGTCAGTATAATTGGATAAGTTATATTTTAGTTTGTTTAGATTTAAGAATTAAAAACAAAAAAAGAGATAAACAGAAAAAGAATAAAGTAATTTGTTAAATTATGTAAAAATATAAAATAAAATGAAATTACAGCATAATAAGAATGTTCAGTAACTGGCTTCATGGCCGGCTAAAATATACAAATCATGTCCCTCCTCGCTGCCTAATGAACCAGTTCTAAGCAGTTGACTTTCAAGTGCAACAACCCTAAAAGGAAACAATCATTTAATTTAATTAAAATTGAATTTAATGTTTTATAATCGAAAATAATTTACTTATCACTTCCGAGTAATTTATAGGTACGACTCATATCTGTAATCTCTTGTGTTATCTCACCGTTTCTTAGTGATCTACCTTGCATACCGTGTTTATGGAATGCTAAGACACTATCCGGTAGACAAACTAAAAATAATAAAAATTTAATAACGGATTTGCCTTAATTACAAAACGAAAAATTTGAATAATTTGAAATTAATTGAAAAACTTTACTTTGTTCAGTAAAAATGAATTTTCAATTTCATATTATTTAAATTTCCGTTCATTCACGTCATTCACATCACTTTCTGTACTTACCAATACTTTCTATATTAAAATCAAAATTCAATTGTGATACCAATTTTTTACTTTGTTTTGGATTTCCCTGCATTGTTACAGTTTGAATAATATTACCATAACACACTAATATTGCATCCTTTTCAATTTGATGTAATTTAACAGCTTTTATTGGTTCCCGTCTCGGTACCATTGTTGCAGTACCATCCATTTCTAATTCATCTGAATGAAACCAACTTGCTCCTTTAAATAAAATGAATAAATAAAAAAAAAATTTAAAATTTGTTCAAATTTCCCATACAAAATTTATAAAATTCCTCTCACCACTATTCATATTGATGAGATCCAATTTTAATGTTGCATTTATACCTTTTTTAACAGCAATACAAACCATTGGATATTCTAATTCTGGTGCAATTATCATTTCAAATATACTTGTTATACCACCATTATTTGCTGGATTTAAACCACCTAAATTAACTGCTAATGATGGCCAGTCAAATTGTTTGAGCAACATAAATTTATTTAATGGATCGTACCTGCAAAAAATGTTAAAGAGATAATTTAATCGAAGGTAAATAAAGTAACATTTTATTTAATCGATAACATTTGTGAGTAATTTCCACTCTCTGATATTCATTTTAAACTTATTCCCATTAAAATAATAAATAATTAAATTTACCATTGCATAAGAAATATTCCGGATGCCATTGAACCGCATAAATATTTATAACCATTATATGGATTTCTTGTAACACAACATTGTATACAACCTTTTGTATCTGGTACTTTTGTTGTTAATGCAAATTTTCTAGGTACAAATCTTTCTGGTATTTTATTCATATGAAGTGAAAAACGATGTGTTTGTTTGGAATGTAATGCTAATAAATCATGTCTATATAATTGTGATGATTTACCAGATAAACTCATTAATACATCTTTAATAACATACATCCATGTTGTACGACGTGGAAATATAATATCAATAACAGCATCATGTAATTCATTCATATTTAAATTAAATATTCCTTCTTCTGCACCAATTAATAAATGTTGATCTCTTGTTTCTGGATGTATCCATGATGCTGTACACGTTATTCTTAATGGGCAACCATTAAATATTTTTGAAAAACATGCACCCATATGTACTTTTGGTGTTGGTGGTAAACCATTTGATATTGGGCGGGGTGGTGTATGACGTCGACGATGTGATCTTTTTGGAGGCACAGGAGGTGTATTATTTAATAGGTCTGGTTGGGTTTCTTTTTCTAAGATATAAAAATAAAAACAATTTACTTTATATTGGATTATCTTTAAATATTAAATTATTTAATGAAAGCGAATTATGAGGAACAAATTGAGTAATTGGTTTCAATTCATCAATTCATCAATTCATCAAAATCAGTAGGTACATTTATTAGAACACAAAAGAAGTAATTTAAAATAAGTTCAATTGAAATTCAATTGAAATTTTATTTTTGTTCATAGAAATAAAATTACCATCATCCTGAGTGCCACTATCACTTAAACTTCTTTGTCTTGGTGATTTTCCCATATCATTTAAAAGACCCATTAATTGATCCATTGAACTACTATGCCTTCGTGGTGAATCTTCAATTCCATTCTTTAATTAGAAAAACAAAAAATTTCACATTTGATTTAAATTTAAACACAAAAATTAATTTAATTAAACCAAACCTGATTTGTTTCATTATAATCACGACAATCATCATCATCATTATTATGATTTATTAATTGATTAACGGTTTGTCCAATATCAACTGTTGCAATATTTGATAAATTATTATGATTTATATTTCTTGAATTATTTGTACAATGACAATCCGTTAACGATAATATATCAGATGTATCAGTTAATGGCAGTGTTGTTCTGAAACTCATTATTTTGAAATAATTTTTACAATAATTTATTTTTATTGAAAATTGGAAAAAAGGCGAAATGATTGAATTTCAACAAAAAAAAAAACTTTAGTCATTTAAATCATTAACAAATCCTTCACCCGTTTATTATTCCATCGTATTCCCTTCCACCTCCTTTTACCCTCTTCAAACTACTAAAGTTTTTTTTTCTTTTTTTTTGTGATTTTCATCACCCTCAGAAATAAACTTAAAAAATTTTAAAGAAAACTTTTGTTATTTTTAAAGAATAAGAAATAGAAAGAGAGAAAAAGGAAAATAAAAATGGGGTTTATAAGTTTTTTTTTTCATTTGGGAAACACAAAAGAAAAAAGAAAACAGAAAAAAAAAGTCTAAAAGAGAAAAAAAACGCATGCTTTAAAATATTTTTCGTTCTAAGTACAAAATATTTTATGAATGTATATCAAATGTGTGTGTATGCATGTATGTGTGGGTGTGTGTGTGTGTGTGAGTGATGACAAACAAACAAAACAAAAATTAATAAGACAACAACAAAAAAATAAATAAAAAATAAAATCAAACAAAAACAAAAGTTTTTTTTTTCTTTTAAAGAAAGAATTACCTTAATTTGAGTTCCTCATCAATATACTGTAAGAGACTCCTACAATTAAAACCATATAAATTTTCTTTAAAAATAAATTTAAAAATAATAAAAAAACAAAACAAAAGTAAAATTAAATTAACTAAAAAGAAAATATAACAACAACAGCAACCATTATTAAAAGGGGAGTGAGGAACGTTTTAAAAAAAAATTAAAGGGATCATTCAACTTTATTAAAAATACTGAAACAACAACAACAAGGTTATAAAATGTAAAATTAAAATTAAGAAAAATTAACAAAAGAATGAAAGTTAATAAAAAAAAAAAAGAAAAACTAAAACTTTATAAAGTTAACAAACAAAAAGTTATGTAAAGTTAAAAAAGTTAATTAAAATTACAAAAAGAGTTAATTAAAGATAAATAAAAATTTAAAAGAAAAATTAAGAAAAGTTAATAAAACAGAAAAGTAGTCACATGACAAAAGAGAGAGAGAGGAAAGAGAAGATTAGATTTTGATTTAATTTTTTCTTCTCTACAAAAAGAAGAAAAATTAAAAATAAATTAAAACGTCAAAAAAAAAATGGAGAGAAACTCAAATATGTGTAAATAACCAAAAAAAAAAAAAAAGAAAATGGCGTTTGATGTCTCTTCGAATCGATTCAAATTAAAAGAATCCATAATGGGTATTTCGTTCTTTCCAAAAACACAGAAAACGTATACGGAAAAACATTAAACAGAAAAAAGTACGACGATTTCTTTAAAGAAAATTCTATCATTTATAATACAAAAATACACACATAATAATGTAACCATTATAACAGTTTATAACAGAATCGTATAACAGTTAAAAACTATTCAATTAAAACAATACTTTTGATTTCGAATTTTTTAACACAAATTTAGAATAGATTTTTTCATTTTACAAAAAAATTTTTGATGCCAAATTTCATAAAATTACTTTTAAATATTTTTCTCTCTCACTCTCTCTCTTTTTCTCTCTTACATTATACGGTTTTTAATTAAGCATCACATTGTAATTGTTCTGTAATCTGGTAACCAGAAGATCGAGAGAAGCGAGTTAAATTTACTTAAAACTCAGCAAAATAAACTTTAAAAAAAGGATCACGTCTTGTTGGACAAATAACAAAAAACAAAAAATTTAATTAAACGGAATATTTGTGTGAAAACTGATCAAAGGTGTGGCGACAAAAACAATTATTTTCTAACAGTAAACATAAATCAATTGGGAGTTTAAAAATTTTAATTTAAGTTGATTGTAATTGATTAAAATTTGTCACAATACAATTTTAGACATTTTTCTAAACAATTGTCATCCTTCATTTTCCTGATAAATTAGTTAAGGATTTCGAATATAAGAAATTTATTCCACATTTTGAGCAGGGGACAGGAATAAAAAAGTCGGCACACACTCACGTGTTTGTTATTTAAATGCATTATTATTTAATGATTGGATTAATTCTGTTATAATTTCGATTAAATGAACTGTTATAAAATAATATTAAATGAACTGTTATAATTTCTATTAAAAAACTGTCAAATGAATTGTTATAAAAACAGAAAATATAAAAATGAAATGAAAACATGCGTTTTTTGTTCTGAAAATTAAAAAAAAAAAACAACAATAAAACACAAAAATATCAAATATGAAAAAAACAGAGAAAAATTATAAAGAAAAGAAATTGTACAAAAAACAAAATGTAGGTAAATATTTTACACAACTTTTTTCTTTGTTTTTTTTTTTTGTAAAAAAATAATAAAAATAAATAAAATGAAAATAATTTAAAATTTTTAATAAAAAAAATTATTTCATTATTTTATTTTAAAAGAAGCAAAATGAAAAAACAGTGAGACAAGGCATCCAAATTTTTATTGGCTTAATTAGATATAGAATTTATTCAGAATTATTAATGAGGCCGAGAGTACCCGATTCGTACCCAAATCTACTTCATGAAAAATACAAAAAAAATTGTAAATTATCTGTACGTTGAATTTGATGCGAAACAATTCATTGGAATTGTGTTAAATTTTTTTTGTTTTATTCGAGAAATTTAACGGAATAAATTTCTTCAGAATAATTTTTTACTCAAGAGAATTTACACGAAAATTATGTGAAATTGATTTATCTTAATCTGAATTATTAAATTATTTTGTAAAAAAAAAATGATAAAACAACAACAACAATTAAATCGAAATAAATTAGAAAATTTGATAATTTGAAGAATAAATACAACAACAAATAAACAACACAATCAAATCAGAATTAATTGATTAAAGTTTTTTTTTATAAGAAAAAAAGAAGAAATTAAAATGAAAAACAAACAAGAAAAATTAATTAAAACGAAAAAAAAAATTAAATTCAAATCAAATCAAATCGTAAAATTCTTATCCCTGACCTTAGTGACATGTGAAATAGGGCAGTGCCAGTTACTTTAGGTCGTTGACCTAATTTTCTAATTAAAAATTTAAAAATGAAAATAATAAAAAAAAAAAAAGAAAAAGAAGAAAATAAAAGAAAAATATTCGTTTTTTTTTGTTTCAAAAATAAAAATAATAAAAGAGAGAGAAAGAGATAGACAGAGAAGAAGGAGGGTAAAACTCATAATCTAAATTGAAAAAAAAAACAAGAACAAAAATAAGAAACAAACTAAATAGTTTTTGATGTATGTATAAAAAAAACAACAACAAAAATTGAAAAATTACAACAAAAATAATGAGAAAAAAATTACTTTTCAAATTTTCATAAAAAAAGAAAAAAAAAAACAAAAAAAAAACAAAAAAATTTCAAAAAACAAAAAAAAATAAAATTAAAATAAACAAAAAATGAAAAGTAAAGAAAGGAAAATTGTTTTTTATTGTTTTTCTTTTGTAATTTTATTTTTCATTGAATTTTTCTTTAAATTTTGTGGAAAATAATAAAACGAATAAGAAGAAGAAATGAAGAAAAAAAAGAAAATAAATTGGAAAACCTGAAAGTGGAAAGAGATTAAAAAAATACTTACATGTCACTGGGTAACGTTTCAGGACTTGATGAACGATCATTCCATTGGTTTGTTGTATTCGACGACGCTAAACAGAAAATACAAAATAAAAATGAGTCAATTTAATTTTAATTAATTAAAAGTAAAACAAGACAGAAAAAAGAGACATAATATTTTCGTGATGCCTACTCTTTCTCTCTCTTTAGTATTTATTTATTCTCTCACAAATCGCTCTTCTTTTCTCTCTGATGACAACTCAGACAACTGAGGAATGCGGAATGAGAAAAAAAACAAACGAAAAGTTCTGGAAATTCTCAAGAATTTTTATTTTAAATATTTTCCATCAAAATAATAAACAAAAAAAAACAAGAAACAAACGAAAACAAAACATGAAGAAAATGGACAGAAAATCATTCTTAATTATAATTAATTTTTCATGAAAAATTGGATGGACAAGACAAAACAGAACGAAATATTTTACTTTGTAATTCAATACGTAGAAGAAAGTAGACTAAAAAAAAAACAACACTGTTTCAACAGGTTGACATGGCAACCGTACAAAACTAATAATAGAAGTCTAGTCTTGACTCTTGGCAAAAAAAGAAAAAGAAGAAGAAGAAAAGTTTTTAAAGAAACAATTCAGAAATAATTCTTTCAATTGCAACTTTTCTGTTCAACTATTTTACCCTTGGCCATGGCTTTGAAAAATATTTAATGTTAAGAAAAAAAATTCTAATATTCAAGAAATTCTTACATTTGTTGGTAAAAAAATATTTTAAGAAACCAACAACAATTCTAAAAAGAAAAAAAAAGTGTTCACCCTTTTTTGTGTGAAACCGAGTAAACAAGGACACAAAAGGATCCCATTTTTTTTTTTAAATTCTACAATTTTCTAAGAATTTCGCCTTCATTTTGTCTCTTGTTGTTTTTTTTTTTTACTTTAATTATGGAATGAGAATATTAAGGTGAAGAGAAAAGAAGAAAAAAGATTAAAAAACTATTTTTCTTCTTTCTCTTTTTTTTTTCTAAAAAACTAACATTTGACCTAAGTAGAAAAGAAAATTTGTAAAAGAAAAAAGAAAAACGTTAATCATCATTAAGAAAGGATTTATCGTCATGTCAAATCAATCTTGACCCATCTTTCTACTCGTCCTTCTCGTATTTTTTTTGTTAAGAAAAACAAAAGAAAAATAGAAAAATCTAGAAGGAAATTGATTGATTTATTATTTCAATTTAATCTTTAATGTTTTGCTGAGAAACATTCAATTATTTACTTTCTTTTCTTCCTCAATATCTCGGTCTCACTCTTGTTCTGTCTTCCACATTTTTCACGTAAATTTAACAAACAAAAAAATAAATAGAGAAGACCGAAATATTTTCACATTTTTCTTTTATAAAAAAAAAATTTTCCAAAACTTTAAAATTGAATTTCTTTACGAAACTTTATTTCGTTTGTTTTTTTCTAAAAGAATTCCATTGCTACGGAAATTCAAGAAAAATTTGCTTTGAATTGTTTTGGTTTGAGTCTGAACTAAAATTATTTTGAAAATAAATATTCTAGACTTGATTTGGATTGATTGGCATTTTTAATTATGAACGCTGTAAAGGGTTCATCAACACTAAATGTACTACCATTTATACCCAGTTTCACGGAACATTTAAACATTTTGCTAATTAATTTTCATCTCTTTCTGAACGGAGCATCTCTTTCACTCTAATTTAGTGACCTGCTAAAATTTGCAAAACAAAACCAAAAGTCATGGTTTAACCATTTTTTCATTCCTAAATTGATGTGACAATTTATGTCATTAGAATTTTATTTTAATTCTAGTTGTAAGAATGAATTACGGCCTTTAGAAAAAAAGAAAGAGGGAAAGAAATAAAGTAACAACAAAATAAGAAAACTTACTCGCTTTCAATGTGTGATTCTGTGATGAAACTCCATTAGAACGTCCAGTCATTTTGCTTGCAATTCGTTGAGGAACATTCGCAATGGCCTTTTTTTATTTTCAATAAAATAAAAGAAAATAAACAAAAAATTATTATTAAAAAAAATTGGTAAAGAAAAAAATTTATTGTCCAAAAAAATCTCAAAAGAATTTTTGAAAATCCAAATTTTTCTTTTTGTAAAAAATTTAAAAAAAAAAAACAAAAATAAAAAAGACTTTTCCCCATTTCAAATTTCCCTTAAAATATTCAACTGTTATTTTATCTACTTAAATAAATCGGCAGATAATTTTTTATCAACACAAAAGAAAAATCAAAATTGATTCAATTTCTTGAGAATTGTTCCTAAAAAAAAACATAGAAAGAAACTTCAATACATTTTTTTTGTTGTATTTTCACGACTGTCATTACCTCAAAACAAATAATTCAAATTACTAAATAAACAAAGATTAGAATCAGAATTGAACTGATAATGAAAAATCGACATTAGATTAAAATTACAATTATAGATTAGAAGTTATCGTCGTCTTTAGAAAAGCTGGCGTCAAAAATAAATTTTAGTTGAATTTCTCCTTTTTATTTGTCATTAGTAAATCTAAATTTAAATGACAATATTTATGAACAAAGATAAAGAAGAAAAAACGTTAAAAATTTAATAGAAACAAACAACAACAAAAAAATGCCATAAAGAGGAAAATCAAGTAAAAACAAAACCAAAAATTAAAGAATTTTTTTTCCATTTGGGGAATTTGGGAATAAAAAGGGATCCACTATTAAAACATTCTTTACTTTACGTTAACATCACAACTTAATGTGAAACATCCTTATAAATTCAATAAACAATTTATTGAGCAAACCCTCTTTGATAGACATAAAGACAAACTAATCGGTGAACAGGACAGACGTTACGTCTAACAATGGAAAAACCAAAAAAATTTATAATCTGGATAAATATTTAATATTATTTTTTTTTGGGTTTTGATAAAAATAAATAAATAAAAAGAAAATTCAAAAAAAAAACAGAAAAGGGTGAACGACAATTTTATTTTGAGAAAAAAAACAACAAACCTCTCTATTTTATTCTTTATTTAAATAAATGAAATAACGTTGTCCATTGTTATGAATTCTTAAAAAATATTCTAACAAATCGACTCAACTAAAAATAGAAAGAAAAAATACGACAACAAAAAAAAATGGCTTTTTCCAAACAGATAAGAATCGTGTCACGTCTATTAAGTATTATTGTCCCGAAATAAATTGAAGAATATAAAATTCTTTGACGGATTCTTATCAAACAGAAATTCTTCAATCGATAAATAAAATTACATTTTGGTGGGAATGACAAAATAAATGAAAAAATTTCAATGGAAAACGAAACAATTATTTAGAAGCGATATCGCAATTTTATATCGGTGATTAGTTTGAACTTTTGATTTAAATTATTAACCGTTTCCAAATAGAATTGAATCCCATTACTCTCTAATGGAATTCAACCGTGGTATGATGGAATTTGAATTGGTAAAATCAATTTTGTTAGAAGTTAATTCTGACTATTTCTAATCATTGAATTATAAAAAGCGAGTAGATGGGCAAAAATTAATTGTTAACAAAAAAACCTTTGAATGAATTGAAAAAAAATAAATTGAAAGAAAAATCTAGAAACAAAAATACTTACACCATCTTCGTCATTGTCTGTAAACGGCCATAATTGATGATTTGGTGTTTGATATTTTTGTAATAATTCTTGTGCAACCCTAACTGACATTTCACCCATAACATACGGATGTTGTAATAATTTTTCAGCAGTTGGACGTTTTTTTGGATTTTTTGTTAAAGCTGTTTTTACAAATGAATGAAATGTTGGACTCCATTTATCTTTATCTTTTAATGTTGGAGGTTTAAAACCACTTTTTGACATTAAAAATAGAGCACGCATTGGATGCAAATCGAACATAGGCGGTTGAAGTTCAGCTAATTCTATAAACAAACGTAAAAATGTTAAGTTATTTATTTCAAATAAAAATTAAGCATCGCGTTTTCATAACAGAAATTTTTTTTGGTCAATTCTGTTTCATCGAAACATTTTTCCACAACTACAGAACAAAAAAAAATCGTGACTTTAATGAAAAAATAATTGTAGTTAATCGTTTTATGATTGAATTAAATTCATTTAATTAATATTTTATTGAATAAGAATTTCAGTTGTGTGTTTTAAAAGAAATGAATAAATAGTAAAATGATAACAAAAGTTACCAGTGTCACAATTGCTAAAATCATAAATAAAAATAATTAAATTAAATTATTTTGTATTAAAATAATAATATTGTTAAACTGATTTGACTTTGTCTCTCTTATTAAAATTGATTATATTTTTCTTTTGTCAAATCTTTTATAAAATTCAAAAGGTGTTTGTCCAATTAAAATACATAATTCATAAGTAAATTAAATAGAAAACAAGTAGAGGAGATGAAAGAAATTTATAACAATAAATAAATAATGTAAAGGAATCAAAGAATATTAAGAACCTATTTAACTCTTCTCAATAAAAAATTTATACAATATTATTAACATAAATTTCAGAAAATGTTAAATTTAAATTTTAGATTACACTTCACTTGTAAACTAAAATTGAAAGAAGAGAAATAAAAAAAAAACACGCCAACACACAAAATAATATTTTATAAAATTAATAGAAATTAAAGATGAATGATTATGTGAATTTTATGATCAATTGAATTTATATAAAATGTAGTTATGCCTACCAATAGCTGTTATACCACACGCCCATATATCACAGAGTTGATTATATCCTCCCTTTCGTTCCACGGCAGCAACTTCAGGAGCCATCCAATATGGTGTCCCTTAATAAAAAATCGCATTTTTATTATTCAAATTTACTTTCTCATTTATTTTATTAATTCAGTTTAAATAAAAAAAATTAGTAACATTTTGTGTGACAAAAGATACTGTTCAGTATTGATAAATTGAGAAATATGAATAGAAACATGATAAGATAAAAAGGTATCACAATAGTAAACAATATTTTTTATTAATCGTCAACTGTAATGCCAAATATGTCTTTTGTTTGTAAGGAACTGACATGAATTCCACTAGAAAAATGTGAAATAATAGAAAATATACAAACCTATAAAGCTTCTTCGTTTATTAATTGTAGCAGTTATTTGAGCAGATACACCAAAATCAGCTAATTTAACATCACCAATATCAGTTAATAATATATTAGCTCCTTTAATATCACGATGCATTTTTCCTCTTGAATGAAGATATTCTAAACCTTTTAATGTTTCACGACACATATATGCAATTTGTTGTTCTGTTAATGGTCCAGTCACTTGATATATATCTTGTAAACTACCGCCACCACAATATTCCATACATATCCATAATTTATCACGTCGTAAATATGAACCATAATATGCAATTATATTTGGATGACGACAATCTCTCATCATTATTATCTCCTGTTGTATGATTTGTATATCATCACCTGGTTCAAGTTTTATAACTTTAATTGCAGCAGATTCGTTGGTTTGTATTCGTTTTGCCTAGGGATATTAATGGATAACAGAGTAAAAAATTTATATAGATATTAATTAACCTTGAAATTTTATTTCTCTAAAAAAAAAGAACAAAAAAAATTGGGTGAGAAAAAAAAAGAATATAATTTTTTTTGACGTTTCTAAAAAATTGTGAAAATTTCCTTTGTAGATAAAAAAATGTTTTTCAAAATACTAAATATTTGTTTATAATAGACGATTAGATTTACCTTATAAACATCTCCATAAGTTCCAGAACCAATTTTTTGGATGAGCTCATACTCATCTTGAGGATTACGCCTTGATATATCTGAACTTAATAAATTCCCAGAAGCCATGATTTTTAACTTATATTTATTATAATATTTTATTTATTTATTCTATACACCAATAATTAAGACATTTACTTTTTTTTGTCACATTTATAATACACTCATTATTAATTGATTATTAATTTATTAAATATTAATTTTAAACAAACTTGAACACTTCTTTCTTACAACAACAACAATATATCATTTATGTATGATGATCATCGAAAAAAGTTCTTTATTGATCCGTTAGCGCTACGGGTTTAAAAATTAAATTTATCATTTTCACAACAGTGGTAAAAGCTTTGATTTAAATTTTGCGGGTAAAAAACGCACTTAAATCAATGTGAAAAGTTCGAGGAATTTTTTTGGCAACAACGCATAAAATTAAACGTCATTGTGAAACTTCTTGAAACGGCATACAAAACAATAACAAAATACAAGTTGATAGTTGACTGATTCTAGCCACACTTTTGACAGCTGTGTTCCAAGGAACACAAAAATATAGTTTGGTTAAGTTCACTGGTAGATCTTCACAAAACAAATCCATTTATATCAGCAACACATTTATCCGTGGATATTTTTTTTATAAACAATTTCATTTGCTAAGAACTAAATTATGCACGAATATTATTTATTCTATAGATGCGTTTTTTTTATACCGACTTTCGTTAGCAAAAAAGATTAAAAATAACAATTAAAATTTTTACAAAAACGCTCTATATTGTAGGTACCTTCTTTTGCAACTTTTAAAATAATAAATATAAGTAAAAAAAAGTTTAGAATTGAACTCACGTCCTCAATGGTCTTAAACCCAAACCTTACCAACTCTTTTGGAAAAATTATAATGCTTAACTTTTAAATAATGGAAGCATATGTATTTTTTTTAAGTAGTAAAATTAAAAAGGGAATTATAGGGAAATAAGAGAATTTGTATAACATTTGATAATCAATCATCTTAGTTTGAAGTAAGCCAAAGATTCTGCGAAAATGTCAAGGAGAGAAAATGAAACCAAAGCCATACTAAAATGATGGCTTGATTTATGTAATGACTTTGTTTTTATTCAATTTTCTCTGTTCATATCCATTTACATTATTTTACTGTAAAAAACAAAAGTTAAAATATAAATAAGACAAATTATTTTGAAATTACTGTCTTTTTATTATTTATTTCATCAGTTTTTAAAATATTTATAATTAATAATAGTATGGTATCATAAAAAAAATCATTCCCCCCACTCCACCATACAATTTCCCCTTGCTGACAAAAGTGTGGCTAGAATCAGTCAACTCAAAATACAAATATCTTGCAATAAATCTTTTGATAAAAGAAGACACATAATTAAATATAAGACTAAATTTGTGAAGGTTTTTAGATCCATTTGTTTAGTTCTTGCTGTTTCCTTTTTTCTTAGGTTCTTTGTAATTTTTGAAGACTTTTTTAAATTACAAACTGGCGTTCCGTAAATCAATGCTGGCATTACGATTTGAACTAACGGCACACAAAAAGAACACCCCAAGGTATAAAATTGTATTTGTTTTGTTTTGTTTTAAATAAAATTCTAACACCACTAAGGAGAGACGAAGTTTTCTTTTTTGTTAATGGCAGTACATTTATTTTCTGTTTTTCATTTTTTTTTTTTTCATTTTGTTTAATATTTCTTTTTTTCTTTGTTTATTACAATTTTTTGGACAATACAATTCTTCTGTTAAAATTTTAAATAAATAATAAAATGTTTGTATTAATTAAAAATTAAAGAATAATAAAAAAAAAACTGCTTTTTTTCTGTTAAAAAAAAACGATTAAAATGTAGCAAATAATATTAATTATTTTATGTAGTATATTATTTAATTATTATTTACAATCATAAAAACATAAAAACGTGAATATTTTTTAAAGATAAACAAAAGAAAAAAAATTGAGTTTTTTTTTCTTTTGTTTTTATCTGAATTTATAAATTATTTGAAACAAAAACATTGGATTTTATAAATATTTTAATTTAATTAAATTTTTTCCTCATCTTCTTTTTTTTTTTTTTTAATTCAGGCACAATCAGTTTTGTTTGTTTGTTTTTTTTTAATTATGTTTTTTTTTATAAGGCCCTTTTAATATTCCTTTATTATTTTCTTTAATATATTAAATTATTTACCATCTAATTGTTAGAATTAGAATTGTGCAAATATCTATTTTTTTTTTTAATAATATTAAAAATATTTGATTAAATTATTTAACTTTTTTTAAATTTGCTTCTCATTTTTTTTTCTATCGTTTGACGTATTTTCTTTTTATTTTAAAAATTAAAAAATATAAAATATTTAACAAAAAGAAAAAAAAAACAAATATTAAATAAATAAATAAAATTATTTTAACCGATTTGTATTTTATTTTTTTTTTCATTTTTCATTTTTTATTAACAAGACAAAAAACTTATTTAAAGATAAAGGAAAAAAGAATCCTTCGTTTTATAATTAAAATATTTAAATAAAATTTAAAAAGTAAAAATTTAAAAACGAAAAAAAAAAGCTTTCAACAATAAACGATTATATTTTTTTAATTTTTTATATAACTAGGATGGTTAAGAAAGGGGGTAGGGTGGAGATAATGAAAAAGAGATTATATTGTAGTACTAGGTATGGGGGGAGAGAGATTATAAAGAGTATTATAAAAAAAACAGAAATAAAAAACATGAAATTAAAATATTGTACAAAATTCACCATAATAATTTCTTTCCATTTTTGGGGTAACCATTTTTCTTATTTATTTTTTATTTTTTTATTTTATTTTTTTATTTTATTTTTTTATTTTATTTTTTAATTTTAAATTTTTAACGTTATTTTTATTTTTGCTTAATGTATAAATTATTATTTTTTTTTTGTTTGTTTGTTCCTCAGCTTCTTTCATTTTATTTTCCTCTTTCATCATTTTCTTTTTTTTCTTCTTCTTCTTCCTTCTTTTATTAAAAAAAAATCTTCCAAAATTCTCATTAAATTACAAATAATTTTTTAATATCGAGGACATTAAACTTTTCATAGTTTTCTTATACTTCGATCAGCAGCGGCAGAATTCAATTTTGATCTAAAAAAAGAACACAGGAACACAATTATTTATTAGAAGAAAAAAAAATTCAAATTTTTAGATTAAAAATTAAAAATTTTTAAAATTAAGAAAAAGCACAAAAAATGTTAAAATTTTCAAATTAAAACAAAAAAAAGACGATAAAATATAATTGTTTAAAAATTGTGTATAAATAAAGTGTAGTTAAATACACAATTTTAAATAAACGTAAAAAAAAACGCTTTGAAAGAAAAGGGGAGGTGGGGCTTGTTACAAGAAATTATAAATTGTTTAATCAAAAATAAAACAAATAAAAATCAGCTGAGTTTTCAGTACAAAAAGTACGATCATTCTTTTTTTTTTTTGCTAAAAGATTTGATTCATTAGTTAAAAGCTTAATACAAATTTGTTAAAGAAAACAAATAAGCACGATAAAAGGATTTAAGAAAAAGAAAATGGAGAACCAAAAAAAATAAATAAAGTACATATAGAAAGAGAGAGAGGGAGATAGAGAACAATTACAATTCTAAAAAGTTAAAAGCTCCATGTGTTTCATCACTATTTTGAAGGTTAGTAAAGTTTTCAACCAATCAGAGTGTGAAAAGATTATAATCAACAATTCTGATTGGTCAAAATCAAAAAAGTATAAAGGAAAAATTAAATATGTGTCAACTTTTTTTTTCTTTCATTAATTTAATTTAAAGATAACAAAATTATGACAAGAATATCAAATTCCATTATTAAAAGATTAGAAATTAATACATATTTGATTCATATTTAATTAAATTGAAATGACAGAATAAATTAATGCGAATTATTAAATACGTAAATAAATACACAACGAAATTTATAATCAGAACAAATAAAATATAAAACTTTAGTTGAATTCTCGTGTTTACTTAAGAATTTAAAGTAAATATAAATATGGAAAACAAAAAATACAAGATTATCTTTTTCACATTTTCTCTAATTCAGAAATCTAGTTACCCCAGAATTCAACTGTCAAAATTTAAAAATTTTAAATAATAAATTAATTACGAATTTTTGGTTCTCCATTTTTTTCATTGAATTTTTCTTTTCAGTTTGATTTAAATTTTTTTTTTTGTTATCTAAGATCAAATATAATTATTTACAAATAAAAATAAATTGTTCGTTTTTTTAAAATTGATTTTAGAAGCAAAAACTAAAGGTTGGTGGAAAAAATAGTGAAATTCTAATTATATTTGATCAAAGATAATCTCATCTTTTTTTTTTATATTTTTTGGTTAACAGAATCCCTTCTATATCGACATCGACACTACTGCAGTTATAGCTATAACAACAATAGTGTCGATAAAGTAGAGGAGATTTTGAATAAAAATTTTGGGTTTTTTTTAGTAGGTAACATTTTTTAGCAACAATTTTCATCCTCATTGAGCTTACCAGATTAACAAATTTTTTTATAGTTGGACGAATAGAATAATTATTTTTTTCAGAGTTCATTTTTTTTCTTTGAATAAATTTTTGCTTAATTTTATTAAAATTTAATAATTATGTTTTATTTTTTGTTTTCATTATTTAATTTTTTTTCTTTTTAATTTAATTATTTTTTTTTATTATTTTTAAACATTTAGATATTTTTTTACTTTTTTTTTTTTTTGAAGCAGGAAGAATATTCAGATTTTTATTTATTTTTAATTTTTTATACTTTTTCTTCTTTTAATTTTTAAAATTTTTTAATTTATTTTTAAGAAAAAGAAAATAATTAATTAAATGGCTGTTTTTCTTTTTTTTTTTTGATTAATTATGAATAAATATAATTAGCGGATGTTTTAATTTATTTTAATTTTTGTTGTTGTCTTATTCAAAAATTACATTTGGCTATCAGTCAGAATTGGCAGCGTTGACCTTTATTATTTTGTTTTGTTATGATTTTTGTTTTTACAAGTAAGAAAAAAAAACAAAATTGAAAGGAAAGAAAAGAAAGAAAAGAAAAAAAAAGAATGTAAGTTCCTTCACCAGAAAAATTTGTATTTTTTAGATAAGAAAAATATTTGTATTGATTCTAAAAATTTATAAAGTTTTTTTTGTTGTTTTGGGTGAAAGTTCTTTTATTTAATAATTTTTTTTAATCAGTATAAATAATTTCTGCTTTGTTTTTTGACTCACGATAACTTCAACTTAATTTTATTTATAACAATAAAAGAAAAAAATAGACTAATTCGCAGTATTTGTTTACATTTGAAAAACGGCACAATTTCGATGTGTCGATAAAGAGAAACGTTTCAAATTCGTCACCAAAAAAAAAACGACAATAACAACAAATACAATATTTGTGTTAAATTCCATTTAAAAAATTACAAAAAAAATAAATAAAACGATTACTTGTAATTTATTTGTATATTCAATACACGGACAAATTTCAAGTAATGATTAGCACAATTAGATTTCCTATTAATATAACTGTAGATTTGTAATCACACCATTGTAATGGATCTCAAATAAATAATCTATTCAAATCCGAAATTATATTGTTCATATTTATCGTTACACCGATCACCGAAAATTTACATAATAAAATTATCAGAGGATAATATTTAAATGGCATTCAGTCAATTTGTATAGATCATAAATTCAATGCAAATGAGTAACGTCATCAATGAAATATTTATATAAACCGGTGACTTAATTACAGAAAAAACGAATATTCTTATGACGTCAGAGCATAATGTTTTTTTTTGTACAATTCAAAAATTAAATAAACAGACACAAACCACAAACGAATGTACGTAACGTATAATAAAAATATTTGATTAATTTACAATTATTATTCTGTATTGATTTTTTTTTTGAAGTTTTAATTTTATTCTTGTAAATTTTTCAAAAAGTTTAAATAAATAAATAAATTGTTGTTTTCCCTTTCTTTCTTTTTTGATTTCACTAAAATTTTACTTTACAAAAAAAACAAACCAGAATATTTGTTTATTTATTTATTATTTTATTTACGTTATCGCTTTATCCTTCTTCTTCTTCTTCTTCTGGAAGAAATATTTTCTTGTTTATTCACACAAAAGAGTCAATATTCAAAAAGAATGTAGCAGGCGACGAGAGCGGAAGTTTACGGCTTTTTTTTCTACTTCAGACTTTCTTCTCTTGTTTTTTTTTTCTTGTTCTTTGTTTTGATTTTGTAATTTTAATCCCAATTTACTTATTTTGGTATTTTTCGTCAATTCCGCGATTGTTTTTTTTTTTGTTCATTTGTAAATAAAACTTAAAGCATTTTTTTTATTATTTATTGTTTGTTATTTTTTTGTTTTTTTAAAACGTTATCGCAAGTCTACTTAAACAAAAAAAGTTTTGATTTTAAATTTTGTAAACATGTTTTTTTTATTGCTTTTTTTTTCAATTGATTTTTATGCCAAAAAAAAACGGAAAAACAACAAAAAAAAAGGAAAACATGAAGCAATTTGTTTTTTTTTTTGTCTTTCAACTCAAAAATAAAAGAACAAACCAGCTAAGCCGGTTAAATTTTTCCAAAAAAAATATATTAGAAAATATTAAAAAAAAAATACTAAAAAAACTTTTTCCCATTTTTTTTTCTAAAGAAAATTCTAAAATTTAGACACAAGAAAAGAAATGACAAATATAAGAAAAAAAAGGAAAAATACTTACAATTCTATTGATAACACAGTTGGATTACTACATGATTGTGGTGCTCTAACGTGACATTGTTTATGACATTTTGTTGTACAGTCACGACATTCATAACCCTGTTTACCAGGACGACGTGGAATTGAACGATTACATACGTCACATGTGAGACCACTTATGTTGTTATTATTGTTGGTTTTTTTTTGATAAAAAAGAAAAATTGCGTAGGAAGAGAAAAATTAAAAAAAAGAAAAAATAAATACAAAGAAAAATTTACATTAAAAAAAGAAAGAATAAAAAATTTACCCGCTCAAGTGTTTCGCTACAAATGTATGATCATTGTATATATGAAGTTTAGTACCCTTTCGTCTCCATCGTGGACGTTGCGCAATTGCCAAAGGAACAAGAAAATGTCTATAATTTTGTGGGGGGAACAAAAAAAAAACAGAAAATAAGAAAAAGAATAAATTTGATAAAATTTTAAAATAATAAAAGTGTTTGCGTGTTTCTATTTTTCATTCCGAGTTATTTGGATTAAGAAACGAATTTTTTATAAACGAACACGCAACAAATAAAATTGACTTTATAGAGCAATGTTGTTTTTTTTCGTTGTTGTGATTTAATCTTCATTTGAATATTTACTTTAGTAAAATAGGATTTTTATAATAATTATTCAGGTTAATTTGAAAAGAGACGATTTTTATTATAATTTACGGCCAACTGTTTAATACAAATTAAGTATATTGTTCTTAATTAGTCCAACCGAAACTAAGATTCCAATTTATTCGCGTTAAATAATAAGTTGAATTCATTCAAAATTTCTCTATAAAAATCAATTAAATTTAAAAACAAAAATGAAAGTAAAATAACCTTTTGACACCATTTTCTAATGTTTCTAGAACAAGTGTTGAAGCCTCATGTGTATAAGTCCTAGTACTAGCACTTGATAAACCGGATATTGCTGATGATTCTGAAAGAGACGATCTTCTTGACTGATCCAATTGTGGAACAATTAATCTAGGTCCTAAAAAAGTTGTGCATCCCCAAAAGGGATAGAAACATTTTTTTTTGTTTGTGTGACAGAGAAGAAGAGGAAAACTGACCTGACGTATTATTTGACATTATACCACGATCAGCTGATATTGATCTTGAACCACCATTCGGATTTTCAGCATCAATTGGTATCATACCACGGTCCATTGATTTAGTACGTGTTTTGGATCTTCCTAACCTGAAACTTAATTATTTTAAAATTGTTCTATTAAAAAAGCAAAAACAAAAACAAAAACACGAGCAAAATCAAAATCAAAAACAATGCAATAATTTTTTTTTTTTCAAGCATACCTTCTTTTGAGAGTTCCAAAGAAATCCTTTTTCCGTTTAGTACGTCCTCTTTCAATATCATCTAATAATTGTTCATTTTGGTGATGATTATTTAAAGGCATTTGTAGGCCATCTCGTTGTAATGTTCCACGTGAAGTATGTCCATTATGGTAATTATTTTGAGGGGACGAATGTGCCATTGGATCACCAGGCTATAAAATTTATTTCATTTTAATAAAAAAAATTGATTTTATTGATTAATTTAAGACTACTAATAATAAAGACTTCTATATAAACTGATTTTAAATTAAAATAGAGTTGAAGAATTTGGGACAGAAAGTTAACAGAAAATAGAACAAAACAGTAGCGTTAATCACATTGAATTAAATGGAATTTTTTTAATTATCTTAAGAGAGAAATTAATTTACCTCAATGTCCAAATTTATGGTAAAGCGAAGAAAAAAAATATCTATAGCATGTTTAAAGCTGCCATAACTTAATTATTTTGAGAAAATTATTTAAAGAACGAATAATTATTGAGCAAAAATAGAAAGAATTTTATGGCATGACCATAATTTAAAAAAAATGTTGCTATAATTTATTAAGATTACTATTTTATGGAGATATTTTTGATTTTTGTTTCCAAAATAAGAAAACACAAACATATTTAGAAAAAATTCAATAAAGCAATATATTATTGCACGCAAAATAAATGATTTTTCTAGAAGTGGAAATTTTTTTAATAAAAATAGAAAAAAATCCATAACATGAAAATGTCAAAAGACGTTTCTATTAAATTTTAACAATTCCTTTAAAAGCAAATAATAATTCTACCGTTTTGTTTCACTGCTATAAAATTATAGGAACAAGTCCATATTATTAATTGTCTACTAAAGAAAAATATAAAAGCAAGAAAATAAAACAAACAGAAAAAAGAAAATAAAAACAAACAGAAAAAAGAAAAGAAAAGGGAGAAAAAAAACAACTACAAACAACCTACCACCATATCAGTTATTCCATTAGAATGTATATCTTCTAACGTGACATCTCTGTCAAATGGTTCACTTACACCAAATATGTCTGTTGGTGATAATAATAAATCTGGACTAGCCAATAATGGTGCAACTGTTGAAGTATTTTGCACATTATCTAACATTGATTCATCAACTTCAATTTTGCCATCATTATTTAAGACCACCTAATTGTTTTGTGTTAGTTTAATATTATGGAATTCATTGTAACAAAAAAAAAATAAAAATAAAACATAAATATAATTCATTATTATTATTATTGTTATTATTATTACAGTAAAATCTCTTTAATTCAACGTCAATTAAAGTTTATTGAAATCAATTAAATTTAAATATTAAAATGATTCGTATTTATTTAGAGTGAAAACTTTTTAAAAAATTCGTCATAATCAAATAAAATATTTAAACTTCATTATTTTGATAGAATTTTAGGTTAACATCCATAAATGGAAAATCCATTATTAGAAATTTCCCATCAAAATAATCATAAAATATTCAGTTCACTCAGTTGACTCATTAAAAAATTAAAGAGAATTTTCACTATAATTTTAGGTTTTAGTTTCACCCCACACAAAAAATGATGTGAAATATTGATTAATTAAATCATTATAAAAAAAATACAATAAAAAAAAACAGAATCACTTAATTAATTAAAATCATTAAAAAAAAAATAAAGAACAAAAACAAAAAATAAAAACAAAAAAACGTAAATTAATTTTCATTACCTTAATAACTGGAACATCGTTCTGTAAATAAAATATAAACCCAAAAGAGAAAGAGAAAAAAAATAAAACATAATAAGAAAAAATAAATAAATTGTTTTAAATTAAAATTAAAATTAAAAAAAAACGAAACAAAAATATTTTATTAATTTAATCAACCCGACGAAACATAAAATAAAATAAGAGACAAGCACAAATGAGAGCGGTTTGTTTGAAATTTCTCCGTCCACACACGAATGTGGGACGTGTAATGTGAACTATGTTTTGTTACAATTTTTAAATTCTAGAAAAACAAAAGGAACAAAAATTTTTTCTTACAAAATTCGAATTCAACAAGTCAAATTTATTTAAATCAAAAGTCAATTAAAAATCATTAATCAATTAAAATCTATAAATTTACGTTAAGAAGAAAACTTAAAATTAACATTAAATTGTTGAAGTTTTAATTTAAATTAATTAAAAAATTGCAAAAATTAAGAATTGAAATTTTAAGAAAATTTCAATAGAAACTGAAAGCTTTTAAATTGTTAAAGAAACCCAACAACAACATCGAATTAACACAAAACGATGAAAAAAAAGTGAACATCAAAATAAAATAAAAGATCCAGAAGAGAAACACAAGAAAATTCAAATCAAACCATAAAATTTAGAACAAAAAAAAAACACGACATGATTCATTAAATTATAAACCAAAAAAATTAAAAAAAATTGTGAAAATGTTAATAAAATCTTACCCGTTGTACACTGTGTATAATTAAAGTGCTTTTACTAGGATTACTAGAACTAAGTGCACCCCTTTCAATAGCCCGAATAGCAGCATCCGCAATATCTTTACCATTTTGTTGAGTTTCTGGTAAAACCAAAAAAAAATTAATTAACAATTTTTTTATGTGTTACCTTTGTTGCTTTTTTTTACCATTATTAAATGACGGTGATTGTGTATTAAGTTTAAGTGCCTCTTTAAGTTTATATGGTCTACGTCCAGTTGGTACTTCAGCACCTTCAATAAAAACAAATTCAACTGTTATAGCACCATTAACTTTTTGTGTTTCATATGGACGTGGTTGTAATGTTAATATTTGTGATGATGCCGGACCAACAGATAATTCATCAATACCAACTAAACCAAGACCAAGAAATTTAATTGGATCATTTGGATTTATTGGACGATCATAAATTTCAAATAGAATTTCAGCTGAATTTGGGGAGAGGTCACTAAAAAAAAAGAAACAAACATGAAATTAGTTTTTTATTCAAAAGTTTTAAATTTGTAAAACGTACAATAGGAAATGTTCATCCCAGTAGGGATTAGATCCTTGTCTTGCACCAGTTTGATTTTTTTGTGGTGGTTCATCCATTTCAACAACACAATAGGGATCATTAGCATGAATTAATGAATCACCTTTGACAACTTTCACAAGAAGTCTTTTACCAGATGAAACAGCTGACCCTAATGTATTTAATGAATACATTGGATTTAATTGTTCCATATTATTCTAAAGTTATAAATTAAAATTATTATTTGTTTTTCTATTTAATTATAATGAATTCGGGGTGGGGGGATTCAAGCATAACAGGAAGGATTTGTTTATTAGATTATGGTCAAAAATGTAAAAAAAATTTCTATTGTTAAATTCAATTCTACAAAAATTCAAAACACTCTCTGATCCTGTTTTAATCAAGAATCTCACCGCTAACGAATCATAATGTGTTGGAAAATTTACGGAAATTTCTGGTGATTCCATTTCAATTGCACGTGGACAAGTTGAATAAATAGAGAAATCAATTGGATAAACTGTACCACGTATTGCATTTACTAAAATTTCACTGACAAGATCTTGAAGATGTGATTCATCTTGGTTATCACCTTTTATAGGTCCAATACTATTTAAAGCAACACGAATCTATAAATTTTATAAAAAAAAAATAAATAACACAAATAAATTATAAATTAATAAATAGAATTAATTACATCAGGGTATCCTTCAACTTTCATTTCTCCTTTTATTGTGAGATAATTTATTCTTGTAGATAAATGGCCACGAAATCTGGAGACAGTTGCTTTATAATGTGATGTTTCAACTTTACCTGATTTTTGTCTAAAAGCTTTCACTTGTAGTACAGGTGTTGAATCACAGTCCCATGTAACTGTCTGTTATTGTTTTGTTTATTAAAAAAAAGAAGAAAAAAACAAAAAGTAAATAAAAAATACATTCTGTTTAGAAAAAAAAAATATAAACCAATTCACATAAATTATTTAAAAACAACAAAAACAAATTATAATAAATTCATTTACATTCTAGTTGTTGTTGTTTATTATAAAAAAAAACATGCGAATGAGAGAAAAATAAATATTATCGATATTGCGCTAAGCCGGCTTTTTTCGCCAATTCTTTTTGTTTTTTTTTTGCATTTAGAATAAATTAAAAATTAAAAATGTATTTTTGTTCAGCCGGCTTTATTCCGTAGTTTTGTTTATAAAATTTTTATCGAATAAACAATACAAAATTATTTACTTTACAGTAGTTTTGAAATTAATTCACATGAATAAAATTCTAATTGGAACTTGAGGTGACGTCACCGTTTTGTATATTAATATGACCAATCAAAACTTGATCAAATTCGGTTAAATTTGTGTGTAGTGTCATAATGGCACGAATATCGTATGTAGCTGAAATTCATCATTAATTATTTTTAAATGCAATTATTTTGTTTACAAAATTAATAAATTTTCTAAATTAAATATTCCAAGATGGCTGAAGCCAATAACAAACTGAAATACTATTGTCATTAGTTTTTTACATTCGTAACTTAATTTCAATTTGTCTAACCGGTATAATTATTGAAAACCTTGATTGAATATTTTCAATAATATTCGCAAGTCATTCGCATTATTAAAAAAGGTCAATTAATTACAATTTATTAAAATTTAAATTATTTACAAACATGATAATTATTATCGCTTATCCCAGTAAATGGACGTTTATATTTTTAACGCTTAACAAAAAATTATAAAATGATAAAATCAAATCAACAAACAAAATTTCCGCATTAGAATAACGAGAATTTATTTTTTTTCCTCTCTTTCGTTCAAATCAATTTTCCTCATCACCCCAACCCATGATCCTATTTTTTTTTCGGGTGTATTATAAACACACTTTTTTTTGTTAACCTTTAGAGAAAGTCAACAACAACAACATAACAAAAAAAAAATCGTTATTTTACTGAAAATTTGATAAAACGAAAAAATCGAAAAAAACAAAAAAAACAAAAACCCCTTTTCGGTGACAGAACACAAAACACGCATGTTTTTCATTCTGCAGAAGACCAAAAAAAAAAATAAAAAATATGTATTGCTGCTTTTATAATAAAAATGTAAATTTAGAATTATACCAAAATACACACACACAGGCATACATTCCCATAAAATATTCTTTTACATATTTTGTTTTTTTTTTTTGTTTCTGGGTGTTTTGTTGTTGTTGTTTTTTTTTTATTTTTTTTTGAATTTCAATAATGTGTTTTTTATTTTGTATTTTAACGCAATAGAAAAAAAGGGAAATAAATAACAAAAAAAAAAAAACAAAAGAAAAAAAAAAGTGACATTCCTGAATAATTCCTCTTAAAAAAGTGAAAAAAATGCGAACAAAAAAAAAACTGAATATTTTTGATTTTAAATTTTAGATTTTAGAAATCGAAACTTATTGGACTTTTTTCTTTTTTTTTTTTGCTTCTTGTTTCTTTTAATTTTGACCAAAATATTCTTTTATAAATATTCAAAGAAAAAAAAAACACGTTTCTATAAAAAATTAATAACGAATTAAATTTTAGTTAAAATATTCAATATATTTTACAGTCCCCCCATTCATCAATCCATTTGACAATCTATTTTTAAATCTTATAAGATTTAATTAATAAATTTGTTAAAAAAATTTACCATCAAGTCAAAAAATAAAAAAAAAAAACTCATTAGTCCATTTTAATAAATTGAAAAATTACGAATACGAATTTTATTTAAAAATTTTTAATTAGATTGAAATTAACAATTTTACAAAATTTGTGTACCAAACAAATTAAAACACGTAACCAATTAATTAATTTCGTCTACATTTAACTTCATTTGAAACTAATTATTCAAATGAACTTCTTAGCTAACTTCATAGCGAACTTCATAGCGAACTTCTTAGCGAACTTATTAACGAGATTCCATTATTGGATTAAATTTAACCTCAAATTATATTTAAAAAATAATAAATAAAAAAAATGTAGATAATTTACCAAATCACTTGGATTATTCTCAGCATTATTACAAAATAAATTTGTGATTATTGGTTGTGGACTTTCTGGTAGAATTCGTACAATTTCCACAGCGACACCATGCTGAAAAGAAATGGAAAAAATTAAATTAAACAATAATTTCAACAAAAAATCTTTACCGTAATTTATTATCTTACAAAAATATTATTAAATTTTATTAGTTGACATAAAAAAAAAAGAAATAAACCAAGACAAAAAAAAAAGACAACAACAACAACTAAAATTAAATTGAAGAAAAAAAAAATTGAAATTATAAATTTTTTATTTGTCTTTTTCTTTTTTTTTTTAACTTTAGATTTCTAAATTGGCAATTGTCATTGGAATTGTAATTATTTTATAATAATATTGTTCCAGAGTCAAACCTAAAATTTTCAAATAACCTTGAACATCCCAGTTTATTTTACTACAGTTTTTTTTTATTATAAATTTTTTCACGGATCATTGAATTAAAATAACACAAAATTAACGTTAATTATAGAAATATGATGATGATAACATTTTTGTTTGTTTTCATGGTCATCCATTTTGTATTTATGTATTTTTGTATATATGTTTGTATTTTGGTTTTTCTTTTTTTGTTTTAGTATAATTTAATTATGACCTAATTTCTAGTGAAGGAAACGAGGGGGATAAAATAAAATACAACAAAAATAAAAGAGTAGAGACCAACAAAAACTTAGTAGAAACAAGAAGATTAATTTATTAGTCATTTGAGGGGAGAAGATTATTAGTACATAATTTAATGTTTAAAAAACAAAAACAAAACAACAACAACAAAAATGGGAACGGCACGCTTTTAACCGTATTTATTTTACCCTTTTCATTTTTGTTGTTGTTATTGTTCTTATTGTTGTTGTCTCTCTCTAAACATTTTAATTTGTTTTAACTTTTATGAGTGATTCTCTAATTAAATATTATAAATCATCGGGTTTCTTTTTCATAATAGAGAGAGAGAGAGAGAGTTGAATTAATGCGCCTTCATTTGTTATTTATAAATAATTTATAGGGTTTTTTTTATAAATGATTAACTACATACATACACACACACACTTTGTTATTAATTTAACATTAGAAATATTCAAAAGTTAAATATTGACATTTGAGGAAGAAAAAAAAAAGTATTATTTCATCTGCCTTCTTTTTTTTTTTGGTTGTTGTATTTGTTTTTTTTTTTCCATAAGTCAAAGTGAAAGAAAAAAAACAAAAGTAAACAAATTTATGTATTTCGTGTATCGTACAAAAAAAAAAGCCTTGAACAAAGCAAAATACAATTTTATTAGTAAGAGGAAGAAAAAAAAGAAAATAAATTTAAATCCAAAAATTATATTTACGTAATAAAACACAAAAAACCCTATAAATCGACCTATTTTATATCTGTTGTCTATAAAAAAAGCTCCGTAAGGCAACCTCAATAATAATAATAAAAACATAAAATGCAGTTTAGCACAAAAAAAAACAGAATTTTGTTTCTCCTTTATTTTATTTCTTCTTGTTTTTATTATTTCATTCCCACACACACACCAAAATTTATTTACTAAGTAATTTCTTTCTATTAAAATAAAATATTGTATTTTTGTTCTTTCATTTTTTTGTTGTAATCATTTTTATAAGACGTGATTCCATTAGTGTGGGACCCGCGCGTATTATAAACTTTTTTTCTTTATAAAATCCAATTATAATACCTATGGCCGTCTATTTCCTCAATTTTGTAATTTTGTAATTTTTGTCGCTATGCTAAATTAAAGTGATTAATTATTATTTAATCAAATTATAAAATAATACAATATAAAATACAATTAAAAACTCATAAAAATTCTTTTTGTTTTGATTTATCAGAGTTTCACACAAATTGAAATTTTCAAGGTTTGTGTCTTCACTTAATTTCTAATTAGAAAAAAAAATTATAGAAGTGCATTCAACTTTTCATTGAAAAGTTACTATGGATTTTTTTTTTTTTCAAATATTTAGTTTTTAACACAGAAATTCTGTCCGAAGGAACAAAAAAATAAAACAATTAATAAAAGAAGCAGAAAAAAAACAAGAATCATTTGCAATAAATCAAATAAATATTTCTAAATTTAATTTTTTTTGTGTTATAATTATTAGCATATGAATTTGAAGTTTAAATGAATCATCTTTTTGTTGAATATTTGACGTCTGACATCAAGTGAATAAATATAAAATATATTACTCAACAATTTGCCAATATATTCATTAACCATAAGATAGAAAAATTAAAATTAAAGAAGAATTATTTTAATAAAAGACTTTTTGTATTCTATTAGTCACCCTAAAAAAATTACAAAAATACATTTCCAGTCATTTTAATACCAAAGTCAATTTAAAAAACAGTCTACTAAAAGTCAAGTGAAAAAACATTCAGCTTATATTTTGTCTCTTTGTATTATAGGATTCTAAACCATAATTCTTAATTCCTAAATCAGCAAATCCTTTTAAACATTTAAAAATTATAAAATATAAATTTAATTCAATTTGTAAAATCCTAAATATATTTTTCTATATTTGTTATCTTCTAAACAACAGAAACACAAATACAGACATAAAACTCTTAAAAGTTTAAATCACAAAAGTTTTTTTGCTGTTTTTTTGTTCATTCTTTTTTTTTCTATTTCGTCTTTAACTTCTTTTATTTTATTATTTAAGATGATTTTATAAAATAAAAGTTATTTTTTTGTTTGTTTGGTCTCAAAATTCAAAAGTAAAACAAGAATTAAATTTAACAACTGAAACATGATGATGGACGTAACAAATTGACCTTAACTTTCTTGCTTTTATACAAGAATTAAGAAAGACACACGCACACATATATTTTGTAGGTTTTACAAAACTTTTAAAATTTGGTATTTTATCTATGTCTCCCTCTCTCTCATGCATACTTGTTCTTTTGTTTGCTTCTTAAACAACAATTATTAAAATATTACAACCCGGCAAATGCAATTCACTTTTACTTTTTGTCCATAATTTAAATTTGGTTTAATTTTAATAATGGGGTGTGATGGAGGGGGTAAAGTTACATGAAATACAGTCATCATCATAATAATAGTGAAGTTGAAACGTTTCATTTATTTATTTATAAATCGCATATAATAGAAAATGTGTATCCGTTTGTATCTAGAAGAAACAAAAAAAAAATAAGTAGGTATTATGGCGCCAGTTGAAATGGCTGAATGTTTTATTTAGATAAAAATCTTGATTTTATTTTATTAACTTTCCAAACCCCCAAAAAAAAAAAGAACTAAAAGAAAACTAAAAGAAAAGTGACCTCGGAAAATTCTCTTTCCTTATTTTTTTTTTGACATGATCTATTTTTCCAACTAAAAAAAAAAAAAGAAATAATTTAGTGAGGGCAAAATTCTATGCGTATTGAACTTATTTATAAAAAAAATGAGTATAATGGAAAAGTTAACCCCCCACCGTACGATTAAATGAGGATAAGGAGAAGAAAAACTGTATAACAAAATAGAAAATTAAATTTGTGAACACGCAAAAAGAAAATATATAAAAAAAAAATTTAGGTTCAGTTCAAAATCACAAAAAAAAAGAAAGAAACAAGAAAATAATAAAAGAATAAAATAAAATATAATAATGCAGGGTTTAGCAACAATTTTTAAATAAAAAATGTGAAATTAGAAAGAAAGAATTATATAATTGTAGAAGGGGAGTAAATACCGGTAGGTTGCAATTTTTAAAGGAACAATTTGAGATAAGCTGGTGGTAATGACAACAAAGTTGAAATTGTGTAGAAAAATATCAAATACAAAAAGTTAATAAATTGTCAATTGTGTTCACAACCTGTGATCTAAGTTTTTAGTAAGAAGTTTAGGATTAGATCAATTGTACTTCTAATTAATTTATTTAATTACATTTTACAGAAACAATTTGACTTTATGTCAAAATGCACTTTAAAACTGTTAAGATCTAACGTCAAATGACGTCAAACAGAAGAAAATCTATATTTAAGAATCAACTTAAAAGTTTCTTATTAAAATCACAACAGACATTAAAAATAATAAAATGTCCATTTGGTCAAAAGATTTTAATCTTTTTTTTTTATGGAATATAAAATAAATATTCATTTTATTTATAATAATTTCTCTCTACCGATATTCTTTACCCATATTTCTGTCTTAATAAAGTGGCGTATTATGATGACATCATATACGATTTTTTACTTCAATAAAAAATATCTTAAAAAAAAACAACTACGAACAAACAAACAAACTACAAACTAAACTAAACATAAAAAAAAAAATAAACGTGAATCACAGACACAGACGACAATGCAGAGAATATAGATTTTTTTTTTGTTTCTCTTCAATATTTATACAAAACAACAACAACAACAACAACAACAAAAACTTTAACCGGCAATGATGAGGTAATACACAAAAAACAAGAACTAAACAGAAGAATAAGAAGAAGAAGAATCAGCAAAAAAAAGTTCAGTATTTTTATCAAACCAAATAGAGAAAAAAATAAGCATTAAAAATACAGAAAACATTGAAATATTTGTTTCTGTCACGCTTCAATTAAATCTGTCTCTTTCTATCTTTAGTTTTTATTTTTCATAAAAAAATTCTATTATCTAACTTTGTCTCTTTTCAACTTAAAAGTTAATTAACTTTTTTTTTTGCTTTTTTTTATAAATTATAAATTTCCTACAATAAGTCTTTTTTTTTTTGAGTAATTTTTTTAACAAAAAACACAAAAAAAACAGAAACACAAATACACACAAACGAAATAAAAACCAACACGACACAAATACACATCAAGGTTTTTGTATTTAGATTTTGATTTTGATTTTATAAAAAAACAAAAAGTAATTAATTGCGTCATCATCACAAAAAATATCAAACATGAGGACGTTATAGTTTTATAGTTTATTATGGAAGAGGTGAGAAAGGAGGAAACGGCAGATTATTATATATGTGACCTCATCACAAGACGATATAAATATTTAATAAAAATAAAGAAAAAATCAAAATCTTTTCAACAAAAAAAAAATTGTATTTTTGATTCGACGAAATAAATTAACTACGATATTTTGTGTGTGTGTGTGTGTCTATTTTTTTTATATTCATTTGGAATGTCGACAAGAAAAAAAACAAAAAATCTGTTTCATCTATATAAAAACACAAATTCAGTCAGAGAGACTATGACTATGACTATGAATTTTCAAGACAAAAAACAAAAACAAAAATCAAATTATGTGAACTGAATAAAAAAATTTTTATAAAATGCATAACTTTTTTTTTTCTTTTTTGCGTTTCCAATTTTTATTTTTGTTTTGAATTTTTTAATCATAAAAAGACGAAGACGCTTATTTTTTTTTCTTTCAATTTTTCGTTTTACATTTAATTATGGAATTCATACCAAAAATACAAAGAATTTCTAATTGTACCGACATTAGTAGTACACCGGTGGTATTCAAATGTTACTCCCATTAACGGTACAAACCTATTTTTTTTCTGCAACTTCTTTAAATGTTGAACAAAAAAAACCAGGGTGCCTCCAGGGCTCTACTCTCATACTAACTAATAACAATAATAACAGCAACAACAATAATAAATGGAAATAATATTTGTATGGAAAGAATACGGTTACGCAAATAAAAAGAAACAACAAAACAATGGAAGTCAAACAGTACAAAATAAACAGAAGTTAAAGCAGAAGATATTCAATTTTTCTTCTGTTTTTCTTTTTTATCTATTTTATGTTTCCCACTGGAATAAACTCCGAAAAAACAACAACAAAGAAAGCAAAAAAAAAAAATAACCAGCAGTCAAATAAAAAATTACATTACAACAAACAACAATTATTAAATTTTCAACAAAAGATAGAACGAGACAAATGAAACATTACGAATTTTTTGTATAGAAAAAATTGTTTGTTAAAAAAAAATCGTTTTAAAAATGGCTACAAAAATCTTTAAATCTTTTTTAACGATTATTATTTTAATATTTAAAATATTTGATTTCTATATTTAACTTTGGAATTGCTATTATTTAATTATTGAATAAATTCATTAGTTTTAATTTCTAAAGAATTTATTATAAAAAATATGGAAAATATGAAAAATTGTGAAACATAACCTCAGTTATTATAAACAAAACGTATGTTTAATGTTACATCAAAACAAAATCAACAATAATAACAACAACACATATATTATACATATTTGTTGTAACATTGAATGTGCGTCATTTGTAAAAATATTTTTAAAATAAAAAAAAATACGAAGATATTTTCTTAAAAAATGAAACAAATTATTTGTTTTAAAAACTAAAATTAAATTTTGATTTATTTGAAAAAAAAAAAAACAAAACTTTAATACAAATTTTTTTCTATGAATTGAAAATGAATCGATTCATTGATATTCTCCACACCAAAATTTATATAACTAATGAAATTAAATACAATCAATGTACAAGGACTCAAATTACAAAGAAAAAAAAAACAAAATCTGTTTTAAGTTTAAATTTTAAAAAACATAAAATTTGATTCAAGTCAAGAGAATAAGGTTGAAGACTTTCGTATTTCTTTTGTGTTGAACAAAAAAACTGATATTACTAAATTACAAATCTTAATAAATAATTTATTGAGGTTGTGCATGTTGTCAGTGTCAATACTGTCAGCATTATTACTGTCAGTTCTCACATGATTCATGTATTTGATGATTTCATTACCATTTTTCAATTAATGTAAACGCAACTAAATTTTAAACGTTCATACATTTTTACAATCTAATGTAAAACAATCTTCACTTTTATTAAAAACCAAAAACAAAAACTTAATCGAATTAAAGAATTCTTTCTTTTAACCAATTTTTTTTTGTTATTCATCTGGTGAAATCATCGGAAGAAAAATGCAAAAACAAAAAACAAACCACAAAGAAATTAAAGTGCAAAAAAAAACCAAAAAAAAAATATAATTAAATTTATAAAAAAAAAACGAAAGAATGTCCAAATCAACCTCAATTTAAAATTCATAACACTAAAGCATACACACACACACAAATATAAATATCACAAATTTTATATTTTATTGATCTTTGACCAATCCCCTTTTTGACATGAAATAAGAATATTATTTTGTGTTGTTGCTGTTGCTGTTGTTGTATTGAAACAGAGATTGTTTGATGAACTTTTTTTAGGTTCTTCTTCTTTCTTTAACTTTTTTTTCTTTTCATTCTTTTTCTTATTTTTCTTTTATATATTTTCATAAAGCTTCTTTTGCTGTGTCGTTTTTTTTTTTTTGTAATTTTTGTTTTATAAAAAAAAACTATGTAGGAGTTTTGGTGAATGTTTGTGTGTTGGTGTATGTTGTTTTTGGTGTTTATGGGAAAACCGCGATTTCATCATTGAAACGTAGAAAATTTTGAATAGAATTTGGAAAATAAATTCTGAATTGTACTAAAAAAAAAAAAAATGTAAGAAATTCGGACAACAAAAACAACAAATACTAAATTGAAAAGTTACGTATTCTAATTTTCCACATTATTACTCAAGTTGAAGAAACTGGTGTATTAACATTTTCTGATGCTAACTTGCGGTTCTATGAGAACAAAAAAAAATTGATCTAACAAAATTACAAGATTAATTCACAATTTATTCTTTTCACTATAAAAAAGATTTCCTTATAGAAAACAAATTTACCTTTCGCTCTAATATCAAATGAGAAAAATTAGCGCAGCTGTTTCGGTTCTTCATTTCACTTTTGATGTCAACAAAATTTCAAATGTGAATTTCTAAAATTCTAATAAAATTTCTTAAATTTATAGAATTACTACAATGAAATCTGATATTTGTATACATTCCATAAATCTTTCACAAAATGCACACACAGTCACACACACACATACATCACACACACACGCACAGCCTTACGCGCAAATTTAAAATTCTAAAACTAAAAATCCAATTAAATCTGTTATTATTATTTTTTTCTAATTTTTTTTTCCTCCAATGTAAACTTCCGACACTTTAGATAAGAAATTATTTTAACTTTTGTTTTTTATATGAATTTGATTAGGAACAAAATAAAAAAAATAAAAATCTGTTACAAATCTTTGTAATAAATTTTTAAAGCAAATAAAAAAAAAATATTTCATTTTATTTGCCAGAAGAAAAAAAAAACAAAACAAACAAAAACAAAATATTTAAAATTTTAATGAGAGTTTTCTAGTTTTGTTTTCGGTTTTTTTTTTGTTTTTTTTTTTTCTTTTTTAAGAAAAAATAAAAAAATTAGTCACCAAGAAGAATTTTTTTCTTTATTTGTGTAACCAAAAACAACAAAACAAAATAAAATAACATAAAATAAAATAAGAAGATCAGTAAACGCATTTATGTAGAAAAAAATCCTCGCATTACAATTTTAATTTTTTTCTTTTTAAATTCTTTTGGCAAATTTATGAAAATTCTTTTTGTTGAGAAAAAAAAAAACAAAAAGAAAAATTGAAAATTTAACCAAAAAGAAGAAGGATGATTACATGATTACATCGCTTTAGCATAAATAATGTTTTGTTTGAGGCAACCAATTTTTTCTTTATTCCTGAATTTAAAAAAAAATATATTCTTTTGATGAATTTTCACAATAATTTTCAAATTGAAAGTCAAATAGGAAAAGAAGAAAATAAAATGAAAAGTGCGTATAAAATATGAATATGGAAGGAGGTGGCAAAATTTTATTTAAATTAAACAGCCATTTAGTGATTTCTTGAAACGCAACATTAAACAATAATCATTAAATTTCATTAGAAGTCGTGTAAATGAAATTAACATTTACTTACTCCTTACCATTAGGCTATATGATTAATATTTTTCAATTTAAATTAAAGTTTTTATTTTAAGGAAAATTAAAACAATAATTATTTCTGAAAGTTAATTTCTAACACATTAGATGTTACTTTTGTCGATTAGCCGTTTGTTTTATTTTTAATTGAGTTTTGCAATTAAGAACGATAAATTTAATGAACCATTAATTGAATTGATCTCCCCCTTCGAAATAATTTACATTTAACTTTTATCCAATATTTTATTGGAGTGTAAAGTAATTAACGAAGTTCAACCAAAATTAAATTGTCACTTTTTTTTATTTATAATTTATTTATTTATGATAAAAACATAACGAACAAAACTGTTTCTAAAAAATAATCTCGTTATAATCTCTGAATAATCTCTTCCTTTCACAAATAATACCCGGATAATATCAACATAAATAACCGTTAATATCCGTTAATACTAATTCTAATCGGGTAATACTTAATAATTCACAGACGTGAATTTTATTTCTATCAAACAATTTAAATCCCACATGATCGATATGAATAAAGATCACATCAATTTTTTAAATTCGAAAAACAAAATTTAGGGAGCATACAAAAATATGCTATGAACATAAAATATCGATTCACAGCAAACTAACTGAAGAAATATTTACTGGCTGAACCAAAAAAAAAAAAAAAAATTCTGAAGAAATAAATTAGAAAAATGTTTATAAATAAACTTCAGTTCACGTTCAGATGATTATTTCCGATTTTTGTTTTTATTCCCAATGAAAAATATTACATAAATTTTTTGTTTTTAATCTTTTTTTTTCTTTCCACTTTATTTTATTTTTAACCTTTTTTTTTTGTTGTTGTTGTTTTCCTCTTTATTATTTTCGTTATTTTTAATCATTTATTATTTATTCATAAAAAAAAATAAAATTAAAAAAAAAAAATTGTATTTGTTGTAAAACAAAAAAAAAAACAAAAACACGAAAAAAATTACGCGGGTTTTACGCGATATTTTAACGAAATTTATCAAAAAAAAAAAAACAAAAAAATAGTGAAAGTAAATTAAATGGATTAGTCCTAACATAACCTAACCTTACTTCTACTTTTATACTTTTATTTTTCCTTTCTTCTTTTCTTCTTCTTTTACTTACATTACTACATTACTACAAAATAAATACTACAATAAATTAAAAAAAGTTGATAACAAAAAAATCTAAAAGAATTAATTCTAAATTTATTCTTAATCGAATTTTAATTTCATTTTTATTTTTGGAATTAATGAAAAATAATAATAATAATTACAGGGGTAATTATTTTTGTGGTCTGTCTATAATCAGATTGGACATAAAATTGAATTATTCTGTTGTGTGTTTATAAATTGGGGGTACATAGAACATGAATTTAATTTAATTCAATTCAATAATAACAGAATTTAAATTTCACTTCACAGCCAATTAGAAATTTTTGACTAGCGTGTTATGAGACTTGTCAGAAATAACCTAACACTTTTATTTTTAGTTATGGTTTTAGATTTTTTGGTTGGTTCCTTTGTGTTTTTTTTTTTTGTTTTTATATTGATTAAAGACAATTTAATTTAAAAGGTACTTACATCGTCAACTGTTTTATTTGTAAATTCATTAAGTGCAATGACCCATGAATGTAAAAGTTCATTTACAATCACTAGATCTGTATAAAGCCATCTGAATACTTGACTTGTCCATGTAACAGCGACCTAAGAACAAATAAATAAATAAATAAATAAATAAAAAACGCAAAAGTAAAAGTAAAATTTCAAATAAACTTTTCAGGTCGAATAAAATTTATGAATCTTAAAATTATTTTTTCATTTTTATTTTTAGAAAGAATTTTTTCCAATAAAAATTAACAATGCATGTTCCTGTTCCGGTTTTATCTCGCTCACTCTTTATAATCTAAAAATTTTTTTTTTTTCTTTTTAATTTTATTTAATTATAAAACGGCAGCAACTAATTAAATTTTATGAATAAAATGTGCTAGAAAAAAAATTGCAATGATAACAGGACAGTGAAAAAAAAAACCCATAACATTTTTTATTCCAATGAAATTTAAAATTTTCAGTGAATTTTTTATTTCACACATTCCATATTTTTATTGTACTTATATTCTGTTCTTGTGTCATGGTCATGATGATGAAATTTATTGGAGAAATGAAGGAATATAAAAAAAGATGACATAACGTGTGAATTAGGGAAACTCATTGATTAAAGATAAATTGAATGTAAATGGGGCTAAAGCAAATTATAAATGAAAATGTGAAACAAAAATAAAATATGACACGATATTCACATGATGTACAGGTAAACTCATTGATTCATTAAATGACAAATGGACAATAGTTAATTGATTAGATAATAAAAACGTCTTTAATAATTTTGTTTCGTTTTAAAAAAGAAAATAATCTTTCTGTAAATTTCATAAAAAAGATTCTTTTAAAAATTGGATAAATGGAAGCTATTTTAATTTTAGCTTGTACCTTAAGAACAAAAAAAAATGTAAAATAATTACCGTATCTGGTCCAACAACATTTGATGGTGGTGTTAATGCCGGTCTTGGTTTACGTAATTCAGGACCGGGACTTTTGCGTGACAAACGTTTTCTAACATTTGGTGCTTGTGATGATGGTGATGTGTAACCACCAATACCACCAATTTTTGGTTGTGATTTTGTTAATGCTTTACTTAAAGGTTTTGCAACAAGATCCTTTTTTTTTTGATTTATTGTTATTTTTTTTCCCAATATGAAAAGAAAGAAAATTTGTTATTAATTTTTTGTTTCGTTTTTTTTATGTAAGAAAAAAAATACAACAAAAACAATTAAAGACAATTATTTTAAAATTTTTACCTTATTACTTCCGATAACATCTCTAGGCTCTGATTTTCGTAATTTTTCGTTTGTTTCGTTTAAATTTTTATTTGGATCAACACCACTTGTTGTTGCTGTTGTTGTACCACCTATAGTTGTTGTTGTTGTTGTCGTTATTGTTGTATCATTTTTTTTTAACACATATTTTTTATATAAATATTTACACAGCCATAATAAAAATAGGGCTAATACAGCCCATGCAAATATAAACATTGCTAATGTATCCATTGTTAAATCACCAACACCTTCAAAACTACATATAAAATCATCAATTTGATCAGCTAAATCGGCCATATTGTGACACCATTTTTATTAACATTTTTTTATTAAATTAAAATTCATTTAAAATGAAAACAAAAAAAAAAATTAAAAGAGTGAAAAAGAAAAGGAAAACTTAAAAGAAATTGAAAGTGGGGAAAAAAGAGAAAAGAAGCAAAAATTAGTTGAATAAATAAAAAGAAAAATAAAAATGAACTAAATGAAATTCAAATTTCGTGTAAGGAGAGTGAAAGAAAAAACGATTTTTTTCTTTCGTTTTTAAATTTTGTCGATTTGCAGTTTTCTGCTGATTTTTTTATTTTAGTTGCTGTTTTTATGATTAATTTTTATTTGTTGCTGCGTTGCTCGGTAGTGTTGTTTAATTTTTTTTTAATTATATGAAGAAAATTCTGTTCACTTTATTTTTTACACTTTTTTATTTTAAAATTTTTCTTTTTTGATTTTTTCTTTTTTGTTTTTTATATTTTTTTTTTTTCTTCTTTTAAAGTCAGCCACCTGATTTTCTAAACAAAATGGGACAGAGAGATAGAGAGAGAGTGTGAGAGAGAGAACGAGAATAATTTTACAAAAAAAAAACACAAACACAAATGAAATTCAACAGTAACAAAAAAAAAATACAAAAAGAAAAAAATTCTATTAAAAGAAGAAGAAGAAATATTTCGGTTTTTCCTTTTCTTTATTTTCATTTTTATTTTTTTTCTCAAGAGAAAATGTTAAAAATAAAATAAAAAAAAAATTTTAAATCTTTCTTCTTCTTCATATTTTTCTTCTTTTTTTTCTCAATTTTTCGTATTTTCACATTTGGCGAGGAGACCCAATTTTATTTTATTTTTCTTTTCATTTTTTTTTTCTTATTTAAAGAAGAAAATCCAACAAGAATAAAATCCAATTAGAAGAAAATCCAACACGAAGAACTTTTATTTTTATTTCTCATTTATTCTGGGTTTTTCTTCTTCTTCGTATTCTTTTCTTGTAAGAAGAAATTTAAAACCGTTTTTTTTTTCTTTTAAAATCAAAAAAAAAAAAATTGCAAAAAAAAAAAATTAAATAAAATTGAAAGAAAAAAAAAAATTGAAACTTTATTCACTTTATTTTAAATTCACATAATGAAATAGAAAAGGAGTAAAAGGAAGTGAAAAAAGGAAGGAGGAAAAAATGAAAACTATAAAATTCTAAAGTAGAAACTAAACTAAAAAAAAAAAAGAGAAAACGAAAAACTGAACTGAGAGAAGTGAAGTCAAAGAAGCGAATCTATTTTTTTTTATTCTGTTATTCTCTTCACTCCTCCTTCTCCTCTCTTCTGGGTTTTAGAAGAGATAAATGTCTAAACTGGTGTGACGATGATGGTCAAGTAATTAAATGTTACAAACATACAACACAACACAACACATACACACACACACACATACAACATGTACAACTGAATACAGTGAAGTGAAGAATATTTTGTACATTTGTAGGAAAAAAATTTGTACATTGGTAGAGGAAAAAAATAAAAACAAAATAAACAAAATAAAAAAAACTGAGAACAAGAGAGAGAAAATTGTGTAAAGCAAAAATCTATTTAAAGAAAATAAAAAATTATATTTTCATGTGAAAAATTAAATTAAATTAAAAAATTATAAATAAATAAAATTCTAAATTTCACACATCTGTAGTTGAGAGTGGACTGAATAAATATCTTTTCACAATAAACATCACACACACACACACAAAACACGATACACACACAACACAAATTAAATGTAGAAAAGAAAATAAATTCGAATTTTTTTTTATTTTCCCCAAATCGAACACAAATTTTTCTTCATTTAATTTTGAATGAATTTTTGAACCGAAAAAAGAAAAACAAGGAAACTAAATAAAAAGGAAAAATCCTTCAGTGATAAATTATTTTTTTTCCCGTCTACAATTTTTGTCCCACCCAAAATTATCTTTGAATTTTTTTTTTCTTCTTCTTCTTCGTCTTTTTCTGCTTCGAATATTTTCAATTGATTTTTTTTTTCAATTAAATTAATTAATTAATTAATTTTGATTTCTGAATTAATTAATTTTTTCTCTTTCTTTTTTTTTTTTTAATTATTTAATTTTTTTTAATTATTTAATTATTTCTTCTTCTTTCTTTTTCTTCATAGTTTTGTTACTCAATTTAAATTAATTGTTTCAATAAGAAAAGAACAAAAAAAAAATGTGTGTGTGTGTGTGTATTTGTTTGTGTGTGATTGTGGTTTCTGGGAAAATTGTGTGTTTGCAATTTTTTGTTCTTCTATTTATTTAATTTTTCTTCATTTATTGATTGAAATTTTAATAAAAAATAAAAATGAAAACAGAAAACAAAAAAAATGTAAATATGAAAAATAAAAAGAAAAGAAAAAGAATAAAAAAACGAAGAGGAAAAAAGCAAAATGAAAAAATGTAAAGAAAAACAAAAGAGAAAAAAAACTGTTTTTCTTTAAATAAATCAACCCGAATGGCTCAAAACGTCGTCCAAATTTCACTATAACAAAAATCACGCCACACAAACACACAAACAGAGAAAACAATCAAGAGAGCGAGAGAGAGCACCAAACATTTTCCGAAATATTCTCAACGTTTTTTTAGCAAAAGAACGAAAAAAAAAAGAAAAAAAGAAGAAAATTCGTTGATGAAAACAAAAAAAATAAACCCTAAAAAAATAACAACAACAAGTAAAATGGAAAAACATAAAAGAGGAAATGTTACGGAAAATTCCTTTTGCCTAAACATAAAAAAAAAAAGAAAAGAAAAGAAAAAAAGGAGGAAGAGTTAAACGAAACGAAATGGAAAAAAAAAAAAAAAGGGCGCCAACAAATCGAAATCGAAACGAAAGGAAGAGTCAAAGTTTGATTTTCAAAAAAAGCGTCACGACGTTTGATTATCATAAATTATTTAAGAATCGATTTGTCGTCTTTTGTTTTTTTTTTCTCTCTTTCGTTCGGGTTGGTTGGAATTTTTTCTATTTTTTCATTTTTTTTTTTTTGTTTTTTCATTTTTCCTAGAAGGAAAAGAAGGAAAACACCGGAAAGAATGAAAAATATTCTGTACGAAAAAATAAATAATAAATGGATCACATCAAATTGACATCAAACTGACATGACTTTATTTACACAAAATAATCACCGACAATTAATTATTAAAAAAAACTGTCACAAAATAAAAAAATTGAAAATTAAAATCAAAATAAAAAAAATAAAACAAAAACAAAATTTTTCCCATTTTTTTTTCTTATAAGAAACAGAAGTTTAATGTGTTGAGAGGGGGAGTAAGTAGGGGAGGAGTAGGAAATAGTGGAAGAAAAAAATAAATAATAATTAAAAAAGAAGAAGAAAAAAAAGAATCAGACACAGAGACGAGACTCAGAGTGAAAGTATAATTTTCTTCAGTTTTTGTCTGTGATAAATTATGTAATTTATAATATGAACAAAAAAAAAAACAAACTACAAAAGATGAAAAAAAAAAACAAAAGACAGAGAAAGATAGTAAGAGAAAGAGTAACACCAACAACAATATTTATTTTAGTTTGCTGATTTAATTTGTGTTTTTATGTGATTTTTTCAAGCACAACACAAAAAAAAAGAATAATAAAAAGTTTTCCTTTAAATCAAAGATTTAAACCAAAAAAGGACAAATAAACAAAAATAAAATAAAACTATTTAGTTAGGATCAGAACCGTCGTCAAGGTGAAGAAAACTCTTTTTATTTTGTATTTTTAGAAATGACACAATTTTATTTATTTTTCAAAATTCTTCTTTCTTTTTTTTTTTGTTTTTTATTAAAAATAATTTTGTTATTTTAAAAATTCATAAAAATGTAAAAAAACATTTTTTTTTTGTAAATGCCACGTTCGATCATTCAATATTTCATGAAATAAAAATTATATTTACATAAAAAAAAAATTATCATTTAAATACAGAAATGTAACAAAAAAAAAAACTATCAAAGGTCACATTTTAATTTTACAGAAGAAGAAGAAGAAAAAAAATATATAAAAGAAATAAATAAAAAAAATTCAAATTTTGTCGACTGTAAAAGAAGAAGAAGAAGAAGACGAAGAAAAACAACACACTGAATTTAGCACAGACACTTTTTTTTTTCTCTAACAAATCGATTTTTTAATTATTATTTTTTTTTTTACATTTTTCTCATTATATAAAATTATTTATTATTTTATTTTGTAACAATTTATATTTAACACAATTTTATAAATAAAAAAAAATAAAAAATTTTAACAAATCAAATATTCCTTTCTCTTTCATTCTTTCATATTTTTTTTTTACTTTTTCTTCTTATATGAAAAAAGCAAGAAAAAAAAAATGCAAGAAAAACAAAAACAAAAAAAAAGAAAATAATTTATTTTTTTTTTACTTAAGAAAAAATACCTTTAATTATTTCTTTCTTTTTGTTACATGCGAACACGACTAAATTTAAATCGAAACTAACGAAGAATGATGAAAAAAAAAAGAAGTTAAAACAAAAACCACTCTTCGACTCTTTTACATTTTTTTTTCTCTGTTTTTCGCTAAAAAAAAACTTTTACAGAGAAAACAAAAATATCAAGTAAAAAAAAAAAAGTAATAACCGTTTCACGAAAAATTACGATGTTGTTGTGAAAGTATTCTGGTATTAAAAATACAGAAAATTAGATTTTATATAATAAACGCGAATCACAAAAAAAAAAAAATTGTAATTGTATGAAAGAATCAAACACACACACACACATCAGCACACACACACACATCAGCACACACACACATCCATACACACATACACTTTCATAGAACAAATGTATGTATTTACCTTATTCGCGTTTTATTTATTTCATTTGTTTTTGTTGTTTTTCTGTGTTTTACTTTTTGTTTTTTTTATTACACAACGATAGAAAAATATTGATAAAGTATTTGTAACATGTGCTGAATTATGTGTATGACTACGTTTTATAAAATCTGCGTCACTTTATCGATTCATACATTTCTCTGTAATATGAACAAAATGTTAAATTGTTTAAGGGGAGTCAGGATTATTCGTTATAACTAGGTAATTATATATTTTTTTTTTCTTAATTGTTATTTAATTGTTTTTCATAAATTTCGTTTATCCTATTTAAAAAGTATTATAATTAATGAGGTTTCTAACGAAACTTGTTGTAACGAGTCTTTTATAATTTAAGCTTCGCGATAGTAGATGGCAGCACGTGCAACTTTTTTTTTCCAGAAAAACTGAATCTTTTACTAGTAACGTTTTTATTATTAGAATTTTTTTAAAACAGACATATGCAATAATCACTTCATGTGAAAACTAACGGACATATGCAATAATCAATAATCTTCATACTATTAAATTAATTAATTAATTAATTCATATTATTAAATTACAGGCGAAAAACCTTATAAATGTACTTTTTGTGTACCAACAAAATATTATCCTAAAAATGGAAAATATTATTTACTCTTTGTTTAATATTCAAAACCACAATTTTTACTAATTAAATTATATTCCAAATCTAAATTATCGACGTAAAATATTTTTTCACACACTGAACCAAAATTTCTCTCGATACATGTTTTTTCATATGACCATATATTTCTGGCATCTCAAATTTTGATTGGCTTAAATTTTAAAAATTTCATTAATTCCTTTTTCAACATAGGGTGGTCCAAATAAAAAAATTATTTATGCTTATTTAAAAATTTTAGCATAAAACACCATGATATATTTTTTAGTAACTGATAAATCAATTAAAAAAAAAATTGTAAATTAATGATGATTTCTGTTAATTTTAAAATGAATACAGATTTTAGGTTTTTTAATGAGGACCACCCTATTGTGCAATATTCTTTTCAATAGTTTTTAGGCTTTAGTAAAATGTCAGCGCAGGAAGTTATGTTTTTTTCAGATATTTATTTTTCAGGTGTTTTTTTTTCATCAGTCCATCACTGATGGCAAACTTGCCCTTTTAAAAGGGAAGTTTAATAAAAAGTCCATCACTGATGGCAAACTTACCCTTTTAAAAGGGAAGTTTTATAAAAAGTTTATCGCTGATGGCAAACTTACCCTTTTAAAAGGGAAGTTTTATAAAAAGTCCTTCAAAGAAGGCAAAAAGTCCATCAATGATGGCAAAAAGTCCTTCAAAGAAGGCAGATCTACCCTAAAAAATGGGAAACTTTTAAAAATAAATAAAAGCTCAATTAATATTGAGTCAAAAAAAATAAAAACGGTCATGGTTGGCCAAAATAAAAATAAAAAAATAAATTTGGATGTGGTTGTCCAAATTTATAATAATAATAAATTAAATAATATAAAATTAAGAGGCGGTAGCGACAAGCGACAATAATGTCGCTATTGTTGAAGAAAATAATGAAATTCAAATAATTAACTGCGTAAAAGCAGATTTCCCTCAAACGGGGTCCATGTACCGGCATAGCCGTTACAGCTTTATTATATTCATTCATTTATGATGATGATGAATGGAATAATCAAATTATGAACCAAATAATAATTGATGGTTCCAAAATATATCAAAGATCATTTAATCTTTTAAAAGATAAATCAGAAGATGGTTTTATCTCAGCAGACCAAGTTCTGTGGAAATGGCACTGCACAACAAAATATTAAAGATATAAATAGAGAATATGATATTGTTTGTTGCAGAAAATGTAAATAATATTGAATCAATAGAAATAATTGATCAAATTGAAGAGTCAGACGACTCAACAGAATTTTTAAATGAATCAATAGAAATTGATGAAATTCATAATATTGAAAAAACTGAATCAGTTTTAATATCAGAAAAAAAGTTTATTTATAAAAATGTAAAAGAAGGAATAAAAATTGCTTCTGAATTTTGTAAAAAAAATGCCCGATAGAAAAAATTGTATTTATTAAGGGAAAAATTGTCAATTAAAAAAATCAAACAAAAATAAAAATATAGGAAATAAAAATTTATCGGAAAATGATTTGCGATTAAATCAAATTTCAATAGAAAATATTGAAAATATTTAAGAAAAAATAGTAGAAGAAAAAGATTCTGAAGAATTTAGAAAATATTTCTGAAAATATAGAAATTCAAGATCAAAATATATTACAAAAAATTGAACAAAATATGGAAAGTATTTTGGAAGAAAATATTTCAGAAGAAATTATTGAAGAAAATATAGAAATTATAGAAAATACAGAAAATCTATCACAAAATGTGATAGATAATATACAAAATTTAACAGAAAATATTTCAGAAAATGAAAAGGAACTTTTTCCAGTTTATAAAATAATAGAAAAAAAAAAGAATACAGAGAAATTATTTTTTTGTAATATTTGTGAAAAAAGCTTTTCAACAAAGTTTGTTTTACAAAGACATTCTGAAACACAAAAGAAACCACATAAAAAAAAAAGAAAATGATTGTAAAATATGCAAGAAAATATTTAAAACACATAGTAATTTAAACGAACACATTAAAAATATTCACGAAAATAAAAATGAAAATAATGAAAAATGCGACAAATGTAATAAAGAACTTAAAAATAAAAAATTATTATCGCAAAACTTAAAAACATATTCAGAAAAATTATTTCAATGTGAACAATGCAATAATAAATACAAAACATTGGAACATTTAAAAAGGCATTTACAAAATCATTTAAAATAAATGAAATTAAAAATAAAGGAAATGAATTAAATTTAGTTTTATTAAAATGATAAGTTTAAAAAAATATTTATTATAAATAAAATATTTTTGGAGTACGATTTAGACTCACCTCCTCGTTGGTGTACTCTGGGTAATAACGCTAAGAAGTCTTGATAATGTTTGTGTGAATGTTAAATAAACTCAACATGTAAAACTTAAAATCTTTATAACCAACACAGTGTTGACTCTTAAAATTTGTTACAGGGTAACAAAATAAAATTTAAAAGTGTACCAAAAAATGGGAAAAAAAAATCATCGTCTTTTTATCACTTTCAATTTATTTGATACATTTTATATATGAACAAACACTTTCTATTTATTTATTTTTTAATCATTAAACAAATATCAAGAAGAAGAAAATAGTCTTACAACAATTTTGAACAAAGTCACAAAGATAATTCATAATGATGATTTGTTAGTTAGTTAGCTCAGTTACCAAAAAGTAAGAGAGAGAGAGAAGTAAATACTGAGCGAAAGAAAAGTGCACAAAAATTATGATTAAAATTTAACTTGATTAAACTTTTTTCATTGTAGAAAGATGAAATTCACAATCTAATTAATAAATACAAGAATCAAACCAAAACCGAATTTCACAATAATTTTAAGTGACAATTTATGAGAAATTAAAGTCAGATCAAGTTGAGTCACCGACAACATTTTAAAATCAGATTAAAATTTGGAATCAGGGAATTAACTTTTATGATTACAAGATTGTCTGTCTGGTTCTCTAAACAAAAATATAAAAAAAGAAATAAAAAGAAAATTGTTAAAAACAAAAAAAACCAAAATGAAGAAAACTTCATGATGAACATTAAATTAATTAAATTTTTTTTATCTAGCACAAAAAAAAAAATCAATAAACTAAATTTATAATTAAAATACGACAATAGTTGAATTTCTTATCAAAACTTTATCGAAAATGTAAAATGTAAAAATGTAAAAATAAAAAAGGTAAAATAAAGGTCGGGGGAGGAACTTCACAAAACGTAATAAATAATTGTAATATTCCATGTCAAATTTATTTTCTATGATTTTCTGTGTACACATATCGAAAAGCAATAAATATAAATTTTTTTTTTTTTTCTTCCATTTTTTTTTTTTTTTGTTTTTGAATATAATTAATAAATAATTAATATATTTTTTTTATTTTATATTTTTATGTATTTTTTTTTTAATTTTTCTTTTTTAATTAATAAATTTTTGTTTTTTTTTTTTCATTATTTATTTATTTATTTTTTGTTTTTTTTTTCTTTTTATCAAATCAATTTTATGAGAGTAAAAATTATTTCGCAAGATTTTTTTTTCTTTTTTAATTTTTAATTATTTTTTTTTATTTAATTTTAATTTATTTTCATTTCATTTTATTTTATTTTATTTAATTCACTGTAATTTTTCACCTTAAAAATATGTTTTTTTTTTCCTTTTAAATTTATTTTTATTTTAATTTTATTTATTAGTTAATTTCTTTCGTCTCCACTTTTACTTTCTTCACATTTTCCTCGTTCGTTTTTTTTTTATTAAAAAGAGAACAAAAATAAAAATAAAAAACAATTTTTTTTTCTTTTATTGTAAATTTTATTTCATTATTTTATTTTTTTTTTTGTTTGTTTGTTTTTTTTTTTTTCTTTTTCAATCAATTGCAAGACTAAAATTCTACTGTTTTTTTTTTCTTTCTCTGCAATGAATTAATAATAATTAGGTAATTAAGAATAATCATAATTTATGTATTACACTTTCTTTTTTTTTTTTTTTATTAAATGGAAGAGATTCTTAACAATCTATTTTTTTTTTATTTGTATATTTTATTTTGTTGTTTTTTATTTTCATTTTTTTTTTTTACTCCAAATTTAACTTTTTTTTTTTTTTTTTATTTTTAAATTTATGTAATTTTTTTTTTTTTTTTGTTTTATTTTCATTCTTTTTTTTCATAATTTAATTTAATCTTTAAATTTTTTAATATTAATTTTTTTTTTATTTACAAATAGGCGAAAAGAATAAACAAAAAATATGTATGTATAAAAAATGAGAACGTTAAATATATTTTGTGTAAAAACAAAAAATGTTCACGTCAAAAGAAACATAAAAACAGAATAAAAAGGAAAAGTAAAATGTATTTACAACAATTTTTTTTGTTTTTTTGTTTTTTGTGGAGAAATATTTTGAAAACCATTTTTGTTTTTTTTTTGGAGAGAATAAAGATACAGATTTTAAAAAGGATTTTTCCTTTTTCCTTTTTTTCCAAAATGCAACAAATAGATAAAAAGAAAAAAATGTTACAACACAAACAAAATAAAACACAAACTGGGATAAGGCGCATTGAAGCTTAATCAACTTTAATTAATAAAATTTTTAAAAATGGCAGCTTTCATTTCATTCCCTTTTATTTATTTATTTTTGTAAAAAATTTAAATTAAAGTCGTCGATTAAGAACCAAAAATGAGAAAAAAGTAAAAGAAAATTTTTGTTTTTTTCTTGTGAAAGAAATTTACGTTTATTACGAAAACATTTTCTGTAACATAAAAAATAAATAAATCATTAAATCTATCTTTGTTACTTCATTTTGTTATTTCTTTGATGCATTTATAATTTATCTATTAATACTGTCAAATGTGTGTGTGCGTTAATTACATTGTTGTTTTTAGGTTGTGTCAAAAAAAAACTTTACAAAAAAAATCTCAAAGAAGTTTACCCGTGTTTATAGGAGACATTTTTTATGGAGAGTTTTTATTATTTTTCATAAATTGAACAGAAAATGCTTCGCTTTTAATTTCTTTTGTTTTGTCTTTTTCTTCTTTTCTTTTCTTTTTCATTTATTTATTTGTTGATATGCAGTTTTTTTTTTAATTTATATCCTTCTCTTTATTTCTCTTCATTTACCATTCTTTGTTTTTTTTTTAATTATTTCTTTTTTTAAATATAAATATTAATACTTATTCATAACTAATTAATATAAATTATTTAAAACAAATGACGATTTTTATTTTATTTTCTTTTTTTTTTTTTTTAATTTATTTTAATTCTTAATTTTCTCTTCTTTCTTTATTTATTTTTTTTTATCCTTCTTTCATTTAATTTAATTTGATTTAATTTTCATTTTTTTTTTATAAATTGTTTAAAATTTAAATTAAATAATTATAATAGGAATTATATAAATGTTTACATAAATTAAAACGCAATTTTAAGTAAAGTTAAAAAATATAAAGCAGTTATTTTTTTTATAGTAACTAGTTAACTACTAAAATTAATTATACATTTTTTTATTCTCAATTTTATCTTTTTTTTTTTATGTTAAAAATTTTTATGTTTTTTTTTTTAAACAGAAAAAAAATATGAGAAAAATGAAATAAATAAAAATAAAGGGAAAAAAAAAGATTAAATTTTTATGAATCAATTCCAATAAATGGGAGGGGGAAACATCGTGATTCTTAAATTTTCATTTAATTTCGTTTTCGTTTTCTTTTTTTGCTCGAATAAAATGCATCGCATATAAATACGGCAACACTGTAAAACGTAAAAATTGGAATGGTGTTGCATTAATTAAATTTTTAATTTTTATTTAAGCAAAAAAAAAATGACTTTTAAAGAAAAAACTGAAAAAAAATTTTGGAAAAAAAAAGAAAAACAGCAGCACATCCGAAACAAAATAAAAAAGAGGAAGTCAAAAATAAAATCATCAACTTAACGTGTAAATCTAAAAACGAAAAAATTAAATTAAAACAAAAATCGGAAATAAAATTATTTTTTGACATTCCTCTTTCTTTCTCACTCTATCTCTCTCTCTCTCTCACGCTCACCTTAACATTATGTATTTTTTATATTAATTTTTTTTTTGTTTATAAGAAAATGGAAACAATACAAAAAGTTTTTTTTTTCTTTTTCTTTATTCAGTTTAGGTAAAATTTAATTTAATTATTTATTTATTTTTTAAGTATTTTTATTGGTTAGATTTTAATTTACTTTTCATTTTTTTTTTTCCTTTAGATTATTCCTTAAAAATAGTTGAATGCTTTAAGATTGAATAATACAAATTGTTTACTTTTTTTTTTGACATTTTTTTTTAAATTTATTTTTTTTTTTTACGAGATTCAATTTGATAAAAAGGGGCAAGAAGTTAATTTATGAAAGGCCATTTTACACTTTTATAAAATATTTATTAAAAAAATTAAAATTAAATTAAAACAATGATCAGCAAGAATACAATTGTTTGGCTCAGAAAAATATTTTTGTTCTTTAAGAACAAAAAAAAAAAAAAAAAACTTAAATTCTAGAAAAATTTCAATGCTAATCAAAAAAAAATCAAAAATGTGTGTGAAAAACAAATAGAATCAAAAATACTGATAATTTTCTCCCGTTCATGTTGTGGATCGTCACATAAAATATTTTTTACATCATTTATTTTATCTAAAAAAAAAAAAAAAAGAAGCAAAGAAAAATAAAAGAAAGAAGAAAAAACACAAAATGTTGAAAAGTGTAAAAGGCGCTTTAACTCTTAGATTAAATAATTCGATGTCCGAGTGTCAAAGTCAAGTCAATATTCTAAAAATGTCATTTTTATATCAAAAATTCTGTTATTTTTTTTATGTCTTTTTTTTATTTTCTCATCAATGGAGAATCAAGGAAGGGGGAAGGGGGGGCTGTGGGTGTGGTGGGCAAGGTTGATGTAGGTTAGGTATGAGAATGCGTTACTATTTTTTTTTTATTTTTCATTTTTTCATTAAAATTTTTAATTCAATTTTTTTTTTTCATAATTTTAGTTCTAAATATTTTTTTTCTTCTTTTGTATTATTTTAATTATTAAATTTTCGCAATTATACAATATTATCGTAATTCCTCCAAATAAAAAAAAAACTTTGAATTTCATTTCTTTATTTATTTATTTATTTAAAGTTTTCACCAGTTTTCAGAGAGGACAAAAAAGGTACTTTCTTAAAACGGGAAGAGGGACTTAACAATAAATACAAAATTAATAATTTTTTATCATTTTTTTTTTCTTTTAAAAAAATAAAAAGTACTAAAAAAAAACGTCTAGTTTGATGAAAAAAATTTTAATTCGTTTTTAAAATTTTTTCTCTTCCAACAATAAGAAAACTTTTCTCTCTCTCTCTCTTCACTGGCACACTTGTACCAATATTAAAAAAAATTCTACTTTATCGACAATTAATCAAATTTTTTTAAATAAATTCAATTTTTCAAAAATTTTCAATAACAAATGAAGAGGAATATTTTTATGAAGAAAATTAAAAATAAATAAAAATGAAAAATAGAGAAAAAGTTGAATTAAAAACATTTGTATAGATTTTGCTTAGATTCTATAATTTACTTGCATTATAAGTGCATAGATTAGATCAAATACGTGGATACAACCAAAGTGAAATGTCTTTTAAATTGTTATTGTTGTTAAATTTATGTTAACGTTATGTATAAAAAAAATTAATAAAAATACTAAATTTATTGTTTCTTTGTTTTTCCTTTTCATTTTTATTACAAAAGTAACAATTTTATGAATTTATAAAAAAACTATTTTATTGATTCAAAACAAAAATCTTACAATTTATTATTATTTGTTTAAGAAAAAAAAAACAGGAAATAAATTAAATGAGTAACGGCAAATTATAACGTCTGATAAGAAAAATTCATTACCAACTTAAAAATAACGAATAATCGATAAGAAATATTCGAGATTTTATTTAAATGATTTAATTAATGTCGATAAAGTAGAAATAATTATTATTAAATATTTAGAAACACACCGGTTCGCGTCACATCATTTATATTTCTCTTATATTTTCATTTTGAAAAAAAATTTATTACATTTAGTAGGCGGTATATTTTTTTCTTTAATTTTTATTCTTTAATTTTTAATTTTTCTTTTTTAATTTTATTTTATTTTTTGTTTTATTTTTTTATTTTTTGTTTAGGTAGAAAAAATTGTTCCTACCCTAATTTCTTATAATTAATTGTTCGTTTAAGTTTCTTCTATTCTTTGTTTTATGTTTTTTGTTGCTTTAAATAAACTTTTTTTTCACACGGCTCTTTAAGAAATAAAAGTCAATTTGGGGTTACCATTTATTTAAAATTTAACGCAAACAGAAATAAAATCTTTGTTAAATTTAATAATTGCCTGATGAGAAAAAAAATTTCGTCTAGAGAAACACTAAACTTTTGAGACAATTTGCTCAATTTGCTTTTTTTTTTATTTTTATATTTTTAATTTTTAATTTATGTTTTTTTTTGTATATTTTAATTTATGTTTTTTCTTTTATTTGAATTACCGAAACGTCAAACAACTACAGTTAATAATAATTATAATAATAAATTATTAAATTTACCGTACATATTAACGCCAGCGAATACGCGGTATAGTCTAATACTTTTCTCATTTTCTTTCTTACCTTCTATTAAATTCCGATTTTATAGCTAAAAATAAATGAAGAAAAATAAAGAAAAATTAAAAATTTATGATTGAAACATTTTCATAGACATCATTCAAACGTACCATCTATTATTTCTTGTTTTGCTTTAGTTATTTCCATTCGCATTTCTCGTATTATATCAGCCTTAAATGTGTCCAAGTCAGCTGGAAGTGGAAGTGATAAGCCATCTCCGTTTACTTGCTATAAATATAAAAAAAAATGGAATAAGTGAAATAATTGAAATATAATTTCCATCTCCATATATGGTCACAAGAATTCTTCGCTGTTTAAAAATTAAAAAACAACCAATACAACACAAAAAGGAAAACGCAAAAAAAATTGTAAGGCAAAAACAAGTTAAAATAAAAAAAATTTACTTTTAAAATAGTTTCTTCACTAGCACTTCCAAAACGTTTCCTTAGTGGTCGTGGTGATTCTGGACCACTTGTACTTACAGTATTACTGATCGTTCCAGCTGAATTTATATTATTTCCAACACTTCCACTTCCTAATTTATGTGGTAATGTATTTGATTTTTCCCAAGGTCGTTGACGTGCATTTTGTGGCTCTTCACTTGGTTCCGGCTAAAATTAAAATTATATTTTCATTATTTTATTTTGTAAGAAAAAAATTTGTATTGTTTTTGTTCTATTGAACAAATGGTTATTGCCTTACTTCTTTTTTCTCTACTTGTGCTCTTCGTCTAGCTAATGTTTTTGCCATCTCATCCATCATAGAAGCCATGCCTGTACTAGATCTACCTATAGTTCCATAATTACCACTACCACCACTGGATGTACTACTGCCACTATTTTCTGTTGGTGGTGGAGTTGTTTTTTGATTACGTTTTAATTTTGCATTTTGTAATTGTGCTGCTAAAGAATTCATATCAAGTCCTTCTGGTTTTGATGATGATAGGCCACCCATTGGAGGTGGAGGAGGGGGTGGCGGTGCACCACCACCACCTAAACTAGGTGCTGCTGGCGGTATAGCTATTGGTTGTATTTGTGGTGGTGCTATATTAAATCCAGTATTAAATGCTGGTGGTGGAGGTGGAGCTTGTGGTGGGCCAGATAATTGTGGAAGTGGTATTGGCTAAAAATAAAAGAAGTACAGTTTAATTTTTCAATTCTATAATTACAAAAAAAATTAATTTACCGGTTGTGGTGCATATTGACTGGGATTACCGTAACCACCACCAGATGAACCATTAGTTTGTCCATAGTTTGGTGGTGGCGGACCAATTGGTGGTGGTATTACTTGTGGTCCATAAACACCCACACTATTATTACTTGCTGATGTTGGTAATCCAACAGATGACGCAGATGATGCTACATATATTGGACCATTACTATGCTGTTGTAATTGTTGATTAAGACTTTGACTTGAATTGGATGAAACATAAATTGGCTGATTGTATTGTGGTAAACTCTAAAAAAAAAAAGCAAAATGTGAGTTAATTTAATTTTGTTCCTGATTCTGAATAAGCAAAACAAACCTGATTAGATCCATAGGAATTTTGACTTTGTTGTTGTGTGTATGATTGTTGTTGTTGATAAGGTACTGGACCACTAACAACACCTACTCCTCCACCACCACTCGCACTATTACCAACGCCACCGCCACCACCGCTACCAACACCATTATTAGATTGTGTTTGGGGTGGCAATCCAACTTGTTGTGTACCAGCTGAATAAATTGGCGGTGCCATTGACATTGGTGGTGGTTGTGGTGCTGGCGGTGCACTACTTGTACGATGATGACCTTGTGGTGTTGGCGGACTTTGTGGTGTATTTTGTGGATTTTGTGATGTTGGTGTTTGTGGTGATGGTGCTGCTGGTGTCATCTGTTGTTGTTGTTGTAATATAGCAGCATCTTCACGTGTCATTGTTCTATAACCCATATCTTCTTCATAATTTGTACCATTACCAGGAAGTGGCGGTATTGATTGAGCCACACGTCCACTTAATACCTTTTTATAAAATAAAATAATATTTTGATTCCAATTAATAAAAAATTAAATCATTTAATTATGGTGTTGCAATTAAAAATATTCCTACGCTTTATTTACATTTTAAATTAATTTTGGTTAACTAAAATGGATGTCACAAAACATTTTAATTGAAATTTCTTAAAGAAGAAAAAAATGAACAAAAGAATCTAATTGAAAAGGGAGTAACAAAAATTTAAGAATTACTTAGAATTGTTGTGAAACACGATATTGAAATTAAATATTTAAATAATAACAATGACTTAATATTGGACAACCCTAATCACAACAAAATTTACTTAAAAATAATAAAAAATAAAAAAAAAATTCGCTTTATAAATTTTTAATCTTTAAATTAAATTCAATTTGATAAATAAAATAAAATAAAGTTTCCTTACTTCCAATGAATGCATCATAGCTCTAGCAAATGCTTCTGCATCCTGTTGACTTGAAAAATTTAAACCATATACAAATTTTGAATCACGCCATTGATGAAATGTTGCTGTTGCCTGATTATATTTTAAACCTTTTAATATTGAACAATTAATAACAACTTCATGATCTTGTAATTTTCTTCCAACAACACGAAATGTATTATTTTGTTGATGATGATATATTTGGACTTTACTAAGACCAGATGAACTACCTGATGGTACCCATTTTTTTTGTATATCATCATATACCATCACTGATGCTCTTGCACCTATAATACTCTGTTCACTGTAATGGAAATAAACAAAAAAAATATATATAAATTAGAATTATTTTCAATTAGATTTTAAATTATCTTTAAATTTATAAAAATATGATAGAGGAATAAATCCATATGCTGAAAAGTTGTAATTAGACATCTCTGTATTTCTCAAACCAATTTAAATCCAAACAAAATAAATGTGACGAAATTGATTTGTGAAAAAAAAAAAATTTATTAAAAATTTAGAATTTTTATTTTTCATTTATTCTGAAAATTTTACCATTTTTCTACGAATTCTTTTTTTAAAAGAAAATCCCATAAATAAATAGATAATTTTTCTTATCTCTATCTTGATGTAACTTTTTTTTTTAACTTGCAGGGAATTTCTATAATAAATATTGACAGTTCACAATCGTAATAAATATTATTAGATAAATGCAATCGAATAAAATGTATTAATATTGTCGTCTTCTAAGAAATAAGAAATAATATTCAATAAATAAAGTTTCTGTTGATTTAATTTATTTTTAAGTTTTTACTGATAAGAATTAATTGAATTCTGTTGAATTTTTTCGTTTTTTTGTCTTCAAGGAAAGAAAACAATTTTTTCTGTGTTGTAAATTAAAATCAATCAATATTGTTGTGTTTTTTTCTCTCTCTCTCTCTCTTCTCTTTTTATCCAATCAAATTAAATTCTGTTAAGACAAAAATAAAATAATATTTAAGATTTTCTTAAATTATTCTCCGAACTAACTTTAAACTGACTTTAACTTTAATGATTTCCTTTTATTTTTTTTTTATAAAAAATTATTTTCCCCCATTTTCTTGTATTTTCTTAAGGTTGAGATTTTTTAGAGAAATCAAATCAATTTAAGGGAAGAAAAAATAATTCAATGAATTTATGTAAAAAAAAAAACCTAATGAAAAAAGTTAAAAGTAATTTTATAAGAAAAATGATTTTTAATCAAAATTCATTCATAAGATTGCAACAAGCCAACAAACAACAGAATAAAGAACAAAGAATAAATTTTCATTTTTTTTATTTTAAAATTAAAATTATTATTTTCTTTGTCTCCCCCCTTCTACTCCTTTTACCCTAACCTATTAATTTATTCTTCTCTTTCATCCAACAAAATCAAATCTTAACTTTTTTTTTCGTTTTGTACTTATTCTGAAATATTTCTTCTTATCACAAGAAACGACAGCAACAACAACAACAATAATAATATTAATTAAAATAATAATAATAATGCGTTCACAGAGTGTTTTATACTAATTATGTATACATATTTTTAAATGTGTTTGTCTGCGCCATAATAAGTGTGTGTGTAAGCATTTTAATAAAAAAAAAAAAAAACAAAAATGTGAAGAGTGAAGAAAAAAAAAACACTGGACTAATAAAAAACAATAATTATTATTTTGCTGATTTAAATGAAATTGTTTGAAGACAAAAACAAAAAAAAAAAAATTAAATATTTGTATATAAGTAACAACAACAATAATAATAAACTCTTAAGAAAACACAAAACACAAATGCACACTCATTCACACACACACTCACAGAAACCCCACAAGTACTGGATAAACATTTTTGATTTTACACAACTGTACACATTTGACACTTACGCACATACACACACACACACACACACACACTTTGACACTTACACACAGTAACACAAAAGTATATGCTAATAAACATTTTTGAGCGAATTGAATCATCATCATCATAATAATAATTGTTAGAAAATGTCTGATTTCGTGTTAGAAATGTTTTGAATGAAAATTAAGAATTAATTAAGTATAGTTGACGTTTGTTTAAAGAAAGTAAGAGTGCGTGTGTATGAGGTAGAGAGAGAAAGAGGGACAGAAAATACTGTAGGTATTTTTCTATATTTTGCGTAATATTAATCAATCAAGAGATAACATAAAATAAAAAATTTAATTTCGAGGTTGGTCAGCACAGGAGAGACAGACAGACGACGCGTTACTGACACAAAATGTCACAAAAAAATAAAAATAAATTATGCGTTACTTTTATTTTTAACTGAATAAATTAAAATAAATATAAATAAAAATAAAAAACAACAACAACAACAAGATGAAAATTCTATTTGAATAAATTAAAAAAAAAAACTTATCAATTTAATTTTTTTTCAAGTTTTCAGTTTTCGTCTATTTCGTCTTTTTCTGTTTAATTTTGTTTGGTTGTGAAAGACAAAAAAAAACAAACGTTAATACAAAATTTCAGCAAAAACAACAACAACATTTAATAAAATTCCAATGCTAAAAATTGTGTTGAAGAGGATTTCTTAGAAGAATCAGAAGAAAAAGAGACGAAGAGAAAAAAAATAACAGAAGACGATAAAGAAGAAAAACAAAGAAAAAAATCCAAAATTCAAAAGAAACAAAAAAATGTTAAAGGTTAAATTTTTTTTTTGTCCACAAATTTAATTAAAATAAAAAATTTTTGTGTTTGTTTGTAAAAATTTAAATCTTGTGAGAATTTTTTTAAAAAAAATGAAGATAAACAAAAAAAAAATAAAAAAAAAAATACCTGCTCCAATAATCTTCCCATTTTCCTTCATCTTTCATGTCTTTCAATGACATTCGTTGTAAATCATCAATACTGTGATAATGATGTTCATAAATGCCACTACGTCGTTGATTTAAACGTTCATTTAAACGATTCAAACGACTCAAATTATTGTTCATAATATTATAAAATGGTAAATCCATTTTTAACTTCTTTTTTCTCCCCTTTTCCCCCTTTCCTTTAGTAACTTTTCCCTTTTTATCTATATTTCCCTTTCAACTTTTAAATTAATTTAAATTTTACGTTCATTTAAAATCAACAAACATTGGAATAAAAAAAAATAAAGGTTTGAAAAAGAAGAAAAATTAACAAATTTTCTCCTAATTAAAAATAAATTAAAAATTGTTGAAAAACTACAAACGAATAGAAAACACAATAGAAAATATTTATCAGCTGTTTGTGTTCGTTCTCTTTACAGATTAAAACTGAAATCAATACATTTTCTTCTTCTTCTTCTTTTTCTTCGGTTCGGTTTTCACAAATTTCACAAATATTTTTTGTTCATTCATTCGTTGAAAGTAAAATTACAATAAAAATTAAATGAAAAATAAAAAAAATTGTGTAAGAAAATTTTTCTTAAAAGAAGAAAAAGAAGTAAAACTGGTTTCACGAATTTTTAATTGTGATAACAACAACAACTATAAAAAAATGACACTTTGAAAAAAAATTCTTCCTTTTCTTAGAAAAAATGTTTTATTCAATTTTTTTTTTTAATTATTTGACCGAGACAAAAAAAAACGCAAACATAAAATTCTTTCGTTTAAAAAGTTTTTTTTTTTCTTAATTGAAATTTTTTGTGCAAAAAAAAACGGAAACGGGAACAATTTAAAAGAAATGAAAAATAAATAAATAAAAAATTAGAAGAAAAGAGAAACAACAAAAGAAAAAAGACATCAAGGCGCACAGGAGGCACACAGAACTAGAACCACAATTTATGCTTTTAACGAAATTAATTTGTATCCCTCCCGTCTCAAATTAATTCATAAAATCAATGCCGAATTTTTTCTTATTTAAAAACAAAAATTAAATTTAAGAACAAATGACGAAACAATGGACTTCTTTGCTTTATTTCTTTATTTTATTTTTTTTTTATTAACAAGAAAAAATTGTGAAATAAAAGAATTAAATTCAAAAAAAAAAACCGTCCACACACAATCAAATCACAAATACAACAAAACAAATAAGAAAAAAAAAATGTTAAAAAAAATATCACAAAGAGAGAGAGAGAGCGGGAGAGAAAGAGAGCCACTACACAGAGAACGAGAGAAATGAAATAAAATAAAATAATGAAAAACTGAACCAAATGGACTTTTAATATTTTATAATTTGTTCTTTATTTTTTTACTCCCAAGATATCTTTATTTATTTGGATATTAGTTGGATGCTGTAGTTAAACCTCAATATTGGATTTAATATGGAATTAAATGTAAATAAGAAGAAGGAGGAAATAACGTAGCGAGAAAAAAAAAACAAGAAATAAATTTAAAGTGGGTGTTGAGTGGTGAGTGGAAAAACATAATCAAAAATTATTTTATGAACTTCTTTATTTTTATTTCATTTTTTTTTTTTAATTTTGGAATCAAAGAGAAAAATTTATATAAAAATAGGTAACACATACTGGCTCTCTTATTTCTCTTGGTAAAAACGAAGAAGAGAAGAGACATTAAAAAAAAATTCTCGTGAGAGAGAGAGAGAGAGGAAGAGAGAGAATAAATTAATTTTCTTTAAATTGACGAGAAAAATGAAGACGATTTTGTTTTACAAAAAAAACCTTGTAATTGTTTATAACCGGTTCACTTGCATAATTCGGTTTGGTTAAAATAATGAAACAGCTGATTGAAATGCAGCAATTTGATTCAATTGAATCCAGCAAAAGAACTTCTAACAGTTCCTTTTTTTTTGACTATTCAGAAAGTTTTATCATTGAAGTAATCTTTCATCGATGGGCTAATTAATTTCTGATAATTAGATTCTCAAAGAGAAGTGAAGCGAAACGGAAAGTGAAACATAAATTGCAGCAACCAGTTGCAGTGGCAATCAAAATTATGCACCGTAAATATTGAAAAGAATTAAAAGAATAAGATGTTAGAATAAATAAGAACTTGGGGGTTTATTTGTCAGTTTTTTGATGTAAGAAACTTTCGTTATTTCCTCTCTTGATAAGAATTTTACTAACCCCTTTTTAAAATTGGATCTTCTTTCCACATCATGACAAATTACTCTCGTTTATCTTTCTCCTTTTGTATTTTTTTTCTCTCTTTCGACTTTTATTAAAAAAAATCTTATCCGTCATATGGTCAACGAATAAAAAAAAAGTGAAAATAGCGCAAAATTTAATCAAATAAAAACAACATGCTTCTCGTAGTCTTGTGTGGTTGCATATTGTGTGTGTGTCTCAATTACTTACTGCATTATAATCCATATGTTGCCTACCCTCCTTCTTCTTCTTAAAAATATTCATTTTTTTATGGATTTTAAGAAACATAAAACCAAAAAGGTTTTTTTTTTGAAAATGACTCAATCATCATAATTCATTTATAGGGCCGAAAAAGAAAATGTTATAATTGGCGATTTCGTTATTAAGTCAGAATGAAGAAGAGAGAAATATAATGAGAGAGAACCAATTTTTAAAAAAATGTGACATAGAAATATGGTCAATTATTAACCATTTCAATATTTCACACATTTTTCTGTTGTCACATCTTCATCTTCTACCTCCTCCTTCTCGTCTTCTTTTCTTCATTTTCATAAGTTAAACAATTGCAACACGCAATTAAGTGTTCACAAAAAAAATTTGTGTAAAATATTTCACAACCGAAATTTAAGTCGCCCGGTTTTTTTTTGTCAACAAGAAAGAGAGAAAGAGAAAGGTATAAAGAAGGTAAGAAGATTATTGTCATTTAAGAAAAGAAAAAGATCCAGTTCAAATTCTAAATCCACTAAAATGAAATTTCTGACAGAGAAATTCAATTCAAAAATTTAAAGAAAAAAAAAATCTTAATAAAAAACTTACAAAAAAATGGGAACAAATCCCAAAGAAAATAAAGAAGAAAAACAAACCAGAACTAATTAAATCAAATATTTTATCAGCTTGCTTCATCTCTCTATCTCTGTCTCTTTCTCTCTCCATTTTTTTTCTCACAAACTTCTTAACAAAAACAAAATCAAAATTTTCATTAAATAACAAATAAAAAATATCTTTCTAATGAAAAGTTTAAAATCCGAATTTTATAGGAAAAATAGAAAATTATTTTAAAAAAATAATAACAAAGGAAAATCTTTATAAATTAATTATTACTGTCTTCCAACATTTCTTATTTTTCCTTATTTTATCTTTTTATATATATTTTTTTTGTTTTGTTTAAAATACAATAACAACAACAACAATAACCTACAACTAAAAAAAATAATACATACATAGAAGAAACAAGTTTTTGTGATAAATAAAATAAAGAAACAAATGAAATAAAACTACAAATAATTTTTTTTTGTTATATCCGCTTGCTGCATTTTTCAAAGTAATTTTCCTGCATTGTATATGGATGTGTGTGTATGTTGCATATTTGGGTAGTTGTGTTGGGTGTTTGTGTGTGTGTGTGTGTTGTATTGCGAACAGAATTGATAATCAAATCAAATCATAAATAAAAGAGAAACAATATACTTAATTTTAAAATTTGATTTTATTAAAGTTTTTTTTTCTCTTACAAAAACAAGGAAAGTTATGAGAATTATTTTACGATTTTCAATTTTGTGACGTCATTCTAAATTTAGGGATAAAGACGAGAGAAGTAAAAGACAAAAAGAAACGGTAGTTTGAATTTAAAAGGCAATAATAATATTTCTTCTTCTTCCTCTTCTTATTTTTTTCTTGTATTCTTTTGTGCAATAAAAATAAATCCACGTTGTTTAAGTTTTGTTTTGTGTTATTTCTTTCTTATTCAGTCATTTAAGGCACCCACACATCCGCACACACACACACACACTAATGGCAGTGTTGTCCAGTCAAATAAGGTCAGTTAACCAAAAAAAAAAATAAGCAACTTTGATTTTATTTTATTTTTTTATGGTAAAAATTTTTCATTATGTTTTTTCTCTTTCACACTTTGGCTTTTATTTTCATTCTAAATTTTATTTAAATTTTTTTTTTATCCTAAAGTTATGTTTCTAATTTTTGTTTTTTTTTTTTTTTTTATCAAATTTCATAATATTATTATTTTGTTTGTAAAATTTTGGTAGATTGTTGTTATTGTTGTTGCCATAATAAAAAATTGAATGAAAGAAATAAAATAATTTTTTTTTTGTTAAAGTTGCTTTTACATTACATGTTTTTTTCTACGAAGACAAAATTTACATATTTGAAGTCACTTTATAATAAAAGTTATGTATATTCAAATTATTCGTTTAAATGTAAAAAATGATAAATGACACATTAAATGAGCGTTTGTTAATATTTGGGGGTCTGGTAGATTTTACTGCATTATCAAAACGTCAGAAAAGCAAAGACAAACGTTAAATTGTAAATTATCAGCTCTTATTCAGCTCTTTAGTAAATTCAATTCACAAAACCGAATTTTAAATGTGAACTACTTTACCATTAATGTCACATTACATTACACACTTCAAACTCTTCTAACATAAATACATACAATAAAATATGTACAATAATTAGGTATTGCAGATTCCGCTAAAAAAAATTACAAACTTCATTCTAACTGATAAATTAAAATTAATTTATAACAAAATATTCAAGAAAATATTAAAAAAAAAAACCACTAAACGATAAAAATTAATTGTAATCTGTTTTACCGACAATCACATTACTTTTTAATGTTTTTTTTTTTTGTAAAACAAAATCATTAATTGTTTTACGATAATAAAAATATATCCGGATGTCAACCGCATGTGTCAACACGTATAGTAAGAAAAAAGCAAAAAAAAGAAACATTTCAGGAAAGAAAAGATGATTAATTTTCTTTAAAAAAAAAATGTCAAAATAAAAATTCTTGTTGGAAAAAAATGTCTTAGAAAATGAAATGGAGAAAAAAAAGCAGGTATCATTATCTGTCAAGAAATGTCATTTATAAATCTTATTTTTATTTTTAAAGTCGATACAGATGAGGACACAATCAATTGTGCATTTCATGTAATTGTCAAAATTTATGTAACTCTCCGCTACCCCCTCTATTACATTCACTTAATAAAAATCCCGAGTAAAAAATCATTTAATGTAAGAAAAGAAAAATAGAAAAAATCACTTTGACGTGTGTAATTGACGTTATTATTTTATATCAAGTCAAAATGGAATTTCATATTCGCTTTTTATTTTTTTACTTTTGTACAATAATTTATTAAAAGAAATAAAAATACATAGTTATATAGAGAAAAGGTTAAATCCAGATCAGGCATTAATTAAAAATCGAAAATGAAAAAAAAAACAAAGAAATAAAATATTCGAAACAAAAGTAGAATTCACAAGAAGGAAAAATTGATTTTTTTTTATTTTCTTATAAAATTTCGTTTGAAATCGGTAGTAAATGTAACGTAACGTAACGTAACGTAAGGTAAAGATGTGCTTCTTCTTTTTTTCTCCAAAAACAAAAAAAAATCACATTAATTTAAATCGAACATTTTGTTTAAAGATTTAAGTCTGGGGGATTAACTGGACATTTATATTGAAGTGAAGGTTTTTAGATTCTGTTTTTTTTTTTCTTTCTTTCTTGAGGATGAATGATTTGTAAACTAGACGTCATCATTAAATGTAAATAATAAATAATGTTCTTAAAAATCCGATTATTTATATTTGTGAAGTTAAAATCAATTGAAAATACGGTAAAATACATTTAAATGGACCACGACTAATTGTAACATCATTCAAATTGAATCATATTCATTTTGAACTCATCTGATTTTGACCAATGGATTTTCTAACCGGTTGCAATAGAACATTTCACAATTGCATATTTAATTCCCTTGGATTGCATCAACTGACTACACCCACTCCATGATAGTTTCAGTTGATTCCAATTGGAATTAGTACATAATTCATTCCCCCCACTCCCAATTGTAATTTCCTTGATAAACAAATTGATTTTCTTAATCAGATCAAAAATACTATATTTCATTTACTCCACAGAAAAAAAATTTTATATAAAATATTCTTCATTGATTTCATGAACTTTTGACCCTAAAAATCTAAACTAAAAAACTTTAAACGTACAAAACCTCAAACGTTGCATAATTTTAAATCAGATAAATAATATTTCAAATCTATCTGTCATTCTCTCTCTCTCTTTCTCTCTCACACACACACACACCCAAGTAAACAGAATTTGCTCTTTAGGGTTTTCTAAATTGTGACAAAAGGTAGAAACGCGAGTGCCTTTAGTGACTTGTTTTTTTTTTTTAAATAAAAATTTCCATACAAAAAAAACGTCACCACGATTCAAACAACGAAAATCACATTTTACTTCAAACGATAGAAAAGAAAAAAAAAATAGAAAACGAAAAATAAAGAGGGAGATATAAAGATGGAGAGAGAAAGAGAGAAAATCTTATCATCAAAGTATTGACTTGACATAAATAAAATCACAAGAATCAAAAAAGGAAAGGCAAAAAAAAATTGTATAAAATTTTGAAGAAAAATAAAAAAAAAATAACAAGAGAAACAAATAATCGTGTGAATATCAAATATCGACAAGAAAAAAATAAAAGTATCCTTATCAAAATATCCTTTTTTTTTTTTCTTTTCTTCAATTTCTTCCAATTCCTAGTAAAATAGAAAAAGAAACAAAATTAGAAAAAAATTATTTAGGATTTGGCGGGAGTGGTGGGGTTGAGAAAAAATGAGTGCAGGGACGTCGGTAATCGTCATAAAACGATAAAAAATGATCAATTTCTGGCAAAGTTTAGAATGAACATGTAATGTCAACATTTATCAATTATTATGTGAATTCCCTCTCCTCCTAAGAATTAAATGAACTTTTTTTGCCTTTGTTCATTTAAATTTCATTTAATTTATTTCATTTTTTTTTATTAATTAATTTTCACATAATTAAAACATTTTCAGAAATATCCTGTAGCTTATTTAGTTCAGAAATAATTATGTTCTCGTTTAACTACAAACATTCGATCGAGGATTCACCAATCTTAAACTCAACACCTACAAAAAAAAACAGTTCCGTGTAAAAATAAAAAAAAAGTTCATGAGCAAATATATTTTGTGGAATTGTAGTACACAATCGGATGTACATTACGCATTTTTCAATCAATTTCAAAGTGACAATTTTACTACTCATAAATTTATTATCTTGTTTAAAACTCCCCTCTTACATATTTATTTATACCAATAAATTATTAATTCTAATTTTTTATCAAACTTTTTCTCTTAAAAAAAATATTTCCGAAATGTGACACTGGGAACTTTATAATTTCTAACCTTGACTTGAATATATCATGTCAACAACAACAACAATGCGTTTTATTATATTTTTATTAAATTTTTAAATTTAAAAAAAAAAAAACAAAAATATTTCTCATACGAAAAACAAATTACACAGACAACAACAACAAAATAGATTTTTTTGTTTTTATTTCATTTTATTGTTTTTTGTAGAAGTTGTTTTGTATCTTTTTGTTTTTTTTTTTGGTGTGTGCGTTAAGGGATATGACGTCACAACTGATATTTATATGACAGAATTTTTATAAAAAATATTTTATTTTTTGAAAAAAAAAAACTTTAATTAAAAATTGTGTGTTACAATAATTTTCTGTTTCAGTTGGTTCTTCTCTCTGTTCCATCTTCTTCTTCTTCTGTTTTTTTGTCCTGTTGTTTGTTGCTCTTCTCATCGTTTTTTTTTCATGTCTGTTTTTTTTTCATGTTCATGTTGTTGTTGTTGTTTGTTGTATTTTTTTATTATTTATTATTTTTTGGTATTTTATTTCACCTTTAAAAAAAATTAATTTGAACTAAATAATTCTTTTTTTTTTTTTTCTTTTTCTTTTTTTCTAAATGGTAAATTTTCGGATAATTCTCTTAATGTCATTTTTTTTTTTTGATCAAAATATTTTATAAATTTGATAAAAGAAAATTAAAGGAAAGTGAAATTTGTGCAAAAGATTTCCCACGAAATGTCATTTGCACAAAAAATGTTCAGAAATGTTTCAATTTTAGTATACTCTAAATTTAAATCAACAACCAAAAAAAGGGTGTTTTGTTATTCCTCCTCTCTTGGCTGAGAATTTTTATGAATATTATTTTTTTGTCAAGATTATGTGAATTGCACTCATGTACATTTGTCAGAAATTTTCACATTTGAGTCTTCCGAGAGAAATGAAATAATTTTTAGGTTAAAAAGAGAGAGGGGAGAGTGAAAGAAAGAAAAAAAAAATTCATGGGAGTTCTATTTTCAATTTTATTCCCCAAATCATTGTGTCAATAGTTCATGAAATTTGATATCATGATGATGGTTGTGCCGAGGGCACTTTGATTATATCCCTCCCACGGTGACTTAAGAACATGAACGTGTTTTATAGCGCATATGAAACTTTCATATAAATAAGCTTCGTTTTTTTTCTTTTAAAATGTCAATAACTGAATCTGAAAAAGTTTTATTAACCATAAAATAAATTCTGGATCACAGAATAACTCTCTAATTGTTCTTTTCTGTGAAAGGGAAATAAGGAGCTCCCTGAAATTAATTAGCAAAATCTATGTACAAACTAAATGATACAATTAATCTCATAATTAGCATAAAATTAAATAGAGAACAATTTTCTAATTTCCTATTATAGATTTCCATTGGTCGGTTCCAGAATGTCCATTTTATTCTTATGTGAATTTTCTCCAGTGACTAAATGACCATCGAGAGGTTAAACACTCGAAAATTATGCGCCCCACTGATTGCACATTTCAAAAGATTGCACAAAGATACACAAAGATTCGCAAAGATTGCACAAAGATTCTAGACACCCAAAAACAAAATTCTACAAAGAGAGAAAAATATTGTCATTTATATCATCCCAAATCTTCCAATAAATATTTAAACGTATTAATTTTTTTTTTGTCTCATAACGAACGGATAATTCCTCACCTTTTTTTTAATTAATTAAATAAAAAAAGAAAGAACAAAATCACAGTAAATGACTTTTTAATTAATTATTTATTAAAGTCCATACTTAAGTAACTTAATAGAGACATCTGTTTTATTAGATTAATACAATTGATTGATTGATTGAATTTTTGAATAAATTAGTTAAACATGCCTGCTCAATTATTATACTACAGACAACAACAACAACGAAAACAACAACAACAAAGTCATGAGATCAAAACCATTTTTTTTTGTAATTGAAAATTCCAAAACATATTTTATTCTGTTTCATAAAAAAGAAAAAACTTACGATGTTTGAACTCACGATTAGACTCTCTAAATTATAGTGGTCGTGATTTTTAACCCTGGATTATAGAATTTTTAAATATCGTGTTTAAATAATTACAATTATTTCAGTGACGACACTTATGAGAACTCAGGAAATTTTAGTTTACGTAAAGGACTAACAACAGTGTCACAACTAATTTCCAGTCTATATGTGCAATTCTGCAATCGATGAGATGATTTTTCATATGATTTTCTTTCAAATTTGGAAATTATTTTATAACACGAAAAAATAAATCACGGGAAATCTTGACGAACCTTCGTAAATCTTTTGTAATGAAACATTCACGGAAGGTTAAACCCTGGATCATGAGTTCATTACATAAAAAGGCGAGTTCACTCTTTAGCAGCAAACTCAAAAATTATTTTCTACAGGAACACAGAAGGCGCACATGTTTTTTTTTTAATCAGCCAAACAAAATAAATGTAAATTTTTTTAGTAAATTAATTTCGAATAAATTTCATTTAAAATTCAATATTCAATATACAATTATTTATAAGAATTGAATTAAGTAATAAAAATTAAGTACTTTATTTTGTGAAAAGTAAACAAACGGAAAATAGAAAAGAAACTTAAAAAAAATATAACAACAACAACAACAATAAAAATAATTGAATAGAAACAAAAATTGAGTAGTTAAAAAATAATAATAAAGCAATAGGTAATACTTCTTCTTCTTCTTTTCTTCTTTCTTTCTTTCTTTCCTTCTTTAATCGATTAAATAAATTTAATTTTTATTTTTGTAGTTTTTTTTTTGTTTTTGAATAAAAAAAAAACAGCATTTAATAAAATTTGTAATTCAAAACAGGAAACAAAAAATGTAACCGGAATTAAGATAAATTTTAATGTTAATTTTTTTCTTCTTCTTCTTCATTCCCTTCAATTCATTTTTCTCTTTCGTTTTTTTTTCTTTCCAACATTTTTGAACAATTCGGAACTTTCAATTGTTTTGCTGTTTTTTTTTCTTTCTTTATTTTGAATTTGAATTTTTTTTTTCTTTATTGTTTCTTTGTTCTTTTCCTTCTTCTTTCATTTGTTCCTTCTTTTTTTTTTTTTTTTTGCTGATTTTTGCTGAAATAATAACTGTTCATGTTCTTCTTCTTTTTCTTCTCTTGTTTTTTACCGAATTAAGAAAAATGAAGAAGAGGAAGAAAATTTATTTTAATAAAAGAAGATATTTAAAGGAAACAACGTCAAATAATAGTGACATAAAGAATTAGGAGAAGATTAAACGAAATTATTTCCAGTTGTTGTTTTTTTCCACTTTTATTCCCAATTTTTTTTTCTTTAGGAAAAACTTTTGTTCCTTTTCTCTTTTTTTTTCTTTCTAAAGAAAATCATTTATTTTCAGACTTTCACCTTTTTTTCTTCCTTTTCTTCTTCTTCTTCTTAGGTTGATTAATGGATTTTTAAAAGGACACCCACCCAGACAACCAAAAACCAAAAACAAAAGTAAAAAAAAATAAGAAAAATTCTTCTAAAAAATTGATAAGGAATGAAAGAGAAAGAAAGAAAATCAAAATGAAGAGAGAGAAACAAAAAAAAGTTGGATTCACAATTTTAATATTCCAATCTAAAGAGTTCAAACCAGAACACAACAACAACAAAATAAAGAAAACACATTTAAGAAAATATTGTGTCAAAAACAAGGAAGGGAAGTCAAACAAATTGACATTTTTTCTTTAATTCGTTAATTTGAATATTTTACAAAAAAAAAACAAAAACAAATGTAAACGCAACAAATCCAATAAAACTAAATTTTAATAGACTAAGTCCGGCCTGGCTTCTTGGCAAAAAACAAAATATAAATAAATAAAAATATTTAATGACAGAAAGAAACAAGAGAAGAAAAAAACAAGAAGATAAGATGAAATAAAAACAACAGGGGTTGTCCAAAATAAAATAATTTTTCAAAATTTTAGATAACAATTTTTTTTTTGCGAATTTTATTTCGTAACTTTTTTTTAACTTTTTCTAACTTTTTTGTTTTTTTTAAAAAATAAATAAAATAAAATAAAAACCGGAAGAACAGACAACATGAACGAAGGAACATATTATGAAGCACCTGGTGTATGTTTTTTTTTTGTTTCCCTTTAATGGTTTAATCATTTTTGATATTTTGCATCTGGCCTGGATTCGTTCATTTTAAAACTTTTATTTATTTATTTGGGTTTTTTTTTTTGCTTTTTACTTTTTGTTGGGTAAAAATAAAACGCATCTGATTAATCATGAAAGCAAAAGAAATGAATTATAGGAAAAACGGAAGAACACGAATGGTGACGTCATATTGACATATATTTTTTTTCTGTTTTTCATAAGAAAAAAAATATTCACTTTCGATTTATAATTATTTTTCGCATGAAAAAAAAAGAAGGTATGTGTGTGTGTGTACATATTTTTTTGTTATTTTAAGAAATTTCAATGAATGTCCATGTGTGTCAAACGTTAGAAATATTTAAATAGGTGTGTGTGTGTACAAATGCATGTGTTTAACACAAATATATGATGTGTCCACTTTTTACACACATGTGAGAGAGGGGACGACGACAAAATACCACAAAAAGTCAGACAACAAAAAAAAAACTTCAGAAATGAAACTAAAGGTAAACAAGTAAAATATTCTGTGATTTGTATTCTGTTGTTTTTTTTGTTGTTGTTTTTTTTATTTATGTTGTGACGTCACACTTAAGATGCATTATTAGAGTAAATAAAATTTTCAACAAAGGAAAAAAAAATTACACTTAATAAAAATTCTTCAAAATTAATAAAAAAAAATAGTTTTTTTTTCTTCTACTCGTTCTTTCTCTTCCTCCTCCCCCTCATCATACCACCCACTAACCTATGCATCTTTTTCATATAATTTAGTAAAATTGTTGTTTTTTTTTCTTCTTCTCTTTTATAAAATCTTACAAGATTCAAGTACTTCCGGTTTTCGTCTAAAAATGGGTTAACATGGATGATGATGACACAGGGGTTGTGTGTACAAATGAAAATTTCCTATTCTTTTGTTTTATTCGGGAAATTAATAAAAAAAAACATTTTCCCTTAAATAATTTTTAATTTTAAAGGTTTTTTTTTTTGTTTTTTTGTGTTATAAAAAATTTTTTTATTTAAAATTCTGCGTCATCGTTGAGAGAGAGAAGAGACGAGAGAAAGAGAATAAAATAAATTTATAGGTGAAAAAAAAAAGAAGAAAATTAAACACACCCTCATATAGTCGGTCAACCAACTTGAGAGTGTAGGTACACAAATACACTAGCACAGCTACACACAAACACAAATATAATAAAACGTACTAACACACACACACACAACATAAAATCACACAAACACGCATTGAACACACAGACACAAAAAAAAAATAATAAAATATAAAAAAGAAAAAAAAAATGAAAGAAAAAGTCAAACATCTGGATCTGGATCTATAATTTTTATACTTATTTTTTTTTAAAGGTTTATTTGGGTTTTGTGTTTCTTTCAACAAGAGAACAAAAAAAAAAAAATTCAATAAAGACGAATATTACAACAGAAAAAAAAAATTTATAATCATTTCTTCTTCTTCTTATTTACTTTATTTTTATTTTTATTTTATAATTTGGAAAAAAATAATACGAATCAAACCCAATGCAAATGGAGTAAAAATCGAAAGATACAAAAAAAAAAAGTTTTTTTTTTCTGTACATTTTTTTTTTTACGCCAACAAGAAAATGTAAGGGTAGAGAAAATTTGTGAAAAACCCAAAAAAATATATATAAACACGCATATTTTTTTCATAATTTTTCATTTTAGAAAATATATTTTCCCATTTATTTTCTTTTACAAAAATTTGTTGATTAATTATTTATTAACATTAATTAAATTGTCTTCTTTTTTATTTAATATTTTTTCTTTCTTCTGTCTTTTTAAAAAAATCAAATTATGACTTACGACATTTTTTTTTTTTTTTGTTTAACTTTAAACAGGAACAGGAAAAAGTTTACTTTCTTAAAACTTATTAAAAAAAAAAAAAAAAACAAAAAACAACAGAGAAGAAAAGAAAGAAAAAAAAACATAAACAAATTAACGCCCACTTACAAATTATAAAAATTTGTTAAACAAATTAGATAAATGCTCTATATTTTTCTTTAAATTATAAAATTAAGATTAGAATAGAAGAGCAGAAAAAAAAAACAAAAGAAATAAAAAAAAGTATCCAGGAAACACACAGTAAATTTATTGATGTTTCCATTAATTCTATTTAATAAAGAAAAGAAAAGATAGAAAGAAAAAAATTGCACAGAAAACAAGAAAAAAAAGGAGGAACGAATTGAACCGAAATGGGGTAAAAAAAAAAAAGGAAGAAGAAGAAAAAAAGTTTGTATAGAGAAAGGAAAGGCGATTAATGCAATTTTTTTTTTTTCTTAGTTCTTTTTTTTAATGTTACTCACCACATATTTATTTGGTTATTTTATTAACTGTATTATTTAGTTATTTATTATTAAAAAAATCACAAACTGATCCTTTTTATTTTTCTATTCTTCTGCACTTAAATTAAATCACATTTATTAAATTTTTTAGAATAAAATAAAACATAACATATCCAGTGTTCATCATTTGAACAAAAAAATTATCAATTATAATATTCACTTATCATTATTTCATACATTATTTTACAATATTTATTTAAACATTTTTTATATTTAATTCTATAATTATGTTTTTATTACGTTTATTATTTATTAAATAGAAAAAACACTAAAATATTACTTTTTTTTCTAGACGCGAAACACGAACGAAATGCCTTTTTTACTTTATATATGTGTGTGTGTATATGTAATTTTTATGACAGCCATATTTGTTCTCTGAATTCTGACCATACCAAAATAAACCAATGAAAATTCATGTTTGATTAATATTTTGCTGAAGTATTTTAAGCGGTTTTTTTAAATCAACTTTATAATTTTCATATTTCATAAAAAAATTATATTTTTTGGATTTAAATCTTAAATTTTAATAAAAAATATTTGCAATTAAATATTACTAGTTTTATATTTCAAAACTATTGAAAAGTATTAAAAAAAATTCTTAAAATTTACAGAAATTTATTATTCTTTGTATAATATACATATATGTAAAATTCTTAGGATATTTTATTTTAACACATACAAAATAATCGAAGGCGCGGTTAAAAAACATCATAAAAAAATCCCAAAAAATATATTTTATTAATTTGTTTTTCTTAATTTCAAATAACCCAAACTTTAAAAATAGAATATTATAGATTTATTTAAAATTGTTTGTTACGATAATTTCCTACAAAATTTCGTAAAATTCTCTCTAAATTAGGCGCCTTATAAATATTTACATGACCATAATTAGCTCTTCTTTCAAATCCATGAAATTCAACTTTACCAAATGTTTTACTTCGAGAATTTACTGCCGATCGATACAACTGGAAATGGAAAAAAATTAATAATTAAATTTTATTTTGTATTTATTTGCTATTACTTTATAGCCCAATTTAAATGCAACTATCATATCATCTTTTGCATGAAGAATACAAACAGGTTGAGAAAATTCTGAAACATGTTTGGTAGATTCAAACCTTAGAGAGTTTGAGTATAGAGGATTAATAATTGTATCTTCAAACCATGGTAGCTTGCTGAAAGTCTGAAAATAAATTTAAAATTTTGCTTCACTTAAAAATAATAACACTTTCATTTTTCATTGTACTTTTGAAAATAATTCTCGAACTTCATCACGAACACTGCTGAAAGGACTTTCCAGTATAACACCTTTAATAAAATTTATAGATTGAGCCTTAGATAAATCGGAAAGCATATGTGTTGACACCCCAGATCCTATAGAATGACCCCAAATAAACACGGGATTTTCCGTTAGATTAGAAATATAATTCACAACGGCAATTGCATCACGAACGATTCCCGCTTCTGTTGGTAAAGGTTTGGATGAATCACCAAAACTACGATAATCAAATGCTATTACATGATAACCCATTTTTTGTAATATTCTATATAATTCTACTCGATGATATTTTCCACGAGAAGCCGTATTTCCATGAAGATATACGAAAATGGTACCAGAAACTGTTTTAAGAGCTGCTTCAAACAGTGCTACAAAAACATATTATTTTATATTTTGATTAAAAATTTAATTAATTAAAGCTTTGCACCTTTCTCAACGTCTTCTTGATTATTAATTGTTTCAATATACTTTTCAATAGCACTTAATTTTGATTCTGTTTCTGCATCAGCATAATTCTCATAATCTAAAATTTCATTATCTTCCTTCTGTAAAAAAAAGGAACTTATATTTTCCAAATAAAAAATTAACGTTATGTGCTCTAACTTCACTTAATTTTAATTGCTTTGAAAAACGTTTTGCAATATGATTGGGTAAAATATGCCAAACACCTAATTTAACTTCTGTCTTTTCGTCTAGATCATTGTGAGTTAAGTAAAAATTTCGGGTTGCATACAATCCTTCTTTAGATGGTATTTGTAAATCATTTATTATTGGACTTCTCGCTAAAATTAAAATATGATTCTTTATTATAAGCTTTTCTAATTTATTTTTTGTCATTTAAACCAAAATGAAGAAAAACGAATCCACGTTGAAACGAATAAGAATAACGAAATAATGTTGGAATTGCCATCATAAGTATTACACCATATCCTAATAGAAAGATGATTACGCTATGCAAACCAATTCTGAAATTAATACAAATTCGATTGTAAATTTGTTATTTTAAAACAAAAAAATAATTACTTACATTTTACACATCCAAAATAGTATAATAATCACTGGTATTATTGACATAAAAAAAAGATCCGTTAAGAATTCATAAAGCCTTATGATTGCCATTCCTTCAACACTTGACTTAATTTATATATATAATAATTTAATCAACTACTGATTAGAAACACAATTTCAAATAACAGATTTTTTTTTAAATTCGAAAGCAAAGTATTAACTATTGAATAATATTCATTATTCAATTTGCTCTTATGACGAAATTGAAAATACTGTTTTTTAATAAATACCATTTTTTTGTATTGTAATACAAAATAGACTAAAAGCATTCAAGGAACAATTAAATATTTAATGATAAACAAAAGAACTTGATTAAAATTGTTTATTTAATAGAAATTAATTGTGAAATGTACGCACGTATTATTTTTAGCTGGCCGCACTTTTGACAGCTAGGAGAAATTGTATGGTTAAGTGGGGGGAATGAATTTTTAATGCTGCCTTAAATTATAAACATATAATAATAAAAATTATGAAATAATTAATAAAAACATATTCATTTAAAAATAATTTGTTTTATTTATATTTATTTTTTTGCAGAAATGTTTTTTTTACAGCAAAAGCAAAATAATTAGAACGGATATGAAGAATTTTTATGCTTATCCGTGAAAAATTCATTCTTTCCCTTACCCAAATTTACTTAACCAAATATGCAATTACCACTAGCTGTCAAAATAGTGGCTTGGTGAAAATCATAAACAATAATAAATAAATAAAACTGTAAATAATTAAATATAATAATATGGAAAACAATTTAAATTTATCGTTAATTTGTCGTTCCTGTTTAAAACAAAATGTTATCACAAAAAGTTTATACAAAGAAAGAATTGAATTGGATAATATAACATTGGCAGAATGTTTTATTATTTGCACTAACATTAAAATAAATGTAAATGATGGTTTGTCAGAATCAATATGTCTTTATTGTGAATTATCATTAAAATCAGCTTACTATTTCCGTAAACAAAGTGAATCATCTGATACGGAGCTTCGGAAAATATTAATTGAAACAAGTTATTTTACAAAACAAAAGAACGGAATTGATGATTTAGATGAAATGACAAGAAACGATAATCTACAAGAACCCCCACCAAAAAAACTTAAAATTTTTTCTGAAGTTCCAAAAAATGCAAATACAATATGCAATCGACTTATTAATAAGAAAAAATCTTTACTGAAGAAAAATAGTCATGAAAAAGAAAACGAGAATCTAGAAAGGAATTTAGATTCAATTTCAGATAAAACTGAACTAAATACAAAACAAAAAGAGAATAATCTTAAATTGGAATCAGAATACTTGGAAGAAAAATTATTAAATAATTGTCAGTTTGAAAAATGCTTGAAAAATGAAAAGACAGAATCCATATCAATTAAAGTAGAAAATGATAATGATTTTCAGCCAATCTGGGAATGTGAATGTGAATGTAGTCAAATTTTTAATTCAATAGAAGATATGGAAAAACATATGAAAACGCATTCGTTAGAAACAACAAATGCAGACAATTCAGAAATCATAAATACTTCTTATGAATGTAATTTATGTGACAAAAAATTTTTAAATCAACGACATTTAAATTTACATGTTAAAATTTGTAATACAACACAACCACTTCATATTTGTGAAATATGTAATCATAAATGCACTAGTAAAAGTGTTTTAAAAATTCATATGACTAAACATGACATAGAAGATACCAACAATTCTGAAGAAGATAATTATCAAATTGAATATCTTATTTATGATGAATGAAATGAAAATAAACCAAATTTAATTAAAAAATTAGTTTTTTTTTAATTTAAATTCTGTATTTGAAATTACAACAGTCAAAAAGTAGTGAAAATGTAAAAATATAATTACTTTATAATGCTAATTTGTCAATCAAAAAAATAGAAAATAAATAGAAAAACTTTTTTTTTAAAATTGTTCATTACGATAATTTTCTACGAAATTTCGTATAATTTCTTGTATATTAGGTGCCTTGTAAATATATTTATGACCATAGTTACTAATCTTTTCAAATCTATGAAATTCAATTGGACCGTATGTTTCATTCCTCGATTCTAATGCTGATCGATACAACTGAAAATTAAAAAATAAAATCATAAATTGGAATTTTTTTTAAAACTATTTATATTACCTTGTATCCCAATTTAAATGGAACTATCATATCATCTTCTGCATGAAGAATACAAACGGGTAGAGAAAATTCTGTTATATGTTTGGTAGATTCAAATCTTAGAGAGTTGGTATAGAGAGGTTTAACAATTGTATATTCGAACCATGGAAGATTCTTGAAAAGCTAAAAAATGTATGATAACTATAAAAATATGTTACATTATTAATATCAATTATTGTAAGCTTACCTTGGTGTATGAATGTTCCAGAACTTCATCACGAATATTACTAAAGGGACATTCGAGCATAACACCTTTTATAGCTTTTACTGCTGAAATCTTATTTAGATCGGAGAGCATATGTGTTGATACTCCTGTTCCTAGAGAATGTCCCCATAAAAATATTGGATTATCTGTTAAACTAGAAATATAATTGAAAACGGCAATGGCATCACGAACGATCCCAGCTTCTGTTGGTAACGGTTTAGATGAATCACCAAAACTACGATAATCAAATGCTATTACATGATAACCCATTCGTTGGAATATTTTATATAATTCTACTCGATGATTTGTCGCACGTGTAGCTGTATTGCCATGAAGATAAAGAAAAATAGTACCAGGAACTGTTTTTAGAGTGGATTCGAATAGTGCTATAAAAATACTTTATTTTATATTTCAATTAAAAATTTAATTAATTAAAACTTTGCACCTTTCTCGATTTCGTCTTGATTATTGATTTTTCCGATATAATTCTCAACAGCTCTCAATTTTGATTCTGTTGTTTCATCCACAGTATCCTCATTATCCAATATTTGATTAACTTCTTTCTAAAAGAAATTGACATGAGCTTCGAAAATAAAAATGTATTTCTCTCCTTACTTCACTTAATTTTAATTGCTTTGAAAAACGTTTTGCAATATGATTGGGTAAAACATGCCAAACACCTAGTTTAACTTCGGCATTTTCATCTGGATCATTATATGTTAAGTAAAAATTTCGAGTTGCATACAATCCTTGCTTAGATGGAAATTTTAAATTATTTATCATTGGGTTTTTCACTAAAAATAAAATAGAAAGAATTATAAGGTAAAGTTATTTAACTTTGCTGAATTACCGAAATTTAGAAAAACGAATCCACGTTGAATGGAAATAGAATAACGAAATATTAATGGTAGTACAATAAAAACAATAAAACATGCTAATGTAGACAGTATTGCTGTATCCAATGCAATTCTGAAAAAATATTTCAAACATAATTATCATGTAATTAAAGTATAAGTTTTTGAAGAAACAAAACTTTCGTTTTTTCCTTAACAACACAAAAACAATTACTTACAACCCACACAGCCAAAGCAATACAATAAATCCAAGTATTATTGTTAAGATCAATAAATTACATAAGATTTTATAAATTCTTATATTTGCCATCTTTAGAATTTATAAATTTATTATCATAAAAAATTTAAAAAGCTTAAAACACGAAAAATAAATCACCTTTTTATTAATCTCCGTTTTCGAGTCAAAAACATTACTTATTATAACACAGATTTCTCTCTTTATATTATCTTCGTTACGTTGTTTTGATTTCTTTTTGAATTTTATTTATTTTCTTAAAACAAGAAAGTTGTTACTTTCTTATCAAAATAAAAATTAATTATAATTTATTTTTTGTTTTATATTATTATTATTATTACTGTTTGTTTGAAAAAACAAGACCTAATTTTGCAAATAAAGTTGAAGGATAACAATTCGTAATTGACTGAAATATTATTACAATTATTTTAATTATTTGCTCGGTTGATGACGATTTTCATAACTGCATGGAATAATACAATTTTTTTATTTTAAGTTAATTAAAGTTTTAAATAATTTATAAAGCGAAGATTACATTTTTCAAATAGTTTGGATTAAAACTCACTTATATTTTTAACTATCTATTAATACCGATTTACTGTTAGATTTTATTAAACTAAGTTGGAATAAACGAAGAAGATTAATATTAACCTTGAATATCAAGTTTCCTTCTTCTTCTCTTTTTGTGTTTTGACAGCGTACTGTCAAAAATATATTATTTTATACTAAAAAAAAATTACACGGATATAAAGACCCAGCAGGGAAATCAGCGTTTATTCAGTGCTGAATGAGTGTTTATGCATAAATACCCAAGTGTTTACGATAAACGCTGACACTAATAGTGTTCAAGTGTTTATGTTTCATATAAGGTGAAGCCGTACGTAAACGGTATATTAAAGCATTGATTCAGTGTTTACGAATAAACACTCTCGTCAGCACTGACTAGGACCTTGAACATAAGCCCTCTTTTAGTGTTCATTTACAAGTAGTAATAAAGGGGTTCATTTTTTTCTAAATTAAATGCAAATTTCTATTAAAAAAACTAATTTATTTGTAAATATAATTGTTTTTTACATTCTTATATTATAATAATTCCAGTTTTCCAGAAAGTTATTCATACTCGTTCAGATCATTGGGTGTTGTAATAGGTAGGTCTATATTGTCCATTGTTTCCTGTTGTTTGTTTTGAACAATGTCTAAAATTTTATGTTGAATATTTTTAATGAAATTAATGTTGACATCCATCTTTGCCAGTTCTTTTAAAATTATGTCTGAAATTTGTATAAATTTTTATTATTTACAATAAATATATTAAACAATAGCACTTACCATAAGCTGTATTATTGTCTGTTTCATTATTAACGTCAACATCAATGTCGGTTTCACGTACTGTAAAGTATAATTAATGAAAAAAAATTAATAAAAATTATTGTATGTACTTACAATGGACATGCTCTATATGGTTGTTCGATATCCTTTTATTTATGAAATCTAAGGAATTAGGGCTCTGGGTAAGAGAGTCATGAAATGACTGGTGATTTAATATATTAATTCCACTTTCATCTTGTGAATATGCTAAAATAAAATAAATGAATCATCTTTTTATAACCACTATGTTATTTCCATGCTTGCTATTAATTACATTCACTAAATTCAACGGTTTTCTATGTTTTCTGTAAAAGATAGACAAAGTTAAAATTTAAAAATAAGAACTTTTTCTTAAGTTAAAACTTACTAGCATCATGAGTCGCCAATTTTTATTATTTAACTTTTTATTTAAATAATCCATTTTCACTAAATATAAATATTAATAGTTCCAATTAATTACCAAAATGTTGGACCTCAAAACACGACACCATATGGTATTGACATAAATAAAATCAAAATGTCATAACCAACACCACAGAATTAGTAAATTCTCATAAACACACACATGTAGACCTGTTTATGCGTAAAGTCTTTATAAGTGCTATAAAAGGTCTTTAAAATCATATACAATCGACGGTATAAGAACACACACCACAAATAATTTTTGTTTCACTCTTTCTCATTGAATTTTTGTAGAACGTCTGTCTTTGCTTTCACCGTTTATAGAGTGTTTATTAATCTCTCGCTTACGATTTCTCTGCTGGGGAGAGTTTATTTTCCCATTTTTGACTTTTTCAAGTTTTTCATTTATCAATGAGAATGAATTGAGTTTATGTTCACTCATTACTATTGTTTTGACACATGCACGCATCACGTGATTTAATCGGACCAATCAAAACAGGTTTCTGTATAACGCTATACAGCATTTGACATTTTCGCATGCTTTCTGAAGTTTTTTGTCAATGAAGAAAAGAAGTTATAACATTTGAAATTTGTTACTTATTGTATAAATGCACTTATTAAATTATTCATAAAATCGTTATAGTAAAGTACAAATACAGAGCGGATTAACCAAAATATTCAATAAGTTCATAAATACTGTAGTAGTTAAATTTTAAAAGGCATCATGGCTATGTCAAAAACAACAAACACTTATAATCGTATGCACTGGGAAGATACAGTGAGTCAATTGTTATTTTATTATTATAATGAAGTGATATTATCCATTCTTTTTCTAAAAATATATTTGTTGTTTAAATTTTTGGTCCATAAGAATCAGTATTTATGAATCACTATTATATATACTGTGTTTGTGATTTACTTAGCATTTTTATATACTTTTAATGATAACATTATTTTTAGGACTTCCCAATACTCTGTCAGACTTGTCTCGGAGACAATCCGTATGTAAGAATGGTATGTATAATTATTCGTATTTGTAGAAATGAAAATTATTTTAAAGGTTTTATGATTTTACTGATATTTTTTAGATAAAGGAACGTTATGGTAAAGAATGTAAAATATGTAATCGTCCTTTTACTATATTCCGATGGTGCCCTGGTTCAAGAATGCGTTTTAAAAAAACAGAAATATGTCAAACTTGTTGTAAATTGAAAAATGTTTGTCAAACATGTTTACTTGATTTAGAATATGGTTTACCAACACAAGTTAGAGATGCAGCATTAAGAATACATGATGATTTACCTCAAAGTGATGTTAATAAAGAATATTATATACAACATGTTGATCAAGAATTAAAGGATGGTGACAATACAACAGCTGCTGGTACTGTTGGTAAATCATTAGCAGCCAATGATATGCTTTCAAAATTGTCTCGAACAGCACCATATTATAAACGTAATAGACCACATATATGTTCATTTTGGGTAAAAGGAGAATGCAAAAGGGGTGAAGAATGTCCTTATCGACATGACAAACCATCAGAGCCAGATGATCCATTATCAGAACAAAATATAAAAGATCGTTATTATGGTGTAAATGATCCAGTGGCTGATAAAATATTAAAACGTGCTGCTTGTTTACCAACATTGGAAATACCAGAAGATAAAACCATCACAACATTATATGTTGGGAATATTGGTGAACATATTACTGAAACGGATATACGGTAATAAGTTGTAAAAATTTGTAAAGTTGCATGAAAAACAATATTATTCTTACATACATTAGTCTAGACAGAACAAATTAATTAATATTTATTTCTTTTTTTATTAGGGATAATTTTTATCAATTTGGTGAAATCCGACAAGTAACAATAGTCCCTAGACAACAGTGTGCATTTGTACAATATACAAAACGTTCTGCTGCTGAATTAGCTGCAGAAAAAACCTTCAATAAATTGGTATTAGGTGGACGCCGATTAACAATTAAATGGGCGCATTCTCAAGCGAAGCAACAAACAGTTCCAATAACAAAAACAAATCGTCAATATACGTTCGAGCCAGTTCCTGGATTGCCTGGCGCTTTACCGTTATTACCAAATGATTATTTTAATCTTCAGGCATCAGAAATGACTGTATTACCACCGGGAATGAAAATACATCAAATTCCACCAGGTAATTTTTACTAATTTATTTAAAGATTAATTTTATCAAACACTTTTAATAATATTATACTATACATTTTTAATGTAAAAATAGGGATGATACCGGGTACAACAACATATCCATCACCCATGTATCCACCATACGGGGCAGCACAATATGGATCATCAGTTTCAATGCAACAAAATATTTCTGGACAAATTTCTTCTTCAACGTCATCATCAGTTGATCAACAATCCAGTGGTGTCCATTATCCAAGCCAGGATCCATCTCGATTGGGGGCTGTTAAGAAATAAGAACAAATATTTTGTAGTTTTTTTTTTCTTTTATTAAAATTATTTTAAAGAATATTTAATTGATATTGAAAAAAGAAAATATAATTTTTTTTATTAACCAGGTTTTTTTTTATTTAATTTGAATTGCTATTCAATTTAATTTGCCAAGAACATTTTTCACATCATGCAATACTTAAAAATTTCCCCAAACAAAAAAAGGGAATTTTTCGTTCGTCAAAAATGTCAAACTTATTAATTTATTCACAAGATATTTAAAAAGTTTTTTGATTTTTTTATAAATAAATTTCTTGATTTTAAAAAAATGAATAAAAACAAAATAACGTTTGGAAAAATAAAGTTAGCTGTAGAAAAAAATAAACCGGAAGAAGAAAAGGTGGAAGATAATGATGAACCAACGGGTATGCACATATCATAACCTCAATTTTAATTATTATATTAAATGAAAAAATTTTCTGAAAAAAAAGGATTTGGTACATTTGGAAAGACTCCGAAAAATCGCTTTAATGTTGCAATAGAAGAATTAGCAGATGATCTAGAAAGTCAACATGTAAAAGATATAATGGGAATTTCTGGTTTTGGTAGAAAAGCGAAAAGTTTTGACATAAATGTAACGATGATTAAATGAATATTTACGTTGGACGAAATAACAGCAATATGCTTAACATTATTTAAAACATTTATAGGAGGAAATTGCTAAAGCAAAAGAGAATGCACCAAAGCATTCATCAGATGATCCAAATTACAATAGTGAAGATGAATTGATTGGACCTTCAGTTCCACTGCCAGCATCACAATCAGATAAAGCAAATAAAAAGTATAACATTCTTTTAATCAATATCATTTTTTTTATTAATTAAATTTAATTTTTTAATAAGAAATAAAAAATCAGATGAAGAAGAAGATAGCTACGATGAGTTAAGTGATTCTGAAAATGAAGAAAGTGACGATACAAGTTTAGTTAAAAAGTATTTAATAATATAATTTTTTTAAACAATTTTAAATTATTAAAACAAACATTGGTTTACAGAATTCCATGTTCACATGAGGTTACAATGCAACATGGATCACGTGCTATAATAGCACTTAGTGTTGATCCCTCTGGATCTCGATTAGGTTTGTATTACTTTTTCTTATAAATTTCTTAAAATATCTAATTTAATGATTACTTTATTCAGCTTCTGGGTCAATCGATTATGAATTAAGTTTTTGGGATTTTGCTGGAATGGATACGGCAATGAAAAGTTTTCGTACACTTCAACCTTGTGAGAATCATCCAATTAGGAGTGTACAATATTCAGTAACTGGTGATACAATTCTTGTTATATCTGGGAACTCACAGGCAAAAGTTTTAGATCGTGATGGTTTTGAAAAACTTGAATGTGTTAAGGGTGATCAATATATAACAGATATGGCAAAAACAAAAGGCCATACAGCACAATTAACAAGTGGTTGCTGGCATCCAACAAAAAAAGAAGAATTTTTAACAAGTTCACTTGATTCAACGTTACGTATTTGGGAAACCTTTAGTTCAAAATTACAAAAACATGTTATTAAAACACGAGCCCAAGGTGGTTTACGAACATCACCAACAGCATGTACATATAACCGTGATGCAACATTAATTGCAGCCGGTTGTGTTGATGGTTCAATACAAATGTGGGATACAAGAAAAATGTTTGTAAATACAACACATTGTATTAGAGATGCACATCAAAAAGGCAGTGAAATTTCAAGTATAACATTTTCTTATTTGGGTTCATTATTGGCTACACGTTCATGTGATGAAACTATGAAATTATGGGATATGAGATCATTAAAAAAACCTCTACATGAATTTGAAGATTTATTTTCAAGATATGATACAACCGATTGTTGTTTTAGGTAAAATCATCAAACATTATATTTCATTGATGATTTCAATTATATGTTGTACTTACTTTTTTAGTCCAGATGATTCAATTCTGGTTACCGGTGAATCATTGGGACAAAATAAAACAGGAGCAAATGTGTTATTTTTTAATGCTAAAACATTTGATTTAATTAATGCAATAACTGTTGGGAATTCACATATTATTAAATGTATTTGGCATCCAAAATTAAATCAAATATTTGTTGGTACGGATTTTTTAAAATTTTTGGACATGGAATTTGATAATTCATTATTTTTTAATTCCATTTAAGGTTGTGGTGACGGAACAATTAAAGGATATTATGATGATAAGCGTAGTTTACGTGGTGCAAAATTATGTGTTGTTAAAACATATAGAAAAAAGAAACAGGTTGAATTAATTGGTTCAGCACAGGTAATAACACCACATGCATTACCAATGTTCAGGCAAGAAAAAGCCAGATCAAGTCGTAAAAAAATGGAAAAAGATCGTTTGGATCCAGTTAAATCACGGCGTCCAGATTTACCAATTACAAGTGGACAAGGTGGCAGAGTAGCTTCATCTGGTGGTACATTAAGTTCATATGTAATCAGAAATTTGGGTTTAAGTAAAAGAGTAGACGATGATCAGGTTTGTGCACATAACTGCTTTAGAATGTTTCTAGAAAATTAATTTTATTTCCGTTGTTTTATTTCAGGATCCAAGAGAGGCAATTCTTAAATATGCAAAAGAAGCAGAAGAGAATCCTTATTGGATTGCACCAGCTTATGCAAAAACACAACCAAAACCAATATTTGATGGTGACGAACCAGATACAAAAAAACCGAAAACTTCTTAATTGAAAAAAAAAAAAAATATAAAAAATTGTAATTAAATATTAAAATAACAAATTTTAATTCAAAATTAATTCTTATCAGTGCACATCATATCTTGTAATCTAAAACAATCACTAACAATTTTCCATTTATCCCCTTCAGCTGTGATCATAAATGTTTGTTGAAATGGCTTTGGTGGATTTTCTTGAAATTTTACTGAACCAGATACTTGAATTAGAAATGTTAATTGAGATGATACAGCATCATCAATAACTGGTTGTGCGTCAATTGTAATCATTTGATGTTCTGATGTTGGAAGGTTTTGAAAATATTTTTCAATGTTATTTTTTCCTGAAGCACCATTTCCGTTCCACACTAAAAGTCCATTTTCCAGATAGAGACGTGACATTTGCTATAAAGAATTGGAAATATGATATCATCACAATTATTAATTGGTATTAATTGGTTATTAATTGGTAAACATACATCTCTTCTTTTGTCTACACTATCATAATAAAGTTTTGTGAAATCTTCTGCTGTTCGACATGCCTGATCAATTTTACTTTTAAGAGCCTGAAAAATAAACAAGATTTACTATAAGATTTTCAACATCAAATACAATAAATCCAAACCTGATCTATTGTTCCCATTATTTTTAATTAATTTTTATATTTTAGATTATGTACAAAATAATATTTTTAACTTTTCTTTTCAATAACAAAACGTTTTCATAAACAATTTTAGCTGTCAAAAGGTACTAGAAAAAATTGCCATACAAAAATTATTAAGTTAAGTAACAATTGTCAGTGTTTTCGTTTATGCTTTATACCTTCGACACACCAAAAGATTATCGAGATAAAATAATATCGGAGTTATACCATTGACACACCAAAAAGTTAAATCACATTATCGGGGATTAGTTGTTGCGCCATCTTTTGACAAAACTATGTCAGTAGAAATAAATGCGATATGAAATGGATTAATGTTAAACCACTTTTTGAAGTAGGATTAAATATATTAACAGGATAATTTTTGAAATTTAGTGCAAATTTTTTTTTAAATGTCTATACAAAATGATAATAATAATAGTGATAGTAATGATAATAAATAAATAAATATAACAACAATAACAATCGACTAAATAACAAATTTAAATAATTTGGTGTGTCTACCTACTAGATTAAAGCCCACCATTTTGATATTTAACTTTAACTCCGATATTATTTTATCCCGATAATCTTTTGGTGTGTCGAAGGTATTAAAGTTAAATATCAAAATGGTGGGCTTTAATCTAGTAGGTAGACACACCAAATTATTTAAATTTGTTATTTAGTCGATTGTTATTGTTGTTATATTTATTTATTTATTATCATTACTATCATTATTATTATTATCATTTTTTATAGACATTAAAAAAATTTTTGCACCAAATTTCAAAAATTATCCTGCTAATATATTTAATCCTACTTCAAAAAGTAGTTTAACTTTAATCCATTTCATATCGCATTTATTTCTACTTACATAGTTTTGTCAAAAGATGGCGCAACAACTCAACCCCGATAATGTAGTTTAACTTTTTGGTGTGTCAATGGTTTTATGACTTTGTATTCACTGAAATTATTGAACTGAACCCAGCAGGGAAATCAGCGTTTATTCAGTGCTGAATGAGTGTTTATGCATAAATACCCAAGTGTTTACGATAAACGCTGACACTAATAGTGTTCAAGTGTTTATGTTTCATATAAGGTGAAGCCGTACGTAAACGGTATTTAAAAGCATTGATTCAGTGTTTACGAATAAACACTCTCGTCAGCACTGACTAGGACCTTCAACATAAGCTCTCTTTTAGTGTTCATTTACAAGTAGTAATAAAGGGGTTCATTTTTTTCTAAATTAAATGCAAATTTCTATTAAAAATACTAATTTATTTGTAAATATAATAGTTTTTTACATTCTTAAATTATAATAATTCATTGTAAATTCATTTTACAGCCATTTGTTACTATATCACTTATTTAATTAATTAATATAATTAATTAAATTAATTTATAAAAAAAATAATAATAATTCATATCACACCCTTTCAATTAGGGTTTTTGAGCGTATATATATATGTAAAGATATCATATATGTATGAAAAATAAATTACACCAATTTAAAATTATTGGTGTCCGTATGTTTTCGTTTATTGCGGAAGTTTTGCTGGTGGATCCTTTGTTTAATAGAATGGAATTGCGCTTTAATGATTATTTTATACTCATCGATCGTCTTTAAATTTGATCCTTTCCAAGATTCTGAAATTACGATTAAATTTTAAATAAAAATTAAATACATACTTAATTTACAGTTAAATAATCTCACCAAACAAAGTGTCGTTCAAATGAGTAAGAGCTCTGAAGGAAATCTTCCCCTGAGATCCATCCCAATTATATAAATTTGTTAGATCATCTGCCAATAATTTATTTAGTCCGCATGAATTTTTGTTCGTATTTACTGGTCTATAGGGTCGAAGCATCTTCGCCTGAAATGAAGAATGAATAGCATACATATTGTCTTCCAGTTTTCGAGAAAGTTATTCATACAAACTGTCCAGCAAATTCTCCTTCTTTGCATTTATTGTTAAGCTCGTTCAAATCATTGGGTGTTGTAATAGGTAGGTCTATATTGTCCATTGTTTCCTGTTCTTTGTTTTGAACAATGTCCAAAATTTTATGTTGAATATTTTTAATGAAATTAATGTTGACATCCATCTTTGCCAATTCTTTTAAAATTAGGTCTGAAATTTGTATAAATTTTTATTATTTACAATAAATATATTAAACAATAACACTTACCATAAGCTGTATTATTGTCTGTTTCATTATTAACGTCAACATCAATATTGGTTTCAGGTACTGTAAAGTGTAATTAATGAAAAAAAAATTAATAAAAATTATTGTACTTACAATGGACATGCTCTATATGGTTGTTCGATATCCTTTTATTTATGAAATCTAAGGAATTAGGGCTCTGGGTAAGAGAGTCATCAAATGACTGGTGATTTAATATATCAATTCTACTTTCATCTTGTGAATATGCTAAAATAAAATAAATGAATCATCTTTTTATAACCAGTATGTTATCTCCATGCTTGCTAATAATTACATTCACTAAATTCAGCTGGCGGCTCTTGAAAACGGTTTTCTATGTTTTCTGTAAAAGATAGACAAAGTTAAAATTTACAAATAAGAACTTTTTCTTAAGTTAGAACTTACTAGCATCATTTAATTTGAGAAATTGTTGTGTTTGAGGAGATTTTAATTTTGGTTGTTCAGTTATTATTTGTCCAGGCTTACTCACAACTATAAAAAAGTATATTTTTAATTATAATTTTTTTACTATTTAAATATTTTCTCACTTTGAATAGGGATAGTGTCTCCTTTATGTGTTTTGTAGAAACAAACTTGGCTCAGTGATAAACTCATTTTTTATATTACTCTAAATGTAAAATAGGAATTAGTATATATTTTTGATTATATGGTAAAGCCATGAATTTGTAATTTATATCAGTAATTTTGAATATTTCTTCAGTGTCAGATAAACAATCCACTGACATTATTCCAAAAGCTTTCAAAGAATCCAAAGGCTTCGTAAAAAAGCTTTCAATATTTAAAAATCTTTTACAAGAAACGAATTGAGAATCGTTTTTAGTAAAAATGTTAAATATTTTATATGGAATTGAATTAATTAAAAAAAAAGAATCTTTTTCTCCCTTATCAAAGTAAAATGAAGTAAAATCTGGTACTTCAGTAAGATCCTCTTCTATTGACCAGCTATCTTGAACTCGATTATAAATTTGTGCCAAAATATTCGTTGGCTTCTTTATTTTTCTTTTAAGGTCTTGCATGTAATTTTCAAATTTATAGCAACTGAAAGATTGCAGAAATCCAAAATTCTTTACACATTGTGTGATATGTAGAAGATTATGAACATTATAACTCAAATGTTGTTCTCCATAAAATGAAGAAAAATTTTCCACAAAAGTTTTCATCATGAAATCTGCTTGCTCTGCAAATGCCTGACACTGAGATTTACTACTGAGAATTCTGACTGCACAACTTAAATTGAGAAAATGTTCATACATGTCATCATTAAAAAATTCTTTCAATAAAATAATCCCTGTGTAGAGAACGAATAATCTAAATTCAGTTGCTTTAAATCTAGGAAGCTCATCAAAACTTCTTGGTTTTCTTGAAAATTCCTTCGGTATATATTGAGCCATCGCAATATATTCCTCGGACATAATATTTTTAATGTTTTTGTTAAATGTAAATACCAAGGATAATAACTTTTTAACTATTCCTAAGTCGATCAAATGCATTCCATCTAAAATAAATTGAGTCACCATTTTTATTCCAATTTGTTCCAAAGCAGTCGAATTATTTAATGAAGCAATTTGATGATAGCTTTTATCAGTTTTTTTTTTGAAACTATCATCCGTCCTGTAGGTAGAAGAAGTGCTGTTATAAACAGTTCTGTTATTTATTCTTTTCCCAATTTGTTCACATTTATGACAACCATTTAAAGCATTGTGGTGTTTTGTATTTGTGATGAATGCTTTGGCTGGAGAATCACAACTAAAAAGCCTAATACAAAATTTTTTTATTAATCGAGTTTTTGAAACCTGTACACCATTTTTATTTAATAAAGCGACTTCATTACAAAAATCCTTTAAAAACTCATCAGATGATTTGGGATGGCCTACTCCAAGGAAAATTCCAATAATAAATGGATAAATCTTGGGATGATCAGAATATGATCCTAAAATTGGCCAAATTCCCATCATCGAACTTTTATATAAAGGTAATCCATCTATTCCAATGTCAATTTTTATTTCTGAGCTTTCAATGATCTCCTTTACGTTACAATGGATAGTATTATTTTCAATACCAATATGTAAATATTCCCCATTATCAATTTTTCTAATTACAGATTTTTTGTTGTGTTGAGATTTTAAAAGTCCCTTCAATGTTTTAGGAAGTTCAATACCAAAGTCGCGTAATGCATTTAACAATTGTTCAGAAACAATTCTTGATACGTTATTTGTTATAAAAATTTTTTTCAATTTATTTGCCAATAATTTTTCTTTTGACTCATCTAAGAAGTCGTCTTCTCTCTCATCTTCAATGTTATTAAAAAAAAAATTTTCTTCATTCAAATAGCTGTCTTCAGCGATAATATTATTGTGTATATTAAAGTTCGAATGGTCATTATGTTCAGAGCTTTTTTTTGAATGGAAACTAGTTGGAGCTGTAAAATTAGCAGATTCTTTTTTTTTATTTAATAAATTCGCATATTCTTTGCAGAGTGCTTTTTTCTTTCTTGAAATTTGGCGTCGCAAATTTTGATTATTTAACTTTTTATTTAAATAATCCATTTCACTAAATATAAATATTAATAGTTCCAATTAATTACCAAAATGTTGGACCTCAAAACACGACACCATATGGTATTGACATAAATAAAATCAAAATGTCATAACCAACACCACAGAATTAGTAAATTCTCATAAACACACACATGTAGACCTGTTTATGCGTAAAGTCTTTATAAGTGCTATAAAAGGTCTTTAAAATCATATACAATCGACGGTATAAGAACACACACCACAAATAATTTTTGTTTCACTCTTTCTCATTGAATTATTGTAGAACGTCTGTCTTTGCTTTCACCGTTTATAGAGTGTTTATTAATCTCTCGCTTACGATTTCTCTGCTGGGAAATGAACTTTAAACGTCAAAGTTAAAGATGCTCGGACGCTAATAAAAATTTTGACAATCAAATTAGAACTTCTCTTTTTTAATTATAAAATTTTAATATTAATTACTGTTTTGCAATAGAATAAATAATATATTATTATATTTTTATGTATTATTTTTTCTATGATTTTCCTAATATTATCATATGAAACAAGATTTTTCTCCATTGCAAAATATCGTTAAAAATATTTCCTTGTGTATTTAATTCAATTTAAATCAAAGTGAAATTGAAGTGAATTATTGCAATTTGTGCAAGGAACAAAGATTCAATTTCGTGTTGTACGTTTAGCACAACCTTCTATATACATAGCCGTGTCACCGCTTCAATTACTAAAACATACAAGGCTCATAATAGACCGATATTTTTACTTTCTGAAATAATAATAAAACGAACATTCTTTTGGGGGAAAAAATCAAATTTATTTCAATTCATTAAATTATAATGATATGCACATATATATAAATATAAAAAAAATAATTTTATTCTTAAACAATAATAAATAAATGAACATAAAATAAGAAACTAAAAAAATCTCAATTTTCTTTAAGAAAAAAAACTAAAGTTATGAATAAAAAAATAGTAGAATTTTATAGTTTTTTAGCCTAATTAGCTCGTTTTGGCAATTTTAATATTTGCATTTGATTTTTTAAAAGTTTTCAATTTTCGTTTGTTATTGTTCTGTGTATTTTTTTCATCATTTTGTTGTTTGACGAAATTATTTAGAATAATATTGCACATAACATTACATGTCCTAGAATATATTTGTTTAAATGTAGTTCCACATAAACAGCTTGATGAGAGATCAATATCAGTATCAGTTTCCAAACTAATAAAAGTTAAAGCACACAATAAATCTTTCTGGTTATTCGCAGAAAAAAATTGATGTTTCAGATGGACGTCTTTTATAATAGTTTGAAATATAGATGACATGTGATAAAAAATATATGATAATTCATCGGTTGCGATTGATAAACCACCTCTTTGCAAATGATCAAAATATTCATCGCCGATTTTATTTCCTTTATTTTGAACTATTAAATCTTTGCACAGGGAGCATATCAGTTTTTTACTTATCGCATGAGATGCATAGCCACAAACATATAAAAATGCTGATTTATCAATTTGACATATTGCCAAATAATCAGATGTAAACACAGAATTAAAAGACAATATAATATCGTGATCAATTTCAACCGGCTCATTGTAATCAGTTATTAGTGTTTCAAAGTCCTTGGAATGATGGAAAAAAATATGTTGAATTCTAATTTTTTTTTCCGATTCTACAATCTCATTGTAGGAAATATGATAATTATAACCAGATAAACCACGATATAAGCCAAATCTTTTCTCCAAAGCATCTGTTTGCAATTTTCCAGTCAGAACATATTTAACAGAAAATGTAGTTAAGGAAAATTTAATAAAGGCAGAAATTGCTGAAGTTGATTTGAATAATGCATTATATATATCTTTGGTTAAATGTCCATTATTATTTTCCATAGAATGCCAATCATCAAGCCACTTCAAAAACTTATCAAGAAACTCAAATCTTGGGTCATCTATGAAACAAAAAGGTGTTGAAAAATATTCTCTTTTTATTGTTCCTTTAGAAAAATTTTGAACGTTAACTAAGTTCCACCAGTTCTTAAATATTTGTAAAAAATTTGCCGTTCCAATGTATTCTGGATTTTCTTTTAATGTAGCTATTGTTGAATCATGAAGTATATTATCAACATATCGAACTTTAATTCTGTCTAAATTTCTTGGATATACAGATTTTTCATTTAATTTGAAAGCCTTTATTATCAATAAGTGTTTTTCTTTATGGAAAATTTGTCTAATATGATCAAACGATGCAATTTCCGTTTTTCCTGTAATCCAATTAGGATACACAAAAGAATTATTACAATTTTTTACATTGATCCAATTGTTTCTTACATTTTTTATAATATGAACAGTGTCATACATAAGAAAGATATCAGAGTTAAAACAAGAATCTGGATTACGGAATTTTCCAATACCGTCCTTATCCAATAATTTAAATAAATTCTGGTTGATTCGGTTATTGTCTGTTATGATAACAATAATTTGAAAACCAGCCTGTTGCACTGCATGTAATACTTTTTCTGTTAATTTTAATAATTCACTATCAGTGGATGAATTCACTGGCGCTAAATGTACTACTTCCTTAAACCTGCCAAAACAGGAACTAATCATAAACGTTTGGACGGTTTTATCTGAATCATCACAATTTTCGGCATATCCAGACACTTTCTTTCCTTTGTAATTCAAATTTCCACTAACATAAATTTCGTCAATCATTAGAACAACTTTTTTCTCTGCAGTACTTAAATCCTTAGATAAATAATTTAAATATTTAAAATTTTGTTCTCTGGATTCTGGTGATATTTTAAAGGAAGCAGACAATCTTTGCAGATGACGTTTATGAGGCAAAATGAAAAATTTTCTTAAAGATTCGTATGTGGATGACGAATGGGAGAACAGAACAAAACTTAAAATTATTGTGTCCGTAGAATATTGCGCATTTTTATTTATTAGATGTTTCAACTGGTCTCGTATTAAAGCTATTTTTTGTTTATAATTATCACAATTTAAATCTTCAGTTTCTTCAACGTCCAATTCTAAAATTTTATTTAAATATTCAGAAGCTTTTGAAACATAATAATGGTTAGTCTGAGTTGATTTTCCTCTTTCAAATCTATATCTAGAAAGTATATTCGTCAGTTGAGACCACAATGAAATGTTTTTATCCTTGTTCAAAATCCAGTCCAATTCTTTAATTTCTTCGTTTTTAATTGTAATCTTGATTTTTAAATTTTCATCAATTATAATATTTACCATAATTTGAATATTGTGTGTGTCTTCATTGTATTCAATAATATAAAATATTAAATTGCTGTTATTTTGCAAAACAGAATATCCATTATAAGACAATTTTTCAGAATAATTGCTTATCAAATGTTCAAAATTTTTTATGTTGTCTTCTAATAAGAAGTTTCCTTTTATTTTTCTTTGTCTCCTTTTAGCCTTTTGCGTTCTGTTCAATGGATCAGTTCTTTTAAATGTTCGTTTTAATGATAAATACTTAGGACAGTTAGGGAAAATAGAAGGAACCGAACCAGGTACTAGCCTTGGTCTTTTCAACAGCCCTCCAACATTTCGTCCAGAAGCTTGGTGCGAATAAATAATATCTTCCGTTTTGAAGTGCAAAATACAAACTCCAGAATATTTGCTTGGAGTCCAGTCTGCTCGTGGAATTCCTTTGAGCCACAATTTTAAATTATTTCCATTTTTTGGAAATGAGAATGTTGTAATAACATCAGTTGTACTGGCATAATTCGATTTGCAGTTCGGTACACAACATTTTCGAGTCACTGTAAAAACAAACAATTAATCACAAAAATAAAAAAAAACAAAAACACAGAAATTATATCTTATTTTTCAATAATAATAATTGAAAAACATAAACATAAGTACTACATATTTATTGTGAATTTTTTAATTTACTCTAAATGTAAATTATAACGGAAAAAACGAAAACATGACAAAAACATAATGTTTATATTAAATATAAACTAACACTCCACAAAACATATAAAACTAAGCTTAATTGTCACAAATATTTCAATAATATCACACAAAATAATTTAGAAAACACCATAACCTAAAATTTTTGAAGTTTTTTAATTCACAATAAATCGCTTGTACATATTGTTTTACAATTAAAAAAATATATTATTGCAATTAGAAACACTTTAAAATTATTATTAACCACTTACTTTTATAATTTATTTAGTTTTATTATTATAAACAACGAAATAAAACAGGACAAAATTCATCCACAAAAGATTGTATATAATTTTTGTCAGCCTCGCACCAATACTAACGCAAAATCGTGACACGGCTATGTATATAGAAGGTTGTGACGTTTAAATTATCATTTTATTCATAAACATATTTTTTTCACTTTTGATCTGGGTAAATTTTATTTTGAACATGATAAATAATTAAAATGTTTCTGCAAGTGAAAAAATATACGTTGAAATATGAGTGCAAATTAAGTGATATAATATAATATGATTTGTTATTTAGAAATGGAGAATCAATTCAAAAAATTTTTAACAAAAAAATGTGTTAATAATAAATATTCTTTGAGGTGAGTTGATCAAAGCTTTTAAATTATATAGAATAAGATAAAAGCGAAAACATCAACGATTGATTTAAACTTTATGTTTGTAATTATTCTGATAAATTTTAGATAATGAAATCCCGATGGACCTTTTCATAGAGTTGGAAATGGCCGAAATCAACGCCATTGGAATTACAAAAATCTCTATTGTGTTACTTTAAAAAAAAATAATACGAGAATTGAAATTAAATAAACCGATTGGAACTCTTAATCAAAATGATACTCAATCCACATCGAATTCAGTAATTTAACTTTATATTGATTACAGTAAAGATTATTTAATAATTGTTTAATTTTTTTATAGAATTTACGTTCATCTCCGTGTTCATCGTTAGTTAGTAGTTCGAATAGTTTTCGTAAAGTATTTTTATTATCTATCAATTACATTGTGATTTTTAATAATTAATGGTATTTTTAGATTCATGATCTTACTTACATTTTACAAACAACTGAAGGTCGAACGATACAGAAGTTTTATGATAAAAACAAAACCTTAGATAGAATTCATCGTACAAAACTTGTTAAAATTCTAATGGTGAATTTGTAAAGGAATGTGGATAGTAGAGTTTCCTTTATTGAATAAATTTATTTGCTTTAAGGTGTAATTAAATTTTCTTTTGCTTATTTAGCTACGATAATTTTAAGGAAATGGAAAATCTTGCACGTTCAATTATTAAAACTTGGCCAAAATTAGGATATAATAAGGTGGTATTATAACATCGGTATGTATAGAAATTTTCTACTTTGAAAATTACATTATACACTAAAATTTATTTTCATAGGATCCTTATTTTACACGCTATGGCGGTACAAATCATGATCCTTCCGATTATTTATAGTTTAGAATTCAATTTTTAAGAAAGAAACTGTCACCTGGCGCAAAAAAAAACAGACATCGAACAAACAGATTTAAGATGAAAAAACAAAAATGTGAAACTTTCAAAGGACAAGCAACGGTAAATATTTTTATATATAAATATATAAAATAATTGTTTCTAACTAGATAATTTCATTGAAAGCATCGTCTTTTTATCATAAGGATTAATAATTGGATATTTAATAATAAAAAAAAACATACATAGATAAATTTAATAGAATATCTCACTATATTTCCCAACTTAATATGAACAAAAAAAACGGAAATTTTTAATATTTTAAATTTCAGTAAGTATGAATATGGATTTTCTGATGGTGAAAATCTAACAACTGAACATGAACCGAAATTCCAGGAGTATATGTTTAAAGTACCGACAAAAATAGTGGAAGATGATGATGATGAAATTGAAATGGATTCAGCTATATATCAGGAATATAATAGTCAGTTTGTAGAGAATCCATTAGAAGATATTAAACAGTTAAATACAGAATTGTAACGAGAGTTTTGTTTCTGGTTTCATTCATCATATAATTCTTTTGTAAACTATAATATTAATTAAAATTAAGCATTAACGTCATATATAAATATAAACTTATTACAATAAATTTTCTAGTTAAAGATTTTTGTTATTTTATTTTCTACAGATTTTTTCCATTCCTAAAACCATACAAAGTTTCATTCATCTTCAAATTTTTTATAAAATTATAAAAGAAAAACACAAAATCATTTATTCTTTATTCATTGTTATGTATTTTATATTAAAATATATAATAATTAAACTTAAATTAAAAAACAAAAAAAATGAAAAGAATTGAAAAATTAAAAATAAAAGAAAGAGGAAAAAAAAACATTTAATAAATTTCCTCTTGTCTTTTAAGTTGTTGTTTTTTCTTTTTATTTTGTTTTGTTTATTTTTTAATTTTAATATTTTTAAATGTGACTAGAAACTATAATTAATTAAATATATTCTATTAATTAAGAGAGAGATACAATATTTTACTTCTCTCAATCTTGTTAAGTTTTTAATTTATTTAAATTTTGTTTTCATTTTCATTTTCTTTTTCGATTTTCTGTACTTGAAGTATTATGTACTTGTATCCAAAATAATTTTTGATTCAATTATAAAATTATAATTGAAGAATATAAAAAACATTACAAATGTTTTTTTTTTATTTGTTTTCTTTATTTTTTTTTTATAGAAAAAGAATTTAAAAATTATTATTTTTTATCACAATTTTATTTAATACAATTTTTTTTTTAATCATTTTTCCCATTTGTCAAATAATAAATTATGAATAGAGTAAAATTTGGTTAAAGTTAATTCAAGTTGATTATGGTCGAGAGGAATTTGTTATAAAAAAAAAAAGTGGATTGGATTTTTTTTTTTTTTTGTTATTTTATAAATAAGTTTGGAATTAGAAATTTAATTTAAATCCGAGAGAAATTCTTACAGTTTGATTTCGGTGTAAATGAGAGTTGTCTTTAATCGATTTGAATTGTTTTTCTATTTTAGTAAAAAAAGGAAATTAAAATAACTATAAAATTAATTTTTAAAAGATTTTTGTTTGTTTTCTTTATAAATAATTTTCTAAATTTAAAATTATTTTTTATTTGTTAATTTTTAAATGTTTCAGGCTTAACTTTGTTGAAATTTATGAAAAGTTTCTAAATCCGTTGAAAATCAAAACAAATCAGAAAAAATATTCTAACCAAAAAATATTCTTAAGAACAAAATCTTTTGAAATTATTTTGGGTTCATCTTCTATTGATCTAAACGGAAAAAAATAGAATCAAAATAACAAAAAATGATAAATTAAATTTTTAGAAATAAAAATTATAGAAATGAAAAATGAATTATTATCGGATGGAACTAAATAATGTTTTTATGAATGAATTATTTTATTCGCTTAATATTAATTTTTTTTTTTTTATTTAAATCTAAAATTTATTCTTATAAATATAAAAAAAAAATGGACTTGGCTTTATTTTTGACGTAAAAATTTTTTAATTGGCCAGAATTGAAAATTAAATGAAAAAAAAAAAAAAAATGTTTAAATTTTAATTTCGAAGCGCGTTTTTTCTTAAAAATTATTTATAAATAGAATTTTTAATTATTTACATTAAAAAGAATCTTATTTACTAAAAAATGAGAAATTTAAGTCTTAACTTTTTTTTTTTATTTAAAAAAATTCAAGTCCTTTTGTTTTGTTTTTGTTACTATCTGTTCCTTATTTATCTATTCGAATAACAATTAATTAATTAAATGTTTTTTTTTTTATATTTTATAATAATTAAATTTTACAATATAAAAAAGAAGGGAAAAAAATATAAATTGAGTATTTATAATCAACTGTATAAAATGCTACAACGTACAAAAAGAAAAATAATAATTATAAAATCTTTGATAAAAGATTTGTGGGATTTCATCTTCATCAACTTCATCTCTCTTCTTGTTTTCTTTAAATATTTAATAAATGGCGGTTTTAGTCCGTTTTTATATTTAATTCTTTTCTTTTATATAAAACTTTTAATACTTAAATTATTTACACATCAAAACACAAAACAGAGTTGAACAATGTAAGTTAAGTAAAATATTAACTTCACTTTTGTTGTGTTTTTTTTTTCTTGTACAAAAAAATTTAAAAGATTTACATAAAATGAAAAAAATTAAATTAAATTATTTGTGTTGTTGTTTTTTTTTTCTTCATTAAAATGTTTCCAGCTTGGACAAAACAAAAATACATTTAAATACAGTAAACACATCACACATACACATTAATTATTTCTTAAATATTTTAACGAGTTGGTACATTAGAATATTGTTTTAACATCAGATTTTTTAAAGTGTTTTTTTTTGTGTTGCTTTAATGAATGAATGAGGATTTACTGTATTTTTATTAGATTCAAACTATAAATAATAATAATATTAATAAAAATAAATAACGTATTTAACTTTCTTCTTGTTCCTTTGGATATTCACTTTGAAGGCAATTAGTTAATGCTGTTATTAACTGACTAAATGATGGACGTTCTTTGGGATTTTTAAGCCAACAGGAAGTCTGTAAAAAAAAAAGTAATAAAACCATAAAATATTTTTAAATAACCGCACAAATTTTTTAAAAAAACTGTACAAATCTATTTAGCAAAATCATTCAAACTTACCAAAATTGCTTTTAAATCATCTGGTGTATTATCACCAACAGACCATTCTAATTGTCCAGCTAATGATAAATTAATATAATCTTCATTTGTTTTATCTTCAAATGGTATTTTAATAGCTTGTGTAAATATCTCCCATATTAATACACCATACGAGAATACATCACTTTTAGTTGAAAAATCATCATCAGATATAGATTCTGGTGGCATCCATCTTATTGGTAATAATTGATTACGATGTTTAAAATATTCCCGATTATATTTGTCTTTAGATAATGATGGATAAGATACTTTAACAGTAAAATTACTTGATATTATACAATTTCTAGCAGCAAGATCTTTATGTATAAATTTTGAACGATATATTGAATCCATTCCACTGGCTATTTGATGTGCTGCTGCTAAAATTTGTGCAATTTTTAATTGTGGTGGTTTTGAACCAGCTGCTGATGATATTCCATTTGTTTCTGTTGATCCAACTTTTGCTGTTGCCATTAAAAATTGTTTTAAATCACCCTATAAACCAAAACGAAAATACAGAATTATTAAAGATTATCGAAAATAATAAAATTTTCTCATTAATCTACATTTTAAGTAAAAAATTATATTTACCCAATCAGTCCATTCTAAGATCATAGAATGTGGTCCATCATCACGACATAAACCAAATAATTTTGTAACATTTTTATGTGATACAATACGAAACATATCTAATTGACGTCTAAATTCCATACATGCTGTATCATCTTTTATTTTTTTTAAATTTTTTACTAAAACTAAATCAACTAATTCATTTTCATCTGGTTTTATTTCATTAATATCATCATCATTATTTTTATCATTTAATATTGTTTCTTTAATATTATTATCATGTTCAGTATTTATGAATTTTTTAATATCACCATTTTCTAATGGTTTTATCCTTTTATATTTCATTATTAATACATCACCAAATTCACCACGTCCTAACTGATGTACTTGTATTAAATTTTTACGTAATATTATTATTTCATCAAAATTTAATGATTTTTTTGATAATTTTGAGTTAACACTGCAGCCAGTATCATCACCACTTTTTTGTTGTTGTTGCTGTTGTTCATTTGTTAACTTTTTTTTATTATTCTTTTTAATACTATTATCAGATTTATCTGGTAAGCATGGCTCAATTTCATCATCTTTATTATTGATATCTTGGCAATCACCAGTATCACCATTCTCTTTTGCTAATAAATTTAAACGTTCTTTTCTAGCTTGACGTTTATAACGACACCAGACCATTAATACAACTACAAATACAATATAGGCAAATGCAACAGACATTGTTATTAATATTGCACGGATTATCATAAAAAGGGCTGTTGATTCTTCCTGAATTATTGCTTCAGTCGCTAAAAATACAAGAACAAATTAAAGATTATTAAGTTTTGAGTTCGTTGCTTTAGACTACTTGAATCAATTGTAATTCAAAATAATCGGCTGTATAATAAATAAAAATATACTTACGTTTAACAGTCAATCGTACTTCTTCTCTTTTTAATCCACCACTATTACCAATTGTACAACCATATTTTCCTTCATCCTCTGGATGAACTTCAGATATAAATAATGTACCATTTTCTAATATTTCAAAACGATTATCATCAGAACTATTATTATTTAAATATTCTAAATCTTTATCCCATTGTATTGTTGGTTTTGGATCACCAATTGCTTGACAATTAATCATTAATATACTCATTTCAATTGCGTGTATTTGACTTTCTGGAAATACACTAAAACGTGGTGCCACAACAATTGTTATTGTAACAGTTGCATTTATTGTACCTTGTACATTTGATGCAATACAAGTATAATTTCCTTTATGTTCAGCAGAAACATTACGAAAAAATAATGTACCATTTATATCTTCAATTGTTTCTGGTAATTCTATATTTGTTTCTTGTATCCATTTTATTTGTGGTTGTGGTGTACCATGTGCTTTACAATGTACTTTACTAACAGAACCAAGTTCTAAATTCTTTGACGTTGGCTGAGGTGAGAATTTTAATGCTTCTATAAAGTTTATAAATTCAAAATTAATTTATAAAATGAATTGAATTTTGTTTTTGTAAATAAATATTTCTTACCAATAATTCTTAATTCGGCTTTATTTGATGTAACAATTTCATTGCCATTATTTAATATTTGGCAATCGTAAACACCTTTATCAGTAACTGTTGTTGAAATAAATATTAATGACCCATTTTTACCGTTAACATAAACACGTGCTACAAAAAAAAATGTTAAAAGTTTAAAAAAAGAAATTAATTGAAAAAATTAAATTCTTACGTTCATCTCGTAATAATGTTTCAGAATTAATATCAGGTTGTGCAGTTGTAAAAAATCTACCATTAATTTCTGCTTCACGAAAGAATTTACCATCTTTTCGCCATCTAACTGTAAACTCTGATGTACGTTCATCCTTTTTCTTTTTTTGTGAAAAATCACATGATAAAATTAATTGTTCATTTTCCAAGGATAATGTATTTGCTGGAGGTTTTGTTATTCTAACAGAATCTGTAAGTTAAAAATTATAACAATATAAATATTTGCTAACGACTCAGCCAAGACTTGAACCATTTTAGTCAGCACAATATTTTAGATAAAAATTTAATTTACAGAAAAAAGAAAAGTAATTCGAAACGGATATATAATAATTTTTTGTTTTCCAATTGTAAATTAATAATTAATTTAATCCAAATATTTATAAATTCACATAAAATAACAAAAATTAATTAATATTGTTGGTCATTAAAAATTATAAGAAATTTATCCAATATTCAAACCCGATTTAATATTTGAAAAAATCATTTTCTTTTTTCCAGCCAATTTTCAATTAAAACTAATAATATTTCTAATAATTGAATAAAACTTACTCATCACAGATATTTCACTAGAAAATTCTTGATATTTATCACCACGTTTTCCACGACACAAATAAATTCCTTCATTTTGTTGTTTCACATTTGACAATATTAATGTACCATTCCGATCAATTTGTACACTAAAAGTTGGCGAAAAAAGAAACAATAAAATATAAATTGAAATAAAAATGGGTCGAATACAAAATTTATTTTTTTATTAAATGAATATAAACCTTTTACTGTTATTCAATAAATTATTATCATGAATCCATTCTGTTTTTTCTGAATTTTTATAGGAACAATGTAGTGATGTTGTTTTACCAATTTGTACAATACGATTTTCTGGTATTATATCAATTTCTGGATAATTCTTATCAGCTAATTTAAGTATAAAATCTTTTCGATTTGTAATTGTATCAGCATCATTTGATGCTATACAACGATAAACACCATTATCAGCAACTGTCGCTTTTATTATTTGTAGTTTTTTATTTTGTATATCGTAGTGGGATGATTTTTTTAATAATTTTCCATTTCTGTAAATGAGGAAGAATTAACAAAAATTTTACATTTTAAAAGAAACAAAAAATTTATATTTACCGAAACCAATCAACTTCAATTATCTCAGATCCTTCAACAAAACATTTCAGTATGACGTCATTGGGATATTTGTCTGATATTTTAAATTTAACAATCGGTGCGGAAATCCCTGGAAATAAAAAGAAAAAGAAAAAAATATGAAAATAAAATTTAAGAAAGAAAATGAAAAAGAAAAAAAAAATCATTTCATTTGCATATTTTCTTTTCATTTTTTTCCATAAAAAAAATGAAAATTCACAATAAAGATAAAACTGGGTATTTCTCTAGAGAAATTATAAGAAAATAAAATCATTTTCGACACGTTTTGAGTTTATAACATTCTTCAACCAAGAACAACAACAACAATAAAACTTTCAATTCTTAATCTCATATATTCCTTCTTCAATTCTCAAGGATTTATTTTTATTATAAAACGAATGAAAGAGAGAGAAAGAAAATGAGAGAGAAAAGATGGGAAAAAAAAGAAAATTATCCTAAATTAATTTCATTGCACGAACTTATATTATTTTATTACACAGAAAATTTAGAAATAATAAAATAGAATAAAAGAAGAGAAACCGACAACAACAACAAAAGCAAAAAAAAAAAAACAAAAGTAAAATTAAGAAGAAGAAGAAGAAAACAGGAAAGAAAAATAATAAGCTATCTAGAATTTTACTACTTTTTTATTGAGTTTTCTTCTTCTTCTTATTCTTTTACTTTATTTTATTTTTATAGCATCTCCATCTGACTTAACGCAATAAGATATAGTAGGATGGTAGGATGGTTTTAGTTTTATATTATTTTTATCTTTGCCACACTGAAATCAGAGAATTTATAAGACAAGAATGAGATGATGGTAGTTTTTTTTGGGGTGGGTCGGTTTGTAGAGATTGTTAAAAAGGGGTAGTAATAATATGTCAGATTAACAATCTCAAAATAGAAAATGTAAGTGGCACTCGCGTCGTCGTCATCATTCCATAAGAATGGAAACATAAAAAAGGGGCAAAAAAAGGAGAATTAAAAATAAAGAATTATAAAAGTGGATGAACAGAATAATAGAAGTGAAGGATTTATATGACTGGAAGAGAAGTAACTAATCTTCATAATTATTATTAAAAAAAAAATACAACAACCACAACATCCATGTGGGATTTTGTTGTTGTTCACATTTTGTTTTTTTTTTATTCCAATTCATTCCATTGTCATTGTTTTATTATTATTTATATTTTGTTGTTGTTTAAAACAACAAAAAAAAAAAACTAAAAAAAAAAAAGAAAGAAGTTAGAAACAAAAACAACAACAGCACACATCAACACAACTACGAACATAAATGAGAAAGACAATAAAAAGGAGAGAGAGAGTAAGAGAGAGAGAGAGAGAATGTGATAAATATTCATATGAAAAGAGATGAAGTAAGTGAAGTGAACGAAGCATTATTATAATAATCTTCATAATTTTTTTTCTTCTTTATTTCATCCTTTCTTTTCTTACAATTTATATTCAACATTTGGACATTCTGCACACATATTCTGCTGCATATGTATATAGGAGAATGTTCGAATTGAATTGAATTCGTTTCTTTTTCTTTTTTCTCTTATAATGGAAGAAGAAACATTTCAAAGAACAATAAAAACAAAAACCAATAGAATAAAAATAATATGTAAAAAGAATGATGAAGAAAGAGAAGAATGATAATGAAGAGAAAGACAGAAAGAGAAAAAATCAGAATCAGAAAAGAACAAAAACGAAAAAAAAATAACAAGTTTTTTCTGCGTTTGGCTTTGTTTTTTTTTTTTTTTTGGTTTTAAAATAGTTAACTCTTTTTTTCTTATTATTCTGTGATGGGAGATGAAGAGAAAAATGCGCGAATTGCAAAAAAATTACTTTTCTTCATCTTCCACTTCACAATTCTTCTTCCTTTTATTTTTTTTTATTCCATGAATTTGTGAGGTTTTTCTTTTCAAGAAACCAAAGCATGTTTCAATTTTTCTTTGTTGTTGTTATTATTTTTTCGAAATTCTTTTTTGCTGTTGTTGTTATTGTTGTTTATTATTATTATTATTTTTCCTTTTGTTTTTGGTTTCTTTGCAATATAGAAGAACCACGCGAATTTAATTATAGAGAGGAACTTCAAGTTGCACACTCTTAAAATTTTGGTTGTTGTTGTTATTTTTTTGTTAAAAAGAAAAACAAAAAAAAAACGGGTAAGAAAGAAAAGAATAAAAAATAAAATATTTTTGGTTATGATTTTGTAATTATGGCAAAGATGAACGATGATTTAGAATGAATGAATAATATTGTTGTTATTGTTGTTGTTGTTGTGTTTGTTGTTGTTATGTAGTAGATTTTTTTTTGTTTCTTTTGAAAAAAAAAATCACGAATAAACGAATAATGAACACCTTTCACAGTCACATTAAAGAAAATTTTATTTTATTTATTAATTCATACAAAAGAAAAAATGAAAGAAAATGTGAAAGAAGACGAAAGGATTCATAAGGATTCAGCAATTACTTTTATAATTATTTATTCATGCATTAAAGATGATGAATAAAATATAATTCTTAATAATTATATCCTTAGTAATTTATTTCTTTTCTGTAAATTTGTTAACATTCACTAAACATTTTTTTTTTATATACTTTTTGTAAAATTCATTAAAATTGTGTAGAGACGTAATTAAAATTATTCAACTTTAACCATCCATCTCTCATTAACCGTCTATCTATCAGGATAATGAGTTTATATTACTAATAAGGATTTTCCTTATCAAGACCAAAAACCAAAAACAAAACAAAAAAAAAAAATATAATAAATTTTGATTCAAGTTCATAGTAAATCTTATGAGCGCAGCAGGCCTGTCGCTTACAAAAAGTCGGCCCTGAGTTTGAATGACAATTTATAATTTTTTGTATTTCAATTTTGTTTTTTTGGAATCTTTACACTGATCAGTGGTGACGAAGAACAATATTTGTAATAAATGGAACGTTTGATTTTTAACAGTGCAAAAAATCCTTTTGTATTAAAAATTGCAATTCTCATCCAGACGCAATGAAGATTTTTTTTTGTTGTTTATTTCAAATTCACGTTATTCCAATTTTTTTTCTTTCTCCTCTTTTTCCTTCCTCCTTTTATCCTTGAATTCTTGTTTCTGACATTTTTACTTTTTTTTTTGTTCTTCAAAACTAAAACAATGGTCCTGAATTTTCAACAAGCCTGTCAGTCACAGAGATCAAAAAAATAAAAAATAAAATAAAAATTTTTGCAGAAATAAAAATAAAAGTCAAGTCAAATATTTTGAAAGACAGAAAAAACTAAAAAAAAAGGGAGAAGAAGAAGAACGGGAGAGGAATTATAACAACAACAAAAATAAATGAATATAAAATTCCCTTCAAATGATCTTCTTCTTCTTCTTCATTTTTCTTCTTCATCTTTCTTCATCATTTTTTTGTATAAAAATTTATTAATACAAAAATCAACAAATGCGACACAAATTTTTTTTTTTATGTTTATTTTATTTTCATTTATTCAATTAATTATTTTAAAGTTTATCGTTTACAATTTTTAACAACAAAAAACAAAAAAAATACTAAATTCATATTGATTATTATCTGTCGACGCTTCTTTGTTTTTGCCTTTTTTTTTTTCTTTTTTTAATAATTATCGGTACGTTTGATTTTTTTTCCAATAAACACAACAAAACAGAAAAAAATCAAATCGTGTTTATGTTTTTATGAATTGAAAGAGAAAAAAAGAAAATGAATCATTTTGTAAATAATAAATAAAATATTCGTTTATTATTTGGAAAAATTGAAAATCACATTTTAATGTAAGCACAATCTCTCTCTCTCTCTCTCTTTTTGTGTGTGTATGTTTGCGCGTTAGTTATGTTAACGATATTATTTTATTTATAAAAATTAGTTCATTGTCCTTTTTGATTGATTGATTTTAGATTTTCATATTTTTCTTCTCTCTACACTAACTAAAGAGCAAAAGTCTTCAATTTAAATGGATGACATTAAATTACCCTTATTATTATTTTGATCCTTCTATTCCTTCTTTTTTAATATAAAATCAATAAATCAATAAAGTTAAAGGGTAAAATCATTAAAAAAAAAATTGTGAATGGTTCATTCGGTTCTTTTTCTTACTTTAAGTAAAAATTCAAGCAATCATTTTTTTTTTTATATTCTTTAACGATATTTTGTAAAAAGTGATAGGGCGTCAATTTAACATTTGAGGGGTTTTTTTTATCAGTCAGTCACAATCATTGTATATTCTGATTGCAAATGATTGTATATTTTGATTGCATGATCAACTGTCTTGACTGAAAGATTTATAGACATTTTTATTGATTTTGCTACTGATTATTTTGTGTGATTGCAAAAAGTAATGGTGTAAATTGCATGTGACATGTGATGATTGCACATGAATGGATAAGACGTTACATAACAACCAAATTGACTCATGTTGAACAACCCTAATTTGACATAATAAACTAACACCCTTCAAACTCTTCTTTCTAAACTTTAAAAAGACAATTTCTTTCCTTTTATTATAAAATTTCTAATAAAGAAAATATTACAAAATTTATAAAGTTAGAAGATGAACATGAATTTAATGTAAAGCATAAAAACATAAAAGTTAATAAAATGTGAAAAAAAAATACATAACAAATCCATTTGACTTTATTAATTAAACGAAGACTTTAAATTTTATATAAATTTCATAATAAGACAAAAAAAAAAAAGAACAAAAGTTAATCCTGTTAAAATTTTTGTGACCGTTCAACAATTAATATCAATTAAAACTTTAGTGTTTTTTTTTTGGAGCAATAAAAACAAACAAAAAAAAAATAAACAAGAATTTATTAGTACAAAGTTTGCTATTGGAGTTGTTGTTTCTTTTCTTTAATTTTTTTTTGGTTGTATTTTTGTCTTGAACACAAGAAAAAGAAAAAGAAGTAAAATGACAAAAACAAAAACTAATCAAGTTACGTTTTTTTTAGGTTTGGATAACTTAATGCTTAAGGCTTTAATAATAAGTTTCAAATAACAAAATATAAAGATTGGCGGCTTCAATATTGCAACAATAAAAATATAAAAATCAGTTTTTTCTTTCTTTTTATTTTGTATAAAAGGAAAGAGGGAAAGACAAAGAACAAAAAAAACCGTATCATTATGAAGAATGGAAACAAGAAGAAAAAAATACAGAATAAAAATATAAAAATTAGCTAACAAAATGGTTTGTGGTCTGACAGAAAGAGAGAGAGAGAGAGAGAGTGAACAAGAAAATATAAAACAGGTTTTACCGGGTATAAGGAAGAGGCGCATTTAAATTATTGAAACCATATCAATTCGATGACAAATTGTCGTGGTTTTGATCTTTGTTAACTTCTGAAGGCAATAATCTTATTTCTGCTTACAATTAATATAAATAGACTAATAGACGTTTGTTGCGCCCTTCATTACACATTCATAGATTTGAGTCAGTCATGTATAAAAATTTTTTTTAGTTAATAATAATCCAAATGTAATTAAATTGTTATAATGAAAAAAATAATATTTAACTTCACAACACAAACACATACACACAAGAAATCTTGTGGATTTAAAAATATATAAAAATAATTGCAAATGAATGAATTATTCTTGTTCATTTCTTCTTCTTCTTCTTTTCAATCATATTAAAATTAAATAGTACATGCTGGAAGAGCTAATAAACGATAAAAAGATAAAATGTGGAAAGCAGTACGAACAAAAAAAAAAGAAAAAAAAAGAAAGAACAACAACAACAATAAGTAGAATTAAGAAGAAGAAGAAGAAAAAAAAGTGTATAAAATAAATAAATTAAAAATATATATAAATGTTGTGTCGATGCCGCGATGTGCGGTAAATGGGGAAAATTCACTTTGATCATCGTTTTATTGCCTTACGGTCGCGACATCATGTCTGACATTTATTGAATTTTATTTATTTTTAATATTATAACGTAAAATTGAAATTGAATTGTTAATTGTGTGATGAAAATATTATAACGATAATAAGGAATATAAATGAAAATATTAATTTTAATTATTTATATACAAAAAAATAAATTCTCTTAAATCTGTTTTTCCCCATTTTCCTTTACATTTTTCTTGAGTTCAATGTCATATGGTCATTACCAAAGGGAATGAACTTTATTAAATGAATTTATAATTATTTTTAATTAATGTTTACTTATTTACTTTGTAATTCATTAAACACATTCGGAAATGACAATTTATTTAACATAAACAATATGACAATTTTAATTTATGCGAAGAAGACAAAAAATAAATATGTGTGTGTGTCTTTGTAAAATGTTAATTCTGAAAGGGTTAAATCCATTAAATTCTTTTTTTTTTATAGCAACAAAAAAAAATGCATCAAAGTGACACACAACCGACATTTTCCTTTTTTATGACACAAAGAATTTATAGCAAAAAAGTTTACCGTTAAAAATTTACAAAAATAAAATAATTCAAAAATACACAACGCATGCTCATTTTATTACATTTTATATTGTATTTTGAAAGAAACTCAAAAAAAAAAAAGAAAAAGAAGAAGAAGAAAAGAAAAAACACGTGGAACACATGATGATGATGATGACATTTTAACAAAGGACAATCATTTTACTTTTATAAGTAATTTTTTTTTTTAATTCTGTTTAAATTGATGTTTTATATTTTTATGTTTACTTTTTGAAGATATCATCATTTAAATTTAAATTTGAAAAAAAATATAAATGAAGACATACACACACACACACACACACACAAGAGTAACTAAATAAATATTTGCGATTATAATTAAATACAAGTCAATATTTAAATATACAATTTTTGTATTATTAAAATATTTATTTAGTCTTGTTGTTCATGGGTGAAAATGTTATGAATTTTTATTTTTTGTGGTAGATTTATTTTTAAATAATTTAAAAAAAAAATGAATACAAAATTTTGTTGATCAATTTGATGAGGAGAATCAGGGTGAGATTTTTTTTTGTTTCTTTTATTATTTTTTCTCATGATAGACTTTATAATTATTTTAAATTACAAAATGAAATAAAACGTGACACCACGATTATTAAGGGGTGTATCTAAATTACAGACACAAAATAATAATAACAACAACAACAACAACAACAACAACAATTACTACAGAGAGAAAAAAAAAAGTATACGAAAAATTCTTTATTATATTTTTTTTTTAAGGTGTTCATTTAATAATGGGTTAACGTTACCATCCTCATCATTTTCTCTTCTTCTTACGTCCGGGCGCCCCCTTTTTCATACTCTCAAAAAAATCTTTTTTTTTTTATTTTTTGTTTCAAAAGTGAAGAGAAGAAAAAAAAAACAAACCCGTTTTTTATTCTGAATAAACTTCGGGAATTTTTTTTTTCTTCTTCTTTCATTTGTTTGGTGTGTTTTTTGTTGTTGTTGTTTCAGATTTTTTTTTTTTAATCGTATTTTCGTAATTGCTTTTGATGCATCAAAGATATCGCGCGGTAAAATTTTTATGTGAAAAGAATTAAAGTGATTCTTTAAATGGAAATTTCTTCTTCTTAAATTTTTTTTTCTCTTTCTTCTTTTTCTTCTATCTGTCTGTTGTCTGTTTTGTCTTCTGTTTGTTGTTGGTGTATAGGTGTTTTCTTTTCTTTTTTTCAAAAGTCATTCTCACCTTATTTTTTCCCCAACAAAAATAAAATTTCCTGTTATTATTTCTATCCTTTTACGTTGATTCACCCCCCAACCCCTTTCTTCTTTTAAGCTGATTGTTGTTACTGTTATCGTCCCGTATTACTCATTTTTCATTCCTTTCCAAAAATGAAAAGAAAAAAAAAGTAAAAGAAAAATCTACTATCGATTTCTGCAGATAATAGTATTTTAGTCACGTGGTCAATTTATGTTTCCGATGATCAAAAACCAAACCCATAAATTCCGGTATTTTATTATTATTATTAATACAGAAGGCGTCTGTTTGTCTCCACTGATTATGTCAAAAAAAAAAAAAATAAAATAAAACAGATTTTAATCTCAAACATTATTCCTACTTTTCTCTACTTATTTATTTAATGATCTAGGCAATAAATTTCGTTTTTATTTCTCTTTTTTATACATAATAAATATTTTAGCTTTTTTGTGTTAATCTTTTATTTAGTGAAGTCATTCATTTTTTTTACATTCTCTAGGTGTCACTCAGAATAATTTCAAATTGATCATATTTTTAAATTTTAATTAAAAAAAAAGAAGAGGAATTTTTTATCAGGAAAAATGACGTATAGAGAATTTAATCGAAGGAAAACAAAAAAAGAGTAAATAAATTTTATATTTAGTTGTTGTTGTTGTTGTTATTATTACTTTTGTTGTGAATAAATCTAATTCCCATACTCATCCTCATAATTAATATATTATACAGGCAGAAAAAGATTTACGTGATACAAAGTTAGTTTTTATTATAATGGTGAATTAAATTTGACCTTTTAAATTTAAAAAAACAAAAAAAAATAGAAAAAGTAGACAACAAAAAAAAAAAAGAAATAATCAAAAGAATGTTATCCACATCCTCCTCCTTCTTTATGATCAACTCTACAAAAGAATCAAAACAGCTCTAATAATCATATGTTAAATATGTTAAAAATACACACACACACACACATACCATAGGCGCCGTTTAGCATATTTTTTTCATCTTTCTCTCTCTAGGAAATAAAACGTAAAAATATGTTTTCAGGTAGAAAAAAAAGATATTAAAAAAAAAAAATCGACAATAAAAATGTGTGGAGACGCCATAAATAAATCTATGGTGTGTGACTTGACTAAAAAAAAAAAAAAACTAAAAAATTATTATAGCACATGCACACCAATAAACCATAATATTATTTTTAGTAGTATAGAATTTTTTTTTAAAGCGCGGGAAAAACGAATAATAATAATCATAATAATTTTTATATTAAATCCTAAACAGTAAGTAATCCGTGATACCCTCTACTTTATTATATTATAGACAAAATGTGTGTGTGTTAGACTAACGAAGAAAATCACCCAAAAAAAAAAAAAAAAAAGAATTTAATGTATACAAGTAACCATGCCAACCAAAAGTCATAAAGTTTTATGGTTTACAATATGGCCGTCCATTTTTCTTTCATTCTTTCGGTTTGTATGTTTTTTTTTTCTTTCCTTCGTTCTTTCTTTTTTTATTCTATTTGTTCCCTTAAAAAACATTCAAATATAAATTTCATCATTTTCACAAGTAAAAAAAAAAAAGGAACAAAAAAAAGAGTATTCTTCGTTTTCTGAATTGAAACTGAAACTGAAGTTGAACTAACAAAAAAAAACTATATGAGAAGTCTGAATTGTTTGATTGTATATTGTTGTTGTTTTTTTTTTTTTTTTTTTTTAAAAATAAAAATGTTTATGATCCACAAGAAAAATGTATAAAAACTTGTTAGAAATACAAATCCAAAAACACAAACAAACATATACACACACACATACACAATAAATAGTATTGTTGTAAAAAATAAAATAAAAGCACATCAAATAAGTTGAACCGAGTGGAAAAACATAAAAAAAAAAAACAAATACATTTAAACATACAAATGTATGTATGGCATACATACATAAATATGTTTTATATAAATGTATGTAATATAGAAAAAAAGAAGAAACATTTTAGGAAAAGCAATGTGGTAGTGGGTGGTTTTAGTAAAACTGGGTGGTCGTAAGATGATAATTTAGTATGAGTACACATAAACATATATACATATATACATAGATTTTCAACATAAAACAGAAGATATTAAAGACAATTTTTAGTTTGGGGTGAACTGAAACATATACACACACACATACATACATACATAATCTGTTTTGAAAAAGTTTTTATTATATTGATACCACGATCTCTTATTTAGATTATAAGAAATTGATACCAAAGCATATATAATAGAAATTGTTGTTGTTGTTATTTTGTCCATGTGAATTTTTATGATGGACATTAGAAGGATACAAGAAAAAAAAAAGAAATAGAAATGAAAATGTAAAAGGGATGAAGAAAATAAAAAAAAAAGGATTTCCCTCCTTTTATTTTATTGTTGTTGCTTTTTTTTCTTTATTTTTAGATTTTGGATAATTGAATCATAAAAAATCCTTTAAAAAATATTCCAACATCCTTTGTTCGTCTTGTTTTTGATTCTGAGAAATTTCTAGAGCCTAGAATTAGAAAAAATTTATTTATACAAAAAAAAAAAACAAACACGAAAGAAATTACAAACACGGATCAACTTTAAGAGTTTAAAAGTACGTTGTATTTATATATACAACAAAAATGTTAATTCCATTTTAAATTTTTTTTTTTGTTTTCTTTTAACATCAAACGTTAATTTCAAGAAAAAAAAACATAGGAGAAGAAGAAGAAGAAAAAAGAACAAACGTACACATCACACACATCACACATCACATAACAGAACAGAAATATTATAAACACACTTTAATACTGACAAACAAAATGCAGTTCCCTTATTGCATTTTACTTCTTGTTTTTTCTTTTTTTTTTTTTCATTCTAACTTCATGGATTCTTAACTCTTACTTGATGATGAAGGACAAAGAAAAAATGCCGCCAACATATTATATTATATGTACGGGTGGGGTAAGAGGAAGAGAATAAAAAAAAAAAAAAGAGAAAATGAAAATATTAAAACTGAGAAATGAAAATAATTTATTTTTAACGTTTTTGTTTTTGTTTTCTTGTCGCAAGTTCTTCTTCTTATTATCTGGCTTTTTTTTTTCTTAAAGTACAACAAAAAAAAATCAAGCAAATGTTTATTAATGTAAACATTACTTTGATATATACAGGGCAAAATGATGTGGGGGAAAAGGATGAAGGAAATTCAATTGAAAAGAGTTAACATATTGACGTCTATGTTGATGAATACAAGACATTCGGTGATTTAAAAAAAAGAGAAATGAGAGAAGAAGAAAAAAAAAAAAGTGTTTACAAGAGTGATGAAAAGATGAAGGGTGAGAAGAAAATAAAGAAAGAGGGAGAGAGGGGTATATAACACATTTGTGTATTTATTATATGTGTTTAGTGTGAATTGTAAACATAAACAATTTTTTGTGTGTTCTTTTTTGTCCCTAAAGGTCGTATTACATTATCTGTATTTAACAAAAGAAAAATAAGAAACAGGAAATTGTTAAGAAATTTTATTATCTTTTCATATTGACAAAGTTTAAGTTGGTAACATTAAAAAATTTCCTGGTTTTTTCGTTTTTAGCGTAAGTATTCTTATCTTATGCCGTGTCATATTTAATAACCTAATCAAAATCATTCTGATGTTATGAAAGTCTGATAATTTTCATTCATAAAACCAGAACAAAATATTAAATTCTTATTACGAATAACAATTTTTATCAACAATTAATGTTATACAATATTTTATAAACATCACAAAACATTTACCTGTTTGTTAATAATGAAAAAAACGTGAACGCAGAAAGAGATAAAATTATTGAACATCTGGTTAAATCTGTTGTGATTACGACCATTTAAAGATCAACTCTTTAATTATTGTTGTTGTTATTACATTAAAGATTTTTCTTTTAATAAACGAAAATAGTTTTTATTAATTCAATTAAAATATTAAATTGTTCCTTAACAATCTTTTCTTTAATTCTTTAGCAAACAATATATATAGGTACATTTGAAATGTTTTCAAATTTTATTTGTAGAAAATCATCATTACATTATCATGTTACACATTACACAATGAAATAATTTAATTTTCTTGATGTAAACTAAATGTAATTTTTGAAATAATAAAAAGAAAATTTTAATCATTTTCTAAGTTAGATTATGTGTGGGAAAAACGTAAAGAAGGGAAGAGACGGGACGTGGGAGGTAACAGTTAAGTATATTGTGAAATATATAGACAAGATTATAAAGAAAAATGATAAAATAAGAGAAATCATTCATCAACGAAAAACAAAAACATCTTTTTATGATTCACAATTTAATTAATAAAAAAAACAATAACACAAAATCCTAACCACGGACAAGAAAATTAACAACCAAAACCAATCCTAAATTTACTTTCTTTCCCGTACTTTCTTTTTATATTGCATCCCCTATTATATGCATTTATTCTCTCATTCTCTCGTCTCTTTTTCAACATAATTTATAAACTCCAATTTTATCCTTTTCTTTCCCATAAGCTTAAAATCAACAGAAATTTTTTTATTTTTAAAAAACAATCACACCCTCTACTTCATCACTGTTTTCCTTCTTTTTCTCTCCCCTTTTCCGTTTTTTTTATATGCTTGCTGTAAGAATATCCATGTTTTACATGTTTCAAAAATGTGAGACCCATCAATGAAATAAGAATGTAATGGAACTGGAATTTGCAAATATTTTTTAAGTTTATATGAAGGGTGGAAATTTACAACAAACTCAACTCATCCAATTTTGATGGAATGCTGTTTGTATTAATCAAACAGAACAAGAAATATTTGTTTGTGTGTTGGTTAAAATTAGTTTGGTGTAATCCTATAACCGAACAACTATTCAAAGGATTAAAAGTCATTTAATGTACAATAAGAAATAAATATTGTCAATGTTGGTTATTTTCTATTCCAAACTTATGTGCTGATAAAAAATATACATTTAATTTTATGTAAGGATTAAATTAAATATACTTTAAATAAGATGAAGAAACTTCTATCAGCTTCTTATTTTCGATCCAATTCTCTCGCTTACAGTACAGATTTTCTATATTGTAGCCATTTTAACAATTGAACAAAAATAAAAGTGTTGCCACAACAGAAAATGAATCAAAAGAAAATAAAAAAAAAACGTTCCATATTATTTTAAATTTAATTGACAAGAGTATGTAGACGTTGTGTAGAGTTTGTGAAGAGTTCATATAATAAAAAAAAAATCAAGTTTTATAAATAATATGCACTTACATAATATATTCAAATATGCAGACGGTGTTGCCTCTCTTGCACCACTATTTTGACTCGTTGCTATACAAACATAATTACCATTATCCAACAATCTATTTGTATTTAGTATTTTAAGGTTAGAACCAATTTGGAATACACGTTCATTTTGTATTATTGGTATGCCTAATTTTTAATGAATAAATAAAATACAAAAAATAATTAATTAAATTAGTTTAATTTAATTTAAATTTCAAAAAATAATTACCATTTAACATCCATGAATATTCTAGTCCATTTGTTAATGATGCTTGACATTTAAATTCAACTGATTCACCTTCAATTACACTTTTATTTTGTGGTATCTCAATGAATTTTGATGCTGCATTATTTGTTGCTGTGAAAATAATTAATATTAATTAAAATTATATTAACAAAAATTAATTGAAATAATTAATATTAATTAAAATTAAATTAACAAAAATTAATTAATTTTTGATGCGATATTGTTTGGGTTTGGGGGTAGAAAACCCAGGAAAATTTTAAGAGAAATTTTTCTATCACGGTGATGTCGGAACTCACTAGTTGAAGCTTAGAAGTGTGTCTCAACATTCATTTTCTTATTTAAGTTTTATTTAAATTAAATCTCTCAATGGCAATGAGTAACTACGTAACGTATCTACTACGGACAGACATATATGCAAAAGAAAAAACACATAACAACGGACAATGAAAATAAAAAATTCAGTACAGTAGAAGAATTCTCGATTTTTAAATGAAGAATAAACTCTGATCGTAAAGTGTGTTGTTTTTTTTTTGGTTAAATATTAACTAATCCGGATTACGTAAAGGTGGAATTAATATGCCGGTATTTGAACTAACGACCCAATCTATAAGAGGTTCACTCTAATCCTTTCACTTTTGCCAATTTTTCGGAAAAATTTAAACAAAAAATTATCTCTATTCTAAGGAAACAGAACAGGAATTCATCTTCAAAGTTTTCATGAGAACATGAACTCTTGAATTGTGTTTTTTTGCATTTTTATTTTTTCTTTTAATTTTTCTCTACTCAAATTTTTTTTTTTTTTGTTGAAAGGATTTACACTGATGACTGTAGTAGACAAAAGAAATTCTTAATTCAAATGGAAAATATGAAATATTCTAAGATTTGCAAATTGGTACAAAAATATCTCTTCGCTCGTATAAAATAAAAATTCAAAAATCTAAAAGTTTAGAAATTTTGTGTTTCTTTTTTCCTTTGGCCAACCCAATTATTTTTAGTCAGCCAGGTAAAAAATAGTTTAGACTATAAAATACGTTCGATAAATTAAAATGAAAGAAAATAAAAATTCATATTTAGCAATTTTTTGATTGTAGGTTGAAAACGAATAGGGTTCTCTTTTCGTTCACAACCTTACTAAATATAGGAAATATTCTATTTATAGATTTTAAGGGTAACGATCCTTTTTTCATAAAAATAAATAAAATAGAAACAAAATAAAAGAAAAGAAAGGAAAAAAAAAAGATGATCTAAAGTAAAACAAATGAAAAGATTTTTTGAAGAAAAATTAAAAGAATCATAAATCTATAGATTTTGCAAAGATTTCGTTAAAAACTTGTTTTTATTTATATTTATCCTCCACTTCTTCTTCTTCTTCATTCAGTATTTTTTTTATCTTATTTTGATTTTATAAAAAATGAGTTCTAAAATTTCTAATAAAAATTCCTAAACAGAAAAAAAAAATTAAAATTTTTTTAGTTTAGGTTCTGCGATGTGATAAAAAGAGAGAGAGAGGAAATAAAATATATTATAGAATATAAAAATAAATAAATAATTAATTCAAGAAGTAATAAAAAATAATTTCAAGGTCATTTATAGGGTTCTCCTCCCCTTCTCCTCCTACCAAATGGAACTGAACTGGTTGTAAGAAATTGTTACGTCACGTATAAGTAAAACTAATAATATACAAACAAAGAAATGGATGAGAGAATGTTTTTGTAGTTGTTGTTTGTTATTCTTTATTTGTAAAATTTTTGTGTTTTCACCAGAATGGACACAATTTGAATTTTAAATATTTTTCTCGATGAAATTTTGATACGTACCTAAGTACACCTTTTCAAACTAAAAGTATAAATTACAACAATACGAATTTTGTATCGAAGGCTCTAAGCCTTAGACTAAGGTCTTAGCAAATAAAGTTTTTTATAGGTTCTTAAATTAGAGGAAACAAAAAAAAAGTTATACTTAGCTTAATCTTAACCACGTGTTTTCAAACTACTTTAAGAAACTCTTAATTTTAAGCTAAATTAACAGTAACAGAGAGAACAAAAATAGTACCGACGTAGAGTAGAAGAATTAATTTTAGTACAAATGAAGAATTTTTAGTGAAACTTCAAATGAGAGTGCGTATGCATGGCCCAGTAGGTAATGACATTTCTTAAACTATTCACGAATTGTATATCCTCTCACACAATTTTACTTTTAGTTGACCACATGAAGCTCACCAAATTCTTCTTTTCTTTGAATGTTTTCATTTGTTCTATTATAGACGAGATTAAATGAATAGGTATGAACAAGCCATTGTTGTTGTTATTAGTTATTACAAACATATTAGTTACTCTGAATAATTTAAAGTTACAAAACTACCAATATATTAATTCTACAAACTACTTATATATTAGGACTTAGGTAAGGTACTTAAGTACTTCTTACGGCTTCAAGAAAAGACAAAAAAAAGTAAGTATGTTAAAATTTACAAAAAAAAAATTATTCAGTTTCAGAAGTTTTTTTTTAGTGGATACAAAGTTAACCGATATTTAGATTCTAAACAACAGACAATTTAAATAGAGAGGGAGGATCGGGAGTGGAAATAAAACAAAATGAGAAAGGATATTTTGTTACAATTGACCTTTGTTTACAAATGATCCCAATTTGATTTAATTGTGACAATTCCCACAAAATTTAATTTTTCTAAAAAATTTTCCAAAAAAATTATTTTATATTTGCGACTTTGGTAAATGAAATTTGGAAGAAAGGCAACAAGGGTTGGTTAAATTATCCGATTATTCAATTATAATAGAAAAAAAACGCTACTGACACACACACAACAAAAACAACAACAACAAAAAGAAAAAATGCAACGAAGTGAAGCACATAAATTAGAAGAGTTTGACAATAGTAAGTATGTATTTTTGTTGTTGTGGTTGTTGTACTCTTTATATTATCAGTCGTCTCTTTTCCCCCTTTTCAAACCATTTATTTATTTTTTTATTACATGCATACAAACAAGAACAAAATGGTAGAAAGACTGTAAAATTTTAAGAGAAAATATTAAGCAACATAAATTTGAATTAAAAAAAAAAATTGTATAAGGGTGTAGAAGAGTGACAGAGTAAGAATGTTAGAGACAGAGAGAGAGAGAGAGAGTGAGAATGAATTTTTGGTTGAAATATTAAAGGGGATAACGGTGTAAATGTATATAATAAGGGATCACACTTTGATACATCAGGACCTCAGACATTATTCTTATTCTTCTATTTTTATTGTATACAGTTAAATGAAAAATGTGAAAATATAATTTTCTGTAGGCTCTGTTTTTAACGAATAAAATACAAAAAATTCTATTTTGAAGGGTTGGAAAGCTTTAGTTGGGTTACACTGCTATACTTAAAATAAGAGCGGCGTGTCTCATAAAAATGGAAAATAAATTGACGTTTCAATGTCATAAAATTAAGAAATTTATTAGTTTTTTTTATTTTGGGTGAAAACGTCAGAATGAACTGGGAAGAAAAAAGAAGGGAAATAAAAGTAATTCTGTATGTCTGTTTATTTTTTTCAACATGAAGCAGGGTGTAAAGGATACACATCTAGTAGACCTTATGGTTTGTTAAAAAAAAAAAGTTTCTAAATTAGACAACTTTAGAATATTCTTCTAACAAACACATTTTTTTTTGTGCCGATCAATGAAGTTTTAATTTAATTTCTTTGGGTGTATGGTGAAAATACGTTTAGATAGATTACATTGGATGAGTAATAATCTCTGTAGGTAATAATACTAAATAATGTCAGATAAATAAAATATAGAGGGATGGCGGGGGAATTGAATCTTTTAGAATATGCGGGAAAGATTGAATCAATAAAATGAATAAAATTAAAATTAGAAACAGAGAAAGTAAAATTTTTCATTTCGTTGTTATTTTTGATAGAAATTTCGCAAAATAGAATTATTCAGTGAGAAAATATAGGGAATGTGCAGCAATCTATGGAAAAAAATTTCATGTTAATCTATCAAATTTTGAGTTAAATATATAAGGTCTATGTTTATGTTTGTTTTAAGTTCATCAATGGAAAACATAAATTAAAAATAAATAAAAATACGACAAGATGAGTATAGGGAAGTTAACGACATCGAACACTTCAATAAAATAAAGTAAACAAAATTCCAAATAATAACAACAAAAAAAAGTAAGAACAAGAAAAGAAAGGAATGGAATAAAACTGATAATGAACTCATTTATTTTGAAAGATAAAATAAAAGATTTAAAATTGCTGAAGATTTTAGATGGGAGTCTAGGAATTTTTTTCGTTAATCCTATAAATTCATTATGTAAAATAATTGAACCATAATAGTGGAATATTTCTTTTGGAATTTTCTTTAGTGGATTGAAATTACAATTGTACAGCTCTTGGTAATAAACATTTTTATTCTTGTTACTTTGGTCTTATCATAGTTTGTTCCAAAAATGGAAAGAAATAAAAGAAAAAAAAATTTGATTCATTTTAAAGATAAAATTTTTATCGAGATTTAATTAAAAAAAAATCTAAATGACGGAAAATAAAAAGAAAGAAATAAAAAAAAAGGAAAAACCAAAAATAAACATACAAAACTTATTGGCTCCCCTCTACCCCTCTTTATGATTTTTTTTTAGAGGTTCGTTACATTTTTTTTTTATAGCTTTGTTATGCGTTTTTCACGTGTTTATCCCTCATGAAAATGAAAAAATACAATAAAAAAAACAGTCAACATAACACCCTCTCTTCTCTCTTTCACCCCCATATACCACCCACACAGCAAAACTAAAAAAAAACTCTTTTTTTGTTTTGTTTTTTGAAAAAAAGAAAAACTTTATTATTGAAACAGTTTTTTTTTGTGTCCTTTTTCTTCTTCTTAGATTCCACTTTGACTTCTTTTCTTCTTCTTACTTTTTTTCTTTTTACTAACTTTGAAAAGTCGTTTCAAATTTCAACCCTTTTTTTTCGTTTTTCTTGTCTCATAAACTTTTTATAATATATTTTCTATGAGTTAGCTTTGAGTCAAACGAGTGTGTGTAGTGTGTAAGTAAGTATGCACGTTTTTTAGTTTCTTTATTTTTAATAAAAAATAAATAATAAGAAAAACAAAAAATCAATCTTTTAATTTAATGCTTTGGAATGGAAAAAAAACAACGCAAAACGTAGAAAAATAATTCAACGTCCTTTTTTTTATGAATAAAAATAAGAAGATGTAAGACATTCTTGTGTAATTCATGTGTCTCCAGAGAAGAAGACAAAAAGGAAAAATAAGAAGAAGAAGTGAAAGAAAAATAAATAATAAAGTAAAAATTTATTCTTCTATTTTTATGATAAATGAGGAGAAAGAAGAGAAAAAGGATAAATTAAAATTTATAACACGTAATATAAGTAGAAGAAGAAAGTATGAAGGAAAAGTTGACCCAATTTTCTGAATGTTAAGGGATGTTTAATAATATAATATATCCCTCTATTTTCATTCTATCTTCATGTTTTTTACTCCTTCTTCTTCTTCTTCTTGTGTTTAAAAAGAAAAGAAAAAACGAAAAGATTTGTGAGTCATTGACTTTGAGTTGTCTTTACATGGATAAAAGAAGACGCCGCAAAATGAATAATAATAAAACAAAAAAAAAACAAAAAGAGAGAAGAAATAACACAAAAAATGCATTTTATAAATAAATATTCTACTTACAAAAGAATGCCGACATCAAGACGATTATTGTATATAGAATATAAAGTAAATACATGTTTTCTTTATACATTTATATATATTTTATTTATTTATTGTAACTGAGATTAGATAGAAAACGTAGAAATAAAAAAAAAAAACAAATAAGAACAAAAAAAACACACACAAATAAAATACAAAAAAAAAGCACCTTCACATTTAATACACAAGTTTTATTGTTTTTCTATTATTATTTTTTGGTTAAATTTCACTTCACCAAACTTCTAATCAATTAAATACTATAAATTTTCATTTACATTTTCTTTAATGAAAATATTTATTAAACTTTCTGTGATTTTAAAGGTTATTTTATGTTAGAAAAATACAAAGAAATGTCAGTTTAGAAGAAAATATATTTGTAATAAAAAGAAATAAGAACCTAACTCTAAGACTTTCCGATTTCAACTACTTACTTACTGGAAGTTGTATTTGTGTGTTGTGGCTGAGAATGTGAAATGCAAACACATATGTATTCCGTATGCATCCCAAATAAAAAATTTCTTGTAAACACACGGCAAACGCTACAAATAATTTCAAAATACGCTACAAACTAAAGTTTGCACGAAAAAGCTACATTTATTACTAAAAAGCTACTAATATTTTCCATTTACATGTGAACAAAAACAGTCTTATTTTAAATTCTGTCATTTTTCAAACTTTAGAAGATTCTTCTATAAAAATTTTACATATTCTACATATTGTAATTTCTATATTCTTTGCCCCTAGTAAAATTCTTAAAATGTAAAAGAAACAGTTTTTTTCCACTCAAAATTTATTTCCACTGTTTCTTTTGCTCAAAATCTCCATTTATATTAAATACAAATAAGTTAAAATATCTACGATCAAATAGATCGTAGATCAAATTGATAAATTATTATATAGAAAATTATGCTTAACCATATACGAAGAAACCTAACTATATTGATAATGCATAATTAAAAAATTATTAATTGTCTCGTTATAAATACTATTACATTATAAAAATTACTAATAATTTGTTCATAACGTTTTAATAACGTGTAATGATTTACATATAACGATTTATGATTAACTTATAATAATTTTCCTGCTGCGATCGTATTTTGCCGGATTTTATTTTCGTGAAATGAAAAAAATGCGATATCTTGTCAAAAATTGATGCGTTTGCTGACACATTTTTTAAAATTATTTTTCTAATAACTATAATAAACAATATCTAGTAAAAAAAGTGTTTTAAAAGTTATGTAATTAATTAAGCTTTCTATCAATAAATAAAATAAAATATTGTGAAAATAGTTCTTGCAGAGATTTCAAAAATTGAATTTTGTTATGTGATAGTTGATTATTTTTTTTACATTAATTTATAGTTAAATATAAACAAAATTACAATTCACTGTTTAATAAATCTCGTAACGAATCGAATTATTTAAATTTTAACAATTAATCTAATAAAGTATATGGAATAAATGTCTATGAATAAATGAAAACATAACCTCAAATTATTAAGAAAAGAAAATTGCTGAAGAACAAGAAAACTAAATTTTTAAACTAAAAGATGTCTTATCCCGGAAGACCACCAATGGTTCCCGGTATGACATATATGCCACCTCCAATGATGCCATCTGTAATGCAAATGCCTCCTCATGTAATAATATTTTCATATTAGTTTTAAATTTATTCTTAATTATTCATTGATAATCATGTTTAGATGATGTCTGGAAGTTTACCGTCAATGTCTACACCACCACCAAGAGGACCATATAGACCACCTGGACCTACAATTAATTCCAGACCACAAATGTATAATACAAAGCCTCCAATGTCTGCACAAGTACCGCAAATGCCAACACATGAAGGTCCAATTATTACAGTATTTGTTGGTACGTTTAATTTGTTTAATGTTATTGATCTTAAATTAATATTTTAACAACTAAATTGTATTTTAAAGGTAACATAAGTGAACGTGCACCTGATCCAATGATTAAAAAAATACTTCAAACATGTGGATCTGTGATTAGTTGGAAACGGGTATCTACATTTGGTTTCTGTGAATATGAGTAATTATCATAAATTATTAATTTTATTTATTTAAAACTAATTTTTACATTATATGTTTTTCTAGTGGCCCAGTAGCTGGGTTACGTGCTGTTAGACTGTTACATGATTTGGAAGTCGATAACAAGAAATTAGTAGCAAAAGTTGATGCAAAAAATAAAGTTTTATTGGATAATTATCAAGAAGAAGTATCTAAAAAAGGACGTAGTGCAGCTGAAGAAGGTGATAAACGTGATGATAAAACTGCTGTGGAACAAATAACAACAGTTTTAGGAGAGTATAAAGATGAAATGAGTAATTATGAAACAATTCAAGAAGGAAAAGGTAAAATAAATATATATAATTTTTTTTATTTTTCATTTCTGGCGTACAGTTTTTTAAAATATTTACCGGGGAAAAAATTCAAAATTATCTAAAAATTTGGATCTAAATTGCATTGAATGTTAGTATAAATAGTATCCCATTTGAGAGAAAAGATAGTTGTTAGCATTATCGTCTTAATTTTTCTTAATTTTTAATTATTTATTTATAAACTTATGGCAATCAACGTAAATCAAAGAGATAAAAGATAATTCTTCTAGTCGTCATGCTTAAAAATACAACTTTCAATACTTCTTTAAAATTTGAATTAAATAGTTCATAGTTAATTCAATCTTGAATAAATTGCGCTAAGAATTTTGAAATAGTTATGCCGACGTTTCTTCTCGGTATATTATTTATATATAAACTTAATCAATTTATTTTCACATATCTGTTAGTGTGACAATAACTGATTAAATAAAATAAAAAATGATTTATTTATAATTTCTTTATTATATTTTCTATTTTCAGAACAACAATTGATTAAACAAAATCGTGTTTTACAAGATTCAGATATTGAAGAGGGTAAACGTGATCTTATTAATCGGGAAATAGGTAAATTTAGAAAATTTGCTGAAGAGGAAGAACAAAAAAAGGAAAAAGAGAAAGATCGTAAAAAACGTGAAGAAAAGGATAAACGTCGTTCTGTTTCACCAAAAAAAGAAAAGGATAAAAAAAGACGTCGTAGTAAATCACGCTCACGTGAACGTGAACGTGAAAGGGAAAGAGAAAGAGAAAGAGAACGTGAACGAGAACGTGAAAGAGAGAGAGAAAGGGAACGGGAGAGAGAGAGAGAACGTGAAAGAGATAGAGAAAGGTTTGTTAAAATTTAATTTTCTAGCCAATTCTTTGAAATAATTTTCTTTAAATTAATTTTAAAGGGAACGTGAACGTGACGATACAAAATCAAGTAGAAATATAAAAGATTTGCAAAAGGAAAAAGAAATGGAAGAGGAGGCAAGAGAGCGTAAGAAAGCGGAAAAGAAGGCACGCGAGAAAGAGGCTGCATATCAGGAACGTTTAAGAAATTGGGAATTACGTGAAAGACGAAAAGCAAAAGACTATGAAAAAGAAAAAGAAAAAGAACGTTGCAAAGATGAAGAAAGAGAAAAAGAAGCAAAACGTTTAAAAGAATTTCTTGAAGATTATGATGATGAAAGGGACGATCCAAAATATTATAAAGGACGTGAAATGCAAAGGCGATTAGCTGAACGGGTTAGAGAAGCTGATTCTGATGGTAAAGATCGTAATAAAGAACAAGAAGAATTAGAAGAATTGAAAAATAAAGTTTTTAGTGGTGAATTTGATAATCCAAATCTAGAATATGAAAGGGTAAAACAAATATAATTCCTTTTCTATTATGGAATTTGTAAATTTTAATTTTTTTAAATTTTAGTTAAAGAAAGAACGTGAAGATTTATATAAACCAAAAATATTAATAGATGTTAATTTAGAGCAATCGCAGCAAAAAGAAAAAGAATTAGAACGTGAACGTGAACGTGAATCTGAAAGACAACGTGCTAAGGACAGAGAAAACGAAAGGAAAGAAAGGTTTCAAAATAAAAAAAAATAAAAAACAAAAACAAAAGCAAATAAAAAAATCACAAAAAAGCTATATTTTTTTGAAAAATTTATTTTGTTTTTAAAAGGAAAATTGAAAAAAAAAATTGAAATAACTTTTTTTTCTTTTTCTTTCGTTTCTTTTTTATTCTTTAGGTACGTTTTAGCACAAGCATCAAGAGAATTGGCTGCCATTGATGCTGAACCAATTGATTCGGATTCAAGTGATGGTGGACATCACTTTTCATCACCACCACAAAATGAACGTGTATCATCACAACGTGGTTCCGAATCAAGGGATTCAAATTTAAATAATTTACCCGTAAATTTATTTTTTAACAAAATTAAAATGATCAAATTCAAATGTTTTCATGTTGATTTTATTTTTTAGCATGACGATGATTCACGTACTTCAGTTAGATCAACAACGCCGAATAGTCCACCGGGTAATCATCATAATTCACAATCACAGGATAGATTACCACTTATTGGTGGACCTTTAATAACTTTAAATTTAAGTGCAGCAAATGCTAAAAAGAAAAAACTTGAAATGCGTGATGTATTTAATATGGATGATGATAATGAAGAATTAAGTGGTCCGAAAAAACGTAAATTAGTTCCTTTAGATTACGATGATAATACAAGTAAAATACAATTGTTATCATCATCTGGACATATTGATAAACCATCTAAAAAAGATAAAAAAGATAAAACACATCGTAGTGGTAGTGGTGGCAGTAGTAATGGTGGTGTTGGGGATGATAATAGTGGTAGTAGTAAAAAGGCAAATGATGAATTATTAAAAAATCAAGAAGAAAAACGTCGTCATATTAAAAGCATTATTGATAAAATACCAACTGAAAAGATTGATTTATTCAATTATAAATTAGATTGGAATGAAATTGATGTACCATTAATGGATAAAAAAATACGTCCATGGATAAATAAAAAAATTATAGAATATATTGGTGAACCAGAACCAACATTAGTTGATTTTATTTGTTCAAAAGTACTGGCAGGAAGTTCACCACAAGGAATTTTAGACGATGTTCAAATGGTTAGGCTTTTTTTGATTTTTTAGTATTTTTGAATTTTTAATTGATTTTATTTTATGGTTTTAGGTTCTCGATGAAGAAGCAGAAGTATTTGTTGTAAAAATGTGGCGTCTCTTGATTTATGAAGTTGAAGCTAAAAAGGTTGGTCTTGCTAAATAATTTTCGTAAATAATAATTACATAAGCGAGAAGGAAGGAAATATGAGATACAAATTAAATTCCATTACATTTTTATAATTTGTTCTTTCTTTTAAAATTTTATTTTATTTCGATCAAGGAAATATTAGGAATATTACAAAAAAAAACGCAGTTATTTGAATAAAATTATGATAAAGAGAATTTTTTTAATTATTAGAAATAAATTATTTATAATAATTCAAAATTGCTTGTGTTAAAACATGATTATTATAATAATACTGTAATGTTAAGATATTTTTAATTTTTAAACATAAAAAAGCGTATGTAATCTGTAAAAAATAAATTTGAGCATATGAATATAGATTTTTATTGATTAAATTTCAAGCGAAAGCTTTTACGATAGGTTTATTGCTGTTTTTATGATTTTAAATTTAAGATGCATCTACATATAAACAAAATTTTGATTGCATAAAAAGCTGTAAAACTACACAAAAATTATAAATTTGTGTAGATCAAATGGAGCTTTAATTACTTTGCAAGAATTTCATATGGCAATACTAGCAATGTTGTTGTTTTTCGGTTCGGTGAACACATTTTTCAGTTCAATTTATAATTTTTTTGAGTTCAATGTTTTGTCAAAATGGTTGTATTGTAACGAAATGTCATTTACTTTGTATTTATAACTGTAAAAATATGCGGTTTTATTAAAGAGTAAATTTTTCAAGATTATTATCAGTCAAATAATGAATGATATTGACAATAAAATGATAATAATAATGATTCATATAGTGTATAAAAGTAAAGTATTTTAATAAAAGTTATTTCTAAATATGTTATTTGATTAATATCTAATGTTGAAATACGACGACGTTTTTGTTGCCTAATTTTTTTTTTGTTTTTCTTTCTTTTTTTTTTTTGTTATTTTGTGAAATAAAAATAAAAAAGTATTCTAAAAGAAAGCAAGGAAATAGTTTTCACTTAAATATTTAATAATTTTTTTAACTTAAAAATAATGTTTTAAAGTGCAAAGGGCGTTGATACAAAAAAGTAAAAAAAGAAAGAAAAAAAAACAAAAACAAAAATAGCTCTGAAAATAATATTTTTATTTCAAGTTTAGTTTATTTTTTTATTATAAATGTGAATTATCGGCATTTTAGAAGTGGTTCACATTTCAGTTCAGTTTCAGAGGTGAGTGAGTGCTAATTTTTTTTTTGTTTTTTTTTCCTCTTTTTTTTTATATTCTAGATCTAGAGTTTTTTCACTCTTATTCCATCTCTTTCATTTTCTTATAGAACGATGATAGTTCTCTCTTTTCTACGTACAGTAATGTTTAATTGCATGTCCAAGTTCAATAAACCGGAAATAAAATGTAATGAAAATGAATAATGTTAGTTTCCATTTATATTTATTAATTATTTTTATTTATTATTTTAATTATAATTTAAATACAAAAAAAAAAAACATAATTATTTAAAAGGATTCTATTTTAAAGGTTGACTTAATTTATTCATCTTTTTCTCACCAATTTCCATTCCCATTTTTATTTTTACCCTATATTTCACTTTAATTTTTTTGTTTTTTTTTTTTTTTATGGAAAATAAATAAAGGAAAACTTTTCAGATTGTAAAAAAAACCTGCGTTTCTTTTTTTTTTTTGTAATTATCTACACAACAACAACAAATAATAATAATAATAAAACATTGATTAAATTTTATGACATTCGCGATTAGATATATTAATGCAAAAATGATAAAAGTATAAAAGTTCTATTGTTCTTTTTTTTTACAAATTAAATTAATTAATTATTGTGTTGTTGTTTATTTTTTTTGTAATTTTTTACAACAATAAAAAAGGTGATTCAATTCGACAGTAATTCCAAGTAAATATGATTTAATAATTTTGTCATGAAAAACTAAAATGTTTAATAATAGTTTTTTTTCTTATAATAATTAATTTCTATTTTTGATGAGAGTTTTCTATTTTGCATAAATATTCTTTCAGAAATTCGTTCAGTTTTTTTGTGTAAATTTTTCGCTGAGATTTTTTTTTGCTCTAGGCACAATTTTTGTTCAATTTCATATCAAAAAGGATTTTTATGTGGCGTTAGATAAGAATATAAATAAAATTATTTATCAAGGAATTGAATTCTATTTCTCGCTCTCGTAACAATACACGAGAGATTTTCTTTTTGACTTTATCACCTTTAACGACCTCATAAAACCAATATTTTGAATCTTACAAAATAGTTTAACTGGGAAGGAATTTCCTTAAAAGTTTCTTCTGTTATGAATTTTTCTAAAAGTTCTTAATTTTTAATATTTTTACAGATCTTTACTGAACTTAAAGAAAGCGACTTTACAAGTAAAGTAGTTTAAGAAACGATTACAAATCAATTTAAAGTAAAGAGAAGAAAGGAAAAACAAAAAAAAAATGTCTGGCGGGAAAGATAGAAAATCAAAAAGTTCTAATAAAACACAAGGATGGGAAGAAGCTGGTGGTGAATTTTATCAAGAAAGTTATCCAGCTGATTGGGAAGGCTTTCAAAGAGATCCAGCTGCAATTGCAACATTACTACCATCAAAACAAAATCGATATGGTAAGTTCAAATTTTTTTTTGTTTCCCTTCAACAAAATTTTATCAACATCATCATTCGATCAATTATCACAATTAAGTAGGTGAAGAACATCGGTTAAAATTTGTTATCAGAATTGTCCTTTGTTCCGAAAACACTTTAAATTATGAAAATAAAAAGAGATAAAATTACAAGTACAAATGAAAATAACCATCAATTTCTTATCTTGTTTATTCTTATCAGAATTATTTAGGTACAATATTTTGTTTTTTATTTACGCCAAATTATTTATAATTCAATTTTAATTTCAATCTAGGAAAACTATATGAATGAATTTTCCAATAGAATTACGTTATAAAGAAAATATTTAATTAATTTTCAAATTACAAAACTTAATTGGAATTAAATTAAAGGTTTTTTTTTTTCTGTTTTTATTATTTATTTATTCCTACATTTTTTTTATCTATAACAAAACAAATCAAATAAAAAAAAAACATGTAAGTCCACATTGGTTTTGGTTTTGGTATTTCCCAAAATTAATATTGCGCGTTATTTCTATTTGTAATTCGGTTGCATTGTGTTATTCCACTGATTACATAGATAATTTTTGATTTGTGGGAGAGAACAAAAGTGTTCGCCCAAAATGATATTCTACATAAATTATCTCGCAGTAATATTTTTATTGTGTCACATTGAAATGTTGCAAATTTTATAAAATTAGGGCCGTAATACTGAATTTGTTTAAATTTTGGAAAATTTTTTAATAAATTTCTAACCTTGATCTTAAATTATTATTGCATCCTCCGTTCATCATGTTTTTTCTTTTGTTCATCACTACGAGTCTCTTAGTATGATTGTGCACACCGTCATGAGTAAATTCAAATAATCGTTTGAAGAAAATTGAAAATAAATCAATGAGAATATTTGACAAGAAAACCAAATATTTGTCTTTTTATCTCAGATAATTCTCTTCAACTCTAGCTGATATTTATAGCCCTTAGCAATATTGAACAATAATATTTATTTATTCAGTAAAGCGAAAAATAAATATTTTGTTGAATGAAAAGTTTCATACAGGTAAAACTGTTCTACTAACAACACAAATGCCTGTTTTATTCCAATCAAAAAAAAAATCTAGGTTAACGGAAATAGTTTACCCAAATAATAGAACTAAAGCAAATGAAGCAGAAAAACGCATAAACAAACACACACACACACACATTATTATATAAAGTCAAATAATGGAAGATTTCTTTTGATATCTGAAATTCAAATATTTTTTTTTGTTTATTTTTATTTCATAAACGAATTAGAATTATTAATTCCGATTTTAGGAATTTAAAGTGAATTTTTGTTAAATTAAAACAGAGAACATGGACGACAATATTAATATATAATAGAATCTATTAAGGAATACAAATAGTTATGTGAAACCGGACATTTCTTATTTTAAATCAAAAATAAATACAAAATATAATGCACTCCAATCGTACATATTCCAATAATAATAAAAACGGCACACTGTAAAATGTTTAATAAACGTAACTAAATAGCCATGTGTTATTATTTGTTTCTCTTCATAAACTCTGATTCGGATCAACAATTGTTAAATGGTCAATAAACACATTTAACCCTTAACCTACTTAAGCAATTTTTATGTCTTAAATTATATAAGAGTATTTCCTGTACTGAATTTGCTTTTAAGGACGAGGAATGATTTAATGAATTTTGTACAATTTCATTATGTGACAGGTTTAGGTTCAGAATTATTTATCTGATAGGATTTACATAATTTATGTGAAGAGTAAATTTTCAATAATTATAATTTACAGAAATTTTTTGAATTTTTGAAACTTCTTCTCTTCTACAAGTTCTACATTTTTCCGATAGATTTACTACAATTCCTATTGAAGTAATTAAAGTAATAATACCCGGACGCCTAATTTGTTTAATTTAAAGAGTAGTTGGTGTCGGATTTCAAATAACTAAAAATAACAACAGCAATAATTCAATAAAATTGATTTAACGGTAAAAATCTTACAAACGGCAATACTTTTTTTTTTGTTTATAGCAGCGCCTCTACTGTCAATATATTCAATCATAATAAATGAAATTTGTTACGTTTTTTGTTTGTATGGTTTGATTTCCATCAAACTTATCATAAATTAATGGATATCTTTTATCTCTACCATTATATCATAATCACACACATCACAATTTTTTAATGACAAAAAGAATTTAAATCCGGAAATACTAAATTAAAAAATTGAAATAAATAAAAAGAAGCAGCAGAAAAAAAAGTGTATGTCGTATTATTGTTGTTGTTTTTTTGTTTATTTGTTTCTTTTTTTTTATTGTTTTTAATATTTTAAGTGTTTGCATGTTACTTATATGCATATTTCTATTTCTTTCTCACTTATAGAATCACTAAGGGAAATTTTATTTGCTAAGAGAAGAGTGAGAGAAAGAGAGAGTGAGACGAATATAGAGTTTTTGTTTTAAATAAAAAATAATTATAAAATAATTTAGCAATTGTTTCAACGTTACTTCCACCTTTTTTTTCAGATATTGAAGAATTTATTGAATATAAATTTTATACTCGTTACATTTGTGTTTCTCGATGTGTGGTTCATCTTTAATTTCTAAGAAATTAATTACATCTTGACTCCTTTCTTTGTTGTTAGAATTTTGGCATTTGTACCAAATCTTAAATCTATGAATTTGACAAAGAACATTGGAATTCTTATTCTTAAAATTTACCAAAAAAAAAAAGAAATAAAATTTTATTCTTAGAATTTTTTTTTAAAAAAAATATTCATTGGAATTTTTTATCAAAGAAGAAAAAAAAAAGAAAAAATAGAAAGAATGAATCAGAATATAAAACAAAAATTTCTAAGTTTCACTTTACTTATTTTTTAAATACAATTTTTTTTTTGTTAAGAAAATCTTACTCTCAATATTTTTATATTTTTTTTTCCCATAAATAAATAATTAAGGTTATTCCACTCAACTGTGTTTATGTTGTTTTTTTTTGTTTTAAAAACAAACAAAGAAACAAATCTTGCTTTTACCTTTTAAAAATTATGAAAAGTAAAATTAACAGAAAAATACAATAGCAACAACAACAATAACTCCTCTGCCACCTTTTTTTTCACTTCACAATTAAAAAACAAAACCAAAAACAAAAAGAAGTAAAATTCTGATTCATTTGTAAGAAATTTGGTTTAATTTTTTTTTTGTTTCAAATAAAAATAAAAGGAGACAAAATATTCATTGTTGAGATGAATAGTTTTAGAGGAGCTGAGCTGTTATTAGATTTTCGTGGAATTTATGTTTAACTTTTATGGCATTCTGATGACTAGCAATAGACAATAATTTGTTTATCGTTGGTAATCGACTCTTCAACTTATTAAAGGTCAATGTACGATTATCAACGATTTAAAAATTTTTGTAAAATAATTAATTTGAATGAAACAAATTCAAGTTTTGATTTGCAATTCGTTAAAGTTGAATCGTTAAAGTAGAATTATTGAATTCTGTCAAATTTATATTCGTCTTCGTCATTGTCATTTTGGGATTATTCAACTTGTTTCCATTTATTTGGAACAAATGAAATTCCTACACTCCCATTCATTCGTTTTTAAGCTTTAATAACCAGAAATCTTAACTATTGTGTGTGTGTGTCAGTGTCATTGTCATTTTTATTTTATTCTTAAGTAGTCTACCTGAGTTACTTGATTCATATAATTAAATTCAAGACTTTTCACTTAAGGACTTAGTTAGTTACATGACTAAATTTGATGTGCACAACAATATTTTTATTTCTCATATTTTTTAAGACTAAATAATTTCTCACAATATTGTGTCGAGAAGAACAAAAAAGGGGAGCTTACCGAGTATTGTTTGTATTAGTAACCCCCCCATTGTATTTGTTGTTTTATAAAATGAGTGACATGATCACTGTAGGTGGAAGACAACAACAACAAAAATTAAATGTAAAAAATAAATCATTGTTATCATTTTTTATTTATTCTTTTTTTTTCTTTCTTTCTTGTGTTTTTTTTTTGTTTTTTATTCTTTTTTTTTTGCGCTGACATAAGAGCATAAAAGTGTCTCTCTCTCAGACTAAATACGAAAAACTAGAACGTAACTTTCAGTTTTTTGTTTTTAAAATAAAATAAAGAAGAAAACTTGATAATTAATTTTGTTAACGAATTTTTATTGTGCAAAAAAATTACAACAACCAAAAATTGAAAAAACAATAAAAAACTTCCAAAATTAGAGATTTTTTTGATTCGTGAACACGTTTTTTTTTTGGTTTGGTTCTTCAAAGTTACAATAAGAAATCAAAAGTGTTTTGTGTGTTTCGTTTTTTTTTTCTTTTGTAAAGAAAAAAATGTCTGAAAAATTAGAAATATTAAAATCATTATATTTAATTTATAAAACGAAAAAATTATCATTATCAATAGCGACAACCAGAAGAGTACGTCCTGGACAATCAGATACGAAAACAGTTAAAAAACGTGCGAGTGGTACACAAACAAGAAGAAGAAATTCAACAGCTAGACGTGGTTCACAATATCATGAAGTTCAAGTTGCAATGTTGCCAGATTTATCAGGTTTGTTTGTCTTTTTTTGTCTTCTAATAATTCTAAATAATTTCCTGTTTTTTTTTTTAAATAGAAAATCTAACAGATGAAGAGCGAATATGGGAAGAAATACATGAGATTAAATCAATGCCAGTTCCAATGGCACAAAAAAAGGAAATGAAAGCACAATTACAGGTAAGAGAAATAATTTAAAAACTGATATCGATTGTTATTAAATCAAAACAAGGAGAAGTTCTTTTATGCATGTGTATGAAGTTGTGAATTAATCAAATAAGAAAATTGCTATACCAGACAAAAAATGGTGACAAACAAATAAACAAATGATGAAGACGGAGTAAGACACAAAATTCAATATCGATAATTAAGTTGATAAAAAAATAAATGATGAGAGAAAAAAAAAACACAATAGTGAGACCATCAATAAGAAGAATACATTTATTGATGATGGATTATTTATATCTTGCTTTGTGTATCTTCCTTTTTTCCATACATTTTAATTATTATTTTTACAACAGTTTCGTATTTTTCCCTTAATTTTTTTTATAATAATAATTTTAGTGTTTGCTTATTTTTTTTTTTTTTTGATATTCTGACTTAATTTACGCTTAGTCATTTTTATTCATTCATTATTTGTATCTCTGTTTAATTTATTATTTTATTTACTTTGTTTTGTTTTTTGTCGTATTTGTTTAATTAATTTTGTTTTGCAAATTTTTGATCGTCGATAATTCTTAAAATTTTAATTTAATTTAAATTTTTATTGATTGAATTGATAATCACTGAATATATAATCGTGTAGGTGATCCTGATCTTAATCGTAGAGAAACAAATCTTATGGAATTAAATATGAAAATTCTGTTTATTTCGATTCTAGTAAAAAGATTTATAAGAACAAAAAGTGTTTTGCTTTGATCAAACGATATTTTAATAAACAATTTAACACTTGACAAAATTTAAACACAACAATTCTTCATTAATGTGACGTTATTTGAAGCGTCATTAGAAACATATGATTTTGTGGCTGTAGAAACGCTTCGGTAACTTTTGGTTTTAAATGGAAAAAATGAATTTCACTAAACAAACCGTTTCTTTTGCTCTACCTACAGTTTACCATTTATTTTTTTCTTTTGTTTTAATTTTTAAATATACGTCAAAATACCTCATTCACTTTGATTCATATTTTTCTTCTTTTTTTTTTTGTTTTATTTTAACTTTAAACAATTGTTGGTGCTACAGTACGACTTTTAATTAATACAAAAAATGTAAAAAAAAATATTTTTTCTAATTATTCTTTGGTGATTTTATATTAATTGCTAATCATCTAAGTATGACGATACTTTTACTAAACAAATTCTTTGAACTTAAAAAAAATAAACGTGTTTTATTTTTTAACAACTATACCAAGAAGAAGAATATTCTAATTGAGAAGATTTAATTTAATTACATTTTTAACGTGAATAATAACGTCTTTGCACTAATTATGTACTGTGTTGTTTTTTCTCTTTCTTTCAATTTGTGTGTAGAAATTAAAATAATTAATAATAATTTTCTAATAAAAGAAATGAAGTGAGCGTGGATTTATTTTGGTTCCGTTTGAACGAATTGAAATTTTATTAGAAATATTCGATACAAAAAAAAAGAACACAATAATAAAGACCAATGGGGCGAGGGGGTGGGAGGAATAAAGATGATTCTTATTTCATGTTGATGGGACTTTGTTATTTACTTTTAATGATAAAAATTAATGATTTATTTTGCTAAATCATGATTGAGTTATTATTTTATAATTTTTCTATTAAAAAAATTTCCCGACCTTTCTGAAGGTTAATTCAATGAAGATCCAAATGCGTTCAAATGACTCAATTAAATTTTAGTGAAAATTTAGATGAAAATTAAAGTAAATGAGTTCAATAAACTTTTGTGACAGTTGGGTTCGGGATGGAGGGGTTGGGTAAACAAATCGATAATTTTTAATTAGATAATTAATTATTTGTTGCTAATTAAAATATTTTATAAATTAATTAACAACAAATTAAATAATAAACAACTGTTAATTATTAAATAATTAACAGATAGAAAAATATAAATTCATTTTGTTTTTGTTTTATCATAAAAGAGGAAATTATCAGTAACGTCAAATATTCAATTGTTGTTGTAAACGATTAAAAATCAAAATTATTTTATACTTACAATACATTTCAACAAAAGATACCGAACTGGGAAGACGCGTGACAGAACGACAAAGACGGACGAGCCTTACTGAAAAAAATAAAGAAATCTATAGTCCATTAGTGAATAGAAACTAAAGAACAGAGTAAAACTGAATAAAGTATAATTAAAAAAAAGATACAAATGATGATATCAGTTCCAAAAAACTTCAGAATGACTAAAACAAAATTCAGATCGGGTTAAAAACAAAGAAAGAAGAAGAAAAGTACTGAGAGTATTAATTGAAATAAAATAATGAAAGATTGAATTTTCTTCCTTCTAAAATACAATAAATAAACAACTACAACAAAAATTGTGTAACTGTTGATTCACAATTTCAAACAGTTAAAATTTAAAGAGATTTTGATTTTATTTAGAATTTACATGCGTCTTACAATTAAAATGTTATATTAATTCTGGTAAGGATTTAGTAATTCAAAAAATAAAACCTCTATGTGTTAATGGGAATCGTACATGAAAATATAAACAAATTTTTTTTTTTTGATCTTTATCAAGGTAAAAAATTTGTTGAATAAAAATTTTTTCAATCATGATAAGAATTAGATGAATGGTTCGCAAAAGTAAAATATCTACATTTACCTTATTAAATTGTGTTATGTGACGTCAATAAAATTTAAATAAATTTTTTAGAAAATTATTTAAATTCTGTTTTTTTTTTTTTTTCTATTTATGGATTTTTATTGCAACAAATTCAGATTTTTTTTTAATAATAATAATAAATGGTTTATATTTTTATTAATTTTTTTTTTGTTTCTCTTTTCTTTCTTTAAATTTTTAGAATGCAACAAAACTTCGCCTTCAAGGATTAGATCAAATAAAATGGCAACGTCGTAAAGTATGGCAACAATTAGAATCAAAATGGACAGAATATATATCAAAAATGGAATTATGGAAAAATTCATTAAAAAAAATTGAAGGAAATTTTGGTACCGGTGTTGTTGCATATTTTTTATTTTTACGTTGGTTAATGTTTTTAAATTTAATCATATTTTTATTAATATTAACATTTATAATAATACCAAAATTAATATTAATTGAACCAAATGATATACCATGTGAATTAAGTGAAATAAATTCAACACAATGTTGTTCCGATACATATTATAATTTAATAATAAATAATGAATTTTCAATATTGGATATAATTCAAGGTACTGGTTTTATGGAAAAAACATTAATGTTTTATGGAATGTATAGTAATAAAATATTTGGTTATCATCCATTTATAAATACAAATACAAATATAAATACAAATAATAATAATATAATAAATTCTAGTCTTGTAGAAATAAATAATAATAATAATAATAATAATGAATTATATTATGATCTTCCATTAGCTTATGTATGTATAACAGCTGTTTATTTTTTAATATCATTAATTGCAATTGTTAAATCAGCTGCACGTGAATTTAAAGATCGTTTAGTTGAAGGTGAAGGACAATTTTATCAATATTGTAATTTAATATTTGGTGGTTGGGATTTTTGTATACATAATGAAAAATCAGCTGATATTAAACATAAAGCATTATATAATGAAATAAAAGGATTACTACAAGCAAAACGTATAGAATTAGAACGTCATAATCGTTCAAGAGATGTTATGATAAAATTAATAACAGTACGTTTAATTATAAATTTATTTGTATTAATTATATTAGCTGGTGCTGCTATATTAATATATCAATTATTTAATATATCATTATCACATTTAGAACCAAATTTTATACAACGTGAATCATTTACATTTGGTAAATCAGAAATATATAATGGTGAAAATTTTAATAATGAATCAGAACAATTACGTTTATATAATGAATCGACAACATCATTAGAAGTTCAAATGATTATATTATTTTATGAATTTTTACCATATCTTGCAATTGTATGTTTAAATGTTCTTGTACCAATTATATTTAATTATTTAGTACAATTTGAAAAATATTCACCAATGTTTGTTATAAAAATGACATTATTACGTACTGTATTTTTACGTTTATCATCATTAGCTGTACTATTAAGTAGATTCTATTTTTTAATAACACCACCAATTGATGAGAATACATGTTATAATGAAAAGACAACACCACAATGTTGGGAAACATTTGTTGGACAACAATTTTATAAATTATTTATAACTGATTTTGTAACACATTTTTTTGTTACATTTTTTGTAAATTTTCCCCGTGCAATATTAGCAAAACATATGAAAAGTAAATTTGCAAAATTTATTGGTGAACAAGAATTTGAATTATCAAAACATGTATTAGATGTTGTTTATTCACAAACATTATGTTGGCTAGGTAGTTTTTATGCACCATTTTTACCAGCTATTGCAACTGTATTAAATTTTATAATGTTTTATATAAAAAAATTTGCATGTTTAATTAATTCAAAGCCATCAGCAATATTATATCGTGCATCACGTTCAAATTCATTATTTATGTTTGTATTACTTTTATCATATGTTATTGCAATTGTACCTGTTGTCTATTCAATTGCTGAAATATTACCATCAAGATCATGTGGACCATTTCGTGGTCTTAATACTGTATGGGAATCAGCAATATTAGCATTTATGAAAATGCCATTATTCTTTCAAAATATTATCTTTTTTTTTGGTACAGCCGGTTTTGCAATACCATGCTTTATACTTCTAACATTATTTTTATATTATTATTATGCTGTTTCTGCTGCAAATAAACATATGGTTGAAGTATTAAAAAATCAATTAATATTAGAAGGACATGATAAACAATTTTTATTAAATCGTCTTAGTTCATTTATAAAACAACAACAAGATTACCAAAGAAAATTAAAACAAGCAGATTTACAACGTGAAAGGGATAGAGCTAGAGATAGGGAAAGAAACAGGAATGATAGTGATTAGATGTGAAAGAAAGAAATTAAAAAGAAAAGACAGAAAGAAAATATTATTTATTATTATTATTTATTAATTTATTTCTTAAAAAAGACTTTAGTAAAAAAATAAAAAACAACTAATTACACTTTCATATAAAATAAATTTTAATTTGTAGTTTTTTCTTGGCTTAACATAAAATAACATTTCAAATGTTAAATGGTATTTTTCCCCCATTGTAATTCATCCAGTCGTTAATTCTGAGTGTATTTATTTTTAATGATGATGTTTACTTGATGTTTAACAGTAAATCCTCAGAGTTGATTAAGCGGCTGTTTAAACTAAAGAAGAGGAAGAAAAAAAAAATATGTAGAGAAAATGTTAAATATTTTTTAGTCCAAAAAAAACCATTAAAAATTATTATTTTATATGAAACATTAAATAAGAAGAAATATACATTTTTTATTTATTTTGTAAATAAGAAAAAAAAACCAATTTTGTGATCTTAGTTTTATACAAAAAAAAGAAAAAGAAGAAAAAAGATAAAGAAAAACAACAACAACAACAAAAACGTAATGATTTATTTTTTTAATATAAGTAATGAAAGCTCAACAATTTGTAGGAAAAAAACACACACACACACACACATAACATATCTTCACAAATATAGTTATACGTTCGATTTTGATTCAAAAGAAAAAAAATTAATAAATAAATAGAAAAAAAAGGAAGAAAAGAGAAAAATTGTAAATACATTAAATATTTAATAAAAGCCGTTTTCCTCAACTTAGATTAAGTGCTTTACAAGAAGAAAAGAAAATACATTTATTATTTAGTCTAGTCTAGACACACATTTCATTTTTTTGAGCAGCTTTTTTTTTGTGTTCCATTTGTTTTTTTTTTTACATTTAATAATAATTTAAGAGCTTTTTTGTATTCAATAATTTTATGTTAATTTAAATTAAGTGAATTTATTTTTAAAATTCCTTAATTAAATACATTCCATTAAATTTATGTAATCGATATAACCGATTACATTATTGTAATAATTGTGTAAATAATTTTTAAAGACATTAACGGACATTTAAAAGAATTAATAATTAAAAAAATAGTTCATATTATGGAAAGCGGCTACAAAGAAACTGTTGTTTGTTTGTGTTTTTTTTGGCGCTTTTTTTTATAAACTTTTTTTTTCTGTTTACTTTTTGAAAAAAAAAAAAAAAAAAAGCAGAAGAAGTTTTGTCTTTTCATTAGCAAAGTTCTATATTTTATTGATAAAAAAAATCCAAACTATTTAATGTAAATAAATGTAAATATAAATATTATAAAATATTAAAGTTAATAATTAATTTATAATTATTATAATAATATTTAATTGCTCTAATGATTGTATACTAAGATATTTTAGAAATTATAAGAAAAGAAAACAATTTTTAAGTCATTTTTATATTATTTGTTCCTTCCAACATTAAATTAAGCATTTATGTATTATGAAAGATGTGTCTCTCTTTCTCTCTCTCTCTCTATCTTTTGTTTGACTTTATTAAAAATTTAAAGGGAAAAAAAATACAATATTTAAAGACTGTTTAATTTAAATAATAATTACAAAATAAAAAAAAAAAATGATAATAAAGAAATAAAAATAATCTCAAATAGAAATAAATATTTAAGGTTTCAAATAAACAAATTAAAAACAAACAACAACAACAACAAAACTGCCAGTTTTAAAATTTATTCTTATGTTTTTTTTTTGTTTTAATTTAAAATTTTCTCTTATAATAAAAATATTTTAAATTATGATTCTCTGCTGTAAAAAAAAAATTGATTACTATTTATTGCCAAAGAATTAAAGGAAAAAAAAATATAAAATTTAATCAAAATTCCATTTTACTTGTATTTTGCCAATTATAATTTTTTATAATTATAATATATTATGTACTTGTACTATATACTGTATACTCAAATATATTATTACATTAATTTAATTATTTTTTATTTATTATTCCATTCTTTGATAATGGGATTTTTCTACGTTTTTTTTATAACTAAACTGTTTTTAACCATAAAAATTTGAGCAACCATAAAATGCGGTATTTATGCTTACAAACACAAATAAAATCCGCTGACAATTACAATTGAATGAAATCGTGCCTAACTTCATGATTCGTCAGTGCGTGTCAGAATTGTCAGAAAATATGGCAAACAAATTAATTTTATTAACGTAAAATAGTCTATTTTATTGTTGAACTTTGTACTTCCACAATTATTTAAATTATTTTAAAATAATTATATATAAATAAATAAATTGCAATTAAATTTTATGATAATACAAAGAGTTTAAATTGTTTTAAATAAACTGAACAAAAAAAAGCGACAAAAAAAAAAATTTTTTTAAAGAAAACAAAACAAAAATAAATTTAGTGTGAAACTTTTTTTATTTAAAGTATTTTTAATTAATTATAATGCACAAATAAATGTGCTTCTTTAATTAAAAAAAAATAAAAGTTATGACATCAGCACCAAAATTTCTTAAACCTGGTAAGTTTTTTTTTTATATTTTTAGTTTTTTTTGTGTAGTTTTATTTAGTTTGGTCTTTTTCTCGATCGGCATAAGTTTAGTTATTAATAAAAATAAAAAAATCTAAATACTTAAGCCTTTTTAACAAGTTTTATTAAATAATTAAAATAATTCTGTACAATCCAATAAAAATACAAATAAGAAAAAATTTGTGTAAATAAATAAAAAAAATATTAGGCGCAAATTCCTATCTTGTACACAAAAATGTTTGGTTTATTAATTAGTTGTGACGTCACTTGTGATTAAGGACAAAAATATATGCTGTCAAAAAAAAAAACTAAAATAACAACAACAATTAAACGTGAAGAAAAAAAAAGGTCATAAACAATAAAAGAAAAAATGTTAAAACATAATTTTAATGTAACACGAGGTTGAATTTTGGGGTAAATGAATCATACTAATAATTATAAAACTTATACAAATTTATGACCTCAGAATTACAAATTTACTCAAATTATGTAAAATAATAAAAAAGAAGAAGCAACAACAATAAAATCAAAAATATTATTTAAATTGAAATTGAATCGATTTAATGACGTAACCAATAAAAATAATGACCTTGTTAAAAATTAGATGAAAAATAATATTCACTTTTTGAAATAAGGGGGGCAAAGTATGAAGAGCGGATGATGATAGAATTTTGTTTTTTTTTCTCTTTCGTCGAAATAAAAATTTAAATCCAATTCGCTCGAGTTAAATTTGACAGAAACTTTTAACACAGATCGTACATTGGTTTGTTTTGTTTTGCCTTTGTTCACCTTTATTCATTTTTCAAATAATTTTTATGTTTTTTTTTACTTTTATCACAAAAAAAATTACAATTTAGTAAATGTTATACATTCATCATGTGGTTTGTTCATTTTCTCTTTTTATCATTTTTTTTTCTTTTTTGATAGAAAAAACAACAAAAATATGGGTTAAATTAGCAAAAATTGTGAATTATCTCATCTGCCTTACTTTACGCAAACACTCCACATTTTGTGTTTAAAAAGACATTTTAATTATATTTAATTATTTATTAAGTATTTTTTGTTGTTGTGGTTGTTGTTTTTGTGATTGGTTACCCCAAATTTTTGAATTCTTATTTAATTGTGTGATATGGTTCAAAAAGGCGACAGACGACAGAAATATTTTCACTTATTTTTTTAATAATTTAATAACAAACAGAAGCAAAAAAAATAGCAACGAAAATATTAAAAGATAATTTTTTTTTTTGTTAATGTTTATTTACTTTTATTTTTATTTGTAAAAACTAGAGAGTATTCTAAGTATTCTAAAGACAAAATAAACATTCTGTGAGACATGAATTTTACAGATAATTGTTGTTTTGTATAAAAATGTGGGTCATTACATTTTATGAGTTTAATTGATTAAAATTTTTTCGAAAAAGAATATTTGAGAATTCTCTTTTAAAGATTAACATTTTTAATTTTTAATGAATCGCTTTATTTTTCTACACGAATATTGGATTTTTCCCATACAATTCAATTGAAGGTTAACTTACGTACAAAAGAAAGAACTTGTGATGTGAATTTAATGTGTAGGTGGAGGGAAAAACAATAATTTAAGATGCAGTTAAAATTATTCTTAAGTTTTTAAATAAATTTTCATCAATTTAGTATTTCGGAAAACTTTTCATTATCATTCACCTTTTTATTTAACTCCATTCAATTTCTGTTTGTTGAAAATCATTCCGATTATTTTGATAAGATTTGATTATTTATTTTTACCTTTAACGTAACTCCTAAAAACCATAAAAAAATCTTAATCATTTAATATTTATTCGAATCCCGACCACGGTATAAGATTAGGACACGAAACATTATTTTCTGAAATCGACGAGAGAGAATTTTTCTGTTACAAAACAGAAAACAAAACAGAATCACTTTTAAGAAGAAGAAAAAATTATACCTACTTTAAAAAAAAAACTTTATTTACATAAAAAGATAAAAAAGAAGAAGAAGAAAGAAAAAAAAATTAATATAAAATAAAAGTTTAAAAATAGCTTTTTTTTAATCGTTGAATAATTTTGTAACAACAAAATCAACTCGTAATAATTGACCCTGGATATTTGTGATCTTTGTGTATCTCTTTTTATCTTATACATTTGTCTCTTGATTGTGTCATTATTTTTATAGCAATATCTTAAAAAACGTCATTTTTGGGAATCTATTTTCATTATGAAATAATAAATAATTTTTTTTGAAAAAAAAACTGATCACTGTTATGAAACCAGACACTAAAAACTATTCTTAGTCCATGATTAGTTCTTCTTCTTCTTCGTTCGTTGTTTTGTTGTTGTTACTTAATTTAAGAAAAAAAAACCAATTTCAAAGAAATAAATTATGTAGCGCCTTAAATTTTAAGAATGCAAGATGAGTTTATTATTGTGTTTTCCACTTAACATTTCTCTCCATCTTACACTGTTGTTTAAAATTATTTTTTTTCCATTCCAAAATTAATGTTGCCATTTTATATTTAAATTCCCTGGAGTGTGTGTGTGTATGTGTGTATGCTATAACCGAGATGTTAACCACTCGAAAATTTTGCGCCCCACTGATTGCACAAAGATTCGCATAGATTCACAGAGATTTATAAAGATTGCACAAACATTCCCAGGATTGCATACAGTGGCCTCCTTGTCTGTAACCCAAATATATAAAAACAAGCAGGAATATATTTTATAATCGATCCCCACAATTCATCAATAATTAAAGGTTCAAAGTTTAGAATGATTGCAACAGTTTTATGATTTTGTTTGATTTTCTCTGACTTAAGTAGCTCAAAGGTCAAATGTGATTTGTATTTTATTATAATAAATTTTTTTTAGTTTCAATCTCTATTGTCCTTGATTGTCAATTAATCCATGTACATTACTCCAGTTAGCGACGAATTACAAGGAGAATATTGTACCGAATATGACTTTCTATATTTTGTTATTTATGGTAAATCTAGTAAAATGTTGACATCTTGCATGTCGTGGGTATTTTGTGTTATTCAACTAGATAACAATTTTCTGCATCTTGATATATTGAATGTGTAATTGTTGCAATGGAAAATAATTTGGCATAGGAGTTAATCCCTCGTTACTATGACAACAATGAACAATGTGACTTTTGTTCAGTGAGTTGCTTTTTTTGTGTTGCACTTCAGAAATTCACTGACAAAAGTCACAAAATCCTAAATTGGAAAATACAATTAAAAAATGTATTGCGTTGCATTTTATAATAAAATGAAATAATTGTTTTTTTTTTCTTCAGTTATTAAATTCTCGCAACGATTTAAATACAATGAAAAATTAAAATCTAGTCATTGAAGTTTAGTTTTTTTTATTTATTCGTTTCTTTTTCTTTTTTTTTTTCTAACTTGTTAATTTTTTTATTTGCGGTCTAGTTTTTGACTTTCAACATGCAAAAGAAAAAAAATTCAGTTGTGTTGGTGTTTTTTTTTTATTTCTGTATTACGACAAAATAAAACAAACACAACTTATTATTTATGGTTATACTTTATTTATTTGTCATTGCACATTATGCACACACACACAATCCATGTACACAGAGGTTAAGATACACAACACACACACAAAAACACACACACACGTGTATAATTCATGCATATGCAAAACCACTTTTTTTTTGTTTCGTTCTCGTTTAGAAAAATCAAATTTATACATCCATACAGACAGACAGACACACATCTATGTGAATCTACTCAAAAACTGACATCTCGAATGAATCAAATCAAATAACAAAAAAATTATGTAAACTTAAAACAGAAAAAAAACGAATGCAAATTTCTGAGATAAAAAAAAATTTGAAAAAAAGAAACATAAAATAAACGACCTTCGATCTTTTTGTTTTTTTTTTTCTGTAAGAAAGAAACAAAATTGAGAAGAATAAAGAAAAAAAAAAACAAAAAAATGAAAACAAAACCAAAATAAATATTAAATAATTTTGTTTGGTGTTTGGTGTTAGTGCAAAAAAAAAACATAAATGGTGAAACAGGGCAAAAATGAACAAATAAACAAATAAAGTGATGTAGAAGAAGAAGAAGAAAAAAAAACAAAAATATTTAATACAAAAATAATAAACAGTCGTGAAGATTACAACGAACTAAACCATAAACAAAAAACTGAAGAATTTTTTTTTGTTTGTGTATTTTCGTTGAGTTCTACAAAATTTAGTTGAATTTAATATCAGTTGTATGTAATCCCATACTTCAGATGAATGTTTGTTATCTTTTATTAATTTATTTTCTTAATTTTTTATACTTAAATAATTGATGAAAAAATAAATTTAAAACCAAGAAGAAAAAAAAACGTAAAGATCTTCAAAAGTCAATTATTTTGTAATCAAAGGAAACAAAAAAAAACTCAATTCCACAATTATTTTCGAATTTAAAAAAATATTTTTGATTATCTAGAATGAAAAAGAAAAAATTTAGTATGATGACTGTATCAGTGTAGTGTAGTGTTCTAGATTCTTGGTAAATAAATTAATCTAATATGGAAAACCAAATACCCGGTTACAGCGGATAACAGAAAAAATCAAGAACCAATCAATCGTTAAAATTTTGAGGTTGGTCGAAATAATTTGTATCAAAGTTTTCACTTAATGTTTCACTTCACAAATGTCTCTTTTTTCCAAAAAATGTAAAAATAATAAACACGTTTAAATGAAAATTATCTCGTTAAAATTTAAGCAATGTGTAGGCTTTGTCGTTTAATTTTTATGATCATCCTCTTATAATAATTATCATTAACATTATGTAATCAGCTAAATTAAAATTAAAAAAAATATAAATAATTTAATAAAAGGAAAAGAACTTAAAAAAGATTATCTAAGACTCTGAGATGAAGCGTATTTTTTATTGTTTTAAAAAATTTGTATTAAAGATTTAATCAAAATTGAAATGATAAAATTACAAATTTGTTTATTTTGTTTTTGTTTTTTATTATTTTATTTGAAACGAAAAAAAAAATTTAAACAAGAATATTCTTAAATTTGACCTTCTGAAAATATTTAACCGTATTTTGTGTGTGTGCCCCCCTACCCCCCACACCACTCCTTAATGTGTTATGCGTGTCAATTTTTCTTGTTGTTGTAAAATTTCGTTTTTAGTTATAAAATTGTCTGGAAAATTTCCTTTTTTTTTTAACTGAAATATCAATAATGACAAATTTTTATTGTGTTGCTTTTGAAATGAAACATATTTTTCTAGTCATGTAATGTACTGTTGTAATGGTCACTTTTAGAGGTTTATTTATAAAAGTGACCATTACAGTAAATCGGTGAGAAATTCTTTAAGATGACGTCATAATGTAATATTTAGTTGCACCCCTTCAATCATATTTTGTCATCATTAATCATTAACTTAATCAACCTCTCTATATTGACCACACACAATAATTGCTGGTTCAAATGATTATAATAAAGTGTTCAATTTTATAAAGATTTTCTTTGTTCAAACATATTTCCCCTATTGTTGTTTTTTTTTTCTTACGATCAATTTAATACATTTTACGACGTCGTCTTATTCGCTATTCTTCTTGGCACGTAAATTTTTCTAAATTTCACAAAAATACTCAAAGGAATTAAAACAACAACAGCAACAATTGAAATAAATAATACGAATAAAAAAAGAAAAACGAAAAAGAAGAAAATTACAAACAACCAATGAAAATGTAACGCACGCGTATTTGATGTTTTTTTTTTCTTTTAATTTGTTTTTATTTAATTTTCAAATTAATTAAGATCTTGATTAATTTGTTATTTTATAATTATCAATTACAAACAATTTACAACAACAATAACAATCAGCAGCAACAACAAAATAGAGAAAAATAATAATACAAGTTTATATAAAGTGACGGAACGTGTCATAATAAATTATTAATTATTTAAAATGATAAGAAATAAATACATATATGGGTTCTAGTTACAAACACAAGTAAAATAAAAACTGGTAATATATTTTAGTAAAAAAGATGTACTGCTTCAATGCCAGACAGAAAATTGATTAAAAATTAAATGCAACAGAAATCAAAAATTAATGAGGAAATGTTGTCTTATCGGTTCCTGGTAATTCATTCAATTATTGAGTTGATATCGTTAACTAAAGTCTTGTTGATTTGATAGTTTTTTCACAATAATCATCCCAATTGTATCAACTTGTATACACTAAAATTCTCGTATTATACAATTTTCTTACAATAATAACAACAGCAACAATAAAGAGACATAAAAAAGAAAAAAATAAAAAAAATAACAAATATACTTTTATTGATAAAAAATTTAAACTTTTAAATTTTATTTTGTTTTATACAACAATAATGATTTTATTCTAAAATCTAATTAATACATGCAATCGTGTTGTTCTTTTATTTTTGAAAACAATTAAACAATTTTAAAATTAATTAACTACAGTAATTAGTAATTAAGTTAACAAAAAAATAAATAAACAAAAGTAACAAATTATAAAAAGAATGAAAAAAAAACGAAGTAAAGTTTTTTTTTTTTTCTGTTTAGAATTTTCCCAAGTTTTTGCTCTCTCTCTCACACACTCTTGTTTTTGTTGTTGTTGTTGTTGTTGTTGTTGTTATTTTTTTGTTTTTAGGTGGGTCATAGAACTTGACTTTCTTGTGTTTATAATTTATATGAATGTGTCCGTATATATATTTTATTTTCTGTCTGTCTCTTTCTCTTGTTGTTTTTTTTATCTGGTTGTCTGTCTAGTTGTTTCTCCTATTTTGACTATTTAATAATGTAAGTTTTTGTTGTTGCTGTTGTTGTTGTTGTTGTTGTTTCTTTATGTTTTATGAGTAACGAAATTGAAATGATGATAATAATGAATGACTGTGTATGCATATGTATGTGTGACTCTATATATGAAATTCTGTGTAGCTTTTACTTTTGTGTGAACAAAAAGTTATGTGTAAAAAGCTAGTGAGTGGGATTAGAGACTATTTCAATAAGTTTACTTTAAGTTGTAGTAGAAGAAGGAACGAGAAGAAGTAAAATAGGGTTAAGGTGTGCGAATGACATTTGTGAATTTTGTTATTGTTGTTGTTTTGTATCTTTTTCTGTTCCCATAAAGAGCAAAAAAATATATAAAGAGTTCAATGTATGGCACAGTTTTTATGTTTTATTTAGTAAGAATGAAAAATTGTTTTTGTTTTTTGTTATAGGAAGTTGTATCTCATTTTCTCTCTGTTTCATAATATGTCTACTATCTAGAATTTTCTGTTTCTTTCTTTCAAAAATTTGTTGTTGTTGCCTTTACAAATAAATTTATAAACTTGGTTGGTTAAGTTGGAGTCAATTTTATTATTAAAAAAGCTTTGTTTATTTTGTGTAATAACTCTCTGACGTCATTACAATATTACATTTTTACAAAAAATGAAACTTTTTACTTTTTTCTTTCTCTCTCTTTCTATTTAGTCTCTCGCTTTATTTTTATTCATACATTTGTTTTAAAAGATCGATGACATTTACGTGCAAAAAGTAATTTTGAAAATGAAAACTCAGTACACTCCGGTTTTTGAGTTGGTTTAAAGGATATGAGAGAGAGAAAGAAAGATAATGTTCTAAGTGAATAAAATAGGAAGAGAAAGAGAGAGAAAGTTTATAGTTATAAATAAAAATAATAACTGAAAGTATTTTGACTTTTTCTTTTTGGTTAAGTGTTGTGTTTGATTCTAAAGGGATGAGAATTGTTGGGTGTTACTTTTATTACCTCCCCACATTTTCTTGGTAATTTGAAGTAAATGAAGTCATGCTTTTTATACTTTTATATATATATTTTTATAGCAATGTTTCTATTCTGTGTTTGATAGAAAGGAATTTTTTATAAAGGAAAAAATAAAATTGGATTATCATTTTCTTCGTTTTTACTTGAATGGGAAATTCTTTTTAAGAAAGGTCAAAAGGAATATCAATACGAAATTTTTTAATCGTTCAAATTCAAAGAAGAAAAAATTTCAAAATAAAAATGAGAAATTCATTTCTCATCTTTTTCTATTTTCTTCTTTTTTTTGTTTCTTTTATCAAATGAGAGAAGAAGAGAATAAATCAAATTATTAACGAAACTTCTTACTTTTCTGTTGAACATTTTGATAAAGATAAATTTAGTGTGTATGTGTGTGCCCATGTTCCGACTGTCGAAATCATTTGATTAATGGTGTCTCTGTGGGGCCTCCTCACAATTTATTTTTTGTGTTGCCTAAAATGGATTATTCTACGTTTGTGTTAAAATTTGGTCCAAATATCTACGTTACTGAAAAACTGTAAAAAACTGGAACACATTACATAATCTTTTGGTTCGTGTGGATTTTTCACAATTTCTTCTTCTGTATCCGGCCAAGTTATAAATTTAAATAAATGAGAATTTTTCCATTTTTCTGTTTAAAGAAAAATGTGAGATCATTTTTTATTTCTTTATTTATTACTGTGAATTTAGTTAATTGTATTTTATGTCTTGGGTGGTTATTGATTTTAAGAACGACAAAATGATGAATTAGCTGAATGATAACCAAAACAGTTTATTAAATTATTAAGAGACGACTCCCCTTACTTTAGTTAAATGAAAAGTTCGCAATGGGGGACTCTGGAAAAATTTGGGCCCGGAATAACATTTTGAACTTTGAAAGAACAAAATTTCTGTATACACTTTCTTTTCATTTTTCTGGAAAAGAAAATGATTTGTGTAAAAATTGTGGGTGGTCATTGAATAGAATTTAAATGCGATAAAAAAATTGAATTGGAGTTGGGAAGAAGAGTGAAATAGAGCATATTAGTAGATTAGGTTAGAATAAGTTCAAAATGAATCACAAATGTATGTGAATTCATTTATTTCGATGATTTGGTTTTTATTGTTTTAAAAAACGCCTAATCGCATAAATTTCAGAAAAATGATTTTTTTCTCTTTTGATTTAATATTTTTCTTTTTAGGTTGTTCTAGTTTTGAGCAAAAAGAAAATACAGAAAAATCATTAGCATAATCGTAAAAGAAATCGTTTATGAGAATTCTATTATTTATTCCAATAAATATAATCTCTCGTCCTTGTCTTTATACTTTTTCACTTAACTCATATAAACCTGAATAAGCTAATATGGCGACGTATTTTCGAACATATTGTTTATTTGTGGTTGAGGTTATGATTGGCTACAATTACAAACTTTTTCACTTAAGCTTTTTGGTAAAATGAAAAGCGTTTAGATTTTTCTTTTCCTTTTACTTGAAAATATATTTGTCAATATTATTTGTTCTTAAGTAAAAAATGAAAACAAAAGAACAAAATCCTTTGGTAAATTTCAATCCTTTTAAGAATAAAGCGAAAATTTTTTACAATTTAATAAATTGTGTCTTTCTACTTGACATAAATAAATAATAAAGTGACATTTTGAATAGACAACAGACAAATAATAATGAATTTAGTAACACCCTCCACCCTCCACCCTGTTCTATTTTTAATACAATAAAATATCACTATTTTTACCCCTTTTTTTATTTGAATACAAAATTTTTATACATAAAATTTGTTTTTTAAACATTTTTCATTTTCTTCCTAAGCTTTTATCTTCTTCTTCTTCTTTTATTGTTTTTGTTTTGTTTGACGTTTTCCTTTTAGGGTTGGTATATAAGTTTGTTGTTCTTGTAATTATATTTTTAAGTTTCAACTTTCACTTTGATTATCTGAAAACACGCAATGTCTATAATAAATATTCAGTTCTTTGACAAATAAACTCATCCGTTTTTCAATTCCTTTAACTTCTATACATTTGACCCATGTATGTTGTTGTTATCCATTTATGAATTAGTTAAGGTTCTTTACTAATTTGTCTATAATTTCTAAATAAATAATTATTGTATTAGAAGTGATTGAAACGTTAAATTGTAACCCATAAATTTTCGACCTTTTACGGGGTCTGATGAATTCTATTTTTGAGTTGTTTTAAAAATATTCTTAATAATAAATCATAATCGTTTATTGTAATTCTAGTAATTTGAAATCATTGATCCGATCAATGATAAGTCATTAGAATTACCTTGTTCCAACGTAATAATAATTTATTGATTAACATTTTTTTATATTCTTTTGTTTTTTATTTTTTTTAGATGACGATTCATTTGCATCTGAACGTGACGCCTTACCGTCTGATGATCATACAACAACATTTGTCTTTAATGCACATCATTCATTAACGTTACAAGCACAAAGAGGTAAATTATTGATTATATTAATTATTTAACCCTAATAGACTTTAATAAATTCTAAGAATCAGATTACATAAATCCTGTATGGTGTGAAATAAATCACAGTTTTAACAAATCAATAAAAAAAACAATTCTATTGATCGATCTTATGTCGATTTTTCCAACGTTTTGTTTCGTTTTATTGTTGTTTCTTTTTTTAATAAATTATTCAATTGTTCATCGTCAGCAACTACACAACAACATCAATTTTTTAATTATTAAAATTACGTAATTTACCATTTAAAATAAGAAGAATTCTCAACAAAAGATCTAACATTTAATATTGAGAACAAAATATAAAAAATTAAACATGATTTTTTTTTTTGTTGATTTTGCAAATAAAATAAAACACTTTAAATATCATAAGGATTTCTTACGTTTCTCCTTCAATTTTTATTTAAGTGAATTAAATTCAATGACGTGCAAAAAGTTCATTTAACAATTTCTGAACTTGTTTTGTTAAAGGGATTTAGAAAATAACAAACTTCGTATATTAAAGCGGACAGATTTAAATCATTTGCTACGATGTTAGAAAAAGTGGAATCCTTTTTTTGTTTAAATATTAAAAATGTTATTTAATGAATTGAATTTTGCCTTGTTCTTCATTTGACGTCTTGAAAATTTAAATGGTTTTTTCTTAAAAGAAATTAAGTTGTTTCAGGGTCCAAGTGCCTGGATTACGATAAATATGTGAGTTGCAAAAATGGTGAGTGCCAGTGTGCGTCGTGAGTAACGGAGTGCAAATGAGTAAGATGAGTGGCGACTAGCATTTTTATCGTAATCTAAACACAATAAATTCAAATTCCATATCAAACTTAACATTTTTATTTTTTCTTAATTATAATTTTTATTTTTATTTTTCAGAACGTCTTCCAATACGAAATTATCGTGATCATATTTTGTATTGTTTAGAAAATTATCAAACACTTGTGTTAGTTGGTGAAACTGGTTGTGGTAAAAGTACACAGGTGCCACAGGTAAATATTAATTATTTATTTCTTTCTATTCAATAATTATTTACTTTTAATTATTTTAATTTTATATTTGTCTCTTTAATTATCTCATTTTTCTCTCGTTCTGTCCTCTTTCCCATTTATAAAGTTGCTATATAAAAAAAATATCAAATAAATATACACAACACAACAATTTTTTATAAGTGTGTGTGTGCATGATATTGTGTGCATTTGACATTTATAACATGTGTGTGTATGGATACCATATATATGTGTGTGTATGTATTACATCAACGAAATTTAAGATAACATACACAAAATATTAAAATCCAGGGAGGAAAAATGAATTATTTTATAAAGAAAAAAAAATCGGGAAATGTTTTTCGTTTTCCTTTTTATTTTATTTTTTTGTCTGTCTCGACCTTTTTATTGATTTTGATTTTTCCTTTTATAATTGATTAACATTTTCCCATATAATTTTATTCTTTGTGTTGTTCTCGCCTTCGTTCTTTCTCTTTCTGAATCTAGGGATAGGCTAGAAGAAGAACAAAATTGTGTTGGGGGAGGTGGGGTGGTGAAAATAAAACCTCGATTTAGGTCATTGCGCGTTTCTTTTAAAATATCTTTGTATTTTTTTTTTATTTCCTTATTTTTCTTCTTCATAATTTTCACAAATGGTTTTTTATTATTCATAGTTTTTTATGCTAATGAAATAAATTCTTTAGATCAAAAACTTAACGGTTACAGAAAACACAACTAAAGGGAATTATACTTTGTAATTTTTGTAAGCTTTCAGTTGTTATATGTGTGATGGATTTGAAATGAAGAAAATTTTGTTTATCCAAAGAAGACCACAAGTCATCTGATTTTATCTTTATGTCATTGTTTTTATTCTATTTCCAAATTACCCAAATTATATATAATCGAAGTTGTGTTGTTCATTCTCAGGACGCCATTTTGAGTCATGTAAAATGCGCGTTAAGTTTTTGTAGATTGAATTGGATATTTGGCTTACTAACGTGTCCTCTTATATTAATTGTATCAAGGACATTTAAGACACGGGATCTAATAATACATTCTCTAAAATGCCAAGGTTTTAACGCAAGAGAGTCGGATATATTCCAATTCTGCCACGACTTGACTACCAACTTTTTCTAAAATTTAAATTTTATTCAGATATTTTAAAATATCACTACGTTGGATAGAATGTAATGAACAAAATTCTTACCGATAATTTTTCTTCTTGTTTTAATTAATTTATCTAAAACTAAAATTTCTTTTAATTAAAAAAAACATTGTTCAATTTTCTACCAAATTTCCTTTCTATCTAATGACATACAACAACTTGACTATAATTTCACTTTAATATTTGAAATTGTTTATATTCAAACTTACACGTTAAGTGCTTTATAAAAAATGCAAAGCTTTTATGGGGCGGGTGAACATAAAAAAAAAAGAAGAAGAAGAATAAAAAAAAACCACCACGTAGTTAAATAAAAACGTAAATAGAATTTTGATTTTTTTGTCGTGTATTTTTGTTTTTGTTGTTTTTGTTTGTTGTCTCAGAAATTCTATTTTTATATATAAAATTATATTTTAATGTTTATTTAATTTCGAATTTATTTTATTTGTTTTTCTTTTCTTGCGTTCAAAAAAAGAATTTCCTTTTATTGAATTAATTAAATAGTTAAAAAATATTTGATTTTGAACCTGCAAAATAATTGCTTTTAATTTTAATTTAATTGACAAAAAAAAATGTTCAGAATTCAGAATCTTTTGTGTTTCTATTAGAAGTTTTTTTTTTACGTTTGACAAAAAAAAAAAAGATAAAGGACAGTTACGTTTACTTTGTCCCATACATACATGAAGAGTGAAGAGAGTATCTGAGTTTATCAGTTTTTTTTCAACTCATAGATGGTGAAAATCCATTTTGAAAATCATATCTAATGAGTTTTTTTTTTGTGTAAGTAATTATTTATAGGGTAATTCATAAATTATCGTAATTTCAATCAATAACTAAAATTGTATTTTGACAAGATAAATAAATATGTGTTCTAATAATATTTTTGATTAATTAAAAAAATAATAAATAAAACACATACCGAGACATTTACTCATTATTCGTACAATGTTCAATTTATGACGGTTTAAAACACGACTTTCTTATCAATCATAATTAATCTGTAATTAGTAAATATTTGAATAAAGTACAATTTAGATTAAAAAAAAAATTCGTTATCCAAGTAAACGGAATAATATTTTTTTTTTGTACAGAAAATTTATAAATTTTATTGAATTAAATTTGTTCTACCTAAAAAAATTACACAAAAGTTGTGTACGGTTTATGCAAATTACTGACACGTGATGTCATGATCTATTGTACTTAATTTTTATATAAAGGACAACAGAGGAAACACGTGTAACAGAACAAAAATCGATATCAAAAACGATTTAAATATTTAAGATTAATTGATTGTTATTTTTTTGTACAACCAACTCTTGATGTTATTTTTGTTGATCCAATAATTCTCAAATGTGTTTACAATTAAGAACTATAAAAATTTATTGTTTTTGTTTGAAGAATTTTTCTTTTCATTTTTATTTTATGTTCAAATATTTCTTTTAATTCCCATTAGATAGTAAAGCTATTTTGTTGATTGATAACTGCAATGGCCAACTTTTATTAATTTGTTACTTTGTTTTGAGCAGCGGTAAATTTATATTTTTATTTGTTTATTATCAATATTTTTTTTTAAATTACGACAAATTCAAACGAATTTTCAATAAAAATTTAAATCATTAAATTAAACAATAAATAAATATGTTATTGTCTTACACGTATGATGAATCATGACGTAATATAATACACATTTCTAACCAAATTTGTTAGTTCTGATAACGAACAACAACAAAAAAAAATTTGTTTATTTTTTCTTTTTCGATTTTTTTTTTTTTTTTTTTTTTCTGTAAGCCCCCCATTTTTTTTTCTTGTTTGTTTTTGTTTTAATAATAAAAATTATAAAATCTTTTCAATAATCATAACACGGGCGGTACATACGCTACATCCTGTTTCTTTTCTCTTTTAAACTTTTTTTGTATTTGAAAAAAAAAAATTATTGTCCTTCTTTTTCTTTGTTGTTTTTTTTTTTTTTTTTTTCAAATGAATTCAGAACTGGAGAAACCCATTTATATTAATCATTAGATTATACAGTTTCTATAATATTTAACGTTATAAATGAATTGTTTAAGAAACTATGTAATTTCCTTGAACTTAATTAACGTCTTACTTTATTTATTTAAATCATTCATTAAATAAATTTCCTTTCTTTTGGAATGTAAAAAATTTATAGCAGAGAAAAACTAGAGCAAAATGGGTTAAACGTTAAAGAGTCAAGTTAAAATAAGTTGAAGATCGTTTTGTGTGAAAACTTAAACAAGACTCTAAACATTTTCATTCTCAAAGGGTCAACCAATCATTCTTTACAGATTTGCTTCTTTAATAATGATTGATAATAAATTAATCAGAATTTTACAGAAGTTTCTCCAAATTTATCATTTGTTAATCCTATGGGGAGATACCAATGAATTCAAATATATACGCGTGCACGCACACATTCATTATATAAATTGATAACAAAAAAAAAAAGAACTTCAAAAATATTGATGTTAATAATTTTTGTTGATTAGTTTTTTTTTTCTTTTACTTTATCCACATTTCCACACACTGACTTCAAAGAGTACTAACTTTGATAAGAGTACCGTAAAACTAGGTTGACAATAAAACAAGATATTGAACCAAAATATTCTTAAATTCAATCATTGGAACTAAATTTCAAAATTTTCAATAAAAACACAAAAAAAAACACCGGAGTGCTCAAAATTAGTTTAAGTAAATTTTATTGATTAAAAGTTTTTTTTTTTTATTTATTTTTATTTTTCATTTTTTTTTCTTTCATTTTTCTTCGTTTTTTTGTCAATTCATTCTTTTTTTAATGATTTTTTTTTTCTATTTTTATTTATAGACAAAAAAAAAATTCAATTGAATTTTGGAATTTCAATTAAGATAATTTTTTTTTAATTCATAGATAATGACAACAACAACACCAACAAACAACAAAAACCAAACAATACATTTTGCTTGTTTTGTAAACTGAAATAGAATATTTGTTTTGTATTTTAACCCCTTCTAGTTGATAATCAGACATTATTTGAAATAAACTTTTATTAGGATAATTAATAAAAATTACAAATTTTTATAAATAAATTTTTATCACGTGTCAGTTTGATGGATAATTTTTTTTTTTCAAGACAACAAAAAAAAATTCACTTTACCTACGTCAGCGCCACCAAAAATAAGAAAATGTAAACTATAATTTATGGTTAGGGGGGGCAAGTGGAGATTATATGAACTTTTTGTTTTTGGTATAAAATCCGTTTTTTTTTGTTCGTAGAATTATATATTTGTGGTAATAAAAATAAGATTTGAAGCACCTTGAAACTTTTTCCAATGAAAAAAATATATTTCTAAGAAATTGTAGAAAAAATTTGGTTTAGAGAAGGAAATATACGATAATTAGGAAGTCCAATTAAAGTAACGATAGAAAGGAAATGATTAAAAAAAAAAAAATTTGGGGAAATTGAAAATTCTAAAAAAAAAATTTTCACTGAAATTTTGACTACCTAACACCTACGTAGATAACTTTTCACTCTTTCATGTTGTGTCTCACGCAAATTTGAAATTGAATATAAATAATTATTCGTCTTTTTCTGTATTTTATTATCCCTTTGTTATTCTTAACTAAACATCACTTAAAATAGTTGTAAAATCGATCAAATCTACAAAGAATAAAATGTTTGAAAAACCTGGAGAAAAAAAGAACACTTATCAATACAACTAAAGTTATCTTTTTACCTGCAACTAATAAAATATTGAAATATGTTATTTATTTTATCAAATAAAAAATATACACCACCACCACTTTTGCTATCCAATATTTAATAATTTAAATACAAGAAAAATAAAAGAGAGAGAGAGAGAGAGAGACAGATAGAAAAAAAAAGAGTAACAGAGAAATAAAATAATAAATACAATTCAGCAATCGAAGTGTGCGTTGTTTATTCTGTGGTGTGTCGCTTTTTGGTGTTGATGTTGTTTTTTTTTTCTCACTGTGTTCCCCTACAAATGATAAGATAACGAAAATATATATTTGGTGTGTTTATGTGTGTGTGTACTTATAGAATTTTCTCTATTCCTCCTTTTCGGTTTTGAACTATTCGTTTTTTTTTTTATTATTTTAATTTTTTTTTTTATGAAAATCAGTTTTTGTATGAAATATTATTTTTCACTCGTTACCATTCAATTGTTATTAATTGACGTGGCACGTGACAATTCTTAAGACTTTTTTCGGTTTCAGTTTTAATGAGAAAAAGGAAAAAGTGTTTTTTAAAAAAAAAAAAAAACAAAAAGACAAATTCATTAAAAGTTGAAAATAAATAAATTAAAAAAAAAGTTAAAAAGAAAATTATTAAAACGTACAGCGAAGTTAATTTAAAATTAACTGAAAAGAAAAATAAAGGTGAAATTTTTTTGTTAATTATGAGTTTGTTCTGTTAAAGTTTTTTTTTTGGTGTTTTTCTTATTTAAAAATTCTGTTCACAATCTATATCCGTCCCCGTTCTATCTTCTCTGTCTCCTTGTCTTAATTGGATAAAAGATCTTCTTTTTCTTTTGTTATTTCTCTAGTCTCTAGTTAATGATCATTAATTAAATTGTTTAACTTTTGTTTTCTTTTTAATTAATGTAAACATCTTTTGTTAAAGTTTCTGTAATTGTTATGATGAGGGTATAAAAATTTCATTGTCTATACTTCTTTACACCAAATTCTCTTTACACAATTCCATTTTATTTGTTAATCTTTAAGTAACTAATTAACTTCTAATTAATCTTATTACCTAATTTTTGTATTGGTGACTCAAAAGAATTACTACTTGTAATTTTTTGTTTTATACAACGTGTTTTGTTTATCTACTTTTGTTGTTGTATTTAAGTCAAATTTTTTTATTTAATTCTGCGGATTTTATAAATGAAGAGCCGGATTTTTTAATTAAAAGTGTCGACACCTAAAATTTATTAAACAATTGTTGTTTTTCTCTCTTTCTCTCTCTCTCTATTAAGAATTTTGGTAATTGTGATGATGTGATAAATGTGATTCACGCGAAATAATTTTTTAAAGAAATAATTTTGTTTCAAACATTTTTTTCTATAAAATTTTACCACAAAATTTGTGATTCAAAACTTCCAAAAAAAATTTTTATTCCATTGGTTTTTTTTTGGTCTTTCGATTATCCAGATTATTTGGTTTTAGATTTTTTAGTATTTATTCAAAGATTTCTTAACTATGATTCAGTTTGTTTGGGTAAAATTTGTTTCTTGTCTAAACAAACATAAAAATACGTTTTCTTGATTGGTCCACTTGTATTCACAATAATCTTAAATCCAAGAAATAAAATGACGAAACACAATTTTTTTTATTAACTACCAAAAATTCTTATGATGATTTTTTATAATCTACCAAATCGTTAATCAAATATTGAAACGTAGAAAAGATTATTAATCGTCACTCACGTTATTCATCCTCAATTGTGACAATTAAAAAAAATCTCTTAAATTCAATTAAAAATTATAAACACAAACTAAATTGTTGGTAAATACAAAAAAATCTGTTTCAATTTCAAGTGTGATTTTATTGAGTTTCTCTTTGTCACCAGATATGACGAATTTTTTTATTGTTTTCAGTTGAACTAAAAAACAAAAAAAAAAAGATGAACAAATACAAAAATTATTCTATTTTTATACGTGGATTGGCCTTCACGGTTCTTCATGTTACAATGTTTAAGAACCAACAACATAAAATGCTTTTTGACTTTATACAAAAAAAAATGAAAATAAATTTGATCCGTTAAGTTTTTGGGTAATTCGAATATCGATAATTTAGATTAAAGATAAATTGTAACGAATAATAAATTAATTGACAAAGAAATTGTGTATAAATGTGTTAGTGTGTGATGTGTGCACATGTGTTTGCAGATGGTTAAATTTTTTATGTAATCAAAATATAAACTGTGACGTTACTCTAATATTTACTTTGTATTCTATCATATGTGTGTATAAAGAGAATTGTTTGTTTGCAATTGTGTGACTCCTTTTTTACTTATTTAGTTTTTTTTTTCTTTCTTTTTACTTGATAATAAAATTATTTTACATAGTTAACGTTTCTCTCACTCTCTTCCGTCTCTTCTCCAACATCATGTCCTGATTTTCTCTGTAACCTTTATAATCAATGAAAATCTTTTAATCAATATAAATTTATTCATTTTTATTTGCCTCTTTCATCAAAAACAAACCCTCCACTCGATGCCTTGTCATTAAAATCTTTTCACCTCTAGTGATTTTTATTTAATATTTTATAAATGCGTTGGACGCGAACACAACAGAAAATAATAAATTACTAATAATAACAAGAACAACAACAACAACAGTAATAACAAAACAAAAGAAAAATCTATAATTATTTTGTCAATTAGAACATTGTTATTGTTATTATTTTAATTCCCTTAGCTAACATACTTTTTTTCTACCTCTCTCTCTCTCTCTCTCTCTCTGTCATTGTTTCTGTTTTCTGTTTTTTTTTTTTTTTGTTTTTGTTTTTTTTTTCTTGTAATAAAATAATAATACGAATCAATCATAAATCATATTTTTCTTTTTTTGGGGTTAAAATAAAACACATTTTTGATCTAATCAAATTTTGTCCTGTATTTTTTTTGTGCTTTGTTTTTCCAAAAAATATAAGAAGAGGATCATTCCCACACACTTGGGTTTGAAACATCAGCGTATTAAGTGGTTGGTTTATATTCCATTGTAATAATAGATCCCGTCCGTGCGTCTTAAATAACTTTGGGCAGTTGATACATAAAACATGTCTAAGTAAATCTCTGTTGTATATCTGTTGTTATAAGTTTTTGTAATTCTTTTTGAACATGGAATTTGAGGGATTTTTTTTTTTGTGTGAGAAAATTAGTTACAGTGATATTATTTAGAGAAGACAAATTTGGATTGTAACGTTCAGGTCGTGTCTTAACCAATTTGGAATTTTAAGTCAGATTTTGTTTTTTCGTTTTGTTCGATTTAAAGTTTTAAAACAAAATTATGAATTCTAATGCAATAGAAGACGAGTGTCCATATTATCTCGTTCACTTCTTTATAGGAATCTCATTTATTATGTGATCAAAAATTCTAAATAATCCATTTTTAACTAAATTTGTTTTTATTTTTCTCATTTTAATTATGTTTCGTTATGACTCTCTCATTCTCTCTTTCTCTCTCTCTAACTCTTGATTTTTTTTTTTTTTTGTTTTTGGAAGACTAAAAATATTAAATGAATGAATTAATTAAACAAAAAACAAATAAAAATTAATTAATTAAAAATAAATAATTAAAACAAAGTTCATCTGTTTTTTCCAGATGCTGGAATACTTTGAATAAAAGTTATACAAACACACACTCACACAATCAAAGAATATTTAAAGAAAAAAAAAAAAAAAAACAACAACAAAAGAACAAAAAAAAATATCCTGAATTCTTAAAACTAAAAAAATAAAGTTAAATTCTTAATTTTAAATTTTTTGGTTTTTTTTTTAGAAAAACAAAGAAAACAAAAACAATTTAATAATTAAAAGAAAATTGATTTTAAACGAAAAAAAGAAAAGAAAAGAAAGATGGTTGGTCCAAGTTCACAAATTAGTAAAATATTATTAACATTATTATTTTTATTAATTATATTTTATATTTATATGGATGTTAATTTATATTTAAGAATACAAAATTATCCAGTTGAACGTAATTATCATCATATAAATAATAATTTTAATAATTTAAATATAAATAATAATAATATAAATAATTCATCACAATTAATAACAACAACAATTTTATTAACAACAATAACAACAATAAATAATAATAATAATAATTTAAATAATATAAATTTTGTGAATAATGGTGGAAGTACAGAAATGACAAATAATCAAAGTCCATCAGCATCTTCCACATTAACATCATCATCAACAATAATAAATTATGGTGATATAACATGGTTAAAATGTGATATAAATCCATTATGTGATGTTACTGTTAAATCTGTAATGCTTGATCATACAAATCATTATTTATTTGCACCAATGGCTACAATATTTGATCAAATTGTATCAATATCAAAAACTGATTTTATAACAGCAAATATGATATCATTTTTTCATGTATTTGTTGCTATTGGTGCTGGACGTATGATATCATCTGATAGTTTAGGTTATCGTAGATTTGGTGTTGTATTATTTCAATTTCGTACATTTTTAGATGATTTAGATGGTCATATTGCCCGTACAAAAAAGAATATACGTGGTGAAAGATCTGAAATAGGTACATCTGGTTATTATATTGATGGTATATGTGATGGTCTTGGTTGTATTGCATTAATGATTGGTGTATTTATATTTTTAAAAAATAATCCACCAAGACGTGGTTATCAACAATTACAAGCAATTATACCAATAACAGAAACAAAAAATAATAATTCAGAACAACAGGGTGTTACATATAAAGTAAAAGTAACAACAAAAAAAGTTGTACGTAAAGTTTTATGTTTTTCTGGACAATTATTATTAAGTTCAACAGCATGGAATCGTTATATTGCATTATATCAAGATATGTTAGAAAGAATTGATGTAACACCAATGCAATATATAAGACAAAATTTTATATTTAAATCAAAATGGTTTTTTTCTGTTGCATGGTTATGGAGAGTATTTAATGTACATGCATTATTACATTGTTTATTATTAAGTATATTTTGTGACAAATTATGGGAATTTTTAAGAACAATACAGTATGCCGGTTATATTGCATTACTTATTATTATTTGTATATCAGAAATGCATGTATTAGAAGTACAAAATTTTATATTTAAATCGTTAACAGGTAATAGTACATCATTGTGATTATTATTATTTAATTATTTAATTATTAATTTATAAATAATTTTAAATTGTTCTTTCTATTCAATTTTTTAATTTTTAAGTTTTTGTAATTTTAAGAAAACAATTTTTTATTTTTTTAACATTAAATTGAGATTATGGATGAAAAAATTCCTCCAACGAACGTAAATATCCCTTTTTATTAAATAATAGAAAATGGAAAAAGAGAAGAAAAGAAAAGTGAAAACTAACAAACACACCAAAGAATAATTTTATTTTGTATTTTTTAATTTTTTTTTTGTCTTCGAAATTGTCAATTTAATTGCCTTAAAAAATAAGTGCCACAACATGGTTTTTTTTTTTGTATATTTTTTGTTTCACTTATTTTTCTGTTTAATTTATTTATTTATTTATCTGTCTTTTTACTGTTTTCTTCTTCTTCTTTTTTTCTTTTATTTAATTAATTACATTTTATTGTTTGTTTATATTTTTGGCAGAAAATATTCTAATCATCATCACAATTTGTGTTTCCTATTTTGAAAAAGACAAATAGCCATTTGTTTTTTTATTTGAATTTTCTATTATACAATTTTGCGTGTCTCCAAAAATTATTTTTGTGGAGAGAAAAATTTACCAGTGGAGAGGAATTTATTGTCCATTAATCTCAATGAATTTTTGTATTTTTCCATTTGTTTTTTTTTTTTTATTTTCTTTTAATTTTACTTTTAAGATAATTTTTTTGTTTTCTTTTTTAATTAAATAATAATTTCAAATTTAAATAAAATTAATTATAAATGATAAAAAAAATAAGAAACGAAACAAAAAGAAGAAAAAAAAATATAAAATAATAAAAAAAAAAAAAAACAAAAGAGAGAGAAAGAGAAAAACACACATTTTTTAATAATAAAATAAAAACAATCCTTTTTCTACTAAATTAAATGTTGCTTAATCTTATTGAAATTATTTTTGTTCTATTTTGTAAAAGATAAACAGAAATAGAAGAAGACGTAAAGTGAAGAAAAAGTAGAAAAAATTTATAAAAAATGTAAAACGATTATTAGAAGAAAAAAAAAAACACACACACAGAGAAATGTTATTAATTATTAATTATTATAAATAAATTTAAGAAGAGAATAAAAAAATGAAATGAAAGAAATATTTATCTATATTTTTGTTAAAAGAAAAAAAAAAGAAGAAGAAGAAGAAAACGATTAAATGAATTAAATGAAAAAGAAATCTAATATTTATGTGAAATGTTAAATTAAAAAAATAAATAAATAAAGAAGAGAAATGAAGAAAAAACTATTTAAAAAAAAAATTGTATATAAAAAGAAAAATGACATTTTTGGGGAAAATTACAGAAACAAAAAAAAAACACAAATATAAAATGAAAAACAGATAAATAAATTAATTAATTAATAATTAAATTTAGTAAAGTTCGTTTTTTTTTTCGAAATAACAAAATATTAGAGGGAAAAACTGTTTCGTGAATTGAGAAATTAATTTGTTTCGATAAAATAAATTTTTAATGAATTCATTATCGTAAATCAACCAATGAGAATAAATCATTCTCAACTGTCAGAAATTTTAGAAAATAACAAAATGGCGCTTTATAAAAAATAACGTACACAAAAATGTTTTTTTTTCTTTTGTCGTACCAAGTATTGTAGTTTTTTGTCCATTATTTTTTATGGCAAAATTTACTAAAAAAAATATTAAATTTAAAGCAAAAGAAAAAAAAAATATTTCATGCATTGATGACTTTTCACTATTTTGTTATAACATTAATTAAAACAACAACAAAACAATTGTATTGCGTCATTTAAAAATGATTTATGAATTATAAAAAAAGTTCCCTAAAAATGTCTAGAATGCTTTTAATGTGAGCCGTCCTTGTTGGATTTAATTTAAATTGTTTGTTCTTTATTGTTTTGTTTCGTTTTTTTTTTTATTTTTTTTTTATACAAAAAAGAAATTTTTATAGGAAAATCTTCCAATTTAATGAAAACAAGAAGAATTAATTTCACCGCAAAAAAATTGTTAATTAAAAAAATAAAAGATTAAAAAAAAATTAAATAAAAAAAAAAAAAAAAACGGTGTAAACAAAAGATAAGAAATTTCGTGTGTCAAAAAGTAATACAAGAAAAGAAGTGGGACCACGCAATTCTATATAAATGTATTTAGATGATTCTATAATTATTTATTTATATTTTTTTTTTTTACTTCTTATAAATAATAGAATCCAATTTTCATTTACGTTTTTTTTTTTGTTTATTTTATTTGGAAAATGTCAAAAAAATATAAAGAAGAAGAAGAAAAAGATTATTATATATTTGAAATGGGAAGAATCTTAAATGTAATTTTTAAATGTAAAAAAATGTAACCTGTAAAGAAATATATTATATTCTGGATTTGTATAAATTTTTTTAAGTGTTTTTCTTTTGGTGAGAATTTTTGTTTGAATATTTTATATTTCCATGCACACACATATGCACGTAAATACACACACACACACACACAAATACACAAGTAACAAAAAGTAACGAATTTCCGTTTAAGGTTCCAACTTAATTTTCATCACTTTTTCAAATATGTTTATCAGCTTCTATGATTCAATACAATTTATTGGTCTCATCATTGGTTCCCCCTCCCAAATTTCAGAACTCTTATTTTTTTTTGGTTTTATTCTTTTCACGACTAATTTAATTATTTATTTTGTTATTCAAAAATTTGGGGCATTCCGTGGTATGAACTGAAAATTTAATTTAAAAATTTTAAAAATCAATTTTTATAGGAAACTTTATTCATTTTCTTTTTTCCCAAAATATTCTATAATTTTCTTTCCTTCAATTTTATTTTAAAAAAAATACCAAAATATGATAAAAATGAAATCAAAAACAATAATTAATTTTATAGTATCTACTGGAATGGGGATGGCATACAAAAGGATTAATTTGTGTAACAGAACCAAGACGTGTATCAGCATTAACATTAGCTGATCGTGTTGCATCAGAAAGAGGTGAAATATGTGGTAATACTGTTGGTGTTTCAGTTAGATTCATTGATAAATGTTGTGATGATACAAAAATTAAATTTATGACTGAAGGAATATTATTAAGAGAAATGTTAGCTGATCCATTACTATCATTATACAGTGTTATTATAATTGATGAGGCACATGAAAGGAATACATTAACAGATACATGTCTTGGTTTACTTAAAAAAATTGCTAAAGTAAGTTTAATTGAATAATAAATTATTTATATTTTTTGTGTTACTGGAATAGATTTTTTTTTTGTACAATATGAGTCAACAAAAGAAAAAAAGAATTCTTGCGCATGCGCATTAAAATTTATCATTTCGAAAAAGGATCGTTAATATTTCATATATGTTGAATTTGAATAATTAATATTCTGTCTGTCATGGAATGGTCATACATGTATTCACATACTTTTGTATTTTATATGAAGAAAAACACCAAAAACAAAAAGGGTTCAATTAATCTTTTGTTGTTTTTTTTTCTTTCTAGAAACGTGATAATTTACGTATAATCATTTCATCAGCAACTGTTGATGCTGAATTATTTAAAGATTTTTTTAATCTTAAAACAATAAAAAATAAAAAAGATACAACAATTATTTTATCAGTTGAAGGACGTATGTATCCTGTTGATGTATTTTATTTAGAAAAACCATGTCCTAATTATGTAACAGCAACTGTTGATACAATTATGAAAATACATAAAAAAGGTGATATTGGTGATATATTAGCATTTTTAACAGGACAAGAAGAAGTTTTACAAGCAGTACAAATTCTTAAAGAATATCAACAAGATAAAGGTGTTGTATTTGAATACACAAAATAAAATTGTTTTAAAGTTTTTATTGAATTTTCTTTAATAGATGATATGCAAATTCTTCCAATGTATGGAACACTACCGAATTCTGATCAACTTAAAGTATTTTTTAAAGCACCAAAAGGAATAAGAAAAGTTGTACTGGGTACAAATATTGCAGAAACATCAATTACAATTCCAGGAATTGCTTACGGTAGGATTTTATTTTAAAAAAAAGTTTCTTATTTTCACTCATTATAAAATTACCTATTTTAGTAATCGATTGTGGATTTGTGAAACTTCGATGGTTTACAGCTGAAAGTAGTACAGATAGTTTAGTTATTGTACCAGTTAGTAAGGCATCAGCTGAACAACGTGCTGGACGTGCGGGACGAATACGAAATGGTCAAGTTTATCGACTATATACAGAAGATGAATGGAGTAAATTACCTGAACATACACCGCCTGAAATGAGACGTACTGATTTATGCTCAACAGTTCTTCATTTAAAAGCTCTTGGTATTGACAATATTCTACGTTTTAATTTTCCGTCACCACCACCAGCAAAAAATTTATTAGCAGCATTAGAAACTTTATATGCATTAGGTAGAAATATTTATTGAAAAAAAAAATGTTAAAATGTATTTTTAACTTCTATTTTTTTTTTCTTTAAGATGCTTTGGATGAAAAAGGTATTCTAACATCACCAGTAGGATTCTTTTTAGCTGAATTTCCAATAAATGCAATGATGGCGAAAATGCTGTATGCATCAGGACAAATGGGATGTTCAACTGAAATTTTAGATATTATTGCAATGCTACAAGTACAAAATGTTTTTTCTAAACCAGTGTCGGGTCAAGCACAAATTAAAGCTCGTGTTATGAAACGTGATTTTGAAGTTTCTGAAGGTGATTTAATAACACTTCTAAATGTATTAACTGCTTTTGTTGCTGATGGTCGAACAAAAGAATTTTGTGGACGTCATTTTTTAATTTATCGTAACTTAAAACGTGCCTACGAAATAAGAACACAATTAACAACTTTAGCGGCAAAATTAGGAATACCATTATTATCATGTAATGGTGATGTTTTTGCCATTCGACGTTGCATAACTGCTGGTTTCTTTCAAAATTGTGCATATCTTCATCATTCTGGTGTATATAAAACTGTACGTGGTAATACAGAATTAAGTATTCATCCACTATCAACTTTATATACATTAAAACAACCACAATTTGTTATATTTTGTGAATTACTTCATACAACAAAATTATTTATGAAAGATTTAACGGTTATACAACCAGAGTGGTTAACAGAATTGGCACCACATTATTATCATAAAAGTTTAGTCAAAGATATGGATGAACGTTAATTTTTTTTTTACAATTACAAACGAAAATAACATAAAAAATATTGTATTCTCAATCTCAAATAAGATCAGAATTAATAAAGAAATTTTGACGAAGAATAAACCAATGTTTTAATAATTTTATAAAATTCCTAAATAATGTCAGATCAGGATATTGTAGATCCAGTGGAACAATTATTATGGAGAACTCGTTGTATAATCGCAACTTTCAGGTAATTTCTATAATAATAAGTCATTGGTTAAAAAATGTACAACCAAAAATTGTATTAAATTAAAATCAACTAAACTAAATATTTGATGTTTTTCTTTCTTTTAAATTTAATTATTCGGTGGAGGCGCCAAGTATTTAATCATATTTGCAAATGAAGAGAGAAATCTAATTTTATTGAAATATTTAGAAATTCAGAATAAATCTGTGTGTTTGTCGCATACAGGTTTTTCTATAATTAATAATACTACTAATAATGTTTACTAAAATTATAATTTTGCAATTTTTGTACCCAATTTTAAAAACATGAAAAAAACGAGTAATTTTGACAACTTGATTTTTTTACAGCGGCTTTCAACTTATTTACTATGGCAATACTACAACAGCAAATGTTGTTGCTATTTTAAGATTCAAGATTCTAAATTTCTTTCAGTTTGAAATTATATTTATTCTTGAACGGACTATCATTTCTTCTGTTGTTTTCATACAATTTTAAAATGATTATTTAAAAAAAAATTGTGTTATCAATGGAAGTGCAATTAGCGAACGTTATGAACAATCAACAAAGTGAAAAAACTGAACAAAAAAATTATGAATTAGAACTGCCAGACGATGAAGAATTTTTTGATCGTGCAAAAAAATATTGGGAAAATATTGATCCAACGATAAATGGAATGGTTGGTAGTTTTGGAAATATCTCATTTCAAGATATACGTGGATCAACAAATTTCCTACAATTAATGTTTAAACTTAAACCATCACCAGCTAAAAATTATGCACTTGATTGTGGTGCAGGAATTGGAAGAGTATCAAAATATTTATTGTTACCCATTTTTAAGAATGTCGATATTGTTGAACAAGATAAACATTTTTGTGATTTAGCTAAAGATTTTATAGGTAGAGAAAATTTTGGTATTATTTATAATATTGGCTTACAAGATTTTACACCAGAAAATAATAAATATGATATAATATGGACACAATTGGTGTTGGGACATCTTAAAGATAATCATTTAATTGAATTTTTAAAACGTGCATTAAAAGGTTTAAATAAAAATGGTTTAATTATTATTAAAGAAAATTTTACGATAGGAGATAAAATTGAGTTAGATACAAGAGATTCATCTGTAACAAGACCACTAAAAAAAATGAAAGAAATTATTTCATTAGCTGGATTAAGAGTTATTAAAGAAACAAGACAAGCTAATTTCCCAAAAGGTTTATATCCTGTTTATACACTTGCATTAAGAGCAAAACAAAAATCAGATTAAAAAATATTATATTTGTGGAATTGACAGAATTATTTAATAAAATATATTTTTACCAAATAAAATGATTTGTTATTTCCTCATTTTTCTCATTATACTTTACGTTAATCTTATAGGATTGTTATAAGTCTAATAATAACAATAAGAAATATTTTATTACACAATAGTTATTGTTACCTTTTTAATTTTCTCTTTCATTTTTAGATTTTCAAAAAAGAAAAAATTTCGAGGAACAAAAATAAACAGAAGAATAAAAGTTCTTACAATTTTTAAAATTTTTTTTCAATTAATTTTAGAGTATGTGCATTCAGAATTTTTCCATTTTACCTTTAAATATGATTTTTTTTGGTTTCATAAAATTGGCAACATACAGACCCACACACAGCATGCAGTCAGATAACTAATTATTATTTTCATAAATTATTCATTTCTTTATAATTATTTTACTCTAAAAATAAATGAAAGAAGAATTAAAAATAGAAACAAGATTTTTTTTTTGTCAGCAGAGAGGTTTATTGAAGCACATAAATTTTTACTATAATTTTTCATAAAACTTTAAAAAAAAATTTTTGCAACGAGGAACAATTGCAACAGAGTCACATAAATAGTAGGTATCAGTACTTAATGTTAATAACCTCTAGTAGTTCAAGGTAACCATAGAAAATCATATCAAACACACACTGCTAATTGAGTTATAAATTTGATTTATAAATAATATTTTGACTGTCTGGTCTTTACAGTGAATTATATTTAAAGAATAAAAAAAAAACACATTCAAAAATATAAAATAATGTTTTAAAAAAAACCAAGTAATAACTTATTATTATAATTTCTTAATTACTTCTTAATTACTGTGAAAGGGTTTACAGTATGAGTCTTCATTAACGGGGAAAAAAACTAGAAATTTACTTAAGTGTAAAAATGTGTAACCGCTTTACTACAACGAACAAATTTCAAATTAATAAATAATTTAAAAACGAAGAGAGAAAGAATGAGAAGTTAAAAAAAATCAAAAATAATACTTACTTGTGCAAAAATTGCTAATAGAATGCAATACATATTGTCATAATCTGCAGAGGAACAGGAAATATAAAAATTGTGTTAAAAAAAACCACTTACAATAATTCTAATTTAAAATATTCTCAATTTTTCATATTTTATCAACAACTTCATACAACAAAATATTTTTTTAAAAAATGGTTTAATGGTTTTGATTTAGCTTTTGAAAGCTCTGATATTTTATAGCAAAATAAATAAAAAGATTTTTTAACATTGTATTATTTGCTATAAAAAAATTTTTAGCTGTCAAGTGAAAATAACCTATAAAAATAATGTATATTCTTAGATAAGATAAGAATAAATAAAAGAAAAATAAACCAATGTTTTAATAATTTTATAATATTCCTAAATAATGTCAGATCAGGATATTGTAGATCCAGTAGAACAATTATTATCGAGAACTGGTTGTATAGAATTACATTATAAAGTTCAAGTAATTTCTAGAGATAATTTCATCAATAAACTGAATTAAACTCTTATTTATTTTTCAGGAGTGTGTAGCAGAAACACAGGATTGGAGAAAGTGTCAAGATATATTGAAAGAATTTAAAGAATGCATGAAGAGTTACACAGAGCGACAACGTGAAAAATATAGAGAAAAATGATTGTAGAAAATTTAAAAACATTATTTAGTGGTAGAAATAGTATAAAAATGGCATTAATTGTTCGTACTGATTTGAAATTAACAAAAGGCAAAACGGCATCTCAATGTGCTCATGCTTCAGTACTCTGTTATCAAAAGTCATTAGTTAATAATTCAAAGATTCTAAATAAATGGTATTCGATTGGACAACCAAAAATTGTATTGAAGGTTGAGAATTTAGACCAACTTAATTTAATTCAAGATGAAGCCAAAAAACAAAATATTATTTGTGGGCCTGTTTGTGATGCTGGAAGAACTCAAGTTGAATCAGGCACTTTTACGGTTTTAGGATTGGGTCCCGATTATACTGAAAAAATTGATGCAATCACAGAAAAATTAAAGTTATTGTAAAAAAAATATATTAATTTAGTTTTATTGAAACAAAATAAATAATTTACAAAATGGACTGTCACTTTCTTCTATCGATTTCAATTTCAAAACAAAATATTCATCAAGAAAAAAAAATAGTTAACCGGTAGAGTTTGCGATTTTTAATTTAGCGGTTTATATTTAAATAAAACAAAAAAATTTCCCAAATATAAAATATAATACATTTATATATAATTTTGTTTACATATTTTATAACATCCCAATATATTAAAACAACATTATCCATCATCGTCAATAATACAAAAAAAAAACAATAATAAATAATTCGATTCGATTTTTTTCATTCGAAGAGTACACAAATAGATCAAACAAAATACCTAGTACGAAAATTGAGATTTTTTTCCAACTTAAACTTGTTTATTTTAAACTAATTCAATTGCTATCGCTATTCCCATACCTCCTCCAATACAGAGTGACGCAATACCTTTTTTACCACCAATACGTTGTAATGCATAAATAAGTGTTACTAAAATTCTTGCGCCAGAAGCACCAATCGGATGACCAATCGCAATTGCTCCACCATTTACATTCACTTTATCCAGATCAATGTTTAGAGATTTTGTACATGCAATTGCCTGAGCTGCAAATGCTTCATTCAATTCAAATAAATCAACTTCATCTTTTTTCCATCCTGCTTTTTCGATCTATTATAAAATTTTTGGAATTAATAAAAACTATTGAATAAAACCTTATTTTATACTTACAACTTTATTTACAGCTGGAACAGGGCCAATACCCATAACAATTGGTTCAACTCCAGCCTGAGCAAATGCTACAATCCGTGCCAAAGGTGTTGCTCCTCGTTTTTTAATTTCTTCTTCCGACATTAATAAAACAGCTGCAGCAGAATCATTAATACCAGACGCATTTCCAGGCGTCACCGTTCCATCCTTGATGAAACACGGTCTTAATTTTGAGAGCATTTCCTTTGTAGTACCAGCTCTAGGAAACTCGTCTGTAGACACAGTAATTTTATTTTTTCCTTGCATTGTTTCAATTGGAATAATTTCTTTATCAAAATATCCATTTTTTTGTGATAATTCTGTTAAATTTTGTGATCTTGTTGCATATGCATCTTGTTCTTCTCGTGTTATTGAATATTCTTTGGCTAAATTCTCAGCTAAAAATATAAAAACCAAATAATTCAAATTCAAGCAAAATATATTTCAGGTTTTTTTTACCTGTTTCACCCATATGCACATTGTGCATTGCATCAGTAAGACCATCATTAAGCATTGTATCTATCATCGATGTATTACCCATTTTAACACCAGATCTAAAATACATGCAATGAGGAGAAAGAGACATATTTTCCTGTCCACCACAAACAACAATATGTGAATCCCCGCATTTAATTGATTGATATCCCAAGTAAACCGATCTAAAAATCAAAAACATTGGTTTTTAAAATCCCAAAATGAAGAACATTCTGGGGTAGCATGAATGGAAAGCATACTTTAGTCCAGATCCGCATAACATATTAATGGTATAAGCAGATGACTCAATAGGAAGACCGGCCTTTAAAGCTGCTTGACGTGCAGGATTTTGCCCTTGTCCAGCTGAAAGGGCTTGTCCCATAATTACTTCTGCCACTTCATTAGATTCTATATTTGCACGTCGAATTACTTCTTTAATAACAACTGACCCAAGTTCTGATGCTGGTATTTTAGAAAGTGAACCCAAAAAATTACCTACAAAAAATTAATAATGTTAAGCAAATATAACAATACGGTACAAAAAAAATTTTTCTATTGATGAAGAAAAAGGTCAAATGAAATTAGTTATTCAAATTTTTGAAATTTTTTTTTTAACATACTTTTTTACAATATGTTAAAACAAAATTAATCTTATTGAATTAATTCGTTTAATTACCTACAGGACTCCGTACAGCAGAAACAATATAAATTTGATTTGATGACATTTTAATTATCAGAGTAATTCTATATAAAGTGCTAAATAATTATTTAAATATTGATTTAAAATAGGCACAAATAAAAAACTCACACGTTCAATGAATTTTAAATCTTTAATTTTGATTTTGCGGTTGACGTTTCTTAAAATAATGGTTGTGTTTGGAATGTGTAACCGTAAATTAGAAAATATCATTTTATACTTAAACAAGAATAATTGTAGTTAAACAATATAATATTAATAATATCATCTTGATTTCAATTTAAAAAATCAGTAAAATAAACGATTAATAAAATCAATTTCAACAATAAGAATTACAAAAAAAAAATCTTAATCGAACCTAAGTTCATATAATATAAATATTCAGTTAAAAAACCAACAAAACCTCAGTTTGACAGTAAGCTGTCAAAACACAAAAAGTGAAGAAGAAGAAAAATTAATTATTTATATTTAAAAAAAATTGTGTGTTATCAATGGAAGTGCAATTACCGAACGCTATTAACAATCAACAAAGTGAAACTGAAAAGAATGTATCTTTATGTGAAAATATTGAACAAAAAAATGATGAGTTAGAACTGCCAGAAGATGAAGAATTTTTTGATCGTGCAAAAAAATATTGGGAAAATATTGATCCAACGATAAATGGAATGCTTGGCGGTTTTGGTAATATCTCATTTCAAGATATACGTGGATCAACAAATTTCCTACAATTAATGTTTAAACTTAAACCATCACCAGCTAAAAATTATGCACTAGATTGTGGTGCAGGAATTGGACGAGTATCAAAAAATTTATTGTTACCCATTTTTAAGAATGTCGATATTGTTGAACAAGATAAACATTTTTGTGATTTAGCTAAAGATTTTATAGGTACAGAAAATTTTGGTATTATTTATAATATTGGCTTACAAGATTTTATACCGGAAAATAATAAATATGACATAATATGGACACAATGGGTATTAGGACATCTTAAAGATAATCATTTAATTGAATTTTTAAAACGTGCATTAAAAGGTTTAAATAAAAATGGTTTAATTGTTATTAAAGAAAATTTTACAGCAACAGATGAAATTGATTTAGATACAAGAGATTCATCTGTAACACGACCACTAAAAAAAATGAAAGAAATTATTTCATTAGCTGGATTAAGAGTTATTAAAGAAACAAGACAAGTTAATTTCCCAAAAGGTTTATATCCTGTTTATACACTTGCATTAAGAGCAAAACAAAAATCAGATTAAAAAATATTATATTTGTGGAATTGACAGAATTATTTAATAAAATATATTTTTACCAAATAAAATGATTTGTTATTTCCTCATTTTTCTCATTAAACTTTACGTTAATCTTATAGGATTGTTATAAGTCTAAATCTTCCAGTATTATTTCTTATGTTGAAGTTGCTGCAGTAAATTTGAAACATTGTTTAAAAATAAAAAGAAGCAAACAAATCAATTTATTTTATTAATTTATTTATAATTTAAAAATGTTTTTTTTTGTAACTAAAAAAATTTTCAGAATAATAAAAATAAGAAATATTTTATTACACAATAATTATTGTTGCATTTTTAGTTTTCTTCTTCGTTTTTAGAATTTCGAAATTTACAAAATGAAAAATTTGAAACGAACCAAAAGAAAAAAAAAGAAGAAAAAAAGTTCTATTTTGTCTTCTTATATATTTTTTCTTACACAATTATTTTATTCTTTTCTTTTCTCTCTTCCTCCATTTTAATTTTAACTTAAATTTAATTTATTTTTTATTTTCTAGGATTTTTTTCTTTCTTGTTTTTAATAATTATTTTCATATTTAATTTTTTTTTTAATTTATACAACAACAATAATAATAATTATATTAATATTAACAACAACAATTTCAAATATTACAATTCTTTTTTCTTTTCCATTATTTTATTTCAATTAAATTTAGAGTAAAATTATTAATTTAGTTCAGTATTTTTTTTTTTCGTTTCTGTTTTTTTTTTATATTTTTTCTTTTGTTTTCATGAAATTGGCAACATACAGACACAAACACAGCATACACTCAGGCAAATTATCCCCAAATAAACTAAATATTCTTAGATTGTTCATTTATTTATAATTTTTTGTTTTTTTGTTTCTTTCTAACTTCTTGTTGAAAATAATTGTGATAATCCAGTATCTTGTCCAGTTTCAATTAAATCAATACGTCCAGTATTACGTGATGGCATTGGAATTTGTGGAAGATTTTCAATACGAATTTCTTGAGTAAACAGTTGGCCAAGTCCTTTACCAATTAACTAAAAAATAAAATAAAATAAATTCACAAAATCAAAATCATAAACAGAAACTTTAATGATGTCATAAATCAAAATGGACACTAAAGTCATACAGGACAATTTACTAATTGCCATTAAATATTAATTATTAACACGTAATTCCAACAATTTTTAATAATGGAATCTGTCTTCAAAGTGAAACGATTAATGCAATTTGTGAAAACATATAAAACAGTTATTTATCCTGTACAGCTTTGGACGTGTCATTATTTCTTAATATCATCAGAATATATTAGAAATGTTAACATATATTCATCTTGTTTTCTCTGTCTCTCTCTCTGTCTGTCTCTCTCTATATTTGTTCGTAAGATCTTACCTGTCCAGTTATTTTTTTAAATAAATCCTTTTTGATTTTATCTATTTTATTACCCTTTGTGATATTACTAACAGATACTTTTTCATCTAATTTTTGTAGATCTGATGTATTTATATTTGGAATTTGTTGCATTACTTCTAATATTGTTGGATATTTTGGTCGAAGAATTTCATAAACTTGTACACCGAGTGTTATTAAGCTTGCCTGATTTAAAAAAAAAAATTATTATAATTTTTTTCTATTTGAAGAATTCAATTGAAAAAAAAATCAAACTAAAAAGTTTACCTGATTTGATTCATGTTGTCCGTGTAATTGAAGTCCTTTTAGTACAGCAATTAATATATTTGCAGATAATGATGGTGTTAAAAGTTGTTCATGTGAAAGAAATTTAACAATTGGTCCAATTAAATATGTTGCCCTTAAACTTGACATACTATCATTCCATGATAGAACACTAAAATATGAAACAATAGAATAAATTAGTAAATATAAAATGTTGAAGTTTCTTTTGAATTTGATTGTTATTTTTTTTCTGTTGAAATTCAATTAACAAATTTTTACCTTAAAACAGTTAAAACAATTGGATTACAAGTAATTTGACATCTTAATAATCTGCCACCTAGTTCACTTATTATTTCTGAGGCTAATGCTGATTGTGCTGCTCTTGTCAATGCTGGCGATGGATCATCCATTGAATGATCATCTTGTTCAACCATTAAATCATTACCACCAATTATATTTGTTTGTTCACTACGATCAACTGTTAGTGCACCACCAACTAATGCAACCTTTAATACATCTAAATATTCACGTGTCATTGCACGTATTAACATATCAGCAATTACTTCTTCTGTATTATTACGTCCTTCTGCATAATAATCAGATTCTAAATGTGCTGCTAAATATTGCCATCGTTGTGTTAAACGATTAAACACTAAAAAAAAATAAAAGAAATTAGAATTAAAAATAGAAACAAGAAATTATTTTTTATGTTAGGAAAAAGAGACAGAGATAGAGTTTTATTGAAATAAAGAAATTTTCACTCAGCAAATAAATAATTTATAAAAAATTTTAAAAATTCTTAAGAGAAATTCACTTAATTATTCTTGTTGAAAATGATGTTAATTTCAGATAAAAAGTGATTTTTAAACAAAAAAAGAGAATGAAAAGTTAAAAAAAAAGAAACACAAAAAAATACTTACTTCTAGGTGCTAAATGTGCAAAAATTGGTAATAAAACAATTTCATAATAGGCAGGTGGACAAGAATATACAAATGGTTTTAAAAAAACACGCACAATAATTCTAAGACGATAATCAGGTATATGTTCAATAGAATTAAATACACTTTCTATAATTGCTTCTGATATACCAGGTAATTGATATAAATCTCTACCTAATGATGGTCCAGCTGAACCCATTAAATGATAACAATTCTCATATGTTAATGTTAAAAATTTTTGCATTTTTTCTAATGCATTTGTTGTCTTTTTTATACATGGATCCATTGGATCTGACCATATAATACATGTACCAATTAAATTTTTTGTATCTGATTCAATCATTTGATATGAATTACGATAACCATCTGATAATAATAACATTGCTTCTGGTAAAAATATTTGATTTAATATTTTTAATAATGTTAATATATGTGGTAATATTGGTACTAAATGTGTTGTTGCTGGATTACGAAATATTGGATTACCAGATTCTGTTAAACCAACAACAAAACCACCACGTGATGCACGATCAGGATCATCTGGCCATGAACAACGTTTTATTATACCCAAAATTAAATTTAATGAATAAACAAGACGTGAACGATTTTGTCCATAAATATTATCCTCATACGGTTCTATTGGTGGCTTATTTAAACCAATAAAATTTATAAAATCACCAGGTGATTTTAACATTATTGATAATTCTAACCATTGTGCTTGTCCATCACGTATAACATTTCCTAGAAAAATAAAAAAAATATTAATGGAAGTTCTATAATTTAATTTAATAACAAAAAAAAGGCGAAAAAAATATAAACCAAAGTCTGTCTGATTAAGAATATTCTAAAAAATATAAATATTTTTTTTTGTTTCATTTCATACCTATAAAATTTGTTTGACGTTCATAATCACAAAAATGATTAGAAATTAATAAAAGTGCTTCTATTAATGTTATTTGTTCCATTTTTGTTAATTGATCAGTACGTTTTATTAAATCTTGTATTGTTGTATTTATTTGATCAAATAATGGTAACAATAATAATGGATATTTATGTGCTAATTTAACCATTAATGATGTTGCATGTTGTCGTAAATTTTTTACAACTTTTGTATATTTATTATTATTTGTTCCTATTGTTGCCTTTTGTCCAATTTTATTATTATCTGGTTCATTATAAATTAATGAATAAAATATTTTTTCGAGTACTTTTGGTAATAAATTAACACCAGTCATTGCAACACAATTTGCTGTAAAATACAAAAAAAAAAAGAAATTAATTACAATCAACGTAAAAGAAAAAAATCATTTTGTTAATATTTTTATTGTTGTTGACATTTTAACCTTCAATTGAGTTTACTAGAAAATATCAATTGAAATTGAATAGAAGAATTTTGTAAAAGAGAATTAATTCTTAGAAATCAATTGAGTCAAATAAAATCCTAATCGTTGTGTGATTTCACAGAAATTTTTAAAATAAATTAAATACGCAAAAGAAAAATGTACAACAGAATGCAGAAATAATTTAAAATTAATTTTAAATTGAAATACGACATAAATGTGGAAATAATTATTAAATGACCTTAAAACATATTGATATTATTTTCTAAATGAAATAAAATCAAACAAACCTGACGTAATTTGACATGATGACATGCTAAGAAATACAAATAATGCTGATATACATGATAAGACAATAGATAAAATTAATGGATCATGTGTTTCAACTTTCAGACATCCTTCTAATAATATTAAACCAGATGATACAGATGGACGTTCTGTTACAAGTAATATACGACTTAATACACTATCAAGTACAGCAACAATTGCTTCCCATTCTAAATATATTGGATCATGTAAACTGCAACTTCTAAAAATAGAAAAAATAATTATTATTAAAATAAAAAAATTATTATAAAAATAAATAAATTCTCAAAAGACAAAGAATTTTATTTTTATGAAAACCGATAAAATGATGAATCAATCAGATCATTTTTATCACAATACAAACACATAATTTAATACTTACTTAATATAAATTTCATTTACTGTTTTTTGTAAACGTAAATTAAGCCAATGTTCACAATAGGCAAACGTAACTAATGGTGCAATTAAAGTTGATTGTCTAAATATTTCTAAAAAATCTGTACGACAACGTTGAAAGAATATTATAAATTCTTCTTCACTATCATAATCAATGCCAGCAAATACTCTTGGATCCATTATTATTTCTGTATGTCTTGATGTTGGATAAATTATTTTTACTATTTTTGGTCCAATAACTTCAATTATTTTTGGTATATATTCAATTATAATTGGATCTTTTGATATTAAATCATGTTTTAATAATGTTATCCATATAAGACTAGCACTATGTGATAATGTTAAACTTGAATGACGTGAAAATGATAAAATTGTTTGTAAAAATGTTGTAAAATGTGTTGGACATGTCATTATCATTTCATCTTCTTTACCCCATAAACTTGTTACTTGTGTTGATAGACCAGCTAAAACCTAAAATAAAAATTATTATAAAACATAAGATTTATTAGGGAAATTTATTTTTAAGGAAATTGTTTTCTTTTATATAAATTCACTTATGTAGTTCATATTTTTACCGCTTGAATAAACGATTTTTTAAAAGAATGAATGCGCGGATAAACAAAAAATGGCGCACATTTTTAATTAAAACAAGAACACTGTCAAAAGAAAATTTCTTACGTTAAAAATATTTTTTTAAATAAAAAACAAAAGCAGAAAAAAAAAACAATTTAATAATAAAAAAAATATCAATATCAACAAACCAAAACTAATTTCTTAAGAAACATGTAATATTTTTCAGTTGTTTTATTGTCTTGATAAAGATTAGCAGCACGATAAATATAGCCCATTGCATCTTCACGAAATAAAAATAATAATGGTTTACGATCTTTTAATTGTCCTTTACGATTAACAATTTGTAATAAACATTCAGCAGCTGGTATTTGGAATGCATCATCATTTAATAATATACATAATATTTGTAATAATTTTCCATCAAGTATCATTATATGATTTATTGATACCCATTCAGAAAAACCAGTTAATGTTTGTAATACAACTTGTACAACACGGCTATGTCCAAGTGCACCATCATTTATTGTTGTATTTCTAAAACAATTAACATGTTGTTCAATTAAACGTAAAAAAAATTCAAATATTTCAGTCATATTTTGTGTAAGCGCTTGATAAATATCTTTTCTTCGTTGATTTGATTCTAATGTCTGTAAAAAAAAATTAAAAAAAATAATAAATAAATTAATAAAAATTCACATCAAGAAAAAAAAAAATTTAAACATATAAATTTGATCAATTAAAAGTATGAGGTAATATTTCATATATTTCGTGTCAAGGAAAATTGAAGTAACAATGAAAAAAGTTTACTCTAAAATTACTGAATTTCATATTTCTTTAAATTCGATAATATATTTTGTTCAATTTGTTCCTCATGCTTTAACTGTGACGTAAGTTTTTTAATTCAGTACAAATCTCAATATACAAAGAAAAACATTCTTACCTGTAACAAGGCCACATCCTCGATAAGTCTTAAGAATACAAGAAGTACCAATTCAGTTTGTGCTGAACCTTTTGAACATGCATCGGATAATTCAGATAATAAAGTTGTCCACTGTTGTGGCCATTCTCTTTTTATCATTTCAACAATAATACGTGATAATGCATCTTTAATGTGTGCTATTGTTTTATCTTCAGCTGGTCCAACACCTTGATTTAATAATTTCATTGTATTTTCTTTTATAAAAATTTTTTCTGGTTGTGTTATATTGTTCCATTTAAATTTTACTGTATGTTCCATTAATTGTAAACCAAAATGTTTAACTGTCGTGGAATATGGCCTACTTGTTAAATATAAACCAACTTGTGCACATAATGGGGAAACTTCTTTGAATCTAAATCGAATAAAAAATAAATTTATAAAAAAAATTAATTTTAAATTAAAATTATCGATTTAATTAATTTAGAAACTTAAAACTACCTTTCACATGCCACATAAGCTTCCATACGTGATGTTTGATCAACATTTGGTGTCATTATTATTTCAACTGCTCTTGCTAATTCATTGGCAAGTGCGATCACCTCATTATTTGTTTCCTCCATTTTTTAATTTTTTTTCTTCTTAATTTTTTTTTTTTGGCCCCCAACGTCAACTTCTTCGAGATTTCAAAGATAAAATAAACTTAAATTTATCTTTGATCTCTGAAATAAACAAATAACAATAATTAAAGAATGTTAAAAAATTTAAATGGTATTTTGTTGAAGCCACGCTGTTAAAAAAAGGATAAAAAAAATGAAAAATCATCCCAGACGTTTTGGATTATTTCATTTCTTGTTGATAAGAAAATTTAACTTTTGATTTATTATTTAAATTTACCCATATATAGATTTGGAACAAGATATTTAGAAAGGTATTTATTGAAAAAAAAACATCAATCAAATTTTAATATCCAAAACATTTTTTATTTAATAAAATTTTGACGGCATGGTCACTTAATTTTATATTTATATTTTACCTTAGAGTCAATATAGTATAACTACAAATATGTAGATTATAACTGATTCATATTTAACCCCATAACATTATTTAAAGTGATGAAATTATTGAATTTATTTGTTAATTTCATACAAAATCATTCATTAACATACATAACCAAAAAATAAAAAAAAACTACTCAAAAAAGTGACATTACAAGCGGCGACGATGCCAAATTGTAAAGATAAACTGTCCGAAAACATGAACTAGCATAAAAATGCGCTCGGAATTTAAAAAAAAATTTTTTTTTAAAAATTGTTATATTTATTGCGCCTAAAGAACAAATATTCTAATTAAAATTCATATTACTAATTAAATAATGAATATAAATATTAACAGGTAGATAATTACATAAATAAATATATATACATAATCATGTCTGAAATGGCAACATTGCACCAACTTCACATGTGTGTCATTTTCATTTAAACTGTCAAGCTTCAAAACAAATTAATAGTTCTTTCGCGCGTTTTGGTAATAAATAATTAATTTAAGTGAAAATAACTAAAATGACTACTCCAAGTAATGCACAGTTAGCATATAATATAAATTTCTCAGAAGAAATAGAATGCTTTAATTTATCTGAATATGAATGGTCACAAAATCTTATTTGCATTGCTATGCATAAAAAGATAATTCTTGGCCTTATCAAATACAAAGTAAGTTTTGTTTACAAATTTAATTAATTAATTGATTCAGCATAAATCCACATTTAAATAGTAATAAGTTATATATGAATATGTTTTTCATTTAGCCAGATGAGGAAGTGCAGTTTGAACTACAAAATTTAAAAGAACTTCATCATGAAAAACGCTGCAACGAAATTGCTATTGGTCCACGAACTTCTTTGTCAATATTACCAAATATTGTTGAATTTTGTGTTGCTGATTCCGATTATAATCTAATGGTTTATAATAGTAATCTCGAAAATGATAATACCGTTCAAATGTTATCAGGCCATACAAATTATATTAATTCAATTGCTTGGGAATCAGATGGAAATTATCTTGCTTCGGTCAGTGATGATCATTCTTGTATTATATGGAATACCCAGGATGAATATGAAAAGAAAACTACATTTTATTTAACATCAGCTGGTGTTTGTGTTAAATGGCATCAAGATAAAGAGGATAAAATCTTGGTAGCGGAAAAAAATGGCTTAATTCGTTTTTATAATGTTAAAACCGAACAGGCAATTCTTTCATTGGAATCTAAAAAATCACCATTAATGAGTATTGATTGGTCACTTAGTAATTGTTCATTAGTAGCAGGAATTGCATCTGGTGAATTAATAGTTTGGAATTTAAATAAACCAAGTATACCAATTCATGTTAAACAAATTCATGAACATGGAGGAATGACAGTTAAATTTTCTTCAAGCAATGAACAAATAATTGCAACAGTTGGAAATATGGCGCTAAAAGTATTTTGTCTTAGATCAAACACAGTATTAGTCGAAGCCCCATTAAAATTGTGTGGAAAATTCTGTTGGCACAACACCTTACCATATCTTATAATTGCACATGACAGGAAACTTAAATTTTGGACAATTAGTTGAATAAATAAATAAAAACAACAATATTTTGTTTAAATGAATTCTTTTATTTACATAATTTAAAAAAAAATTAAAGTTTAATATAGAATTTTTGTAACGTTATCTAAAATTTTTTTTTTTCTTCTGAATCGGCTTTTTTTTTCTTACGATTTTTTTATTTTTGCATTTTCTTTTTTTTAAGTTTTTATAAAAAATTCTTATTCTAACTTACCGTCTAAACGAAGAATAAAAAGAAGATTTGACACCTTTTTCACACTCCAGGTAACATGATGAAGTAAATTTTGGTTGATAAAAAAAAACGAAGAATTACAAAATTGTATCATTGTAAATGTTCATATAGACAGCATTCATCTTCACATTTTCCTCCCAGTTCAAATGGACATATAACACCGTTTGGATTTTTTACACTTTTTTTAATAAAATGGTATAACTTAAATGAAATCAAACACAAAAATTAAAAAATAAATAATATAAAAATAACTTACAGATCTGTTTTCATATGTTCTAATGGTGATTTATATTCTTTTATATTTGTATTTATTTCTCCTATTTGTTCATCATTATTTATTGTTCCGTCATCTGATGGTAATTGTTGTTCCATCTGCTTCTCTTCTTGTGGTTGCTGTTGTTGTTGTACTACATCTGATATTTTCATATTTTTTAATTTCTTACTTTCAGATGAAAGTATTTTTAATTTTCCTAAAATCGATCCAGTTCTTTGTGTTGAAAGTCTAAAATAATACGAAAATACATATATTTGTTTTCCACTTTGCACAACTATACAAACATTAAATAATTACAATTCCAGAAAATTAAAAAAAAAAACTAAAACTGAGGACTCACCTATAATCTTCTCCTTTAACAATTTTACCAACTTTTACACAAAATTGATTTAATTTATTACATTTATTACGACTTTTTAATATTATTTTATGGGATGACGAGATTTTTGGAAATAAATTTGTTAAAATTTCTTTTTGTTCAAATGAAATTTTTTCCATTTCTTGTAATTTCTTTTTCAATTGTTTCATTTCATTTTCAACAAGAAATTGTTTTTCTCTTTCTTTTTGTGCTTTATAAATTAATTCTAATATATTATCCAAATCGGATATAAAAATGGCGCTACAAGAAAAAAAAAAAAGGGAAGAAAACAAAAAATCAAAACTTTTTTTTTAAAAAAAAAAAATTATTATTGAAGAAAAAATAGAAAAATTAAACAAATGAAAAGAAATTTAAAAAAAAGAGGAAAAATCTTTTCTTTTGTTTTTATTCTTCTTGTTTTCTTTGAAAAATATATAATTTAAAATAATAAAATATAAATTTTGTGTTAAATCCAAACCTATGTTGTGTGTATTCCTCCTCAGACCTATTTAGAATATCATGTTGTTTTTCATTCGTTAACTTTGGAAGACATTTAAGAATCTTTTCATATTTTTCATCTACTTTTTGTTGTTGTAGTTTTTGTAATTGTTGCTGTTCCTGACTATTATTATTTATTGTATTCAGACTATTACTTAATAAATTATTTGTCAATGAAACATCATTGCTTAGTTTACGTTTTGGCGAAACTAATGTTGGCGTTTGTTTAGATATTGTTGATGATATTGTTGTTGCTCCTACTGTTGATGTGCTTGTTGTTGTTGATACTGCTGCTGTTGGTGCCGTTGTTGTAGTTGTAACATCGTTTAACATTATTTTATTTATTGTCGCAGATTTTACAGGTGTTGTTATTTTTGGTTTTGTTACTTTTGTTAATATTGAAGTTTTTCTTATATTATTTATAGATGATGTTGTTGCTATTGCCGTTTTTAATAAATTATTTTTTAAAATTGTTGTTGCTGCTGCTATTGTTGTTGTATTACTATTATTATTAATAATTTTATTTGGATGGCGTAACTGTTTTTGTTTCTCTAAAAGATTCATTCGTGTTACTAATTTTTTATATTCCATCTGTGAAGATGGTGGAAGGTGACGTACAGCCTGAAAATTTGAAAATAAAAAGAAAAAAACAAAAAACTATATAAAATAAAAAATATATAATAAATTTGTTTTTTTAAAGTTTTTTACAAATTTGAAAATATTTAATAAAACAAAAAAAGAAAAACAAACAGTGAATTATCAAGGTCATTATGTTTATCATTTATAAATTAATGAAAATACATAATACAAATTATCATCAATTTTAAAAGTAATTTGTAGGTCCAACAACAAAATACAATCTTTCCTTAAAGATGAATACTTTGTGTAATGAAAATCAAAAAAGAAACAAACTCATTTCATTTAGTTCTGTCTCTGTCTTTAGTAGAGAATTGAAGACTGTGATTTTTCTTAATCAAAACAAATTAATTAATGTTCCAATATTTTTATCAGTTGAACAAAAACAAAAAACAAAATAAATGGATCAAAGTCATTCAACGATTTTTATGAAAGAAACTCAACTAGTGGGGTAAGGCGCGGATAGTTTTCATTAATAATTAAATTGTATAAGTTTAATTTAAATTTAAGAAGAACAAGTTTAGTACAAAACTTTTGAAAATTTAGCTTCGTCTGTTTTTATTCAATAAATTTTCCTTTTAAACAAATATATTGAATTATTTAGAATAAAAACAAAAAAGATGACTCTCCTTAAACTTATTTTCTCTTTGCTTTTGAAAAAAAAAAGTTAATTTTTTCCAAACAAAATCATTAACGAAAAAAAATTTAAATCGGTTTTTGTTGCTGTTTCTTTATCGCGTTAAAGAAATAAAGAAAAAAAAGAAACAAACCTCAAAATAAGTCAAGGCTAAATAAAATAAAATTTCGAAAAAAAAACAACAACAAATTTATCAATTTAATTATTTATAAAAAATTCGTTTTTTTTTTGAATAAAAAACGATGTCCAACGAAAATTTGTTAAGATATTGATGTACTTCGATTGTTTGATATTTTCCGATAAGAGAGGGCTGAGTATATGGAAAAATTTGTGAGTAGAAAATGGAAAGAAAATCACTTTAAATAGCAAAACCGTATAGGTTTTGCTATTTAAAATTAACATCAATTTCGAGTATGGCCAATTGAAGTAGAAATTAGAATTTAAAAATCTACTACAGACAACACGTGGTTTGCAATAATAACATCATTAAATTATAGGATTGGATCGTTATTCTTAATCAAAATAATTTGTTTGGATAAAAATTTGAATGAAAATGATAAGTTTGTGTTGTTTCTTATAATTTGTTTTAATATTCCAGGAAAAAAATAAATATAATATTTAATTGTCCACCACAGAAATTACTTTAAAATAATTAAAAAAAATAAACAATTGGAATGAATGGACAAAAAAAAAAGAAAAAAACAAAGAAAAAAAAAGAAAATAAAAAAAAATCTTACCAATGGTGTCGTATTACTCTGTATTTTATTCATCTTTATTGATTTTATTGTTGCATTATTATTACCAACTTTAATCATTTGTTTTTGTTCAATTTTACTTCGGGCATTTTTTAAAAATTCATTTAATTTTTCTTCAAAACCATCTTTGACAATTAATTCATCATCATCACCGTCATCAATTTTCATTTTATTATTATCTTTATCTGTTGTTAAACCTGTTGCTGTTGTTGTTGTTGTCGTTGTTATTGATGTCGTTGTTTGTATTGATTTTATTAATTGTTTCTTATCAATATTCTCTTTTTCATTACCTTTAAGATTACCAATTAAATGATCATCATCTGATGAATCAGAATTACCCAATTGTATTATAAAACGTGGAATTTTTTTAGGTTCTGTTTGTATTAATTTACGTACTGTTGGAATTGGTTGTGCTACTATTTGGGATATTGAAGGAATAGGAATAATAAGTGAAGATGATGGTGGTGATGGAACTGATTTTAATGACGACGTATTGTTAATTAGTTTTTTAACTATTTTTTGTTGATCTTTTTGTTGAATTTTTAATGAGGATGATAATGTAGATGATGATGATGATGATGATAATAATGATGATGATGATGTTTTTAATATAGACGGTTTCTTTAATTTAATATTAGTATTATTTTGTACTTTTTTTATTATTTGTTTTATATTTGTATTCGTATTTAATTTTATTGTTAAATTATCACAGATTTTTGTCTCATTATTTTTAAGAAAATCATTATCATCATTAATATGATTATTATGAATATCATGAATATGATTATTATTTATTTTTAATGTTGTTGGAATTATTAATTCTTCAGGTGGATTGATGGAAAATGATGGTGGTGGTGGTGGTGTTGGTGGTGCTGAAGGTGGCGCATCCTTTTTTGCATTAAATTTTTTATCTAAACTTGATAATAATAAACTACGTAAACAATCAGCTTCTAATGATATATCAATTGGATTATCATCAATTTTTGTATTAATTATTTCATCAAAATTATTTATTAATTTACTACTATTTGGAATTTGTAAATTATTATCATTGGTTGTGGTTGTGACTTTAGTGGTTGTTGTTAATGATTGTGGTGATGAATATGATGGCACATTAGAATGATTTATTAATTCAATTTTTCTAATTTCTTCATTATTATTATTTATAATTAATTGTTGATAATATTCATCATTATTATTCTCTTTATGTATGTAATTATAATTAATTGGACTTTTTGAATTTTCACTTAATGCAATTTCCATATCAATTTCTTTATATTCATCAGAAATTGGTGATAATATTGGACTTATATCCATATTATCTTCACTATAATCTGTACCAGTCGTACCAATTGGTGATGATATCGTTATTTCTATTTTTTCAACAATATCAGTTGGTGAATATGGACGTTCCTCATTTGCTTTTATTTCTTTTCGTTTTTTACGTGCTTCATATTTTTTAACAACAGCTGATTTTAATGCAATTATTCTTAATTCTTGTTCTTCATTTGTAAATTCATCTTTTCTTAAAAATTTCTTTTCATTTTCATTTGTTACATTTTCATTAGAATCTTCTATTATTTTATTATTAAATATTTCATCATCATCATAATCATTAACATAATTAGTTGATGTTTGAATAACTTCTTCTAGTAAATTATCATCATCCGTTTTATTTAGTACAGTTTTTAATTCAATTTTTGATTTTAATGCTTCTAATCGTAATTTTAATACATTTTCATCTTCTTCAGAAGATATACGTGGTGTTATATCTGTTGTACCATTTCTATTATATTTTTTTATATTACGATCAGTATCAATGGCTGCGGCTAATGCATTTCTACATATTGGTACATCTGATTCATCTGAACTTGTATAATGATATTTTGTTGGACGTATTATATCTTTGCTACGTTTTTCTGTTTTACGTTTTTTTGTTTTACGATATTTTTCTTGTTGTATTTTGGTGGTACTTTTTTCATTACGTTTATATTTATTTGTTGATATTAATGATGAACTTCTTTTACGTGATCTACGTGTTGATATATTTTGATGACGTGATGTTTGTTGTTGTATTGCTGTTTTTATTCCTGTTCCTGTTGCTGAAGTTGATGATGTTGTTGTTGGTAATTTTTGTCGATTTACATTATCCGATGTTGTATTTCCTAATTTCTGACGCTTCTGTGTTCCACTAGCTAAAGAACCTTTACAAAGATATCCTATGACTTAATAATTTTTAGAATTTAATTTTGGAATTAAAATAGAACTTTAGTTTTTTTTTTGTTTTTAAAAAAATTTATTAAATATTTCATTATTTAAAAAAAAAAAAAAATAAATTAAAAAAAAAAGGAAAAGAAAAATAAAGAATGAAAATACTAAATTTTAAAATTGGAATTAAAATAAAAAAAGTTTGTTAAATGCAACAGGCAAACTAAGAAGAAACAAGAGGAATTGAATATAAAAAAAAAAATTAAAATTAAAGGGGGAAAAAAATGAATAGAAATACTTACCATAATCATAACTTCTTGATGATATTGATGCAATTTGTTCTAATTCTACATTTCTAGCTTCTAATTCTTTAATACGATTTCTTAAAAAATTTTCCTCATCCGATGAAATATCTTCAAATTCACTAATGTCTATTATTTCACCTTCTTCTCTTTCACTATCATCTAATTTATTTTTTACTAGTTCATTCATTTTTATTTTTTATTTTATTTGTTATAATATTAATAAATTCATTTTCTTTAAGTTTTTTATTTACTGGAAAGCGATTATCTTTTTTTCTTCATTAAAAATATTTCTCTGTCAAAAAAGAAAGAATTATAAGAACAAAAAATTTAGTATTGCCTTTGTTAAATTTTAAAGTGTATGGGGAAAAAAGTGCAACGTTTTCTTCTTAAAAATGCAAACTAAAATAAAATAGAATAAAATCAAAATCATTCTTTTTTTTTACTAGAAAAGCAAAACTGAGTCATTTGACACAATTTGCAATTATTTAAAGCACAAAATAATCAAAACTAATTTTTTCGTCGAGCAACATTGAATTTAATTTAAAATTATATTTACACATTTTGAAAATATTAAAAAAAATAATTTTTTATTACAGAATTTAATGATAAGCACGATTATTTGCAAATTTGTAAAATCCATTCTAGAAAAAATGCTACGTAAAATTTAATTCTTGTCTGAACATATCAAACTCAAAATGTGTAAAAATTTACATAATCAAAATTATATTGAATTTAAAATACAAAAAACTAATTTGGATCACTAATTAAATAAACTTAACACTAGGTATATAATATTTATTAAAAGAATTACGATTACAATTACGATTTACAATAAATTAAAAAAAAAAGTAAAATATTTTGTAGCGTTTTCTGAACAGATGTTGTCGCGTTTTTTCTATGGATGTTGGGTGCGTTCAGTAAACTGGTAAGCGGAGGAAACGTCAAATTAAAAAAATTAAATTAGTGTTGCCACTTTGGTTGAAGCACAACAACAACAATTTGCTTTGTCTAATATTTTTGCAAGAATAGAAAAAAATTCCTTAATTTAAGATTGAAAATAAGGAAATAAAATTTATAATATATATTAAATATTTATGTTCTAAAAATGATTATCGCCTGTAAATGTTTAAATGTTTTAATCACTGTTAATGACAAGTGCAATCATAATATTGAAAACAAACCAATTCTAAGCAATTTTAATTATTTTAATAATCAGCATAATTTTGAAGAGGTAAATATAAAAATTAAATAATATTAAGTAAATAATGTCTTATATTACTGTTATCATAATAATATTTATATAAACAATAATTACGCGTCATGAAAATCAATTTTTATATAAACAAAAAAGTCGGCATTTTTTTCTAAGTATTAATTTTTCCATCTTTTTTTTCATTCTATCAGACTTTTGTCTCAAGCTCCGAAGTCTCAATTGATATTGAGTTAGTTGATTTATTGCAATTGCACAAAGAAAAAGAATGGAAAATTCATAAATGCATTAATTGCAGTACAATAACTCATGTATCTAATGATAATGGATGTTTGATTAATTCAAAACTTATGGTAAGAAAAATGAAAAAGAAAACAACGTTTTGAGATAATGATTTTAAACTTAAATTTATAGACTAATCTGGAGGAGATTAACAAATTGAAGTCTTCCGATTATTATTCGCCAATTTTTAAGATAATCGTTAATAAAAATTTGTTAAATTTGAATATTTTGGGAAAAACAAAAAATGGTTCGAAATTTTCTTCTAAAATGAAATCTGTTATAAATTTTAATGAAATAAATTGTTGTAATTATTTCAGATTTGGTTGTTTCGAAAGCTAGCAATATGCGTGAAAAATACCATGACATTTTAACTAAGGAAATAGCAGCTACTGAAAAAAGAATAAGTGATTATTCTGAACAACAATTTGAGAATTTAAAACAATTTAAGGATAAAGGAGAAGAAGATTATAAAATTTTATTTGGGTGAATTTATTTCTAATTAATAGAATTATTAATTGTATTGTAGATCTTTTTCATCGATATTCATCATGACTTTTATTGCAAAAAAATTATTATAAATATTATTTAATGGAAAATATGGTCATACAGGATGAAGTTATATATTCAGATTACTTACATTATAATTTATTGAATGATTTAAAATTTTTACGAAGACTTAAATAAGGCGTAAATGGAAGTTATTTAGTTTTGTAAAAACTTTTGTTTAATAGAATTTATAAAAACAGGTAAACGATTAAAGTTTGTTGTTACGTTAATTCATAGCAAAACATTATGATTTGAAGGTACCAAAATTTATTCAACATTTAGAAACAAATGTATATATCTAATTCGATTTTATTGCTTTATTTTTATCTATTATTTTTAATTATAGATGTTAATTAACAAAAAATTTATAACATTTTTTTTACAGTCTCATTAATACTGGTTGTGATGAACAAACATCTGATTTAGTTGCAACAACTGATTTTGTTGCAAATAAAATACATTTGGATACCCCACCGACAACCCCAATTGAGAATAGTCCACCATTTAAACAACAAAAAACTTGGCAGTCTCCTGCTAATAAAAATGTATTTATACTTTTGTTAATATTATTTTAGATTTGAATTTAAATTTGGAAATTTAAATTTTTTTCTTTTTTTTTTGTAGACAAAACTAAAAGATACTGCCGATAAGAATACCGTTAAGAAGGATCATAAAGATTCGGGTGATAGCGATTGTTTATTTGATCTTGATATGGAAATAGAAGAATCAATGCTGGATGAAGATGATAATAATGGTGATTTATCTGATATTGATTCAGATAATCCTGATGGTGTAACAAATCCAGTTAGACAATATAATAAACAAAATAGTTGTTTGGCAAAGAGTTTACCAATTTCAATGCCGGTAATGGGCCATAGAAATATTGATATCGAGGATGATGATGATGTAATAATATTGTTTTATAAAATTAATTCGAAATTAATTAATTATTATTTTATATTTTAGAAATCCGATGATAATGTAGATATTGCAGCTAGCATTCAGGCTATGGCTAAAAGTGTCAGGGATAGTGTTTTCGGTGATCTTCCACGCCCTAGATTTAGTACACAAATTTAATTAGACTTCTGTAAAAGTTTTTTTATTTTTGTTTTTTTTTAATAAATTAAGTATTGTTGTTAAACATGATACTATCTAAATGATAAGATTTTTAAATAAAGAAGAAAAAAATATTCAAATGGAAATAAAAGAAGTTATTGAATAATTTACAAACTTTTATTTTAATAGGAATAATTGGATTATAATCATTAATTAATGATTCGTAAAAAAATGTAATTAAAATATTCAAATTTGGAAGTAAATTATTTGAAACCGCTGTAAATAAAATTAATCAATTGATTGATACAAACTTCATACATCATTTCCATTACATTCCATCTCTTTTTTTCTTATGTGAATTAAATGTGTCACATTTGTCGAACTCTTCTGACATTTTTTTAGCGTTAAATATCCGTCACACTCGTCTATCGCAGAGGTTGGTAACCTACATTATTTTCATTTCTTTTAACATAATTTTATTATTAAATTCTTGTATTTAAAATAATACAATTATTTAACAAGTCTTTCTTAAATATTCACAATTATTCCTTTAATTTTTATTTTATTTATCATCATTAAATTGAAGTTTTATTAGAAATTATAAAATAAAAAAATGTCTAAAAGTACGCGGACAATAAATGTTCAATCCCCCACCATTCTATCACTGTGTAAATCTAAGTAAAAATATGGCTGAAACTCCAAAGCTTAAAAAAAATTCATCAGTTTTGTATTCATTAAATATATATGTTTTCTATAAAATCAAAACTAAATAAATAGTGAATTAAATAAATAAATTATAATAAAGTGATATATAATTTATTGAAATGTAATTAAATGATTATATTCGTTAATAATTAAGTTTATTTGTTTTTTTTTTGTCGATGGTTTTTTCTTCTTCTTTTTTTTTTTTTTTTATTTTTTTGTTCATTTTACACACACTCTTCTCTCCTGTTCTGTTGTGACAAGTAAACAGTTTTTTTTCTGTGTTTTTATTATTTCATTAAATCCAAAAAAAAAAAAAATATATTTTTTAATATTTTTTTCTTGTTTTAATTAAATTAATAATGAAAAATTAATACAAGTCGTAAGAAGAATAGTGATTATTATTATTTGTAATTTTATTTTAGTTTTTTTTTGTTTTTTTTTGGTTTTTTTGAAAGTAAAATGTGTTTTTTTTTTTACTTTACAAAAAAAAAATAATTATGATTAATTTTAATCTTTCACAAGTAAAAATATTTAGATGAAGAGAGCAAAAAAAAAAAAAGAATAAGAAAAAAAAATGCATTCATTTCTACATTTCTTCTTCTTCTTTCTTTCATTCCTTTTCTTTTTTTTTTTTTTTCTTTTTTGCTTTTTTGCTTTTTCTCGTTGAATGTTTTTCTGTTATTGTTGTTGTTGTTTTAAAATAACATTATAATTTATGTTTTTTTTTTGTTGTAAATTTTATAATATGTATTTTTTTTTCTTCTGTTTTTTTTTTTAAATCAATTTAATTATTTACTATTTTTCAAGATTTTTCCTTACAATTTTTTCACGTTACATATTTTTTTTTTTAATGCCAAATAGAAAAAAAATTGATTGAAAATTTTCTGTATAAATTTTCTTACATTTTCAAATTTTGTAATATTTGTAAAAGCATATATAGAAGAGAATCCATTTCATTTATTGGTTAAAATTTACATAATTAATTATTCACAATGAACTCTCTTTGATGTCTAAATATTCTTTGATAATAATTTTTCAAAAAAAAAAATTATTCTTACTAAAAAGTTCTAAAAGTAAATCCTCAACCTGTTGGTTTTTCTTTTGTTCCCCGATGAAATCCAAAAGTGTATGAAAAAGATATCGGTGAGTCTGAAAGGGTTAACTTTTATTTACTTGGAAAATTTAAAAAAAAAAATATATTTTTTTTAACATTAAATTCGGGTGATTTAAGAATTGTATTCTTGGGAAAGTCATAATAACATTGATTCAAAAAATTACAAAGAAAAAATTATTAGTTAATAATAGTTACTTTTTTCTCGGTTGTTTGTTTTCTGATTCAATTATAAAATTTTTGGGTGTGTAATCAAGATTTCTATTGTCGGACCATTCGCGGTGGTGGGGTTGAAATTTGTCTGATAGTTAAAAATTTGGTTACCCCTTCAACGTTTAGTTTTATTTTTGTTTGTGTGAAAAAATTCAAATCATTTTACACTTTTACACAATTAGTAAAATCATTTTATAATTAAATTAAAAATAAAACGTGAAAATTGATCTTAACTTGTTTCGGATAAACTGATGAATTGACTTGACGTAGGAGGAATATCAAAGGATTTCTTATAAATCTTTTCATTGTTTTTCATGCTTTACGTTTATATTTTACTCATCAAGATTTCCTTTTGATCCCTTACTGTCTTTAATAAATTCAAAATATTTTGTCCAAGAATCACTTTTAATATTTTTTCTTATTAATAAAAAATAATTTTTAAAGTTTTTTCATCAAAAAAAAAAAAACAAAAACAAAACCAAAAAAAAAAAAAAGTGTCGTCAACACCTGGATATTATACGAAATCGATGGGGACCTTTTAACCCCATTTCCTGTATCAATTCTTTTTTTTCTTCTTCTTCTTTATTTCATTTCATTTCAACAAAAAATAAAGACACCAACATATAAAAGTAAAACAACAACAAAAAAATGTAAATAAATGAAACAAATGAATAACAACAACAACAACAACAACAAATAACGACAACAAAATAATAATTATGAAAAAAAAAATAAGAACAAGACGTAACAACAACAAAGAACAGAACGGACGTGGACAAAAGTAGAAAAAAAAATAAACATAAAGAAGGAAAAGATAGAAAAACAAAAAAAAAACTTAAATTAAACTGAATTTTTTACAATAAATTTAACATAAAAAAAAATCCTAATCAAATAATTAATAATCACAAAGTAACTTATATTTTATGTCCATTTTTTAAAGTGACATTCAATTTAATAAGAATAAGAGAGAAAATATTATTATTAAGAAGAAGCAAAAAATTATTTAATTATTTTAAGTTTTAAGTGAAACGTGACGTTAGTGACTTTTTATTTATATTTGGTTGTTGTTGTTGTTATTCTTCCTCCCTTTAATTTGCTATCAATTCTCTTTATTTATAATCATCATCATCATTGTCACAGGCTCCCTTGAAATTTTACACCTTCACTATGGTGGTGTCACTTAAAGTTTTTTCTTTTTTGTGAAACTGACACAAATTGAAATTTTTAAATTGAAATAAACTTTTTTTTTTACTCAAATTTTACATTAAATTCTTTTTAACGTCAAAAAAAAACGTATTTTTTTTTTGTTCTTAAATTAACATTTTATGTGAAATCCGACGATAAGTATTTTAAATAAAAGTCACTTTTTTTTTATCTTCTTCTTATTTGGAAATTATAAAAATGTTTATAAAAATTCATAAATAATTTATTTACAAAAAAAAATAACACAATTTTATTATTTTCTTTTTTTTTTCCGTTTTTTTGCCGTTTAAAAAAATAAATATAAATAAATAAATTTACGATAGATAAAAAAAAATTTAATAACAACAACAACAACAACAACAACAGCAACAATAAACAGTAACAAAAATATTGTCTTTTTTTTTACTCTGTTTCATAAATACCAATTGCGTTCTGTGTGCCTGTGTGTGTGTATCTTTGTGTGTGTTTTAGTTTGTATGTTGAATCAACAGCAGAAAGAAAACAAAATCGAAATGTCGTCTCTTAGAAATATTTCTGACTCGCACTTTATTCTTTTATAATTAATCAGAATCACAACAAAAAAAAAAAGAAAAGAAGAAGAAGAAAAAATTGAAGTTAAATTTACAATTAAAAAAAATTTAACAACAACAACTACAACAACAACAAAAACCATAGATAAGAATTTCTGAAAAATAAAGAAAAAAAAAAGACACAAGAACAAATTTAATAAATTTTTTTTTTTATTAAAAATCAAATAATTAAAAACGGCGAACGAAAAAAAAAAAAATTTAAGACGAAAAAGAAGAAATGAACAAAAATGAATGAATGAATGAGAAGAAGCAAGCAATTTTTCAACCCTGACATTTTCTTTTTTTTTTTCTGTTATTTTTTGATGAACGAACGTACACCTTGGTCAGAGGAATTGTATAAAATAAATAAAAACAAAAACAACAACAACAATAATAACCAAAAAAAAAAACAATAAAAAAAAACAAAACTACAATCTTCTTCACTTCTGACGCACCTGTTGTATGTTTTTCTGAATATTCGTGATTAACCTTCATCCCAGAATCGAGATTCTCTTCTTTTTTTTTTTTGTTAATTCTGCTTTTTATTCTTCCATTAAAATTCATCAAAATTTAAAATTCAAGAATCAACAATACAACATACAAAAAAAAAATTCCCGTAATTTACTTCCGATTTCCTCCTCCCACCCATTCAAATTATTTTTATTAATTTATTTTCATAGGAATATTTCAATTTTTTTTAAATTATTAACATTTTTTTTCTTCTTCTCTGTTCCAGATAAAAATTTAAAAATTTAAAACAAAAAAAATGTGTCAATTTCCAAGAGAATTAATCATTAAAAAAAAAATAATTTTTAATATTAACACGATAGAATAGAACTTAAAGGGAAATTATAGTTTCTGTTGTTTTTCTATACAACAAAAAACAAAAGGAAAAAAAGGAAGAAAGAGAAAAAAGAAAAGTGCAAAAAAAAAAAAAACAAGTGAAATAAAATTTATGATTTTTTCTTCACAAATTCAATTCAATCTTTATTTTGTATGTACCTAAATTTTTTTTTTTTTTGAAAAGTTTTTTTTTTCCTTTTTAATTGTGAAAGAAAACTTTTTTTTTCTTTACATTTTAAAAGAAGAGAAACGAAACAATAAAGAAGAAAGAAAGAAAAATAGTAAAAAAAAAGGAAAATCGAATAGAAAATATTAAATATTTTTTAATTTTAACAATTAAATAATAAACAAATAGAGAGAAAAAGGTAAAAATCAAGTGAGATAGAAAGTGATATAAAGAAAAAAAAAACACGGAAAAATATATAATTGTGGAACGCAACGGGCGTTTCACAATTTGGGTATATTCTGTATGGATGCAGGAGGACTTCCAGTATTTCCGAATGCCAGTCAGGCACATCAATTAAATAATCAATTACATTTACAACAACAGCAGCAACTTCAACAACAACAGCAGCAACAACAACAACAGCAGCAACAACAACAGCAGCAGCAACAACATCTTCAACAACAGCAACAAAATCAATTAAATCAATATCAACAACAAAATCTTGTACAGGGATTAAATCAATTATGTCAACAACCATCAGATAATTTACCACCAAAACGTCAAGCAGTTGTTGATCGTCTAAGACGTCGTATTGAAAATTATCGACGTCGTCAAAGTGATTGTGTACCAAGATTTGACCAAACATTTAGTGGTGTTTGTGAACAACAAAATTTAGAAACAAACGTTTTACAAAAACGTTATTTGGAAAGTAAAGCAAAACGTGCTCAAAAGAAAACTGATAAAAAACAAACGGATACACTGGCGGGTAATTTGCAAAGTAGTGTCCATGTGGTAAGTTTTCTCTTTTTTTTATAGTTTATACATTTTATATTATTTCATTATTTACTTTTATATTTAAAACGAAAAACAAGTTAAAATTGTCTGCCATTTTATTGGGCGCCATTTTTCGGTTATAAAAAATAAATATTTTCCAATTTAACAAGACTGACGTTTGTTCCAATTGGAAAAAAACGAATAGTATCACATGACCAATAGAGAATAATAACAATAATAAAAATAATAATAATAATAAAAAAAAAATCAATAACTCGGGAAACATACACACACACACACGTTTTTAAGTTTTTATAGGCTAATATAAAACTTGAATATATAAACACATACAAACACATACATATTAAACATTTTATAACGCAAACATAACAAATTTATTATTATCTCCTTTCTCACTTATTTTCTCTCTTTCATCCATCCAAAATAAAGAAAGAAAAAAAAAACTTCCCTAAAAAGATTTATTGCTTCCACCCTTTTTTGGTCCAATCAATTTCTAAAAGACGAATAAAAACAAAAAAAAAAATAGAAAAAACCTTTAAAAACAGACAAAGTTCACCCTGTGCTAAAAACAAGTGCAGATATATATACGGTTTATTATAAAAAAAAAGCACAGAGAGAGGAGGAAAAATAATATAATTTTATAATAAAAAAAAGACCATCAAATTTATTATTTTATCATATTGTTGCATCATGTGTAGGTGGGTGTGAAAGAGATAGATAGATTTCTCTTTCTGTTTTTTTTTTGATTTTTATTCATAAAAATTGGTTACATGAAAACAAAAAAAAATCTTCTAGTTTTTTTTTTGTTTTCTGTTTTTTTTTTTTGTATGAAATAGTAGATCTCTGTTAGAGTGAGAGAGTATACTGTTTTTTTTTATTTCTTATCGTCTTTTTTTTTTTTTTTTATATTTTTCATAATATAAAATTTTCACAGTGTGACGATGCAGTGTAAAAATTCTCAATTTCTTTTATATAAATTTTTTTTTTCATTTTAAATAATAATTTTATTCTGTATGGTGTTTGCGCTCTCTACTCTACTCTCTCTCACTCTTTATGAGAGAGAAGCCTATCGGTCAGGGTTTGTTAACTTAAGAGAAGCAACATTTTTGTATATGTTGTTGGTTTTTTTTCGGTTTTTTTTTTAGAAAGTTACCTTCCTATTATGTAAATTTTTTTTAGATAGTATTAGACAATGTCAGTGGGGGCGGCGGTGTTTTTTTTTGTTTTATATAGGAAAGAGGAGAATAATAATAAATTAAATGTTTTTTGTATGGGGAAATTCTTGGAAGGGAGGAAGAGTGGAAGAAAGGGGAAAATCGAATGGTTAAAAAAAAAGGAAAGAATCTTTTGTTTTTTTCTCGTTGTATTTATTTTTGTTTTTTTTAATTAAATTTAATTAATGTTTTAATAAATATTAAAATAATGTGATCACCCTCTGATTTATTATTTTATCAGTCAATTTTGATGATTACTTGGAAGCTATAATAGAGTGAGAAAGAGCGAGAGAGAGATGGAGTCATTTCAGTAAATAAGTAAAGTAAAATAAAAAGAACACCAACAAAACAAATTGTCTTCGATTCAAGGAAAATAAAGGGAATATTATAGGAGAGTGTAGTAATAGAGAAAATAAGTCAAAGGTTGTTTTATTGTCGCGGGGTAGGGTGATGATAAAGAGTAGGAAGGAGGGAGGTTAGAAAAACTGAACTGGAAAAAAAAACGGACAGTTAAAAATAACGAATAAAGATTTTGTTATGAAAGAAAATAAAATTATTAAAAGATTTTTACGTAATTTTTTAATTATGAAATTTAATTCATTAATTTAATTAAAATACTTGAGAGAGAGAGAGAGAGAAAATCATACTATATTATGTTGTTTGTTTTTTTTTATTAGGCATATTTTATATTTGTATTAAATATTCCTAACTTAATTAAAAACACAAAATAAAAAATTAAATTAAAGATGGAGATGGCGTAAGACACAAACTAAAACCAAAACCAAAAAATACCATTTCTTTATTTTTTCTTTTATTTTCAGCAACAAAAATTCCTAAAAAGACCATCAGATGATATTGATAATGGTCTTGATTCATATGAACCACCCGTTAAACTACAGCATACATCAAATTCAGAAAATTTAACAAAGTTTTCTGTTGAAATTGTACAACAATTAGAATTTACAACATCAGCAGCTAATTCACAGCCACAACAAATAAGTACAAATGTTACAGTTAAAGCACTTACAAATACATCAGTTAAAAGTGATGGTGGTAATGGTAATAATGTTAGTGGTATAACAACAACAAATAATCAAAATTCATGTTTAAATAATAAAAGTAAATCACCATTACCATCTGATAATGATTTAGGACATTTTGTTGAATGTAAACAGGAGCCAGATAATGATTATCCAGATTTAGAACAATGTGCTGCTGCATTAGCTAAAGATGCAGCAGCAAATGGACATTTTGGATTATCAGATTTAATTGGTGATGATACAAACGATGAAAGTGAAACATTTAAAGAGCTTATATCTGATTTATCTGATATACATCCTGAATTATTAGATTTTGAACAAAAACCATTAATTGAAATAAAAACAGAAAATGATATTATAAAAACGGAACAATCACAATTAATTGATAATTTAAGTAATACAATTAAAAATACTAATTCACCATTAAATCAATATCAACAACAGCAGCAACAAAATTTCCATGATGAACAACAAAATTTAAAACAACAGCAACATCATCAACATCATCAGCAACAACAGCACCAACATCAACAACAACATCAACAATTACAACAACAACAACGTGTTCAATATAATACCGGTAATGTACAAAATACTGGTGGTAATGGTGGTAATGTTGGTAGTGGTGGACTATCTGAATTAATACCAGCAGCACAAAAACTTAAACATATGGCTGAACAACATCAACATAAAAATGCAATGAATTTTGTACGTCCACATCAGCCACAAGTTAATAATTCACGTTCACCATATCGTGAATTTAATCAATTTCAAAATCAAGATTTTATGATTAATAATAACAATAATAATAATAACCAAAATCAAAATCAAACAAATCAAATGGTTTTTCCAAAACAAACTGTTAATTTTGCTGGTGCTGATATGGTTAAACAAGAGATACTGTATTCACCACAAAATGAATTTGAAATGAAACAGCGTATGGGACAAATGCAAAATCAAAAAATGGGCGGTGGTGTTGGTAGTGGTGTTTATAAACAACAACAATATTCACCATATGGTTCACCAATGTCAAATCATGGTAGCCCTGGTACAAATTATATGCCACAAAGAACTACACAGGCACAAGCGCAGGGTACAACAGGACCTCCACGTCCACCGTCTGGACCGGGCGTCGCCAATAATCAAGGTTCAGCAACATTACAAATGAAACAAACACAACAGTTACATATAACAAATCATGTACCAGGCCATGGTATTCAGGTAAGACAACTATCTACTATAATACTTCCGATGATGTTATATAACGCATTTTTATAAATTTTTAGAAAATTTAATTTAAATTATAAAAAAGTAAAAAATTCTGAAAAAAGTAATCAAATAATTTCTTGTAATGCTTTGAAATTATTATTATTTTTTTGATACAAATTTCATTGACGACGGCGCTTTCTTTCAAGAGACTCTTGTAATATTAATGTAGTAAAGTAAGGAAGGTGAATGAACTTCCCAGTTTTTGTTTTATTTCATATATTTTCTGTTCAAAATTGAGACATACAAAAAAAAGACAAAGCAAAACTAACAGAAAATTGACTGACCGCTGTCTGACTTTTTGATTCAATAAAACAAAAAAATAATAAATACATAAATGTTTTCTCTTCCGATTTGAAAAAATGAACATTATAAATGTGACGTCATAATTTTTTATTTAAAAAAAATGCATTTATAATGTGTGACGTCACTACAAAGAGGAATGAATGTGTCTTTGCTTAAAATTAATCAAAGACACATTGTGGTTTATGTCTATAATAATAAATAATTTACTTATAAATATTTTATTTATTTATTATTTTGTCTTTCTTCAATCTAGGTATCTGCTGGTCAACATATGCATTTAAGTGGTGAATTTAAAAATGGAGTATCTGTTGCTGCCCAACAACAAAATGTATTCTTTTCACAACAAGGTGGTAATAATAGAAATAATCAACCTGGTGGTGGTGTTGGACAAAATATTCCTGTTTCAACATCACAACAACAGGGTAAGTTTTTTCTATTTTTCTTTTTGGAAAAACAATTAATATTAATATTTTTCTTTGCAGGTTCTAACGAAGATTCCTACAGTGTTTCTCAAACACAATCAATTAATTTTACACAACAAACTTTGCGTCAACGACAACAACAACAGCAGCAACAACAACAACAACAGCAGCAGCAACAACAACAACAGCAGCAGCAACAACAACAACAACAAAATCAAGCTAATAACCAACAACAACATGTACCAAATAATAATGGTAATAATATGAATCAAAATCTTCAACAAGGGATGAATCAAAATATTTCATCACAACAACAACAAACACCTATGGGTGGTGTTGGCGTTGGAGTAAGCGGTGTTGGGGTTAGTGGTGTTGGCGTAGGAGTTGGTGGTGTAGGAGTTGGAGGGGTTGGTGTAGGAGTTGGTGGGGTTGGAGTAGGTGTTGGTGGAGTTGGAGTAGGTGTTGGCGGAGTAGGTGTTGGTGGAGTTGGAGTGGGCCTGGGAGTAGGAGGAGTTGGAGTCGGTGTTGGTGTTGGCGTTGGCGTTGGCAGTAATGTTAATTCAGGTGGTGTTCCTAATATGTCACAAACAAATGTTGTTAATATGCCTCAAAATGCGGATATTACAAGTTTATCACAAAGTCAACATATGTCCGTTAATAATATTGGTGTTATGAATTCACAAAATATGGTTGGAAATCAACAAAATAATATGAATTTCAATACAAATACAAATTCTGGAATGAATCAAAACACAAATATTGTGACAAATACAAATATTATTGGTTCTACTGGAAATACTAATAATAACAACAGTAATAGTAATAATAACAGTAATAATAGTAATAATAATAATAATAATAATAGTAGCAACAACAACAACAATAATAATAACAATAATAACAATAATAATAATAATAATAACAATAATAATAATTCAATTGGAATGACATCAAGTTTTACATCAAATATGAGTCAAGGGCAGAATGTTATTGGAATTAATAGTCAAACAATGTCTAGTAGTAATAATAATAATACTAGTAATAATAACAATAATAATAATAACAATAATAATAATAATAATAATAATTCAATGTCTGGTGTAATGAATAATCAAAATAATATTGTTAATTCTGATATGAATAATATGGGAACAAATACAATTGGAATAAATTCAATGAACCAAAACGTTATGAATAATACCATGGGTAATGTTACTGTTGGACCAATGCATAATATAAGACAAGATCAAGCTAAATTTATACAACAACAACAACAAATGATGAGAGCACAACAGGCTGCAATGCAACAACATATGGGTAATGGTGTTGGAGTTAATCGACCACCACCACCTGAATATAAAGCAAGTCAATCACAATTGATGCAAGCACAAATGATGCATTCCGGACGTTTTCCTAATACAAATACTATGAGACGTATGGCACAACAGCCTATTCCACCGTCAGGTAAAAATTATTAATTTTTTAAATTTTTAAAGTAATTTTTGTAACTCTTATTATTTTATTTTCAGGACCAATGATGAGACCACAACATTCTATGTATATGCATCATTCTGGCCATGGTGGTGGACGGACTATGAATACACAATATGCATGTGGTATGGGACCGCAACGTCCACCAAATGTACAAGTTGGCCCAGAAGGTTTACCGATGGCATCACAGCAAGAATGGCGTCATCTTATTATGTCACAACAACAATCAATGAATTTTACTGGCCAAGGTATGAGACCAGGGTTTAATACTAATAATCAAGGTAATTAAATTTATTTAATAATCAAATTCTATTTTTTTTTCTTGTTTTTAAATTTTTTAATCTGTATTTAATTTTATGTGTATTTTTTTTTATAAAGGTTTTGGTATGTCAACGCCACAAAATACTATGTCAATGCAACCAACACAACAACAAATGCAACAACATCCAATGATGCGTACACAACAAAATCAACAACAACAACAAAATCCTTTACTTGTTAATGGTATGAATCAAAATGCAATGCAACAAATGTTATCACAACAACAAGCACAGCAGCAGCAACAACAACAACAAAATTTAATGAATCAAATGCAAATGAATACTGTGCATATGTCTCAATCACAAACACTTACAATGCAGCAACAACAACAACAACAGCAACAACAATCTGTGATGAATTCATTTAATCAAACACAATCAATACAACATAATTTACAGCAGGGACAAACAAATAATACAAATCAACAAAATTTACAACAACAGCAGACAACAACAACAACTACAACATCATCATCATCCTCATCATCATCATTAAATGTAAATAATACAGATTTTAATTTAGAATTTTTAGAACATTTACCCGTTGATTCAAGTAATTATTCAGATCATGATTTATTAAGTTCATTAGCAAATGAAAATTTTAATTTTCAAGATATGTTAGAATAATAATAATACATAAATATTAAAAATATTAATTAATATCCATTATATATTCCATTTATTCTTGAAATTTAATTAAAACAAATAAATTTAATAAATAAGGAACAAAATAAAAACAAAAGGCCAAAACACAATCGAAGAAAAAAAAAGTATTTGCGTAATGGGGAAAATATTATGAATTTTAGATAATTCACGTTTTGTCTTCATATTTCCCTTTAAATTATAATAAATTCCTATTTTCTCCCGAAATTCTTGAATTTCATTATTTTTGTTTTTTTGTTCTTATTTTGATTGGACAAATTTTTTTCTCTTCTTTTTCTTCTTTCTGTTTTTCAGTTTCTTCTTCTTAAGAACTTAGACCAAATATTTTATATAAAAATGAAAAAGAATTTCCAATCAAAATAATGATGAAAATATGACGTGAAAAAAAAGAAGTTAAATACGAAAATCGTAATAATGAATTTTAATTGAAAATAAAATTAATAATTAGTAAAAAAGGAAAAAGAAAAAGAAGAAGAAAATTGTAAATAATTTAAGAGAAAAAGACGATATGTTGTTTTTTTTCTCTTTTTTAAACGAGTCAATTTAAAAAAATGACAAAAATATTCAAACAATGAATAACGTAAAACAAAAAAAACAAAATTGAATTTAAAGTTTGAAATTTAGATTGAAATGAAAATTTGACAAAAGATGAAATAAAAAAAATAAATAAATAAGAAATATTCATATTTGTAAATATATATTAATATTATTATTAAATTAAAACAACACAATTTATTATTCTATTAAATATTATTATATTTTATTATTACATTTTTTTTTTTTTTTTATATAAAACAAAAATTCTTTTTTTTTTTTTGTTTATTTATTTTTGAATTTGAAAAGAAACGGAAAAATGGAATTAAATTACATTTAGATTAGACACTTACCTACTACTCCCCCCCTATCAGACATTTTTCATAAAAGGTGATTTGTAAGTTGAATATTTAAAATGATGAGAATGACTGTTTTTTTTTTTTTTCTTTAAATTGAAAAGAAATATTTTTTTGTGTTAATCTTGGAGTTGGAAATATTTTTGAGAGAAATAATGTTTTTTTTTTTTTATATATATTTGTTGTGATAAATGTCAGTGAAATAATAATGAAATAAATTCAATATGGGCCGCTTATTTATTAATGAAAATATTTGGGGTCACTTTCAGGATAATATGAAAAAATTTCGAATACAAAATCAATAAAGTTAAATTAGAATTTAAATGTGTGAGGTAGAAGTGGATAACTTCAGTTAATTATAAAATTAGCGGTCATATTGAAAATAATTTTATTTGTTTAATTATTTTTGACATTCTCTCATGGAAAATTAAAAAAAAATTAATAAAATACGATTTTCATAACTCTGAGATTATTTTTAATGATTCGTTTAACGTTCCATTATTTATTTTTTTTTTCGGTTCTTAAATTTAAATGAAAGAAAAATTAAAAAAAAAGAAGAAAAAAATTAAAAAGAAAATTTATAAAATATTAAAATTAAAAAAAAAAACTTAACATTCCAATTAGAAATTGGGAATTCTGTTGTGGATATTGATAAAAATTGAAAAAAAAAAGAAAAACAAATGAAAATAATCGTAAATAGTTCTAAAATGGTAGCTAAGCATTTTTAAGATGAATTATAAATTATAAATTATATTTTATGTTTTATTTTTTATTCCTGCTCCACAAAACAATAAAAATGGAAACAAAAATAGAAATTTACCAAATCTTTACCAAGTCACTTCACTAAAAATTTCCATTTTTTATTTTGAAATAATAAAAGAAACAGAAAAATGGAAACAAAATTATTTAGAGGGAAAATAAAAATTGAAATGAAAGAAAACAAAATTTATGAGGTTTTTTTTTTTTTCGTTTTCGTTGTTTTTTTTTTTTTTCTTGTAACAAAGCTTCCAATTTATTATTGAAAAAAAATTATTTATAAATTTAAATATAGAGTCAATTGAAATCCCAATATAAAATATTTAAAACGAAAAAATGAAAAAAAAAAAATTCTTTAAGGAAAAATGAATAAAAATTTAAGAAAAAGAAAAAAAAAAAAAAACCAACAAACAAATTTTTCATAGAGAAAAAAAAATGAAAACAGAAAAAATAAAGAAATATTTAAAATAAAATTAAATTAAATTTACCTGATAAGTGAAATAAATACAATTTAAATTAAATTAAATAATTAGAAATTATTATTATAGAAAATCAAAGATTAAATGTCCTTTAGAAATTTAAACATGAGATGAAAAATTAACAAAAAAAAAAAATTAATAAACAAGAAAAAAAAAATAAGAAAATTAAATAAGAAAAATTTATTAAGTTTCCCGCTTTGTGCTTAAAAAAAAAAATAAAAGATAAAAAAAGAGAATTTGTTTTGTTTTTTGTTTTGTTGATTGATGATTAAAAAATTAACGTAGAAACGCTTTTTGTAATGCATTAAAAAAAAAAAGACACAAAATGACAACAACAACAACAAAATTTAAAACAATTTAAAAGAAAAGTAAAATTAAAAAAAAAAAAACTAATTAAAGAATATTAAATGTTTGTTAGGCGGTCAATGTTTAATCTCTCTCTCTCTCTCTCTCCCTTTTGTGCTCCTCCCCTGTCACCATTATTCCAGTTAACACAAAAAAAAATCTTCTTCCGTTCCTTTAGATACAAAAAAAAAAAGAATTTCTTCTTTACAAAAAAAAAATTACAAAGTGGATAAAGTTCTTCTTATCCGTTTCGATAAGAAAAACGTGAGAATTAATAGTTTTACTTTCACACAAAACAAAAAAAAAATATTCTCACGTTTTATATTAAGAATCGGAGAGAAATTAATTTCTAACTTTGTTGATATTTTTATTTTTGTTTTTTCATCGTCTCTTTCATTAAAAAAAAAAATAATAATTTATATGCACACACACACATACTCAGACTCACATATATAAATATACTCTCTATCTCTGTCTCACTCTCTCTCTCTCTCTCTTATATTATAAATATTATTTAGAACATTTTAATTCTTTTTTTTGATGATCGTTGATTCTTTCATCAGATTCATTTTTTTTTTGTTTTCCTTAAAACACACAAAAGAAGCAAAATAATTTAATAAAAAATAAAGAAATCAAATCAAGCTCTAAAAACAAAAAAAAAAAAAACAAAAAATTAACAAAAATAAAAAAAAAAACCCTAAAAAAGCACAAAAAATAAAAGTTAGAAAGTTAAAAACAAAAAAAAAAGAAGAAGAAGAAGAAAATTTCAGAAAAAGAAAAACTAAATTTTACAATTTTATAAAAATAAAATAATTAAATTAAATAGAAAATAATTAAAAGAAAGAGAAAAACAAATTAATGGAAGGAGGGAAACAAACATTTTTTTTTTGTTGTTCAAATTTCACAAAAATTAAAAAATATTTAAACAAAAAAAAAAAAAAAATAAACAAAAATACAAAAAAATGCTAATTTTCTTATGACGAAACAAAAATAACATAAAATATTATTAATTAATTAATGAAGGTAGTTGAAACAAAAGTAAATAAATAAATCTTTTTCTCTCCAAAACAAAACTAAAAAACGTTAATTCATTAAATTTTAAATTAAGATTATTCAACCATTTTGTTTTGGTTTGATTTTCCATATTTTCAAAAAAAAAAAAACACAAAATTATTCATTTTTTATAAAACAACAAAAATAATTTATTGGTTATAGCGAAATCTACTTATAAACGAGGTTCATTGAATATCATTGGTTATAGCGAAGTCTGCTTATAAACGAGTTCACGAATATAACCAAGTTGGTTTATTTTTTGTTTCTGTTTTTCCAATTCGATTTTATTTTAACCGTGTTTTTTTTTTATTTCCGTTTTAATTAAATTCGACATAGATTTAAATTAGAAGGAAGACAATAGAGACAATTATGTAAAAGAATAAAAAAGACGTTTTGTTTTATTGTCGTATATTCTGAAAAATTAATAAATTAAGACTTTTTGGTCCGTAAATGTCAACCAATAAAATTCCAATAGAAACTTTACAATAAAAACAAATCATTTTTCAGAATAAAGTCATTCCTACTTTTTCCATTATTTTGTTGTTGTGGAAAATTTCATTATTGATCCGTATTAATTGTGATCACGTGACCATATTCTCGCATACGTCAATTTTTTTCCATTTTTATTCAAAATGCTGTCTTCACTTTTTGATCTTTTTAAATCTTATTTGATTTTTTTATTGTAAAATATTTTGATAAAAAATACAAAAGGAGAAAATTCACTTTTACCATTTTGTTTAAGTGAATGTCGGGACATTATTAATTTGTCTGTTTTTATTCTGAATTTCGTTTATTATTTACTCGCCCATTTTCCTTTCCTTTCATTTTGTTTTTTGTGTTGTCCTTTTATTTTCGTTCAAATCTTGATGAAATTTATATTCTTCGTGTTTTTTTTTTCGGAAAATATAAATTTTTTTTTGAAAATATTTTTTAAGAAAAATTTAAAAAACAAAAAAAAAAAAAAAATTGTAAAGAAAACTCTAAAAAAAAAAAGGAAAAAAAAGAAGAAAAAATTAAACAAAATTGAGAGAAAAAAATAAAAACAAAATAGAATTGTATTATATATTTTTCATATTATTATTAATTATTAATTATTATTACCTTTACTTTATTATTATTCAATTTATATAGAAAATAAAGAAATATAAATTAAAATTTAATTAATTAATTATATTATATTAATTATTACATACTTTTTATTATACAACACACAATTCTATATTCTATATTCTATTACATTATTATTAATACATTTTATTATTATTAGACAATATATAGATAAGAAAGAAAGAGAAGAACAGAAGGAAAAAAATGAAACAAAAAAAGATTGTTGTGAAAAAGAGAAGAAAGAAAAAGAGAAAAAAAAAGAAGAAGAAGAAGAAGAAACAAAATGAAAAAAAAGATAATTTGAATATATTTTTTTGTTTTTGTTTTTTTTTTTTTGAATTTATAATTTTTTTTTTTCTTTCTTGTTTTGCTTTTCAAATTTATTTAAATTATTTACTATTTTTTCTGTTTCTTTTCTTTTTTTGTTCTATTCTTCTATTTAATTATTTTATTCAATTCATAAAAAAAAAAAAAAAAAACATCTTCTTCCTTGAAATGTTTGTTTTTTTTTGTTTTTTTTTTTTTATATAAAAAAATCAAGAAAATTATTTAATAAAAAAAAAGAAAAAGAAAATTATACAAATACAAACAAATGTAGGTTTTTTTTGTAAATTTGTGTTAAAGAAAAAAAAAATGAAAGAAATTATAAAAGAAAAATAAGAAAAAAGAAAAAAAAAAAAAACAAATGAACAAAATATTTAGAAATTATCACAAAAATAAAAAAAAATAAAAATAAAAACAAAAAAAAAAAAAAAAATGAAAAATGAAAAATAAAAATTATTTGAAAAATAGATAAAAAAAAAAGTGCCTACTTTGTTTTTGTCTTCATTCCTCCTTTATTTCGTTTCATTTCTTTTTTGATGGTTGTTGTTGCTTCTTTTGGAATTCTTCTAGAAATTGATGAATTGGTTTAAATTACATTTATTGTTGGGAATATTTATTATTATGATTGTTCTTCTTTTTTTCCACACAAATACTAAATTCCTAAAAAAGAAAAACAAACAATATTCTCATGAACATTCTTTCAGTTATAAAATGTCGCCCATAATAATAATAATCCATCCGTCAACCTGATCCCAATTTTATTTATTTATTTATTTTTGCTTCTTTAAAAAAAAAAAAAAAAATTAATACAAACACAAAATTTGTTGTTGTTCTTTAATATTGTTTTATGTTTAGGACAGCGGTTTTTTTTTTTTTTTGTTGTTGGTTGGTAACTTGAAACTTCAAAGATATGAAATCTTTATGAGGTACGACGCGAAGTGGAAAATATGAAGAAGTAGGATGATTTTTTTTTACTTTTCATTATTGTTGTTGTTACGTTACTGGATAAATAATTATTATTTTATTTTTGGTCAGCAAAATTTTTTGTTGTTTTAAATAAATTTTTTTTATGTAATCTTATCGGATCTCTCTTTCACTCTGTCTTTTACTTTTATTACAAAAAATGCTTAGGAGTTATATTGTTTAGTAAGGAAATTTATTTTTTTTTTTATTAATCAAACTTGGCAAAAGGGAAAAAAAAAAGAATTTATTTGTCTTAATAAACTAAAATATTTTTATTTTAATTAAGTTCTTTGATTGAAGTGAATCAGTTCGTGGGTGAAGGAGTGAATTTTTTTCTTTCTATATTTAAAGAAAGTAATACGTTTTGTTTTCATGTTCTTAAGAAAAAGACAAAAGTAAAAAAATAAATAAATAAATAAAGTGAATAATAAATTAATGCGTGGGGTGTAAAAATATAATAAAATGATATAAAAATTTTTGTATATAAGGAAGTTTATTATAATCTCTATCTAAATAATAGTAAATAAATTAAGATAACTAATTACATAAATATTTAAATACGAAAGATAATTTGACATTATATTTTTATTATTCAATTCAAATTTTATAATTTAACTGTGATAATTTTTATATCCTTGCCACCCACAACATCTAAGTATTCAAGTAATAAGTTTCTCTTTCATTCTTTTTATTTCATCTTTTTAATTATTATTCCGAATGAAATAGAAATAAGAATGAACATGTGGTCTTCTACTGGAAATCTAAAAATGAAGTTGATTTAAAAAATTTTTAATTGATTAATTAAATAATTAAATTTATGGATGGATTATGGATAACGCCGCTACTTGACGTCACTTGTGTATAATTAATTTAAAACCCATGTGATGTGACGTAGTGGAAATTGTCTATATTTATTATACAACAAAGGATTTAATTAAATATCCTGAAAATTTTTTTTTTATTATTTTTGTTCAAAATGACAATTTTCAGTTTAAAAGAAAATATTTATATTGTTGTTGTGGTATAGAATAAATTTCATTTATAATTTATTATATAACACTAGAACAACAATAACAACAATATTCAATAATAACAAATGAAATAATTAACGGATAAATATTTAAATTATATTTTTTACAACAAGAACAAAATAAATCGGACAACACTAAAGTGCAGTTATTTTTTGGGATTAAAATTTTATTCGCTATTATGTATCTCTTTCTAGCATACATTCCAAAAAATTGTTTACTGTTTCATTCAAATGTACACAACATCATACTAATACAATCGCAATAAAATCATACTTGTTTTCAAAGAATTCATACTAACACTATTAAATATTATGTCAGACAATACATATAATCATGTCAGAAAACACTAACACATTTACACAAACTGTTTGTCTACATATTTAAAATATTTTGCATTTTGCGCATGCGTTTGTCTCACTCTGCCTTATTATTATTGTATTTGTGTTCGTGTATTTAGTGACGTAGCTTCGCTTTTTTAATTTTTTTTGACGATTGAAAATTACACAATCGTTGAATGTTGAATCGTTTAGTCTGTTTTATTAATACCAAAAGAGAAGGAAAAAAAATAGTTAGTAGAAACCAATTTTTTTTATTGTATGTTTTAAAAGTCTTAAAAAAAAGTCCTCAGTCGGTTTAAAATTTTGGATTACAAAAAATATTAAATTAATTTGTGATTTTATTAAAATAATGGTGTTCTGTGATTTTAAATGTATTTCTTGTTTTTTTTCTTTTATTTTAATTTAAATAAAGTAAAAAAACTTAACAGTTAGTAAAGTGTGATTGTTTAAATTCACATCGAAAGAAAAAAAAAACACAGAACGAAGAAGAGAGAAAAAATATAAAATATTTCTTCTAAAAAGAAGAAGAAAAAAAATCCATCGAAGACGACGACGGATTTTTTCTACTTCACAAGGTAGAACACAAATACACTTGCAAATTCACATTATATATATATTCACACAAATACAAACAATAAATACAAGAAGAAACAACAAAAGTTGAACAACATGGGTGGATTTTTTGTTTCGTTGTTTTTTATTCTCTATTAAAATACTTTTTTTTTTCTTGTTTTATTAACAAGAAAAAAAAATTAAAAATCAGTGAAAAATGTACGTCGTAAATTAAATTAAATTAATTGTTTTTCTATATAAAAAGAAAGAATCTAATAACCGACAAAAATACAAGAAGAAGAAAAAAATTAGTTACAATATAAAAGAGAGAGAAGAAGAAGAAAAAAGGTTCGTAAAAATGTCTGCTCAGTTTCAAGTGAAAAAAGACAATAAAAATAATGAATTGTTCGTTTTTTTTTTGACCAGCATTAATACAGAACAAAAAAAAAAGTTTAAATAAAATAAAATAAATAAATTTAGATCGTTCCATCTCTTAAATAAATAAATAAATAAATAAATAAATAGGATATCCCCTTTAATCAATTTTATTAAAATAATAAATTTTCTGTTTGTGTGTTCCTCTCAACTTCCTTTTTTTTTATTAAAAAAATAAAAAAAAATTCTAGATGTATGATTTGATTTATTCTTCTTCTTCGTACATTTTTTTTCCAATTCAATATTTTTTTTTTTTGTTTTATTTTTAATTCCATTTCATTTTATTCATATGCATAAGAAAGAGACGGTAAAACATTATTTTTTTATAAGACTGGACAATGACGATGATGTGATGATCATCATGATGGTGGAATAAGTTGAGACTGCCCGTGTGACATTTACAACAACTATTTAAAAAAATTGTGTTCATATTTTAACCGTGCAATTTTTTTTTTTAAACTTCATCACATTTTCTTGTGTTTTTGTTTTTTTTTCCAAATCTTAATTATTGGTTTTTATCATTTTTCTTTTTACCGATTTTTACTGCTGATAAATAGTGATTAATCAAAATTAACAGTAATTTAGTTAAAGTAGATGGATTACAATACAATATTTAAAAAAAACGTGTTAAATTCTGACTTTTGACTTTGAGACTTCCATTATATTTTGTGTGAGAGAGAGACAAAAAATAACAAAAATTTACATCTTCATTTGTTCAGAAATCAGAATTTTGACAATTACTGATTATTTTATTTTATCTGCAAAAAAAAGCAATTATTGTAATTTTTGGTCTTTTTTTTTTCATCCACCCACCTACCTCACACTTCACTTCGTACACTAATTGATTTTTAATCAAACGGAATTTTTTTTTTGTGGAAACAGATCAAAAGATTTCATTTTTATTAATCTCCGGACTAATTTTAATTATTATAATTCTGAATTCTGATTGACTAAAAACTTGTGTGTGTGTGTGTGTGTGTGAGTTTTTTTTTTTTTTTTGAAGGTTAAGCTTCTCTGTGTCTTTTTTTTAATGTTATTTTTGTTTTATTTATTTGTTTTTTTTTTTGTTTTTATTTTTGTTTTTATTTTTACCTATCATTGTCATTGCGTTTATATGTGTGTGTGTGTGCTGCGTGTTTGCATTTTTCATACACAACAACAACAACAATAGCTACTTCTATTTCTTGAAATGAACAACAACAATAAATATTAAGTTTTTTTCAAAGAAAAAAAATAAATAACATTTTTTTTTTTTGTTTTTTCATTATTTATGTTTTTTTTTTACTGTAAAAATTTAAAAAGAAAAGAAAATAAAAAGAAGAAGAAGAAGAAAAAGCAATAAAATTTTGCTGTCTCCTCCCGATTTCTGATGACTATTACACTCTTTATCGAATCTCGTTCTCTCTTTCTCTCTCTCTCACATTCTCTCATAAAATATTTGCATAACAATCCGACGGTTTTTTTTTTTCAAAAAAATAAAAATTCTTTGCATTGATTTTTATATTTTTTTTTGTTGTTGCTGAATTTAAGAGAAAAAACGTGCTAAAAAAAAGTTAATTCTTTTTTTTTGTCTTATTCTGAATTTTGTCTTTTTAACTTTTTTTTTTGTTCTTCCTAAAATTTGATTTATATTTTTTTATTAAATGTCTTTAAACAACAATTCTTGAATGTACAAAAAAAAATGATTCATTAAATTATTAATAAAATTTGAATTCCTTTAGAATCCAAAAAAAACTAAAAACTGAAGAAAAATTCTTCTTGAATAAAAAAAGGAAAAAAATTAAAATAAAAAACGATAAAAAAAAAATGATGATGGATGCAACAGCAACAACAATTCAATTTGGTGATGATATGCCATCAGAATCACGTGATGGTTGGCTACTAGTTAGAATTCATGTGCCTGAATTGAATGTTTATAAATGTTTACAATTTCCTGCTGAACGTTTAATATGGGATGTTAAACATCAAGTATTAGCATCATTACCAAAAGAATTAAAAGAAAGTTTTAATTATGGTTTATTTTGTCCACCATCAAATGGTAAAGCTGGAAAATTTTTAGATGAAGAAAGACGTCTTGGTGATTATCCATTTAACGGACCAGTTGGTTATCTTGAGGTAAATATAAATTAATCATTTGCAACAGCAAATAAAATATTCTAATTTTTCTTTTTTTTTAAACTTTAGCTTAAATACAAAAGACGCGTTTATAAAATGCTTAATTTAGATGAAAGGCAATTAAAAGCATTACATACACGTGCTAATTTAAGACGTTTCATTGATTGTGTTAATGGTGGTTATTTAGAAAAAATAACAAAAATGTGTGCCAAAGGATTAGATCCAAATTTTCATTGTTCTGATACTGGTGAAACACCATTAACACTTGCAACTAGTAATAAAAAAACAAATAAATTATTAATTGCATTAGTTAATGGTGGTGCAATATTAGATTATCGTACTAGAGATGGTACAACTGCATTACATAAAGCTGTTGAACATGATAATCTAGAAGCTGTTACGTATGTATTCCTTTTTATTTTCATTTTATCTTAAGTACATTTTTGCCTATTATTTAATTTATTATTACTTAACAAATAATAACAATAATTACAAGAGAAATATATTTATTTATTTTCTGTTTGTTTGTAAATGTTGTTTATACTGGGTCTTGGTTAATGACACTTTTAACAACAAATTTTTAAACTTTATTTATGTATCGACAAATTACACTTCTTTTTTTTTATTAATTTTATAATTTATAGCAACTGTAAGCAATTAATCTTAGTAATTGTGAGTCTTGGGCTCTAGTAGATATTTCTATTTTAACTTTAGAAAATTAGAAATAGAAAGAAAAATAGGAAAGTCATAGAATAGAAATATATAAGAAAATAGTAAGAAGCCAAATGGTTATTCGGAAACGTTCTGTATGTATTTGTATTACTTATTGTTAGAATTCATATCAACACAATGTTATGTTATCAATACAGAATATAAACCATACAATATTGATTATTATTTGTTTTTACAACAACAAAAATTGATAATAATAATTGAAATAGAAAAAATAATTATAATAATAACGATTTATTATCAACAATTAAAATTAATTGCTGCAATAATCTTACATAAAATAATAATCGTAAAAAAAAAGTATATGAAAATAAAGTAGGGAAAAAGTGAATAGTATTTTCCATTTTTAATAGAAAATAAATGAAAAGCTTTATTATGAAAGTCAATTTTATTGTTGGCATTTTTTGTTTTTTTGTTTCATTCTAAAATTTTTATTCTTATCATTTTCTGTATTTATTTGCTTAGCCAGTTTAATTTTTTAATAGGCGCCCTTTTGTCATCAGACGACACTCTCATGTTAAATACTAATTTAACAATTTTATCTGTCTTTTAACAAAAAACAAAAAACTGATGATTATGATGATTAAAAATAAAAGATAATAAGATATTAAAAGTCAATTGTATGTTTACATGGATGTGGTTGCGAATGTATTCGTGTATTTGTGTGTTTGATGTATGTATGCGGCGTGAATCGTTCACAAAAATTTTTCTAGGATGTCCATAATTTTTTTTTTCTTTATCAAAAAACAAGAAACAACAGCATTTGTTATCAATTTATATATTTTTTTAGGGAGATATGAAATTTTGTAAATTATATTTTTTTTTTGTATCCTTATCATCCTTTTTGTTTTACTTAATCATTTATTATTTTATTAGAATGGCAGGTTTCACCAAAAACTTATAAAAGATAAGATTTTCTTTTGCTTCCTCTTCCTATACATTCAAATATTTTGTTTTCTCTCACTCTCTCTCTCTCTCTCTCTTTGCCTTGTTTTTTTTCATGTATCAGAAAATACTTTCGTTTTGTGGTGAAAATCTTCGCCGCTTTTTGAATGGAAATTCATTTTAGTTAGAACTCAATCAATAAACGGAAATCATTTAGACTTTAGACTAAATAAATAATAATAAAATTGAACGAAAGAATTTATTAATACTGTATTTTTTTCTGGTTATTCATTTTTTACCGAATATTTAAGATAAAAAAGTGTAAAAAAGAGAAAACAGGTGAAAATGAGAAATTCATATGGTAGAAACAAAAACAATGATAACAATGTGTTACCCCTTCGACATTTTGGGTTTTTTTTTCTTTTATTTTGAGATTATTGTGATAATCTAGATTTAAATTCTAGTTTTAATAAAAAATAGAATATTTTATGTTATCTTCTTCATTTATTTATCTGACTTATTTTTTTATGACTTTGACGTCATTGTGATAAGGTTCACACGTTCAATGTCTACAACTTTATTACTTCTCAGTAAAAATTACTTCCAGTGCACTTGAATAATGTGGTCAGAGTGAGAATTTATGCATTCGGTAAAGTAGGTTGAATTTTTCTATAGATTTTTGTTCTTCTATTTAAATTAATTTCAATCAATTTTATGATTATTACTGGTGCGGGCACATTTGAAAGGTTCTTTTTTTAATTTAATATTAACGATGTGATAAATCAGTAAAAAATTTTGTGTTATCCGCAGTAGACAGAAATTTTTTTAGGGAGTGTGAGTCAACTCTTCAAATTGGGAAAAATTCATGTACCCGATCTCTGAAGTTAATTTATCGGTGTCTATTATCCTTCTGCTTTGGGTCAGTGTAAATTATAAGATTTATTATTTTGAATGGAATTCGAACCATTTTTTTTCTTCTATCAATTGGATTTTGATTTCACAATTGGTGGTCGAGGATGTTATTTTTTCTGTCTGATATAAAACCCATGTTTAGACCTCAAATATTTAGTTGATATAAAATTATCAACTGAGAATATAAATTGTATGTTATTTATTTTTATTAATTGATCAACTCTGCGATTATAACGGATTTTAACTTGAATCAATTGTTTTTGTTTAGTTCGTTGAATGTAATTCTAAATTTATAATTTTATTTTCTATTGAAAATGCTTTCGTACACAAATTTTTATTTATAAATTTGAAACGTTTTCTGAATAGAATTTTACCTTTTTTAATAATTCTTGGAAAGTTGACGGAAAGACTTATTTTATTCCATTGTTGGGGTTATATTATTTCCTCTCTTTTTTTGTAAAATGCATTCTTCTAAGAATTCGTTATGTTGATATGACTTTAGTCATAACCTTAAATAAATATTTAAACTTTACTTGCCTTTATTTAAGAAGTCAACAATTTTTTGCTAACTTTTTTTGTAATAATTAAATAGCCAATTTCCTCAGCTATTACCCCGCGAGTCACGCAAAGATCACAAAACCAAAGTTCGTGTTAGTAAAAATCGTGAAATTCTGATTATAAAAGTTTTTTTTGATGTCCTAATAAAAATTCTAATTATAATGAATTTATCTGTTCGTATTAACCGTGTTCTGTATTAACTCTTGAATTTAATTTTAGTTAATTTATTAAATTGGCAACAAAAAAAATGTTTCAATTTTAATTCTAGAGAATTTGCTCTTATTTAAAGTTAATTGATTTAACGTGTGTGTGCGCGCGATCACTAAACAGTAGAAAAATATAACAAAAGTAATTAAATTGTTTATCGGAATATATTCGAATAAAATTATAGACTTAATAACTGTAATTTTTCTTTCTGTTTTAATTTATTTTTTTACTTTAAAGTAAAACAACCGTGAAATCAGAATAACTAAAAAAAAACATTTCCCCGTTTATGGTTTTTTTTTTGTTTTAAGAATTTTTAATAATTTATTAAATAACATTTTTATTTTTTCGTTTTGCTAATAAATTCTGAAGAGAAAGATTATGGTCGTCACATTGAACATGAATTTATGAATCTTTTTTTTGTTATGAGTAATTCACTAGTAAATGTTGTGTCCAATCTCTTCATTTAGATTTAACAGAGATTCCTTATTTATTAAACACAATTGATACATTTTTTTCAATTCCTGATAAATAGTTTATGGATTCTTTTGAAACAACAATTTTTATCAAGAAAATTATTTAACTTTTCAATTTCATTTGATTAAATCGTCTAATTCTTAAGGAGCATAATGTAAGATCAGACCTCAGACTTTTAGTGAAACTATAAGCGTCAGCTTACAGAAAAGTATGCTGCGTATTTAATAAATTAACTGATATGAAATGATATCTCAAGAATAACAATGTTGAGATCACATAATTGTTGCCTTTCTCATATACTTTGCAAACATGACTCTACCTGCTAACGTTTTAATTTATTGAAATCTTAAACCAAATATTTTTGTATATATTTTTTTTTTCGTCTTCTAAAGATCAAATTTTTTATATAAAAAATAAAAAAAAGCATAAATTAATTTTCAATTTCATCCGCAAAAAAATGTTAATGTTTGTTTTTGTTGTTGTTGTTGTTTTTTGTTATTTAATATTTAATATTTATTTTTGTTTTTGTACTTGTAAAAAAAGGTAGAATTACGTTTCATCAAAGTTCTTAGTTTGGAATTTTAGAATATCACTTTATCGTGTTTATTTTTTAGTTTAGGATGTTTAGGATGGGACGGACTTTCAGAATAATTATTATAGGGGCTTAAAAAAAATATGTATAGAAATTATTACATTGTTCATGGTTGTGTGTGTGTATGTGTGTGTGTGTGTATATAAACATGCTGATTAATTTATACAAGGAATCTTTTATGTAACTAAAAGGAATTTTAAAGGGATGATAATATATTGAAATAAAAGGAAGTCTTGTTCTGATAATCTCAAAAAACAAAATTTTGAATCCTATTTTATCTTTATTATATTTTCTTATAAAATAAAAGATTAAAATTTTAATATTGATAAAAAAAATTTTTATTTTATTTTTGTTTAATTTAATTTTTTTTTCTATGAATGAGATAAAAAGAAAAATATTTGTGTATGATATTAGCAAGATTATGAAAAGTCGCTTACTAGAAGAATGTTATTTGTCTTTGAAGAAAATTCGATTGGCTTATCGATCTCTTTAGATTTATCTAATTCCTCTCTAATTAATAATCAATCGTGACCGAAATCAATTGTGCCGAATTGATATCTTACTACAAATTGCCCAGATTTCATTTAAGATTGAATTAATTTGTACCGCAGGATAACAAATAATGTTTCGTTCTTGTTATAAAAACATTTTTTTTAAATTCTGAATATTTTAACCGAGTTCGTTTTCCTTTCTTGTCCTTTCATTTTTTGTTGTTGTTGTTATTTGTTATTTATTATTTAAAAAAAAATGAAATGTCAAAGAAAAGAAAAGGAAATCGTCAAGAAGAATTTATTTCAATATGGTTGAGAAAACAGGTTGCTTTATGTTCTGACTTCTGACACAAACGACCTTGACAATCATGTTCAAAAAGAAATGTCAAAATATATTTTAAGTTGAACGAAAGAATGAAAGTGGAAATATTTTGTTCTTTATAATCACTTTATTTCTCTCTCTCTTCCTCTCACTATGAATTATTCTTTTTTTTTTGTCTCATCTCTCTTTGACTTCGTCATTTCTTCTGTATTTTATTTTCTTATGTTACGGTCATTATTATCCTGCCATATTGGAATTATTTCTCTATTTTTTTTGTTTTTCTGTTTTTTTCGTTAAAGAAAATTTCTAAACAAAAAAACAATAAACTTTTCATCCCTTTCTTTCTAAACCATCTTTTAACGTCTATTAATTTTTCTGCCCACTTATAAAGAAAATAATGACCGGCCTTTTTTTTTGTTGTTGCTGTTTATTTTTGGTTTTGAAAGAATGTTTTTATGTTGTTCATGTTTTAGTTTAAAGATAGATAGATTTTATTATTATGATTATGATTATTGTCCATGCGGTTTAAAAAGAAAGAAACAAATTTAACCAACAACAACAAGAATAAAAATAACTGAAAAAAAAAACAAACAATGAAATGGTATTTCCGGTCCCGATTTCCTCTCTTTTTTTTCTGTTTACTTGCGTTTATTTTATTTTTGTGTTTGTGATTTTTGTTTACACAAAATAATATTTTTTTTTTAGTAGGCCTTGATCCTCGATCTTCTTCTTTCTACTTTTTATACTCTTTCACTTTTTATTTTCTTATCTGTTAGAACTTAAACACAAAAATAAATGTTAATAAATAAATAAATGAAAACAGAACAGAATATGAGAAGGATTTAAGAAATAAGAAGAAAATAAAATCAAAACATTTTTTGTGTGGAATGATATTTTTTTGTATTTTGGATTTTGTAATCTTCTGTATTTTTTTTCTTTCTCTCTTCTCTACCTTCATCAGAATGATTTTTTAATTAATGTATCTTTAATGGATCTTCCCTTTTTTTTTTGTATTTTCTTGTGAAGTTGACCTCCTTCTAGAGACGATAATCGTCGTTACAGAAAATCTAAAATCTTAGAAAATTATGTAAGGAAAAAAAAGGGATACAACATATATTTTTCTAAAGAGTTTTCCTTCGTTTCACAAAATACATTACAAGAGTAAACATAATTTTCAGAATTATTCCGAAGGTTTTCATTTACCGGAGGAAGAAAGGTTAGATTAGAAATTTTCTACTTTTTTATTTTGCAAAAAATTTCCAATTTTCTTTTTATCTAAAATCTTTTCTTTTTTTTTTTTGTTTCTTGTAATTTTCTTAGAAAATTTCAAAATAATCTTTCTACAAAATATTCAAAATTAAAATTCATTAGTTTTAACCTTTATATATTGACCAATAAAAAAAATAAGCTAGTTAGTTTTGTATCAACATTTGAAGATCGTTCAGTTTTAAGAAGACAAAATATGTACAGGCAGGGGACTTCCCTATTCAAGAGAGAATATCTAGTCAAGAGAGAATCTCACTTAAAAAAGAACTCTCACTTTTTTTTCACTCTCTTCATTTTCTCTCTTTGCCTGTGAAGCAGAGAATGCAAGATGAAATTTAATTTAAAAGTTCTTCGACACACGCACCACACACACACAAATAAAGTTGACGCAAGGCGAGAATTTTAATTTTTTTTTGGAATTTCCAGTTCTTCCTGTTTAGAAAAGAATGATTACACATTTTATTTGATTTATTAATGAATATTAATGTGTACGTAATTTTTTCTTATTCTCCTTCGTTTTTGTCTTTGTGTTATGACAACATCGATTTCTTTGAACATAATTATTGCAGAATGACATTTTCGTTTTTTAATTTTGGTTTATTTTAAAATTCACAATATTCACAACTGCTAACGAAATTAAGGCAACCATATGCACACCAGAATTCATACTCTGGTATTTGTTATAGAAAAGATTTCATTAAAAAAAAAGATTGGTTAGGTCAGTTCTTGATTGGTACCACCCCATACATTTAATTAATTTTCTGTAATAAGAAAAATTCATTAAAAATCATTGTTGTTATTGGAATTTATGTCATCTAAGAAAACATTCATTTCATATGTACATATGCAAGCAGTGTCTGGTTTGAAAACATCCTAACATTTGACAATAATGCATTATTTTTGTTTTTAGAATTTTTCTAACGACAATTCAACTTATTAGTATAATTCCACGTTATTAAATATTTTAACTACTTTGTAGGAATTTCGATTTATCAAAATTAAAAATGCGGAAAAACAAAAGAGTGAAAGAGTTAGGTTGGGGAGGGTGGGGGTAGAGACAACAGCACAAATTATTGTAGTTATGTTTTTGTTTTTTTTTTTTTTTAGTAAATAAAAATAGGCAACAAAAAAAAATTACATAAAACCAATATTGAAACAGGTTTTTTTATTTTTGTGTATATTTTATTTAGTTAGCTTTTTTTTCTTTTTTGTTTTTTTGTGTTTAATTCCAGGTGGTTATGTTTGCGAAACCGTTGTTGTCGTCGTCTTTCTATTTTTTTCTTCTTCTTCTTATTTCTTTCTTCTATTTTCCAATAATAAAATTAAAAACGTATAAAAATGTTTAATAATAATAATAAAGTAAAGTTAAGTAAAGTAAAGTAAAATATAAAAGACATAAAATGAATTAAATAAATAAATCAATAAATATTATTTTATTATATAGTTTAGCTCTCTCTATCTCTTTCTTTCTTTCTTTCTTTCTCTGTTCGATTTTTTCGTCTCTCACATTCACTTAGTTTTTTTTTTGAATATTTTTGAAGTTGAAAACATTTTTCCTCTAATTTTTTTGTTTTTCTGTAAAAGAATTCTTTATTTTAGTAATTTGTTGTCGTTGTTTTTGGTATTAATCTATATTTTTTTTTCTATTGAAATTTTGTTTCGAATGAATCAATAATTCTTAAGTGATAAGTTCTTTTTTGTTGTTGTTGTGACTTCTTGGAATATATTTAGAGGATTAGTGAAGTAATTGCTAAAGATTTGACTATTTTTTTTTGTTTGGTTTTTGGTTTTGGTGTTTGTGAATAAGGGGGAGAAAGTGAAAAATCAATTTCAATGGAAATTACATTTGTGATTTTTTTTTTACTTGTAAGAGGAAACATTTTTTTTTTGTCAATATTTGAATATTTTTTTTTATCAGAATCATTTTTCTTTTTATCTTTGATGGAAAAAAAATAATTTGAGGTTTGAAAATATTTTTCTGTCGTTCTTATAACAATAACAACAACAATTTAACCTTTAACTTAAAAATAAGAAAAAACAAACAATTAAAAAAATATATTTTTCCGATCTGTTGAAATTCATCATTTTGGGTTTTTATTTTTTAAAAATAATTAATTAAAAGTGCACGTTTTTAAGCCAGTCGATTTTGTTGTTGTTGTTCTATTTGTTTTGTTTTTTCTTAGAAGAATTGTTTGTAAGTTTTTAATTAAAATTAAAATAAATTTGAAATTACTTATTTTCTAATAAACGGAAACAGTAGAAATTGTCGTTTTAAATAAATAACACAAGCTTTAATTTATGAAAAAATCCTAAAGGTTCTTCAATTCTCAATTGAAAGAGAAAATTAAATAAAAAAAAAGAAAAACGATGAACAAAAAAAAAAAAACAAAAAATAATTGAAAATTGGAGGAAACAAGAAAATTTCCATCAATTTTCTTGAACAAAAAAAAACAGAATGAAATTCTTTATAAATCAACATAAAAATAATAATCAACAACGACGTTGATGAAGATAATAATAATAATAATAATAATAATAATAATAATAATAACAACAACAACAATGAAGAAGCATAATCAATAATCATTCCAAGTCAAGTCACAATTTTTCCTTTTTAAAAATATAATTATTTGTCATCAAATAAAATCATCTCAAGAAAAATAAACAATTAAACAACAAAATCTATCAATGTTTGCAAACATAAATTTTGTTGTTGTTGTTTTTTTATTTAGAATAATTAGAAAAACATTATTCCAATTTTTTAATAACGAATAAGGAAAATTGTGAAATTCGAATTTTCTTTTTCGATATTTTTAATTTCATCAAAATTGATGATCAAGTTCGGATGATCCTCTAAATGCAACAAATTTAGGAAAAGCTTAGTTTAGTTGTGAATTTTTAAGATTAGATTTTATTTTAAGTAAAGAGAAAGAAAAAAAAAATTGGAATTTTCGTGAAGTTTAAAAATGTTTTAGAACGTGAAAGTTTGGTAATCGATAAAACTAACTTGCACAATTTTTGTTACACAATTGTAACCAATATTTCTGTTCGAACGTAAATTCTATTTTTTTTTTATTCTAAATTTTATTTAAAATTAAACCCGGGGGCAGACGAAGGATTTCGCTTTAATTAAAATTGCATTGAGTCCGTTAACAATTAAAAAGAGGTAAAAAATAAATGTGACAGGGAAACAGAGTAACAAAATAATTTCGGTTTTAATAGAATCTGATCAATTTTAATTTTAAATGATTTTGCCCTTCTCGTAATTGACAGTAAATTTGAGTTTAATCATATTTTTGTTCTTTACTAATTTCTTTTAATTATATTTTTCAGCACACTTCTAGAATTAGGTGGTTCACCAAATTATCGTGACGGTAAAGGTTTAACGCCACTTTATTTATCAATGACAAAACGATGTGATCCAAAAATATGCGATAGTTTATTACATGATCATGCAACAATTGGTACAAAAGATACACAAGGATGGCAGGAAGTACATCAGGTAAAGATTATTTGTTATTTTTTTATTTCTTTTATTTTAGAAATTAAATTTGGGGAATATTTTAATTTTCTTCTTTATTTTCGGTTTTTTTTCTTTCTCTCTCTCCTCTGTCTTTTTCTCTCTGTAATTTTTACTTATTTTAGTTATTTAGATTTTATTTTAGAGATTTTTTTAGATTGATGATTTCTGATCAAGTAAAAAAAGAAAAATATTTGAAATTTAATTCACAGTTTTTTTGTTGTAAATTCTTGGTAAAGATTAAAACTGAAATCGAGATTTTTGAAATATGATAAAAATATTGTACTATGCGCCGATCAGAGTGTGCTTTGGCTTTGTCGTTAATAACGAACTTCATTTGTTATTATTTTGTTGATGAAACTTTTTCAGAAAACAACAAAAATAAAAAAAAACCTGTCCGTGTTACCTTTTTTTATGAAACAATTCAATAAAACAAGACTTTTACATTATTTTTTCTCTAACACATAATGTCGGTTTTGTTTATAAAATTTCTTTTGTTTTTTGTTCTATATTAATTTGCCCTATTTTCCAATTATATACTTAAAGCCTCTATTAAAAAACTCGCAACACAAAACAAGAAAAAATGGGTAAAAATTACAAGACAAATTTGAAAATGCTTTATATAAAAAAAACTAAAAACAAAAATACACGAACAAAAATTGTCTGTGAATTTAGGGGAAAAAATTTTGACAACAACAACAAAATATAAAATCAAACCGAAACTATTACTAACAACAACAACAATAATAACAAAAACAAAATAGAAACAAGGTCGCTTTAATAATACATAATCGTAATGATAAAATTTGTAATAAAAAATTATTAGTAAATAGGAAAAAAGTATAAATATTTTCCTTACTCTGGTGTTGTGTTGTTGTTGTGTTATGCCAAAAGTCTAGTGTATTGTATATATGAGTGGTGGAAATGGGTGCAAATGTACGAGTGTTTATGTGTGTGTGTTTATGTTATGTTATGTATTTGAATGTAAGGAGTGGTGTAGAGTGGGGTGAAATAGAGAAAATACTTTTTTTTTTGTAGAAAATATAGATTTTTATTAGAAAAGGTTGGATGGAATTTTGGGTATTTATTTATTACAATTATTATTATTATTATTATTATAATGTTTGTTAAACACAATAACAATACAAAACAATATACTACAGAAAACTATGATTATGTTGAACCAGATAAATAAATTGAATTAAATAGAATATTTATGTTTACATTATAATATTTTTATTCATTTTTATCTCATGTTTATATTTATTTTTTTTCGTCCTCTGTCTTGTTTCTCTCTTTCTCTTGACTTTATTTTTGTTTCTTTTTCTTTTTTTTTTGTTTACATTTTTTGTATTTTGATTTTAATCAAATTTCTCACTTCGCCCGTCTCGTTCTCTCCCTCTCGTATCTGTTCGGTAGGTATGCAAAATTTTTATTCAAACAATAATTATTATTTTTTTTTATCGTTCATTGGTTTGTTTTTGTTCTCTTTATGTGTGTTACTTGATTTTATAAAAATGATAAGAGGAAAATCACGTTTAGTAACAATCAAAATTCAATAAAAAAATCTTGTCTCTTTTTATAATCGGAATGTATCAAATCTAAATAAATAAATTTTCTAGTTGTAGGTACCCCCGATTAAATATTATTTAATTTATACAGTTTTTTTTGTTTTGTACTTGTTACAACTAATACAAAGAGTCATACACAATTTTTGATAATAGATTATTTCCATTTATCAATTTTTTTTTTCTTTTTTTGTGCGACGATTCCAAAATTTTCATTGAATAAAAATCAAAAAATGAATAAAAACAACAAGCACACTTTTTTTTTCTTTGTTTTAATTATGTAATTAAAATTTTTATCTTCAATTTTAATTTACGCTTTCTATTTTTTTTTTTCTTGTTAAGTTTTATTTTGTTTTTGTTTTTTATTTTTAAATATTGAAATCTCTTATTGAACTGAACAGAAGGTTAATAAATCATAATTTGACTAGGAGCTTTATTTTTTTTATTGTTGTTGTTTCTCTATTTTTATTTTTTTATTTTATCGCAATTTTAATTACATAAGCAATTACACATTCCATTAAGTATCCATTTTACCTGTATTTATGTATTTACGTCAGAGAACAATAAAAATAAAAAAATAAGTAAATAATAAAAATATTTATTTGTGGAATTTTGAACGCAATTTGTTTCTTCTTCTTTGTTCTTTTTTTTTTTTGATATATTTCGATTTATTTAGACAACAATAAAATGGAAGTTTTATTTTCAAATTTGATTAAAAAATGATGATAAGAAGAGAGAAGAGAGAAATGTAAAAAAAAAAAAGAATTGTATTTTATTTTGTACTGAAAAAAAAAAAATTGATTTTTGTCAAAAAAAAGAAAAAAGAAAGATTTATTTTATTATTATTATTTAATCCACGGAAAAGTTCAAAAGTTTCTTTTTTTTTTATTTTCTATTTTCTTGCGCGCTTAGGAGATTTTATATTTCAATTTTTAAGTTATTTTTTTATTTTTACATCAAAAGAAAGAAGAAAAAGAAAAAGAATTCTTAAAGAGCGGATTTAAAAAAAAAGAAATTCATTTTTTTTTATTGAAATTTTTATTAAAAGTTTTTTTTCTTCTTTTTTTAAAAAAAGAATTTAAAGGAATTATTTATCAATAAATATTGGAATGAGGGGAAACAGATACAGATTTTTTTTTAAGTGTGAAAATCATGAGATTATTTTTTTTATTGAATAATAAAAATCATTTTGATGACATTGTATTTTTTTTTTTGGATCGGTTCTCCGAATAAATCTAATTTTATTGTTATTGAGTAAATTAATTTACAAAATCAATTTAAATTTGTTAATTTTTACTGTGAAAAAGATTCAAATATGACTAATGGTTGTGAATTCTACCGCAATATTAACCGTCTAGTTAATTAATAAAAACAAATGAGAGAATTTACTGTGTTGTGAATGGTGAATGACAAAAAGAGAGAATAGAAATTAATTTAAAGTTCTGTTAAGAATATTTTGTAGAATCCCAAGTTTTTTTATGTCATCATCTGGATATTATTTTCACCAATCACTGAGAAACTAGGGAGCAATTTAGTACACTCGATTTTTAGTTATTAGAAATAAAGAGAATGGGAAAGATTTTGTGGATACTATTTTGGAATTCTTTAGGGAGATTAGATTGGGTTTTAGTGAAACTGTCTGCGTGTGACAAACACTTAAAACTTTTTAAAATGATTTTCTTTTAACAAAATTATGATTTTTCCCCGAATTTAAAATCTAATGAAATTGTTTTGCTAAATTTTTTTTTTCAATCCCAATTATTTTCTTTAAATGAATTTTCATAAAAAATATTTCTCGTTCATGGTTTTTTTTTTCTTCTTTTGTTGTTACTAACTCAATCAATATTGAAGTGATTTCAGTTTATCAGTTGACACAACTAACTAATTTTTTTTCTTTAATTTTAATTGATTCAAGAACTTAATTTTTGATCATCGTTTTTATTTTTTTTTTTTAAAGAAAAACAACTTTTGACGTAACAATCGACTATTGTTCAATTTGTAAGCCGCATGCGGATAACGCTAATTTTTTTAAAGTTTTAAAAAAAGAAGAAATAATTTTTGAATGAATCATTTTATTCGAAGAGACAAATATTTAATGCAAGAATTTTTGTACAGAATGAATTTAATTTCAGTGAAATAAAAGAATAAAAATTTTAACCAGAAAATATGTAAATAAATTATTATTTATTGTGAATGGGGCCCGACCCACAAAAATTAATTCATAATTCACAATAATTATTTATTTTTATTTTTTTTTGATTGACACTTTTGTACTTTTACCCATTTTTATTTTGTTGTAATTTTCTGTTGTTGTTGTTGTTATTATTTTTTCTGTACTGATTGATGTCAACTTTTTTTTTTCGCCCCGTATATTTTTACTAAAGTTAATCAATTTTTTTGTTTTTTATTTCACTTGGTTCTCATTTTTGGTTCATTTATACTTTTCTTATCGCACTTTTCTTTAACGTTCTTTCTATAAAGAAAATAAATAAAAAAAGAAAGAACTTACTTATCGTTGGTTAAACAAATTATATTGTCGTGATTCCGTGAAATCAGAAACTAGCAACATGAAATTGTTGTTGTTTGTATTGTTGTGTGTTTTTGTTTCGTTACTTACAACTTATATTTCTCCTCCTTTTTATGTTAAATTTTCTGAAGTAAGAAAAGCTTTTGTTCAATTCAAATAATAGAAATAATTTACTGAATTTTGATTCTTATTTATTCAAAATGTTGGTTCTAGAAAATTAATGAAAGACAAAAGAAAACATGGAAACTTCTTAAAGGAGCAAAAAAAAATTAGAATTTGTTTCTCTTTCTTTTCAGCCTTTCAGGTCTTCATGTTGTCTCTTTTTTATATTAAAATTTTAAATGGTCGGCTTTTATTAAGCTTAGCTGAGAAAAAATTTTTTTTTTTGTATTTAATATTTATAGATCTCCGTATGAAGGTCGTGTTGTATCGACACGGTAATATTTTAAAGATTTAGGTAATTCTTCTGTTCTTTTTTTTTTCGTTGTTGGTTTTTAAAAAATAATGATAACTTTAAGTGAAGGCGTGCTATTCCACCACAGTATATGCACACTCATGGAAAATGATTTGTGTAAAATTTATATTTAACATAAAATCTAAAATTAATGGCGTAAAAATTATCGAATAACACAAATTATTTTACTGCGAATAATATTACGCACATACAATCTTATTGTTTCCTTCAATTATAGGTTCAAATATTTTTTTGGTAGCAGAGTTTTTTTTTTACAATCACCCAGAAACAAAAGATGTTAACAATTGTCATTCTATTTAGTTACTAGTTACAAATCAACTCTATTGTTGTTGTTAGATTTTGTTGTTGCTGTATTTTGTAAATCATAATTTCAAATAATTTCATATTCAGTCATTTCTAAAAAAAAAATGCATTAATTTGCAATGATACAATGAGTAATGGGAAGAAGTGTGGAGGGGCGACGGATTATATTCGTCATTTTTAAATACCCAATTTCTTGAAGGTGAACATGAAGAAGTAAGCAGTTTTTTTTGTGTATTTTTGTTAATCGGTTTTATTTTAAATTTTTATTCAATTACAATTTTTTTTTTTTTTATAATTTCAACACAAAATTTTTCAAGTGTGCATCGCTAATTCTTTTTTTTTTTTTTCAAAACTTAAAATTTATTTAAAATATAAAAATATGACAAAATTAATACGTTTGAATTAATTTCACTTGAATTATATGAATAGCCGGTTTTTTTTTTGTTTGGTTTGTTTTTAGTCGGTTGTTTAATTGGTACAAATAAACCGAAAAAAAAAATTTAAACCAAACACAAAAAAAAAGAGATGATAATATTAATCGGTTTCAATTTCACTTTGGTTTCATTTTTACAAAAGGATAAAATACACACAAAAAAAAACACCAAAATTAATTCATTCATTTAATCGTCTCTTGTTTTTTTTTTGTTTGTTGTTTTGTTTAATTTTTTTTTACTTAAAAATTACATAAAAATAAAAATTCAATTTAATCCGATAAAATATTTAAAGTTTTTGTTCCTATTTTTAAAACTAAGAAATTTTTTTTGAAATTTATAAAAGTAACGTCAATTTAAAATGAGTTTTTTTTTTGTTGTTTGTAACGATTCTTTCACATTTCTTGTAATTTGACTCAATTTTCGGGGCAAATTATTCTTAAATTATCCTTTCATCCTCTTTATTTTTTGTTTTTTCTTTTTTCAAATTAATTATTCATTTAGGATCATCAATATTTTGATATTTTTCTCTATTTGTGGAAAAATAAAAATTTATAAATCCCCAGCAACCACTAAATAAAAGAAAAAAAGAGGAATTATCTCTATTCAAGTACATAATTGTTGTTGTTCAAAGGTAAAAAGAGAAAAGCAACAAAACAAAAAAAAAGTTGTGTTGTTTTATCAAAATAAAAAAAAACGATTCTTGAAAAACCAACTTTAAAGTTTTAATGAAATGAAAGAGAGAGAGAGAAAAAACATTCTTTTTTTGTTTCCATAATCTTATGTCGGGGTTATCAAATTTTATTATTTATTTTTTTCTCTCTCGATTATGCGAATAGATTTTGTTTTGTTTTTTTTTTTTTTTTTTTCATTGAAATTTGAAGAAAGAATAAAAAATGTGTCTCGTGTTTTCATAAGGAAGTTTTTTTTATTTTTGGTGTTTTTCAAGTGGGTGTAGACACTGTCGTTTGTCGTGACCACCTAACGTTTATTTTTTTTTCTTTTTTACCGTTTTTTTTTTATTAATCAAAATTAGATTGATGATTTTGTGATTTATGATTTTGATAGGAGGATTTTTTGTTGTTAATTTTCATCATTTTTAGAAAGAGTTTCGTTTAAGTTTTCTTTAAGAAATTTTGTTTAAGTTTTCTTTGGGAAAACAAAACCTTTTTACTCCGCCGTCATTTTTGTCGACACAAGTATCAGTATCAGTAAAGGACTTCGGGCACTTTTTGGTTTGGTCGTCACAAAATATTTTATTTCATTTTGTCTTTTATCAAACCACATGAATCTCTTTAAAACCTTTTGATAGATTTCTATAATCTAATCAATGAATTACAATTCCCCAACAACAACAATAATAATAACAACAAATACGGTTTCAATTCACACGTTTTATTATCAGTTGTTTTGTTTTCCCCTTTCTACAAATATACTTTTGATTGCAAAGAGAAGAAAAGAGGAAAGGAGAGAAGTAGGAGGAGAAATAGAAAATAGTATTTTACTGTAGAATCCATTTTGTTTTTTTTTCTTGTTTAAAAATTAAATTAATCCTTTTCCCTTGGGGGGGGCTACAGAAAGAGAAAACAGAGAGAGAGGAAAAGGAAAGAATCTCTTATTTTCTCAATTTTTAAAACCAAATAAAAAACAACAAGAATTAATAAAAATTTATGCAGGCATGTCGTAATGGTCTCGTACAACATTTGGAACAATTACTACTCTACGGTGCCGATATGGATGCCAGAAATGCTTCCGGTAATACACCATTGCATGTATGTGCTGTTAACAATCAAGAAGCTTGTGCCAAAATGCTTTTATTTCGTGGTGCCCAATGTGGTGCACATAATTTTGCAAATCAAACAGCTTATCAGGTAATAAATAAAGATAAATTAAATAATAATAATAATTTTTTATTGAATTTTAAAAAAACTTACCAAAAAAAAGGAAACAAAAAAACACAAAACACACAAAAATGTTTTTGAGTTGATGAAAATTTAATTTCTCTCCATTCTACTGGGGGTTTTTTTTTGGTTCACTTCCTTTTTTTTTGTTTATTATTATTTATTATATTATTTATTTGTTGTAATTCTTTTTTCTTTTCCTTTTTTTTTTTCGGTGTATACAAGTTGAATCTTTTTAAAATTGTTATTCTCCCCATCCCTCTTGTGATCTTTGAATGCTCTTAATTTTTTTTTTCTTTGTTTCAAATTTTTTTTTTTGTAATTTTTTACGTGATAATCTTTGGAAGTGCCTCTAGAATCCAGTAAAAAGTTCTAATATTAAGAAATGGATTATTAAGAGACACACCAAGGATTAACTCGTTTGTTAGAATTTTTGTCTTACTTTTTTTTTTACTTCAAGTTTATTTAAAGTAAATTTGGTTTTCTTCAAAATTCTGATTGGGATGATCATCATTTTGTTTGTATTTTGATTTTGTTATGAAACAACAACAATTTGTCTGTTTTCAGAAATTTTCTCATTTTTATCTTTTGTGTTATGACGCGGGGGTGTTACAAGAGCAATCTGTTTAAAAATTATGAAAACGTGTGACAATTGCCACTTGAAAAATCAATACAGAATCAAATTGATTTATCTTCTGTCTCCTCCCATCCCCCATCCATCAGACATTTTTCCTTTAGACATTTTACATTAAAGAAAAAACTAAACGTGTGTTGTACGTTCTTTTTCTTCTTCGTCTTCGAATTAAAGAGTTTCAACTTGTTATCAAACGAATATTTTATTATTTTTTTTTTGTATTCTTGTAGATTTATTTTAGTTTAATCTTGGGTTTACTTTATTTTTCTTCATTTTTTTTTTTTTGGTAGAAAAGAACAAACATTTATAATTTCTGTTCTTCTTCTTCTTCTTCTTTCTTTATAAACAAATACAAATATTTAATAATTGTTTTATTTTCTTTCTTTTTTTTTTTTTAATTAAATTATTTATTAGGTTGCGGTTATTGCTGGTAACTTAGAACTTGCCGAAATAATAAGAAATTATAAGCCTGATGATGTTGGTGAGTTAGTCTTTTTTTTCTTCTGTTTGTTTGTTTATTTTTGTTTATTTTTAATTAATAAAAAAAAATTATTCTGTGAAAATTTGTTAGAAAAAAAAAATCTCATTAAAAACGAAAGCATTTTTTTTTATGTAAAGATGGAAATAATTGATTGGTGTTTTTATTTTCAATTCAATTGAATTGTTCTTCATGTCACAAAAGAGAAGAAAATTGAAAAACTTCTGAATTGAATAAAAGGAGAGAATTCAATTAATAAAAAAAAAAAAAAGAAAAAGTAAAAAAAAAAAATAAATAAAATGCGTACAAAATATAATTCTGTGTTGATAAAAAATGATTTATGTGTCTAGACTTTAGACTATTTTTTTTTCACTGAAACAGAAAAGCCAAAATAAAAGAAGGTCCTCTTTGTTTGTTGTGTGGCTGATTTGTATTTATTGTTGGTGGTTAAATCACTTTAAAAAAAGAAATACAACAATAACAAACATATGCCTCGCTCTCTCTCTCTCACTACAATCTTCTAAATTAATAAAAAAAATTATTTATTTTTTGACGGTCAAATACGATTAAAACGCTTCACATTCATTAATAACAGCAACAACAAAATAATAAATGTGCTAATTTAATAAACTCTCTAAATACAATTAAATTAACAAAAAAAAAACTTTAAAAATAATTTAACACAATTTACAATTTAATTTTGTATGTGTCTGTTTGTCTGTCTGTCGTTTATGAGGATGAATAAAAATAAATTAAAGAAAAGTGTCGCAAAATAATCAACTAATAATTTAGCGTTTGCTTTTTATTATTATTGTTGTTGTTGTTATTGTTGCTGTTGTTAAAGTTCTATTTTATGTTGTTGTAAAAAAAATGAAAATATATCAAAATTTGAAATGATTTGCGCGCGAATATTTCGTGTTTTTTTCGTTTTTTTCTTACATTTTTTTTTTCAACACAGACGAAATTAATAAATGATTTTTTAAAAAAAAGTGAGAGAAAGAGAAATGATTTACGACAACGAATGAATAAAGAAAAAAAACTGAATTTCTGTAAAGTCATTCACTTCATCGTTTTATACTTTTTATGTGTTATAAATTTGAGGGTCGTCACGCCGAGGGTGGTGTTGATAATTATGATGATGATGATGAGTGAGAAAATAAAAAAAAACGAAATCAAAATCTAAATCTATGCAATAATAAAAAACGGAAATTAAAAGAGATTTCTTCTTTTTTCTCTCTCACTCTCATCTGAAATTCAATCAAAAACTATTTCCGTCTTTACATACAATTTCATCATAATTCTTAAATTCATCATAATTCATAAATTCATACATATAGAAAAAATGTAGAAGTGAAGAAATTGTGGAAGACATAAGGGTTGTGTTTATCAAAATCTAATTAACATGAAATAAATCATTTATTTTATTTTTTTTGTTGATTTGATATTTTTTAAACTCTTCCCGGTCTTTGGCTTTAAAAATCATTTTATCAAATTTTATTTATATAAATATTTCATGTAACTTTCAGTGTGAATAAAAAGGGGAACTCCATTTGACTGTTTTTTTTCTGTTTCTGTCAATTTGTTTTGGGTGAAATCATTTGAACTAAATTTGTTTTTGATGGAAAATCTGCATTTAATAATGTCATTAATTTTAACATTTTCACGAGAAGAAAATTTACTAAATCGAAAATTCTTCAAAAAAAGAAACAAATGAATAAAAAATTTGACACTAATAAATGTTCAATTTAGTTCAAATGTTGCCCGCTGTACAGAAACAAAAAAAAGAATAAAAGTGGAGACTTTCTTTTTATCCATTAATGAACAATAAAAAATCATTTCTCGCCTGTTGATGTGTTTTTTTTTTCTTTCTGTTTATTATTTTTTTTTTTTGTTTTTTTTCTTATTTTTTTTTTTAATTAATCAAATTCCTCCTAATATCATTTGAATGTTTTCCATCATTTTCATTTGTTTGTTATGAAAGAAAATAAAAAAAAAACCAATTAAATTAAATTAAAAATGAAAATTTTCTTTTTTTTTTTTTGAATTTGTTGAAAGAAAAAATAAAACTTTTAGAATTTTTCTTAGTGAGCATTTTTGAAAAGATCGTGTAAGAGCTTTTTTGTATTTTTTTTAAAACTTTTCTTCTTTTTTTTTTGGAATAATTAAATTTTTACTTTTTTTTTTTATTAAAAAACACAAAATTCTTTTGGACGCCAAATTTTTTCTTATTTTAAGTTTTCTTAATTTTATTTTTATGTTCCTTTTATTATTTTCTTTCTCTAATTTTCTCTTTTTTGTTGTTATTTTCTTTCTACATTTTTTTTTTCTGTTTTGTTTGGAACAAGAAAAAAAAATAACAATAAAAGAAAAATATTCTTGATGCAATAAAACTCAAAAAAACGAGGAGAAGGTCATCAGCAGGATTGAAAAACAAAATTAAAAAATTCAAAAATTAAAAAAAAAACAAAAAAAAATAATAAAATGAAAGAAAACAAAAAAAAAAGCCAAAAAACAAAAAAACAAAAATAAATTTTCCGTTCGCAGTCCCTTTTCGAGGTCCTCCTAGATATAATCTTCGACGTCGCTCTGGACTTGGTTGGGGTATTACATCATTAAATTTAAATGATAATCCCCCATCACCATGTCCATCTGAGCATCCATTTAGTTCTGCCAGTTCCAGTCTATCAGAAGGTTCCTCTAGTCATCGTAGTCATGAAGATGACATCAGTCTTGTTACAGGTATAAAAACAAACATTAAAAAAACAAAAAACATGGATTTAGAAAAAAACTAAAACTAAAACTAAATGAAAAAAAATATGTAAAAAAATTCGAAAGGGAAATCATCCGCCCACCAAAAAATCAAACAAATAAAAGAAACGTGCACACAACATAATAAATTATTAATTGTGTCTTTTTTTGAGTCGCGCAACGTTCGTCAAATTCTCATTTCATTTTTAACTTTTTTTTATTTCTTCTTCTTCTTTTCTTTATGTTTCTTTTTTATTTTTTATTTTTTATTTATTTATTTATTATTTATTATTTTCTAACTAAATTCCACTGACAAAAAACAACAACAAAAATACCTAACTACTGTAATTGTTGTGTACGCTGCTTTTTAATATTCTTTTTTTTATATATACTAAATATGGATTGTTTAGAGAAATGATGATGATGATGATGATGATTTTATTTCTTTGTTATTTTTGATCTTTTAGACTTAAAAAGAAATAAATAAAAAAAAATTTGTCATACGACGACAACAACACCGACGCAAAAAATGACAATTTCTTCTTTTCTAAATTCCTTTATTTTTTATTATTTGTGATTATTGAAAAAAACGCGCTTCATTTATAAAAAAAAATTATTAACCCCTTCAGGTATTTGCTATTTTTTTTTTCTCTTCTAACTTTTTTTTTTTTTTTTACGATTTGAATCGAGTTGCATTTTTGAAAATGTTACAGTCGCGCGTCATACAAAGTCCGTAGCCAGACAATATTTTTTTAAATATAAAACTGAAAGGGTTAAAAATTTATTATTGTAGAATTCTTCTCTGAACTTCTGTTTCTAACTTTTGTTATTAAAAACTGAAAAATAAAAGAATTTTTCTTACTGTTTTTTTTTTGCATGAATTTGCAAGGTTAACGCAAAAATAATTAAATATTTTTCATAATTTTTGTTTTTTTTTTTATAAATATTTTTATAATTTTTTCTGTTTTTTTGCTGGTTTCCCCCCACCCCTCATCAACCATCCATCCTTAATTGTTAACTCAGCCGTTTCTATTAAAATGTTCTGTTTTCTTTTTTTTTAAACAAAAAAAAAAATTTTTGTTAATGAAATTAGATTTAATTTTTTTGTTTGTCTTGCAGAAAAAAAGAAAATTAACAAAATTAAAAAATAAACCAAAACCAAAAGAAAAAAAAATTTATCTACTATTTTTTTTATAAAAGCCATGAAATTTAGTCGTTTATTTAAAAATGCCTACCAATGTTGCCCGTGTTTATTTTGTAAATTAATTTGTTTCTATTTAAAACACTTTTTTTTTTGATCTACGATTGGTTGAAATGGATTGGCGTAAATTGGAACAACAACAACAAAACGACAAAGAAAATTGATTTTATGATTATATGAAAGGGTCAATACAATTATTATTATTATTATAATTGTATTTTTTTTGTTCATTTATTTGCAATTGTTCTAATTTTTCAAGAAAGAAACAAACACAACCCAACTCAATTGATGAAAAGAGTACAATCGTTTTGCGTCCATTAATTAAAAATAAAGTTCAGTTAATTCTGATTTGACAAGAACAACAACAACAACAAAAATCAATGAATGAAAGAATAAAAAAAATCCCATTGAATTTGATTTATTGATGAAATGAAAAGAGAAAAAAAAATGAATAAAAAAATTTGAAGAATGGAAAATTGTAAATATTGATTATTATTTAGGTAAACTGAATTTATTAAAATAAATGAAAAGCAGAAGACAATTGTTTTCTTTTATATAGACTTTTTTTTATTGAAAGGAAGGAAAATCAATAAAGTTTCAAATCAAACAATTTTCTCTTCTGTTATTAGAATTTTTTTTTATTCTTTTTCATTTTTCATTTTCATTTGTTTTTTGCAATATTTTCAATTTAATTCATTTTTCAAATTAAAAGAATTATTTTTCATTACAAAGAATTATTTCGTTTCCTCTTTTTATTTATTTGTGAATTTAGAACGCGAGATTAAAATTTTTTTTTATTAGAAACACAAATGAAAGGATTTTGTTTTTGTTGAAACTTTTTTTGGACGCGGGAATAAAGTAAAATAAAATTAATTTTTTTTTGTCCGTTTATTTTTTCTTTTTTTTAATAATTTAATTTTAAAATTTTGAATTTACGTGAAAATAACAAATTTTTTTTGTGTTTAATTAATTGTGACAGAATATATGAAAAGGATCAAAAATATACCAACAACAACATCAAAACGACAAAAAGAAAAAAAAAATAGAATAAATTATACCTTCGAAATTTTGAGACAGAAAAAAATTATTATTTAGTCAATGCAAAATCATTAAAGATAGAGAGGAGAGATAATTCATCTTAAAATTCTGTAAGAAAATAACACCTTTTTAGAAGATTCGAAATCTGGAATCTATTGGCGGGAAGAAAATAAGAAACTCTGAAAAGAGAAAATGAGGAAGTCTAATTTTGGAAAATGGAGAGAAAAGAAGAAACTCAAACATTTTAGCACTGGGCGCATCTTTTTATTGGAACAAAATTCACTTCCTGAAACAACAACAAAATTTATTCTGTTTTCTGTAATCTAAATTTAAAAATTTGCAAATAAAATCAAATCATTCATTCGGCCTTGAGGCAAAAATAGAAGAAATTCCAGTAATGTTGAAATTCAAAAAGAAAATTGAACAAATAAAAAGGGGTCATAATTACCCAAAGATAAAATCAAAACATTTTTGTCAACATTTTTAACCACTTCAGATATTTTTAATCGAAAAAAAAAACAAAATGCCCATTTTTTTAAAGAATTTCTTTTGAATTTGCCCCATTTTCTAAGTAAAAAATTTTTTTTTTTTGTTGTCTCTTTTTATTTATAAAAAACAAAACAAAATATGATTAAAAACGTAAAAAAAATTATATTATTTATCGGATTTTTATTAAATCTTAAATAATTGAATATTTTAATCGGTTAAATTTATCATAATTAATTTTAGTGAAAAATTTGATAATATTTTTCTATCAGCGTTTGTCTATTTTTGTGTGTTTGTATGTGTGTGTGCGTCATTTTCGTTTCAAGCCAAATCTAATAAATTTAATTGGGGTCATTAAAAGAGAAAGATTGGATACACGAGGGGTTGCTTAACAAAAATAATACGTTTTTTGTTTTCTGTTATTTGGGAACAAAAGATAAAAATTTTTTTTGTCAAATTTTAAAGTGAAGGATTATTTTTTTTTCTTTTGGTTTTTTTAAATAAAAAAAACTTAATAATAATAATTAATAAAGATAAGATAAATATTTTTATGAAATCTTAAAATCATAAAAAAAATATCAATCAACGTTAAATGTTACTTAATCGTACTCTTCTTCTTCTTTTTCTTAATTTTTGTTTTTTTTTTTTTTTTACTCTTTTTATTTCTTGATTTGATTTTTTTTCTTTCCTGTATTCTAATTTGTTCTCTTTATTTATTTTTTTTTTTTTAGATAAAAGTCTTGGTGATAGAAGTGACATAATAAGTGATTCATCTGGTGTTGGTACAAATTCAGATAGTGCTGTATGTTCAATTGATCATGTTAGTACAACAGTTGTATGTACAGAATTATATAATCCAAATATAACTGGACATCTATATATAAAACCTGGTGATTTAATTGATATTGTTAGTTCAACTGATTGTGGTTTTTTAGAAGGTTATATACGTGGTACAAATCGTTGTGGTTTTTTTCCTGTTAATTGTGTACAAGAAATTAATTTATCAACAAAACAAACAGATAATTTAATTAATAATGATATAAATAATATAAATAATAGAGATGAACAAGAAATGATTATGCAATATAATAATAATAGTCAACAATATCGTACAATGAATTCGGCAATGAAAAAAACGTAAGTAAAAAAAAAAACAAAACAAACAAAAGATGAAAAAATATTTTATGTCTAATTTTCATGAAGAAAACAAAAAACTTAAAAAATCGAGACGGTCAAGTTAATTCTTTCATGATCCTTTATTTATTGTTTTATTATTATTCTCTCTCTCTGTCTCTCTCTCTCTCTCTCTCTCTCTATTTTATATGTCTGTTGACTTATAGTCCTGTGAATTTTGTTTCTGTTTTTTGTTTTTTTCCATGAAAAGACTACATTAATATCTTTCCCTGCTTTAAGCTTCTTTTCACACTTTCTTCTTAATCGTTTACGTAAATTATTATTGAAACATCTGGTGTGGTCATGAGAGCTACGATGAAAAAAAAAATACCAACTTATTATAATCGTCATATTTTGATGCCCCATGTTTTTCATATTAAAATATTTTTTGGGTAAAACTTTTTCTTGTATTATGAAAAACTTTTTCTCCTAGAAAAAATAATAAATTAATTCGATCTTTGGTTGGTTAAGTTTTATGGCTAAAGAAATTCTGTATTTGAGAATTAATCATATTTTTCACGAGTTTCTTAATTAAGTAGGGAAATTAATTAAAAATTTGAAATTGTTTAGAAATTCTGAATTATGTTTTTTTTTTGCTGTCTCAATTCAATTCTAAATTTAATATAAATTCAAATTCAAACAAATAATACAATGAACTAATTTTTTGTGAATCGAGACAAAAGTAACATCAAAATACATTTCAATACATTTTTTGAACGGAAATATTCAATTAAATAATAATTGTTACAAGAAATACAGAAACTTAATGTTTGCCTTATTCTGTATTTTTAGTGTGAGCGCTGCTTTTAATACATAAATAATAAGATTATGATTGACCTAAATTGTTTTTGTAGACTTCTTTTATCGGAACCAAGAAGTGTTGTCCTTCATCGTGCAAAACGTGGTTTTGGTTTTATATTACGTGGTGCAAAAGCGTCATCACCATTAATGGAATTAAAACCATCAGATCGATGTCCGGCTTTACAGTATTTAGATGATGTTGATCCAGGTGGTGTTGCTGATATGGCTGGATTGAAACCAGGAGATTTTTTAATTGCTGTAAGATTTATAAAGCTTTAAAAAAAATATTAATTTTAACGTATTTTTGTTGTGTTTTCTTTTTAGATAAATGGACAGGATGTAAGATGTGCATCACATGAACATGTTGTTGATTTAATACGTACATCTGGTGCACTTGTATCAATGACAGTTTTATCACAAAATAATTTACCGGGAATGCAACAAATAGAAATCAATAATTTACATACATCACGACAATGTGTTACATTACCAAGAAAAATGTCTGCAATTGCTGGTAAAATTGTTGCACCAATGCCACCAAGACGTGATCCAAACACAACGTTAAGTGTTGGACGTGCACGTGCAAAGTCAATGGTAGCTGGCTTAGAAGGTACAGATGATAAAGATGATGATGATATTTTATCAACATCAAAATCAATTTCATCTGAATCTGTTCATCAACGAATACAAATAATCCCAAGTGGTATTACCAATTCACATCAACCTAGAACAGCAAGTATTAAAGCACGTCCAACATCTGGACGTATAACAGCAGCTGAATTAGAAGAATTATTTCAAAGGCAACAAGGGGAATATAGAGATGGTAATCGTTATTCAGCAATGATGACAACATCAAGATTTCAATCAGGTATCGATAGTGGTTCGAGTACACCACCAATATCACCACAAAAGGGACCAATTGTTTATGCAAGTGTTGCCGATATGAAACGTAAAAAAAATAAAATTGGTTCTGTTAAAGGCAAACCATGTGGCATACCAAATATAAATCCCGGTTTAAAACGTAATTTCCATAGTACACCTGATTTGGCAACACAAATTAAAGTTACAGACACAATTATAAATAATTGGACAGCAACAATAGGTTTCAAAGGTCATCGTTCACAAGACGATGTGCACGCATTAAATATATCAATGAGACGTTTACATTTACCACCACCAAATCATCCACCACCACCACCACCAATTGGTCAAGTTGTCAAAGTTGAAGTTCTAAGAAAATCCGAATATGATAGTGCATGTATATTACAAAAACAATTAAAGAAAAGTAAAACTGTACAAGAATCAGATATAATGTCAAGTTTTAAACCAGCATCAAATGCTAAATTATATGCTTCACCGCAGGGTATTAAAGTTGTTGAATATAGGTCAAGACAACAGGGTGGTGAAGGAAATGGAACGTTGGTAATTTTAATAACATTTTTTATATTAAATAAGTAAATTAGGTTAATTTGATTTTTTCTTTATTTTTTCAGATGCGAAAATCAGCATCATTCCAAAAAACAAATAATAATCGTAATGTTCAATCGAATGGTAATGTACAAAGTAAAATACAAACATCTGTATTACCATCTGGTAATACGTTTTCATCACCACCAATACCAGATCCTGATTATAGTTTAAGTGAATCAGATGATGAAGAAAATTCTGTTATGTTAGCACGAAATACAAAATATAATGCAATAAATAATGAACAAGTTATACAGCAACCAGCTGAAACAAGTGGAACTAGTAATACAAGGTAAATATAATTTTTTATTATAAAAGGAATTTTTGTTCAGTATCAACGTTCAGTCGAAGCAAATTTAAATAAATTTATGTTTAGAGATAAATGATTTTAATCAGTAATTTGTATCTGTTTTTATGTTTAGTTCTGAATCAAATTCAATACCACATTCATTTTCGGTTGATGAAATTAGAAATATACGTAAAAAATTAAAAACATCCAAATCTTATCCAAATAATTTCTTACGTCAGCAAAATTGTATTGAAACAAATGAGGAAGGTGATAATTCGTCGTCTGGTGTAAGTAGTGATCAGGAGGTAGCTATTAATAATAATTTAATTGATGTTAAACAAAAAGAACAAATTCAATTACAACCAACAACGCAACAAACACAACAATCGCAACAAACGAAAAATGTTCCAAATTTAATTGATTTAAAAAAGAAAACAATTATAAATAATACAAATGAACCAATTATTGATGAATCGGATGATCGTAGTCCAAGTCCACCAATAATTGGTTTTCAACGACATAATTCAATGACACGTAAACAGGCAGCATCTATTGCAATGACACGTTCACATCAAACAACACGTACAGCTGTATCACTTGTACAATTACCACCACCAATTGAAAATGATTGTGAAACTGATCAATTTAGTGAAATAACATCAGCAACAACAACAACAAATCAAAATGCTAAAAATATAAAACAAACAATAACAGCAGTACATGAACCACCAACAAATACAGATTTTATTGTATTAGCACCGCCACCCCAATTTTGTGATACAGTCGAAAAAGAACATCGTGTTAGAATTGTTGGTGCTGTACCGAAAGGCAATCGATCACAAAAGGATACATAATTTTTCTTCCTTCATCACTCACTCTTTGTCTCATTGTCTTTTCTTCTCAGAATTTGCCAATTTTTGTTTTTTTTTTGTTGAATAAAAATAATAACTAAAAATAATATTTAAAAGAAAAATACCATAAAAATATTATTTGAAATAATGAAAAAATATATAAAAATAAATAAATTTAAAATATAAAAAAAAAGATAGTCAATACTGCGATTAATTACGAATTATTAATTATATATTTACTAAAAAAAATTTATAATAATTAACAAAAAAATAAATAAATAATTAAATAAATTACAAAGACCAATTTAACGTCCGGCACCCGATAATACGCACTTTCATAATATATAAATTATAAATAATTACAAAAAAAAAAAAATTATATTGTCACGGATGAATTCTTCTTATATAGCGTGTTAACATGTTCATAAATTTATATTGTCATATATACATACGTATATATATATTTTAAAATATTGTAAAAATTAATTAAATAATTGATAAACAAGAAATTTAAAGTCTTTTTAGCACCGATTTTAAAAGAAAAAAGAAGAAAAACATTTAAAAAAAATTATTATTCTTTTCATATCTAACGCCATCTATTAATAATCACATGAAAACAAAATAATTAGGGTTTGTGTCTCTGATAAAACACACTTCACACATTCCAATTTTTTTTTTTTTTTTTGTCTTAAAAATCTTTTTTGTAAATCAAATTCTTGTTCGTAGAAATTTATTAAATTAAATGATTTATTCATTTTTTTCTACTAATATTTTGTATTTTGTACTCATTTTCTTTTAAACGTTTTGACAAATACATTATTATAAATATTTAAATAATAAATAGAAGAAGACAAACTTTGAAAATACCTAAAATAATTCACAATTTCAAAACACACAAAAGAATAAAAGAAAAATAATAAATAAATGAAAAAAAAAATCATCACTTAGTGCATTACATATTTGTACCGCCATTTTTTAAATTAATTACAATTATTATTAATTAAAAAAAATGTAATAGAAATTTTTTTATAGAAGAAAATATCGAAAGAAAATAAAAAAGGACTACACACAATTTAAATGAAGAAAAGTATGAAAAATAGATAAAATAAGAAGAAGAAAAAGAAGAGAAAAAGTAAAAAATATAAATAAGAGAAAAGCTTTATAAAAAAAAAACACACACACATGCATTTAGATCTCTCTCGAATGGAAAATATAAAAATATTTAAAACAAGAAAAAAAAATGTATTAAAATATAGAAATATTTCGAAAAAAAAAAAGAATAAGCTTATTTAAAAGTAAAAAAAAAGACATAAAAATAAAAGAAAAGTTAAACATTATTAAAAAAAAAAAAAACTAAAAAAAGTAAAAAAAAAAACTAAAATTAAAAAAAAAAATTCAAAATATTTAATTGTTACAAAATAAAATTATTTCATATTTTTGTCCAAATCGCAATAAAAAAAATAATTTATATATATTTAAAAATAACAACAAAAACACAAAAAAATGGCCACAAATAAAATGAAACAGAAAAACTGTCCAACCAAAACAAAAGAAAAGAAAAAAAGTAATTTTATAGTTTTATTGTTGTTTGTAAGGAAAAAAAACTAAATTAAAAATACAAAAAGACTTAAATTTAATGGAAAGCAATTAACAACGAAAATATTTATTAATTTCTAACGTTTTCTGTTTTTTTTTTTTTCTCACTTAGAAAAAATAATTAGGGTTTGTGTCTCTGATAAAAGTCACTACTTTTCTACATACACACACATTCCAATTTAATCTGTAAATATTTTTGTATTATGCATTTTCTTTTTTTACTTTTTGTGGGATAAACAAAAAAATCACATTTAGTTGTTTTTCATTCTGGAAAAAAAAGAGTCTTGGAAATTCTAAAAAATCCAATTCATCCAACATACACAAGTTCACCAATTCTTAAAAATTACAAAAAAAAAAAAACAAAAGGACAAATTGAATTTTGTTTGTTTTGTTTTTTTTTTTACATAACGTGTCATAATTTCTCTCTTTATCAACTAGTTCTTATTATCAAATGAAAGAGAAAAAGAAGAAGATAAAATTGAGAAATAAATATTTATTAGGAATCGAATTTTGTTTATTTAGAAATATAAGACCGAATAATAAGAAGAAGGAACAATAAAATGAAACAGAAAATTAATTTTTTTTTTTTTGTAATTTTCTCTTTTTTTTTTTATTTGTTTGTAAAATTTTAATTCAAAATAATTATTTTCTCTTCAAGAAAAACAAAATAAAAAAGGGGGGGAAAAATGTTGTAATTTTACAAGAAAATAATTAATTTTATTGTTGAATTTCTTTTCTGTTTTTTTTTTTTGATTTTGATTTAAAAAAAATTAAAGAATAAAAAAAAGAAAAACCGCCATTTTGAAAATAAAAGAAGAAAAACAAAAAAAAGTATAAAAAATAGAAAAAGAAAAAATTTAAAAAATGTGAAAACACAAAAAAATTTTTAGAAATAAAAAATTATATTATTTTTTATATAATAATATTTTAGTGGAAGAATTTTATTAAAAAAGAAAAAGAAGAAAATACGATTAGATAATTTTTCGTTTTTAATTCGCATTGTAAAAAAAGAAAAAAAAAAATTTAAAACAAAAAAAAATTATTGTAAAAATGTAAGAAAAAAATAACGTAAAAACAAAAAGGAGTATTGAAGGGGGGAAGGAAGAGTAGACTGGAAAAATGTGAATAGAAAAAGAAAATAATTCAATTCTTTCTTTTTTTTTTTTTTATTCTTTCTCACGTCCATCCATAATTTCTTTTATTTGTGTTTGGTTTTTTTTTTTTTTGTATTAATATTTTCCATTCTTGTTTTAAAGAATCATAAAAAAAAAAAGCCAGTATCTCTGTTTTCCTCCTTCGCACACACACACACTCCCCTCCCGCTCTTTCTTTTGCTCATTCTTTTAATTATAAGGGATACAGCACAAAATATAGAATCAAACAACAACAACAATAACACTTGTTTCAAATGCAATTTGTGATTTTATTTAAAAAGAATGAATGTGAAAAAAGAAGGAACAACAACAAAACAAAAAAAAAAAACAAAAGAAGAAAAATTTAGTAATTTTGTAAAAACAGAAAACAGAAATCTAACTCAAATTTGTATATTTAAAAAAAAAAAAATAAGAAAACATTTAAATTATATTAAAAAAAAAAAGATAAAAAATAATTGTATTTACACACACACACACACACATATATATATGTGTAAATGAAAACAACCACATTATATAGAAATTCGTTAAAAGAATATAAAATGTATGCTGCCCCACCACGACCCCCAAACCCTATCAAAGGAGATTTTTCTCTTAAAAACAAAAAAATAAATTCTGTTGGAAAAAAATTTTAAAATACGGATCAGTGAGCATCCTTTGGATTATCGAAATGTTTCTTAATCGGGTATTTGAATTTTTAAAGTTAATTTATTGAATGAAATTGGTTTCTTATTTAGAGATAAAATTGAGCACATACTTTATTTTATGTTTTGTTTTTTTTTATTAAAATTGTAAAGACCTTTCACATAATCACAATACAAGAATCCCATTTATCTCGATAATCCGGATGATGAAATAATTATTGTAATCCTTCCTTTCGGATAAAAGATTTATAAAAATACAACAAAAGTACAGATTTTTATAATAAAGAAATGAAATGAAAAGAAAGAATTAATAATCGGTACGAGTGTATTGAAAATCCTTATTGCTAAATTAATATTATTAATCAAATTATTTTATAATTAAGTGCAATTTAATGATTATTATTAATTATTATAAATTAATTTTTGTTTTCTTTTTCTCCTTTTTTTTTTTTTTATTTTTAAGTTTAGAACGTAATAATTAATTTTTGTTTGTTTTTCTTCTTTTTTTTTTTAATTTGTTAATTTCGACAAATTGAAAAAAAAAATATTAAAAAGAAAAACAAAAAAAAAAAAACGCCATAAAAAGTCATTCCTTTTTTTTTTCCTCTTATTAATTAATATAATTTAATTTTTTTTTTTTTGTTTAAATGAACAACAATGAAAAATTAAGAAAAGAAAGAAAAAGAAAAAATTAGAAAAATTAAAATGAAGAAAATCCTTTCAAAATGAAGGAAACAAGAAATAATCTCTCTCTCTCTCTCTGTCTTTGTTTGTTTAAGTAATTTAATTTTAAATTTTAGTTTTTTAAGTTTAAAAAAAAAAGTGAGATGACATTTGGAATTTATAATATTTTGTTTGTGGGAAACATTGGAGACTTTTAGCATATTTATTTTGTTTTCGTCTCCACTATTTTCCACGAGAGTTTTTTTTTTCCAATTCCAATGTTGTCTTGTATATTTTTTTTTTTTTGTTCTTCCATTAATATTTAATTTATTTCATAGAAAGAAAACAAAACGAAAAATTGTTTAATTTAAATTGTTTCATTTGTGTAGAAAACGCTTAAACTTTTTTTTTTTGTTAAATGTTGAACAGGAACGTACGTATTTCTTCTATCAGCGCCATTTTGATATTTTTTAAATTATACGTTCCAAATTTTTACATAAATGAAACTTCATCCCCCCTCCCTCTTTTTTTTTCAATTAAACGTCGTTGACGTTTGTTTGCATTTTTTTTTTTTTTTGTTTTATTTTTAAAATTCAAATCGGGTAAAACTGAAACATAATGGCGAGTTTATGTAAAAGTCGTGTTTCTTTTGTTTGAAAAAAAAAAGTAAATTTGAACAATAAATTTTATAAAAATGCAATCAATTCAACTATAAATACCAATAATCTTTTAAAACAATCCCTTGTTTTTTTTTTTATTTACTTTCTTCCCTTTTTACCTCCATTAAATCTTATTAAAATCCTGATTATAGAAATACTAATTTGATATAATTATTGTGCTGCTGTTGTGATATTTTAAAAACTAATTATTATTATTATTATTTTTTTTTATTGTATTATTATTATTATTATTTTCTAATTATAATTTTTATTTTTAATTATAATAAATTATATCAAGAAGAAGAAGAAAAAAAAACAACAAAACTCAAAAAAAAAAGAAGAAAACAACTACAATAATTTTTATTTTCTGTCTCTTTCTTTTTTTTCCAAATAAAACAAAATAGGATTTTTTTTTTTTTGAAATTTAATCGCAATAAAAATCTTAATAATTGATTTGATCAAAAACAAAAATAAAATAAAAAGAATCTCATAAATATATTTAAGGAAAAGAAAAGAAAAGATTAGATGATTAAAAAGAAAAAATTTAATTAATTTTTGGAAAAATTTAATTAATATTTGGAAAAATTTCTATTTTGTTTTCTTTTTTAATTATTTTACATTTCAAACCTTTCCCTTTCCAAATTTTACTGTGTATTTAAAATTAAAATTAAAAGAAAAAAAAAACATTATATGAAAATCATTATTAATTAAATTTAATAAAACAAAAAAAAAAAACTGAAATAAATAAAGGAAAAAATTAAATACAAATTTCTACAAAAAAAAAAAAAAAAATTAAAATAATGAAAATTGCATACATTTATTTATTGTATTTTTATTTCTCTTTAATTTTTGTTACGTCTGCCCCACACCCCACACCCACAACACAAATTTCGAGATTAAAAATTTTAGTCGTAATTTTTTATTTTATTCTAGAAGAGCAAAATGAGACAGAATAGCCACTTATAACTTTTGATGCTCTGTCAAATACAGCAGAAACCATAATTTTTAAGAATTTTGGAGGAAAACTAAATTTTTAGTGTCGAGTGAGAAAATGGTTGGAAATTGGTATTTTATAAAATATAACAAAAACAATCAGCAATATTTTGTTTTTTAAAAACAAAGTTTATTAAAGATTTACAATTAAGAGAATATTATTATTATTAGTCTACACTATTCGGTTTGTTCTTAAAAAATAGACGTTACATTATCAATTTCTAATAAATCAGAAAATATTTCTTCAATTTTTGTACCAATTTTTTTAGCAACTTCAAGTTTTTCTAAATTTGGCAATTCTAAAAATGTCCATAACAGATCACCATCAATAATACAACGTGATGGATTACACGGAACTTTTCTGGCACTTTTCACCGTTCTACAGGAAAATAAACAAATAAAAATGATTAATTGCAAAGAATTTGTAAAGAAATGAAAATATTTTACCTAAATGCTTTGGGATTTAAGCCGCATAAATGTGACGTATGTGTTAACAAAACATTTTGTAACATAAATAAACGTCTATAAGTTTTTTCTGGTAATGGTAAACAATAACCTAATCCTCCATCCAATGTACCAAATACAGTAACATGTTTATTTTCATAACCACTAAATAAACGTCGTTGATTATCATTACCTTTAAATGAACATTGTACACGAAACATTGAATTAATTTGTTGCCCAATATGATAATCAGCTTTTCTTATTAATCTTTGTCCACCAAATGATTCTCTTGATTCCGGATGATACATAAATATAATTAAATTCTCTTCATTATCAGTTACAACAAAACCAAGATTTGGTGTATCAACAATATATTCAATACCATATACATTTAATGGATGATAATCACGTGATACTAATGATAATGTACGAAAATCTTCTTGAAAACGTACTAAACTAACTGATTTATATACATCAGCAACAAGTATTAAACTTTTTATTGAACTCATTTCATGTACATAAATATTTGTATCAATAAATGCAACACCAACTAAATCATCATCCTTTAATTGCCATAAATATATCTAGAAAAAAAAACAAACAGGAAGATGATTAAACTTGTTTTAAGAAAGTTAACAAAAGTAGATGAAATTATCGTTTTGAAATTTTAATTAAAGGAAAAATTTCAAAACGCTTGAAAATGAGTCATAAATGTAAATGTGTCTTTGTACCTTTTGTCCAACTGCTGTCACTAAAAATCCTAGAACATGTGTTATCGCTGAAACAGGTCCCTTTTGTTCTTTTATATAAACTTCTTTAAATCGGAAACGTGTTAAAGGTTTTCCAGGTTCAGGAACAACCTCAATTATGTCATAAATTAAAATCTGGAAAAAAGGTAAGAATTGGATTTTTTTTAGAAAATCTTAAAAATTAATAATTCGAATTTAAGAATGGAACCAATGAATTGTTTAATTTAGTTCAAACTAGCAAAGATGCAGGATAATCAAAACCTTGATAATCGGAATTCAATTACTATTGACATTACAAAAAGTTTTTAAAGAAAACAAAAGATGTAACTTACTCTTCCTCTAGATGTAATATCTTCACCATAATTATAATTTGTACCAATACAAATATATTCTTTAAGACCAGATCTGGTACCTTCATATGCTAAACAAACATTTTTAAATGCAGTAACATGTTCCCATTGTTCTAAATCAATAACAGCATTTGGTATAATTTCCCATGCAGATGGTGCAATTAATACAACAGAAAATTTACTATTTGTTGGATATAAAAATCTTTCACCTTTATTCTCTTCTGTTAATTCTTTATCTTCACCATTAAAACGATAATATTTTGAACTAATATCTTCCTGTTCAATAATTAAACAATAAACTTTACTTTCTTTATGATAAACAATTTGTATAGCTGTACAACGTAATGGTATTTTACGTATTGGCCAATGTGAATCATACATTAAATATGTTGGACATATTGCAATTTTTAATTCACAACTTTCATCAAAATATATAAAACCATTTGTACAATTTATATTATTAAATGTTGCAAAACTACGCATTCCAATTTGTCCATATAAACGATGTGTACGTAATTCACCACGTGCTGTTAAAAATATTAAATATGATTTTTGTCCACAGATTGCTACACCATTATGACCAGCAACATTATCTACAAGTAAAAAAATTCAATTAGAAAATTTAATAATTTGTAAAATGGGAAAGATTTAACTTTATCTGTTTAAGGGACTTTAGGATTAGATTATATTGTTTCATTAACGTGTGTCTTGTTCACAACCCTATGAATGAAAGGTGGACATGTTGCCAGAAAAAAGCTTTTTAATTTTTAAATAAAAAAAAACCTTTCAAATGTGTGAAAAATTAAAATGAAAATTCCGAAATAAAAATTGTTTTCATTGAAAGCAAGATAAAAAAAATAAAAATCTTACCAAAATAACGCATTTGTGCTGAAAGTTCTCTTCCACTTGTATTTTCATGATCATCAGATCCTTTAAAATTAAAGAAACTCATAATATCATGTTGAAGTTTTCTAAAACGTATTTTTAAATGTCCTTTTGAGTAACGAAATGCCTACAAAAATTGTGTTCGGTCAAATAAAAAAATTAAAGATAAACACAAAAATAAAAGTAAAAGAGACAAACCCGATAAATAAGTAATTCATTTGGTGTCCTGATTAGTAAAAGTGGTCGTGAACCATGACTTCCTAATGCAACCATTATAATTTCTTTTGGACAAACAGATTTATTCATTCCATTATTTCCACTGTTACCATTAATTCCACCACTACCACTACTCTGTTGTAAATCATCTGAATCTTGATCTTTACCTAAATGGTCATTCATTGATGATGACATTGGTACAAATTCCATTGAATCTGATAATACTTTATTACCATTACCAACACCAGTTACCAAATAAACTAATTTCAAATCTGGCATTGAATAAATTTCTAAATTTCCATTGTCACGTGTCACCAATAACCAATAACTTATTTTTGCTGGTTGTAATAAACGACGCCACCAATCTGTATTTTGATTTTTTGTTGGTATTGTCATATTTACCATCTGCAAATTGTTAAAAGTAAAAAAAAATATAGTTGTGAAATTTACCAAAAGTTAAGGAAAAAGAAAAACATTTACACTTGTCATCTTAAATGCATTTCCAGTTTCACCATACAGTAAATCCTCTTCATCTTCAATTTTCATATTTGGTTCGGGTTTCATATAACCAAAACCACTTGAATATAATGAACCACCTGGAGTTGATTTATCAATAAAATCTTCATATTTTGTTGTGAACAAACCGGATAAATCACGATATGCACTCATTCCAATTACTGGTGGAGACTACATAGAAAAAAAAAACAAAAAATATAAATATAAAAGTTAGTTAAAAAAATTTAAAGTTACAAAAGTAAGTACATCAAAAAAAATATTTTTTTCATTGAAAGTTAGATAAAAAAAAATAGGTGAATGTGAATAAAGTTAAATTAAACAGATTATGAAAAGTTTGTATAAAAATAAAGAATAATAATAATAAATAACTTACAGCACTAATTGTATTTTTATTAACCGCTAAACGTGGTGTACCTTTAGCTTCTCTTAATGCTAATGTTATAACTTGTCCATTAGCAGCTCTAACACATACATATGGATCAGCAACTGATACTAATGTTAATTGATTACCACCAAGATCAATTGGTATATTTTGTAATAAACGTGTACCTTGTAATAAACGTATACTATTTATAGTTACTTGTACAATATAACGATTATTTCCTAAATTACCAACATATATTGTTGGTAAATTATTACAAAAACCAGTATTTTCAATTTCATTAATTTCTTCACCTGTTTGTAATACCATTGTACCACTCTCTTGTGTTAATACCATAAATGCATGATTTATATTATTATTGGTAATATTATTATCATCATCAATTTTATCTGTTTTATTTTTAATTGATTCATCAACAACAGTCCATACATCTAAACATCCAGATAAACCAATACTTGTTATTATTTGTGGTTTTATTGAATTTTGTAATACACATAATGCACCATTTTTACCATGACCACTTGATGTTAATATTTCAACATCCATTTTATTATTTATATCTATTTCATTATCAATTGGTTCAATTTCTGTTTCAATTGCACGTTCACCAACTGACATATAACTAATTGGACCAATATTTAATATTGTATCACATACTTCAAATGTAAAACTTGTTAATTGTACTGATGTTTTATGTCCAGTACCATATACTTCTAATTCTTCTTCTTCTAAACGTTTTGGTGGTAAAACAATAACAGGTTCAACAGTTTTTTCTATCATTTCACTATCATCAATTGTTATAACCATACTTTGATCTTTTTCGGTAAAACGTAGCAGCAAGGAATTACCTAATCGTGAACCAAGAAATAAATATTCTTCTTCAATTGCACAAATCTGAAAAAAATGATAAATAAATAGAATAGATTTGTTGTAATAAAAATGTGTCGTTTAAATTTGAATGAAAGTTACTTAAAAAATTACTAGAAACTAATTAAAAATAATATAAAAATGTAAACTTAAAATTACAACAAAGTATGTAGTAACTAAACTAAATCAAACTTACACAACTAGTGAGAACACTTGCAGCTGCTTTACTAAAATGAAAATTCCTAACTGTTCTCATTGAATCAGCACATAATGTTAAGACATAAAGTTCACCACCTTTTAATGATAAAACTAATTTATCAGTTGCAATAAACGTTATTTGTGCAGCATCTAAACTTATTTTAACACCGTCTTGTGGTTCTATAATAAATTTAAAGAAAGATAATTGTATAATTGAATTAAATTCAACTTAATTGATTAAAAACTTACTGAGTGGAAAACTGGTACTATGATCAGCAATACTATTCAAACTGACACCGTAAGGGGGTACACTTTGATTTAAATAAATTAATGCATTCACTGAAAGTATTAAACAGCCACCTAAAATCGAAAATCAAAGACAAAAAAACATTAATTAAATAAATCGATTAATAAATAGATTTTTTTTATGTACCAATTGGTTTATTAACAGGAATTGCTTGAAAACAATCAAATGGTAATGCAGAAACAGTCCATATTACTGGATGTACACGTTGTTGTATATTTAAAGATATTGCAACCATTGTGCATGTATCTGATCTAACCGCAATTCTTCCAGGAAATGTTCTAACTGGTTCATATAAAATTAATAATGTTGGTTCATAGTACCCATGTAAAAATTGTATATCAATAACATTATCAATTTTTTCATCTAAATCTTTTAATGTTATTATATATGATGCTAATATTGGTGTTTTAGCAATTAATTGTACTGGTGTTTTTTTGATTGGTTTCACATCTTGTACTTCAATTTCATCTAGTGTATTATCCTTTCGAAATGGTAATACAACTAATTTACGTCCATAAACTAACATCACAGCACAACGATTATCTGTATCAACACGTACAATTGGTATATGATAATTGCCAGTCCAACCTCCTTTTATATCTTCTTCTTCAAAGTAATGCAATGATAAACTTTTTAGTTCAAATGTATCTGGATCATGCTGTACAACAGATAATTTTGCATCTTTAAAACTTATCAATAATGCATCACGTTGTGAACCAGCTAATGATACCGATTGTAATGACATAACATTTCCAAATAATGTATATGATGCCATACATTCAAGACGCATTTTAGGTGGACGTATATCTTAAATGACAAAAAGAAAACAAATTAAAAACAATACTGAAATAAATAATAACAATTATCATTGGATAAACATTAAAATTACCTGAAAATTTTTCTTTTGTGTTTGGCTCAACATCGGGAATAATGCGAAAAACTTTTAGAATATTTGCACCAGCCGTTACTAAGTTCGTTTCAATATTATTAAAGAAATTACATGATATTGAATGTTCAATACCAGTTGCTGGATGTGTTTGTTTACAAATTGAAAACATTTTTGTTTTCAAATAAACTTTTCTCTATTTTTCGTAAAAAAATTTTTGGGGTTATGTTTGTAAAAATTAAGAATTTATGTTAAAAGTATGATTTAAAATTTACAATTAACTATCATTAACTCAAGAAATAGTTTTAATGCATTGTTTTAAATAAATTTTCAATCATTATGATTAAAACAAACAATTTTCTAGTGATTTATAAAAATAATAAACAACACGATATCGGCTTCTAGTTTTTTTTTGCAGTATTTATAATTTTGAGTTTGATATTCTATATGTCGTCGCAGGGCTAACCAAAAACCATTGATTTGTTGTGATGTTTTACTCTAAAACATTAAGTACTAGATTTAGTTTTTCACAATAGATGGCACTGTAACAAGGTCAGATATTAAAAAACCGCAAATAAAATGAATTTTTTAATGGTGTTTTTTGTAAAAAAAAAATAATTGTTTTAACGGTATCATAAATTACATGAGTATACAAATACAGTTCATATTCGTCATCAACATCAATCATCACTTTGTAGCATTCTATAAATATAATATGAGACTCAATTAATTGTACTTTATTATTATTGTATAAAATACAATAATGTACATATTTGGATTTTTTGTTGGAAAATTGAAAATTATATAAATAGAATTAATAATGATAAAGCGATACACAGAGATAACGTCTTATCAATATCTAATGTTAATATTGTCATTTGGTCATCACTTCATATTAAGTATATTATTTCAGTAAAATCCAATTGAAAAATATTCAACTATAATTTTAATTTATCAAAAAAAAAATTTTGAATGATGACCAAATGAAAAAAAAAAAAAAATTGTGTCATTGAAATGGAATCAATTTTATTTTTTCATAACTAAATAAGAAATTCCAAGAAACCCTTATGAGTACATTTTTATTTGTATAAATATTTAAATAATTATTCTCATACCGATGATTAATTCAAAACCGAAAAAAAAAAGGTATACAAAGAATAAATATAGAAACTTTGAAACCACAATTTTTAAACAAAAATTAATGATATATTTTTTTTCTCTTTGTTTGTTTTAGACAGAAACAGTGAAGACGACAGAAAACGGATAAAGAAAACGTCATTGAATGGAATTCCATGAATGATTTTTTGCTTATAAAAAAAAAAAAGAAGATAAATAAAATGAAATAAATTGGAAAATCCTTACGCAATAAAAAATTATTAAATATGATTGACTGACTCTGACATATATAAATTTCACAGTAAAAGAAAAAAAAAAACAAAAACAGCGAGCATTTAATAAAATTTTCCCTTCGATTCACCCAAAAATGAAATTACATTTTTTTGAATGACGCAATCATTTACAAAAAGTTTATATAAAAAAAGTCGTCTCAGATAAGATAAGAAAATAAAATAAAATATACTTTATATAAGTTCAAATGATTATTGATAAAAAAAAAAACAAAAAAATGAAAAATAAAAGAAAAAAAATCATTTTTTGTTTTGTATGGAATTTTTGATTTTTGTGTTGCAAATATTTTATTTTGTTCAATTATCAAAAAATGTTCAAATTTGTAAATTTATAAATTACTTGCATAATGTTTAATTTTTGAATACAAATTAAAATTGTGAATGCACAGGTAAAAGTTTAATTAAATAATAAAAAAATGTTACCTATTTTATTACCTACTACAAAAAAAAAACAGGAAGTAAATTTACATTCTTCCAATATTTTTCTATTTTACTTCTTTTTCTTCTTCTTCGTCTTCGTCTTTCCAAATGTAATTTATTGAAGACAAAATAATATTTTTATTTTTTTTTGTAAAAATTCTATTTCAGAGTTTTTTCTTTTAATATTTTTTTACCTTTACTTTACCTTAAAAATTTAAACTTTACTTTACTTACGTGTTTACGCTGTTTCATGCAAAATTAAAAAGAAAGTTTACAATGTTTTTTTTTTCTTGCTTTTTTTTTGTTCAATTAAATAAAAAACAAAAAAAAAAAGTTAAAATTAAATTCAAATTAACAAAAATATAAAGAAAAAAAAAAAGAATTAACAAAAGTTGGATTAAACAAAAAAAAAAACAGAAAATTCAGATCAAATAAAAATCCATTCTCTGTTTCTCTCCCCCACCCTTCTCCATCAACAACGTACCTCATCATCTCTTCCCACCTACACTTACAAAACCGTACACTTACATTTTACTAATAAACCACTTCTTATAGTTTACTTTACATTTTTTCTTCAATAAAAAAAATAAACTCGTAACTCTCAACTTACATTTGAAGGCATTTTTTTTTCTATTTAGAGAAAAAGTTTATGTTGTTGTCCCGCTTTTTTTCTACATTTTGTTTTTTCTTCTTCTTTATTCTACGATTTCTTCGTCATTCGATTTTATCGTCATTATATCGTCATCATTCTCTCAATTTCGATTAACCCTATAATTCCCTTTATAATATTTTCTAGTTAGATTGCAGTTTTTTTTTTCTTTCTCTGTCTCTCTCTCTCTGTTTATCATAAATTAATAAATTAAAAAAGAAGTTTTTGTTGTTGCTGTGTTGTTTTTTTTTAAAATAAAATAAAATAAAAAAAACTCAAGACGAAGTAGAAAAAAAAAAATTATTAAGAACGCGAAGGCCATCTTTTTCACTTTCACCAAAAAACAAAATATCTGTATGTGTGTGTGTGTGTGTGTAAGTCCATATAGTAAATATAAATAAAAATCCCAATAGCACAAAAATAAATATCCATCAAAGTAGGTACAACTACACACATACAAAAATATAAATTGAAACCAAAAAAAAATTTAATTAAAAAACATTTTTTTTTTTTTATTTAAATTAAATTAATTTTATTAATTTTCTGTGTTTTTTTTTCTGTTTTTTTTTTTGTTTTTGTTTTTAGGCTCTAACAAACAGAGCATAATTATTTACAATATACAATTTTTTTTTTGTTTTATTTTAAAAATTTTCTCTTTTTTTTCTCTTTCTTTTATCTAAAAATAATTTTTCTCCTTCTTCTCTTTTTTTATCTTTCATAAGGCTCTTTTATACATCATTTGTAGTAGAAAAAAAAAAAAACAAAAAATTAGAATTTTGTTTTTTGTTTTTAAAAAAAAAAAAAATTAAAATATTAAATTTAGTAAGTTTTTTTTTTTCATATTTTTTAAAAAATTATAATTAATTAAAAAAAGGATAAATTATGTTTTAAGAGAAATTTTTCTTACAAAAATAAAATAGAATCAAAAGCCTTCAAAGGAGCCCACACATAAGAATCCCTTTTTTTTTTGTCATCAAAAAAATGCACAAAACAAAATACCGTTTTTTGTGTTGTACAATTTTTTTTTATTGTTAGAGAAAATGGCTTCTTTTGTGTGCGCCATCGTGAATACAGTTTTTTTTTTTCATATATTTATTCCACTTTACTCTACTCTAAAAATCAAATTATTGTTTGTTTTATTTGATACAATCATACAATACAACAAAAAAAAATATAAATCCTCTATTCTTAAATTCAGGTGTGTATATTATAAACGCCAATCACAAATTTACACACACACGCACATAAAAACACAAAAAAAATTATCTCTGTGTACACTCACACAATTATAATATTAAAAATTAAAATAAAATTGCAGATTAATAATAATCACACACATACACATACACAAACACGCATACACACAGCATATGCATGCATTCAAATTTACACATTGACAATTCTTCAAATATTCAAGCAATGCATACAGACACACAGGTCACAATAATATAATAATAATAATCTGCATGTGTAGTATAATTTTTTCTTTTTTTTTTGTAATAGTTTCACCGTTTCACTTTGTTTTCTTCTTCTTCTTCTTTTCATCATCACATCTTCCATTTTTTTTTTTTTTATAATTATTTTTGATTTTCTTCTTTTTCTTCTTATTTTTTGTGTCTGGCAAAAAATAAAATTATAATGTATAAAAAATAAATTCGTGAGTGTGAACGAGTGAGAGAGAGGGGAAGAGAGAGAGAATGAGTGAGAAAACGCGTAATACAAAAATGAAAAAAAAAGGCAAAAAAGTTCAAAGACCTCGTGATAGTTTTTTTTTTGAGGTTGACTTCTTTTTTCTTTACCTTCTTCTCTTCTCCTCTCTCATCCATCTTTTTTCTTATTCGTATCTCTTTTGTTTAACAAAAAAAAAAAGAAGCAAAACGAAAAATTTCTCTTTACAAATTGAAGAAGAAGACAACAAACCCACAATGGTTTTTTTTTTGTTTTTGTTGCTTTAAAAAAATCACAAAAAAAATTATTGAATTTTTTTTTCATAAAAAAAAAATAAAATAAAAGAATTTAAAAAAAAAATAATTGGATCAAACGGCTGTCATGGCAAGATGGCATGTTGTCCTTTGTGAAATCAAATTATCTGTTGTTTCACTCGCTTGTGTTGAACAATGTTCAGTTTTTGGTAAACCACTAAAATTGAATATTGATACTAATGATGTAATCCTTTCAATTTCAACACGTCCTGGACTATCCGGTGGATTTAATTGAATTTCATCATCACTTTTAATTGTTGTTGTTGTATCATCTGCTATTGTTGACAATTCTGATAATGTTGTTTCTGATTTTAAACGTTTTTTTATTATATTTGCATCGTTATCATCTGTTTCCTCATCATCTGCTACCATTATTTGTTCAGATTCTTTTCTACGTTTTAATGAACTTCTTTGCCATTTTTGTAATTGATTTTTATCTAAATCAAAATATGTTAATTCATTTGTTGATGATGATGACGATAATGTTGTTGTTGGTGTAGTATTATTTGAATTAATATCAATTAATTGTATTGTTGGTGGTTCATTTTCTTTATCACCTCCACTATCACTATTACCACTCATCGATGATGATGATGATGATGATGTTAATGATGATAATAATGATGATGATATTGTAGATGATGATGTCATTTTAATAACACTTGTTTGCTGTTGATTATCATCATCATCACAATCTAAATCTGTTTTTTGATTAATATTATCACTATCACTACTACTATCACCACCACCAATACTAATACCACCGCCCCACATCGGTTGAAATAATTCCATAAATTGATAACGTCCTAACACATGTGATATCTCTTCCATAAACATACATTTTGCTTTTTGTAAAACTGTTGCAACTAATAAATTTTTATGTAATGATACACCACGACGTTCATAACGGGATTGTGTTATTTTTGCTAATGATAAGTCAATTAGATGTTGTGCTTGTTTTGCCATTATTTAATAATTTTAATAATTTTAATTTCACAAAAAAAAATCACAAAATTTTTTACTAGTTTTTTTTTTATTTATAAAAATTCACTGTTTCTATTTTCTTGTTATGAATCAAAAGTTTATAAAAAAAAACTTGATAAAAAATAAAAGATAAAGAAAAAAAACACGAGGATGAATCACAAATTTTTGTTTAATTTTGTTTTTTCTTGACAATACTAAAAACTCAAGTTTTTATAAAATGACTTTTTATCCTGTTGTTGCTTTTTTTTTCATTCAACAAGAGAGAGAGAAAAAAAATTATTCACCTTTAACAGAGCACAATTTTTTATTATTTTCTTGTAACTCACTAACACACTACTTTTTTTTCATATAAAATTAATCCCAAATAACGTCAACACACTACGTACGTTTTATGCTAATAAAAATATTCCACACACTAGTGCAACTGTTAATCCTACTAACACATTCATAAAAAAAATATTATCTATTCTTTTTTGCGTTTCCACAAAATTATTTGTGTGTGTACGTGTTTGGTGTACTAGTTTTTTAGTAGTCAAGAAATGATAGTTGTAGTTCGTAAGTAGTAGTGGAACACAAACAGTAATGCACTTTTTTTTAAACAACACAAACGAAAAATGAATAAATTTTCTTCTTAGTATTTTTTTCAACCACACAATTTACTTTTTTTTATGTAAAACCATAAAAAAATGAAAAAAAAAATTAATCAATCTACTTTAATAAACGATAAAAACTGGACTGAAACATTTCTCAACATTTTATCATCTATATATAAACTTTATATGAGTGACGTCACAAATTATAATTTACGTTGTTTATTTTAACCAATCAAATTACGTCCTTCAATATTTTGTTTTTTTTTTGTTTTATTTATTTGTATTAGTTTTGATTTTTTTTGTTTTACTTGTTTCCATGTTACGTTTTGTGACTGTATTTATTAATAAGCTGCATAAAAATGAAAAAAAAAATGGTTGAATTAAAGTAAAAGAAGAAGAAGAAAACACACAAATACACAATTATTAATAAAATAAGGTCTTTAATGAAAAAAAAAACAAGAAACACAACCAAATAAATAATAAGACAAAAATTAAATTTCTAAATCCCCAATAATATAATTTTAATGGTTGTTTTATCGTAAGATTCAAAATTTATTGGTAGTGGGAGGAATATTATATTATGGATTTATGGAATTTTTTTTGAAGTAAAAAAAAAATGTTACTTGTTTTTGTACTTTGGACTTTATTTTATACTTATTAAAATATATAGTGCAAAAATAACTGTATAACAAAAATTAAAAAGACGACACAAAAATTAATTGCGCATAAATTATTTTTCATTAATTTATTTTTTTTTAACAGAATAAAAATGAAAACCTAAAATTAATCTAACCTCCATTATATAAAAGTATAATATAAAATATACATACTTTTTTTTTTGCTTTAAAATATACAAAATCCATGAGAATTGAGAAGTGGACGGAAGTCTATTACACGTTTTCTATGGGTTTTTATATGTATTTGTAAGTATGCCTATGTGTGGTATTAATGGCGCAGTCTGACGTCTCACATTTTTATCTGTTTCTGTATTAAAAAATATAGAAGAAAAAGAAACAAGTACAAAAATAATACAATCAAACGTAAAAAAAATTTGTCACGTCTTTCTATCTCACTTACACACTCGCATACAGTAAATTTTCGCATATCTTTTTATTAATCATCTAAGAAGAATTAGTATGGAAAGAAAAATGAAGTAAAAAAAAAAGTTTCAAAGTTCATGTTTATTCTTGTTCATCAGAAATTGTGATTTCACAATTTATTTTTTCTTTGTCGTTTATTCTTCCTAATTTTATTTTGTCTAGTATTTAATCCCCTAAGCTTAATTTAACAAGACATTATATTTCAATTTTGACCTTAAATTTGGACGGTAATCCTGACCTAACACACTATTTTCATCATTATGAATTAAAAGGAAATACGTTGTGTTTATCACAAAACAAACCCATTTTCATCAAAAAAAGGGTATCAACGTCATTGCCAACAAATCACAATTTTGCTAATAGCAATATAATTGTAATCAGAATTGGGAAAAATTATATAATGACATTTAAAAAAGAAAAAACTTTTACATTATCACGTTTGAGATTTTGTATACTATTAAAACAAATACAGTACCTATCGAAATTTAGTGCATTATTTTACTATTACTACTTACTACGGCTACTACTGTCTACTGCTATTTCTACTACTACTAAGAAATTGAGCAGCTCTATAAATTAAACTCTGTAAAATTTTCTATAAAAAAAAAAAACAAAACACGATCATACGTAAAACTCACCTTTTAATTTGATGTCTTGCCATTCTATTCTTTCTTCAAAGTACTTACGATTTATAAAACACGTATAAACATGTCTGGCTGAGGTTTTGCCTTCTACATCATAAGATTTTGATTTTTGTTTTAGAGGAGAAGAATCGCAAAGAAAAAAGAAATAGGTAATACGTTCCTGAAATTCTTTTAACTTGTTTTTTAAATTTTTTGGTTAATTTAATATTTCTTCCAGACGTATTTTTAATTTTTTAAACAAAAAATTTGATGAAAATCTTATCCTCTGAATCATCATTAAAAAAAACATTTGTAAAAGTTATTGACTGCCATTTTCTATTTTTGTATTTCATTTTTTACACACACAAACGCAAACAATGACGTAACACGAATATTGAATATAAAAGTCAAATCAAAAGAAAAAAAAGTTTTTTTTAAAATAAGAATTTGTTTCTTTTAATTTTTAATTCAGAAAGTTTAAATATTAAGTTTTTTTTATCACAATTCTTCATGTTTTTGTTTATTAATATTATTTGAATACGGCTTTTCAGATGGAAATGCCCAAAATGATGATGGAAAATTTTTCACATCTCTTTCACGTTTAACAAATGCAGAAAATGATGATATACAATTTCCAATGAAATGATTTGCTAAACCTAAAATTGCTAAATCTAAATGAGGATTATTTTCATCTAATTTAATTGCAACAATTTTCATTCTTAATAGTGACTCATTTAAATCTTTTATAAAATGATTATTATCTGATGCAACAAAAATTGATTTAACTTCATTGTTCTTATTTTGTTCTTTCATTTTTTTTATTTGTCTTTTTAATTGTTTTATAATTATTTCTCGGCTTGGCATACACATTTCCATTGTAACAGAACCTTTTTCATTTCTGTATCCTAAACATTGTGCAGATGCAAAAAGGTTAGGGCTGCTTGGTACATGTTCACAGGCTCGAACCCAATCAATTCCATTACGTAAATGTATTCCAATAAATGCTCCTTTAGGGAGTGAATTCTTTATAAATTTTTTAGCTGCTTCCTGAATTGGGTTTGACCAAATTAAATATTTATGCAAGTCTCGATTCTCTTTTTGAACAGGAAAAGTTGCAGGAGCTCCTATATAAAGTTATTTGAATAAGAAACAAAGAAATAAACAAATTTTTCGATTTTTATTTTACCTGTAAACGCAAGAACTGGCCAGTTTTCTGGTGAATATTTGTCTGCCCATTTTTCTACCATGCTGGTATGGTATACATCATAATGCAATGGTGCATAAAATTCTGATCCAACAAAGTTAACATTGAATGTATCCCAAAACGGACCAAAAGGATTTCCGTCCTTTGCATTACATCCTTTTATTTCATTTTCAATTCCTCCAATTCCTTGACGTTCCATGTAACAAAATGATATGCGTTTTTCAGACGGCCAAATTGTTGGAGCGATTTCTTTCATAAATGATTCCATTGTTATTGATCGATGAAATTCCTGAAGACGATCTACTTGGAAGTACTCATCAAAGGGTATTTGCAACGATTTTATTTCGTTTTTACGATATTCCACCCAAGGTGGAAGAACTAAAGTTCTGTTGATTCCATGTGCAAATCCCAATGCTCCTAAAAAATGATCGGCTTGATTGCCAAATCGTCCTAAACAAATGTAAAACAAAAGTTGAGGTTATGGTTACAAAAATATATTATTTTAAGGGGAGGATAACATTTTAATGATAATATAATCAAAATTAAAGCAAAACAACTAGAAAGACAAATAACTTAATAATAATTAAACTAAATATTTACCCATACAAGGACAATACAAGATATAACCATTGTCATCAATTTCTAAAGATTCACAGAAAATAAAATATAAAAAAAATACAAAATATTTTGTAATTAAAAACATTATCTTAAAATTATGGAAACACTGATTGTTTAATTATTGATAATTCATTTAAAAAAAACTGTTTTTTAATGGTTTTATCAACTTTTTTTTGTTTATAATACTGTCGGTACAACAGTTTTTAGACTGTCCAAACTCTAAAATTTATAATAAACTCCTTTCGGAAATATTTTGTACCTCAAAAATATATCAACTTTTTAATTTTTCATTCATAATTCTTTTTCAAATAATTAAATTCATTATTAAAACTAAAAACAATTCCGTTTTAAATTTATATATTTTTCAAACAATGCAAATTGAATACAAATACATCCATATTAAATAAGTAAAATATTTTAAATTTTTTATTTAATTACTTTATGCATCATTTCTCCTTGGGCTGTTACAACATTTTTCATTGATTCTTGTGTTGTTTGTAAATTGTTTTTCCAAACATGTAAAAGGTCTCTTAATTGTATCCATTGACTACGTCCAAATGTCCGATGCATTGTACTTGAAATATGTACTTTACGTGATGCTTGATCCATACGCGCACGAACTAATTTTGTTTTAAGAACTTCAATAATAAATGGTTCCACTTCATTTTCTTCTATTTGAAGATCTTGTTGTAATTGTTCAAACGTCATCTCTGGATTATTCTCTGCCAATTGCATAAAAGAAAGAAGGCGCATTTTTTTCATGTTTTGTTCGTGATTAAGTCCTTGTGATGTTACAAATTCTCTATGATTTTGGTAAAATTGTAAGTAACTTGGAAGTTTTTCAGAAACAAAAACTGAAAGAAGGTCATGAATTAGTTCACCTTCCAAAAATCTAACAGGTTTCAATGATAATAAAGGATCAAGTAGAAAAGTATTTGGATCAGCTAGAGCAGTTACGATACATTTCATTGCATCTTCTCGTGCGTATGAAGCATTCTCAGCGGTGTAAGTTCCCAAAAGTTCAATCATTACTTTTGATGCAAGTTCACTGTTTGTATCCTTAAGAACATCATGTAATAAACGGTATAACTTTTGCATTTGTTCATTGGAAGGAGGACACTGAGAGAACTGATTTTTCAATTGATCAACACCGGCGAAAACTTCATTTACTTGATCTCCTTGTTTAGCTACTTGAACCAAATGATAATAAACGTGATATCTTAAAGGAGATGTTACTTCTAAGTTGTTAAACAAACGCCAAAGTCTAAAATAAATAAATTTTGCACATAAGTTATAGCCGCTAAAACATGAATAAATTTTACTTACGATTGAAGACAAACTTTAGCTAAAGCGGTCTCTGGTGCTTTTGTTAATTTTTCACAGTAAGCTAAGATAATATTCTCACCACGATCTAATGGAATTGATACCATGATCGATACAATACTGTTCAGAATCCCATCAATTTCCTGTGGTTCACCGTCTTTGAAACAGACATCACATACACCAATTATTTTATGCAAATCATCTTCAATTCCTTTTGGTGATTTGTCTTCTGAAATTTCAGCACCCATTTTCTTAAAATAACGACGTAACTCTTGGGCCTAAAATAATAAAAATTCATTAAAAACATAACCTCAAATTTCGGTGTTTCTTGTTTAACATAAAGAACTATTACAACTTCAACTAAGTGGGACTTACTTGATCCTCTAGGGATAGATCCATAAATACAGCTGGACCTTGCATCTTTAAGTTTGTATTTATTTTTCACTAAATAACATAAATAACTTATTTAAATAAATGCACGCGACACGTCGTTCATTAAAGAAAATACAAGAATTTCACCGTAAAAAAAAATCGATTTGGGAAGATGATTCTGTCAAAAATAGTTCGAAATAATAAAGATAGATGCTACTAAAATGAAAACACATTCAAGTGAACTGGCATTCTTAATTTCAGTGCAGTGACTTATTTATGACTTCGTTCTCTTTTTGACGTTTCATTTTCAATCAAAATTCAAAACCTAAAAGTTTTCTATAAATTTAGAAACGCCGGTGTAAAATAAATAAATATATTAATAAATAAACACTGCGAATTTTTATCTATTAATTCGTGATTAAAAACTCAAATAATATTTGATACCAGCAAGCCGTAGTAGAATTCGTATATAGTTAGATAAACAATATGATGAAACGTGGACAACAAAATTGTAAGTTTTTCTATTATTATAATATTGATCACGTAGCATCTGTTAATCATTATTTTCTTTTATAAAGGATTTATTACTTATTTAAAACTTTATATACATTTCAGCCTCATCTCCTAATTCTGCGACCCAAACAACCGAACGCCCACTCTTAAAATTGTACAATAGTTTAACAAGACAAAAAGACGTGTTTACTCCCTTAGATGGTAATTATGTGAAATGGTATAGTTGTGGACCAACAGTTTACGATGCTTCACATATGGGACATGCTAGGTACGATGACCATCTCATCAACTTCCTAGGATATATTCTAAAATTTGAGTTTTATTATTTTATAGATCCTACATTTCATTTGATATTCTCAGAAGGGTTCTTAGTGACTATTTTGGATATAATATATTTTTTGTTATGAATATAACAGATATTGATGATAAAATAATAAAAAGAGCACGTCAAAACTATTTATATGAACATTATTTAGAACTTCCTAATACACTTCAACAATTAATTGATGATCATAAAGCAGTTTTGGATCTTCTACATGAGAATATTAAAAAGAATACGGATCCAGATAAACAAATGATGTTGGAGAATTTACTTCAAAGGTATAAATTTGAAATTACTACAATTTAATTCTAAATTTTTATATCTTTTTTAGAATAATGAACGCTTTAGGATCATTAAAAATAGCAGTCGAATCAAAAGATAAAAATAATCTGGAAGAAGCACGTGTTAATTTTCTTAAAGAATGTAAAGATCCATTATCAGAATGGTTAGATCAAAAACAAGGTGCCTCTGTTACAGACAATTCAATATTTGAAAGTCTTCCAAGATTTTGGGAAAATGAATTTCATAAAGATATGGAAGCATTAAATGTATTACCACCAGATGTTTTAACAAGAGTTAGTGAATATGTACCAGAAATTATAACATTTACTGAAAAAATAATAGAAAACGGTTTTGCATATGAATCAAATGGATCAGTTTATTTTGATGTTAGTGGTTTTAATAGTAAAGAAAATCATTCATATGCAAAATTAGTACCAGAAGCGTATGGTGATACAAAAATTTTAAATGAAGGTGAAGGTGATTTAACATCTGATGAACAAAAATCAGAAAAACGTTCACCAAATGACTTTGCCTTATGGAAATGTAGTAAATCAGGTGAACCATGGTGGAATAGTCCATGGGGAAAAGGACGTCCTGGTTGGCATATTGAATGTTCAGCAATGGCATCTGATATATGTGATGATTATTTAGATATCCATACTGGTGGTGTTGATTTAAAATTTCCTCATCATGATAATGAATTAGCACAAAGTGAAGCACATTTTAATAAATCTGATTGGGTTAAATATTTTTTACATACAGGACATTTAACAATATCTGGTTGTAAAATGTCAAAATCATTAAAAAATTTTGTAACCATACAACAAGCATTAGAAAAACATACCGCATCCCAATTACGTTTAGCATTTTTAATGCACTCATGGAAAGATACATTAGATTATTCAGATAATACAATGGAAATGGCAATTCAATATGAAAAATTCTTAAATGTAAGTAGCAAATGATTTCTATTTTTTTTTAAATAAATTTCAGATTCTTCAATTTGAAGATTTTTCAAATGTGAATTTTATAAATAATTTTTTTTTTTTTCCTTTTTTTGTAGGAATTTTTCTTAAATGTTAAAGATATTATTCGAAGAAAACCAAATGAGACTCCTAGTAAACAATTTAATATTTGGACAAAAGTTGAAGGAGAAATTGAAGTGAAATTTAAAAAATCAAAAGAATTAATTCATGAGGCACTTTGTGGTAAGTTTTTAATTTTTTAAATTGATTTAACATTTTTATTTTATTAATTCTTCTTTTTAGATAATATTAATACAAGAAGTGTTTTGGATAATCTTCGTGATCTTGTTTCAACATCAAATATTTATATTAAAGAAAATCATGAATCATTAAATTGTCTTTTATTAAAACGGATTGCAACTTATATTACTGACATATTATATATTTTTGGTACAATTAAAGGAGCTAGAGGTGGAATTGGTTTTCCTATTGGTGATTCCAGTGATACAAATGTAATTTGATTAAAGATTGTTCTGAGAGAAATTTCTCTATATTAATTTTTTTTAAATTTTAGTTGGAAGAACAATTAATGCCGTATTTAACGTCAATGGCAGAATTTCGTAGTGCTGTTAGAAAAGATGCAAGAGAAATAAAAGCAACAGAAATTTTACTTCTTTGTGATAAATTACGTGATGATGTATTACCTAATTTAGGGGTTAGATTAGAGGATAATGAAACAAGTAAATTTTCTTTAAAAAATTTATTATATTTCAAAAATTTGTAATGTTTTAATTTATTTAGCTGGACATACGGCTGTCAAATTAGTCGATAAAAATATATTAATGAAAGAACGTGAAATTAAAAAATTACTTGAAGCAGAAAAAGCAGCAGAAAAAGAAAAACGTAAATTACAAGCGGACGCTGCACAAGCTCTCAAAGATGCACAGAAAAAAATTAATCCAATTGATTTATTCAGAAGTGAAACTGATAAATATTCAGCGTTTGATGAAAATGTAATTATTATTTTTTTTTTAATTTTACAAATTTAATTTTTATTTGATTAAAAATTTTTTAGGGTCTACCAACACATGATACAACTGGAAAAGAAATAAGTAAAGGTCAACAAAAGAAATTACAGAAACTTCAGCAGGCACAAGAGAAAAAATATAATGAATATATTGCGACAATTAAAGAAAATGTTTAGCGAATTTTTTTTTTTTTTTTGTTAATGAATCGAAAATAAATAAATACATTTTTTAAACATTCGAAAAAATCAGTTTCTTTTTTTTTCTGTTTTCTTTTTCACACAAATCGTGTTTTAAGAACATGAAAATTAACTTTACTCATTTAATTTGTAATTTATAGAACACACACCAAGACCCCCCAAAAATAAAAAAAATAAAATTATTCTAATTTTATTAAGAAAAAAATGTAAAAATTGTGATTTTAACTTTTAAATCTTTTATTAATAATAAATATAAGTAAAAAATTTAAAAAAGAATATTTTTGATTGAAATTTGTAGACCCACACGTTAGTTCAACTAAAGTCTACACGTTAAGTAGTTAACTATATTGCGGTTTCAGTGTTACTCATAATTTCTTAGAACTGATAATTTCCACAAAACTCTTTTTCATTTCATTTTTTACAAAAAAAAAAAAAAAGAACAAAAAGAATTTCAAACAACAAAAAATAATTGTTTGTTCCGCAATTTCTATTAAGTGTAAAAATTATAAATTTTAATAGACTCGAGGAAGTTGTTTAAAATAAAACAACAATTTTTACATCTGGGCTTTATTAAAGTAGAATTACATTTTAAATGTTTTGTTATAAAAATTCTATCATTTAAATTCAACTCACTGGAAATAATTATTTCCATTAAACACAAAAAAAAAACATTTTTTTTTTGCACCCCTCCATTTGTGGTGTTTATTCAAAATTTCTAAATTCATCATCAAAAATCATTTTTTTTTTGTATTGGACTAAAATCTGTCACTGTGCTAAATTCTTTCTTTCTGTTTTTTCTTTATTTGATAAAAGTAAATTGAAGTTTTTTCACATGAAAATCTGACACATTGAATATGAATTGTTCGTTATAAAAATCAAAAGATTTATTCAAATATTTTCATTTAAAAATTACAATTCAAATTACGTAAAAATAGTTTCAGAGGTCAACAGTCAACACACATATCCAATTGATTCTAACATTTGAATGGAAAAAGTTTATTATTTAGTTTCTCTACCCCTGTTCACCCCTCATTACCCGTTAAAATACAACTCACCCAATAACCGTTAATTGTTTGTATTTATTTTTAACGTTTAGTCAATTTTTTTTTTCCCCTGAGCAAATAAAAAATAATACAACAGTGGAAGATTATATGCGAGTCGTGTCTTCTAAATGCTTTCTAATATAACAAAATTAATTAATAGAAAATGTTCGTAAGTTGTTTTTAAATCAACAATTATCATATTTTCTTTGATCTGATGTCTCCAAAGTTCATTTAGAACGAGAAATAAAGTTCAAATTAAAGCAAAATCTTAGATAAAATGTGATAAAAGCATATTTATGCGATAGCGCAGATATTTCAGTTAAAATTCACAATAAACAAATATTTTATTATTAATTTAATATTATCGAGCTAAAATTAAAAATGTTCGTATGAAGAAAAGGATAATTTTTAATCCAAAAAATTGTGAATTCAAACAAAAAGTGAAACTTGACCGAGTCCATTCAACAAAATTTCTTTTAGTTAGTTAGTTTTATTTATTTTACAAGGGCAAGCAATCTTTCGGTTTACCACAATACCACCAAGACCTGTTATGTAGATATCGAGATCATCTATTTAGAATAAGAAAATGTATAGACGAAAATTATAAAATAATTAAAAAAGTTTTAAAGGATGTTGACACTTTGTTAATTAATTCTACGGAGACTACAATGATACAATCTCAAGATCATGTATCTGAGAACTAGGAGATCTACCATTTTTGAGGTGGGTTCTGCACATGCAATTTTTAATTCAATTCGGCGCATTGCCTCCTCTTAGGAACACATAAAATTTCTTTTATATAAAGTCAATTAAATTCTAGTAGCGTTTTATCAAAAATCTTTTACGTATACTTTTATTTTATTATTATTCTGAGTAGGTATAAATACAACTTGGTTAGTATAATATACTTTGTTTATACTTTTTATTAATATTGTACTTAGAAAAAATGTTGATTACAAAAATTTTCATATCGTCACAATATTTACATAATATACAAGAAAGAAAAAAATTGTAATCAAATTTATAGAGTTGTTTTATAAACGTTGAATCTTCTTCACTATAAGATGGAAGAAGAAAAAAAAGTATCGAGGGTTAAAACATTTTTTTTTTCATAGATGAATTTTGGTTTTAATTTTTTAAAGGGGGAAAAATGAAGACAGAAGGATTTTTGACTTTTCTGAAAAATGCTTTTTGATTGAGGAAACTTTTGGGATTAATTGAAGAAATTTCTTAATTTGTTTTCAACCAGAACAGAAATCTACTGATTACTCCAAAGTTCAATTTCTTATCATTAGAATATTCTATTGTATGGTCCAATCGCGGTATTTTCCCCTTTACCACTGAACTTAATTAGTTACATTTTACCTGTAATAATTTTTCTTTCTTAAGTCATCAGAAACTTTCACACAGGATAACATTCTAATCCTGAAATGTGCGGACAGGACTTGAAACTTGGACAAAGTATTGATTTGAATTCCTGTCTTTTACATTACGTTAGTACATTAGTAGGTAGTTAGTACAAGGTACGTTAATAAACAAAATCTAATTAAATCAAAATTCTGATCTTTCAATAAAATTGAAATTTAATGAATTAATTTTTTCTAAATTTGGATCAAAAACTTTGTGTTATAAAATATTTTGACAATGATTTTTTAATGAACAAAAAATCAAAATATATTTAATGAAACGTTCTTTAATTAAGGACACAATAAACAAACTAAATAAACAAAAGAGTTTTTTTTTTTTACTTTTTATAAAATTTCACTTTAAACAGACACAAAAATTATAATTACAAAAATTAACATAATTGACGCAAAGAAAAAAACAACAACAACAACAACAACAACAACAACAACAACAACAACAACAACAACAACAACAACAACAACAACAATTGTGAACTAATAAAATTAGGAATTTTTTTTTAATAAATGAATTAAATATTTTAAGAAATGTTTAAACAAAAGAGAGAGAGAAAAAATACAACTTAAAATCGTTTGTTTTTTTTAAAGGTAAAAGAGAAAACAACAACAACAACAAAGTGTACTACAAGAAAACAAAAGTAACAACAACAACAAAATGTAAAATAATGTCCAATCATAAAAATAAAATGTGTGTACCCCCCCCCTCTACCACCTATCAACTACTTTACCAACCTAACAAAACAACAACAACAACAACAAAATAATAACAACAACTATAACGTAAAGAGAATGAGTGAGAGAGAGAGAGAGAGAGATAGAAGAACAAAAAATTCAATTAATTATTCAAATATTTAATATATTTTTTAAGACAGTTTTTGTTCTCCTTCTTCTTCTTCTTCTTCTTCTTATGGGTGTTATTGTTGTTGGTTTTTTTTTTTGTTTGTTTGTTTGGTGAAAAGTTAAAAGACATTTTAATGTTTTCGGTTAAATAATAATAATAAAAAATAAAACAAAGAAGAAGAAGAAGAAAAAGTACACACACACACATACACAAAACATAAGAATGAAATACGCTATAAATATAGAGGGAGTGAGTGAGTCCATAAGTTTGGACGTATATGCAAAAAAAAAACAACAACAACAAAAAATAAGAATAAAAATAACAACAAAACAAACAACAACAACAAAAAATGTCCGCCCATCGAATATAATTTTTGTGTGTGTGTTTTTTTGTTTTTGCTTCTCTCCACTTTTTTCGTTTTTCTTCTTTTTTTTTTTTTTTTGAAGCCGGATTAATTATGAAAATCTTATTAAAACTCTACGGTAGAAGCATAAAAGTTCTGTTGTAGGTAATTACGAAGTTTGAAATGTTCTATAGAAAAAGAAAATAAAAAAAATAAAAAGAAGGGGGTTTGGTGTGTGGTTTGTTTGTGTTGTGAAAACGGGGGGAAGGTGTTAGGGCAAGAGTGGAGGGTGGCTAAAATTTTTTTTGTTTTTTAAAAAAAAAAAAAAAGGATCCGTTGAAGTTAGAGTTTTTGGTTAAAGGAAAAAAAAGAGAGAGAGAGAAAACCGAGTGTGTGGGAATGAGTAATAAAAGAAAGAATGGGTTGGATGGTGGTATGGTGATGATGTGGTGGGGGGGTATATAATGTATAAACGGTGCGCGATATAATTCCACGTGCCCATACAGAAAAAAAAAACACGAAAATAAAGAAGAAAAAAAAACGGATGTATCTGAGTGAGATGGATATAGATTCAAATGATAGCGCGTTTTGGGGTTATAAAAACTTTTTTCTTTTTTTCTTCTTCTTTTTCATTTTTTTTTTTTTCAAAACTCCACTGATAATATAAGGGGTTCATCTTGTAAAATAAATGTATATATATGTTTGTAAAGAGAAGACACTTAAAAGAATAGAATGAGTGTATTATATACAATGAGCCGTCGGTGGATATATATATACATATACATATAATATAAGTGACGTAGAATGAGTTCCTTTTATTCTCCTTTTCTTCTTCTTCTTATTTTTCTTAAGGTGGTTTGGTTTATTAAAGGGGGAATAATATGAAATCTAGTGGAATGAGACTTATCGTATCACGTTATTAATAAATTATATCCAAAAACATAAAAAAAAAATATATATATTTTTATAGAGAATAAGTGTAACAGAGAGAGAGAGAGATAGAGAGTGATAGAGAAAGTGAATGAGAGTGAGAGTTGAGAAGGGAAAGATAATTTTTATGACAAATTATATTGTTCGAAGGAAGCTTTTAAAAATGACTTTGAAAGACTTAAGACATTGCATAGCTTGAAGGGGATTTGATTTTCTCTCTTTTTCCATTTTTCCCGTTTTTTTCTTCTTTCTTAAAAATATAAAGAACCAAATAAAGCAAGTAAAAAAAAAAAGAGAATAGAGAATAGAATAAAAAAAAAAACAGTCACTCACCTGCAAAGTTTCTTAAATACGCGTCGTGTTAAGTAGAACTTTTTTAAACGGATAATTTCTATTCATAATTTTTGTGTGTAGTATAAATATAACACGCAACGCAATGCGCGAAGGTCAACCCTTTTTTAGTCTTGAAATTTTGTCTATCTGATTGGTCATATGATGATAGGATGCCATTTTGAATTTTTAATTAAACCAATCTAAAAATCTGAATTAAAATCCATTTTTGTTTATGTTTTTGTTTTTGGGGTTTTGTTTTTGTTGTTTTTGTTGTTTTTCTTCTTCTGAAGAGTAGGAGGATTATATGATGACTTATTGTAAAAGTATAACAAACATGTAAAGGTAATAAGGCTCTTCAGTAGAAGAAGAAGAAGAAGAAGATGAAGAAAAAGAAGAAGAAGAAGATGAAGAAGAAGACGATGAAGGAGAATAGATATACGAATAAGAAAATGTTTGAATTCAAAAATATTTTTTCCCTTCTGTTCTGTTTTCTGTTTTGTTTTTTGTTGTTATTTTCTTTTTCGCTTTTCTTTTCGTTTCACATTTTTTCTTTCCTTATATTTGTAATTACTCACCTAAGCAGCTTAAAAAAGGTATTTTTCTTCTAGACAGATAAACACTACACAGGATTCTTCATCTTACATTTATACTCTATACTGTCTTACGTATATATGTTCCTATGGATGCGTATGTATGTATGCATGTATGTGTGTGTATGTGTGTGTGTGTGTGTTTAGATGTGATACCTATATACATTTATAACGGATAGTAGGTATTCTAAAGGCATTTTAAAATTGAAAAGTGGGTGGAAAATGTTTTTTTAACAAGCGTTTTTTTTTTGTTTTTTTTGTTTTCTAAAATACAACAACAATATTCAGAAAAATAAAATAAAATAAAAAAACGGAGAAAAGGAGAAAAGGAGAGAAGCAAAAAAAAAAGGAAAAACATTTGAAAATAAATATAAATACAATTTTTTTCTTCTTCTTCTTCTTTTTTCTGTTGATGGAAAATTTGTATACATCTAAATGAAGAAAATAAAGCAAAAAAAAAATAAAAAACAAAACAGAAAGAAAAGAAAAACTTGCGTATAAAAAGAAATTAAATCAATTTAGCAAATGTTTTATTTTCTTTTATGAAGCGCGTAAAAATAAATTTTTTTGTGTATTTTTCAACTTATTTTTTTTTTATTTTTGTTTAAAAAAATTAAAATAAAATTAAAAAATTTGTTGATATTTTGTTTTTAATTGTATTTTATGTATATATGTGAAAGAAAAAGCCTACTTCTCTTATATGAAGAGGTAATTCTTTAGATTGTTTCAAATTAAAAATTATCGCCAAATATAAAATTATGGAAAAATTTTAAATTATGGCAATATACAAAATTATAGCATATAGAATATGATGCCATATTCATATATACGTCACTATTATGTATATGGCAACAAATTTAATAACTCATTGTTATAAAATTAAATATTGCCAGCATATAATTAGCTATTGCAATTAATGATTTGTAAAAATGAGAAAGAAAAAAAATTAAAAGAGAGGAAAAGAAAATTAATAATTTCTTTCTTCCCTTGCTTCCTCTTCTTTACATATATTTACAATGAAAAATTACAAAAAAGAAATCCCTTAATAGTTAAATGTTTCTATAAATAAATAATTAAAACTTTCATCAGAAAGATTCATCATCAACGTCAATCAATCTAACCATGTAAGAATATAAACAAAATAAATATTTCGATTGTGCATCTGTAAAGAAAAAGTGTTGCCCGAAATGATAAATCTAGAACGCCTATAAAAAGCGCTATAAATATATTATGGATAATCACGGTAAAAATATATTAAAATTAAAACCAAAGATATAGAAAAAAAAATCTTTTTGTATATTTTTTTTTTGCCTTTTATCAATAAAAAGTCAAAAGTTTTCTTCCATTTTTTTTTTCTTTTTTTTTTTTTTTGATTAATTTTGTCAACGAATAAATTGTAATAAAATTCGTAATTTTATATATGTAAAAAATTCATCGTATATAACACAATTAGGCAAATGTTGCAAATGAGAAGCAAGAAGAAGAAGAACAATAAGAAGTAAGAAGTAAGAAATAAGAAGAAGATGAAAAGAAAAATGAAATATAAAATAAAACATTAAATAAAATAACGAAGAATTTACATAAAATGTTGTAAACGTCATCGTTTCTCGTATTTGTTTTTTTTATTTGAAATTAACAGAAATTTTTATTTTGATTATATAAAATGGGATGGGCGATATTACTTTTGTTTGTTCATTTTGTTACCATAATTTTTGTTATATATGTGAATGTATGGGTGTGTATGTGTGTGTGTATGTTACCAGATGAATGAATGGGTAATTTTTTTTTTATCTTTCACCAGATTCTAAGCGTATACAAGAAAAGAAGAAAAAGAAGAAAAGGAAGAAGAAGAAAAGTTTTTCTTGAAGGTTTCTGTGTATGCGCACGTATGTGTGTGTGTGCGTTATAATGAAAATTCTATTGTAAAATAAAGAAAAAGAAGAAAATTCGAAAGAATAGATCCTTGAGGAGGCAATTTTTTTTTCAAACGACTTCCATTAGCGGACCACCCTTTTTTTTTTTTTATTTTTTTTAGTCATCCACCCACCTTAAAAATTCATTGTTTAGCTCCCGAACACCCCCATCAAAAAAAAAAAAAAGAAAAAAAGAAAAAAAAGAAGAAAAAAATAAGAAGAAAAAAAAAGAGTACGGCAAAAATGGTCTTTTGTTTGGTATGAGTTGAAGTGGTGGGTGCCTATGCCTATGTTGGCTGTAGAAGCTTATATACCCCCTCAGAGCAAATTAATTTAGCGGCCCCTCGTTTCTTTTCTTTTCTTTTCGTTTTTTTCCTTTTCTTCCTTTCTTCCTCCTTTCTTCAGTCTTCCATTCCTTTCATTTTCTTTTTCTTTTCCTTTTCCATTTTTTTTTCTTCTTTCTAAAGTTTTTCTTTTTTTTTTATCTTCGTCTTACATTAATAAAATCGCACCCAAAGAAAGAGTTGTGTGTTGATTTCATATATAGAATGTAGATGAAAAAAATAAAACGATCCGTTTTTTATTTTTCTCCAATTTTTTCGTTCCTTCTGTACATCCCATCGCATCGTATATAAATATCGAATATTCTATCACGTTAAAAAATTTTTTACCTCATACCAAACGTCCATTAGCTTTGTTTTCATACGGAATTTATATTAATTTTTACGTTTTAAATAAAAAAAAAAAATACAAAATACAAAATACAAAATTCCAAAACAAAAACAAAAAAAAAACGACATTTTTCAAGTAAATTACCGAACGCACTCTTTTACACCAATTTCACAAACTCATTCCATATAATTTCTCTTTAAACACATTTTATACATATACAAGAAGAGAAGAGCTAAAAAACAAAAAAAAAAAAGCTTTCTAAAAAGCTTCACATATATTCATAATAGTCTACACAAGAAATTGCTATCTCGTTATGAAAAATTCAGACAAACCGTTAAAAATTAAAACGATAAATTTAAAATGCAAAATGTCGGCGCCCGCATTGATTCCCCATTCCTATATAATAATACCCCCGGTTCGCGTCTTTTGGTGTCTTTTAAATAGGAAGAAGAAAACAAAAAAAAAAAAAAAAAGAAAAAGGAAAAAAATAAAATAAAAAGAAAACGAAGAAAAATTAGGAGAGAGTAAAAAGAGAAGAAGAAAAGCGCGCTTCAGGTCGATCCCTTTTTTTTATATTCTTTTTTTTTTTTTTTCTTTTTTTGAGTCCCCAACCATCCCCTACATCTTCCTCTTCTTCCTCTTCTTTATTCAACTTGTGAACGACGATTTTTATTTTTCTTCTTTTAGCTGCTTTTGAAATGTATTATTCTTTTTTTTCTTCTTCTTCTTCATTCTGTACTTCTTATTCTTTCCCACCCATCACCTCCAACTCCGTATTAATTCCCACCCTCACCCACTTTTCTTATATTTCTTTTTTTTTTTTTTTGTTCTTTTCCTCTTCATCCCTTATAACTTCTCTCTTCACTTTGATTTAATGAATTTTTATAAAATAAAGAAAAGAAGCACACACAAAAAAAAAATCGTCGTCTCTGCCTTAATTTGATACATAATTTATAATTAATCAAATATTTATCATCGTGTTTGTGTGTGTATGTATGTGTGTGTGCGCTCATAAGTATAAATGGAGATATATGTGTGTGTGTGTATACGAGTGTGTAAATTTATTCACGATAAATTAGATTATTTAATTAATTATGTTTTGTCTTTTGGAAATTTTTTTTTTTTATGAAAACTTTTGAAAGGAAAAATTTTAAAATATAAAAAAAAAAAAGAACAAAAAGAAAAAACAACAACAGAAAAAAAAATTATCATCAGTCGAAGTATTTTTCTAAAAAGAATCTCTCTGTTTTTGAATTTTTTCTTTCTTTTTTTTTGTATAATTTATTTACTAATTGTACTAATTATCCAGATTTCGTGCTAAATACACAAGAAAAAACAAAAAAAAAAAAAAAATAATACGCAATTGAGTTTGACAGATTGATTAATTATTTTTTTCTTCACGGGATTCAATCAATTTCATTTTTTTCTTTCACTCTCTCTCTCTCTCACTCTTTCTTTTTCTCTTTCTTCTATATATAATATTCCTCATACCTCATTCATCCATTTATATTACCTTCAACCAGTTCCTTATAATCTTCGTGCGTTCGTTACTTCGAAAATCTGAACATTTCATTAGTACAATATGGCAACCCTATCGTATTTTTATACATTATATACTCCCTATCTACAAATTTTTTTTCTGGGTGTCTATGAAACAAAACAGAAGAAGAAGAAGAAGAAAATAGGGAAAAATGAAGGAAAAACAGCAAAAAAAAAACCGCATTACAACAAAAAACCAAAAAAAAAAATCTGCTTAATAGTTTGACATATTAAATGTCAGTATGTGTGTGTGAGGATAGAGTCGATTAATTATATAATTTTACTACATGGTCGAAAATTGTGTGTGTGTAAGTAATAACCAACCTTAAATAGTTAAATCAAATCTATTAAAGAATATCCTTTAATATTTTCCATTTATGGTGAATAACTAATTTATAGTGAAATCACCCAAATGGTGAATAACAAATTTATTAAAAACTTATAAAAAAGAAAGATTTCGATGAAATTTATTTCTATACAAAAACGTCATTTTTATATCTCCAAGCGGATTATTTTAGAACAATAATTTTTGCTTTCAAAAAAAATAAATGGCGCCTACTGACAACGGTTAAACGTCAAAATTCACAAATAATTAAATTATTTGTTAAATATTTAAACTGTGATTTTAATTCTTTATTCATAAAATGAAAATAATTGTTAACTAAATAACGAATTCATGTCAATATTTCATTAGACGAATTAATAATCTAATTTTAATATTTTCGTTCACTAAAAAACAACAACAACAAACAAGAATGTTAAACTTGAAATAAAAAAATAATATTTTATGCATAAAAAAAAATGTATATTCAAAAGACAAAAGCTTAACACACGGGAACAATATAACAAAAAAAAAAGCAAGAAGAAACTTTTTTTCTTGGAGTTTATTTTTTTTTTCTCGCACTCAATCCAAAGTTTTAGTTGTTTATTCCTCAAAATAAAAAAAAAACTTTTTTTTTGTGTTTTAAAAAACAAGAAATTTATTTTTTGCTAAAATTCAAACAACAACAACAACAACCGACAACATCCAACAAGAGAAACAGAAGAAAGTCCTTTTTTTTTTGTTTTTCACAATTTTCATTTTCTTCTTCTTCTTCGGCTTCTCTTCTTCTTCTTCTTCTTGTGTGCTTTCTCCTATAAATATATAGAAAATTATCCACAAATTCATTAACGTTGAATGTAAACATTATATCAAAAGCGGCCGGGCAAATTAATATTTAATTCGGTTGGTCCTCATTCTTTCGTCTTCTTCTTCTTCTTTGTATATTACCTCAAACTCTCTCTCTCTTTAAAAAAGTAAAAAAAAAAAAGAAAAAATCTGATGGGGATCCCATTAACATAACAATTTTTATCATTAATTTTCGACGTCAGTTTAAAAAAAATAAAAACTCTCATACTCTCTCTCGTCAACCTCAAACTTCTTTCATTTTTTCTTCTGTTTTTTTATTTTTTTTATTTTTTACTTTACTTTTCTTTACCGCTTTCTAAGTGCGTGTGTACCTATGTGTTTGTATATATATATATATATGTATGTACAAAAATTTTTTTAGTGGTGGTCTTGATTTTTTAATCATCCTCGCGAATATACACAAGGCGAATGTACATGACAAGGTGTACGCGCGATGGTATGAAGGTAAATGAGGGATTTTTTTTTTACTTCTTCTTCTTCTAATTTTTTTTTTGTTTTTATTATTATCCATGTCGTGACCACGCCTAATGCCGCCCAATTTCTTCTACTTCTTCTGCTTCAACTTCAACTTCTTCATCATCCTCTCTTTCATATAGCTCAGCTTCTAGCGTTAAAAAAAAAACAAAAAAAATGAAGAAGAAGAAAAAAAAATTATTAAAAGGTAAACGGTGAAGGTAGATATGTTTATTTTTTATGTTTTAGAAACTCAAACCAAAGAAATAAAAAAAAAATAAAAAAAAAACGAAGAAGAAGTAGAAGAAGAAGAAGAAGTAGAAAAACCCATCATATATACCTTGAAACAACCTAGTGAGCTACCCGTTCCTATATTTTCTTTTCTTTCGTTTTTCTTTTTCTTCTTCTTCTTATTTTTTTCTTTTCATAAGATGAGATAATTAACTTGTTTCCATAATTTTCCTCGTCTGAATATGACGGTATTTCGTGACTGTATATATGACTATGTGTGTTGGTGTATGTGTGTGTGTGTATGTTGAAAAAAAATAAGAAAAACAAAAACAAAAAATTCCTATATTTTTCTAAATCTTCAACCCATCAACCCAAAATTACCTCATACCCTCCGTACAACAACTTCTCCCACTCTTCATCTCTTCTTTTTATTTTTTTTTTATTTTTTTTTACATTTTAATCTCAGCTTCAAAAAGCATCATAAAAAGAATTAAAATATTTTTTTTTCTATAAGAAGCATAAGAAGAAGACATCGTCCAAAAAAACATCTATACAACATACAACTAAACATATACAACAAACTCATATACTCGCATACATACCTACATACATACAAACATGCACAAATACAGGCACTCACGCACTCACAGAGAAAATTCCGAGTTTGATCCTTTTATTTTTACTCCTTTATTTTTTTATTTCATCTTTTTATATTTACGTGCGCGCGTGTGTATATCAATGTGTACGCGTGTGTGTGTGTGTGTGCGTATTTGTTTCCGTATCGCACAAGGATGTGTATCGAATAAAAAAAAAAGTTACCCTCATCGTAGAAGGGTTGAATGTATAAAAAAAAATAAAAGAAAAAAACTTCACTCACAAAGTGAGACTACCAACATCACCCCCCTCGTTTTTTTTTATATGCCCGTAGTTCCCACAAAAGAAAGAGTTAATATTGATCCGTTTTTTCTGTTTTTTTTCTTTTATACTTTCTTCTACAACAGTCCCTATATAACATTACGTTATCCTTGTGTGTGTGTGTGCGTTTGTGTATGTCTGTATGTACACAATTTTTATTTTTCTTTTTTTTTTACTTTCCTTCGTCCCTTAGGATGAGTTTCTATAGCAACTCTTCTTCTTTTTCCCTTTAATACACATTTTCCTTTTTTTTCCTTTTTTTTTTTTTTTTTTATTTTTTTCGCGGTATATACGCAGATGAGGCAAAAAGTAAAAAAAAAAAAAAAACGCGAATAAAAAATTAATTTAGGTTAAGAAAAGAAAAAATGTATAATATAAAGTAAGAACGAAAGGGAAATTATGTAATGACGTCATCACATCCATATAAATTCCCTTATATTCCCTCTATTATTATTTTTTTAAACAAAAACACCAAAAATATTGTAAATTTATCGTTGATGAACTGTCAAATTTTTTTTTGCTATAAAATAAAACTTTTATCACTCACTTTATGGTATGGTGGGAAAGGAATAATAATAAATGAACAACAATTCCAAGGATAAACTGCGTTACTATAAACTATTCAAAATTTGAATTATTAAATTAGTTAAGCCTTTTTAGGCTCATATTGCTGGTACTTTTGTTGTTAATTAATTTTATTGTAAAATTTAAAAGAGAAAAAACAACAACAACAATATTCAACAACAACAACAAATAAAAAAATCGTTTGTGAACTGTCAAAATTATGCTATAAAATAAAAATTACTTATTTTTTATTTTATAGTTGAAATAAAGAAAATTAGAGGAGTGAAGGGGAATGAGAAAAAAGAGAAAATAAAACAAAACAGAAAAAGAAAACAAATTATAAACAATTAAGAATCACATTTTTTGAATTAGAAAAAAAGAAAAAGAAAATGAAAATGAAAATGAAAGGCCGTCCTTGATTGTATTTTTATATTATATATTATTTTCCTCTTCTTCTCTCTGACAAAAATTTTCCTCTTTTCTCTTCTATTTTTTTTTTTCATTTTTTTTTCTGTTTGTTTATTTGTTTGTATTTATATGTATAACTGTGTCTGTATGTATATAGTATACACACATTTTTCAGGGAGAGGTTTTTGTTTTTTTTTTGTTGTTTTTGTTGTTGTTGTTTTCATATAACCACCCTCTACATCAATTAGATAGACGCCATTGTTGTTTCTGGCCCCGCACTTTAATATTTAGGATGAAGAAAAGCAAAATCAACGGAAAATTTTATAAACGAAAGAAAAAAGGAAAAAAAAAATTATTTTAAATAAAAAAAAAACGAAGAAGAAGAAAAGAAAAACAGAAAATAAGGAAAAAAATGACGAAGGAGAAAAATTGTTAGAAATTAAGTTAATTATTATTTATATTTTTTCTCTCTCTCTTTCTTTTTCTTGTTGTTGTTGTTGTTGTTCACATTGGTTGTCATCTTTTGATAGGCACTTTGAAATTGAATGAAAATTAATTGATCTCTTATTATATAATAAGAAGAAGAAGAAGAATATTCTACAGACAATTTATATAATTCACGTATACAATTTCTACATAAATGGAACAAACATATACATAATAAATTTATAATCGTAAGTTCTTAGAATTATTTTTGTATCTCTCTCTAATCTTAATGTAAAAATTTTGTTAAGATTTTGTTTAAAATTGTCTTGCAAAGAATTCATTCTAAAACATATATTTATTATTTATTGCAAACAGGAAAATAGAAAAACCGGAAGAAGAAATGAAAATGTTGAATAAAATAAAAAAACAGAAAAAAAGAAAATGGAAAATGGAAAATGGAAAAAGAAGAATTAAAATTAATATTCTTTATTAACTTTCTAACCTTCTTTAAGTCAAGCGGCGTTGTTGTTGTTGTTGTTGTCCATGATAGGGATAGTGTGTAAAGTGCATCTCGCGAGACTCACAACCGTAGATGAAATAAGAAGAAGAAGAAGAAAAACAGAATGAAAAAAACGATGGGGGTAAACATTCATCCCTTATGTATTTTTTTTTTCATATTAAAGTGAGAGTAAAAAATTCAAAATAATAAAAAAAAATCGATCGTGTGTGTGTGTCTGTGTGTGTGCATGATACCCAGAACAGAAAAAAATAAAACAGCTGATTTCATAAGTTACCCCTGATGTTAAGGGGTTAGAATGAATATATATATATTTTTTTGATTATTCAACATTGCCGGATTCCCTTTCACTTATATCGTATAAAAATAACAACAACAACAACAAATAATAACAACAACAAATGGTATTTTTTTTCTTTCGCATCTGAATTTATAATTTCTTTCTTCTCTCGTTTCATTTTGGTTGTCGTTCAAAATATATGCAAATTAGACTTTTTCTCTATACACACACACACATTTTTTTGTTTTTGTTTTTATTTTTTTTTTACGAAAGGAGAGAAAGAACAGTTAAAACGGTACAAATATATATTCGAATATAGAAAGAGAGGGCAATAAGAACCCACCAAAGTAACAAAAACAAAAAACAACAAAAACAACAACAAATATTTTATATTTATTTTAATGAAGATAATTTTGATCGCAAATTAAAGTCAAACAAATTTTTACATTTGGAGTTTTGGTATGGATGGTAGGGTGGTAGGGGGTGGTACATCATTTTGTGATGGAGGGTTTTTGGTTTGTTTTTGTAGGTTCGTATATTGGGTTGGGTTACACGAACTCAAAAATAAAAAAAAAAAAATAAAAAATTAGAAAATAAAAAAAACCCCCAACGATGGAATGAGGACAAAGAACAAAGTTAGTGTTTTTTTTTTACTTTCCTCTCTCTCCATCATTCAGTTGATGACTGATGGGTGGTGGTTGGGGTATAGGTGTATTTATTATTGGTAGGTAAAAATCAAATATTTGATTTATTTTATTGAAATTGACCAAATACACCTTTTTGATCATTAAAAGAGAAAAAAAAAAAAAAAACACAAGTAGAAGAAGTTGAAGGAAAACATATAAAAAGAAAATTCCTTCTTTCTTATTATTATTATTTTCCATCTTTTCCTTTTATCTTTTCTTTCAGGTTTTTTTTTTCTTTTTTGTTTTTCTTTTATTTTCTTTTATTTTTTTTCCATTTTTCCTTTTTCCCGTTTTACTCCTTCTCTCGTTCTCTTCACTAAAACTGTGTGGCTCTCTGTTCTATAAAGAAAGAAAGAAAAAAAGAAAGAAAGAAAAGAAAAATGAAGAAGAAGAAGAAGAAAAATTTCAAAAGTTAAATTGCGAAAGTTTAAATTGCTAATCAACAGAGAGGAAGAGAAAAAAAGGAAGAAAATGGAATATTGATATTTGCATTAAAATATAGAAGAAAAAGAACGAAAGAAGAAGAAGAAGAAGAAAAAAAAAATGAAGAAGAATAAAAAAAAAAAAAGAAAAAGAAAAAATATTGAAATTTATTTTTTGAGTTTATATTTTATTTTAAATAAAGAAAAGAAAGAAAAGTAAGAAAAGAAATCGAACAAGAAAATTTTCTTATAAATTTTTTTTCTGTTTTCTCTAAAAAAGAAGGAAGAAAAGTTTTTATTTTTTTTTTTTATTTTTTTCATTTTGGTTTTGCTTTGATTGATGTCGATCGGTTTCTGTGTTTTTTTTTTTTTTTTATTTTCTTTTATTTTTTTTTTTTTGATGTTTTCTTTTGGACTTTTTTTTTTCATTTTGTAGATTTTTTTTTTGTTTTTTCTCTCTTTCTATTTTTTGTTTTTGTGTTACGATAAAAAAAAAAAGTAAAATATGTCAAATTGTCATTTGAAACACGAATAATCGATTAACACAAAAAAAAAAAAAATATTTTAGAGAAATTTCTAAACAAAAACAAAAACAAAAAATATTTTAATCAAAGTCAAGGTTTTTGTATTTAATATTTTTAAAGTTTTTTGTGCGGTCTTTGTGGTAACTGGTAAATGTTGTTCTTATTACCAAAAAAAAATAAAAATTTGTGCCATGATACCCGTTGCTCTTCTTATACCTACCGGGTTCCATATTTTTTCCCATCAGATTGGACAGTTAAAAAACACAAAATGAATTTTCCTACACAAAAAAAAAAATCGTTTTCCTTTTTCTCATTCTAATTTCGTTTTTTTTTTCTTCTTGTCTTCATTCAATTTCATAAAGTTCAGAGAGAAGGATAAAGATAAATATTTAGATACGGGTAAAATTTAAACAAATATAAATTATAATAAGTTCACTATTTTTGGGGTAAGAACAAATTCAACCGTATGGATAAATAGTGACCGTCTTTTTTTTATTCTCATATATACAAATCACAAATGATAAAGGATTCTCAGAATAAATCGTTTAATTTATTTCTGTGTGTGTGTATGTGTGTGTGTGTGTGTTATTGTGGGATTCAATTAAAATTTTAGAAATTGAAGTTAAACAACTTCCACAAGTTTATAGAATTTTTGTTATAAAACTTTTCTTTTTATTTATAAAGAAAATATAGAAATGAAACGGTAACTCACCTGAAGACGAGAGGACCCAAATATCTAAATACAATAACTATATAAAACACCCCTCTGTAAACCCCTCAGTGTAAGAACATAATGTAAGAGTCATACCAATAATTATATTATAGCACCACAGACACACATTTACATATTTTTAAAAAAAAAATACAGAATCCATCCATAATAATAACCTATAACAATTTATAGCATAAAAGTGATATGAGACAAGATAATTTTGTGGGGCCCCCACTGTGTCATGTATATAAAAAAAAAGTAAAGAAAAAAAGGAAAGAATGTATTATAACGAATAAAAATAATATTCAAGTACATAATCTGCCAATAACATGACAAGAAGAACAAAACAACAACAAAATAAGTCTGATGTCTCCTCTGTGTACACACAGTCACACACACACACACAGATATAGACAACGCGAAAAAAAAATGTAAGAGAGAAAGAAAGAGGAACCCGCAAAAAAAAACTGAAACAAAGATGCGAAATATATTATTATATTGGGTGCGGGTGCGAAATATAAAATATTATGGCAAGTGAGAAGGTTATGTTATTTTTTTCTATCATATTTATGTATGTATGTATGTATATGATGAGTTGAAGGCACTTACCAAAAATGTTACTCTATACAATATATATGTACCTCTGTATATATACAGACATACATACATACACCTAATATGCGAAATATAGAAATGAGAAATTATATGCGTGCAAGATGTCAGAGAGAAAAGATATTCGGTTGTAAAAAAGCTATTTTCTTTTGTGACACTCTCTAGCACTCGTCATAACATTTTAAGATGGCTATTATACTTCCATTAGATCATGTTAAATATAACATACATATACACATATACAACATATGTATGCACATACATACATGTATGCAAAAATTTATGGATAAAAGCAAGAAAGAATAAAAAAACAAAAAAAAGTGCAAAAGGTGTAAAATAATTTTCACTGAAATAAAAAGAAAAAAAAACGAATGAAAGAAATAAAATGGAATAATTTTTTTTGGTTGTATTTTAAGCGATGATTAAATTTGTGTGATGATAATTTTTCTTTTGAATTTCTAAATTATTTAGTTCTGCTTCTTCCTCTTTTTCTTTTGTTCGGATTATATAATTTCTATAAATTAATAATTCTAAAATTTTTGGAGTAAATCGAATTTTATCCCATCAGCCAATTAATTAGTAAAAACTCATCTTCCATCTATACGAACTAAACCAAAACTCAATTAGATTTAATTTCATTCAATTTTCAATAAAAAAAAAAGTGTTTTTAACCTAAATTTTATAAATTAGGTCTCGTGTCATCTGTCATAAGTGCAATAAGACACTTTATCTTTTGTAATGAAAATACAAAATGCAACCTTTCCTTTCCTTTAAAAAAGAAAAAAAAAAAAAACTGTAAATAGAGGTAAAAAATAGAGAGATACGACACGAGACACTAAATACAACAACAATCAAATGGCGCGCGAGCTATTCTTACTACATATATAGATATATAATGTTTAAGGAAACATATATTCCCCGTGTATTTATAAAATTCTTCCTTTATTTCCAATCGTTTTATTTTTCTGTATTTTTGGGTAAAAAAAAAAAAAGAAGAAACCTTTAAAAAAAAACACAACAAAAGATACACACACATATTATATAGTTGAGCATCACAGTATTGTTGTTGTTGTTGCTGTTGTTTTTTATTTCTATTTTCTCCTCTGAAATGACATGTGTGTTTTTCCTTGAAGAAATGCGTTTCTGTATAATAGCGGTAAATCCATTAAAAAAAAAGATGAAACTTTAAATTTTGAATAAAAAAACAAAACAAGAGATGAAATGGGGTTAACAGTATATTTTTTTTTTTACTTTTCTTTCCTTTTTTCTGGCTAAAAAAAAATTTTCTCTTCTGTTACGATTTTTCATATTTCTTCGTTTTCTCCTTCTTTCTTTTTTTTTGTTTGGATATTTTTATAATATAATATTAAAAGATTAATAGCACGCACCCCTTCCCGCTAAAGAGAGACAAAAAAAAAATTGTATAAAAAGGGATACAAAAATACACACACACACACACAACAGTAAAAAAGGAGAGAAGTGAATTTTGTTGTGTTGTGCGCGCGATCTCAATTCCGATGATCTAACGGGGATTTTGTTACTTTTATCCCTATATACAGTTTTAACAAAGTATTCATCCCTTAATATACAACACAATACAAATACATTAAAACACGCGTTTATTTTAAATACACACACACACACACACACATGTTTCTTGGAAAATGGATGCACACGAGCCAAATCAGATTTCACTATAAAAAAAAAAATACGTTTATCCTTTTGTTTTGAGAGAGCGAGACACATTTTTGTTCCTTTTGTATGGACACGTGAGTTTTTTTTTTTTTTTTGTTTATTTGAAAACCAAAATTTTTTTTTTATCTATTCTACAGAAAGGATGAAAAAACTTTAATTCACGACATGATTTGATGTGAATGAAATCGCAGGTAGATATAAATGTAGAAAAGAAAAAAAGTCAGCCAAGTCCCGTTAAGATTTTTTTTTTGTTTTTTTTTTTTATCTCAATTAAGAATGCAAGAAGGGGTTTTGACTTTTTGTTCCCTTTTTTTTAATAGGAATTGTAAAATAAAAATGTAAAACAAAAAAAAAAAAATGTAAAACAAAAAGTGAAAAGAAAAAGTGAAAGAAAAAAAGGTAAAAAAAAAATCAAAAACAAAGCACGCGTTGATTTTTGTTTATTTTGAATTTAATTTTGTGTGTCGTCCCTTTGATAATTAATGAAGAAGAAGAATAGAGGGATGTCTTTGATAATGAAACGAAAAAAAAGGTGTCTCCACTTAAAATTGATTTTTGATACAAAGCAAAAAAAAAAAGTATGATCACAATTTTTGAGTAGCTTCAAATACAAAAAGATTTATTCTTTTCTTTCGTATTTATTTTTTTTCTTTTTTGATTTATAATCGATTCAATTGATTTTTCATCTTTCATCATTTTTATTTCTTTCGTTTTATCGATATTTTTTTTTTTCCTATCAATATCCTTTTATATTTAGGTTTATATAAATTTACCTGAAATAGCTGGATTTTATATAAATATAAGAAGAAGAAGAAGAAGAAAACATTTATAAACAAAATCATGCAGAAATAGATTTTTATATATACATATTTTTAAGAATAAATCATCTTATTGTCGTCCAGGTGCATAATTCTATCTATTTTTTTTTCTTTCTTTCATTCTTTCTTATTCTTCTTCTTATTTTTATTTGTATTTCGGTGTAGCAAATAATACATAATATAATATCATCCTTTATCATTGTCCTCTTCAACGAATTTGAAATGCTGTCTTGATCCTTGATTTTCTATTTTTTTTTTTTTTTTTTACCAACAAAATAAAAGAAATATAAGAAGAATAAGAAGAAATAAAGAAATCCTCAAAAAAAAAAAAATTAAAACAAAAATTTATAAAGAAAGAAGGAAAAGACGCAATTTTTATGACCAGAAAAATAGGATACACCATCCATACACATACACATACACACACACAATGGCCCCCTCCTTTTTTATTATTATCAAATTTTTGTTTTTTTTCTTTTCTTCAAATGTATCAAAATAATACAAATTGTGGAATTTTCTATAAATTTTTGTAAATACATTGACCGTGTTGTCAAATATATCAAAATTTTGATTCTACATCCTTTTATTTATTTTCTGCTTTTGAGTTTCGTTTTTTATTTTATTTTCTTTACTTTTTTTTTTTCATCCTTCTTCTTATAATTTCACGTAAAGGAAGATGATATTTACAACAATAACAACAACAGGAACAACAACAATGAATAGACAGAATATTGGACGGGAAACAGAATCGTTTTCAATATCCAATTCTGGGCAAAGGATAAGGTAAGAAGGTATACTTACGTATATAGAGAGGATAAGGTGCTGGAGTAAATATAATTTTTCTCTTAACTGAAGAAGGTGGAAAATAAAAAGAAGAAGTGGAAGAAAAGTAAAGATTTTAGTTGAAAAAAATTCTTTCAATTTTTCTTTGGATTTAGATTTTTATTTGTTGATTTGAATTTTATTGTAGAAAATTGTCTATACTCTGTTATCGAAATCAATTGTGTGTGATGTATGATGACAGTGAAGTATTTTTATATTTTTGTAGAATAAAGGAACAGCGAACAACGTTTATAATCTTAATTCATTTTTATATAAATTAATTGCACTTATCTCGACCATGTTTAAATTTGTGAATAAAAAGAGATAATTTGATTTGTTTGCATTTGATTTGTATGAACATAATAAGGACGAATCCTATAGTCAGGACAATACTTTCTAATCGTACATTTGACTCTGACGTACCCTAAACATCCATAACACATTTCATAGTAGAAATATTCTTCCATTAATTTTTTTTAGCTGATTCACAAAATTTTAACACAAAAATTTACAAATTTATTCAGTTGAAGTTTTGAGAAGAATTTTTATTGAAATTATTCAATTGTAAAATAGAATTATGAAAAGACGAAATATAACTCGTGTAATTGTATAATTAATATTAACATAAAATCAATTATGAATAATTTCCATTATAAATTTTTTTTTTTTAGAAAATTAAAGAAAAAATTAAAATCAATAAAATCCTGGTTATAATCCTTCTTATATTTTATCTTCCTTTTTTTTATATTTTTATTCTCAGATGGTTTATTTAAAAATCTGTCAAATTTGAAATATGCGCCTGTAGAAGACAACGAAATTATTGTCGAAAAATATTGAGAACAAAAATTTAATTTCAATTTTTTTATTTTTTCAACCCCTTCAGTACCCGGTGTTATAAATATTCATTGAATATTTTTTTAAAAATCTTTTTTCAATTTTTGATGAAATGTGACAGACTGTGGGATGGCGTTTCTCTGTAATGATTACCTGTTACAAGTGTACAAAGTGTACATACACACACAATTTTCAATTTGAGAGAAAAGAGTTTTTTTTTCTTTCGAATTAATAAAATTGGAAAAAACTTTCATTTAATTTTTTCGTCGAGAATAAAGAAAGTTGAAGAAGAAGAAGAAGAAGAAGAAGAAAAGTTGTACACACAAAAATTTCACTGTTATGTCGTCGTTTTTTTGTTGTTGTTGTTCCTTTCTCGCGTCACCCAAGCCAAAAAAAAAAGAAGTAAAATACTAAATACACACAAGCTAAAAAAAAAATAACTCGTGTGTGCTTTAAAAATAAAAAAAAAAATAAAAAAGGAAAAAAAAGGGTTAGTATCGATCGGTGCGCACCCCACAGATTAACCCCACACAATTTTTTTTTCTTCATTCCTCGTCTTCTCCTCTCCTCTCTACGTTCTGTTTTTTTTATTTTATTTTATTTTATTTTTTTTAACTCTTCCCAAACCAAACCGATTCACCCTCGTCGTATAAAAAAAAAAAAAAAACAGAAAGAAGAAGAGAAAAAAAATTAAATGGAAAATAAAAATACTCCGCGCGCACTTTTTAATGTTAAATTAATGCAAAAAAAAAAAAAAAGAAAAAAGAAAAAAGAAAAAGGAAAAAAAAAAACAGGAGGAAAAGAAAGAAAAAGGACGACCGGAAAAAAAACGTAAAATAATAATATTTCTCATTCTCTTATTCATCTTTTTTTTTTCCTTTCGTTTCTCCTTTCTTTAAGAGTAGATTTTCTCATTTTCCCATTTTTCCCATTTTACCCATTTTCCCATTTTCCATACCATAATAATATGTATATAGAGAAGGAACTAAGTGAACTACACCCCAAACGAACTACCCCAAAAATGAAAAAAGAAAATTCTTACCCCCTTTTTTTTGCTGTCATCCTCCACTGAAATGCGCTCGCGGCACACCAAAACACAAAAACAAAACAAAAAAAAAAACACAAAAACAAAAACTATACCTTCCAGCCTTTTCTTTCCAGCATCGAGCATCGAGGTGTAATTTTGGATTCCGTATATAAATTTTTATTTTTTTTTTTTATTTTTAATTTTTCTTTTCCATCCCACACACACACAAACACACACACACACATACAAACCCAAGAGCACTCTTTTTTTTCGCTTTTTTTTTTATTCTCAGGGACGACGACTGATGAAAAAAGGACGATTGTGAGGGGTGATGATGGAGGACACATATTCATAATATATTTTTTTTTTATATATATTTTTAAAAAAAGAAAGGAAAGAGAAGAATCGACACTGGTTAAAATAATTTATATGCAGATTTCCTTTTTTTATTTTTGAAGTCATAATAACGCAACACACATACACACACACACACACAAACAGAGAACAACACAACGTAACATATAACGCAGCAGCAGTATAAAAAAAAATATCCTTTCTTTTCTCATCCTTCGCATGATTGAATTAAAAATTATATAACGGGACTATCTGTATTTTTTTTTTTTCTTCTTCTCTCTTTTTTAGTCCTTTTGTCGTTTGTTTACTGTTAGTTGTTGTTGCTGTTGCTGTTGTTGCTGTTGTCCCGTTCCTGTTCATCTGATATGATTTTTAATAGAAAATTGGAATTGGAAATTAAAGTAAATATATTGTGAGTGAAAGAGACAGAAAAAAAAGAAAATAAAAGACGATCAGAGTTTTTTTTTTCTTTTGAACAATAAGGAAGGGATTTTTTTTTAGTTTAGACAAAAAAAATGCCTCTCAATTTATTGTTGTTGTTGTTGTTGTTGTTTATCTCTATCTTGAAAAGTAAAAAGGAAGAAAAAAAACAAATATGAAGAATTTCTTTACATTAAATCCAACTTCCTGTTATTATTTTGCTTCTTCTTTTTTCGTGTTTTTTATTTTGCCATTTTTTTTTTTAAAAAAAAAAAAAAAACCTTTAAAAAAAATTAAAGAATGCGTGCAATTCGTCTTTTATCCATTTTTTCTTTCTATCAATAAATAAAATAAATAAATAAATGAATGAAAAAAAAAAACGAAGCAGTACAAAAGTGAAACAAAAACAAAAAAAAAATAATTCCCTTTTCTTCCTTTTCTATTCCTTCTATTTTTATATTTTTATTTGTGGTTTTTCTTCTTCAGTTAATTCTTATATTTTTTTTTTATCAAAATATTTGTGCCGATAGTTTGTTGTTGTTCTTTTTTTTTCTTCTTTTGTTATTGTTATTGTTGTTGTTGTAATGAATTAGGTAAAAGTTTTCTACAATTTTATATAGTTAACAAAATTTTAAGTTTAAAGAGGGACTGACTTACCACAGTAGTTAAGTATTTTGTCAAAAAGAAAATTCGTAAAAGGAAAAACAATCTTTATTATTTTTTGTTGTTTTTGTTTATGTTTTTGTTTTTTTTCTTTTGACAATAGAAAACCACAAAAGAGAAAGAAAGAGTAAAAGTGTGAGAGAGAGAGAGAGAGAGTGAGAGAAAGAGAGTGAGTGTTAAATCCAATTTGTGATTGTTTTGTTATTTATAAAATGTGACGTGACCTCAAGGTTTTTTTTTTTTTTATTCTATTAAAAATGTTGTTTTGTTGGCTGTTGTTGTTGGTTGGTTGTTTGTTGGTTGTTGTTTCTATTTGTTGTCTATTATTTTCTATTTTGTTGTTAAATTTTTCCCTATTATTGATAAAAATCTTTATATAATTAAGTGTTTATTTGTTTATTATTATTCTAATGATAACTATTATTATTGTTGTTGTTGTTGTTTTTATTGTTGCTCTTGATGTTGATAAAAGTCAAAACTAAAAGTGTTTAAAAAATTATCTGTATTGTGGCTGAGAAAGGAAATGACTAAATTTAAATTCCAAATTTTTAAATTCATTGGAATGTAATTTATCTTGTTCCACATTATCATTGAAAGTGATAAAAAAAATTTAAATCAAACAAAAATAAGTTTAATGGCAAGACAAAATTTTGTAATGTTTAAAATGAGGAACTAATTTGTCACTAATCAATGGAATTCCTGTGTGTAAAAAAAAAAGTAGAATCAGAATCCGACTACAAGAGAATCCATCCACAAAAGAAAAATAAATGCAATAAAATTGTTTCTTTGTTTTGTCATAAATGGTAATAAAATTATACAATTCACTTAAAGGAGTCATAATGATGAGCGCATCGTGTGTTGTTGTTGTTTCTTTTTGTCAAATCGTAAGGATGCGTCGCTTTTTGCTGAAATTTTTTCACTTTTAAAAAACTAAAAATAAAATAAAAAACATATTTTTTTTTTTAACTTTTTAAAACAAATTATTTTTATTTTTACTTTTTTTTTTTCTCTTTTTCCTTTTTTTTCTTTTTTTTTCCTTTTTTTTTGTATCATTTTTTGTTTTTTGCCACTTTTAATAAAAATATTTTGAATTTTTGACATAAAATTTTTTTTTCTTCCATTTTTAATTTTTGTTTCTTTCTCTTCTCTTTTTTTTTGTTTTTTGTTAAATTTTCACTTTTTAAAGACAATTAATTAATTTACTTTTTTTTTTTTTTAATATAATAGAATTCATTTATTTAAATATAATAATTAATATTTAATATAACAATTATCGGGATAATGAAAAAAAGGGGGGGGGGGGGGGGGAATAAACGGATGTATTTGCTGCTGGGTGTTTGGGGAAATAAAACTGGGGAATCAAGAGTTGAATTTCTTGTTTTAATGGTGCAAGGATAGAGGGGGGATGATGGAAGGTATTTCATTCTTTTTTTTTTCTTTATAAATAATAAACAAAATTGAAAATTAAAAATCACAATTATATTAGTTAATTTTTTTTCTTTAAATGTTTTTTCTGGTTTTTCCTTTTTTTTTTTTATACAAATATTTATAATGGTTTTTTCTTAATGTTTTTTTCTTATATAATTTACACAAATATTACATAATTTGATTTTTGTATTTTTTTTTTGTTTACCCCATTTTGAATAACCGGCCATCTTTGATTGTGACATTGTTTGAAATTTCTTTTGTCTTTTTATGTCAAATTTTAATTTTTATTCTGCTTTTGTTTTTCAATCAAATGAAACAATGACAAAAGAAAGAGACAGGTATAGAACATACAAGTGACGGTTATATCGAAAATGGATGTTTTATTTTTTTTTTTTTGTATTTTTTTTTTTAATCTTTAAATTTTTAATAATTTTATCATTTTTTTTTTAAACTTTTTTAATTTTTTTTTTTTACTTTTTTATAAACAAACATTCAGATTTTAGATTTTTTTTTTTTAAATATTTTCTTAATTTTTTTTTTGTTTTTCTTTTTGAAACAGTTCGATGGAACCGAAACCCGAATTTTAATTATTATTTTTTTTTTATTCCATTTTTCTTTTTCTTCTTTTAATTCATTTATTTTCTTTTCCTTTTTCCTTATCTAAAGTCTTTTGTTATATGAATACTATTTAAAAAATCAGTCTTGTTATTTGCGTATATATATTTTTTTTTTCTTTACTTCTTATAATTTTTTTTGTTTTTTGTATTTTTCTCTTTTTTTTTTTTTTGTTTTTTAATTTTAATTTTTTTACGTTTTTATTCCTCTTTTTTGTTTTTGTTGTAGAAAAGGGTTAAAAATTGTAACAACACAACACGAGTGAAAGGGTTAAAAATTATATTTAATCTTTTGACACGAAAATATTTGAAGAATAAAAAAAAAACTGTTAGAAAGTTGTTTGTTGTTGGTACGAGAATATGTTCGAAATTTAGAAGACCGAATTTTGACAGTTACAACAATAATGAATTCTTATTATTTGTTGAACAGAATGTTCGTTGACAATTTTTATGACAATTTATGAGACCAAAAAAAAATTCTTTAAATTTTTTTTACTCGTGTTGTTGTATTTAACCCATTTGTAAATTATGTGTATGTAAATGTCTGTGTGTTATTTTATTTCTTAACTCTTGAATAATTAATTTTTAATTCTTTGTAAATATATAATAATTTTTCTTTTATTCATTTATTTTTGCACTAAATTATTAAATATTAATTAAAATATTTTTGTTTTGTTTCCATTTTGTTTTTTTTTTCCTTGTTTAAATTGATTAATTTCTTTTTAATTTTACATTGAGGTAGTTCGTTAAAAATGTTCCTTTTTTTGTTTGTTTGTTTTAATTGTAATTTTAATTTAATTAATTTCTTTAAAAATTTCCTGAATTAATTTTTCTTTTGTTTAGATTTTAAATTTGTTTCTCATAATTTTCATATATTTTTATTTTTTTTTTTTGTACTTTTACGGTTTTTCTTTTTCATTAAAATTCTTTAAATTTAATTATTTTTATTTTTTACTTTAATTTTAATTTTAATTTTTATTAATTTAATTTATTTTTTTTCTCTTTTAACGAAAAAAAAAAAATTGTTTCCTTTATTTGTTTGAACTTTTTTTTCACGTTTATCCATATTTAATTATTACATTAATAAATGTTACTTTTATTTGTGATGAAAAAATTGTCCAAAATGAATGACAGTTTATAGAGAGTGAAAGAGAGAAAATACACAACAACTAGCGCCAATGGATAAAATTTAAAACTATAAAAATAAGAATAACAAAATTTGAAAGAAAAAAAAAAGGAAAAATTATTAAAAAATTAAAAGATTAAAAAAATAATAAAAGAAGAAGAAGAAGAAAGGAAGAAAGAAAGAAAATATAAATAAATTTTGATTAATTTTTGTTTTGTCTCACTATTTTTTGCCTTCTCTTTAATTAATTAATTAATAATTAATAATGACAATTTGACAGTTTGGTAAGAATAATAATATGTAGTAATAATAATAATAATAATAATTAATAAATTTAATAATGAATAATTAATAATGAGAATAATAATTAATAATAATAATAATAATAATAATAATAATAATAATAATAGTAATAATAATAATTCAATAATTAATTAATTAGTTAATTAATTTATGATAAAATGGCACAATAATTTTTTTTTTTGTTCAACAAATTTCTTATTTTTTTTTTTTATTTCCTTTTTCTTTTTTTCTGATAAACATTAGATATTTTAATTTATCCTAAACAACTAATTTTTATATTGACATTTTTTTTTTTTTATTTTTCTTTAATTTAAATTTTCATTTTCTTTTTATTTTGTGTTCTCTCTTCGTTCGTTCGTTTTTTTTTTTTAAATTTAACAAAAATTTGTATTTTTACGAGTAAAGATAAATAATTTGGAGACGATTGGTTTTTTTCTTGTTTTGTTTACGGTAAATGCGTGGCTAGAAAAATGAAATTTTTGTTCGAAAATGTTTATAAGTTTTTGGATTGGACGAATGTCTTTTAATTCGAATTTTTGGACAGATTTTTTTCTAATGTAATGACAACCAAAAATAAAGTTTCACTGAAGTCATTTCGCCGTTTGATTATTGTAAAATTCCTTTCTTATCATTTTTATTTTATTTTTCCCTCTATTCATGACATTTAGACGTTGTGCTTTTTCAATGTTATTTTCTTCAAAGATTCTTTTATCGGTCAATTTTTATTGACAAAATAGCTGAAGCACAATCTTTAAAATTTTATTCAATTTTCATATGAAATTAATGTGAACGAAAAATAGTATGGCTATACTGTATTTCATTAAATGTCAAAATAAATAAAAAATAATCACGTGACTGACCGATGTGTACTCCGCGATTTGTACCGTCTCTGTTACTTTTCTTTACTCAAAGATATCGGACAAAAAACATTTAAAAAAATTTTTTTGTTATTTATTTTCATTTTTTTTTCTTTTAAAACGTTTTTTTTTTTTAATTCTTAATTTTTAATTTTAATTTATTTTTTTTTTTGTTTTTGATTCCAATTATACGATAAGACAATTATAGAATATATTTTTTGTTTGTGTTTTTTTCTTTTTTAAATATACAAATTTCTTTTCATTTTCATTTTTTTTTTACCATTGTTAATTATTTACATTACAATTTAAATAACATAATTACAGATTCAAAATTTACTTTTTTTTTTTTTGTTAATTTTAGTAATTTTTTTTTTCTCTTAAATTTTAAAGAAATTTATTTTTTATTTTTCATTTAATTTTTTTTTTGTTAATTTTTTTTTTGTCAATTTTAATTTTAATTAATTAAAATTACACATTTTTTTTATAAGTTTAATTAATTTTCTTTATACAAACACATCAACACACACATCTTTTCGTGATCAATATAATTTTTCTGTGTATTTTTTAATTTAATTTAATTAATTTAGTTTTTAATAAATAATGGTAAAAAATTCAAACTAATTATGGAAGGTTTAATTTTTGGTGACAAGTTTTTTTTTTCTATCTTTTTGTTTCTTGTTTTTCTATAGTTGTTGTTGTTGTTGTTGTTGGTCATTCATTCGTATATAATAATTTGTAATAAAAATTCAAATTCTTTATACCTGTATCTGAGACGTAACGATAAAAAGAGTGAAAGAGAGATAAGACAATTTTAAGACTTGGACCGTTTAGAAACCTGGACAGACCCTTGTTTAGTTTTTACACGGAGCCTTTAAATTATAGAGAAATTATTTTTCGCAATAAAATTAGACGTTTTTTTTTACAATCCGCAAAAAAAAAAGGACACAAAAAAGGACCTTCAAATATCGAAACAGAAAGGAGAAACGAAAAAAGAAAAGAAAATATTCTAATTTATGGTCACAACTAGAGCAAAAATCTTTTGTTATAAAGGGAGAAAAAAAAAAAGAAAAGGCAAAAACAAAAACTTTCTATTGTGTACACTTCTTACACATAAATTTGCATAAAAAGGACCTTTTCTTTTCTTTTCTTTATTTTTTTTATTTTTTGGTTTGTTTAAAAAAAAAAATAAAATAAATAAAATTTTTGGCAAAAATTCTTGAAAAGTTTAGAAGAAAAAGAAATAATTTCCGTATTTTTATATGGCCCATTTGACATTGAAATTTTCCAAAAAAAAAAAAAAAATTATTTATAATTTCTAGAGTAGAAATCTAGAGTATAGTCCTTGATTTTTATATATGCTTAAATGTGTAACAAAACACAAAAAAAAAAAAGGGACATACTCACAAAATCTGGTCACATCAAGAAGAATGAATTGTTCCGAAAAAAAATAAATAAATGGATTGCCTTTTATAAGTGCAAATAAATATTTGCCAACTAAACTCTGCACAATTTTATTATGTTGTGAACAATTTGAATTTAAAATATTTTACATTTTGTTTTGATTTCTTAGGTCTTGACTCTTGATACTTAGAATTATATTTTCTCTCTTTTTATTTGTCTCACAAATTTTTTTTACCGTTGTCTTTTTTTTTTCCGAAAAACCAAAAAGAAAAACAAGAAAAAAAAAAGAAAAATCACGCATTAAAGAAACTTTACCATTTGTTTTTGTTTTTTTTTTTTTTTCTATTGTGGAGGAACTTGTATACCAATTACATAAAGAGTCCCATCTTTCAGTTTTTTTTTTTAATAATAAGAAGAAAAATTAAATAGAAAAAAAAAATAAAAGAAGAAAATTCAATTTATATTTTTTTTTTTTTTACAATAACAAAGCAACAAAATAAGAAAAATGACTTAAAAAAAAAAAAAAAAAGAAACAAAAGAATTTTTTTTTTCATTTTTTAAGAAAAAGAAAATTAATTAAAATCTTTCTTTTTTTTTGTTTTTTTTTTTTTTTGTTAATTTTAATCCCTGATTCAATATAATAATTACATAATTAATCTATAAAAGGAGCCTATACTTCTTTCACCCCAACCTCCCCTCCTCATACTTTACACTAGTTTTTTTTTTCTTGTCTTCCACCCATTTTTTTCCCCCATTATCCCCAATTTTTTAATTACTTTCTTTATTCATAATTCCCCATTTAAAATTTTTTTTTTTTTCATCTTTGGCTCAATTTTTTAAATTTACAGTTTTTTTGTTGTTGTTGTTTTTTTTTAATTTTTGGTTTTTAATTTTTTGATTTTTTGATTTTTTCTTTTTTGTATTTTTTTTTTTGTTTTTTTTTTTTTAAAAATAAATTTTTTTAAAATAATTCTTAATTATCTTACCTCTGTTTTATTTTTTTTTCTCTCCTTCCTTCTCTATGTTTCTCTCCAGCTCTTATACATAATATATATTTTTCTTTTGTTTTTGTATTTAATCCCCACTCTCTCTCTCTCTGTCTCTCTCTCTACACTTATGGGTAACACTAAAATGTTCATTGTAATAATAATTTTTTTTTTTTTAATTGAATTTTAAAATTTAAATTAAATTAAGATGTAAGTCTTAAATGTTGAAATTTCGTTGTATGATGACGTTGTTTAATATAAAGTGTTGCCGCATCATCAAGTTCATCTAAATCTTCATCATGTGATATTATTGATGCAGGTGATCTTGGTGAATGCATACTTAAATCTTCTGGTTCTGTTTGTTCAGGTAATGCTGTTGGTACATGCATTATTTGTGGTGGTATCCTAATAAGTCTACGTATATCACGTGATTTACGATTACGTTTTTCACTTATATTATCTGGTTGTTCATCTGTTGTTAAATCCAATGGTAATGGAAGACTTTGATATTGTGGTAATCTTGTTTTAAGTAAATCAATTGTATCATCACTTGTCTCAGAACGTGAACTTGCTGATTTTTGATCAGATAATGACATAACAGGACTAATAGCTGGTGTTGGTGGACTTGTTATACCACATTTATGATGCATTAAATGATGACGTCGTCTAAAACTTAAATGACAACGATCACATTGAAATGGTTTTTCACCATTATGTATTAATATATGTGCTTTTAATTGATTTGAATCAGAAAAACGTGCTTGACATAATTCACATTGAAATGGTCTTTCACCAGTATGTACTCTTAAATGACGTCTTAAATTAGCAACTTGTACAAATTGACGATCACAATAACTACAATGATATGGTTTTTCACCAGTATGTAAACGCATATGAGTTTTAAGATGATGATCTCTTGTAAAACGTTTATGACATTCAGGACATTCAAATGGTTTTTCACCAGTATGTGTACGTTCATGATTTTGTAATACATGCTTATAACCAAATGAACGATTACATATTTTACATGTAAATACTTTATCACGTGACATATCACGTGTTGTTGTTGTTAATACATGTGCCTGTTCAATTGAATCAGTTGATTGTGGTGATGAACCTGATGTTGGTGGTGATATTGGACCAGGTGATATTAAATCACGTTGTATTGTTGTTATAATATCAATAGTTTTCTGTTGTTGCTGTTCTTTTTTTATATGATTTTGTTGTTTACGTTTTATTGCCTTTTTTTGTTGTGGTAAAATTTCAGTTGTCGTTGATACAATATGATTGTTGTTATTATTTAATTTTTTATTATTATTTTGATTTTTACCAGTTAATAATATTGGTGATGTTTGTGATGATGGTGTTGGACTTAATGTTGTCTGTTGATGTTGCTGTTGTTGTTGTTGCTGTTGTTGCTGTTGTTGCTGTTGATGTTGTTGTTGTATATTATGCCAACCACTAAATAATGCATGATGTGGTGAAAATAAACCAGATGCTAATTGTGCTCTAAGTGACATTGGTAAACCTGATGCAATTATAGCTGCTGCTGCTGTTTGATTTGCTGCTATTAATTGTGGTGTTAATATACCCATGGCTGATGTTGTTGCATGATGTAAACCAGAATAAATTGATCCTGGTGAATTATTATTATTATTGTGATTATTATTATTATTATTAATATTATTGTTATTGTTGTTATTTATTGGCGGTGAAACAGACATACTTCTTTCATCATCATGTTGTTGTTTCATATTTACAAGAGCTTGCATTTCAGCTAATCCTGAAAAGAAAAAAAAAACGAAACATCTTATAATCTTTTGACGTATAGAGAACATTTTCTAAAATATTTTCAGAAACACTTTTATTATTTTCTATATTTATCTTTATATCATCTTGATATTATATTTAGTTAATAATATGGGGGTTTACAAGTGGGTGGGCAGAGAGAGAGATAGATATAAGTTTAAGAGAAATAAAGGATGAACATTTGAACAAAATATTTTTTGATGACTGATGGTAAAATTTGTAGATTATTATATGAAGGATAACAATATAGATGAAAATGAATGCACCCTGAGGGGTGATTTGTCATTTTCCTATACATATTTATATTTTGAATGGAAGTTTATTTTTTATGCGAAATAAAAAAAAAACCATAGAGATGGGACATATTCAAGTCTTATTCTTTTTCTTTCTATCAAGTAAGAGACTGCGACTAATTTGAAATTTAGTTACTCTTCTTCTATATATATATTTATTTATCGCAAGTAAATTGAACAACAACAACACAATAGTTATACTTTCAATAAAAAGATGTAAGAAAGAATTGGAAGAAGAAGCAGAAAAACCGCTTAAGGATATATATAAAAGATTTCGGTTTATTTTTTTTTTTGATATATTTTTCACCTTTGATGTCCTTCTTTTTTCCTTTTGATTTTCGTTGACTATTGACAAACAAAAAAAATCTCCTGTGAAAGAGGAATTAATCATTTGGATCAAGAGAATTTATTTTTTTTTTCGTTCACTCCCATTCACAATAATAACAACTCTTAGTTACGCATCATTCACAATAATAACAATATAAATATTGTAGAAGAGACACAATAAAATATGCATTCGTAAACTCGCAAATTCAAATAAATTCCTTATTATTGTTGTTGTTATCGGCGATGATGTCACATATGTGTTATTATTATTCTTCACACATACACACACACACACACAGAGGAATTTTTACAATCACATATACATCTGTCTTTACAGAAATACACACAAGCACACATGTGTTTGCATACACGCACAAATCTATAGTCAGACGAAAAAAAAAAATGAAAAGAAGAAGAAAAAAAAAAAACACAAACCTAGACGCGCACCATATAAGAATATTTTGAAGCAACAGACGATAGCAATTCAGTCGTCTCGCCTCTTATATATACATATATCTATATATATATAATAATAATACATAAATATATATCTATATACATATATACGTACATATATATATATATACATATTGTGTATCGTTGGGTGGTGAAAGGGTGGTTATATATATCATGGGTGGTTTGGTATAACTTTTCCCATATACACAAAAAAAAAAAAAGAAATGAAGAAAATCCTTTTTACTCCCTTTAATACACATGCACATATACAAACAACACATACACACACACGCATACATCATGTAACATACAACATTCACAAAACTCAACCCACAAAAATACGTTAGCAAAATAACAAAAAAGAAAACCATGCGTCTTTTGATGGAAGTGTGTGTTTGTGTACAAATGTGTGTAGATGTGTGTATGTGTGTGTAAAGACACCTTAACACATGAGTAAAAAAAAAAAGAAAAGCAAACCAAACAGACATATAGAAATTTTCTTCTTTTTTTCTTCGTCCCGTTTTCTTTCTTGCCTTCTTTTTTTTTTTTTTTTGAGCAGCATTCGTAAAATTTTTGCAACCCCCATACCCTCCCACTATTTGTACACCCAACAAAAGATATATACATATATAACGACACACATGTATTCAATAGATACTATAAGAAGAACTCGGTCACAAGGAAAAACAATTTTCGTGTCAAAGCCACTGACACACACAATGATAGAAACATGAACACAAACACACATGCTCATCCATGTCATATATAAACGATAAAAAAAAGAAACCTCTATATGTTTAGATGTGTGTGTGTATATCTTATGTGTTACATTTTCTTATTTAGAACCAAAATATTTATATGGTAGATGGTTGAAATGGATGGCCATTAGATTATGTCTCTATGAGTCCAATATCAATTCGGTAAACGAGGTGAACGATATTATAATAATAATAATATTATGAACCGCAATAACTATATTGTGTGTGTGTGTGCATTAGAGAAAGAGAGAGATGATGAAATAAATAAAATATAGTCAGTTGTGTATTCAGTTAGGATAATATTGCTTTTGTTGTTGCTATGAACAAAATATTTATGTTTACATTAGAGATGAATTTAGCATTAAAACAATTTTTTTTAGGAAAATAGGAAATAGAAAATTTGTTTAATCAAAATAGTAGAATAATAGAAGATGGATAAAGCAATATTGGACCTTGACTTAAAATTTTTTTATAAAAAGTATTGGATTTGTAATTAAAATGAAATAAAGCTTGTGGTAGGTATTTGTAACAATTTTTAGATGATAGTTAATATTTTAGTTGATTCCAGTGATAAGTAAGATAATTTCCTAGCAAAAGAATTATTAGTAAAGTTAATGTTGCACCATAATACTTAATCTTTAACTTTAACCTCAGTATAAACTATATAAGGGTTTATAACCTTCCGTTAATAGGTGACCCCATTAATGTTTTGAATTTAAAAAACGTGTCACACTTCATACATATGTTCTCTATAAAATCTCATAAATCAAAATCTTGTAGTAAAAAATTCGATTTATTTTTTTTAAGAGGGACTTACCAGAACTTTAAATTATTAGAATGTGTTGAAGGAGATTGATTAAAAGTTTGTACATGATTTCTTGGAATGCATTCAAAAGGATGCACTTATAAACCTGCACCCCATCCTTATATTATTTAAGATGTGAATGATGATGATAGAAATAATTCGGCAACCAACTAAATGATACTATTTAACCCTTTTCTTAATTCATTAATTATCCACACCCTTATTTCATATTCTAATGAAAGAAAAAAAATCTCAAGTATCTTTCTATATATCATTTTGTGGGTAACCTTTAACAGTCTAACCCCCCCTTATCTTAACAACAGTAATAATATATTAAAACTGCATCCTTATAACAGGATATGACAGTATATATTTTTCTAAAGAGAATAAGAGATGAGTGGAAAGGCGTAAAGTATGTGTGTAAGAAAGATATAAGTAGAGAAGTCCTTTAACTGTTTTAAACATCGTCTTTTATTATTATTATTATTATTATTATTATTATTATATGCACTATCCCTTTTTCTGTGTGTAAACATGAAAAAAGAACAACACACACACTTTCATTCTTATTCTCATTCATATATGTAAAAAAAGAAAAAGGATCTTTTATATATGCGCGCGGGTGTGAATACTCATTCTCTATTTTATACTTTTTCTTTCTTTATTTCTCTTTCATTCTCATCCTTCGCGTCTGACTCATTGAGACGTATAAGAAACGATTTAAAAGAAAGAAGAAAAAAAAATAATTTATATATATTTAAGATGTGTGAGAGGAGAGGAGAGGAGAGAGATAAATAAGGAACAAATATATATATATATATAAAAGGAAGAAGAAGAGAATTTTGGTGTTGTTGTGTAGAGAAGAAAAAGAAGTAGAAGAAGAAGAAATGAAGAAAGGAAAAAAAAATCGAGGTCACATGTTTTTACGATGGCACATATGAGATAAGATTATACCATATGAGAGAGAAGGATGTAGGTGTATACGTGTGTGTATCTTGTCTACATATACAATGCAAGGTGGTTGATGTCAAATATCTTATATCGATGAATGAAAATTTATTTTTACGTTAAGTGATTGTATATATGCCGGTGTGTCAAGTGTGTGTGTATATACTTATGTATGAATATCAACATATGTGTTTTTGCATGTGTCGTACCGTTTGTTATTATAATATGTGCGGATATATGTGTTATATGTATGTGAATAAGGAGAGACATATATAGGAACTTTGACATCCGGTCATCGTCCTTGCTTTACTCAACAAAAATAATATTATTTAAAAAAAATAATTTTTTTTTGGGTTTTTTTTTTTTTACAGAAAATGAGAATTTCTTTTTTCCATTTCAAAGAAAAATTGCAAAATATAAATTTACGCATCAGAGACAAAAAACGAAAAATATTATCTTTTTTCTTCTTCTTCTTTTTCTTATACTTTTTTATTCTTCTTCTTCTTCGAATAAAATAAAACAAGAAAAATATCCTAAAGATTGATCCCTTGTTCGCGCGCGCGTCTTACCCTTTTAACGTTAACGAGTTTTTATATTTAATTCCATCCCTTTTTTTGGGTCTTCTTTCCCCTATACTCCACCGCTAACCTCCCCCTCATCACTCCTTAAGTCACCCACATTCTCAACCCACCCCTTTATATATATTATACACACAGCGTAATGCCATCATACTCAACCTACTCGACCTCATCAAACCAGCCATCTCATCCGATCCAAAAAGACATATACCTCTTCCATCTTTCTCTTTCGGCCACCCATATACTTTTACCCCCTTCCAACCACCCCCATTCATTATATAGAATAAAACTCTCATACCAAAAAACTTTTATCTTCTCATTTTACTTTTAGTATTTTCATTCGCGAAATTCTACCCTTCCGTTTACTTAGTTAGTCAACCACCATACTACCCCGCTTGAAACGTCTTACCCAGACCCAAAAAAAAATACCACCCTCTTACTCTTTCTTTCTCATTCCATTCCCTTCGTACTTTTTTTTCTTTACTCTCTTCTATATACTTCTTCTTCTTCTTCTTCTACTTCTTCTTTTTTTGGGGCTTTTTTTTCTTTTTTCCTTTCTTTCTTTTTTTCTGTTTTGTTGTTGTTGTTGTTTTTGTTGTTATTTTTCTTCTTGTTGTTGCCTTCAATGTGCGGCATCATTTCTAGGCAGTTTTAACCCCATCTATACTGTTTCATCCCTCTTCATGTACCCCGACCCGCGTTGTTTTTTTTTCTTTTTTTGCTTTCTTTTCGTTATATTTTCTCTATATAAAAAACCCACTTTTACCACCCACCCTCATCATCATACCTCTTGTCTTTTTCTCTCTCTCTTAACCCATATACACCATTCCAAACACCGCACCATCATTTCTCCCTTCTCGCGTCTATCTATGACAACGGGAGGGTTATATTTATATACACACATTTTTTTTTTCTTTTTTTGCCAGTAGCTGCTAGTCGCGAAATCATCAATATTCTTAAGTAAAATGGCCGTCGATGATAATAATAATAAGAAAGAAAAAAAGGAAGAAGAAAAAAAATAACAAGAAGAAAGTATAGGAAAATTGAGATGATTATGGCCGGAATGAGGAAGAAGAAGAAAAAGAGAAAGATTTAGATGAGGATGGTATTTTTTTTTTACCGGTCAGATTATTGTTTAAAAAAACAGGAAAAACAGGAAAAAGAAAGAAAGAGATAGAACGTGACTAATTAAACACAAACATAACCAAATGGAAAGAAAAAAGAAGAAGAAGAAGAAAAACGTTACAGAAAAAAAAAAAAAAATGTAAATCAAAAGTTCTTAAGACAAAAAGTTAAGGGTTTCCATCTTGAAGTGAATAGAAAATGGAAATTTCAACAAATAATTAAAATAAAATATTTGCATTGTCTTACGTTCTTTTGAAGGGGGTCAAACCTTGTTTTATGTACAAAAAGAAAAAAAAGGGGTTGAAAAATTTTTGATTTTCATTCTTGACAAAAAAAAAAAAAACAGTAAAATAGCAAAAAATAAAATGAAGGATTCTCTTCTTTTGTGTCTTCCGGAAATCTTAAATTGACTTTGATTTTTTTGATGTTCGTTCTATCCCCCCATTCCATTCATTCAACTTATTTATGCTGGAACATACAAATGTAAAGAGGAAAAATAATACAGAGGGACCAAAGATGAATAGAACGACCTAGGTTAAGTGGGTCTTCCCGGTACAACATTTTGTTCTTCTTCTTCTTCTTCTGTTTCCTTATTTTTTTTTTTTTAATTAAAAGTCAAATTCATCAATGTTTGTTTTATGTTTTTATTTTAAACGATTGAAGTATGAGAGAGAAAGGTAAGGGAGAGGGGGGCTGGGGTGTGTTAGGCTAATCGGTTGGAACGGAAATACGCGCTTTTAAAATTATACGAAAAAGGCAAAAAAAAAAAAACGAGGAAAAAACTAAATAAGAAAGAAAGTGGAAAATTTATTCTAATTTTTATCTCTTAATTGGGGAGGTTGTGTTTTCTTTTTTTTTTGGAATTGTAAAATTAATTGAAGTGGGGTAAATTTTCATTATTATTATTATTAGGGAGTGTTTTTCTTATACTTCCTTTTCGTACGCTCTCATCTTCTCATCATTTTCATCATTTTCTTCTTCTTCTTATCAAGTGAAGGTCAGGTCGTATTAATTAATGAAAAGGCGGGCATATAATTTTCCCATCATCAGTATTTTTTTTTTTTGTTCTGTTTGATTTTAAAATTTTCTTAACATAATTTTCTTTCTTTACATTCTTCGTTTCGTCAAATAGAAAATAATTTTGACTTTGATGGTTTAGAGTGAGGACAGAAAATTTTTTTTGTTAAAATTAAGAAGAAGGAAAAAAAAATAAAGGAAATTTTTAAAGAATTTTTTTTGATGGAATGAGATTTCGGACTAATGAGATTTTTATTTTTTTTTTTTAGTAAGAGGGAGGAGTGAGGGGGAAGAGAGAAAAAATGGGAAAAATATTTTTAGGCGATTTTAATTTTTTTTCTTTTTTGTGTTTTTTTTTGGAAAAATTAATTAGATTTAACGGCTTTTTTTTTTCTATCCCAACAATATTTCATGCCCCATCCCCATTTAAGGGATGAACGGCAAAAAAATTGTTTTCTTTTCATTTTTGTGGTGAATATAATAATAATAATTAATCATTTTTAATTAAATATAAATTTTTCCAAAATAAAAAATATTCTTCATGAGACGACAATTTTTCAAGTTTTCAATTTTCTTTTTGTTTCTCATGGGAACAAGAATCTTAAAATTTGAATTTATTTTAGAATCAAAAATTAGTTGTGTTTTAATTTTTTAAACTACATTTTCAACTTTCTGCAGTTTTACAAGAATTAACAACTGAATTTTCTGTTATACTGAAAAGAATTTATTTAGCCCGAAAAATTCTCCTTAAATTCGAACAATGGCGGAATAAAAGTGTATTTTTTTAATAAATAAGTAGAAGAGGCAATCTGACTCTGACCAATATTATAATTAAAATAAACGCAATACCCCTGTTCGTTAACTAAGTACTCATTCACTCATTCTAATTAACCCTCTTCAGCCACCCTCGTTAAAGGATGGAATACATTTTTTTTTTAATGCAGGTTAGAAAACTTCAATTAATTGAAATTATTTCAAATTTTAAGTAAAGAACATTTGAATTTTAAATTGTTACGAAATACGAGAAAATAGAAAGTTGTGTTGTGCCCGAAAAAATATGCCCGAAATTAATGAAAATTCTTTAACGCAATATTTTACTAACTTCTTCACCAGTCGGATAATTTGGATAAAATACAATTTTTTTTAAATAACCGATTCAGAACCGGAACTTTTATCTTGTTAATTAATAAAAATTATTCGAAGTGGAATTTCTATATTTTGGATATTTTGTTTTGTGTGTAATTTAATTTGTTTTTTTGTAATTTTCTTATCTAAAGTTTAAAAAATTTAAAATTTAAAATTTGTTAATTGTAAACTTACCTCTTGCATTCTGTGCGTCCTGCAATAATGACAATGCCATCACTTCTTCACTTTTTTTTTTATGTAAATTTTAAATTTGAACAAAACACAAAATTTTCTTTCTTTTGTTTATTTTTTACTAATATTTTTTCTTATCAAATAAAACCACACTGTTTTTTTTTTCTTCTTCTTCTTCTTTGTTGTTGTTGTTATTTCATTAAAACCGCACACATTTTTCTATATTTTCTTTTATTTTTTATATTTTTGTTGTTTTGTTTCGTTTTTTTTTTTATTATCTCAGGTTAATTATTTTCTTTTTGTATCAATAAAAAAAAAAGAGAAGAAGAAATAAATTCACTTTCTTTTAAATTCAATTAAAATCAACAAAAAAAAAAATAATAATTATCAAAACAAATAAAATCACTTCGTTTGTTTTTAAAAAAAATACAAAAATATTTTGGAGTATTTTTTTTTATGAAACAAAAAAAAAATTAAAAATATTTTTTAGAAACAAAATTAAGAAAATTAAAATAAAAATATTTTAATTTAATTGAATTTTAAAATGGCACTTTTTATAATTAAATGTTTTTTCAATAAATAATTTGATTGGCACAAAATGAGATGTTCACTTGTTTTTTATCGTTTTTAACTTTTTTTTTGTGTTTTTTTATTTTCCGTTAAAAAAAATCACTTTTTGTTTTTTTTTTTTTATTAAAAATTCTTTTTTTCGTACAAGAAAAAAAAATATTTCAAAAACAAAATAAAAGAAAAAAATTTTAATTTAATTATTTTTTGTTGCCTTTTTTCTTTTTAAACAATTCAAAATTTTCTTCACTTTTTAACAAATATTTGGTTTTTTTTTTCAAAATTTGAAAAAAAAAATAACAAAAAAAAAACGAGTTGAGACGGGACAAAAATTTTGAAAAAAACCGGGGCCCAACCAGCAAGCACCAATGCCAAAATGTTACTGCTGAAAAAATGTATTTTTCAATTCAAATAAACCGCACACGCGATACTAAAATTTTTTTGTTGTTGTTCTTCTTTTTCTTTTTTGGATTGTATACGTTCTGTGTGTGTCCTATCGAACACTGACAGAACAGAGATTTGAACTGTTTTTTATTTTCTTCTTTTCTTATTCTTCTTCTTCTTCTTATTTTATTTTCATTTTCATTTTCATTTTTATATTTTGTTGTTGATTTTGTGTTTTTGTTTAAAAATACAACAACACAACTAATAAAACGTTGAATGCAAATGTGTGTGAGTGTGTAGTGTATACGTTTATGTGTGCGTGTGTTTGTAAATTTTTATATATATTCAATAATAATATATAAATATTGTCGTGTGTGAAATAAATTTATCTTCTTCTTCTTCTTTTCGTTTTTTTTTGTTGTTTTGATTGTGTGTGAAGCGTTACGTTGTGCTGACCTAGCACAATAAACACTACTGAGAAGAGAGTGAAAAATATAGAATGCGCAGGTCCCTTTTTTTTATTTTAGTATAATAAACAACCACCTCCCCTAAAATTTCTACCTATCTTTATCTGTTTATTTAAAAAAAAATCTATAGTTGTCTCACTTTATTTCCCCTTCTACAAATTTAGTTTCATTTTAAATGTTATGTTTGTATTGTGTGAATGTTTTTTTTTCCTTTTTCCTCTTTCTCCTTTTTTTTCAGTTGTTGTTGTTGTTTTGTGCCGATTGATGTTTTTTCCCCAATTTCAATTTAAAAATATAAAAAATTAGAATAGGAAATCCCCTCCACTTGTTTTTAATCTTAATTAATTTTTTTTCTTCTTTCTCTCTCCTTTTCTTTCGTCCTCATCTTTATATTCTTCTAATGGTAATAATTTTTCTTGGAATTTTATTGAGGAAAATATTATCTCTTATATATATTATTTGTATGTGTGTGTGTGTGTGTGTGTAAATGTCAGAATATTGCCTTTTTCCTTTTTCCTTTTTCATTTTTTTTTCTTCTTCAAGATGAAAAGTTGATTTTAATTGGTTTCAATGATGATGATGATACGGATGAGGGATGATTACAGGAAGAATAAATTTGGTTTTTGGGGGATAGGGTGGTAATGGGGGTGGGGTGGGGAACGCTCCATAAGTGATGGTAGCGTGGGTTGAAGGGGTGTTTAGGACATATTAAAATGTAAACGTATAAGGGATGTAGGAATGTGAGAATACATAAGGAGATGATGGATGAAACCTTTTATCGGGTTCATTTACAAAAATAAGAAGAAAACAAAAAAAAAACAAAAACAAAAAACACAAAACAAGAAAAAAAATCAAAGTTGTTTTTTCATATCCATACTCTGAGCAAAACAAACCCACCCACAATCACCCACATCTTCCACTCTTTCCAAAAACATTTTTTCTCATCTTGCATAATCAGAGTCAAAATGAAGAAAAAAAAATTCATCACTGACAGCTGCGTTTACTCTTCTAAAAGGAACAAAAAAAAATTCTATCTTTCTCACTTCATCAACTAGCATCCCCCCCTTTCCCAATTTCACTCCAGTCTATAGAAGAATTTTTTTTTTTTTTTTATTATTATTTCGAGATTTTTTTGGAAAAACACAAAAAACAAAAAAAAAAAATTGCCATCTGAGAACGAGAGCGATAATTTGAAAGGCGCTTCACATATTTTTTTTTTCCTTGTTTCTTTTTTTTTCTTTTTTTCTACGTAAAAATGTAAAAAAATTATAATATATAAAAAAAAAAAACTAGGACCCCTAATCATTTTTTGTTGTTGTTGGTTTTTTTTTTCGAATATGCAAGAGAGGAAAAAAAATAAAAACCCACCTGCAAGCAGCTCATGAGAGTCGCGCGTGCCCAACATAAAAAACAGAACTTAAATTCTGCCATCATATAGCATCCATTGTTGTTGTTGTTGTTGATGTTGTGTAACAGTAAAGGTGGCTTCACCACCGAAATGTGCGATTATAAAAAACAAAAAAAAGAAAAAAAATTCCATATAAAGGAAAGAAAAATCGGGGAATTTTTATTTAAAAAAAAAAATATTGTGAAAAAAAAAATAGTTGTGAAGAAGGGAGCAAACACATACTACACACACACACACACACACATTAATATAAATAAAAAAAAAACATTTAAAGTAGGAAGGTATGTACTTCATTACGTCAGTATGAACCCGTTTTTTTTTTATCTCATATTTGTATATGGATTGATCGGTTAACGCACGCGCATTTCTACTCTCATCTCATCTCAACAATTGTGTTTACTACGTTACGTTTGTGTTTCCAATTTTTAGGAAATCAAAAAAAAAAAGGGATGAAAATAGAAGAACAAAAAAATTAAATAGAAGTGCGATCCCTTTCGGCAAGGTTTGATCCAGTTTTTTTCCTTTATAAATTTGTGTGAATATGTATGTATGTTTGTGTGTTTTTGATATTTATTTATTTTTTATAGTAGGCTAAAATACATACGTACGATTAGAGAAGAGAAGAAGGCACTCAAAATGTGTCAACAAAATAATTCGTTTGATTGTAATTGTTTTTTTTTTCTTCTTCTTCTTTTATATAATATTTTCACATCATGACGTCCTTTCGTTTTAATAGAGAGACAACAACAACAACAGCACACACACACACACACACTCATATATAAGAATAAGAATAAAATAACAAAATTGACAGATCAGAAAATATAAATAAAATAATTGAGAGAAAGGGATGAATGTATCCTAGTAACGACAGGGTTGAGTTTTCGCGAAGAATAACAGAGATGGGTAGAGGATTGTAAAAATTACTAAAATATTTGTTTTGTTGTCCGCTTTTACATTTTTTTGTTTCTTTGTTGTTGTTATTAATTTTTTGTGCGGGAAGGGGAATTTTTTTTTTTGCTTTAGATTTTTGATTCTTTTTTTTTCGTTTTGAAAAAGAGAAAAAAACAAAAAATAAATATTTTATAGATATTAATTGGAGGGGTGGTGAGAGAGAAAAGTGGAGAAATTCAATAAAACCGAGACCAGTTCGTGATTGATACGAAATTAATAATGTTTTTTTTTTGTGGTATATTTATTTTTATTCTTTTCACATTTATTTTTTTCAGGTTATTTTTTTTTTTTTCATTCTAAAACAAGAAAGAAAACAAAACAAAAACAAAAACAAAAGAAAAACAAAAAACAAGAAAAAATATAAAATTTTCTTTTTTTTAATATGTTTTCATGTCTGATGACGATAAATTCATATACAATTTTGCTAAATTTATGCTAATTGCTATACGTTAGTTTTATATAGAAAAGAAAAAAAAAACTCTTTATAACCAAATACATTTCAAAAATGGAGTCGAATGTCACTTTTTTTTGATGCTTTTATTTTCTATAATTTTTGGATTGATTGTATATTTAAATGTATGCATGTATGTATATGTGTGTGTGTGTTGTAATTGTAAATATTAATTATTAATTTTAGTCAAAATATATAAAAGATAGAAATGAATATACAGATAACGAATTTATACCATTTAGTATAATTAAAGTTATACGATAATAACCGCATCCAAAAATGTTCTGATAACACACATAAGAGTCTCTTTTCTTATAGTATATGTAAATTAAAAAACCGAAAATAAAATGTTTTGTTTTTTTGAATTGAAACTGATTAAAAATAAACATTAAATTTGTACATCAGAAAAAAAGAGTCAAATGTTTTTATTTTTTTTTTTTTTGTTGTTGAGGGCATTGAATAGGTCAAAGTCAAATTGCAGTAGGATACTATACACATCGATAGATTGTTAAGTTCGGAATGAAAATGTTGCGTTTATATTTTGACTCTTTTTTTTTATTGTGCATCTTGGAATAAATGAAAAATTGTTTAATTCACTTGCCGTGTAAGGGTACGCCGTGGGATTGTGGAAAGAAGTTTTACTGCCATTCATAGAGTTACCGTGGTTCAAACTTCTACATGATGCACACACGTTAAATAAGCCAAATTATCAAAACAAATTAATCTTATGTGTTCCTTATTTATTAATCGTTAAATATTTAATATGAGAATCTCGTTTAATTCTCCACTGCCTTTGATTTTAAAATCGCTGATGAAAGTTTATTTTTTATTCCTATGGTCTTCATTTGGTCATCGCTTTTAATCAATTTGTAGATGAATTAGATTGACTTTTTCATTTTCATTAATTTGCTTCTTGATAAAGAAATTTAACGGAAAATTTTTTGAAGTTTTGAAATATTTTAAAAATTCACGGTAACAATGAAACTAAATTAAAATTTTCAATTAAATTATTCTTACCAATATAATCAAATTATGATTTTTGAAAAGTTTTTCCATTTTGAATTTCAAATTTCATTTTTTCTTTTGTAAAATACGAAATTCAGAGGCGACTGCAATTATGCATATATTTATTTACATTTGATAATTAAAGACGAAAATTATAAAAAAGAATAAACAAATTAAAAATATCGGACTACAACAAAAATTGTGTCAAAAAGGTTAAAAGATTTTTTTTTATTAAACAAAAAAAAAAAAACAAAAAAATTTAGAAGAAGAAAAAAAAAATGAAAATGAAAATAAAATAAAAAAAATTATCGACAATTTCGGTTAATTCACCTCAAAAAAATTGCGTTATCAAAACAAAAAATATTGCAACGTCCAAGGTTATGATAGGATTGTTTTAATTTTTAAAACAAAATGTTTTGACACGAATTGTTATTTATAATTATTAAAAACCGGAGAGAACAACAACAACCAAAAAAAAAACTTTTATGCATTTTAATTTGATAGCAAAATAATTGTGTGATTAAAACCTTTGTAAATGGACCGCATGTTGATATAATAATTGTGTGTGGTTATTGTTGTACCGAACGGAGTTTATTTTATTTATTTATATAAATAATAATGTTGATTCTGTGAACAACAAATCCTAAATCTAATGCTAACATCGATATCAAACCGCGACCGTAACTGTGGAACTATGAGCGTGAGTTGAATGTGTCATTCATTATTATCACAAACCGAAGACTATCAAGAGGAAATTGTTCACATTCCAAATATTGTTGGTAAGGTCATTACACAATGTTCGTCATTATTTGTTTATTTTAAAGAAATATTGTTTCCGTAACAAGAACACACCAGATAGTTTATGTTTTATTTTATTTTGTGTGGTGGTCAATTTATTTTTTATTAAAACTTTTCTATTAAAATTTTTTTATGAATTTACACAAAAATTACCAAAATTACCAAAATTATTATAATATTGAAAATATCTGTATATGAGAAATTGTAAATATTTGTAAGAAACAAATAAATAATAACTAAAAATAATCAAATAAAACGACCCTTCATATCTTTATGTAAATATTTACTGTCCAATGGACCCGTTTCTTATTAGTATATAAATTACGAATATTACAAATATTACAAATATTATATAATTATTATTATTATTATTAATAATAATATTTATTGATTTCAATTATTTTTATTTAATTAAAGATTTTATCATTTAAAAAAAAAATTGATTTTTAATAGAAATTTATCTAATCAGGGGTTTGAAATTGAACTGGCAATTATAGAAATTTTTTTTTAATTATACGCAACTAAAAAATGGATTTATGAGAATGTAAGGTGACTTACTTAGGTACTTATGTCAGATTTAACAACAATTTAATATTAATACGAGTTTATGAATAAGCCACCAAAATCTATGAGAATGAATTAATTGAGTTACTTATCTTAAGTCGATTAATTGAAATAAATTCCGATTGAACATCCTCTATTGATTCATAAGAATCTTACAAAACTTTGTAAATTTACTAATTAAAATTTAACATTATACGATTGAAATCCACTTTTGATTTTTCTTTGAGTTGAAAGTTTTCCATTAAAATTTAGGAAATCGAATTTATAAATAGAAAAATCAATTAACTCATGGCATTTAATTATAGATTAGTTCCGTTTGGAAGATGTTAGAATTTCATATGGGTTTTTTTTTGTCTTTTCTACAGAATAAACTTTTTGTAGAAAGTTAACTTGAATTCATGTTTCTATCCGTCAACTGGATATTCTTTCAGTACCACAATATTGACAAAGATGATTACAAAAGTTTAAATGTACAGAAAACATTCTTAAGATGAGGAACCAAAATAAATTCATTATTTTTCACAAATTAATTAAATCAACAACTTCTGATTTTTCACCCCTACGATGAAATATTTTTACAACCTCATTGAAAATAAAACAACAAAAAAAAAGTATTACCAAATATATTCAATAGAATTCAATGAATGATTCACACAACAATCAATTGTATTCATTATAATCCTTTTAATCCTTTTTTCATATAATAGAATGAAACACAACAAAAAAATTATTACCAAAGACAAGAAAAATTTAGATGTAAAAATTTTATCCCCCGGTGTGACGACTAATTTCTGTTTTTTCTTTTTCATTTCTTTTTATTGTTTCAAAAAAAAAAAAATTCTATTTATTTTTCTTTAAATAATAAAATAATAAACAGTAAACAGTTGTTACAATAAAAATTGATCCTTTATCCTTTTTTATTTGAAGTGACAATAGAATTTTTAACCAGGATTAAGGTCAGTTACTATTTAAAATTTATATAAACAGAGCCCCACCCCCCCCTCTTTGAACTCCGCTCACAAAATTATAAAAATTTAACCAAAAATTTGTTCATCGTCTACAAAATTTAAATTGTAAAAAAACAACAACAACAACAACAACAACAACAACAACAAAAACAAAATGTGCATAGAAATTTGACGATTTTATTTATTGGTGTAAATAAATCTAATACGAAAAGAAAATATTTTTATAATTTGTTTTCGTTACAATTTTCTTTCATTTATTTATTTATTAAAGGACGACGACTGATCACAATTGTTTTTATCCTTTTATCCCTTTTTTTTGACCTGATTTTGTCTTTATTATTCTCTTACTTTACTTTAGTTTATTTATTTTTTTATTATTTATTTTTGACGGTATTTCTTTGACGATAATGATAATCCTTTTAATTGAGGTGAAAATACGAGATCCAAATAAAAATGACCGGGTTATAAAATTATGGTCATCGAGAGTAAAGATTTTTATTTTGGGTTTTTTTTTTGTTCATCTTCTTCTTCTTCTTCTTTTTATTTTTTTTTTTCTTTACAAAAGACAAAAGATGTGTCCTAGTTTTGGTCCTTGAAAAATATGTGAAAATGTTTTTGTACGATGACAAAAATAAAAATAATATTTTTGTTTTTTTCTCTTTTTTGGCAGAAGAAGAAGAAGAAAAAAATTATGGAAAAATGAAAAGAAAGAAAGAAAACAAAAAAAATCTTTCTGTTCAAGCTTCCGTGAAACGGAAATCTGTCAACAGACAAATATCTGTAGATATATATAAATAATACAGGACACAATTGTTTGCATATATTTTATTATTATGTATATTCAAGGACAAAGGAGACTTAAAATTCACTCACCGTAAAAATGTCCAAAAATACGTCAGAATATGTCCTTTCCTTTCACTCAATTAAATTCAAATTAAAAAAAAAAAAAAAAGTATAAAATAGAGAAAAATAAAGAATATTCAAAGTAACGGTTAGTTTTAGACCCCGATCAGGAACTCCACCTTTTAAGGGTAAATCAAAATATTTTGTCATTATTAAAATGTAGAAGATCAAGATTGTCCGATAACAACATAAGGACATTTTTGATTGATTGGAGAGCAGCAAAAAAAAAAAATTGTGTACAGACAGAAAACGAAATCAAAAATATTCCGTTATTGGTTTTGAAGGTTCGAAACCAAAAAAAAATAAAAAAAAAACCAAACTGCCGTTAAATTTATATCAAAAAAAATTAAAATTAGAACCCATACAGAATTCATACAGAAGAAAAATGAAAGACAACAAAAAATAGTTGTCCAGCAACTGTATCGTTTTACAATCAACACATTCGGGTCGACCGGATAAATTCTGTCAACGAATTTTGTTTTTTTTTTTCTCTCACTCCAATCAACAAATCAACCAACGAAATTAAAATATTGTTGCCAAAAAAAAAAAAAAAAATTCTCGTTGACAGAAAACTAACTTCATTGTTTTCATGATTTGACGTTACAAAAATGGCTGTCGAAATTGATCCGCAAGAAAAAAACAAAACAAAACAAAATCAAAATCAAAATAAAAACAAACAAAAAAGAAAAAAATTTAAAATAACGAATAAAGAAAACTTGATTAAAAAAAAAAAACAAAATGTTAACGCAGCAACGGAATTTTTGGAGCAATTATTTTATGCATTGTTCGTGTGTCAATCGGTTGGTGAATTTGTGTGTTTGTATATGTGTGCTGTGTGTGTGTGTAGATTAGTTAGGTACCTAACAAATTTTATTTATATATTGCATGATGTAACAATTGATGTCGCCATCTTTTAATATGGATGAGATAATGAGGGTGGATGATTAATGGACGTTGTCCAACAAAAAAAAAAACTAAACAAAAAATGTATAAGGTGACAGTCACAATCAGTAGCGTTAAAAATTGGAGTTTATTTTTCTTTCTAAGGATAATCAAGGACAATAAATACGATGAAGTACCTTTTATTTCATTGATGATGATGGTAAGGAAAAAATATAAAATTCTATTCAACCGGTTGAATTGCGACTGTCAAAATTGTATTTTTATTTTTTTTTTTGCGTTTCGTTTCGTTTCGTTTTGGGAGAGAGAAGAAAAAAAAAAGTATAAAATAAATTTATTTCTTTAGAAAATTATTGTGGATTTTTTTTTCTTTCTGTTATTATTTTTTTTTTTTTTATTTCTGTTGTGTCATGATGTCATCGTTGGTCCTTTAAATATACTTTTTTTTTATATATGTGTGTGTGTAAGTATAAGAAACATTAAAGAATATATAAGGAAAATTGAAATATATTTCTAAGAGTTGGTCATTCAAAATATATTTGAATGGTGAATCGAATTTTCTATTACGAAATTTTTTTTTTTTTTTTTATTCAAATCAAAAATAATTTTAAAGAGATCTCATTGTCCGTCATCATCTTCATATATTTATTATATTATATTATAAAGGAAAAAAAATTTGTCCCTTTTTTTTTTTTTTATTTCGCATCTCCTCCTGGTTTTTCTTTTTCTGTTATTATTATTGTTGTTGTTATTATTGTAATATTTTTCGACCTCCGCAACGACAATCATCTCTCCTTTATAATCGGGAAGAAAAGATGAAGAAGAAGAAAAAGAAAACTTTTGAGTTTTGACATATATAAGAGGTAAGGGGTGGACGAATGAAGAGAGGGGTTTTTTTTTTCTCGAACTCAAGGTGAGAATTTGAATAATCGGTAATTACACCGCACAAAAAAAAAATATATATAAACGAAAGAAAGAAAGAAAGAAAAGATGATGATGAATAAGAAGAACGAGGGACAAATTTTTTTTTTTATCATTTATATATACAAATTTTTTAAATCTATTTGGGATGTTGACAATGACGTCACGAATTTATAGAAAAGAAAAATCATCTCCGGACATGATGGAAAATTTGATGAAGAACAAGAGTAAGAAGAAGAATAAGAATAAAAGTAAAAATGAAAAAAAAAAATGAAAAAAACAACAAGCCTTCCATAATGGACATATATATAAATAGGGGAGAAGGGTGTGATGTGTACAATTTAGTCTATATACACAACAATGTCGCATGCGGATTTGTATTTAACTTGACCTGTCAGATTGGTAAAAAGGCGTTGAAATGAACTTTTATATATTTTATTTTATTTTGTTGTTGTTGCTTTTATTTTGTATGTTTGGATATACATATATCTATGCGAACAAGAAAAACAGGGTGTTCGAAATACACAAAATTTGTCTACAAAAAAAATTTAGAGTAAATGTGAGGATAGATAATTTTAACAAAAAAAAATTAGCGTACAAATTCTTACATTAACAAAATTGTTCACCCTGTACTTTTATATTTCTCATATTTTTTTATTTTTTTTTCGTTTTTTTCTCTCTAAATAAAGAATTTTCTTTCTTCCATTCACCTTTCTCTTATTATTTCATATATATAATATTTTTTTTTTTGGGACTATAACATCAACACCACCATCACCTCCCCCCTCACAACAAAACAAAAAAAAAAAGTAAACCCATCTCCTCACATGTTCTTATTCTCATCTATCAAACCAAAAGAAACATAAAATATTTTTCTTTGAAAAGAGATAGTTGCAAAAAAAAATATATAAAAACGAAATTCATACACACACACACACATACACGTATAAACGCATATACAATAATATGTATATATTTTTGATTTCCGGTTTGTCCGCAATGTATGTAAGTCCATTTATTTGTTTGCCCCTGAACAATCCCTTTTTGCCTATATATTTATATTTATATGTATAAATGTATATCCATATATACCTATAGTATAAAAATATTCCCCAGAGTCGTATAGACTCTGTACAATTGTACCTATACATTTATAACTTACAATTAGTTTTCAAAAATTTTATATATTATTGTTAATATTAAATACAATCAATTGTTAATAAACAAAATTTCAGTATAAAATTTTATAAATTAATATTATTGTTGTTGTTGTTGTTGTTCGTCTACAAATTCCAAATTAAATATAAAGAAGAAAATTTTATTCTGTTTTATAAAAAACTTGTATGGAAATAATGAAAATAAATTAGATTTAATTCAATTTTCCTGAACTACCGTGAGAATAGATTTAATTTAATTTTATTTGTTAAAAGAAACTACATAAACCACCATTAATTAATCTCACTGTTTTATACATTCACTAATTTCACTAACTTTACTAACTTACTAACTTCACTTCAATCTTATTTAATAAAAGATTTTTTTTTGTGATTTGCAGCTAGAAATTTTTTTACATAAAATATTTCATAATAATCTATTATTTTGTGTGAACTGGTAACATTTATGGCATATTTTCCATATAAGGATATTTATAAATTTGTGACAAACCATCAAATGATACAAAGAAACATCGAACTTTGATATCGAAGCCTTGATTACTTTATTCAACTTGACTTTATTTGAAAAGTAACGATAATTTACTTAAGATTTTCTTTTCATCTTATTCAAAGTTAAACCTTCCTCTCACCCCTTCCAATTTTCTCATGCGTTTGAGTTGCGTTTTTTTTCTTGTCAGCAAAACATACAATGACAACATCACTCTGGCTAGAAATTATTTTCGTTTATAGATAAAAAAAAAATATTAATCAATTTTTAAAATTATGATTTTTCTTAAATTAAATTCAAAATTTACATATATAAGATTAGTCAGATAGTCTTATGGGATTAAAGATTCTTTGTAAATCATAATAATTGATATTATTCCCTGGTTCCAATTCTGGACAAATTTATCCTCGCATACACATCGCATATATAAAATTCTCACATACTCCCTTAACACACACACACACACACACACATACATGTATGTATGTATGTATGTATATATGTTTAGTATATGTAATATATGTATGTAGACCCCACTCGATCACCCCATATTTTCTAACCTCATGCCCATCTTGAATTATATATTTTTTTTTCGTTTCGTTTCGTTTTTTTTTTTTTTTATGATTCGAACTCTCATTTCCGTAACAAAGGCCAATGTCTGCAATTGACGGCCACAATTTTTATATAAGGCGATTTTTTCCTTCCTTCCTTTTTTTTTTTATATTTTCTTTCTATTTTTTTTTTATTTTTTATATAGACTTCTTCTTCTTCTTCTTCCTCTTTATTCTCGTCTTTATCCCTCTTCTCCTTCTTTCCTAGAGTTTAAATATAAACGTTTTTTTTTTTCGCTCCTTGAGATTATAATATTCAATTTTTTCTTTTTCCAATTTCTAGGATAGCAAAAAAAAAAAAGAAAAGAAAAGAAGAAAAAACGGGCAAAAAAAAACAAGAAGAAAAACTTGAAAGAAAAACCATTTTCGACTTATGTGTACGAAAAGGAATATTTTCTTTTTTTTTTTTTTTTATATTTAGAAGAAAGAAAAAAAGAAAATAAATAAAAGAAGAAGATGATAAAGATGAAGATGAAGATGATGGGAAAAGATGCGGGAGAAAGAAAAATTGATGAGGATGGTCAACTGTCTTTAAATGCTGCTTATATGCTATGCTTATGCCAGTTACTATTTATAAAGACAATATTTTCTTTTTTTTTTTTATATTTCATAATGGAACATTTAATAAATTTTTGATTCCTTTTGATAGAAAAAAAAGGGATATTTTTGTCAGAATAAATAAAGTTAACATTTTATGTTTAGTTAAAATTCTACTAAATGCTGATGTCTAGAACTTTGAATTTTGGGGACAATACTTATAAAAATTATTAATTGAATTTAATTTCTAGAAAAATTAAACTGATTTCACATTGTCAGATTTTCTTTTTTCTAAATGAAAATGAATGGAAAAATTATGAAGAAAACAAAATAAATGATTGAATTTGGTAAAAATCTCTGACTTTTTCTTCCAAACTTTTCTTGGTTGCTTCCCACTTAAAATAAATTAAGGGAATCAAAATTAGAATTTTATCTGAATTTTTTTTTTGTAATTTCCAAATTTTCATTTAACTTTAATAAAATTCTTATTTTTATTCAATTTTCATTCTAAGAATTAATTTCAACACAAAAATAAATATTTACGTATTCCAACGTGAGGCTAGTGCTTGAGTTAAAAAGTATTTCAGTGATGCTTCTGTAGACATTAAATTATTTGTATTAATTATTATGGGAATAAATGATAGCAAATTAATTTCTAGGCCTATTCAGCTTCCTAATCATGAGAGGGATCATATTCCTTTTATTCCTTTTTTGTTAAACAAAAATTGTTCGTACAATAAAAAAGGGAAGAGAAAATTTTTTTTAAGTTTTATTTTTAGACAAAAAATTCCTTCACTCGTTAAGGTGCCAATGTCTGTACGAAAAATTATTTACCGGTATGAGCACAAAAACCAACCCCCCCATCCCCCTCATAGCAGAATTTAGAGAAAGATAAAATTAGTTGATAGACACAAAGATCATTAAGGGAAACCCTTTTCTCAAAAAATCTGTCAGTCATCAAATTAGATCCCTAATCAAGGAAGTTAACATTTTCTACTTTTTTTTTTTAATTTATTTTCATGTTTTTTTTTTTTCGAGAAGATAAAAAATAATTCTTCTCTTTTTTTTTTTTTTAAAGCAACTCAAATTTCTTGCCTTACATTATTTTTTTTTATTTTTTCGTACGTCGTCTCTCCTCTTGTTTCTTACATTTTCAAAAAAAGGGAAAGAAAGAAAAAAAAAACTCAAAAAAGCAAAAATCTTAAAAAAATCTTAACAACAAAAAAAAAAAATAAATAAAAATAAATAAAAGAGGAAGAAGAAGAATTAAAAGAGATAAATTATTGCCCAGTAATGATAGATTTCTGCACAAAAGGGATATCTTTTAATGATAAACAATCAATTTTTTTTTGATCCTTTTTCTTTTCTTCTCTCTTCTCTCCTTTTTATTTTTTTTTTTTTATTTTAATAGAAAATCAAATTCAAGTCCTTTCTATTCTATATAATATTTACCTAAAGGGGGTCCAAATAATTTTAAGATGAAAAGGCTACGATTATATAGGAAAGGACCATTACACCATCACACCATATACGCTCATCTTAGAAAATATATAAAAAAAAACAGGAGATAATAAGATGGTTGAATGAAAGGATGAATTTTTCAACAAAAAAATAATAATAATGAATCTGCAACATTCTTCAATTATATAAAATTGTATCTATGTATGCAGAATGTAATGCACACACACACACACATACACACACACATAAATATGTAAGAAGAAAATGCAAAATAATGCAATATTAGATTCATTTTATGTGTACAGAAATTATTTCTATTTGTTAAGAAAATCCACCCTCTCGCTGTGAATTATTTACACTTTCTGAACCCGTTTTCTTTTGTTCATCTTTCCTTCATATTTATCTATAAAAAAAAAATATATGTTGAATGTATTAAATTATTTTAACATATAACTTGATAGAAGTAATTCAGAGCCTGGGAAAAGGACAAAAGGACCAACCAACAAAAATCTATTTATATATTTAATTTTTTTTTTTTTTTTTGGTGATCTGACATATAGAAAAAAACTTCACTTTCCCATAAGGTCAGGTAGAGAGTAAAAACAGCAAAAAAAAAAAAACTGAAAAGAAACGAAATGAAATGAAAAAAAAAAATTGCGCTGGACACAAAGAAATACCCGAAAAATATTGAACAAAAAAAAAAAAAAAATAAATATAAATTGTTTAGGGTTAGGTAGAGATTCTCTTATTTTCAATATCCCTACTCGGGTTATGTGCACCAAAAGAAATATTATATGTAGAAAATGTTCCTTTTAACAAAAAAAAAAAAAAAAAACAGAAAAAAGGAGTCGGGTTGCATCATCATCCTAGATAAACTTCATCCACACAAATATTATAACAACAACAATAATAATAACAACAACAAAAATGTATTTATTTATAAAATATTAAATAGAGTTTGGTCTTGACCTCCGGAACAAGTAAGAATTAATAGAATGCTTCACACACCAAATATGTAAAAAAAAAAAAATGAAAGAATAACAAATGAAGACTTGTTATCAAATAAATGTATATAAAAATAAAGACAAAGGAAACTAGTCATCGTGTGCGACACTCTGGTTTATGAATTAAAACAAAATCGACAAAATTCCACAAATTTTCATATAAAAATAAAAATAAAAATTAAAAAAAAGAAGAAAATTGCCTAAGGCTTGGGTAATTTTATTTCTGGATATTTTTTAAATAAATAAAATTGATAAGAAAATGATTTAAAAATGAAACAACATTAAAATGTGAACATGTTTGACTAGATTTTGTAATATTATGTAAAGTGAACAGGTTCGAGGTCAAGTTCGGTTTTTTTTTTCTGTTTATATAAAAATGAATAATAATATCTAATAATGATGATTTAAAGTTAGTTAACACAACCCTAGTTAAGGTTAAATTTATTTATACATTATATAGAAATTATTTGACTCATAAAATTTTTAACATTCAATTTTTTTTTTTGTATTTTAAATTCAAGTTTTAACAAAACCATTGAATCAAAACAATTGAAACAAGACAATCGAAACAAGACAATTGAAACGTACGCATTTTGGTATAAAATGTTGTATTTTACTATTCTGCCATCAGACAATAAGTAATCGATCCACAATCACATTTTTGTACACATTTAATTGGAAGAATTATTCCTGAGAATTATAATTAATTGTAAGTTCAATTAATCCTGAGTATTGGAATTGTAAGATTGAATTCTTTATTATTAAATTCAATAAACTGAAAAATTAAGGGAAACTTTACAGTTTCTGATTGCATAAATTATTCTTAAAAATTTGTTTATTATTGACAGGACTCTGATCCATCATTTGTTTCTTTTTTGTTCTACATTTGAAACTAAGGAATTTAACTTTTCTTATTTTTTTCCTTTCAAAAAAATCATTCCCAAATCATCCCCAAAATATGAAATGTTTCTTATTTTATACATTTGGCCTTTTCCATTTTTCTTCTTTTTCCTTTTTTCTTAATAAACTGGCCCCCACATGGGAACAGAAGAAAATAAAATAAAATAAAAAAAGAAGAAAATGTAGAAACGAAACGAAACGAAATAGAAACTGATGTAACCATGGTAACAATGATTCTCTATAAAACATTGAACGGTTACCCAATTTTCTTTTTTTGTTTTTGTTTAAAAAATTTATTTTTTTACAAATCAGATTTTTTTTTTGTTTCTTTGGGAAAAACAAAAGAAAAATAAAATAAAAACTATAGAACTTAAAAATATGACATATTGAAGTAACTCATCCGCACACAACATTTAATTCTTGTTGTTGTTGTTATTGTTGATTGAATAATAAAAAATGGCGCGCATATTATTATGATGAACGAAAAAAGAAAAAATAAAATAGCCAACAACAAATAGAGAGAAAGAAAGAAAGAAAATGTTTTTGGTATAGAAAACGTGTGAAAGTAAAAGTGCGGAGGAATCTTCGTAAATGTTGTTTTGTTTGTTTGGAAGAGAAAAAAAAGTAAAAAGAAGCAAAAAAAACAGAATGGAATAAAAAACCACACAAAACCGGGTGTCAACCCAAAATATTAAATGTCAATTTTTCAAAGTAATTTGAGATGAATTTACAGAATAGTGTAAAAAAAAAATTGACAAAATTTTATATATTCACTGCTGAAGTGCTGATGATGAGCTGACAGACTTACAAAATTAACAACAAATAAAATAAATTCGGATTGATCTAATTTTCTATTTGAAAGTTTTGACTTTTTTAATTAATTCCTGTCTATAATTTTTATTGTCGCATATAAGACAGTTGTTGTGAATTGTAGAAAGGATTAATTAGAATCAAACATCGTAAAAATTATTTACGTAAATAAAATCATCTAAAATCTTAGAATATTGTTCATTTGATAATTTATTCCATTTCAATCTTATACCAACAATAACTAACAGTAATTAAAAATTCAAATTTGTATGCATAAAATATGATCAACTGGCACTTTCTATTGTTGTTAGCTTTCAAAATTTCCATTTTTTTTTTATTTTTGTTTTTGTTAAAAGCAAATGTAACAAAAAAAAATCCTAATATCCTTATTATTGAAATTATTGTCAAAATATGATAAAGGATTAAATTATTTATGGAGTTAAAGATCCTGTCAAATGTTATCCTCGTTCAACTAAAAACTAAATAATAGAATCGCATTTAAATCATACAAAACTTAATAAAAAATCCTTTCTAATCAAGTCACCTTATTCCTTATTACGAAATTTTTTTAGATTAAAATCTTTGATCAAAATAAAATAAAATAAGAAAAAGAAGAAAAGGAAAATCAAAAAAAAAAAATTGCTCAAGTCAAGGACGAATAAACAAAAAATAAATAAAAATGTGTGGATATACAGAAAAAAAAAGTTTAATCCCTTTTCTTATTATTACCCTTTTTTTTTTTCAAAACACAAAAAAAAACCTTTTGTACTGATTTGATCGACCTCATCTAAAGGAATCTCTCTATATATATAAAAGGTCCTTAATAATAATGTGGTACCCCCTTTTGGGTTATTTTTTTGGCAGGTATAGGCGACGAACCTGTTGCACCCTTTTACACAATCAATAAAAAGGATTGAAATCAAACACAAATATAACAACAACAATAACATCTAGTGAACAGAGAGAGAGAAAAAAAGGATAACCTGTTAGATGGGTTAGATGGGTTAGATTATATTATGTGAGAAAATATTAGAGAATTTTTTGCTTTTTATTTCGTTTCGTTTTTTTGGGTCGGTAAATTTTTTTGAAAGGCGAGAAGTAAAAGAAGAATAAATAAAATGAAAAGAAAAGAAAAGAAAAAAAGGATTTTAGTCCTTAATATAATATAAATTTCGTATATATAATTATTTTTTATTTATATCTCTGTGTATGTGTATGTGTGTGTGTGTGCGGGTATTTGTGAGTCCATATAATAAATGTGTCCTTAATCCAAATCGAATCATAGTGAAAATGCAGTTATTATTATTTTCGGAAAGATTTATGGAAGCGTTAAGCAATGTTTTCTATTGTGCCTATAGAAAAAAGAAAATTTCTATAAATAATAAAATAAGAAGAAATAAAGAATGCATATACGAAATATTACCGACATAAGGTGACAAAATTAATCTGCCAAATATACTAAAGAATAAAGAATATAAGAATAAAAAAAAAAAAACCGCCGATTGTTCACAAATTCAGATGATTACATGAAAACTAAATCAGTGAAGAAGAATGAAAAAAGTAGAAACAGATAAGAAAATCCTTAAAATTATTGCATAGACACGATTTTAGATTATTCTTTGTTTTGTATACTTTTTGTATATCGATTGTAGTTCTGCGGTGTCACTTTTATGAACATTTCGTGTTATATTTTTATTACAACAACAACAATAATAACAACAACAACAACAATCAATGAAAGATTTTAATCAATTTTTGTTCTTTTTATAGAATTTATAATTTTTTTTTTGTGGGATTTAATTTATTTTCAAAGACCAAAATTGTAGCATGGCAACATAAAGGCGTTTGGAGTCGGGAGGTACCGAGCTCAAATCTTGATCTTAGGAAATCTTCATGTTTTCTCGGTGGTTCAGAATCCACATAAAAAATAAGTTGACCCTCCAGTTACTAATAATCTTAGAAGTTGTTAAAGAATCGAATTAAGTTTTCTTAACGGATTGAATCGATAATGAAGCGCAGTTGATTTTATTAGAATTCTTCAACCCATTAGATAAAATAATTCATAAGTAAGATTTTTTGTTGAACTTCAATCCTACCACAACACACAAATAAATTGATTTCCATTTTCAATTAATTCACAATTGATTTATTTGCGGGTTAAAATATTTGTTTAAATTTTCATTAAAATAATTACAAAAGTGTACGAGATGAAACAAGATCCCGCATTAAACTGAAAGTTAGTTTTAAATAAATAATTAACCGGAAGTAGTTAATTCAGAACAAGGAGAAAAAAAAAGAAAGGCGTTTCAATAAATTAAATTCAAAAGCAATTTTTTATTTTCAATTTTCAAAAGTGAAATTTTTTCCGGGATTTTTTTTTTAAAAATAAAAAAGAAAACCTTTCCCTTTCATTTTGTATGTGTGTGTGTGTGTGTGTGTGTGTGCACGTATTTCCAAAATTCAATCACAAATTGCTCGTTAAAGTCTGACACACGTTCCCCGTTTACCATCCTTCCTTCACCCTTGACAATTTGTTGTGTTTTTTTTTCTATTTTTTGTTTTTCAAATAAAAAAAAAAACTCAATTCTATTTTTTTTTTATTTTAGATTTTTGGTTTTCGTTTTGTTTTTTTTTTCTATTTTCGATATTTTTTTTTATGTTTTTAGTTCCGTATTTTACTTGTTGTTGTTGTTGTCTCTCTTACACATTTTTATTTTCACTTCGTCTAATATTCCATCCATATGTTGGCGTGAGTTTTTCACGTTTTTTTTTTCTATATAAAAATACAAAAAAATACAAAATAATAAATATAAAATGCGTTTATTTTGTATACCACATTGTGTGTGTGTGTATGTCTCTCTTTTCCATCAAAAACATAAAAATGTAAAAAAAAAAAAAAAAAATCGGTTCACAAAATTTGGGGGGTGACGATGAACTAAAAATAATAATAATAATAATAAGAGAAAAGTAATGAAGTTCCATCCAAATAGAGAACCAACAAAAAAAAACAACAACGTGAAAGTGAAATTCCTTTCTGATGGTTTAGGAAGAAAGAAATCAAAATAAAAAAAAATAAAGAAGAAAGAAGAAAAACTTTTTAAATGAAACATCTTATTAAAGAATTAAAGAAAGAAGAAGAAGAAGAAGAAGAAGAAGAAGAAGAAAAAAAAAACGTTTCCAGTAACCAAACATAAAATAAAATGTGTCCATTCGTTGTTTTTCTCTGTTTGTCCCTTTCACACGTCTTACACACATAAAAATAAAACGTTTGAACAAAAAATTTGATCGTTTTTCTATTCTTCAATTTTTATTGAGGAAAAAAAAAAAGAACAAAACAACCAAAAGAAAAAAAAAACCTTATGCGAAAAATTTACATTTCTCATATTGAGTAAAAGTGAATAAAAAAATATATCCCCCCCCCGCGCCCAACCTTCATACGCATACATACATATGTATCTATATACTCATTCTTGCCACTTTTTTATATAAAACATACACGCAGAAATAAAATCGCCCATTTCCTCCTTAAATATCAAAACATACATAATCACACACACACACACAATATTTTCACATATCACAAAAAAAAAAAAAAAAATTTAGAAGATAAAAATCAAAAATCAGGAAACCGAATGTTTGCGGTCGAAATCCTTGAATCTTTCCTTTTTTTTTCTTTTCTATAATTTTTTTGTTTTTTTTATTCAATTTTTTTTTCTTTCGTTCTTTCTTTCTTTCCTTTTGGTGAAAATCGAAAGTGGATTCAGTAATTTGACTCTTTTCGGCCACAAAATTAAAAACGTAGAAAGAAAAAAAAAAAAACCCAAAAAAATATCGTTTCCGGTCGATGCATTGTGCAATTTCTCGATATATGGACTCGCTGAAAATTATCTTAAAAATATATCCTTTTGTCCTGTCCTGTGCATACAAATTTTCTCTTCTTCATACACACACACACATTTATTATTATTTCGATTTTTTGGTTGTTTAATAGAAAAAAAAAAAAAAAAGGAATCAAATTTCGTTTCCTGGAATTTCACTAAAACTGATTTTTTATTTTATTACAAATCGCCCAGTTGGAGACCTCTATAAATGGGAGAGGTTTCTCTTTTCTTGTTTTGTGTGTATTAGATGTCATGTGGCGCTGTCATCGTTTATATAAAATAATTGACTAATTCAAATATATATAATTTGTATACTTCTATATGACGTCATTGTCGTCATTTTTATTTTAATATTAATTTTAATTTTAATTTACCTTTTTTGTTTTTTCATTTGGTTCTTTTTCAGTTTTTTTTTTGTTAATCTTTAATCAGAGACACCACCCGTTAACATAATTTTCTCTTTCTTTACATTTATTTTTATTGTATTTTCATTGTATTTTCCAAAAAGAGAAAAGAAAAGAAAAGAAAATAGCTAAGACGCATATTAATATTACCTTCGCCTACTAAAAATTTACCACACGCGCATGTAGCAAATGGCAAAAAGAATGGGCCGAAAGAGTTTAGTTGTAAATATGGAATGAGAGAAGGAGGTACAAACGAATGAACAGAGAAAAAAAAAAGAAGAAGAGAGTAAAAAAAAAAAGGGATTCTAACCCTTTTGAAAGGGAAAATATATAAAACGTAAAAGCGAAAGTGATGTGATGTATATAAGGAATACATACATACATGCATACAGATGAATATATATACTCACACATAGATAAATGTGATGATAAAGAAGGGTTAGAAAGGAGCCAATCGTCGTTTTATTTGTTTAAGTAAAGGGCGGAGTCTTAAAGGGTTAAAAATAGTCACTGATGGATGAGGATGGATTGAGATTCTTTTTCTTCTTCTTCTTCTTATTCCTGCTTCTTCTCATAGATATTTTGTAGATGACGTCATAGATATTTTGTAAAGAAAAAAGGAAGAAGAAGTAAAAAAAATGTGTATTAGAGAAAAACGAAATTGGTAAAAAAAAAAGGCAAAGAAAAAAACTCAATTAGAAATCATCCCTTGGGTGGTCTAGGGTTAGCTTTTTCTTTGCTTATAATAGAGAATGGCAATTACAATATGCATGAATGAAATCTCATTATCGATCTGTTTTTCATTCGTCTACCTGAGATCTATATGAAGAATAAATATTATACATAGTATGGAAAACCCTTTCTTCTCAATTTTCTTTAATCTTGAAAAAAAAAATATAAATGAACAGACGTTACAATGGACATCACACACTATTGTCTTTAAGCATAGACGTACAGTTGTGAAGGGTTGTTTCTGTTGTTATAGTTTGATTAGTTATTATTTGACAGATTATTACCACTTGAATTAATGTGTGTGTGTGTGTATGTAGTATTTTATTTTTGTTGTTTATCGATCACTTTTACAACCTACCTCTTTATATTTGTGTTTGTCTGATTAAATATGAGAAAAATAAGAAATGATCAATTAATAAAATACGGTTAATATTTGGTCCACTAGACGATCGACCTAAAATGGGCAGAACCAGACATTAATAATAACTCATCTTATAAATTATTGTTTTAAAAATATCATTTGCGATTGACATGCCATCTCAAGATAAATGAGGGAACTACATAAATACGTTCAAAAATTTGTACACAAAAAATGGCTGCAATCATCAATATGCAGTAATACGCGTTGAATTGTAATATTCCCGTATAGATGATACCCACCATTTTATTATGATTATTATTTACTCTACATTTTCCCCATTTTCTTATACTTCAGATTAAATTCAAAAATAACTAACCAATCTCTGTTCACTCTTTCATCATTTACAACTCGTTTCTTTCTAACCCTTTTTTTTTATTTTTCTTTTCATTCTATTTTTAATTCACCTCTTTTTTTATTATGGCAGTCATCATCATCCAAACACCGCGTGTTATGATCACAAAAAAACAAAAAAAAGTGTACATATGAAGGGTGGGGGGGATATTCTATCTAATACAATATATAGAAAAATGCCACGCCTCTGACGGATAAGTCATGTAATAAATATCAATGACAATATCGCATCTAAAAAAACAAAAACAAAAAACAAAAAAAATGCTATATTCGGGTTGTGGTGTGTTTATAAAAATAATAATAATAATAATAATAATAATAATATTAAATATAACAAAACAAAAAAGAAGAAGAAAAATAGAAAGAAAGAAAAACAAGAAAAAAAAAAAAAAAGAAAAAACATGAAAAGAACACACACAAAAATGGATTTTTATCACGCAAATCATGAGAACAGAATAAAAACAAAACAACAACAAAAAAAAAATTTGGAAGGAAAAATCGCAGTATGCTTTGGTTGTTTTTTTTTTTTCGCTTTTCGTTTTGGTTTGTATACTTTTTTTTTTTGTTTTTTTTTTTTTATTTTTCCAGTTGGGTTGGCGTGACGACGTTTTGGTTTTTTATAACGCGATATTAAAATTTGATTTCTTTTCTTTTTTTTTCATTTTTCTCTATATCGGAACATTTTACACACACACACACAAACATTTTCATTTTCTTCAATGAAGGATTGAATTTTTTATGATTTGATTTATAATAAAGTATTTTTATTAAACGATTGATTTAAAGTTAAAATATTTGTTGTATTTGTATATGTAACCTTCCTTTGAATTTTCTTTTTCTTTCCATAATTTATGAATTTTTAATTTTATAATTATAGACAATTTACCTATAAAGTTTAATTTTTGTACCATAATAAATGGTTAGTTAGTGAAGTTAGTGAAGAAACAGAGAAGGGCCTTAATACTTAGGTAGAGTTAAGGCGGTGGTACAATGGTGGTACTGAGGTGGTACAACGGTGGTACAATGTCACCGTTTTTTCTTTCTTTCAAATGGATAAATTGTATGATGGGGAATAATTTTAATTTTAAACTGAAGCTTCTATGTAATTATAAATTTTTTTTTTGAAAATATTTAATTGAATTTAGTAATGTCGTGTCTATAAAAATTAAATCTATTTATCGCACGTTACTCATCACGCGTGTATTTAATAAATTTTAATAGAATTTCCATCTGGTTATATTCCATATTATTCTGTGTCCTCAACATTGATGAGAAATTGATGAAATCATATTGATTGTTACAATATTTTATTGGTAATTCTGGATGGAACACACCAAACATGCACCATGTCTGTTCTCTTTCAGTTTCATTTAAAAGAAAGAATTGTTGATCCTTCTAATAATTACTAAAAATTGATTCTTAATAATTATGTCACTGAATACAATTTCAACTGATAAAAATTATTCACACCATCGCTGATACTTTAAATAAATTAACTTCAATATTTTTGGAATAAAAATTAAAAGAAATCTACACAAAGTTGAGATAAAACATCGTTGACCATATTATTGAAGGTATATACAAATTTTTACACTTTTCCTTTTACAATAAAATGAAAAACTTTGAGAATCACTGGAACTATTTTCTTTTTATATTTCTACAATTTTTATCTATCTTTTTGTATATATATCGAAAAGATTTTTTCCCCTTTATCTCAAGGGATAGATGGACGCTGATCTCTATATAGTAAAGTCTTGTTTGTTTTTTGTTGGAGGGTTGAAATCCTTATATACATATATACGTGTAGAAAAATCTATATACATTTACTATGTACAAATAAAAATGTATATAATATACACATTTCGTTATAAATAAAAAAAAAAAAGAAAAGAGTAAAATTGTAAAAAGGGTCGAAAATGGCGAGGGAGAGACGGACCGAGAAAATGAAAGAGTATAAAAATGAAAAAAATTTGTTGTTGTTGTGTTATAAAAACATCCAATCCAAATGCATTTTCTTTATTTATTTTTCTTTCATTTTTACTTTTTTCCTTTTTATCCTTTTATTTTTGGTTTTTTGTTTTGTTGAAAATAAACGAGAGAAAAAATCTTTATAAGAGTGAAATGGAATAGAGAATCTTTTAAGAAATAATCTCAAGAGAATTTATTTTTTCAAATGTACAATTTCAAAAATATTTTTCTTTTTTCGTTTTCGATTGATTAGAAGATTGGACACGATTCAATATTGTATGGTGCGTATATATAGGACTCTGTAAGGACCAAAGGTTGTTACGTTAAAAATTGACCAAAGTGAAGAAAAATAAATAGGAAAAAATTTGACAGAATTTATAGAATAATAAAAGGAAGGGTTCAAATTTTATTATATATATAAAGTGACGTCATCATACATCACATCCCAGACAATGACGACCCTTCCATTTTTTTTTCTTTTTCATTTTATTATTATACAACAAGAACAACAACAATAACATATTATTATTATTATTATTTATAATCCCGTCTCTTTTACATCAAGTTAAGGGGTGTCCACCCTTCCTGTCCATTCTTCATTTTTATATATTCCACTATACGTCCTTTCTATATACTTACTACTCGCCTTATACACAATCGTCCCATATGTGGCTTCCATTGTTATCCATGTATGCATACATTTGTGTGTGTATGTGTGCATGTGTGTGTGTGTATGACTATGAATTGTATATAATCGTGTAGATGCTGTTTATATTATATATGTTGTGTGCGTGAGTGTGTGTGTGTGTGTGTGTAGGATATATGAAAATGGTTAAAAATGGGTGAGACAGACAAGGAAAATTGTATGTATAAATTTTTTGCCCACAAAATAAAAACAAAAACCCAAAAAAAAAAAGAAAGGAAAAACGAAATATTCACGTTTATCGAATGAACATTTATTTTCTTATTATTATTATTATTTTTTATTTATTTGATTGTCTCACGTCAAGATTTTTAGTTTATTCATTCTTTTCCACTTTTTTTCCCATTTTTTCTTTTTGTATTTTTTTTTTTTATCTTCTTTCCCTTTTCATAATAAATAAAATGTTATTGGTAGCAAAATTTTGTTAGCGATTAAAATCAAAGGGTTGGTTGAAAAATAAATGGTTTTGGATACAAATTGGATTTTTGGATCGATATGTTCCTTTAACTTATTTCCATTTATTCTTCAATACTGACATTATGAATTCACATATTTATGTTTGGGATCGGAATAATGGAGGCGATTTTTTTGGCGGTAAATGACAAATTGAAAATGTGCGTTATCTGACACAAAATTGTCGGAACAATTGTGAAATTTTGTGTTTTTGATTTTATTTACGTTTGGTTTACGTTTTACTTGAATGAAATTTACGTAAAGAAAAATCTGACAGAATATAAATTATACAATTGGATTAATTTTATTAATTCCACTAACGAATCAATTGGATTTGGATTTAAGGAAACAAAATTATTTGAAAACGAAAAAATCTTTTTTTGCAGAATTTTCTTCAAATCGAAATTAAAAAAATTCTTCTTCGCACGAAAAATTTTTTCCTTATTTATTTTTTTTTTCTTTCTTTAACTTTCTTTTAATTTCGCCGATACCTGGAAGTGAGGAACACATATGAGTAAAATATGTTTTTTTAAAATTAGAAATCTTACAAAAGGAACTCATTTAAGAAAAGTAAAAAAAAGAGAATGAAAAAAAATCAACAATTCAACGCAAAGAAAGAAAAAAAAAAACAGAAAATTGTTTCAAAAAAAAAAAAAAATAATACAACAAAAAAAAAATTGAAAGGAAACAAAAATGCAATCCTTTTGAGTTCAAATTGAATTGAAAAAAAAAGAAACCCAAACTAACAAGAAGAAGAAAAAACTCAAATATAGAAAGTCTTAATTTTCTAAAAAAAAAAAAGGAAAACCTTAAAAAAAATAAAATCTGCATGTCGGTTCCCAAACAACAGAAGAATTGAAGAATTGTACAGAAGAATTGAAGAGAATTGAACGCATAATGCAAATGCAATTTCTCTTCCTATTTTTTTCCTTTAAACTTTAAAGGTTTTTTTTCAATTAAATTCCTTATTCTTCTGATGGAAGAAGAAAACAGAAATCCTTACTTTAGTTTTTGTCTAGTTTGTCCTTTCTCTCTCTCTCTCTTCTCTCTTCTCTGTGACAAGAAATATGTCACACAATTTTTTTTTCCTTTTATATTCCTCTGCATCATAACATAAGAGTTGTTTTTCTTCTTCCTTTTCTCTTTACACTCTACTCTACTCTACTCTTTTTTTTTCCATTATAGGAGAATAGACAAAAAAAAAATAAATAAATAAATATATACAATAATAATAATAATAATAGAAAGGACACAGAATATAAGAAGAAACTTACGATAGATTTTATTGTATGTCCTTTACGTTTCATAATATTAAATAGATACAATTGAAAATGACATAAAAATAACAAAAAAAAAAAAAAAAAAGAAAAAAATAAGGAAAAAAAAAAAAATTGAACTAAAATTGAAAGGAAGAAAAACACAAGATGTAGATGAATTCAAATTTACCTGCTAAAGACAGGAGACAGCAGAAGTAGTTATTGTTGAAATGGAAAAATTATTATAAAAATTCGAGAAAAAAAAAACAACAAGGAGTAAAAATTGTAAGAGAGAAAAAACAACAAAATCATTGAAGAACAGAAGAAGAAGAACAGAAGAAGAAGAAGAGGAAGAAGAAGAAGAGGAAGAAGAAAAATAAAGAAATTAAATAAAAATATTATTTTTCATAAGAAAAAAAGAAATAAATTTGCAATTTTACTTTTTTTTTATTGTTTTTGTCATAATTCCAATCTTTCGTCCTTTTTCTTGAAGTTTCTGTTGAGACGAAAAAAAAAAATAAAAGCAAAAATTTTGCATACTAAATAATATTCGAGGTTACTTCCTCATTGTTTTATGACTTTACTAAATGTTGGTACTTGGTAAGATTTTCTAGATCAAAATCAACAACAACAACAAGAACAACTACAACAACAACAACAAATAAAGGCGAAAACAAAAAAATTGGTAACAAAATTTGGAACTTTTTTAAAACATTGACATTTTCAACCACGAACAAAAAATGTGCGCGGTTCATAAATTTGCGTATAGTATTTTTTTTTTTTTATTCTTATCAGTTTGTTGTTTTCTTCCTTTATTTTCTTTTCGTTTTTTTTTTTTGTTTTGTATCCATATTTATTTAAACAATTCCGTGATCCTTGACAAACAAACAAAATATATAAATATAAAACACAAATATAATAATTCTGCACCTTTTTTTTCTGTTTTATCCTGTCTTGTACCTTTCATCTTCCACTTTGTCCTCTCTCTCTCTCTCTCTTTAAACTTATTCCATTTCTTTTGATGGAGGTGGTTGTTTCTTTTCTTTCTTTTCAAGTGCCATAAGTTTGTTGATAGTCAAATATTTTTGCACGTGAAATAAAAAAAAAAAAAATTCTTTATTATTTTGATTTTCTATTTTTTTAAAGAAGAAGAAGAAGAATGAAGAAGAAGAGGAAAATGGAGAAGAAGAAGACGATAAAGGTTTTTATTATTGTTTGGTTTTTTGTTGTTGTTGTTGTTTTGTTGGTTTGGTTGGTTGGTTGGATGATTGTTTTGGTGATAATTTTTTATTATGAAGGAAATAAACCGACATATGTAAATATATTTTGTTTAAATAAATACACGTGTAAGTATGTGTGTGTGTGTGTGTGTGTGTGTGTGTGTGTGTGTGTGTGTGTGTGTGTAAAGGAAGATGATTAAAAAAAAAATACTGTTTCTATATGAACAATCAGAGTATATGGATATGGAAAGGAAGTGAAAGATGAAAAGCTGCGAGTTCATTAAATTTCTAAAGTAAAAATAAAAAGTAAAAAAAATGGCGTCAAATTATAAATGGAAAAAAAAAACACGTGGGTGGTTTTTCTTTCTTTTCTTTTATTTTATTTTATTATTTTACTTTATTATTTTTTTTTTTGAAACAAAACGATGATGGAAAAAAACATGAGAGTGCCTCAAACAGATCTAAAATAAAAAAAAATTAGCCATTGGCAATTTGCGTCAATGAAAAAAAAAAAGAAGAAGACGAAGAAGAAGAAGAAAAAAAATTATATATAAGAGGCGATATTTAAAAGCCGTTTATCATCCCCTATTCAACTCCACAGTTTTTTTTTTTCCTTTCTTTTTTTTTGTTCTTTACCCCGGTGGACCATTCTAACATCTTACCCATCAAACCATTTTTCTCTCTCTCATATTCTATTTTGTATTCATCCTTTTGTTTACGAAAAGAAAAAAAAAAAAAGAACCATCAAGAAAAAAAGAAAAATAAAAATAAAAACTGAAGAAGTAGATATGATTGTGGGTGAGAAGTAAGAGGAGAGGACGCGCCATCTAAAAAAAAAAAACAAAAACAAAAACAAAAACAAAAAAACAGAAAAATAGTGGATGAGTGTATAAGGGGGTGGTGGGGTGTGAGGTGATGGTGGGGTGGTCCTGGTATGTATAATAAGAATGAAAATTGAAAGAAATCGCCCTGAGCGATAAAAACATTATAAGCTTTGTTCTTGCTAATTTATTTTCACTTCCGTTCATGATTACAAAAAATTTTTCCATTCGTTTAGTAAAAGAATGAAAAAAAAAAAAAAAAAAAAAAAAACAGAAAGAAGAGAATAAAAAAAATAAAAGTTCTACACAAAAGGAACTCGAATATTTATAAGATAAAAAAAAAAAATGGAAGAATGAAAGAACAATTGATGTGAATGGAAATGAACGTTACTCTTTTTCCTTTTTCTTCCTTTTGTTTCTTAATAAAAAAATGAAAAAGGAAAAATAAACAAATAAAAAAACATAAATAAATGGGTAAAAAGAAGTTGAGCAATCGCGTTTCTCAATGGATTTTCCGTTTTTCCTCCTTCTATACAAAGAACATGTTTGACAGTACAAAACGTCAAAAACAGACGAATCTAAATTTATTGAACACAAAATGAACACAAAAACAACAACAACAACAACAACAATGTATATGATCGAAGCAAATAAAACAAATCACAGTCACTGTGAACAAAAGAAAATCAAAAATGTCAAAAAATTTATGATAAGAAAAAACCAAAAAAAAAGCGTTTCAAACAAACAAATTTTTTTAGAGTGTAAAAAGTGTACGATAAGAGTGTAAGTTCCGTTTTTGTTCTGTTTGTTTTTTTTTTTTTACTTTATTTTATTTTACAAATTAGAAAATATAAAAAATAACTAAAACTTTATTTTTTGACAGGCTAAAGCCGGAAGCAAAATAAATCCTTTTACTTTTTACTTTTTTTTTTTCTCTCTTTTTGCTTCGGTTTTTAGAAAAAAAAAAAACACAAAAAATGTCAAGGTATAAATTTTAGAAAAAGGATTCATGATTGTAGATATTATTACACGGTTACGCATAACCTCAAAACAAAATATATTTATGTCAACCTTCTTACCGGACATTCTCATTCTACCTCCTTTTTTTTCTTTTTTTTTTTTTTTGCTTTTATGGACAAAAAGGAAAAAAAAAAAACAAATCTCCGCATTTGAAATGAAAATAAAAATATAATTTTTTTTATTGTTGTTGTTGTTGTGTTGTTTTTCCTTTTTCTTCTTCTTCTCCTCTTTTTGTATTCTTTCTATTTTGCTCACTCGACGATGAATTCATTAATTTAATGTGAATATTTTTTTTCATCGTTTTTCCGCTTTATAAACATTTTCTTCTTCTTCTTTTTGTTTAATCAAAACTGAAATTAATTGTCTTTCCGTCTTCAAAAAAAAAAAAAAAAAACAAGTGAAGAAAAAAAAAATCCTCCTTTTTTATTCCTCTTCAAGATAATTATTTTTCTACAAAAACAACAATTACAAAAAAATTAAACATAACACAAAAAAAAAAAAACGACGAAAAGTGGAAGAAGAAGAAGTAAAAAAAAAAAAAAAAATTAATTGAAAATCTTTATCTTGAATCGCGACCCACAAAACAAAACAAAAAAAAAATAATAATACAGAAACCCCAGAAGAAGAAAATAAGAAGAAGAAGAAAAAGAAGAAGAAAATGAAAGGAGTGAGGTTAGGTTATATTAGTCACGTGACCCACCGCGCGTATATATCCTTTTTATTCTGTTTAGAGAGTCCTGGTCGCCTGTGGCTATTTCGTTAATTAGACAACCAGATCTTGGAATTTCATTTTATATATATACACACACACACACACACATTTTTTTTCTCTCTGGACGAATAACAACAAAAAACAAAATAATAAAAAAAAAACAGAAACACAAAAACTTAAAGAAAAGAAACGCGACCATCTGGTTCTACCTTTTGACTTTCTTCATTTTCCTCAACTTCTTTCTTTCTTTTTTTTTTTTATTTTGGTTTGAACAAAACCACACATAATAATCTTTATAGGTATGCGCGATGATGTGAATGACGCGTGTCTTTCCCGTTTTCTGGTACCGTTTTACAAATTAAGGGAACGTGTGTGTTCTTTGTGTGCTGCGTATGAAGTTAAAAAGAAAACGAAAACGATGAAGAAGAAGAAGAAGAAGAAGAAACTTAAGTGAGAGAGGGGTAGAAAAAAAAAGGGTATAACAACATAAGCGTGTGTGCTCTTAATATATACGTGCCTCCGATGTGTGTCTTGTGTGTGTCTCCTCTCTTTAACAGTTTTTATACCTTTTGCAACCCTTACACACGCGAGCAGGTAACTTTTTTTTTCTGTTGTTCTTCATCATTTTTTTTTTTTTTGGTGGAAAGAAGAAAAAAAAAACTAAATAGAAAATAAAAGCAACGAAGAAATTACAGTCACCGTGTGCCGTTAACCCAATAACCAATTTCGATGTCTTGTTGTTTATATTTTTTTCTTCTTCTTCTTCTTTAGTTTTTTTTTTTAGTTTTATTATTTAAGAGAGATGGAAAGAAATTTATGTTTGTTTGTGACTTTTGGATTGGAGTTGGTTGTTTTTTTTTTTACTTTTATTTTTTATTTGTTTGGTTTTTTTTATTAGAGTTGTTTTTTTTTTTATTTTATTACTCTTGTATATTTCTAAAATATTATATATTTAGGATTGTAGGGTTGTAGGGGTTTGTATAAATGTATGTACGCGAATGCCGACATTGTATCAGTGCGTGTGTGGTTTTATATTTATTTATTTTTCTTTTGTTTATTTATTTATTTATTTTTGATTAAATTGTTTGTTAATTTATATGCGGTCAATAATAAGTTGTCGCTTAAAATATAAACTTTAATTTATATGTAAAAGTTAATACAATTTAATTATTTTGTAATCGCACAAAGTTAGAATTAATTTTGGATTTTATACAAAACGCGTTCGTTAAATTGTTTTACATTTTTTATGAATTCTTTGATTGAAAATGATTTTTATCGTTATGAAATTTATTTACAGGAAAGCTTGTGATTATAAAGGGATTTGTTACATGGTAGCTCAGAGGCAGAGCAGTCACCCGGATAGTGAAAAGTCCCGAGTTTCGAGTCTCGGTTGTGTGGCATAGAAAGTTTTTTTCACACAATCAATTTTTCCTTCATAATAACTTTAATTATTATTAATATTATCACAAATGAGAAATAAAATCTAGACTGTGAATTTGCATGCAACAATAATTAAAAACATTTTTTAGTTTTAATAAAATCTTATCGAAAATTTATAAATATAAAATTTATTATTAATTGATCTCGATTGTGCGCGCTAATTTATCTTTGAACATAACACAAAACAAAAAATTTTCAATTTACCAAAAGCCTTTCAGCAAAATTAACTTTCCTTTTGATTAAAACTGATGTTGACCTATAAACCTGACCATCCTCAGTCAACTTAAAAATAATTGTTAACCCCAAGGGATACTTAATTACTTGACACATCCTGTGACTGTACGTCTTCTATATAAACTCACGCATCCAGTCTAAAAGAATCATACCCAATTTAAAGACGCAAGAGGTCAACTAAACAAAATGACTAAGGGAAAAATGAAAAACTAAGAAAGGAAGAAAGAAATAAATGTAAAAAAAAGGAAAATAAATTAAAATTCCAAATGAACCGAACCAAATCCAATCTACATATTTTGGTCATAATTTAAATTCCAATTTGCACCTTGTCGGTTTATCTAATCGATGATCAAAAAAAAAAAAAACTAAACCTAACCACCATCAGTAACCAATTCCACCAGCAGTTTTTTTATTTTTATTATTTTTTTAGGTAGAGAGAAAAAAAAATATTGTCAAATTTATAAAAAAAAAAAAGAAACAGAAAAACCCTTTTCCAGGATCGATCCTTTGGACAGGTGTTTTTATCTATGTCTATGTGTGTCTTTATTTATAAAAATTTGTACCCCTTGTATCAATTTTTAATGTCAATTTTTTTTTTGTTCCTTTCATTTGGTAGAGAAATAAAATCGAAATAAAAAAAAAAAAAAGGGTGAGTTACACAATTTGCGGGATGTCTCTATCAACAACCTTATTATAAAACATAGGTAAAGTTCATTTTTTTATAGATTATTGTATGTGTGTAATCCTTTAATTTATTGCCAATATGTTCAATTATATGGAATTTTATTAAACCAGTAAATTGGTTCCTCTATTTTGATCAAGAACAAAAAGTGAGAATTTCTATTTTATTGTCGGTTTTCATTCTTCACCAACTTTTTTGTATGTTTTTTTTTTTGAAGGGCCTTGTTCTCTGCATGACTCCTTTTTTTTTATTATTATTAATTTTACTTTTTAAGTTGATTTTATGTTTTGTGTCAATTATATGTTGTTAATGTGTTCTCGCCATATTTTTAATGGTAATAACACGATAATTAACTTTATTTAATTGCGAATCAATTAATTGCATTTCAATTAATATTTTATTTTTTTATTGTTTTATAGTTTTTTATTACAGATTTGTAATGAAATATTTTAATTATACTTTAACGGAATCGAATGAAAGTCATTTTATTTTATGATTTTATTTTGAAAGTAATTTTTTTTTCTCTATGCGGAAAACCAATAAAAGTTTCATTTGTAATTTTTTTTTTATTAATATTATGTGATGGAAGGCCCATCGTTTTTTATTCATTTTTTCCCTGATGTTATCCAATTTAGATAATCATTGAATTTATAGCAATAATTTAATATTATTAATTTATGGCGGAGTTTTTGTGCTTCAACTCCTTTGGAGTCTAAAGTTTAGACTGCATTGCTTTATTTAGATTTTAAAATTTAGAATTCAAAAATAGATTCAAAAGATTTCATTACAACTTAAATTTTACAATTTACAGACAATTTAGATTTGAATCTATTTTTGTGAATTCCTTCAATTCTGTTCTTTCTTTAAAATAATGAAAATAAAAAAATAAATACCAGACGCCTCCAGCAAAATGTTATTTTTTATTTTATCGAAAATCAAAAGTAAAATCTGTAATTGATTTGAAAATTTTTAGACATTTATTTTAATTTATTGGAACAATTTATTGTATTTATTCTTATTTTATAGATTCTCACAATGCGTTCATCTAGGATTAAAAAGGAAAACATAAAATGGCGCTTCTGCTTATAAGTAAAAATAAACAAATCAATTTATAAACCATAATTTTCACCCTTCATAAATAAATAATCGAATATCAAGAAAAAAAAAACAACAAAATCCACCATTTTTATTAATAAATCAAATCAACCCTTTAATTTAATCGGCGCCGTCAAATTGTGTAAAGTAAATAAAATAATTATATTTTTCCTTTCATCTTTCAACCAATCCGTTCTACGTAGCCGACAAGAATTGATGGTAAAAAAAAGGGATAATTTAAATGAAATCAACAAAAAAAAAATTAACCCCTTCGTCACCGTCATCATTGAAACAAATTAAATAAATAAACTTAGAAGAAGAAGAGGAAAAAAAACTAAACAAAAAAAGGGTGAACTCACCCTTTCAAAAATGATGCGATAATTTACAACAAATAACAACATAAGAAAAAAAAATAAAAGGGGTACGAATAGGGGTATAGAAAAAACGGGTTAAGTGGTTCATAAAAAGGGTTAACCAACAATGAATAAAAACAAAATATTTGTTATTTTTTTTATTTTTTTTAGTGACAGGTTGGGATTGGTATGTAGAAGGGTTGCATACACACACACACATAGTCAATTATGAGGTTCAATTCAGGTAAATTATTAGTTTAAACGCATTGCAGGTTATATTTTTGATTTAAGGGGTTAAAATTTTGATTCGTTTTGGGAACTTTACCATATTCTGTTTTTTTTTTTTTAATAGACACGCATACACGCAATAAAAGTATAAATCGCAAAAAAAAAACAAACCGTGGGTATTTCTTCACACTGACGAATAGTAATGGCAGATTGACTTACAATTACAATGCGCCACAATAATAAGCAAACAATCGATAGAAAAACGTATTGAATAAGATTTGATGAGATTGATGAGATGAACAAAAAAAAAATAGGAAAAAAAACACAACAACAACAACAAGATGTCTTGAAAGATTTATTTTTTTTGCTAACAAGGAGTTTGTGACAAGAAGAAGAGATATGAGGGAACGAAAAGGAAACTGATCAATCAATTGTTCGATTTTTCCACCAAAATAATAAAAATAATAATAATAAAAAAAAAACAACAAACTAGAAATAAAATCTGCCCGAATTTGATATTCGTAGAAAAATATCGTATTTCAAGGATTCTGTTTGTCTTGCAAACAAATTCATTTGTTGTTTAGAAAACTAAAGTTAACGAACGGACCCTTATATATCATTGCAAACAACAAACTGATCGTTTGATCGATTTTTGTTTTTATTGTTTTTTTTTTCTATATTTTCTTTTCTTAAATTTCATTCTATCGATTATTATTTGTGGGGATACCATCAGGAAGAGAAATTTGTTAGTCCTTATAGTTAATAATTTGTTTTGTTTTGTTTTTTTTTAGTTTTTAGTTTTTTAAAAAAAAAAAAATTAGAAGGCAGAAGGAACGACATCAGTCAAAAATGTTTTAAGGGGTTGCCATCTAACGTATATTTAAAGGTAATCATTTTCACTTTTCACTATGAAAAAAAAATTCGCCGATTTATGCCTTTTTTACCCTTCAATTAAAGGATTTACGTCCTTTCTCCTATTATTTACGTTCGATTTTATTTTTTTTTGTGTTTCTTCGTTTTTTTTTTCTTTATTTTACCGAAAATACCTTCAAACAAAAAAAAAAGGTTGAACTAAACGAACGTACCCTAATTATTGATAAAATGAAATTAAGAAAAAAAGAAAAAACAAATTGGCTGGTTTTTTGTGTTTCAAATAAATAAAGAAAGAATAAAAAGGACTCTTTATAAAGGACAAATACCAATTAGGTATTTCTTAGAAATAAATATCTCTATAATTTTTTCCATTTCTTTTTTTTTTTTCTTATACAATTCTTATAAATTTATTGTGTTAAATTTTTTTTTCTTTTTTATTTATAAATTAAAATTCGACTATAAATTTTTCATTTATTGCATCACTGGAAGTGAGAACAAAACTCTTCTAATAACCAATTGCAATTTTTGTTATTACACAAATGTCTACATTAGCTAATGCTAACATTAACTTAAACATGCCTTCATTACCTTAATCATGAATTAAAGTAGAATAAGATGCTGTAGAAATTTCAGCATTTCATCTATTTGTGCTGGTTGGATTAATTATTTTTGTATTCCAAGTGTTGAAGAAACTGAGAATACAAATTAATTATAAAGGACATTTTGGCCAATGACCACTGAGAAGTTTTAATTTTAAATATCTTGTTAAATAAATTTTATTTCAACAAATGCAAATAATTATTTTCAAAATAAATTTACACTTACTAATAATCTCAGCGTATCTCACAATTTTCTAAATCATCGATGAAATAAAAAGAAATGGAAAAACTTTTAACTGAAAGTAATTATCACATAGAATAAAATCTTTTTGTATTTTTTTTATTGTATTTAGTCTATAATAGTTTATCACAAACATATTAAAAATATAATTGTTGAGATTAATTTCTTAACAAAATAAATTCATTAAAATCTACCCATTTATACATATACATTTTAGTCCACCAATACACAAATTGTCTGTGCCACCGTTTGTTGTTTTAATATCAAAATTAATATCAGTTAATAATATTAGTTAATATTTAGTAATCATTAAAACTTTGTTATATTCTTATAGTCTGATGTGTACTTTCTTTTATTTCACTCTATTGTTATTTATTGTTTTTTTGTTGTTGTCGTTGTTGTTGTTAAAGTTTTATTTGAAGTGTCTTCCGTACATCCGTTCCATTTCTTACAAATATAATAATAATAAAATATCAACAAGTTTTATTCTCAATTAATGTCAAATTACTTATTTACTGATTAGACAATAAATATACTTTTATATGGACAGACAAAACAGTGTCTGAACATCTGAACTTTTTTGTTGTTGTTGTATCTATGGAAAAGAAAAAAAAAATGGTAAACTGAAATAGGAAACAAATTTTTCACAATAGTTGCTAATATTTTTTTGTTGTTGTTTTATTATCATCCTTTAGAGATCATTTGAATATTATTAGAGGTTACTCTAATTTTTCTTCTTATGTAGAAAAGTTCTAAGGAAATAATTCATTGAATGAATATTTTTAAAATTCTATGAATCCTTTTAGTGTTGCCAACGTTTGGTTGCGTTTACCAAAATAAAAAAATTTATATATTCTGTTAGATGTTAAAATAATTTTTATTCTAGTTTTTTGATCGTAAAAAAAAAAAAAAATTTGCTGTCAAAAGGATGACGATGCAAAATAATAAAAAAATAAAAATAAAAAAAAGTTAAAGAAAAAAGGCAAAAATGAAAAAAAAAACAAAAAACGCGACAGCTGCACATCAGTAAAGTTATTGGCGACGTGTAACACAATTCTATTATGTGTTCATTTTTTTTTTCTTCCTTATTTTCAGGAAAATCCTTAATATAAATATTATGTTATGCACTTCAGTTTTATATGTAAAGTGACCTGTTCTAGTTCCATACTCAGACTCAATAATGAATTTCATATAATGTGCATATGGGTTTGAACGGGTTAAACGATTTTATGAAGACATAATCCTTGTATATGGATATAAAAATTCAATTCCAATTCTGTTTTTTTTTTTTGCTCCTGGGAAACTTCTGAAATATCCATTTTTCTTCATTCTTTTTTCTTTTTTTTTTTTGTTGGGTGTATATAGGAGACATCACAATATTTTTGATATTGAAGGGTTTTTCTTTCTTTTTTATATTTATTTCGTCTTCCTCCTATTTTCTTTTTTTTTTTTGCTTTGCTCTCATCTCAATCGATCGTTTATTATATACTTCACCCCTTCTTATTTATATATATAATATTTATATATATAATGTATGAGTATGTATGTGTGTGTGTGTGTATATCTATAAATGAACTCGTGTATAGTCTAACCCTTATATACGTATCTCTCTCTCTTTATATATATTATTATATTATTGTATATATACGCATTCAACCCTCCAATAGTAAATATAATTTTGTATTCCTATTTGATATATATTTCGTTTGTCCGTTCATATTATATGTGCGTGTCCATTCTAGAAAAAAAAAACAAAAAGTAGAATGTATAGACACACACATACACTTACAAATAGATGTATGTATATATGTATGTTTGTGTAAATTCATATGGGTAGTTTTTGTATTATATATTAGTGAATTTAGCCACCCTCCACAAATTGCATCCCTTTGATAAAATATATACATACAGGAATCATATAATGGGTAACTGTAATTTTTCTGTTATTTTCCCCTTTCGATTTCATCTTTTTTTTCCCTTTTTTTTCGTTTCTTTTTCCCCCTTTAATGCAATTTTTCCGTTTTTCTGTTGTTTTGTGTTTTTTTTCTTCTTCTTCTTCTTCTTCTTCTCTCGATTTCGATTTCGAATTTTTTTTTTTGATGTGTTTTTGTTTTCGGGAACAAATAATAAACACAATGAAGTGTGCAAATGTTAATGAAAGATGGCGAATTTGACGTGATAATTTATATTCCATGAAATTAGAAAGAAAAAAATAAAATAGATTTTCTTGTTTTTTTTGGGTAAAAATTCGTTTTGGTCCAATTTTTTTTTTTTTTTGCTTTACAATATTACACCCTCTCTCTCTCTCTTCCTCTCCTATATGATATATTCCTCTCCTATATATATATTATTAAATTATTTAAAATGAAGAGAATGAGAGGGTTATCATATTTATTCCCAGCAATACCCTTTTTTTGTTTTTATAACGTTTTATTATCGTTCATTCATCATCCATTTTTATATGACGACGACGACGACGAACCAAATAAAAAAAAAATAAAATTAACGATTGCATGCAAGCGAAAAAAATTAAATGAAATAAAATAAAAATCTGGCGTGACGGCGTACCTTGTTTCCTTTTCGTTTGTCTGGACACAAAAACATTTCCTTATGGTTTATTTTTCTTTTGATTAATTCTTTGTAAATTCAATAAAAATTTACATAAATTTCTTTAAATCTATAAAAAAAAAACGGACGCACGTTACATTTTATTGTATTTTATTATTCATAAAATCCTATTTTTTTTTTCTTCTCATTTTAATATCAAAAGTCTCTTCAATCCGCATAATATTGCACAGGAAATTGCAGCTTGCATCTCAAAGGTTTTTTTTTTCTTTTTTTTTTTCACTCTTTTGTGTAAATATTTTTATTTTACCAGAAATGTTACAAAAAAAAAAAAACAAAAACAAAAACAAAAACTAAAATTCAAAAATCAATGAAAAATAAGGAAATAATAATAATATAAAAATGTTACATAGAATTACGTATAGTGGAAGAGGGTCTTTCTAGGTCCACGGATAATCTTTTTTTTTTCTCTCTATTCTATAAAATTTTGTATAGATAGGCCGCCTTTTGCTGACCCTCGTCGCACATTTGCATTCGTTTTTATCCCCAGCTAAAAAGGAAGAAAAAAAAAACAGAATAAAATAAAAAAAAAGGGAAAAAAACAAGAGTCTGTTGTTGTGTCCGTTTTTGTTCTCGTTACCTTTTTTTTTTATTTTATTTGTGTGTGTGTGTGTGTGTGTGTTCGCTAGAAAATATAAATTGAAATAAAATTCGTTGTCTTGTTTGAATATTATATTTATGCTGAACCAAAAAAAGAAGAAGAAGAAAAATAACAACACCGCACCATCACCTTGTTTAAGTCGAATTTCGTCTTTATTTTTTTTGTCCATATATTTCTTCTTCTTCTTTCTTTCTTTCTTTCTTTCTTTCTTCTTTTTGCGGAACAAAAGCTAAGCTTTTTATATCAAGAAAATATTTTCTTCTATAATTGTAGAATAACGAACGAACGAATTGAATTGAAACGATTGAAAGAATCATCAACAAAATCAAAAATAAAAAAAACAAGAATATTTTCTCTCTACGCATAAAAAAAATAAAATTAAAAATAAACAGAAAAAAACCAAAAAAATTTCTATAAAAAGAGGAAAAAGAGGAAAAGGAGGAAGAAAGGAGAGAAATGAAAAAAAAAAAATTAAACTTCTATTATCGTGCCCACATCATTATTTATTTTAATATTAAAATTGAATAGAAATTAATTAAATTTATGGGAAACATTAAAAGTGACGTTTACCATACACACACACACACACACACACACACACAAACATAAATATTCGTACGAATTATTTTATTTTGTGTCTGTTAACTTAAAAAAATAATTTCAATGTTAAATTCTATATGGAAATGTATGAACAGAAATTACAAAATCGTATCAATTTTTAAAGATGCAAATTAAAAAGAGACAAAAAATAAGATATATCAGAAATTGGAGTCAATTCTTAGTCAATTATTGACTTAAAATATTCATTATGGTTGTCTTCAATTATTAACAAATAATATTGTTGTTGTGTACGAAATTAATTCAAGGTTAGAATTATTTAGGATGTGAAATACTTTTGGTTTGTTTTTATCCTTAACGATTGATCCTGGTAAATAGGAAAATAGTGACAATAATTAATAAATTAAAGAAGATTTCCTTTATAGAAAATTTATCGAATTGAAAAATTGTTCCAAATGTTTTTGTTTTTTTTTTTTCTTAATTCATTATTTTTCTATAAACACGCCGTTGTCTAAATTCACGATTTAAATATTTGTAAAAAGAAAAACAAACAACTAACGCGTAAAGATTTAACAAAAGACGCTGAATAAAATACGCGACAACTGCGTTTATTTTCTTTTTTAAATCACAAATCCAAAATCTATAACACAAGAAAAAAATAATAATAAAATTTTATGACAATGATTTAGTTTTTTCTTTATACTTTCCATTTGACATTAATTTAAATTTTTTTTTCTTTCATTTCTATATTCGGCGTCATTTTACCAAAGGAACCAACAACAAAATAAATTGTTGTGTAGTGTTGTAGTTTAATAGTAGTAAAAATGGTAGTTATTTGTAGTAGCATGTGAACTTAACATAATACCCAAAAATTATCTTATTTTGGATTTTTTTTTCTATTTCTTCTTTTTCTTCTTCTTCTTCTTCTTTTTCTAAAATAATAATAATAAAAATAAAAATACTTTTCAGCATTATAATTTGCTTTGTTGTTGTTTCTTTTCGTTTCGTTTCGATTGTTTTTTTTTTATTGTCTTATAAAAAATGCGTATTAAAAGAGAGAATTTATTTCTATATTTTTTTTTTTTATGTTTTCAATTTTTATTGAATGTTATAAGATTTACGTAGTAAAAATAACAACAACATCTTTTCATTATTTGTTTATTAACCGTTTTTTTTTTTTTGATTTTATTCCTTTTGTTACAATTTTTTTTTCCTTTTCTTTTTCTTTGCGTATTACGCAATTTTTGAATATAAAATAAATTAAACTAAAATTCACTCGGTTTTTATTTGTGTTCCCATTAAAACATAATTCAATAGAACACAAGTAATGACGTAATTTTAGGAAATCCTTTACAAAGATTTTTCTAACAACAATTGCATGCAATTTTAATTGAAGTTTAACTAAAATTGTAGAATGTGACGACACGACTATTTGAACGTGATTGCACATAATATAAAGTGAAAAGTTCCTTTCGATGAACATCTAAAAATTTTGTCTATAAAAAATGATTCTTAGCAAAATCCTTGCCTTAAAATTCATTTAAAATTCTTACATTAATCCTTTCCTTCCTTAAATCTATAAAGAATAATTTTGCATTTCACTTTTACTTGAAATGTTACGTCTACGTACAATTTAAATAGACCAAAGAGATTAATTTGGAAAGAAAATACAAAAAAAAAAAAAATAATAAATCAATAACAACAACAACAACAACAACAACAATAATAATAGAGAAGAAAAATCAGATAAAAAAAAATTAAATATTTCATCTCAATTAAATTGTCAAATTGAAAAGTGATCAACCTTTTTTTTTTCTCCTCTCTTGCAAAGCACGCGTCATTTTTTCCTTCTTCTTCTTCTTCTTTGTATATTTTCTAAAATAATAAAGAACAACAACAAAAATGACACCTCAAAAGGCAACGAGAACAACAACAACAACAAAATGAATAAACACCAAAAAGATAACCGCAAATAAAAAATAAAACAAATTCCCACTTTCTCTCTCTCTGCCCCCTTGTATTCCATATAAATATTTATGTTTTAGGTTTTGATTTTCAAATTGTATCTTCTCTCAAATTATTCTTTATAAGTTAAATATTACCAGAGTCTATAAGCACAACAAAAACAACATTATTAGACAACAACAACAATAAAGGAACAAAAACTGACAAAAAATAAAAATAATAAGATAAAGAAAAAAAATCCTTAAAAAATTGAGAGGAACAAAAAAAAAAAAAAAAAATGGGGAAAAAGAAAAGGGAAAAATATGAGGGGAAAGAATTAAAAGATAAATTTTGGAAAATTCCTTCTTCGAATATTAAAAAAAAAAAAATTTATTTATATATAAAAGACGAGCATATATAGATTATTTTACCTAGTCGCGTGCCTCCATCGTCAACGTGATTATTTTTTTTTTGTGACCCTAAAAAATGAGAAAAAAAAAACGATAAACACAAAAAAACTAACAACAACAACAACAACAACAACAACTAAATCTTCTCGTTTTTTTTTTGGTAAAAAAAAAAATATCAAACTTAAAAAAAGAAGCATAAGAAGAAGAACAACAACAACAACACTTTAAGAATTGAGTAAAAAAAAAAAGACTTGCATTCACTCGTTGACATTTTTTTCGCTTCTTCTTCTTCTTCTTGTTTTTTAACACAAAATGCAAGTCGTTTTTATTTATTATTATTTTTAGTAGTAAACCAGATTTTATTTTTTTTTACACTTTATGAGAGGGATGATGATGCTTCTGGTTCTGGTTCTGATTTTTTAAAGAATCATTTTTTTTTTTTTTTGTTCTTGGTTTTTGTTGTTGTTGTTGTTTTTTTAATAGTTTATTTTTCTTTCTATTATTTTAATGTACCTTAATAGACTCTTATATATGAATTTTTCTCTTCTGTATTTTTGTATTTGTTCAGCACAAGTTGAGTTGATTTTCTTTTTTTTTTTTGATTTTCATTTTCAACCAGAACATTTGGTTGTTGTTATTATTTTGTGTTTTTCTTTCGTTTTTTTTTTTCCTGGTTTTTTAGTGAATTCTTTAGTTTTTATTTTTTGTGTGTTTTTTTTTTTTTTGTTTTTCTTTATTGAGAAAAATAATAATGGTGCGAGATCGTAAAAGAAAAGGGACAAACAGAAACAGAAACACCGCACGCGTCATTAAATAAATAAATACATTTTTTTTTTAATGCGGTTAATTTTTTTGAGTTTATTTTTGGTCGTGTCTTTTTCCCTTTAACATTTTTTTTTTCTTTCTTTTTTTTTTACTTCTTATGTGCACGCGCGCATTTTTCCTTTTTATTTAAAAAAAAAAAAAAAAAATATTAAATTTTTCCCATTTTCTTTTTGAAATTAAAAATTTTGTGTTCGTTTTTTTATTTGGTTAGAATTAAAGGGAAATTTGTGTTTGTATGGGAATTATTCTTGGTTCTTTAATATTTTTAATTTTTTAATTTAATATAATTAGGATGAAGGGTGCCACTTCAATACAAACGTACACACAAACACTCATACAAAAGCACATTTAAAAAATGTACATCTTCAAAGTCGGACATTTTGAATCGTTTTTTTTTTGTTTGGTTGTTTGTTTTTCTCTTCCCCCCACGTCTCTATTCGATTCGATGTTCTTGTATTTTATGTAAAAAGTGTTTTTTTTTTCTTTTGTTCCCCCTTTTTCTTCACTTCCCGCATCCCATTCATATATAACACATCATAAAGAACGAAACGAAAAATTCACCCTTCTCTCGTCTCGTACCCCAAACTTTGGTCATCAACAAATTTTTTTTGTATATATTTGTCAGAATTCAGAATAGAGAAAAGATGTGTCGCATCATAATCGCAATTCTCAAACTCCCTCTTGACCAGTCACCCATCAACCTCCACATTCTCTTCGTATAAACACACACACACACACATACATGCATACACCTCTAAACCGCACACACAAATATATATATATATATAGGATAATATTTGCTTGTGCGCTCGTTATATTAGGGTGTGATGGGCTATTATGGAACGGTTTTTTTTTTATTTTATTTTTTGTGTTGATGATGGTGGGATCAATTATGGGGACTGAGAGAGGGAGGGTGTTCTGCTTTTTTTTGTTTTTTTACTCCAAAAATAGGAGAAAATTGTATAAGGAGGGTGGAGGGAAAAAGAGAAAAAAAAAATTTTTGTAGTGGACGTTCGATTGTCTTTTCTGTCACTATCCACGGTGATAAATCATGACTTTTCCTTTATCCAGAATGATAAGTTATTTCAAGCAAAAGTCCGTAGAGGTTGGCCAACTAGTTTTTTTTTTTGTTTTTTTTGATTCTCTCTTCTTTAGCAACATGTTGGGGTGAATTCGAATCAAGTTTTCCTTTTTTTCTTTTTTTGTCCTTTTTCTTCTTCTTCTTTTTATATTTTCTTATTTTCTGTTCTTCTTCTTCTTCTTATATTATATCTTTTAGTTGAGTTTAAGTGTAGGGTGGACATTTGATTTGCAATTCTACAGTTATACTTTGGAGCAGAGACCAACAGCAAAAAAAAAAAAAAAAACAAAAAAAGACAAAAAAACAAAAACCAAACGAAACGAAACCAAACCTAAAATCATCGAGTGGAGATGTTGCCCTTTTTTTATATGGGTTAGAAAATATTAGTTTATGGGGATCTTCAAATGTTTAAAACAAAAGGAATATGTTTGTCCTTGCAGAAAAAAAAATATATGGAATTTGGAACAAAATGGCTGAGTTAAATATTTCCTTTTTGTTCTTTAATATTTTGGGACAATGAATTTTACGCAAATAAAAATTATCGCATTGGTTAGATTGTGGTCTAATTACACGTGGTCAGATTACACAAGTTTTCATTTAAACAGATTTATTCTGTAAATTCTCGATCTTAATCGTTTCGAATTTCCAGAGATTTACGATCAACTAAATTCCAATTAATTCCAACAAACACAAAATTTGGAAAAATCCTTTAATTTTCTTAAGAAGAATTTTGCAAAAATCTGAGAAATTCATAAAATTCGTTTAGAAAAATTAATGAAAGAAGAAAATCTGTAATTATGGAAATTTACATTTTGACAAATACAAAGGAAAATAAAGGACAGCCGATTTGGACGATCCCCATTATCAGCATTCAGATTGAATGATAAGAATTTTTTTTTTTTGTTTGCTCCTTACTTGTGACAATTTTCTTTTATAAAGAAATTGTAGAATGAGAATGTTAGATGATTAGATGGTTTGAGGTTGGTCTATATGTGGTAAGATAGTTAAAATAAAAAAAGTACCTACAAAACTAAAGAATCATCAACGAAACAAACAAAAAAAAAAAAAGTCGAAGAACTTTTTTAAGTTTTTGTCTTTTTCTTCATTTTCTATTTGATGGAACGAGATACGAAAAAAAATATCGTCCCTTCTTAGTTGTACCTACACACACACACACACACACACACACACACACATGTATATACGCAATGCCACTTACGTATATCTGTCATGATTGAAATCTTCACCATTTTAGGTTTGTTATTTTTTTTTTTTGTTTTTTTTTTCGAAACAAAAAAAATAAATTGACAAAAAGTACAAAACCAAACCAAAATTCGATAGTTTTTTTTTTTTTTTTTACTTTACTTTTTTTTTCTCAATTTTCTTCTTGTCTTCTTTTTTCTTTTTCGTTTTTTTCTTCTTTGTTTTTTTTTCTTTCTGTTAATATGACCAAAGTAAAAATCAGATCAAGTCCGTGTGTTTTTTCTTTTACTTTCGTCCTTTCATTTTCTTCATCTTTTACTTTTTTTTTTTGCTTTCGTTTTGGTCTTTTTTTTTTTGCTGCTTTTGCTGTTATATGTGAGTCCTGATTCCTGTTACAAAATATCCTATTAACTGAAAATGAATGACATTTTTTCCTCTTCACGACTGAATAATATAATAATATTTCATTTTCTCTCTGTGTGACTGAAGTCCATATAAAAACTGAAATGTTATTTTGTTCACATATATATGCATGTGTGTGTGTGTGTGTATGTAGTGTGTGGCTTGTATAAGCAGGCTGAATAGAATGGATGTTAATGCCGAAGTGGGGTTTTTTACTTCTTACGTTTTTTTTTTCTTTTTTTTTTTTTTTCATCTTCATAGATAAAAATAAGGGGATATGGATGGACATTAAGATGGACCACCAAATTTGTGTATATCTATAAGTGTCTGTATGTGTTACTATATATGCTATTTTTTTTTTATAAGTTAAATTATGAGAAGATATGCCACAAATATATATGTGTGTGAGTGTGTGTGTGTGTATATTGTTGAGATTTTCTAAGAGTTTCTATATGGTGGAAAATTTATTATTAAATAATGTGTCAATCTCACAAAGGACGAAAATGCTAGTTTTTTCCTAAACGGAATATTATTCCGCACTTATTAAGAGAACTTTTAAATTTCTAACTTAAACTTTCTCAAATCGGAACGATTTGAAAGTTTTGTCCTTTTATTTTTAAATCCATTTCCTTCATACTAACATTTACTGTCACATCAGACAGAATTACAAAATTAATTATCAAATTATTATGGGTGCCATAAATGAAAAGGATTTGTAAAAAAAAAAAATTAAGTTAAAACAAAAGAAAAAACCGAAAGAGAAAATTAAATCATTTTGAAAAATATTTAAAAAATAAATTTCAAAAAAATTTCACAATAAAATTTCTAATAATTTTTTAAACATTTTCTTCGTTTCATTTTATTTTTTTTTTTTTTTTTTTTTTTTGCTTTTACCAAGAAGAAGAGGAAGAAGAAGAAGAAGTGTTTTATTTTTCTAATATTTATTAAAAATCTACACCTTTTTAAAATGACAGTGCCACTAACTTGTTTCCCTCCCGTATGCACAAAGTGTAAGTTGACTATTGTGACCGTAAATCATTTGACGCCAACATTTTTTTTTTTTATTTTTGTTTCTACATTTTCATTTTTAAATTTATATAAATTTACTTTTAAAGAGTCATTTTACTTTTCTTTATAATTTTTTTAAAAGAAAATTGTTTTTTTAACGCACTTGTCTTGTCACAAAATGTAAATATATTAAAATGTATTAAACAAATGATGATTGTTACCATATGAAATTAGAAAGAGAAAAAAAAAACAACAACATTTTTTTCTTCTTCTTCTTTTTATTTTAAATTCAAAACGACGTCCTATGATCAGAAATAATTTTTTGGAAGAAATTTAGGAAATATTTTTATTTCATTTTCTTTATTTTTCTTGTTTTTTTGTTTTTGCGTTTTGCTTTTTTTTTTTGGTTCCTAAATGACAGGTCGAGTGTTGTTGTTTTGTTTTTTCTTTTTACTTCTTTATTTTTTCTAAATTTTAAATTTTAAATTTTTACAGAAATTTCTTCTTCTTCATTTGTTTTTTTTTTTTTGTTTTTGTTTTTGGATTACTATGATTGATTCTTCGGGCATATTTTCTTATGTGTGTGTGTGTGTGTGTATGTTTGCTTCTTATTCTTGATTTATTATATATTTTTATAAGAAAATTTATTCCAAATGGTTTAGTTTTTATATCAATTCCTATATATTCATCCTCTCCTCCTCCCATCCACCCACTATTTCACTATTTAATAAAAATAAATAAATTTTCAATAAAAAATAAAAAGAAAATAATTTACGTATGTTAGATTATTGTTGTTATTGTTATTATTGCTATTTATTGGTTGTTGTTGTTGTTGTTATTTATTTGTTGTTGCGTAGTTTGATTTTTCTACATAAAACAAAAAATAAAAAGTTAAAGAAAAAAATTTATGTATATGATGATCCCTATAGTACTAAAAGGGACTGATTGTCCTAATCAACATATCCAACTTATCAACAATAACAACAAAAACAACAACAACAACAAGAAAACAGAAAAGAAAATGATGGAGAGAAGTGAAGAGAAGAGAAAAAAAAACCTCAAGAGGAATCTCCCCAAAGTGATTGTAACGTCAATTTGGTTTTGTCAAAGTCAAGATGATTGTGATGGTGATGGCACCCAGAACAAAAAAAAAAAAGAAGAAGAAGAAAAAAAAGATAAGAAAAAGAAAATAAAGAGAAAGTATGAGAGAGAGGAAGAAATGTTATAGAGAGAAAAAAATATTTTTATATATGCGTGGAAGAGTCCAGTATATGTGGAGTGGGGGGGGGAAGCATATATACATAATAAAGTATATATATGAGAGAGTCAAGGGAGAAGAAGAAGAAGAAACAAAAAAAAAATCAACCATATTTTGACATATGGTGAATCTGATATATGTAAATTTTAACTCGGCAATCCATATCAGAAAATAAAAAAACAAAAACAACAATGAATAAGAAGAAGAATAAAAAGAAGAAGAAGAAGTTAAAGGAAAAAAAATATTATTATATATAGAAAGAAAGAAGAATATAAAGCAAGAGGAATATAATATAAAAAAAAGGGCCATAGATCCTCCCATACGTGATGTCTCAACCAATAAGCGTATCTGAAGTCGTTTCGTATTAGCATTTTTAGGAAGTCTAAAAAACATTCACTGTGTGTTTTTTTTTCTTTTTGCTTTTCATTTTTCCATTTTTTTTTTTTCTTTTGGGGTTACGAACAAACGATGAGTATATGGCGCGGAGGCAGCAAAGAGAAACAAAATAGAAAATACATAAAAAAAAAAAGAAAAAAAAACAAAAGAGTAAAAAAAAATTATATTTTTCCGAGGGTTGATTTTTATTTTACTTTTTTTTTTGTTGCCTGAACCCATATGTGTGTGTGTGTGTATGTGTGTGTGTTAGATGGTTTACTCTCTGTGTGATATTTATAGCGCGCACACGTTGGATTTTTTATTTTGCCTCTTTTTTTTTTTTTTGTTTTTTTTCCTTCTTTCTTTACTTCGCTTTTTTTTTTTTGGAGGCTCTTGACTTTTTTATGTCTCCTCGTATAATATAATGACATTATTTTTAGACAGAAAAACCAAAAAACCAAGAAAAAAAAAAACAAAAACAGAAGAAGAAGAAGAAACAGAAGAAAACCTTCAGAAGTGAATTGTTATATTTTTTTTTTCTTTCTTCTTTATTTTTTGTTTTTTTTTTTCCTTTAAAACTTATAACTTAAGTTAAGTTAACTTATGTAGATATACAACTATAAATGAATAGTAATATATTTAAGTGGAAAAATAAAATCCTCTTTTATATTGTGTCTAATTTAGTTGTATTAGATAAATATTTTTGGGTGAATTTAGATTTTACTAAAATGAGAAAATAAAATTTGTGTAAATATTTAGATGAAAATAAAAGTTTAAATGTCAAAGAAATTGAATATATATGGTCAAGTCACATTATATAAAAAATGTTTAAAGACGATAAGAGATAATTTTAACATTCCAATACAATCTATAGAAATTTATATTTATCCATTGTAGATTTTGAAATAGAAATAATTTTATACACTGATGTTTGTCACGTTGTGAGTTCATTTATTAGGTTCAAATATATAATTCAGTTAAATCTAGAGAATAAGTTTTGTTAGTATCCAGAATAAACGTGGATTATAATCAGGGAAATTGATCAGCCAAAAATGAAGTTGACAAATGAACCATGAGTTCTTTTAATAAATTTAGTTTCCAACACATTAATTCTTCAACAATCGCTAAGTTTACTCTAAACATTCAAGACTCTTAAAAAGTGTCCACTCTCTTCTGTATTCTGTAATTGTTTCAATCACTTTAAATTGTTAAAAATATAATATAATTATATTTATTTGTTTTAAGTCAATAATAATAATTTCTATAAGTCAAAACTTAAGTAAAAGAAAAATTCTTCCTTCCGCGCGTACGAATTAATGCATCCGTTAAATTGTGTAAATGAATATAATTTTAACTCTCATTATTTAGTAATTACATAAAAGGGGACTAAAAATTAAACAAAAATGATATTATGAAATATATCCCTCATCATCATCATCATCATCGTCATCATAATCATCAACATCATCAACATCGTCATCATCACTCATATATATGCTACTCAAACTTCCTATAGAGTCGCGTAATAATTTACTTTCATTGTCTTTCTGTATTTTTATTTTTATTCCAGGAACTAAGATTTCAATGAAATAAGTTTTAATTAAGAATGATTAGGGGGAAGAAGAAGTTCAATTTCTGATCAATTTTTTTGTTTTCTCTCTTTTTAGAAAGAAATTGAGATAAAGCGATTACGTTGGATCATGGTCAATTTTTGGGAAAAAATCCCAGTTGACTGATAAAAATTATTAATTCTTAATATTGGACAACGCCGTTTAAAAATTGCTTCGCAAAAAAAATTATGTTGAATATTTTTCATAAATTTTATCAAAAGTGGAAATTTTGTATTAGAAAAATTCTAATCAAAGAAAAATTAATTTTCCAATATAAAAAGTAATTTTTGAATAAAAAAACAAAAAACAAAAAATGAAAGGGGGTGGAAGGGTAAAATTCTACAACAAATAAAGAAAAACAAAAATATGGAAATAAATTTAATTTATTTCAACAGGGCTGAATCCTTAGTGACTTAAAAAAATAATCGGACTCCGCATATTAAATTATCGTATTTTAATAATTATATTTTTATATACACAAAGTGCCATCACAATTTAACCCGCACATAATTATATTTTTGTTTATTATGGAATATAATCAACCCTCCTCTCACCCCTTATAAGTCTAATAGACCAACAAGAGAACGAAGTTATTCACTTTAATTAATTTAACTAAACCAAAACCAGAAAAAGAAAAAAAAAACCAAATCAACATAGAGAGAGAGAAAAAAAAACAAAGGAATGACGTCACACTTTCACTTATAAACGCCAAAGATATTAACATGAGTATAGTTCAACAAGATTGACTGACCCTTCCCAATACACAAATATTACATAATTTCATAATATGAGAAAGACAACAAAAAAACAACAACAACAACAATACGTAAGTTTTTTTTATAATTTACGTTAAGTAGAAAAGATTAGGAAAAACTTCTTCTGTTTTTTTTTTTTTTTGTACTTTGGAGGGTGCCCAATTTCCTTTCTAAAATATAATTTAATAATTATATTTTTTGTAACCAAATCTAATCAACGTCCGCGTATACATAAAAAATTATGTGTACTCAAATATCTGTGATGAATTAGTAAGTGAAAAGAGGTCAGAAGAGTTCAAAATTAAATTTTTCCAAAAAAAAAACAACAACAGCCAAAAAAATGCTTATGGAATTTTCTTTGTCTCTTTTTTTTTTTTTTTTTAAGTATGTGTGTGTGTGTGTGAGTGTTATTGAGTAATATAGAGAGGATACCCACTTCACTTTTGCTATTATCCTAATTTTAAAAATAACAACAACAACCAAAATGTATATCAACATAAAGAAAGAAAGCTAAACTTTTACCTTTACTTACTAATAAAAATTTATAACAAAAACAAAAAAGAAAAAAAAACAGAAACAGAAACAAAATGCGTTCAAAGATAAGGAAAAAATTTTAATTGAGACGAAAAAAATAAAGCAACAATAACAGCGATAAAAAAATAACCAACAACAATAAAAAAAAAAAACGAAAGGAAAGAAAAAAAAAACAGAGAAACAACAACAATTCACTAACAAACTAATTGCCTTTTGTTACAATCGTCCACCTTTTTCTGTTGTTTTTTTTTCTATATTTTTTTGTTGTTTTTGTTGTTGTTGTTTTAGAGAAAAACGTCCGAAAACCCTTGTTCTTTTGGCCCAGCAATTAGAACAACTCTTATATATTTGTCCATGTCAACCCTTTATTTATTTTATTTCTTTCTTCCCATATTGTTTTTTTTTTGTTTTTATCCTTTTACACACACACACATTGATATTTATAATATACAACAAACATTTGTGTGTGTGTGTGTATATATGATGGAATTGTATAGGATTGGATCAACTTGATCAGAGATGTAATTAGATAAATTCATTTTGTTCTTTTGTAAATTATGATAATTATTAATTGTATTAATTTTAATTTTGATTTTCAGTTTATTCAGGTGTCTTGTGTCAACAGCTAAAATTAGGACCCAACGCATGTTTTCATTACCACAGTGAGATACCCAGGACTTTATCTATTCAAGTCTTGCATACTCGCAAAACATTTTTAGCAACTGAAATTAAATTGTTGTAAATACGGTACATGTTTTCTTAAAAAACAAGGTAGCAATAAATGCAAGATATTGAACTTAATTCATACAACGTTAGAGTTAATTTAAAAAAAAAATGTTTAGGAAAATCAGAAAATACTACGAAATTATTGCAAAGTCATTTCATTTTCAAAATAAATGAATCATTCACTCTACTCAACATCATTGTAAATAATTATTTCGATATATGCACTAATTCATTACAATGAATTAAAATAAAATTCATTTATTCCTATATCGGTATAATAAATAATAAAATCAAGTTTACCCCTTAAACCATCTCTGCCTCTTATATCGTACACACATTAATACAAAACAACAGAAAAAAAACACAACAACAACATAAAGTATATAATATGACCAGTTGCTATGGTAATGTTTATAACCGCATACTATATACTTTTTGGTGCTATATAGTCTCATAAAATACTCATAACCCCTTTCATTTAATGGCTGACAGAAACTCACACACACACACACGCACAAACACCCACACATTGGTATATACACACATCCATGGAGAAAAAATGTGTTGATATAAATACACATGCATACTTTAGAAGAGAGCGAAAAAGGAAGAAGGAAAAAGAATAATACAGGACCATAAACCTCGATTTATACATTGGGTGCTGGTTGTTTTATATAAGGTCGAGGTAAAGGGTAAGGGATATTATGAGAATCTAGTCTTCTTTTTTTTTTTTTTGTATTTTTTGATGAAACGCGCATGCAATATGGTTCGTGTACATTAAAGAAGGTGACGGTGGTGATGCTGTGATGATGATGTGGGGTTGATGGGAGGAATTGAATGGGTATATATAGACGCAAACGGCATGGACAGAATATTTTATTATAAAATTATTATTTGTTTTTTTTTTCTTCTTCCCTTTCATTTATATTTCCTTATTTTCCTTCTTTTTTTTAAATATTGAAAATTTAAGATTTTAAAGAAACTACGAAGTTGGGGATGGAATTTAGAAACAACAGTTGGCTGTCCATTTTCATCCCATATTGGTAGATTCAAAACTAATTCTAATAGTCAGACTAATACATATACAAGCAGACATAGTGATAGACACTAACCGACCTCGTAACTGTTAACTATTTTTAGTAACTGACCTGATGGTCCAGTTCAAATATCAAAAGGCAAAGAAGGACAACAACAACAACAACAAAAAAGGGACACGATTTTTAGCTAATTTTGGTTTTTGTGTTTCGGAAAAAGGAAACATAATAAAATATGAGTGACCTCGTTCGAATTTTTTAAGCTCTAGATTTTAATTGTCAACTTTTTGTGTTTTTTCGTTTTTTTTTTCTTCTCTTGTGTTTTGTTGTTTTTGTTCTTTGTTAGCATTGTTGTTGTTGTTTATTTATTCTTGTATATTTTATGACTTTTCTCTTTACGGCTTCTAACCTTTTTTTTTTCTTTCTTGTATATTATTTTTTTGCCGTTTGCCCAACAAAATGATTTGCCAAAAAGAAGAAAAAAAAAACCTCCGTATTTTTACGACTTTATGGGTTTTAAGTGGTGTATCCTTGTTTTAAGAATTATTCACAGTAAATGATGAAACAATATTATAGAAATTGTCTACAACACTGTAATAATCGGTCACCAGAAGAAGAGAGACAACAACAACAACAACAAAAAACGCAATTGACTTCCATTTATTTATGAAGGATAAAAAGTGTGACCTGAGAATGAAAAATGGTTGGCAAAAAAAAAAAAAAAAAACAGAAACAACAACAGCAACACAAAATGCTCTAATTTTGGTCTTAGTTTTTATTTTTTTATTATTTTTTTATGATTTTTTTTCTGAATTTTTTTTTTCTTTCGTCCTTTTATAAAATATAAAAACTATATACACAAAATGTATATAAGAAATCGAAGAAAGATGACTATCCTTTTCTTAGAAAAATAAAAACTTCTGCATAATTTCAATTTTTTTTTTTTTATTGTACCAGAATTTATGTTGTTACGATTAGTTAGTTTTGTTGCGATTAGTAAAGTTGATGTCGCCTTCATCTCATTTCCCATTAATCCCTCACTAATACACCGTTAATTTATATATAGCACATGTACAACGAAAATATTCTTATTTAATTTCTTTGACATTTTTTAAGTTAGTTTTTAGTTTCTGGTTTTTTGTAATTGAACCAAAATAATAAATATTAAAATACAAAATTTTCATATAGAAAACAAGGTCATTTTAATTCTAAATTCTATACAAATGGTTATATGATGAATGTCTTTAAATGTAAACAGATATAGTATTTGATGGGTATGGCTTCATATATACCTTTATGGTCATACCATTAGAAAAAAACAAAAAAAAACAAAAAAAATTAGAACGAAGAAGACAAAAAAAAAACCTTAGAAATATTTTTTTGTTAATACTTTTTTTTTTTTTTTGTTTATTTTGTTTCGTTAATTCAATCCATCGCTTGGATTTAATCAATTTTGTTGTGCGCTTACATTGTGATTCAACCTTCTTCTTCTTTTTCTTAATGTTAGGTAACGATAATCTAATTAGAAGCGATTTGTAACATTTCTAAAGTTAACTTTGGGCACGTGTTTACTCAGGTGACATTTTATAGCATGCATTTTTTTTTTAATTGTACAAAATTGTCTTTCAGAAAATTACGATACACAAAGTGAATTTTTTTTTCTTTATTCAGAACAAAAACAAAATTATCTCTATAAGGAAATAAAAATGTTTCTTCCTGTTACAATTTGTTGTGTTGTTTTTTTTTTCCTTTTTGCATCTTTAAATATAAGAAGACATAAATATAATTGAAATGACATAATATTGTTTAAGGACCCTCAAGTGAATATATCTACACATTTATATGGTTGTAAAGTGCAAGGATATTAAACCATCTCTTAGATTTGGAGAGCGCAGAAATATGTTTGCAACAGATGACAGGAAATATAATCAGTTTTACATGTGTACACATTTTTCTTCTTCTTCTTCTCTAAATTTTGTGAACAAGGAAAAAAAGGACACACAGAAAAAAAAACTTCCTGAATATGCTGATTTTTTTTCTTCTTCTTACAGTTAGACGAAGGGTTTACCGGTTAAAAACCGGTTAAATTTTAAACACATTTTTTTTCTCTTTTGGTTTCTCTAATCAATTAAAGGAAATATTCCGTCATTGTCGGTTTTTGTAATAATATTGGAAGAAAGAAAAAAAGGAGAGAAAGTCCACACACTCAATTAATCTTTCGTGTTTTTTTTTTCTTCTGTTTCTTCTGACATTTTCTTTATTTCTGTATTTTCGTATTAAAATTTATTGAAAGTATATAACAGATGTCCTTTATCCATTTCTTATTACGAATACATTCCTTTTTTTTTTTTTTACTTCTTTAACATTCACATTAGAAAATAATCAAACCAAAGACTCATTGCATCTCTTTTCAATCAAATGAAAAAAAAATTTAAAGGGTCCACGTAGAATATTGTTAAGTTATATTAATGTGCATCTTAACAAACGTATCCATTTCACACCAAACTAATTTTAATTTTAACCATTTTTTTTTTTTGTTTTTTTTTTTTCTTATTTGACGTTCGTCGATTTTTTTTTCAACACTACAGTTTTAGTCTTTTAAAAATAAAAAAACAAGAAAAAAAGGGACGAAAGGATTTCTAGAAACGAAAAAGAAAAGGAAGAACAAAAATAAAAAATAAAAAATAAAAATAAACGATGCAACTGGGACGACACATAACGTGCTAAAATTCAAACATTGGAATTTCCTGTTTCCTATGGAATATTGTCGTTTTTTTTTTTCCTTTTTTTTTTTAATCTCCAACCAAGACCTAAAAACATATAGGGAAAGGGGAACACGATAAGAGGAAAGGAATTTTGTTTTTAATTTAAAATTTTAACGTTCTGAATTCCGATTGATTTTGTTTTGCTTTGTGTTTTTGTTTGGCTCTATACCTAATAATTATCATTTGTGGTTGAGACAAAAACAAAAATCTTCAGATATTGCTGCTTTGTCATAATTTCAGTCCTTTTTTTGATTTGCTGATGTATCAGAGTCGTGTGATTTAATTGTGATTTCCTGTAATGACGACACGTCGAGTCTCAACAAATGATTTGAAAACGTAAATCAAAATATTACGGAAGTTGCAATTCATTGAAAAAATAATTAATTTATGGGCATAATTTGAATAAAGTTTTGTGAAAATTATTTATAAGAAACCAACATCGTCGTCTTTTCTTAAACGCTTTCAATCATCGTTATTCTTGTCTTGAATTGTCTAAATTACCTATACTTCTACATAATTCCTTGAAATGCATCAGCCCATCATTGTTGTTTGTATTGTATACGTTCATTGTTCCTACAAGTAAATATTGAATTGATAAACGAAGGTGTTACCAGTTAAAGATCCCCGTTGTTGTCACGCATTTCACTGAACAATTATTATAGAGAATTATTAATAGAAAATAACGGAAAATTCTCTTTCTTTGCATTATAAAAAAAATGTGTCTCTTATATATTGAAAATTGAGTCATACACACACACACACAAACATATAATACAAGAAGTACAACCAAAAAAAAAAAAGTAAAAAGTAAAACGAAAAAAAAAAAAGTGTCAATCCTTTTTTTCAGTTGAACAAACATTCCACAAGAATGATTAAATATAAAAAATCATTAAAAAAAAAATGTTAAGAAGAAGAAGAAGATGAAATTCTTTTAAAAAAAAGATGTAAGAATTATTATATACAAAAAAAAAAAAAAAGTATAAACACAGCAGAACAATTACCTTGTGTGGGACAAAAATCACAAAACAAATATAAATAAATATAAACACAATATAAAAAATGTATAACGAAAAGATGAAGATGAAGGATCGCAAATATTTTGCAAAAGTATATAATATGCGGGTTGGAAAGAGAAAGAAAAAACAAAATCAAAACCCCTTTCCATTAAATGGGAATTTTTGTATGGATACAACATTTATATTCACCTTCTTCACAATCTTCTTACAATTTCTCTCACTCTCTGTCTTTCTGTCTCTTTCTCCTATTTCCAATATATCTACTCCTTCAATTTTACTTTCTTCGTAATTTTCCTTTTTTTACATTTTGTTGTTGTTGTTTTTTTTTTTTATTGTTATTGTTGTTGTTAATGAATCCCACTCATTATATTGATTCTCATTCTTTTTTCAAATATACGAAAGAACAAAAACAACAAAAGCAACAACAACAACAACAAAAAATATTGGCTAAAATTAAAATTGACATTCGATGACGTCCAGTGAGTCAAAATAAATAAAAAAGAAAATTAGGAAAAAAAGGGACAAAAAAAAAAACAGAAAATGGGGAACAGAAAATAAAATGGAAAATTTTTCGCGTCGCAGAAGAAAAAAATTTGTGTTTTTTTCTTTCTTGGGAAAAACAAAAAATTTTTGTTGTTGCCTTTATTTTTCCTTTTTTGTTTATTATTAAATATATAAATAGTAAGTATATATTTTCGCTATATACTTCAACGCCTCCTCTTACACCTCCACACAAATATTTTTCTCATCATCTTTTTTTTTTTCATATTTTCTTTAACATTTTCCGTGTTTTTCTTTTTTGTTTTTTTTTTTTGTGAAAAGGAGAAAAATGAAAAGCAAAAAGAAAAAAAAGGAGAGACGAATTAAATACTAAATGAAAGAAAGAACTAAAAAAGGAAGAAAATAAAAGAAGAAATTAAATGGGAAAGAGCTTAAAAATATCCAACCGCACTAATGTCAGTCAAACACAACAATATTATTGAATCAAAACAGAAGAACAAAAAACAGAAGAACAAAAAACAAAAAACATACAAAAGAAGAAAAAATCAAATAAAAAAAAGTAAAAGAAGACGAAGAAGAAGAAGAGAGAGGAAAAATAGCGTTTTTTTCTTTTGATCTTCTTTTTAGAAAAGATTCACGAAAAAAAAAACGAGAAATTTTGTGTTTTTCCACAAAAACAAAAAAAAAAAAAATAAACAAGGAAGATTTTTTAACTCCTTTTAATTTCTACCTTACTTCATATATACTTTGAATAAAATTTCCATCAACAATCATCAATATCCAGTTTTTCATTTTTCTATTTTCCAATGAAACAGAAAAAAAAAACAAACAAACAAACAGAAAAAAAAAAATAAAAGTTCAAAAAAATTAATTTTTTATAATATAAAAAATATTTTTCCCATTTTCTTCTTTTTTTTTAATTAGGTAAAAATGGTGATGACGTGTACTTTTTGATTTGTTATGTTTATGAAATGAAGTGAGCAATAGAAGAACGGGAAATAAAAAATATAAATAAATATAAAATAAAGAGAAGAGTGAAGTGAGTAACGGTAGAATGGGGGAAAAAGAGAGGAGGAGTGGAGGACGGTTTGATTTTGATGATTGTCAAAAAAAAAAAAAAAAAAACAAGAGAATAAACAGCAAAAAAGAAAAAAAATTAATTAATTGTTTTGGATGAAGAAGGACGTGCCAAGGTATTAGTATTATTTTGTTGTTCTTCGCGTGTTATATTCTTCTTTCTCCTATTTTCTTCTTCTTCTTCTTCTTCTTCATCTTCTTCTTCTTCTTGTTTTTTATGATACAACAAGATCAAGATGTTGATTGTACATATATATACAATACATACAAACATCTCTGTGTGAATGTATGTATGTGTGTGTGTATGTGCCTTTCCATCTGAGTGTGTTTATCCAAAATATAAAAAAAAAAGAAAATAAAATAAAACGGGAAAACAAAAAAAAAAAAGCTTAAAGTAACCTAGCAACCCTCTCTAGAATTAAATTCATCCCCAAAAAATACAACCTAAAGGTATCACCCATCTTCTTCGGTGTTGAATGCTTTGATCTGGTTTTAGGGCAGAAGTTTTTCTTCTTTTCTTTTTTTTTTTTCACTTTTTTCTTGTCTTTTATATACATCATCACAGCAAAAGTATAGAAAGTATATAAACGATAGGTGGACGGTGTATCGTTGGTGTGTATAAAGGGTGGTGTGTTGGGGGGGTTGGGTGTGAGTAAAATAAAGTGGCAACTATATATGTGTCAAAAAATAGGTGAAAGTGTTGAGAAAAGAAACTTTAATTAGTTTGACAAAAAGCTCAAAGGGCTTATGATGAGTGAAAGTAAGAGGAACAGGGGAGTTAGTTAGAAAGAGAAGGGAAGAGTACATTGTTTCTTTCATTTGGTCATTTAACATGATTTAAATTTTAAACATTATAAAATGTTAAAAGAAAAATTATTTACAAAATTAAAGATAAAACATAAAAAAAAATTCATCTTTTGGATAAACTCCAATTAATCTATTCATTGTTGTTGTACTATATGTCCTCATGTCTCACAATTCATTTTTCTTTTCTTTTCTATTTTTTTTTTTTTTGGTTCTGTCCTCTGATCGATTTCTATGTTTATATTTTTCTATATCAAAAGTCAATCTATCGTTTCTTTAGATATATACATACATACAAACAAAGTATATAATAACTATATATGTACATAAGATGAATTTTTTGTTTGACTGAAATATTTTTTCTTCTTCTTCTTCTTCTTGGTCTTCATTTTGATCCGCAAAAAGAAAGAAAACAAAACAAAAAAAAAATAAGAAAAAAAAAAGAAATGAAAAGAAAAACAGAAAAACAGAAAAGGAAAGTAAAAACCTAGAGAGGAATGGTAAAAGGGATGACGAGTGAGAGAGTGAGGGAGTGTGGTGGGGGGTAAAATAAAAATATATATATATTATATAGAAAATAAAATAATGTGAAATGATCCATCTAAATCACACTCGAAGAAAGACCCAACATCAACTTATGGCTAACTTACATGAATCATCCCTTACGGCAATCTATAACGTATCTTGACGTTTATTCAGAATTTCTTTTCGTTTTTTTTTTCTCTCTACTTTCTTTTATTTTTTTTTTTCGACTTTTTCTTCTTCTCCTTATTTTGTTACCTTTATTTCTTATATAACTAACTAGTAGGTATATATGTATTCTTAGATTATACTCTTGATGATCCACCTTTTGCAAATGTATATACGTTATAATGTGTGTGCGTGTGTGTCTGTGTGAGTGTGTATGGGTGATGGTGTATTTTTGCGGGTGGTCAGTTTAATCAAAATGTTTAGAATGTCAAAAAAGGTTAATTTTTTTTTTAATTTTCAAATATTTATGTGACAATATTTTGTTGTTGTTGTTATTTTCATTTATAAAAATGAATCGTTGATGAGTATAAATATCGTTTACTTTCTAATAACAAACAATAAAATTCTATTTTTTTATTTATTTGTTGTCTTTTAAGTGAGAATATTTTCATTTATATTTCAATTACCACAAATCGGAATAATCCATTAATTTTTACATATAGAATTAAATATTTAATGACAAAAACAAATAATTGAATTATAAAAATAATAAAATTTCGTATAAGAAAACCTAAAAATCAAATAATAGAAAAAAAAAATTTAAATAAAATGGTCAACTTTTTGTAACATTTATAAATATTCCAATAAATTGAACTTTCAAAGATTATTGAGAAAAAAATATTGTAGATTTAGGATTTAGACCCAATAGAAATGTAATGAAAATTTCCAATTAAATTTTTTTTCTTAATAATAAATATTTTTTTAGAAAGTTGCATTCAAAATTATTATTAATATTTTTATAGGATCAAAAAATAACGTTGCCAATCTAGTGGAGTTCTTCATTTTATAACAATAATCCCTAACAAAACCAACCTTAAGGCTAAGGACTAAATAAAATGAATAAATGAGAAATTGAATATAAATTTGTATAAAAGTCAATCCTTATCAACCAACAAATAATTTCTATTCAAATTTTTATAATTCATTTTAAATGTAAATTTAATGAGATTCTCAATCATGTAATTGATACAATTGTTCATAATATTCCAAAAAAAAAACTTTATTTCGTATTAAGAAATCCATACAATAATCAATCATAGATTACATAATCCATTCGTTATTCAAAATTATTTCAAACTGACAATAATTGTTCAATAACACAACAATAGTTACGTTCAAATTTCAAAACTAACAAGAACAATAACAAACATAAAAATTTAGATATCCGTATTTTTATATAATAAAAATGAAAAAATGTATCAATGAAATAAAGAGAATCCTAAAATAATTTCAAATAACTTGCAAACAATGACCAAAAGGGTCAGTCAGTTTTATGTGTTGTTGTTTTTTTTTTATTTCGAACAAAAAAAAAAAAGGAGCAGACCCAAAAATGAGAAGACTGACTACTGTTGTGCAAAATATGATTACATCGTTTGGGAATATAGTTTTTGTAATTTTGCGGGACCATCAACATTCACCATTCAATATATATGGAAGACCATCAGACTGTATCTCGATTATGACCAGGACGAATGTTCAAAAAAAAAAAATAAAAAAAAGGGAAAAAAAAAACTGTTGAATATAAATAATAAAAAGGGATGATGCAAGATGAACATGAATATGCCATAATATAAAAAGGGGCTCATTGCATTTCTATTTTTTTTTTTTTTTGTTGTTTGTAGTGAGATGATTATCGTTATATGATGTTCGGGTTTCGTATTTTTTTTCTATTTTATGATGTGTGCATGAAAAGGATTTCTTAAATATTTTCTTTGGGTTTTTAGAAGAAAAGAATGAAATAAGAATCGAAGAAAGATAAAAAAATAAAAAATACTGAACTGACCCAAAGATCTGTGCATGCAATTTGATGCTCTTTGTTTTTTCTTCCTCTTTTTTTTACATTTTTTTCTTATTATTTTGTTTCTTGACTCAAATAGTTTCCAAGAAATAATTATTTGTTCGACTTCACTTTTCTTATTAAGTAATTTATTAAGTTTCTAGTTTGGGGGTCTCACTAAAATTTGTTATATGGAAAATGCTCTGGGTATTTGGTTTTAATGATTAAGATTTTTTGATGAATTCCTTTTTTAATTGAAACAAAAGAAATTCAATTGAAAATCTACAACAACAATGAGACTTCCAAGTCGCGTTCTACTTATTAAGGTAAATCATTTAACGAAATTCTGTTATCATTTTTAAATTCTTCCCTGTTCTTGATTCTATAAATTTTCGCCTCAGTACATCTCTGACCATCCAAGTTATACAAAAATGTGCAACTTGCGTATTTTTTTTTTTTGAAAGGGATAAATTTTCACAGCAGGACATTTAAACCTGGACTGGACGTTGACCATTTTTTTTTTATTCTTTTCTTTTGTCGATTTTCGATTTACAAAAAAAAAAAAATAAATAAAAGAAACTTTTAAATAAGTTCAAACCCTTCGAATTTCTTTTGTGCTTCATCAGTTTAATACATTTTGCGCTTTGTAACTTTGTATTTTTTTTTTTTTTTGTGAATTTTTATAAGAAACTGATTTTAAAGAAGGAATAAATAAAATCTTACAGAATATTCCTTTTTTCGTAATATTAAAATTGAACATTTTGATGAAATGGTTTTTTTTTTTGATTCGAAAAAAAAAACTGACACAAAGGAGAAATAAGACGATTGAGGATGTGAGGAAGGTTCAATATTTTTTTTTTTTTATTCTATTCTAAATTTTGGTCAAAGAATTTCTGATTTCCGTTTTAGCGCAAAAATTTGGAAAAAAAAAATCGAAAAATAAACGAGAATTCTTTTTAATTCGTAACAGGGAATTGGAATAAAAGTAAAACCCTCGATTTAAAAAAGAAAAACCGATATTAGTTAGGTATACCTGATGGTCAAACTATCCTTTTATTTTTATTTGAAGGGGAATGATTAATAATACAAAAAGGATATTTTTTTTTCCTTCTTCTTTTTCGAGAAATAAAGAACAACAAAAAATATTGTACCTCAGTCGGACATCGTTATAGTTTTTTTTTTCGTTGTATAACTAATCAATTTATGATGCGGAATTAAATTGCAAACTTTTGTTATTATGAGAATTTTTTATATGATATTAATTTTTGTAATGAATTCGCTAAAATTTATCGATTTTGTTCAAAACATGATTTTTATTTTTATAATTTATTTTCAGATTTCACACAACAGATTGAACAGATTGGAGATTGATTATCGCTCTTTTTCTATGTGGTCAGTTTCCCTTTTCTTTTCATTAAATTTTCGCAAGGTAAGATAAAAATTTAATTTTTTTTTTTTTTGTATTGTTGTCTTTATTCTATAAACTTTTATACACAATTTTAATAAATTAATAATAATATTTGCGGAATAATGAACGAAATCAAATAAGGAAAAATAAACAACAAAACGTCTAATTTTTGGTATTGCAACAAACATAAAACGAATAATAATAAATATTCGAATGTTAAAAAAATAATCGGTATAAAAAATTAAATGGTTTGAGTCTTTGAAAAATTAGACAACTTTTAAACTAATCTTTTTTTTTGACGTTTCTAGTCTTCTTTTATATTGTTGTAGCGTTCCTTTTGACAGAAGAGCAAAAGCATTTCATTCAAGTTTTCTGTTTTTCTGGGAATAATTATTGTGTTTATTTAATTAATCAATGTGTAATAAAATAAGTTAATAAAGAAAATGTCGACTTTTCAAAAAATGAATAATGATTCGGTAATGGGCGGACAAAAAGTTTCAACCGGACATAAGTTTCTGGATTTTATTTTAGGTAAATTTTTTGTGCTTCAAAAATGTTTACAAGCTTAATTTAATACGATTCATTATTTTAGGAAGGGGAATGGCGATTGGATCTATTATATTGTTAGAGGAAGATAAGTATGTGGTCCATGCGAATATGTTGTCTAGATATTTCTTGGCTGAGGGAATTCAACAAAAACAACCAATTTTAGCTGCTTGCTTAGATAAAGATCCTCGTCAAATTGTAAATTTTTTCCCCTACTGAAATTTGAAAAAAAAAAAAAATAACAATAATAATTACAAAAAATTATAGCTTCAATCAATTCCGGCTCCTGGAGATGAGGCAAACAAAGAATCACAATCTGGAGAAATGTCTGAGGAAATGAGGATAGCATGGAGATACAATTCACTGCCAAAATTTGATTCATCTGAACAATTTAATCCAAATGCAACAAGAAATTATGATTTAAGTAAAAAAATTAAACTAGAACTATTAGAACAAAATAATATTTTGTATTGGGATGGTGAAGATGAAATGGTAGTTACAGAAAAATGCCTTTTCACAAATGAAAGATATCAATCATTGCTCACTTGTATTCATAAAAAACTTCTGAAAGAATCAAAAAATAATAAAAATATTGTAAGGATTTCACTGTCATCGTTTGGTTCGCCAGTTTGGTATGAAACAAATATGAAAAATGATTTACTTAAATTTATGATGATGCTAAAAGCTTTGATTAAAAACTCTTCTGCTGTTTGTTTTATTACGTTTCCAGGTCATCTTTTTGAAGATACTGTAAGAAAATTAAATTTCCAGTGTTCAAAGGAGTAAATAATAAATAATTTGTTTTTTTTATTTCAGCCAAAATTTGTCAATCAAATTAGAAATCTTGCTGATTTCGTATTTGAATTAAAATCTATTAATCATGCTGATGATATTAGATCAATTTATAAGGAATATACTGGTTTATTTTATATCAGAAAATTATCAGCGGTTAATACATTAGCTAATACTTATCAAGGCACATTCGATTTAGCATACAAAATAACAAGGAGGGATTTTGTTATTGAAACATTTCATTTACCTCCTGATATTCCTGAATCAGATGATAAGAATAATTCATCAGTTGCTGAAATACCATCAATAAGCTGTGGCAGTACAAGTAAACATCTTCTTGAATTTTAATAAAAAAAATGGAAAACCCAAAAACAAAAAGAAATTTTATTTTGACGTTATAAACGTCATTTTGACATTCATTCACCGCATGTTTATATTTTCACTTTCAGTGTTGCTATCTCATTTTTTCCTTATTTAGAAATGGAGAGTAAAAGAGTGACATACAAAAAAAGAATATTTTTTTCTTTCCAAATTTTAATTTTTTGAATCAAATTCTTATCGGATTCACGTCTTTGTTTAATTTTAGAATTTTTTGTTATTTTTATCATAAAAAATAAGTCATCGCTGAATAATTCTAGTAATTATTTATTAAATTAATTTGAAAGAAGAAAAATATCTTTATATTGAGTAAAAATAAGTGAGCACGCACAACAGTATTTGAATTGAACATTTTACAATCATGTGGCATCATTATTTAATCGCATGATCAAAAAGAGAAGAGAATCGTAAATTTTATCAATGAAGAAAATGAATCAGAAAACACGATAAATATTTAGGTATTTTTAGTGAAAATCTTTTTTAAACTTTTCTTTTTAACAATACAAAAAGAACCGGCAAATTATCTCTCTCTCTATCTCTCTCGCTCTCTTTTTCTTAGTTAAATTAAATTCTCACAAAAAAACTCATCCGCATTTATTTATTTAACTTGACTTCATAAGTAATTCGTCTTTTGTCTGTCCCAGTCAAATAGGCAACTTTATCATCACAAATAGTTTTTTTTTATTGTTGTGTAGAAATTAAATTAAAGTTTTTATTGAAATTAAATAATAATTAAAAAAAAAATGGATCCAATGAAAGTTGAAGTGAAAGATATACAAATATTATTTGAACGTGATGGTTACTTACGGGATCATGAAAGGGAAATAAGAAGAAGGTAACATTTAGAGAAAAAAAAAAGGATTTTATTTTATTTATTTAATTTTTTTCTTTTTTGTTCGAAGTCACGTCATCCAAAATTTAATTAAAAAGAAAATGTGTCCACTATTTTTTAAAATCAAAAGATGCATAATAGGAAGTAAAAATCTCATGAACAGATTCAATGCGTTTTGTGTGTGTGTGTGTGTGTTTGTTTGTTATTTTTCTTCCTTCTCAAAAAGATTATTGACCTTTTCTATGGTTTGTTGTTGTTGTTTTATGGAAGAAAAATCGTGTCATATTGCATCCAGTAGCACAGATAATTTTTCTAAATTAGAACAAAAACAAAAAAGTGTTTCAATGTCAATTCAAGGTTGACGATTTTTTATAATTTTTGTTTTTATTTTTCTTCTCTTTCATTTTACGTTTCTTGTTTTACTTTTTTTTTTTTTGTTATTTTTCCCCTCTATAAAATTGTAAGTGAGTTTTTTTTCCTTGATTCTGGAATTAAGTGAAGAAATAATTTGATTAAATGATTTTACTGATTATTTAGAAAAAAAAATGCTTGTTGATTTTTTTTTTGTTTCCTTTTGATATTTTTACTACTTTTTTTTTGTCTCAATTTTTTTTAATTTATCTTCATTTTGTTTTTCTTTTGGTATTTTTTTTTTCCTGTATTCAATTAATTTATTATTTTATTTATTTAGTTTATGAATGTCAAAATAAGGTCATTGAATGAGAATAATAAATATTATATATAATAAACAGAGCATAACTTAACCGGCATTAAATAATAATTTTATATAATCTTCTTTTTCTTCTTCTTCTTCTTCTTTTTATTGCATAATAACATTTTAATTTTATCAATTTTTAATTTAATTCGTTTAGAATTGAAAGTGAATTATTCGAATTAGAATTTTATATTCTTATAAGATTTCAATTTAAATTCAGATAAATTTTCACTTTATTTGGTTTCCTATTAAATTCATCAACGTTTCAATTTCCAAAATTTAAAAAAAAAAATTGTCTCATTTGACCAATCTTCAATATATTTCTTAAATTGTTCTATTTCTGTTTGCGTTAACTTCTTCTAAATTGAATAATTTGTGTTTGTCTTATCTAAAAAAAAAAAAGAGAAAAAGGTCAGGTCATCTTTCACATGTCTTCTGTACCAATTTTCATTATCAAAAATTGTCGTTTAAAAAAACACGTTTACATTCAATTAATTTTTAAGTTTTTATTTTTTTTTTTCTTTTTTTCACGCAATAAAAAAATGTTTACCGTTTTTTCTCTTCGATTTTTTAAAATTTTTAAAGAATTTTTTTTTTTCTATGAAATAAAATTATTTTTTTATTGAAGATTTTTAATTAAAAATAAGAATCTCTGACAAAATGCACGCTCGTTGCTACTTTTTAATTTTGTTTTCTCTCCTCAATTTACTCCGCTCTCACATACACATTTTTCCCCGCTGAAGTTTTCTAATTGCACATTGCACTTTTGGTTTTTCTTTTATTTTTTAGCGGACTTTGTGAATGCACTGAGAAATATTATTTAATTTCTTGATGTTTAATTTATTTTGGTCCATCAAAATTTTCACAGAATTTGTTTTATTTTTTGTCTTCTTTTTTTTCGTATTTTTTATGAAATATTTTCAATTTTTTTTTTCCCTCCTAATTTTAATCTTTTTGTATTTTATTTTTAGACACGGTTGTTTTCTCGAATGGGTAAAAAAAATTGAAGAATACGAAGGTGGTGTTAATGGCTTTACACAAGCATACAAATATTATGGGATTCATATACATTCTGATAATTCTGTAATTGCAAGAGAATGGGCACCAAATGCAACAGAACTGTTTTTAACTGGAGATTTTAGTTAGTTCATTTTTTTTTTAAATTTAATTATCAGTGAAAATGTATAAAACCTTTGAAAATGGACCAACTCTTAATTATTTCTTTTTTACTCAAATTTATTTTAAAGAATTTTCTTTGATATTATTTGGAATGAATTATACGGTTAAAAAAGGGTGGTCACTTTTTAAAGGTTTTACACATTTAATTGGGCCAATATTTTTTTGTCATTTTAATTAAATATTCATTCGAATGATTCCTAATTATTATTTTTTGTTTAGATAATTGGCAATGGACTTCACATCCATATGAAAAATTACCTTATGGCAAATGGGAATTAAAATTACCAGCAAACGAAGATGGTTCATGTCCAATAAAACATTTATCAGAAGTGAAAGTAATTGTTCGTACACAAAATGGTAATCTTGTTGATCGTTTATCGCCATGGGCAAATTATGTTAAACAACCACCAAAAGAAGATAATCAAGGTACAAATTATAAACAAAGAATTTGGCATCCACCAGCACATGAGGTTTGTTTTGTTTTTTTTTTATTATTCATCATCTTTGTATTTTATTCAGTTTATATTAATGTCGGTTTCATTTCGATTTAATTTCTTAAAACTTAATTTGAACTTTCAATATGATTTTAATAAATCTTTCCATTTCGTTTTGTTTAAAAAATGATTTCAAATGTTTAATAATTTTCATTGTAGAGAATATCATTCTTTGACTTTCACGAATATTCTTTTACGTCAGAGAAGAAATTTTTTAGTTGCATCATTTGATTTTTTTGTTATTTTCATGATTATCGTACCGTTCGCACGTACTTTACTTTTGTTAGTTTCGTCCGTTTTTACTTCCCACACATTTTTCTTTTTTTTTTATTATTTAAATTTTAAATATGAAGAAATATAATCCAATGACAGATTTGGGAAAATCTTTGAAATTATTTTGGTTGACGGTAAAGTTTCGTTTTTTATTTTATTTTTTGAAGAACTCAAAATCTTTTTCATTTTAAACCATCAACTCGTAAACTTTTCTCATTAATACGTCTTGTAATAAATTTAATAAAATTATAAATGAAACAAATTTCCCTTAAAATTTTTCCCTTAGACAGACAAAGTGATTTTCTAATTTTTTATTTGTTCAAAACAGAAATATATGTTCCGTCATAAAAAACCAACAAAACCAAAATCATTAAGAATCTATGAATGTCATGTTGGTATTGCAACTGAAAATTATGAAATTGGTACTTATAAAAATTTTGCTGAAAATGTCATTCCAAGAATTACAAAACAAGGATATAATGCAATACAAGTTATGGCAATTATGGAACATGCATATTATGCTAGTTTTGGTTATCAAGTAACAAGTTTTTATGCAGCATCAAGGTACGTTTATTTTAAATTGTTTTCAAAATTTTGAAAAAAGGAAATTATGTTGTTCCTCAAAACATGGACGGAGTGAGTAAATTCACACAAAATTTCTTTAATTTCAATTTTGAAATTTTGTACAAAAATTAACTTATTGTTTTTCTAATAGAAATAATTGAATTATTTTTTTATCAGTCGTTGTGGAACACCAGATGAACTTAAAGCAATGATTGATGAAGCACATAAACATGGTTTATTTGTTTTATTAGATGTTGTACATTCACATGCTAGTAAAAATGTACAAGATGGTTTAAATCAATTTGATGGTACAAATAGTTGTTTCTTTCATGATGGTGTAAAGGGTGAACATACATTATGGGATAGTCGCCTATTTAATTATTCACAGTAAGTTAACAGTTTAATTAAAAATAAATGGTCTAAGTACGTAAGTTAAATTTGTTGGGTTTTTTTGTTACTTACTTCTAACTGAAAGACTTGTATGGTTTTTTCTCTATTTATTAACTTTTTAAGTGCGAACAAATTTAAAGTTTTTGTTTTTAAATTAAAACAATTTTCTAAATAATATTTTCTGTTTTTCTTTCACTTATCTAATTAGATATGAAGTATTACGTTTTCTGTTATCAAATCTTCGCTGGTGGCATGATGAATACAATTTTGATGGTTACCGTTTTGATGGTGTCACATCAATGTTATATCATTCACGTGGTATTGGTGAAGGTTTTAGTGGCGATTATAATGAATATTTTGGTTTAAATGTTGATACAGAAGCATTAATTTATTTAAAATTAGCAAATTATTATTTACATGAATTAAATAAAGAGATTATAACAATTGCTGAAGATGTATCTGGTATGCCAGCATTGTGTAGACCTGTATCTGAAGGTGGTGCCGGTTTTGATTATCGTCTTGGTAAGAAATTTTATCTTGAAAAAAAAGTTAAGAAATGTATCTAATGAGATTTTAAATTTTTCAAAGGAATGGCAATACCAGACAAGTGGATTGAATTATTAAAAGAACAACGTGATGAGGATTGGGATATTGGTATGTTTGTGAATTCAATCTTTAGATTAATTAAGTAAAATTAATTCATTTACTGTTTTCAAAACTTTTGTAATTTCGTAATTTTTCTCTTTATAGCAAATATAATTCATACATTAACAAATCGTCGATGGCAGGAAAAAACTGTTGCATATGCAGAATCACATGATCAAGCACTTGTTGGTGATAAAACATTAGCATTTTGGTTAATGGATAAAGAAATGTATACAAATATGTCTGTATTATCACCACCATCATTAGTTATTGATCGTGGTTTAGCATTACATAAAATGATACGTTTAATAACACATACATTAGGTGGTGAATCATATTTAAATTTTATTGGTAATGAATTTGGTCATCCAGAATGGTTAGATTTTCCACGTGTTGGTAATAATAATTCATATCATTACGCTAGAAGACAATGGAATTTGGTTGATAATCCAGACCTCAAATATAAATATTTAAATGAATTTGATCGTGCAATGAATTTAACTGAAAATCAATATGGATGGTTAAGTTGTGAGCCAGTAAGTTATCTTATTTATTTATTTATATTCAAACGTACATAATCCAAAAGATTTTTTTAATTCTAGGCTTACGTCAGTTGGAAACATCAAGATGATAAAGTGGTAGCATTTGAACGAGCTGGACTTTTATTTGTTTTTAATTTTCATTCAAATAAAAGTTTTACAGATTATCGATTGGGTAAAACAACAAAACACATAATTTTCTCAAAAGATAAATTTAATAAATTAAATTAATTCAAATTTTAATAGGAATTGAAACAGCTGGAACATATCAAATTGTTTTAAGTACAGATGATGAATTATTTGGTGGACATAATCGTATTGATAAAACTGTTAAACATTTAACAAATCCAGAAGGTTTTGCTGGACGTAGAAATTATATACAATTATATTTGCCATCAAGGACAGCACTTATATTTGCAAAAGTAGAATAATAATAATTAATTAGAAAAAGAAAAACTATTTGTTGTTGTTAATTAATAGTTTATAGCCTTCTTTTTTTAGATAAAACATTCTTAGATATTTTTACATTTATTCGTTGATTTTGTTTTTCGTTAATTACATTTATATTATTTTTATTTTTTGGGGGGGGAAAAAAAAAACTACAAATTTCAATAATTAAATTTATGAAGAAAAAAATATTATTTTTCTGTGTTTTTGTAAAAATATAAAATAAAAATAAAACAATAATTTTTTTTATTAGAATTTAAATTCTTTTATTTATTAATATATTTAATATAATACTAGTGAAACTTCTATAAATTGACCACTCCTTATCTATTTATAAGCATGTATTTAGAGTATATTCGAAGAGTATTGAATAGTAATTTCTTTCAAATCACCTCTTTACATAGACCAAAGTTTGGAAGAACTTCAATATATACATGCACTTACTTATGAACAATTATTATGACGGAATACAATTATCATTAACGGTGGGTCAATTTATAGATTTTATTCTGTATTTGTTTTAATAAAATTACAATATAATCTAAATATATATTCTCTTATAGTTAAGTGCTTAAAAAGCTCTGAATAACAACAACAGAAAAAAATATATTACTGAAGTGATTTTTAATAGATTTATATTTTACGCTCTCATTATTACGTTTTGAGAAATATTTTAAAAGTTTATAAATTTTTCTTTAATTTTAAATTTTGAATAAATTGAAATTTGTTATTAACAAATTTTATTTATTTAAAAGCTGAGCTGATAAAATATTATTAATTATTTTCTTTTATTTATCAAAAATCGTGTATATTTGTGTCTGTGCTACGGGGCTTATTTTTAAGATAAGTTTCTTTAGGCATGCGCTGTTTAGCAAAAACAACATAAAAACAAAATAATATAAGAAAAATATGAAATATTTTCTATAAAGAAAAAATAATTCATTTACAAAATATTTTCTGTAATTTCATTTAAAATATTAAATGCAAATTCAATATCCGTATTTGTTAATAAACGTGAAATAGCAAGTCTAATACTTGGACGGGGACATTTCTTTTCAATTGAATCTAAATATGGTGCAGAAACAAGACCAAGATTACGTTCCATACACTGAAATTAGAAATATTTAACAAAAAGATCAATTTAACATGAATGAAATAACTTTATCCATCTTTCTTCTATTTAATGTAAACAAAAGAGGAAATTTTGACTTTAAGAAATGAATTGAACATTTTTTCAATTCACAAATTATCGTATAAATAAGAAAAATTCACTAATTCTTATTAAATTAATTAAATTTAAATTAAATAGAAAAGATAAGTAAACTAATAAATAAAGTCTTATACTTACAGCATCAACAATTTTCGTCAATAATTCTGATTCAGTTTCTTTTGATTTCTCGTCTTTTATATAAATATGTTTAATTGGTGATAATGGGTGACCTCTTAATGTAACTTTATTTAATTTAATTAATGTTTCATGTACATGACGTGAAGTATTTTGTAATTCTTCAAATATTTCTGGATTTGATTCAAATTTATTAATTGCACAAATTGCTGCTTGTGTTAATAATGGTGGTAATGATGCTGAAAAACAATAACCTAATCCTGATAAACGTTGATGCTCAACAATATATGATGAACCAACACAGAAACCACCAACAGAACCGACCGCCCATTCTAAGCTTCCTGATATTAAATCAACTTCATTTTTCTAAAAGAATAAACGGAAAGTGTTAATTCCAATATTTACTGAAAATTTATAATTCTGCAACATACTTCAACATTAAAATGTTCTGTTAAACCTCGTCCAAATTTTCCAAGTGTTCCAAATGATACACTTTCATCCAAAAACATACGAATTTTATATTTTTTACGTAATTCAATTAAACCAGGTAAAGGACACATTTCACCAGTATTCAAATAAATTCCTTCACAAACAATGAATTTTTTTATTTTTGCTGATTTTTCTGGATTTTTTAAATCATTTTCTTCTTGTAATTTAAGAAGTCGTTCCAAATCATCTAAATCATTATGTTTAAAATAAAATACTTTGCTACGTGATGCGTCTATTCCTTTCTGAATTGCAAAATTTACTTCTTCATCACTAAAATAAAGAAAAAAAAACTTACTTATTTCCAGGACTACACAAAGCAAAAATAAAATTTGTTCTTAAAATCAAAATTATAAATAAATTCTAAGCAAATCCAAATATCTCTTTAGTTGGACCAACAATTTATCATCCCCGAACTGTGGCCAAAAAATTGAATATATTAAAGTTCTAAAAAGCGACATATTTATTTTCTTACGCAAAAATAACGTCACGCCGTTTTGAATAAGCTGGAATGGCACTTGCAATTGTAGAAAATGCATATGAATAAACAACAGCTTCTTCCGTTTCTGTGAATTTGGCTAAGCGTTCTTCCAGTTCCAAATGAACGTCTAAAAAAATGTAAAAAATTAGAATGAATTCAAAATTGAAATTATTTTGTTACAAACCAACAGTTCCATAAAATCCTCTCGGGCCACACGAGCCTACCCCATACTTTCTAAGACAACTAATTGCATTATTATTTATTTCTTCATCACCCAACAAACCTAAATAATTGTGTGATGCCAAATTTAAACAATCATAACCATTTATAATTATACGTTTTCCAACAAGTCCCGTTACTAATTTTGGTGATAAAGATGGATGATTTTCTATCGTTTCCGTTACTAAAGGTTCAGGACTATATTTTTCTAATAAAGCAGCTTTTTCCTATTCAAAATAAAAATAAACAATTTTGTTTATTCTAAATTATTATTCCTGTGTTATAATACAATAGCAAATTAAAATCAGAATTACATTTTCCCCAAACGATTACCGTTTATAATTTTAGAAAATAAAATTATTTTTAACTTTGCTTGAAATTAGAACTAAATTGGCGTCACAATCTATACTTAGCATTAAATAAATTCAAGAGGGAGTCATAATTTTAATCAATTACGAAAAAAATTTGATTAATTACTAACTGCATATATTAATTAAATAAAAAAAATAAAACAGCCAAAAAAAAGGAAAAAAAAATGCAAGAATAAAAAATAATCAGAGGATGTGACATCAGAAAAAAATTTGTTTTTTTCTATTCATTGCCCGTCTATAATATTGATGTATAATGATGATTAGAATAAAACATGACCTAATTTTAAATTTTTGCAGAAATAAAAAGTTTGAAACTCAGATAATTTTAAAATTACCTTTCGTGTTAATAATGATCTCTTCGTTTTGGTTTTATTTAGGATAAGTGCTGTCCATATCAGAATAGCTGCCACAGAACCTTCAATTAAGATTGACACAAATAGTGGTGTCTTTGCAAATTGAGGAAAAATCAAAAAACATAAAAAAAACAAAAAAAAAAATTAGAGACACAAATATTTTGTAATTAAATTATAGTCTATAAAAATGATTAATCACCTTTAAAAATAAGTACGTCACCAACATGTTTTTAATTAAACACAATTTTGATAATAATTTAAATAGATAAAACAATTAAACGTACAAAAAAATCAAATAAAATAAAATCAATTATTTTCTTTTAATTCAATAAAAACACACACGCTACTTTTGTAAATTTCTATGATAAAATTGTTTTATTTCAGTTAGCAATAATAGACAAGTATAGTGTAATTTGATATTAGATATAATGTTAGGAATGTGATTGAACAAATTTTAATTTGTGACCACTAAACTAATTTAACACTAATAAAATAATTTAATTTTAATTCTTTTTTGATAAGAATTTATGACATTTTACAAAATTATGTCATTCAATAAACTAAAAAATGCATAACTCCGCACTATGCCATAATTATAAATTAAACGCTACAAAGGGTTTTGTATATAAAAAAGAAAATATGCCGAAAGAATTTATAATTCTAACCATAAAATTTTATAAATACATTTTATAAATTGACAACGCTGTTGAGAATTGGGAAAATATCCAATTCTGACATATGCATTTGTATATATATTTAATTGCTATTTTTGTGAAAACAATTTATAATTTTCATAAATTCAAACAACAAACAAAACCTCGCGAATGAATACTTATGCTTGATGCCGGTAATATTTTTCTTTAAACTGGTACAAAATGCTACAATAATTGTTTTTAGTTATTCGTCTTTTTTATACCAATTTTTCGAATTCGAAAAAACCCAATTCATTTCATTGCAGAATGATAAAAAATACTAACACATACACAAGCAAATGTTTTATGTTATTTTTTGTGCATATGCGTATTTTTGTTGTTTTTTTTGTTCCTGTATTTTAATTCCATTTTGATCAATATATGAAAATAGTATTGTAATATAATACATAATATAATGTGACTCAGTTTTTATATTGTGAAAAATAATACTGTACATTGTTGTTATTGTAATTTTTTTTTTTTGGGTAAGTCCAAATTCTAGTTTTTTTTTCATTAAATTTTATATTTATCAAAAATTACGTCAAATGTCAAACGCGATCAAATTAGAATATTTCGCGCGTTTAATACAGTAATAAAATCAGTAAATATTAATAGAAAACGTTTTCTTTTAATACAATTCGTTTTAATAAATCAATAAATAGTAGTTTAGTGATTTAAAAATAAAATAAAGTTTTGGCTGTTTCGAAATTTTAGTAAATTAATTTAGTGACATAAACTTAACCTTCAAGGAAGAAAAAAAATTATAATAGAACGAAGAAAAGATGTCTTGGAAAAGAAATAAGGAATCACAGGAAGAGAATACAGTAGCGCTTAGTTTTCATGAAACATTATTACGTCAATCAGATGTAAATATATTAAAAGGACCATATTGGTTAAATGATCAAATAATATCATTTTATTTTGAGTATTTGGAACAAATTGTTTATGATACAGAAGAACGTTTTCTATTCGTATCACCAGAAGTAACACAATGTATTAAAATTGTACCAGAAACAGAAGTCAATATATTTCTAGCACCATTAAATGCAGATCAAAAACAGTATATATTTTTTCCATTAAATGATAATGATATGGATACTGCTGGCGGTTCTCATTGGAGTCTTCTTATATTTTCACGTAATGATAATACATTTTATCATTATGATTCATTAAATAATACAAATATAATAAATTGTCGTAATTTTGTTTATGGTATACGTAAAACATTGAAATGTCCACAAGTAAATATTATAAATGTTCATTGTTTACAACAAACAAATAGTTATGATTGTGGAATACATGTTTTGTGTATGGTTGATCAAATTTGTAATCATATTAAAAGAACAGGATATATTCAAGGTGTACCATTTATTAATTATTTAACTGTACAAACAAAACGTAATGAATTGTTATTAATTATTAAAGAATTAGGTGGGAGGATATAATTGTAAACAAAAAAACACATTTATTTATATATATTTTATTTATTTATTCTGATTCTTTTTTTTTCTGTTTTCTTTTTTGTTTGCAAAATATAGATATTTATTACATAAATAAAATATTTTATTTCTGAAAATATTCGTATTTTGTTTCATTTTTGTTTGAATTAAATATAAAAAAAAAGTTTTTATGCTTCAACTTCTGGTGAAACCCAACCACCAAATGCACGCTCAAGTTCACAGGCAACAGCTAAACATAAACGGTCTTGATTCATACCAGCAACAGCTTGTATTCCTAACGGTAATCCTTGTTTTCCTAATCCTAATGGGATCGATGTTACTGGCAAACCCAAAATATTAAATATTCCGGTATAACCAAAATTAAATGCTCTTATTAATGCTTCCGAATGATACGGTGCAACAGTTGGATGTACTGGATATAAGAAAACACCATCATTACCTAATATTTCTTTAAATTCTTGATAAAGTTGACGTTTTTCTTCAACCATTTTTAAATGTTCTTTACTACCGTATTTTATACCAAAGAATTCTACAAGAACTGTCATTAAACCAACAAATGTATATTTGGATTGTCCTAAAAACCATTTAAAAAATTCCCATGGTAAATTTAATTTACCTTCAGAATTCATAAGTAAAACGTCAAAACCAACTGAATCATTTGATTTCATATTTGCAATCCAGAGTTTTGTCGACTTTCTTAATTTGTTTATTTGTATTTTTTTAACATCAGCTTTTACTGTATTTTTTAAATGTTTTACAACTTTTTCCATTGATTTTTTTATATCTGGATCAACTAATGAAACTAAATCACCACCACCATCGTCTTCTTGATAAAAGAAACGTACATTCTTAAGTTCAACATGTTCATCTAAATATAAACTTGTTGCATTTTTATCAGCAAGAATTTGTAACATTGGTTTAAGATCACAAGCAAAACGACACATAGGACCAATACTAAGAAATGAATTTTGTTCCATACTAATTGGCTTTGGATGCTGTCCTTCATTTGATACTATAAATTTAGATGGTTTATGCCCAAAAATACCGTTAAAAAATGCTGGAATACGTATTGAACCTCCTATATCTGAACCGATTCCAAAAGCTGAGCCACCTGCTGACTGCAAACAACCTTCGCCACCACTGGATCCACCCACCATACGATTAGTATCATATGCGTTACTTGTTCTTCCATGTACTTTATTATAACTTTCCCACCACATACAACATTCTGAAACATTAGTTAATGCAAAAGGAATAGCACCAGCAATTCTCATTAATGCAATTGCGTCAGCATCTTCTTTTGCTCGTATATTACGACGTGCCCAAAGTCCAGCTGTGTTAAGCATATCTAAAATAACATTCCAACATAAATCATATTTCGGAATTTCCAAATTAAATAGCAAACAAATATTTACCCTTAACCATAATGCAATCCTTAGTTGAAATCGGTACACCAAGAAATGGTTTATCTTTGGCAAGTTGTTCTTCAGTCATTTTTTTGGAATTAATTAATGCATCAGCTTCAGCTGCTTCTTTTAACGCAGCTTCATATCGTTCATCAACAACACAATTAAGTAATGGATTTATTTCTTTTATACGTTCAATAAATGAGTTCAAAACTTGAACACTTGTTAGCTAAATAATATTCAAAAACAAAAGACGATTAGATTAGATCAAATTGTATTTTTGTTACTAACCTTTTTTGTTCGTATTTTATGTGCAATACTTGTGGCTGATTCTAACAGTACTAAATCACGAATTGGTGGCATTTTTTTACCTTTTCTACCATAAGCCATTATAAAAAATAGACGGAATACAACCATTAACACTCGATGAACGAATTTTAATAGAACTTTTTTAAATGTTGGCTGATATTTGGGTATTACTTCCATTTCTTTATCCATTTTCTTTTGTTTTTTATTATTCTTTTTCAATGTTTGTTTATTTAAATAATTTTGTAATTGATTTTTAAACTTTTCTTTAAAGTTCATTTGTAAATTTAATTTTTATGGACAAGGATGATGATGTCATTTGGCACAACAGATTTAGTTATTTTTCCTTTAAAAAAATAGAAAAGAATATTATAATTAATGCTAATCGTTAAAAACAACATACAAAAACACACACGATTATAAATATACGATATATTTATTACATGCCAATTAAGTAATTTATAAAATTGAGTTGGTCATGGTTTCTTTTCAAATTAATATTATTAATTTATTAATAATTGTATTTGTTGACAGAAATTTTGTTTGTTCTTTCTTTCGCCATCTGCAATTCGGTTCGTTAACTAAAACGTTTATTTGTTAAATAAACATTTTTTTTTGTTCTATACAAATTTATTCCTCTTTCTCATTCGTCAAATTTTTTATCACTTTTTTTATTCACTGATTATCAGTTTTTTTAATTATGCAACATGAAATTAAAAGATGATAATGAAAATTGTCCAAATTAGATACTTTTTCTCAATAATTAATTTATAAATAAATATTTGTGTATATTATTATTCCAGTTATTTTCTTATTACAAATTCCAAAGTTGTCTCCAATTTATAAAAAAAAAAAAATTTGAATTTTTTTTAATAATAAATTTTGTTAATATTTTATTTAATAATTAGCATTTAAAATTACAAGTTGTTTGAAGTGTGAAAGTAATACAAATATTTAATAATAATTCTCTGAACGTGAGAAAGAGAAGAATAAAAAATAAATCAATAAATATATCTGGACGAGAATTTATAATTAGTGAAGACACATTAAAATCTGTAACCTTGGTAAAAGTCACTTGACTATATTTTACTTGATTTAAAAAATGTTTATTTTTTTGATAATAAAAAAAAAATAACAAAAAAGTATAGCACTTAAAAGTTCATTTAAACAAAAAAACAAAATAAATAAAAATATAACTTACATAGGTATTACACTTTTTTTTTTAAATGAAAATTAAATAATTAAAAAATTATAACAAAAGAAAATTATATTTTAATGATGATTTTCACACATCACAATTTAAAATAGATAATTACAGAAAAAAAGTGTGTGCTTCTTGTCGATCGTCTTTAGGTTGTGTGTGTTTTAATAAAAAGAATAAAGAATTTTATTCGTCTTCACTTTAATCCAAGAAGAAGAACGAAAAAATTAATACGCAAACTCAGAAAAATAAAAAAATACAACTATAAAAAAGCCGAATGAGTTTTTGTTGTGTTATTTATCGTTACCGACGAGCCTGGTAAATAATTTATATTGTATACAACGATGAGGAAAAACATAAAAAAAAACCTCTAATATACAATTTTAACTTGTTTTTTATTGTGTTTGTTTATTTTTTTACGAGAGTGTTATTTTTTATTTTGTTTTTCCATAGAAGAAATTTTTATATTATTATTTGATTACAGAGAATGAGAGAGTGAGAGAGAGAAAAAAGAGAAAAGAATGAGATTTTAGTCTTTTGTATAGAATGCTAATAAAATATAAACATTGAAACGGAAAGTGCAAAGAAATTCCTTTCGATTCTTTCTTTGCTAAATTTATCAACAGTTAAAATTCTCCTTTCATTCCAAAAATTTCAATTACACAAACGTATAAAAATAGAATTAAGAAAAATAGAATAAATTTCTTGCATATATTATTTATTGCAGATCACATTAGTTAAAATATTTATGTAGGTCAGAAGAATTTGAAAGAACCTATAGAATAGAAGTTCAGTGACATAACTAATGTATGTGGTTAATTCATTATCATCTGTTAGAATTTTTGTCATGGTTGTGTTCAACATTCCACTTGATATTCATTTTTACTGAATTATACATAGATGCAAGTTATCTGACTGGTAATCGCAATGTATAAATTTTATCAAAAAATCAATAATTAGAAAAAATACATATAAATTATTGAATAGAACGACAAAAACAAACAAATAATAATTAATTAATAATGCATGATTTATTGTTACTACATCATTTCAGATCAAAATATTTGATGTCTAATATGGATTTTTTTCTTTTTTTTTTTTCCTTAGATAAAGTTTAAGCTGTGTGTGTGAGATTAAAAAAAAAATAATACAATGAGTGATAAAAATGAGATAACAGTCTCAAATTCAATTCAAACAACTTGCATAAAAAACCCTACAACAGTGAAAAATTTAAAAGTGTTAACGACGCCTTCTTTTGGTGAGAATTTGAAACAATTCAATAATGGTGCTACTGGTAAGTTTTTTTTCTTAGACTTAAACCAATTTTGTAAAAAGCGTTTAAACAAATGCAATACAACAAAAAAATATAATTATAAATTTCTCATGAAATTTCTCGCATGAAATTATGTGGAAAAACTATACTCTCATGTCGTTTTTCTCTCTAAATAATCTTTATCGATAAATTTCACTTGAAAATAAATAAAGTCATTTGACTTTTTTAACAATATTTTTTTCTTCAACAAAAAATGTTTTGTATCTCGATAAGGACATAAAAGAAGAAAATGAGAGAAACAGAGAATGGTAAAATTTGTCAGATTTACATTTCCAAAGAAAAACCAAGATTATAAATTTACTATTTTGTGTCTCTTTTTCTCTCTCCTCTCTTCATTTTTACTTTTGTGTATTTCGGTTTCATCTAAAAAGTATTGAATCATCGTTTAAAAAAGAGGAAGTAAAAGATTAATTGTATTTATTTACTTCAAGAATATAAATTTCGCAAATTTCAAAATCTTCACTTCATTGAAAATAGTTTGAGAAAACAAAAAGAAATTCCGATTGATGAAAAATTAGTGTTAATTTAAAGAAAATAAAACATTCACTTCCACTTCTTCAGTCTTACCTTAATTAATAAATATCTTGAAATTTTTGTCGAAAATTTGTTTAAAAATCAAACGTTTTAGTAAGTTTTTTGTATACTTTTTTTTACTGAAAAAATCCACCTTTAAAATTTCAAACTTTTATATTCTTATCTCGTGCAAACTAAGTTGCAAGTCCCGATAAGAAATTTTTTTAACGTTAGAGAAATGCAAATCTTGGAAAATTTTTAGTGACCAACCAGGAATCGAACCATGGATCTCTCGGTATCTAGCCAAGCATGCTAACCACTACACCACAAGCCAAACGTTTGATTTTTCAAACAAATTTACCTGTTGATTTGTTGTTCAAAAACAATTTTTAATTCTTTGAACAAATTTTATTTTTTATTAAAATTCAAAATTAGATATTTATACATTTTCCAGAAATGATTCTTTGATCTCGTTTACAATTGTAGAAAAAATAATTATTCCTATTAAATAGAATTCGCTAACACAGAATTGGTTTTGATCTACCAAATTTTTGTATTATTTTTTCATAATTATTTTTTTGACTTTAAGAAAACTTTAAATAAATATCTTGAAGTGTCACTTTTTGTTTAGCCAATTAGAAATATTAAATGTTGTGTACGGATGCAGAATATTGATATACGATGTCACAAAAATCGAAAAATAAAAAAAAAACATATTACGGATATTATTCTTACAAGTTTTTCTATTATGAAAAATTGTTAACGTGATAAAGTGACAAAATTGGACAAATTTCTAAACGGAAATGATCTTAAAACTTTTCAATAAAACCCCCAACACATACACACACACGCACACATTTTTTTTTTGTTCTTGAATAAAGAAAAATCACAGGCGACCCGATATAAAAGGTCAAATGACCCATACATCATATTTTGACCAAAGACAAACAATTTGAAATACCAAAAAGAAGAAAAAAAAAAAAGATGAAGTGTAAGAGGAAGGGGGCACACATCTTTTTATTTCTACTATAAATTTTATTCTTATATTTCTTTCGATATAAGTTAGTTGGACGGGGCAGGGTAGAGGGTGCTGTATAATCCAATTTAAGGGTGGGCCATAAAATCTAACCTATAATCCCTAAATTCATTTCTAAAAATGCGTAAAAATGTTAACTCAGGTGTTTTTTTTCTTCTTCTTCTTTTTGATTGTGAATTATCAATAAAAAAAAATACCTTACAAGTGTGGATTATTATCACCGCCTAATCCAAAACGATTTCAATAACTTCTTCAACTTCCTTTCTCTTCTTACTGCTACATTTTTTGGTGCTACCTAAATGTTACTCCTTCATATTTATATAAAGGTATATAAATTCATTCTTCATCATCATCATCATCATTTTTTTTCTCTTATCTTAACTTTTCTTCGAGGTTTTTTATTTTTCAAATAAGGACGATGGAAATTTTTTTTTTTTAATAAAAAAGAAAAGTTGGGAAAAAAATACAAGAATAAAATAAAATCAACGAAGGGAAAAATTTAAATAAGAAAAAGACAGAACGTAAGAATACAAAAAAAAAGTAAAGAAAAGAAAAGAAATTTGACTTTAAGTTCCGGTTTTTGTGGATCATTTTTGGAAAAATATTTAAAAAGAAGAAATTTTAATGGGAAATGGAATAGTAAGAGAAGAGGAGGGGGTTAATTCTTAGAGATGATATTTGTGATTATGGTATGGGGGGGGAGGGGGGACATTTGTATTAAAGGATAAATATAGATTTACTTCTAAATTTTTTTAAATAAAAAGAATGAAAGAAAATAACAAAAAAAAAAAACGAAAATAAATTAAATTACGTTACCGGATCGAAATTTCTAAAGAGAAAAGAATTTAAATTTTTTTTTGTCTTATTCTTTATAAGAAACGTGAAACGTTAGTATGATGATGGTGAGATGATGATGAAGATGTGGTGAGAGATGATAGGGATTTGTATTTAAAAATCATTCAAGTTTTCTTTTCATTTTTATTAGAAAAAAAAAATTGATTTGATTTCATTTTTTTATTAATTTTTTTATTTGTTTCTGTTTTTTTATTGATGTTCTGACATTTTCAGTCTCTGTACGTTTTATTTATTATAGATAATTTTTTTGTTTGTTTGTCATTTGATGATTTGGTTGGCTGATTTGTTTTTTTTTTTTTTTTTGCTTTTGGTGTTGGTTTGGGTTTTATTTCCGTTGGTTTTATTTGATTATTATTTGGGTGTGGGTGTGGGCTCAAATGTAATCATAGAATATCATAAATGCCAATTGATGACAAATGAATAATAAAGGAATTTTCTTTTTGACGTCCGATAAAAAAAATATGTTGATAATTTGACCTCCGTTTTTTTTTTTACTTTTACTTTTACAAGGATGTAACGAAATTAAATTTCGAATCGTAGCAAAAAATATATATTTTTTTCAAAGGGGCTGATAACAATGAAAAATTATCTTCAAATGAAATGTTTTGATTGTATCTAACTATTGTTAATTGGGCTAACTAAAAGAGTAAAAATTTGTTTAATTAGTTTCTTCCTCGTAAAAAATAAAAATATAATCTCATCCATTCAAAAGATTTATCTACAATCATATACATGAAACTTAACAGAAACTTTATAAATATTTATACTAAGTAATCTCAGTCACGGGAATCATTATGTATTAAGGACATAATATTATTAAATTCTTCCGTTTAAAAGCAATTCATGTTACAGGGGTTCATCTTTATATTTATACGTTCGGCCTATTATGTCGCTTTTGTTTCAAGATTTTAGTTCTTTGTAAAAACTCTTTCAATAAAATATTTTTTGTATCTTTTTGATTAAACGATTCCTCAAATATCCTAAATCCTTTTAATTTCTCTTAAGAAAATTTAATAAGTTATTATCAGAAATAAAAATTTCTATTTTTAGAGAAAAAGGATTTGTCGTGACTTGAACAAAATTTTCATTCAACATTCAACATTTTAACAATGAATACAAACTTTTTGTTCTTTTTCCTGAAATCACAGGTACAAAAAAAAAAGAAAAAAAGAAATAAAAGAATTGAAGGTAAAATTATGAAAAGACTTTTTGTAGAAAATTCTTCGACATTTTTTAAAGGTTAAAAGTTAACTTGTCTTCTTCTTCTTCTTCTTCTTCTTCTTCTTTTTTCTATATAGTCAGAATCAAATCCATAATTATATTCTTTCAGTTTTCTTTTGCCTATTTATTTTTTTTTTTGTCAATATTTTGTAGTAAAAAAATAACAGAAGAGTAGGGTGAAAAAGTTTGAAAGTACAAAAAAAAATAAAAAAAAAATAAAAGGATAAAAATAAGAATTTTTTTTCTTTTTCTTTCAAATCGATAATTTGAAAATCTCACATTTCAATGATTATTATAAGAAATGGGAAAAAGAAAAACGAAGAAGAAGAAAAAGAAAAATAAAGCTTCACGTCTTACCTCATCTTCGTCCACTTGAAGATTACATCTAATTTTCTTTCCTTTTATTCCTTTTCCTTACGTTTCGTGTAGGAAAATAATTTATTTTTCTTCTTCTTTTTCTTCAATAAAAAAAAAATACAACACACAACAAATAGGATTTTTGTGAAGCTTTTTCTCTTTTGGTGCTTCCTTTCTTGTTTTTTTTTTTTATAAATCATCGTTTTTGTTGTTTTGTCATTTGAAATAAAAAAAAAAGGAAAGATGATTGGAGAATTTCTCTGTCTCTTATTTACTTTTTTTTTCCAGTTTTTTTCTCTAGGATTTTTCTTTTTATCTATAATTTATCATTTTCCATTCATTTCACATCGTTTCATTTCGTAAAAATTTTCGTCACTGATTCGTTTATATTTTTTTTCTCATGATTCTGTTTTGTGCCTTGGAGAAGAAAAAAAAAACAATCAGAGAGAAATTGAGTGGGAATTGAGAGAGAAAAAAAGAGAGAGAGAATTCTTTATACATGGATATTCCAATTTTCAATTGTTTTTTCCCCAACATGATATTTTCTTCGTACGATTGTCAGTTGAGTTCAAGTTTTTTCAGTATAAAGTTTTGTGTTTGGTATTTTTTGTTGTTGTTTATATTTGTTGTTGTTTTTGTGATTTTCTTTTATTTTTGTTTTATTTTTCCTTTTATTTTTATTATAAATATTTTTTAGTATGCAATAAGCTTTCAATCAGGAAGGAACAAAATTTTATTTGTAAAGAAAAAAAAAAAAGAAAAGCACAAAAAAAAAGAGTATTTTTTTTTTCTAAATTCAAATTTTTCAATAATAAATAAAGAAGAAGAAGAAAAACAAAAGCACACGTTGATTCTTTTTCTTTGTTTTGTTTGTTGGTTCTTTTTATTTAGTTTATTCTTTTTTTTGTTGTTGTTGGTGGTATTTATTGTGAAAGTGACGTATATTAATTCAAATACATTTATATAAATTTTTTGTGTGTGTTTACTTTATACGTATTATTATTATTTTTATAATTTGAATTAAGTGAAATTAATTAGGTTTTTTTTGTTGTTATTGTTTTCCCTCTATCTGTGTGCGTTGTTTTTATTTATGTTTTTGGTTCTCTTTCTTCTCAGTGATTTTTTTTTATTTTGTTTATTTCTTTTATTCTGTTTCTGATTCTGTTTAGTTAGTTTTTCTATTTATCGTTTTTTTTCCCTTTTTGTTGCTGTTTCTTCTCGTGTGTTGTTGTTGTTGTTGCGTGGTGTAATAAATAAATTTTTTAGAAGAAAACAAAAACAAAAGAAGAATCAAAAATATTTTTAAATTTTATTTTGTTTTGTTTTTATTTGTTTGTTTAGAGAAATTTCGATTGAATAAATTCACGTTAGTTGTTTAGCTTTAATTGAAAACGGAAGTTAGAATTGACGTTTTTTAACGTTAAATAAATTGAAGTTTTTTTTTTTGAAATATTTCCCGTTTTAATTGATTAATTTTCCAATAAAAAATCAATTCTTTTTTTAAATTATTGTCTGTATTGGTGGATGAATATTTTAAAGTTTTTCCTGATTTAATAGTAAATAGTCGCTTGTTTTTTTATAGATTTTTTTGTTAACACCAAAACATAATCCTTGAAAATACTGAAATCGTTTTTTTTTTATTATTTAAATAGAGAAAAATGATGCACCTAATAAAATTTTTTATGATTGTTCAGTTAATAGAGCTTTGATCGGATATTAAATGGTCATCGTATTCAAGTTGAGTTTATTACAAAAACATCTTAGCAAATGGAATTTTTTAGTTCCAAATTTTGCAAGGTTTCAAATTTTAAAATAATCTACCTAAATTTTACAAAATATTAAATAGGAAATTATTCAATCAATAAATATCTCACATGTAATTTATCGTTAATCAAAATCTATTTCAAAGTGAGACGATTTACGTTTCTAACATCATTCAGACAAGAATAAATTTCCTGTATTTATATGTGAATATCGTAAACATAAATAAACAACAAATTTTAAGAATCATTAAACATACGTAATAATTACTCACTGTAATATTATCTAATTCTCATCAAATTGAACATCTTTGTAGACAGTTCAATTAAATAAGTAATATTGTAGAAAAAGGTAAACAATGATTACACTTTATTATCACATAAATTAATTTTCATTTGATAATAATTTTACATGATTCCTGTATCGTAATAATTTCGAAGTAAAAATTATTTTCTTATCTTTTTCACTTATAATCAGTAATGGCATACTATACCCCATAATTAAGATTCAGGAAACACAAGAAGAGGAAATATAAATTATCTTAGTTAATTTTTTATCAAGAAAACTCTCAACATAAATATTTTATTTATTTAGAAAATTTTGTTTTTCTTAGGAAAATTTTTATTAAAAAAAAGAAAAAAGTCGGAGTTGGGGTAGGTTTGGTTAAGTGTTAAAGAAGAGTGGTTAAAAGGATTGATATTAGATCTAGTGGGTAGGGAGGGTGATGGGGGTTTTTACAGGTCAACCAATAAAATAACATGATAATATTGTTGATGATATTGTTGATGATGTTAATGGTGATTATGATTATTATTATGATGATTATGATGATGATGATGTTTCAAGATATTATTTTTCTTTTTGATTATTATTCTTGTCATGTCTTAAACTTAACGATACTTAAAGGCACTTGTACCATATACGCATAGAATATTTCTATACACACACATTCACACACACACACATAATGATTTTATTATGAAATTCTGTTATGAGATACAAAAAGTGTCACTTCAAGAATTTTTTGATTATATATTTTTCTTTCCATTTATTGAGGAAAAAATGAAAACAAACAAATAAAAATTTTTCAAAAAACCAAAATATTAACCAAATAAATTTCTGTTTTATATTCTCACCCCCACTTTATTATCTTTTTATTTCAATTATTTGTTAAAATGCAATTTTTTTCTGTATTTTTATTTCATTCGGACTCAAAGATGACATTTCGTTTTTTTATTTTTTTTTGTTCCGATTCAAGTTACAATTTTTAACTCAAGTTTCCATAGTAGACATTTATCGTCCTTAATATCTTGTAAAAACAGTCACATACGTATAAGAAGTAAAAAAGAGAAAAACAGAGAAAAAAAAACATTCCTTATGAAAATAAAAAATAATAGAAGAAAATAAATAAATAAATAAATAATTCTTTCCTCTTACAATTTTTCAATTATTATTTATTTGTTTTGTTGTTTTTTTCTTTTAGAAGAAAATAAATATTTATTATTATTATTATAAATCAATTATGTTTTAATAATAATAATATTCAATTTACAATAAAAATAATTATAATTAATTAATTAGAACAAAATGATTAGAATTATATTTTAAATGTATACATTTTATTTTTTTTTGCGTTTTGCGTTTTGTCGTTCCATTTTCTCATTTTCTTTCAATTAAATTTGTAATTATTTATTATATATTTTTTTTTCTCTTTTTTTTATTCAATTTAATCTGACAAAATTTCAGAAAATATAAGACACATAAGAAAGAATAACCAAGAGAGTGAGAGCGAGAGCGAGAGAGAGAGAGTGAGAAGAACATGTACTATTTTTTTAATAATAATAAATTTTTTTTCCATTTAAAAATGTAATCATGTGAAAATTTATCTATCAAATATTTTCAATCGTTTTTCTTATTTTGTTGTTGTTGCTTTTTTTTTTTTAAAAAAAAAAAATTAATTAATTTTAAATTATCAAAGATAATCGTATTTAGAGATTTTCAAATTCAATTATTGAACATCAATAAAAAATAATAAGGTCATTAAAAAAGTTTATTTCTCTTGTTTGAAGAATGTTAAGAGTTAGAGGGAATTAAATTAGGGGGTGGTAGGAATAACTTGGATCATTTCAGTCTTAATATTTTAATTTCTGTAGCTTGTTTTATATTTTCTATTACTAATTTTTTCTTTCCAGCTCTTTTTATTTAAAGCGTGAACATTTTAATTTATTTATAAATGAAGATCAAAAATTCTAAAAGTATTTAGAATTGTTAATTTTTTTATTGATTCTTATTATTTAATTTTAAATAAAAATTCAATAAAAAAAAAAACATTATTTTTGTACAAAATGAAAATTTATTTAAAGTCAAGTTTGTAAAGTTTTAAAGTCGACTTTAATTTTATCTAATTTCTTAAAATTTTATTATTCAAAGAACACATTTTCATTCCTTCCCTTTGTTATCATCATCTTTTCTATTTTCCATTTAAATTAAAATATTCAACAAAAAAGTTGTTGAATTTATTATCATTTTACATTTAATTGTAAAATAATTGTTGTACAAATTTAATGATTCAATTTATAGAAAATCTTTCTTCATTATTTATACATCAATTTTTGTTGTTGTTGTTTATAGTTAATTTTTTTTTTCTGTAGTAATTAATTACGAAATAATTTACTTTTAAAATATTGAATCAAAATAGAAAATACGGACAATTTAGGAATAAATAAAGAATCAAATTTAGATTTAAATCAAACGTTTAGAAAATGTTTATTTTCTTTTCACAATGGAAAAATTTCAATTTATTTTCTGTGTGAAATCTTTCTGTGTAAATATGTTCGTATATATAGTTTTCTTCACAGTTCAATAGACAATTTATTTTTGCGTTAATTTCTATGAGGGAAAATTGATTAATAGAATTTATAGTTGCTATTTAATATGTGATGTGGTTGTTGATTATTCTCTCTCGCTTGTTTATTTTGTTGTTTTTTTTATTAAATTTTTAATGAAAATTTCAATTTAATTAATTAATTATAAGAAATATTTGTCTTATCTTATTTTTTTTATTTTATAAATAAATAAGGCTACGGTATTACACACACCAAAACTCATCTAAATAAAATTTTTGGTAGAATTCGATACAAATACATGTACAATTGTACATTTGAAAAAAAAAACCAACAATTGTTTGAGTAATATTCCTTTTATGTATTCCCATGATGAAATATCATCATTATTGTAATTTTAGATTAGAAATCATGTAAGTGGAATAAATAAGAAAAATTAGTTTAGATAAAATTGCTAATACGTTGATTATAATACGGTTTTTAACTACCAGTAGTTATATCAATATCGAGGGGTTAACCACTGTATGGAATCCTGGAAGAACTCGTGGGGAAGCTTAGTACCATCTATGTGCAATACTTGTGAATCTTTGTGCAATCCGTGTGCAATGTACAATCAGTGGTTAACGGATAACCCTTCGATCTATTTTGAGTCTAAAAACAAATTTTATACAAAAGTTTTGTATGAAGACAAAATATAGATAAAAGTTTACTAAACATAAAAACGTACAATCGTAACTCTTTTATTGCGTTAGTTTAAATGTTATGAATTTTTTTTTATTTCAGTATTGGGAATTTTACAATGTAGTTACATTTTGATCGGAAAATTATATAGAATTTGTAGTCTATGCATTATTGGAAGGGTCGTATATTTGTCACTAGATGAATTCTATTTTTATGCGAATTTTTGTCGTAGATAATGTAAATTTACAAAATGAAAAATTGTTCGAATGTTTATAAATTTTCATCTGTGTCTTATCATCACTCATTTTTTTTTGCATAAGACTCAAGTATTCAATATCGAATTAAATAAATATGAATATGTTTACATCAATAAATTTTTTGGCATATGAATAGATAATTTAATCATCATTTTAGACATAAAGCCTTCATCTGTTTTAATATTTCGATTAATATTTCATAATAATCAATTTTATATGATTTTAATTATACTTCATTTTATAGATTTTGTTGTGAGAGATATATTTAAATTGCAATGGTTATGATGACTCGGCTGTCATAATTATAATTATAATTTATCAGCCATTATATGCGATGAGAATCGAACCAACATTACATAAAATAATTAAAAATTTAGAATTTATATTGAAATTAACTTAAATTAATTTAAAAAAATTTACTTAGACTTCTTAACGCCTAAATAAAGGAATTTTGACTGCATTTCAATTTTAAAATTTAATTTGTTAGTGTTAATCTGAAATATCTTTATATGTAGGTACTTACATATTTTCATTGTAAATGCAGTAACTGTCTAAAAACACTGACATCAAGAATTTCTTTGAATAGAAAATTCTAACATGCATTTAGAATTTGTTTATGCAAAGTGGAATGAAAATATTCTATATATAGTTTTATCACTGAGTGTATGTGTTCACTTCATATGCAAATATATATTTACTTGAGTTCAATATTAATTTTGTTGTCGTTGTTTTCAGACAGACAAAATTGATATTTTCTTTTTCATTTTGTTATTAAAAAGTCTATAATAATATTTTATCTCGGTCTTATAGAAAATTTGAAAATATCAATTCAAAAATGCATAAATCAAATATTCAATTAATTTTTTTTTTGTTTTTGTCTGTGTTTGCTTTATCTTGTATCTTAAGAATTGTATTTTCTGTCCCATTACAAATAAATATTAGTTCAAATTGACTTTGTTCCTATTTCTATATGCATAAATCATTTTGATATTTATTCACAATTTTACTTTTCTATGTACTCATAGTTTTTCTTATGAAAATGTTGAATCCACATTTAATGTGAGAAACCCTAAATAATAATATAATTTTTAATGATCCCCTTTTAAAATTTAACAAAACTAATTTTGTGGTCTTTTATTAGGTTTACCAATACTTATGTACTTATATGTATAAACTGAAATTTATGTTCTTCTTATGTTCTCATAATAAAAATTAATTCTTTTTTTTTAAATTTATTTAGAAGTAGATTTTTTTTTTTAATAATTTTCTTTGACGCAACTAAAAATTAAATTTCTATATAAAGAGAGAGAGAGAGTGAGAGAGATAGAGAATTCAAAACACTTAATGTGTGTGTAACAAATAATATTAAACTTTTAATCCCCAATAGAATCATACAATAAATATATCTGTATATATGTAGATATGTGTGTTTCTGCTTACGTGTGAGTTTAAATAAAGCTCCTGGCAGTAATTTCTAACTTGCTTAAAATTCATCTTCTGACGTCATAAAAAAAAATCTTTTTTTCTTTTTTTTTCTTCTTTTATTTTTATTCTATATTTTTTCCATAATATCTTCTTCCTTGTTCTTATTTTTCTTCTTCTTATAATTTAAAAAAAAAATCTGTACTTTTCTTCCTTTCTTTCGCTCCTTATGTTGCCATATCGAATTGTGTGTGTGTGTGTGTTTTTTTTTTGTATTTTTCCTCATTTATTTTTTTTTTTTTAATATGAAAAGAAGAAAGTTTAAAAAACAAAAAAAAAATTTGTTTTCCTTTTCACTTTTCTCATTTTAAATAAAATGAAGAACCAAAAAAAAAAAATAGAAATGAATTTGTTTTTGTTAATGAATCTTAATTAAAAATTTTCTATCAAAAGCACCACCTACAAAATATATTTAAAGGGGTTTTCTACATTTTTGTTTTTGTTTTATTTGTAAATAATTTAATACTATTTTTTTTTTTTTTACAAACTTTGTACAAATAGAAAATTGGTTTACGTCCCGCGAGAGAAAATGTAGAAAGAAGAAGAAGAAGGGTGATTGTGAAAATTTGTCAAATTAATTAAGAATTTAAATGGGCATTAAAAAGAAACTGTTAACGCTCAAATTAACTGATTCGTGTAATTATGTTTTTTCTTTTTTTAATGTTTTATGTTTTTTTTTTGTTGTTGTTTAATAAAATATAATCGATGGTTGTTTTTTTTTGTGTTGTTCTGTTTTAAAAGCGGTGGTAATTTTTTTTTTTTACTCTTCTTCTTCTTATTCCTTCTTTTGCCGTTTGAAAATAAAGTTTGTGTGTGTTTTTTTTTTGCCCAATTATGCCAACAAAATACAAAAACAGAGCAACAAAAAAAAAAAAATAACAAACGTGGAAGAGGAAGAAGATGAAGAAGAAGAATATAACGAGCGGGAATTTTTTTTTTTTGTATAAAAATAAATGTAATTTAATGTAAAAGAAGAAGAAGAAAAGTTTTTTTTTTCTTTTCGTTTATATATTTGAAGTGGAAAATAGGAAAATTATATTACGATATTATTTTATTTTATTTTGTCGTTTTTTTTTCTTTTTTTTTTTTTCTCTTTACGAATATTTTCTGTTTTAGTTTTCTTCTTTTTTTTCTTTTATTTTTGTATTTTTGTTGTGCGGCCATTTTGTTTTTTTTTTTTTTTGTTGCCTTTCCTTTTATCCGATCTTTCCGATTTCAATTTATTCTATTACTTTTTCTCTTCTTTTGGCCAACTGTCAAAAAAGTTTTTTTTTTCTTTTTTTCGGGTGGGCTTTTTTTTTTCTTTATTTTTAATAACCACATTTATTTGTTGTTGTTTAAGGGTTACCATCTTAATCTTTGACAATAAACTTTCTGGTTTCTTTTTTTCTTTTTCTTTTTATTTCTTTTGGGACAAAAGAGAGAAAAAGAAAAAAAATCCAATTCAAATGAATAATTAACTTTTCTAAAGAAAAATCAATAACTGATTGTCCAAGTGATATCTATATATATATATATATTGTGGGTGGTTGTTGGGTGGAGGTTTTAGGTGAAAGAGATTTCAGTAATTTTGATGGGTTTTTTTTTTATTATTTATTATACATTTCATATTGAGTAGAGAAGGAAGGAGAATGAAAATGAAGAAAAAAAAAAGGGTTTAAAAAATATTCATTGTTATTTTTTCAATATTGATTTATTCTAGAAAATATAGACAATTGGATTTTGGTTCGTTTGTTTGTTTGTCCTGTTTTTTTTATTTTCTTTTTTTCTATTTTTTCTTTTCTATAAAAAAAATATAAGAATAATTTTTTATAAATAAAAAAATGTAAAAAAAAAGATAAAAAAAAAACCAAAAACAATTTTTTTTTTATTATTAAAAAATACAAAACGACAGAAAGAATAAAAAAAAAAAGGAAGAAAAAATGTCATTTTGTGGTTGGCGTAAAAAACAAAATAATAAGCAAAAGGAGGTGGAAAATGTTGAGACGACGATGACAACAACAATGTTGACAGCAACAACAACAACAATAACAACTACAGCAACAACGTTGACAACTACAACAATAATATCACCAGCAAAAACAACAACAACAACAACAATAATACAAAATATTATTTCAACAAATGACTTGAAAGAAAAGGATTGTACAGATGAAACAACTGATGATATATTAAAAGTAGATATTGATGAGAAAACTTCAGGTGATGAAAGTAAGAATAAAAATATATTTTATATATAAATTTAATTTTAAACTTAATACAAATATATTGCCTACGTTCATTATTTTCCATTTATTTTCTTTTGTAATTTTTTTTTTATTTTATATAAAAAAATAATTTTAAATTATATTTTTTTTTTCATCCTAAATTAAAATATTTCTCACATTATTCCTGCCACCCATTATCAGTTACACATAATACACATTTATCCATACATATATAATTTCATAATATTTGCCTTTCTCTAAACTCTACAGAATAAAGAAATATGATAAGAAATTATAGAGCGTTTATAAATTATCTTTATTCCATAGAAATTGGAAGAAAAAAAAATGGTTTCTATTTTTGGAATATTGAAAAAGATAAAAAAAAGAAAATAAAATAAAATTTTCTATATAGAGAAAAGGAGAAAAGAAGAAGAAGAAGAAGAAATAACGGAAACGGTATAAAGATTTATGAATCTATCAAAGTCGAAAATAAAAATGTCGTGATTTTTAGAAAATTGACATTTTTATCAATATACAAGAAAATCTAATAAGTTTTGAATAGAAAAGTTTATTTGTGGTGACGCAACTGTCATTATGTGTCAAAAATTTTCTTCCTTTTTTTACTTTGATTTTATTCTCATAGAAAATATCCTTTTTTTTTTGCCTAAAAATTTCATTTACTTTATATTTTTCCACTCTTATCAAGTTATTTTTGTCTCGCCTCACTTGAGGTTTTGGTTTTTTTATCCTTTTGGACTTTGGAAGTAAAATTTCAGATCATAATAAATATTTTGTTTTATTATGACGACAAACATAATTTTATGTTCTCAAAGTATATTATTATTAAAATTTATATAAAATTATTATTTAAATCGTAAACATTTTATATTTAACCATTCTTGTACGATCGTCTCTCCCCCTTTTTTTCTCTCTTTCTCCCTTTCCTATTTTTCTACGTTTTTTTTTATTTTGAAAGATTTCTACATCAACATGTTACAATACAAAGATTTTAAAATATATTAAAAAGTTGAATCATATCCGTTTTCTCTGTCTCTCTCTCTCTCTCTTCTATATTATTCTATCTCTTGTTTATTTTTTTATTTCAAAAGATAAATATTCAATCTCAGTTGGGATAATGTAGTTACACGACCACAAATTTTTGTCATTCTAATGCTAATGGCGGATGTTCAATATATATTATAATATATATTTTATAACCCTCCTCAGTTAGTTTTCTGTTTATACGGTAGGATTCTTTTTTTCATTTTTCCTTTTTTTTTTTCTTTCGATTTTTATCTACACAAAAATAATAATACAGATAAACAATTTATTTTATAGTTTTCATACCTTCTTGTTTTACTTTGTTTCTTTTTTATCTGGCTATAAAGTCTATAAAGGTAAACTCGAAAAAGCTTAAAGTTAAAATCTAACAGGGAAAAAAAATAAAAGCTCCTTTTTTATAATTATTATTGCTACGTCGTAATCGACTAAACTATTTTTTTTTTGACAGAAAAAGTTTCATTTTATAGTGAAAATATTGTCTTTAATTTTTACTATTGTTGTTGTTACTCTGATCCTTTTTTTGTTTTTGGTGTAAATTTATCTGAATTTTTAATGGTTTAATTTAATCTTTTTTTGGGTGTCACAAAAAAAAAAGTAGAATAAAAAGAAACCAAACAAAAAATGTTAAAAGTTAAATATTTCTATACGGACCTATGCCAATAGATAAAGTTTACGGATAAATATTTTATAATTTCTAAAATGATAACAAAAAAATCGATTAAAGTGAGTTAGTTATTTATATTTTAGTTAATACAAGTTGACTTTTGACGCCAACGTAAGTTAAGTTTTTATTCTACTTACGCAGGTTCTGTCAATAACATCTGCTAGATTCCTCTCGACTATTGTGATTTCAGTTTACATAATTTTTTTTTAAATGAAAGAAAAGTTAAGAGAAAATAAAGGGATGGTGGGTAATGTAAAACCTTATATGACTGTAGTGTTACCTACACACACACACACAAACAATGTTTTATAAAAAAAAAATCTATAAAATATTCCTTTTAATTCATTTAAAAACTTTTACCTTTGAACATTGAACAAACTCTTTTCATCTTCTCTCAACTTCCATATAGAAATGGATATTTCCTATTTTCTATTTTTAATGTAAAGTAAAAGAGTGCATTAATTTTTGTGTTTCATTTTTTTGTTTTTGTAATTTTAAACAAAAAAAAAACACAATTTTTTTTTACATCCCTTTGAACTTTGTTTCCATTATTTAAATTTTTTGTTTTGTTTTGTTTTGTTTTGTTATAAACTTAAGTTTTATGAAAAACAATTTTTATACCTATTTAAATAAATAAATTAATTATGATGAAATTTTCATTCAAATTTTGTTGTTGTTGATTTTTTTTCTCTTGAAAGAAAAAATTGAAATTCAAGAATTTTGTTGAATTTAAATTATAAATTTTTCTTCTTTGTTTTTTTTTTTTTTTTTTTTTTTTTAATTTTTATTTAACAGAATCATTAAAGAGTTTGAATATCAATAGACTTGTGTGTGTATGTGTGTGCGTATATAGAATTTATACGGTAATAAAATATTTCTGATAATTATTCCATTATTCACCAGTTTTATCGCTTTAAAGTTTTGAATAATTTATTTTGGTTGTTTTTGTTGTTTTTTGTTTTTCTCTTTTATATGTTTTTTTTTATTATTTTTTTTTTAAAGCGTTAAAAAATTTCAATTGAAATTTCATTGTTGTTGTAATGTTTTTTTTTTTTTTTGGTTTTCATCCAAAAATTATATATTAAAAATATTTTTCAATTGATTTTTAATTATTTTCAATTGTTGGTGTTGTTTTTTTTATTAATTATTATATAATTTTCATTGTTTCCGAAAAAATAAAATACAATAATGGAAATTTTCCCCTTTTTTTTCTCTCTCTCTCTCTCTCTCCGCCTTTCTCCCTCACACTTTTGGGAAAATATTCATTGTCCAATTTTCAATAAAAATTAAAACACATAAATCGATTGACGTCAATTTTGTGTTTATAAAAAAAAAAAAAGAACAAAAATAAAATTAAAATTTTAAAGTAATTAAGTCAACATACATATAGAGCTTTTATGTGTATTTTATTTAAGAGCTTTTTACATACGTACATACATGCATACAATTTTTTATTTTTTCAAGTGTGTTCTGTTACTGATATTATTAAACACAAAAATAAAATAATAATTGTCTCGAAATATAAAATTGTAAAAGGGACTTAAATTATTAATATTTTAGTTGACTTAATTTTAGTTTACTCTCTAGAGATTTAGTTTTAATTAAATTACTGTTGTTGTTGTTATTTTTTTGTAACATCCTTTTAATATTATTAAAAAAAATAATAATTGGACTTTTATAGAAAATAAATAAAAGGTGTGTACAGGGCATTATATGATTACTCCCCCTCATACCTCTAAATTCTAATTTTGTTTAATTATTCAAAAAATTATTAATCGTGTTTGTTTTTTTTTGTTCGTTCGTTTGTTTGTTCCTCTATTTGTTTGTCTGTTGGTTTGTTCCCTTATTTTTTTGTTGGTTTTTTTTTTTGTTAATTCATAATTAATTATACAAAATCGTTTTAGATAAAAAAAAATATCAAGAAGGATGATTTTTGATGAGAAGTGAAAATTATCCTCTGTTAAATTTTTAGTTTTAACTTTTAAATAAATTTTAAATTATTCACATCTTTGCAATGTTTTTAATTTAACCAAATTTATATTCATGAAACTAATTTCTTCTTCCTACAAACCTAATTTTTTTATTTATGTATTTTGTGGTTTCGTTATAGAATCAAAACAATATTACAAAACAACAAATACAATATTGAACTTTGACCTATTCTATTCTATTGTATCCTTTGACATTATAAAATTACATATAGAAATATTCTATGTCTATGTATGTGTATGCATGTGTATGTATCTGTATTTGCATGTATGTGTAAATATAATTAAATCGCGTTACTAAAATTATTCATTTCAATTCAAGAGAAATATTATTTATTAGTGGAAAATGAAAGAAAATAAAGGGGTTTTGATCATCATGATGATGATGATGATGATGATGATGATGATGATGATGATGTTGATGATATTGATGTTAATGAATATCAAAAAATAAATTTTATATAAAGGAGTTTGGTTATATTTTCAGAATATATTTAAAATAAAAAAAAAAAGAAGGAAATTAATAAAATATTGAAAATTTATGAAATATGGAAAATTTTCGAAATGAAGAAAATATTTTGTTTTCATTGAATAAAATTCAATATTTATTGTGTTATCGTTATATTTGAATCCAGGTTTATGTTTTTATTTTTTTTCCCTCTTATTTTTTCTCTTTCTTAAGATAAATATTTGTGCTTTAATATTAGTTTTCTATGTAAGAAAGGCTGTTTCCGATTTAACATATAACCAATATATCCTTTTTGATCGTTGTTCTGATGACTGGTTTTTATATTAAAAAAAAGAACAGAACAGAACAGAAAAGAACGAATTGATTCAACACATTTTTCTGTAGTCAATTGTAAAATATTTTCAACAGATATAGTTTTTTTTTAATGTTATGTTTGTGTCAGCTGATCTTTGTCTTTATAATAAAAATCTATACAACATAAATGGATACGTGCTGACAATTTATTCGGTTACGAAATTTACAAACTACAAAATATTTTCTATTTTTCTTGAAATTTTCAATGGAAATAAATTTTAAAGTTATCTGATTCTGTTTCCGAATATTTAATCTTTACTTGTATTTATTTCTTGTAATTGTATCTTGTCATAAGTTTTAATCATATTCATGTATGTTCATTTGTTCCATTGTAAATAAATATTAGTTTTGTATTAATTTACTATAAAGACTTTCAGTTGTTAGTTTCTGAATTAGCAATTTTTTTTTGTGTTTTCTAATAATTTATGTTTTGGAGAATAATTTTGTTCATATAAAAGACAATATTTTCTTTTGGAAAAAAATATAAATAGTTTTTGTTCGTCTCTATGAATTTTTTACACTCATATGATCAATTTTTTTTTTATTTTTATAATCCCTAATCTCATCTCACATAGAATATTTTCCATTTTTCATTTTTCTACAAAAAAAAAAAAAAATAAAGTTTCCTTTTCGCATAAGTAAAGTTTCCTTTTTTTTCTGTGTTTCCTTTTTTTCCTCTACATAAATATTAATATTAATGTTTTTTTTTTCTCAATTCAATTTTCCTTTTTTTCCCCCTTTTTTATCTTCCTTTTTTTTTTTTTTTTTGTTAAAAGTAAAACTTGAAGAGGAAAAACTAAAATAACAAAACCATGAAAAATATTTAGATGATAAAATATTTTGACGTTAAAATATTGCAACGTTATAGAGCAACAATGATTTTAAAAAAAGTTCGTTTGTCTCAATTCGACAACGTTTAATTGGGTTTGTTCTATATGGATCGTTTTTACTGTTTCTAAAGACTTCATCTGATAGTTTTTCCCTTAACACAATTTATCTTATAGTAAATATTTCAACGATTGTTTGAAACTCGTCATTCTTCTCTTATGAAAATCCAATGTCGTTGCATGGGAACTTAATTTTTTAATGAGGATCCACTTTGGAAAGTTTTACGAGTTGAAAAGAAAGAAATGAAACTTTCAGATGCAACCTCTTAAAATTTAAGTAATTTTCCTTCATATTTGTTTTTCTTTTTATTTGTAAATAACAAAAAACTTTGCAATTTTCAAAAAAAAAAATGATTAGAAGGATAATTAAAAAAAAAATGCCTTTAAAAGTTTTATTTACTTTAAAGCAAAAAGTATGAAAGGAAAAAAAAATGGAAAACAAGCAGAAAAACTTTTTCCAACTTCTTTAATAATTAATGAATAATAATTCTAATTATTTAATTGAATTCAAAACGAATAGAAGACATAAAAAGAAAATAACTTTGAAAGCAAAAAAAAAAAAAGGAAAGAAAAAAGGAAAACAGAAAGGAAAAGAAAAATCCTTTGTTATTCTTTCATTTTATTTTCATTCAACAGAAAACTTTTTTTTTTCTTTTTCCGTTTTATCTTTATGTCCTTTTTTTTTTTTTTTTGTATGTATAAATAAAAAGAGGAAAATAGTAAAGACAATTTGATTTATCTTATCTGACATATTTGATTTTTTTTTTCTTTATAAAGTTACTGGATTATCATAAATGTGTTATTTATAAAAGGATCTCACTCTTTTGTATCTGTTCCTGGTATCCACACGTGTTTAGAAGAATATTTAAAGAGTGCGTCATTTTATTCATTAAATATTCAATTCAACTTATATAATAATAGAGTTTATAAATAAATCAAATGCAACCAAAAATGGAATCAAAATTTTTTTTAGATGCTAAAAAATTACTAATAAATAAATACAAAAAAATCCAGAAAACAAACAGAAATTGTTTGGACACAGTTGCTTAATATTATTAAGTTAAGCTTTCATATAAATTATTTAGCTTTTAAATAAAATCTCATTTGTTATTTTTTTTTTATCAAAAGTTCCAGTGCAGTGAAAAATATAATTTTGTTTTTCTTTTTGGTTATGAGACGAAATTTATATTCTTTGTATACAAATAAATTGAAGCTAAATGTAATTTTCTTTATGACGTCAATCTAATGCTTGCGCTTATAAATATATTATTTTAATAATTGAAATTAATAAAAGGACACGAAAAACTTGTCTGTCGTAGCGTCTAAAATAAATTAAAATTTTATACATTTTTTTGTGTCTACATTTTTGAGTTAGAATATTTATTCGGTCATATTTTCTAACCGATGTAATTAATAACAATATTAAAGTTCTACGACATATATATTTTTACCACACACTGAAATTGACTTGAAAAACTGTTTCATTGAGTTTTGACAGAGGTCTACTGTGTGTTATGGCTACACGCAGTATGATTCTAAATAAAAGCAACACGACACTTTGTTTATTTAGTTTTTTCTTTTCTTCTTTTCTGTTTTTACAAACATTAAAGTTTATTCATCCATTTAGCTACTAGAATTCGATTTAAAATAAGATTTGACTTATATATATTTTCTGATTTAAATTCATGTTCATTCTTGTGCATAAAATAGATTTTGTAGAAAAATGTTTTTGATTTTATATTTGGATAATGAAGAGGAAAATATTGATTAATAAATTAAATGGTTTAGGTTTAATTTCATTATTTTGGTACCGTTGGGTATACTTTCATTGCCTATAGAAATTGACTATAAAAATTGACAGATTCATTGTTCAATTTTTCTTACATGGGATTTCCTTTTCAATTAATCTAAAATTTTGTTGTATTCGTTGATTTTTTCATGCAATTCTTTTATCGATCTCTCTCGATTTCTAAGAAAAAGACAATATAACTCTCGTCTTTACAAATTTTAAATTGAAAGAAAAACAAATTGGATGAATAGATTGGAAAAATTTATAGTTAATGATGGATATGGTGACACTTACTAAAGGCAATTATCACCATTTGCAGGTTATCTCCAATGTGCTTAACTTCTGATGGAATTAATGAAAAGCTTAGGGAGCTTTTGTTAAAGAATGCATAGTTGTGTGTGAATGAAAAGCATAGTGAGCTTGTAATCAAGAACGTAATGTGACAATAGTTGTGTCTATTTGAGTTGTATGTAGTAAAAGCTTAATTAATTCATTAAAAATGGATTTACATTCCATAGTCAATATTAATTTAGACAAAAATAAACATATTATATTTTTCATTCATTTTATTTATCTTAATGTTTTAACATTATTTCACTAAATCATCTGTTTGTTTATTCATGTAACTTATAGAAAATAATTTATGTTGATTCAGTTAAATTTTATTTATATAAAATTAAATTGTACGTTTAAAAGTAATAAATTTTGATAAATCTTATTATAAAATATTCTATCAATTTTTCAATAATACTTTGGAGTTTTTTTTTTTAAAAATATCAATCACATTATAAAATTTTACATACAACTAAAACCTTCATAGGAAAACAAAAATCTGTCTTCTGTTTTTAATGTGTGTGTGTGTGTATGTAATTTGTATCTATTTATTAGTATATGAGTAGGATGTGTATATATATAGAATGTGTAATGTATATTTTTCACTCTGTTTAAGATGATGTAATGAGAAGGATGAAAGATCTTTCTTATAAAAATATTTATCTTAAAAAAGATATAAATATAAAATAATGATAAATTATCTATCGATGAGTCACCAAATAAATTCTCTTCTTTCTATATATAAGTATATTTTTTTTTTTGTATCCATCGTTTTATATTTTTTCTTCCTTCCCCCTAAACCCACCCCCAACCAAACATAAATAAGTCTAATATTTGAACATCACCAATTTATTTTCTAACAAATTTCATTTGGTTTTTTTTTTTTGGTGAACGTGATGTTTTACTTCATCCCCTTTACCTTTCTTTCTGATTCCTGAAGAAAAGAAGAAATTTCGTCATAATTTTGGTTTATTATTAGTAATGAAGTAGATTGCAGCCACACAACATTCAATTGAGAAAATTTGACCTAGAAGAAAATATGTTTTTTTTTATCTTAATCTTCATCATCTGTGAACATTTTTTTTTTAGGGCAATTAATTAGTGGTGCCTTTTTTTTTTGTTTTTCTGAATGTAACAGATTTTTTATATTGTCTTAACAAACCTTCTTTGGATGTCATTAAATATGATAAGGAAAATGTAAATTTTTTTGATGTTGTTGTATGAAACAATGGGAAGTATGAGAGATTTGATGTTTACAGTTTTTTTTTTGTTTTTTGTTGGAAGTTAATTTCATTTTATGTTTTAATCAGTTGATTAACGATCTTAACAATCTTTAAACTTTTATTTCTTGTTAAATTATTTATTATTATTTGTCTGTGTAAATTAAGGTTTTTGGTTTAAGGTAGGTGTTAGTTCTTGTCATAATTTTTTTTTAAGAATTTGAGGAGTTTGTGAATATTTTAAATCCATTTTCGGATCACAATTTGATCCATTAGATGATTAATTGTGTTTATTTACTGGTGTAGATAGGAAGTTTGTTCCGTATATATTTTGTAATTTAGTCGATTATTCTCTTTCTCCTTTTCTGAAATGATGCTAATAACACGCCAGAGTACCGATTTTTGAACGAACTGTCAGCAACTAGCCTGGTCACCCATTTAAAGTGGATGATCAATTATGAAGCAATTTATTCAATATTGCTACGTCGTTAGCTAATTTTTCGCGTAATATACTTTAATCAAGATTATTATCATCCTTGGGTTCTTTGATTCATTTTCCAATTGTTATGAAATCAATATAAGAAGAAATGTTATTATTTATTCATAAATCAATCAACAAATATAATTTCTTCGTTTTTCTTTATTTTTCTTTCTTTTTATATTTTTTTTTTTTTGTTTTTGAAAATGTTAAATTTTTCCCATTTAAATATTTTGAATATTTTCTCGTTGGTTTTTTTTTTATCTTTTATAAAAAAAAAGTTAAATGCTTTTCCCTTTTTTCCCATTCTAATTTTTTTGGTTAAATATTAAAAAAGAAAAACGAAAACTTTTGCATTACAACGTAATATAAAGATGTTGATTTATTAGAGAAAGTTGGCACATTAGACAAACGATATATAGAACTTTTTCTTCTTTTCTTCTTTTTTTTTATGCTTGAAGGCAGTAAAATTCTTCTATGGTTTAACTAGGTGTGACCGAACATGCACATCTATTCATACACACAACCCAGACATACACACACATAATTTATTATATAGATAGATAGAGGATACCTTACATTCACCTACATTTATATAAATATTTTACCCTTTTTCCTCCTTTTTTTTGTTGTTTTTTTTTCCAGTGACGAAATATAACCAAATGAATCAAAAACAATAAGTTTGAATATTTTGTTGAGCAAATTAGGTAAATAATTGTCAATTTTAATCCTTTGCTTAATTAAGGTAAATTAGAAATAGGTGGAAATATTTCTTATTAATAAAGAAACAATTTAATTTTAAACTTAACATTTATTGTTGACATTTAAAATAAATAAATTTATGTTTAACTTTTATTTCTGGTTCTAAAATTGTATTGTCAATTTTAACGAAACTTTTAAAGAAATCTACAAGAACAATTTAAAAAAAAGACAAAAAAAAAATTATTAGTAAGCTTCGTGAAATTAAGCATTAAGATTAAATGTGTAACCCATTTAATTCGTGTCTTTATTCCATCTTATGTTTTCACTTTATATTTCGCATAAAATATTTGAAGGCTACACTTTTCATTAAAGTAATCTTTACGGTTTCTGTACAAATTTTCGTTTTCAGTTTTGAATTTAAATTAAATTATTTTTTTTCTGTTAGTAAAAAGGATTTTTAATGAATTGCCCTTTAAATAATTTAGTACATGAAATTCAAGGCATTCAAATACAATTCAGTAAAGTCTATAATGTTTGTTCTGAATTTAAATTCAACTTTTTATAATCAACGAAAATGTTTAGATGAAGCTTTAGACTTATACTGATTTATGTTTATGTGTAAGCTTTTGATTATATTTTGTCTATTTCGTCACTGGCTTTTTATTCTTTATTCTTATATACCGTGAATGTATGTATAAATATCTTTATATATATATATAGAAAAATGCCTATCGTCTCTCTTCAATTTCAATATAATTTAATATGAAAATAAGATTGGACTTTTTTCTTCTTCTTCTTCTTCTTCTTCTTCTTCTTACTTTACTTTTTCGTCGTACTTAATCAAATTGTGTGTGGATGGTAAAAGAAGAAGAAGAAGAAGAAAAAGAAGAAAAAAGAAAAGGTAAAAAGGATCTTTAAAAAGAGTTTTAATTTTTTTTTCTTTATTTTCCTTTTATTTCTGTCTTTTTTTTTTGTTTTCTTTTCTTTTATATGCATCATAAATTTTACTACAATAACTTCTGTTTTTATTCTCTATAGATTCAAAAGATGAACATATGACATTCTCTTATTTTCCTTTTATTTGTTAATTTTTCTCTTTTTTGTTTTTTACATCTTCTTTGTTAAAGATTAAGTTTCATCATTCTTGTTTGAGGTTCGTAAATAACCATAATCAAAAAAACAAAAAAAAAAGATAAGCTAAAAATCCTTACAATATTAATGTGAAGAGTCACGGATACTTTTAGTTGCCCTGTTAAACAATCTTTTCTTTTTTCTTTTGTCTCTTTCTCTTAAATTTTCTTTCTCTTCTAGTTGTTGTTTTTTTTTGTATTCTGTTAAAATTTTCATTCCATTCATTTTATAAGAATTCAAATCAAATGAGAATTTATAATATTTTCAGTGATGACGTATTTTATTTGATCTTAAAACGTGGCTGACTTATGTTTTGCTTGTTATTTTATATATTGCTTCTCTTTATTAAATTCTCTTCCTAAATTTAATTTAATTATGATAAATATATAAAAAAAATACAAACAAACCAAAAAAAAAAACACAATTACAAAACTCATGTACAAAATCTGTCTAATCCATATTCAGTTTTGTTTGTTCGTTATTATTTAGTAAAAAATAAAAATCTTTAGATCTTTTTCTATTTTGTTTTTCTAAAACACAAACAACAACAACAACACCAAATTTACTTGTTCCCTCCTTTAATCTTCCAGACAAATATATTAGAATTTTCTCTATACTTAGTACAAGGGAAAATAATTAAATATTTTATTTAATGAAAGAAAAAAAAATAATTGTATTTAAGAAAAATTCACTTAATTTTTTATTCTGTCATAGAATTGTAATCTGATATCCATAACACGAATCTTTCCAATCTTTTAACTTAATAAATAAAAGCAAAAGAAAAATAAAAATAAATATGACAAAGTTAATCAAATGAACTTTTTTTTTCTTCTTCTTCTTCTTCTTCTTCTTCTTCTTCTTCTTCTTCTTCTTCTTCTCCTTCTTCTTCTTCTTCTCCTATTTCTTCATCTTCTTCTTAAAAGATTATTTTTCAATTATTTTTATTTTTCAAAATTTTATACAAAAAAAAAAAGAAAGAAAAATGAAGAAGCTAAATTCAATCAAAAGAATTAAAAATTAATCAAAACTAATTTAATATTATTTCATTTGATTTGTTGTTTTTATTCTATAGTTGTTGTTGTTGTTGTTACAAAAAATAAAAAAAATATATTAAAATCAAATAAGGAACTGACGAAAAGTAAATGAAGAGAAATTTGCCCACACACAAATTTTTTTTTTTTGCTTCTGTTTTTTTTTTTCTTTTCTTTTTTGAATTAAATGTCGTCATATTTTCTTTTTTTTTCCCTCCTCCTCATTTTAATCATTTCAGAATTTTTATGATGACAAAATTGTATATTTTATCCTGTTTTTTTTTCTTTAAAAGTTAAATTTATTATCTTCTTCATCTTCATCTATTTCTTTCTCCTTTCTTCTCATTTTTTTTTTTTTTTTGAACTTAACGATAATTTAATTTAATAATATTTGCGTCAATAGGAAGAGGATATTATCTGGCAACAACCCATTAATATAATTTTTATTTTCCTTTTTAACTTCAGATTTATAAGTCGACCATATAAATTTTATGTTATCTTTACAAATTTTCATTTCTTTGTATAGGTTTTTGAAGATGGTGGTGAAAGTGAGGGAGAAATGGAAAATGTGAATGAACTGCTTTCAACATTTTTATTATTTTTTTTGTATCTTAAGTAAATTATTGTAAGATTTATTTTCTTTCATTTTGTATGAATTGAACATATTTTTTTTTTCTTTTGGCTTTAGAAATCTAATCCATGTTTGTTTCTAACGTTCTGTAATCCGTATTTGTTGATATTTTTTTTTGTTTTGGTCAAGAAAACGACGTGATGACAATAAATGGGTATTTTTGTTGTCGTCTTTTTATTTTCACTCTAACTTTCTCTCTCTCTAACAGAATATATCTCTCTCTCTCTTTCTTTCTGTCTTATTATCTCTTGAGCTTAATTTGAAAAATATATATAAATTTATATTTATCAAAGCTTTCCCCGCTCCCATTTCACATTTCACTGTAAAGCTTAATGAGACCAAGATTAATGTAGTGTTTTTAACTCGTGTTATGTAAATTAATTTAGTCAAAGGAACTTATTTAATGGGAAGAAAAAATATTGAGTTTTCTTTTTATCCTTTATAAGTTTTTTTTTTTGTTAGACGTGTGTATCATAAGTAAAAAGCTTTTCTCATAATACAATATTTTCGCAAACATTTATAATTTTAATAAAAGCTTCTAATCTCGAAAGCTTTGATAAAAAAAAATTTGCATTTTTTCCCCCCTTTTTTTTTTGTTGCTTTTCGTTATTAATTTTTTTTTCTTTACCGTTTTCTTTACCTTTTCCCTTGACTTCTTGTTTCTTTTTTCTGTACCTGATTATTTGTTTTTCTTCTTTTTGTCTTTAATGCAACGAGAGAAAGTATAAAAAAAAATCTAATAACTTCTACCTGAAATGTTAAAACAGCGCAAAAAAATAGTGTGAGAGAGAGAAAGAAAAAATTAAAGGAATGAGTTTGAGTTAATTTTGTTGTTGTTGTTGTAAGGGTTGATTATTATATGGTTAAGTTAGGGGCTGCAAATTGGGTTGACTTTTCCTGCTTTTTTTTTCGTTTCTATATTTTTCTTTTTATACAGTGGTTTGTTTACACACACACACACACACACATACATTTATATATAGCTCAATTAAGTTAAAGAACATTGAAAGCTCTTTTACATAAAAAAAAAATAATTATGTAATGTAAATATATAGAATTAAAAAGTATTAGAATTATAAAGAGATTAATTTCATCCCATTTTTGTACATGTTGAGGGTTAATTTTTTTTTTTTTTGTATTTGTAATTCTGGTCAACATATTCTCGTCCTACATTTATTTTAGCCTACATATGTGTGAGTAGGTTTGTTTTATACTTTTCTGATGTTTTATTGAAATATTAATAATTTCAAGTATCTTTAATTTAATTTCAATAATTAGTCTTACAAAATCTTCTTCTGCCCCAAACATTGTATCCATTGAGCAATTTTTGACTCATTGAATTTTTTAGTGAAAATAAACGGACAATATATTTTTATAGGTATTTGTAATTCTCTTATGAAATTCCATAGTCTTAATTGTTACTAACAGATTTTACAATTCTTAGATTAATTTAGTTTAAATAAAATACAACACATTTTAGTTTCATAAATTTTTATTAAAATATCGAAGAACTTTCCAAGAACGAAATTCTGATCTTCTATACAATTTATTACACTAACACAATAATTAAACATTCTATAATGAATTAATCAGAATTTCAATTAAAAAAATAATGAGAATATTGTCATAATTATCAACACTAAATTTTGCAGAAAAATCATTCAACAACATTTTGATCAATTCTGCAAAGTCCAGATTGTGTAAAATTATTTTATGTTAAATTTTAATTTTATTTTGAATAAAACTACAATAGCAACGAATTATTTTACCTTCTCATTTTTGACCATAGTGAAACTTTTTATTACAAAACAAAACAGGAGAAAAAAAAAGTAAAAATGAAAATTTAATGAAAATATAAAAAGAAAACCAAAACTCTTTATACAATTCTAATATTTTTATATAACGAATTTTTTTTTTGTATAAAATAAAGTATTCGTTTTTTTTTCTTTCGTTTTTTTTTTGTGTTTTCACTGTTTTACATAATATCAATTAAGAAGTAAAATATATTCATTCCATATACAAATATATTTTCTTTAATTCTTTCATTTTGGTTTCTGTTTTAATTTACATAATATATTTCCTCAAAGGATGGTTGAGGTTTATATTTTTTTTTTTTTTTGTTGGTTGGTTGGAAGAGAAAGAAAATTGTTAGAATGTGTGATGAGAGAATGGGGAGTGAAAGTTGATTAAGGTATATTAATAAAAATGTTACAATAAATTATAATTTGTTTAAAAACACATTTTGACTTAACGTGAATGATGTGAACTATTAACAAAATAAAACATTATTTTAGTTACTAATTATTTGTTTATGTCTGAGTTTAAACTTTAAACTCTTCTACTTGGTTATAATAAACCATTTTTATTATTTACAAAAATAAATAATAAATTGTTGGACTTTTAAAAATAATCAGACAACAGTTGTGGTTCCACAGTTTAGAATTGTTGTACAGTAACAATATAATATTTTTGTATTGTTGATCTTAATACCCGTGCCATATTTAGTTGTATAAATTGATAGCATTAGCTACAGCATTGAATAGAATTAAGAAGCTCTATGTTAAAGAATACACCTTGGTAATGTTGATTATTATTTTTGTTATTAAATAAAATGTAATTATTATTTCGTAACGGAAAACAATTAAAATAAATTTTATACAAATTATTATAATTTCTATTCTCTCATAACAAAAATAAATAATTATTAATTTAATATAAATTCCAATGAATAACGAACAAGTGTTTATAAATTCTTATAATAAATAATAATCGTTATTACACAAATTAATGACTTAAAGTATAAATTATAAAATTTAAATGTAAATGGTGCATGCAATTTTTTTACTCTGCTCGTGTATTTACCTTACCTATAAAGTTAAATGTATAATTTTTGAATAAATTTTCTTTAGAATTATTTTGGAATACAGTAAACAGTGTTTTTGGTGTTTACCTTACGTAAATGTATTTACTACAACCCATAAAATATTATAAATTATTTCCTTTATTTTTTATTTTCAATTTTCATACACATAATAACAATGTTTATGTCAGTTACATTGTTTTGGATTTATTACCTTTGTTTTTTCTTCTTCTTCTGTTTTTTTTTTTCATTTAGCTATTTTAAAGCTTCTATACTTTTTTTTTTCGGTACACAAAAGTTTAGTGATTTTCCTTCTTTCTTTTTTGTTTTTGTCTTCTTTGTTTTAGACATTTTCTAGAAGAGTACTTTTTTTTTTTACTTCGTTTTTTTATTTTCCATATTTTCTTTTTAAATTTTTTGGTTAAAATGTAGACAGCTCATCATCTGTTAAATGTTTCTCATAAAAATTCTTTAACTCACTGTGAAGATGTTAACAGTTTGACAGTTATTATTCAAGAATTTTTTTATTCTTTATAAATAAAATTTTTTTAGTCAAGCGGTTTTTATTTTTTTTCTCACCCTTTTTTAATCATATTTTTTTTCTTTTCCATATTTTACTTGAATTTTCTAAAGAATATTTAAGAGTTGAGAAAATTATAACAAAAAAGCAACTTCAACAAATTAATCACAATTTTAGGAAAATATATTTTGAAATATTAAAATTTCATTTAAAATTATTTCCTTGCGGGTTAGTTGAAACTTTTGTTAATTTTTAAACCAATTCTATTGAAGAGCTTAGTTCAGGATTAAATCTGAACTAAGCAATTACAAGCAATAATTGTAGAAATTATTTTAAACAGAATCATTTAATGTGTGACGGAATTGATAACATGCCCGACCTTTACAATTCAATCGTTTATTTTTCTTTGTAATTCAATCCACCATGGTTCGGTTGAAAAAATATTTTAAATTGCATCCTTAGACACAGTGCCAGTTCTGGAACATATTTCAAAGGAAATTATTACGGAAAGTCAGATAATAAAGGTTCCTGGGTAGAAATCACAATAACTTTTTTTGCATTCAAAATATTAAATTCAACCAAATTGGCCTTTTTCGTTGATTTTCTTTCATCTTTCCAGTTTTTGTTTTTGTTTTTTTTTTTCAAAAAATTTCAAAGAAAACATGAGATGACATACGTAGTGCGTAGTGTAATCGGAAATGTTTATATAAGTAAATCATCTTATTATTTATATAAAAAGTTTCAATTTTAACTTTTTTTTTCCTTGTTAAGAATAAAAAATCGATAAAACTAACAAAGAAAAATGTGTCTTCTTCTTCTTTTTTTTTTTGTTTGTTTGTTAAAAACTAAACTAAAGTAAAACGACAAAGAATTTTTATTTTATTTACATTGTATAACTTAACAACATAGTTGACTGAATCAGTAAAACATATAAAAGTAACAATGAAAAAAAAAATGTATCACGGTAACAAGGATAATGAAGAAGAAGAAGAAGAAGAAGAAAAATTTCAATAAATATTTGTTGTTTTAGTTTTTTTTTTTTTTTAATCTATTTAAGTTTATCACAAGAATATTCAGTTCTAAAATAAAGATTTCTTTTTCTCTTTTTTCTTCTTTTATTTGTTGATCCTCTTGTTGATTTTTCTTGTTCAAATAAAATGAGAATATAAGAAATATAAATGTTGTTATTAGTGAATCGGGAATTTTCCATTCTATGCGATTTTTTTTTTGCTTTTTAATAAGAAATGAATTTTGGGTTTTTTTTGTTTATATACAAATTGTATAAAATCTTTCTTATTCTTATTGTGGAAAATATATTTACACAAGAAATTCATGAGAGAAAATAAAATGAGGTAAAATGAGGTATCAATTAGAATATTTAATGAAAATATTAATTAAAAATTGTTGTGTTATATAATTTTATTATAATTTAAAATTCAACATTAATTATTTTATAAGGTTGATTGGTTACTTGCCATACAATGACTTCTTTTACTTTATCATTTTATATTATTTTTGTTGTTGTTAATTTGTCAGCTTCTCTTCAGACATTTACCCCATTTAATGTTCTTACTTTATGTAATTATTTTTCTAAGAACAAATAAAAGATTTTATGACAAGAATGATAAAAGAAACAAACATTTTTCTTTTTTAGTCATAAGAAAAAGTAAAATCTGTGCAATTGATTTGATAGATTTTCTTTTTGTAAATTATATTGTTGAAATTGGACCACTTACCAAATCGGATCAAATTTCATTTGAATCTAAATTCTATTAGTCTGATGCATTCATAATTTTTACTTGATTCTTATATTATGGAATTATTTTTGTTTCTCACAATTTTTAGTTTTTCGTAGAAAATTAAATTCAAAAATTAAATATTTGATTTTGTTCATAATTTTTATTTTTAATTAATTCGTAACAGAATTTATTTTAATTAAATTTATATTTAGAAATTCACACATTTAAATGTGTCTGCTGTCATCCGCAGGCAAAACGAGTTGAAATTTTTTATTTGTGTAAAAAAACGAAGAAGAAAAAGTAGAAGAAGAAGAACGAACAATACATCGTACAACAATCACATTAGGGAATAAAATGTTCTCATCATCAAAACCATAGAATTGTTTTTTCTTCTTCTTCTTCATTTCTTGTTCCATTTTATTTTTATTTATTTTTTTCTTTTTTTTTTTTTTTATATATTCCACATTTACACAGCTAAATTAGTTGTGTATATAAAGTCTATATATATATATTATAACGTCTATCTGTTATTCCTGAATCCATTACCCTAGAGCTTTAGACATACTATGTATGTATGTATGTATGTATGTATAAATACGCAATAGTATATCCCGGAAATATACAAATGATGAACAGAAAATCGGAATTGAGAAATAAAAAACAAATATTTTATACAAAGTTATCTCTTTTGATGAAAATATTTGTGTTGATAACAACAACAACAAATAACAAACAACAACAAACAACACGATAAGAAAAAAAAGAAAATTATTTAAATTGGAATAAAAAAACGGAAACTTTAAAAGCAGAAAAAAAATGCATATAGCCATAAGGTTTAATTTCCTAATACTTGATGATATTTTTTAGTCTTTGATCTATATGTATTACCACCCTCAAGAATATAGTATCCGATATTCTCGACTTTTCTATATTTTTAATTTTTAATTTTTAAAATCGATAAAATAACATTTTGATTTTCATCTCTGGTTCTGATGTTTTTATATTTTGTATGTTTGTTGTGGTTTGTAATATTCGTATGCGTTTATATATCCGTATGTGTATCTCTGATTTTATATAAATAATTAAGAAATTATTTTAGACTTAATATACAAAGAGAAAGAGAAAGAGAGAGAGAGAGAAAGGGAGAGAGAATATGTTAAATGAAAGATTCCATTGAAGCTAAACAATATCCATAAATTGAAAGAGGAAAAGAAAAAAACTTAAATTGACTGTACAGGAATAATATGAATAAATTTAACCTAGATGCACTCAAGTGAATTTCAATTCAATTAATTTTGGTTAAAAACAAAAGATTTCCCTTTACTCAATTTTTCTTAATCTGTCTTGATTCTCCTGCTTTTTGGGTTTTTTTTTACTTGACAAACGTAAAATGGATGAAAATGAAAATGTGGGAGACCAAAAAAAAAAAAAAAAGAAGAAGCAAGTTTTCTGGCCAGAAAATGTGTTTAACGGTGTGGAATAAGAAACAAGAAGAAGAAAATGAAGAATAATAATAATAATAAGAATTTAGACAAGAATTTATTGTTTTTATTTATTTTATTGCATAATTTTCTTTTTGTTCCATTTTTAAAATAATGAAGAAAAAAAAATTTCCACATTTAAAAATATCAAGAAAAGAGGAAAAGATGAAAAGAAAGAGAATTTTTGGTAATCTGATTGTAAGCGTCACGAAATGGAAAACTTTTTTTTTGTGTGTGTTGTGTTGTGCTGTTTACCCTTCACGTTTTTCTACGGTTTTTTTTTAATGTACTTCTGGCTTTTCTTTTATTGGGACCATTTTCTTTTTTTTTTTTTTTTGCTTTTGCTTGGTAAAAAATTAAACATTATCTCGAGGTAATCTTCTGAAATTATTAAACTTTTCTTCGCAATTTTTGTTTTTCATGCGAATAAAATAAATTAAATTGTTCCCATGTGATCATCAATTCAACAAATTTTGTTGTGTTTACTTTTTTTTTCTTTCTGTTGAATTTCGATAGAAAAGTTTCTTCTTGTTTCATCACTTTTCTCTTTATCCTCATTCGAACACAACACAACAGATAAAAATAAATTTTATTTAATAATCCGGAAAATTCGAAAAATCCGAAAAATGGAAACAGAAAAAAAAAAAACAACTGAACATTAAAGTAATTTCTGGTAATTTAGGTTAAACAGAACAATTTTTCATGTATTTGGTCAAATAGTTAAAAAGGCAAACACAGAAAAGTTGTCAAATTGAAAAATATAAAAATGGACCCATATATCCGTATCTATCCTTATCCTTAGCCAGTGGAGAATTAGAATTTTTGTTATAAATGAAAATAAGAATTTATACATGATTAGAATATGCGGAATTTTGCCTAGTTTTGATAATTAAAGTTCTCCGATATTTCTCATAAAAATTTCATTCAACATAATTAATTAAAAACTTTTCGATTCAAGAGAAAGTTAACATTTGCAAAAGAAAAAAGGCAATTCGATTTTATTTTCATGCTGCTTACATAAAAAAAATCCATCGTTTTTTTTACCCCATTAAATTAAATTAAATTTTTTAATTTTTGCTCATTCGATTTTTACGATAAAAAAAAGAAAATAATGAAAAATAAGGGAGAAAATTTTGTTCAAGTCGATTTAGCTTAACCTTTTAATCCGACACTGAGTATGTTGAGAGAAGTGTACTTAATGTTGGTAGATTTTATTTTTCTAGTAGTGATATGAGAATTTTTTTTTTTGTTCTTTGTTATTATCTCATTCTTTCATCTTCTCACTCTCTCTCTCTCTCTCTCTCTCTCTTTATCTCTCTCTTTTTATTTTTGATAAACTTTTATAAAAGTTAATGGAGAACTTGTAAGATAGACGGGATGAATGATTTTTTGAAGGATTTTTTTTAAAAGGATTTAAAAAAAAGGAAAAAGATTAACTTAAAAAAGTTAAAATTCTTTAAGATGTGTGTGTGAGTTTCTATGGGTATATTTTTTTTTATGAGAAAACTTTTGTTTTTTTTTCTTTTTTCTTTGATTGATAAATGAAAAAATATTTATATTTTGATATTTTAATTTAAATTTAATTTATCTGTCATTATTTAACTTTTTTCTGACATTTGAATAATTCAAACTGATAACCAGGGGTCTAGGGGGTACCATTGTGTGCAATCCTGGGAGAACTCGTGGGGATTCTTTCTGCAATCCCTGTGAATCTATGTGCAATCGCTGTGAATCTTTGTGCAATCTTTTGAAATGTGCAATCAGTGGTGCGTTAACCCCTCGGATTTAGTTCGAGTAAATCTTTATATTTCAAATTGAAGAATTTTTCTTTTCATTTAATCTTTTGATATTTTTTTAAAAGTTTCAATTTATCCGAGATTTTTTTTTTATTTGACATCCATAAAATTTAATTAAAGGTCAATCACCTGCATTTTGATACGGAAAAAAAATTTAATTAAAAATTAAATTTTAATAAAGGAAAATATTTTTCCCTTACAAAGTAAACACAAATTTATGATTGAAAAAATAAATATTGGATTGAACCCTTTCTTTTTTTTTAGGAAAGGATTAAAGAATCTCCTGTTTAATAATTGACCATAAATATTGGATTTTATAAAAAAATAATAATAATAATTGAAAACTCATTTCCACTAAGAATTAAATAATAAATGATTTTATATTTATATCAAATATTTAAGTCTTATTCATAATGTAAACAATTTAATTCAATACATTGCTGACAATGTGTAACGTATACATGAATACCCTCGTTATTTCTTTTTTTTTCCTGCAACTTCTTGTGAGGATTTGATTTAATTGGGTCTTATAAACGTGTCTTGTATCAACAGTTAGGGTCATGTAAAACACAGGATCTGGCATTTTTAAGGAATCAAAACTATTATTTATTATACGCTGAGGTTCGAGCGTGGATCCGTGTCGTTGTGAGGAGAATTTGAAGACCTTGTAACGATTATTTCTGAGGTTTGAACAGTGAGGTGGAGCTAAAGTCAAGATTCATATATTCTGAATTTAATTTGTGAACTAAATTCTAGTTTCATAACCAAAATTACCAGTAATATGTTATGTAGATAATTAGTTTACCTCCGTTAAAATATGTCAGAAATTGTATTTTAGAATTTCTGAATTTCGTAAATTAAATTTTCAACAATAAAAAAATTTAACACATGAGAGACATGTGGAAAATTATGTAGAACCAAATCTATTAATGGTTTCAATATGTACTTTCGTCATCACGCTAATTAAAATTGAATTTTAATTAAAAAATTTATTCGAATTTAATTTATATCAACCATAATTAACTATTCATTAATTTATCTATTTTTATGCAATCAATTATTACATTTTATTTTTTAATTGAATTTCTATTTAATCGATTATATAAATTTAAAATTTACACTTTATAATCGAATAATGCATAAAAAAATATTAATGAAACTTTAATAATTAATCGATGGAATGTTAATAAATTGCACCAATTTTCTAGGGGGGGGGGGAGAAAAAAATAAACTAATTTCTCTCTAAATATTTAGTTTTGTATTTTTATTTGGAAAAATTTTATTCGGCTTATCCACGAACACTTTGTTCGTATCCGAAGATTAACTTTTTTTTTAATTTATTGCACGTAACAACACAAACCGCATTCATAATATACGTTGGTACATTATATAACGTTAAACTAATAATAATTGACAATTGTTTTCTACATGTGCAATATGATATTGAATTAAATAAATAAAGTGGAACTGGTTTTGTTTTCAAAAATTAATCAGGTCAAATGCAAATAAAATTTATTGATTTCATTTTAATAATTAAATTTTACAAAACTTATCTATTTCGATGGTTTTCATTTGATTGTTGGTTTTTTTTTTAAACCATTTGCCATGAAGAAGTTTTTTCCTTTCATCCAATACAATCCAATCATTTAAATATTATTAGAAACTATAATTGTGACGTTGAAGAGACAACAACTAATAAAACCACGAAGAAAAAAAAAACAGAAAATCCAGTCATCATTTTCCTTTTTTTTTTACGTTTCATTTTATTTATTCTTTTCCTTTTTATCTGTACATTTATCTTCACCTAAAATAAGGTTGTTATTGATGGGGGGTTGTAAGAATTGGAGTAATGGAATTGTGTGTGGTGGGTAATACTTACATTTCTTCTTCTTATTTTTTATTTTTTTTATTTTTGGAATGATGAAACGCGAAACAGATAAGGATATATGCTAATATCATACCCAATTGTGTCAGTTTTATATTTTTTTTGTTCAATAAAAAAGAAGAAGAAGAAGAAGAAGAAGCAAGCAAGTAAGCAAAAAGAAAAAAAACACACATACACACAACAGAATAAAATCTTCTATTCTTGTTTTCTTATTTTTTCTTTTTTGGTTTTCTACTTCTCCTGCTTCTTGTTCTATATAAAATACAATGTTAAAGAAGGTGGTGAGGATGTTTTGTAAAAAAAAAAAGTGTTGGAAAGAAAACAGGAACCAACAACAACAACAACACCAAAAATAAAATGAAATAATATAAAATCAGACAAAGACAAAGACGAATACGAAGACAACAGACACCCACATTATTTGAAATTCTGCTGATTTATTTCTATCCTTGGATTTTTATAGTTTTATATTTAGATTTAGGAACAATGAAATATTGTATATGGGTATGTGGTGGGTGTGTGTATATGTGTGTTTGGTATTTTTCGGTATAAAGTGTTTATTTTTTTTTTGTTATTAATTTTAGGTGAATTTTTTCGTTGCTTTAAAAAAAATGTAACAAGACTTCAGTTTTTTTTTTTTTTACTTTTGACAGATTATACCTTATACAAATAATAAATGTGTTTTTCCTTCTTCTTTTTCTTCTTCATCTAAAAAAACAAAAAACAAAAAAAAACAAAGAATCGAATTCCAGGAAAAGATCTTTTAGTCAAAAAAAAAAAAGAACTTTAAGATTGTTTTGCTTTTCTCTTTTTTACTTCCATTTTTTTTTGATTTAAAAAAAAAATTGTCTCAGGCACAAATAAAGAAAAGAAAAGAGGAAGAAGCGAATAACGTAAGAATAATAAATAAAATGTTAAAGAAAAACAAATGTAATAAAAATCAAATATTTAAACAGAAAATTCCATTTAAATTCAACCGTAAAAATGGTTTTTGGGTATAAAAAAAATGGGAAAGGGGGGTAGAGGAAGTAAAGACGCGACCCCGACACAAAAAAAAAATGTAAAATTATTATTGCATTAAATTTAGATTTCATTTTCGATCATATTTTAATATTTTAATGTTAATAAGTTGTTATAAAAAGGACAAATGTTAAAATATACATTTTGCCTTCAATGGTCCCATTTTCTTCCATTTACACAAAAATCTTAATTTAAAAAAAAAAAAACAACTTGAATCCTTAGCGAATTCCCGCATCACAGTCTTAAAAAAATACTTTTTTTTTGTTGTAACTTTGAAAAGAAAACTTTTGTGTTAATTGCAATTTTAATTAATTTATAATTAACAGTAAAATTATTATTTATTATAAAAGAAATAAAGAAAGAAAATTAACTTTAAAAGTAAAAAAGATAAAAACACAACAACAACAACTCTTTCTCTTTAGTGCTTGGAAATTTTCCTTTTTTTTTCTTTTTTGTGATGACAATATTTTATGTCATCAAATATTTTTTTTTAATCAATTTTTTACATTAAATTATGCAATTTTATTTATGCATTCATAATATGAGAATTATCTTCCCATTCTCTATATTTTCTTCTTCTTCATCTTTGTTTATGGAAAATAAAGACAACAAACAAAAATCAATACTTGGGTAAAAATAATAAAATAAAAATTGTATATTTATTGTCATAGTCTGTTGTCTGTTCTACATTTTCATTTTTATTCTATTTAAAATTTGTTACAGTTTTTTTTCCCCACTCCCATATTTTTCCACTATTTTTCTTTTATTTAACAAAAAACAGTTTTCACCAATTATTTTGTTTGTTGTTGGAGTCTACTGCCGCTTACACACACACAACACACACACACACAAATGCTTATTTATTTATTATGAAAGAAAATACAAAATGCTAATCTTTTCGAAAGAGAGAAAAAAAAATCAGTAAACGTAAGTTTTTATGAAAAAGGAAAAACGAAAGAAAGTTAAATTTTATCGGTTTTTGGTAATATTAAAGATTTCCTTTAGGAAATGAATATAAAACAATTTGAAGGAGATGTTTTTCAACTTCTACATTTTCTTCTTTTTTTTTGTTTTTATGTTGACTACTACTACTACTACAGTATTGTGCCTCTTATACTAATACTACTACAGTATTGTAGTGTTGTAATATTATGTAGTGTGTTTACTTTTGCCTACACATTATCTTCAAAAATATATACATAAGGGCAAAGGTCTCGTCCATTTGCTTTATAGTTAGTCCTTTTATATATATTTTTGAAGGATAATATATTCTATTAATGTTTGTTTAAAGATCAATAATGTCAACAGGATTTGAAGCACTTGTGTTCTTCTACTTGTTCCTTTTTTCTTTTTTTGCTATTTGATTGTAAATTATAGAAAAATTCATTTTCTTATAAAACTTTTAAATTGTATTTATTTTATTGTCACTCTGGAATTATTTCTAATGTTTAGTAATTCTAAGCAATTTATTTAATTAGTAGCTTCTGTACTAAGTAGCTTGTACTAAATATTTAGTACATTAATTATTTAGTAATTTAATCATTTAGATTTAATTTCATAATCTAACTAAACAGATTTGATTCTGACCCGTATACAGAATCTGATTAATAAAAACAAAAAAAAAATTGAAGATTGTCTTAACATTTTGTAAATATAAATTTGGTATTTCAAAAACATTTCAAAGACATTTATCTTAATGTTTTGAAAAAACTTAAACGAAAATCTTCATCAATATCTATTGAAACAATCGTTATTTGTTTATGGACCATTAAGTATTTATCCCCAATTTCTTTTAACTTACATTTTCTGTATGTATGCGTGTGTGTGTGTATATGTGTTTGTGTGTGTAAGTTTTTGTGTGTTTAAATCTGATATTGATATTGTTCTTTCTCTATATCTTGATTTAGGTTTACCGGTTTCCTTTTTTTTTTACCATCCGGCAGTTCTTAATAGTCTCCTCTCACTTATTATTGATCATTTAGAATATTTTAGAAGATTTTAGATTTTCTTTTAAACACTTTTTTTTTTGTTGTATATCGATAATGCTGATTATATTTATTAGGCTGTACCAGAAAGTCATATTCCATCTGTTTACTTTTCAATGTCAAACAAAGTTAACAAATGCCAGAAAACCTGAAAAAAAAATCCAACGAAAAACCCCAATTTTTTTTTTATTTTTGTTAAATTTACTTTTTAATTTTACCCGATTCAAGCTTAACAAAACTATTAGGAAGAAAATAAATAAGTATCGATTATTTGAAATTTAACTTTTTGTCATAACCTTAACCTTAATAAAAAATATATAAAGAAATCGAGAATTCTTATGGAAAAAGTCAGTCATTACTAAATGATGCTTCAAACAGTCTGGTCTATTTGCCCCACAGGCTCTGAAAGTGTAGAAACGTTTTCTTATATATTTTTTTTTGGTTACAAATGTTAGGAATATAAATTCAAGTTTAGTAAAACTTTCGGACCTCAATACAAAAGAAAAATTATCTTTCTTCAATATTTGAGAGAAACACGTGCGTCGTAAATATTTTTGCACAAAGAAAAATTTTCTATTTATTTTCATTAATTAATAATTCATCAAATAATTAAATGACAAATGAAAACACTTAAAAATTTTTAACTGAATTAAACAGAAAATAATTTCATTTCTTCATTATGAGTTTTTTTTTTTTTTCTTTGTCAGTCTTAAAGAAAGATGAAATAAATATTGGAAGAAGAAAGAAGAGGACCAAAAAAATAAAGTTTTTATATTTTTACAATTGAAAATAAAGATAAACAAAAATACATAAAAGTGAGAAAATTAAAGAAAATTTAATAAAAATAAGTTTACATCGTCATTGAACTGTAATCTTATCTGTAACTAGACTTTTATTTTTTCTATTTTCTTCTTCTTATTTTTGTTTTTTTTCTTTTCTATTTGAATGAATAAAAATTGAAAAATAGAAAAAATAGAATAAATAGAATAAATACAAAAATACAAAAATGAAAAATCAAAATGACGAGACACAAAAAAAAAAAGAAGAAGAAAATTGTTTTTTTTTTTTTTTATTTTATAAAGAAAATAATAAAAATATCGAAAGAAGCAGCAGAAGTGATATGTACGTATTACCGTCCATGAAACCATCTAGACGCCTTCATATATATGTATGACCAAAAATCTTAATATAACAAAAGAGACGATGAAGAAAATAGAAAACTATACTTATAAAGATAAAATATTATTAGAAAATGGAAAAGTATTGTTAGATGAAAAAACTATAGACTACAAATCGAGGAAAATAATAAAAAAAAAAAAAAAAGAAAATTGTGTGGAAAAACTTTTCTCTTTTATCAAGCAAAAAAAAAAAAAAAAAGAAAAGAATGGAAAAGAAAAGAAAAGAAAATAGAAACAGTCGTCATCAAAGTCTTGATTATTCTTTTCTCTCTTTTTTTTTTGTTTGTTCTTTTTACACTTTAATCCGTCGAAAAAGATTCTTTTTTTTTTCCCCCAAACGGAAAAACGGAAAATGATGACTTAAAAAAAACCAGCAATTTCTTCTTTTTTTTTTTTTATTATTATTTTTGGATTGGAGAGACAAAAAAAAATAAACACACACACACACACATAACACACACATAGAGGGAAAGTGGATAAAGGATGAGATAAAAAAAGAAGAAGAAGAAGAAGAAGAATATAAAGATGGAAGACATTTAAGGGCTTGAGGTAGAAGATATATTTTTTTTTTCGCATATATAAATATAATATGCGTCATATAAAATATAAGATTTCTTACATTATTTGACTTGAGGGAAAGAAAAAAAAAAAAAAAGAAGAAAGAAAGAAAATAAAGGAAAGAAGGAAAAAGTAAAAAAAAATAAACATCTTGTCAACTCCTCAACTCAACGCGTTCATCGTCCCCGTGTATAAAAATATATTATAATATTTTTGAGGTTAAAATAAGTTCTCTACTTACATCAATGTCAACGTCTTTTTGAATGAAATATGATACAAATTCTTAGATGTTTTCCTTGGCTAAAAGATTAAAATGAAATGAATATAGTGTGTGTGTATGTGTGTGTGTGTTTGTGTGAAAAGGATAATAGAGAGCACGCCTGGAAATGGTAGAGGAATATATTGAGATGATTTTTGATATAAACTTTATTTTTTCGTTTTTTATTTTCTTCAAGGATTCCTATTGTATTACATTTCTTTAATGGTAAAAAGGACCTTTAATGTCAACCCATAATAATAATAAAAATAATAATAATAATAATCATTGGACTTACATCAGAATTGATCGTAGTATTATATTATGAATGAATCATTGCCTCCCATTTCTTTTTCTTTCAAACATTTTATTCTGTTCTGGTTTTTTTTTTTTTTTAGTTTTTAAGAAAACATAAAAAAACTACAAAAAAAAAAAGAGAAAAAAACTAAAAAGAAGAAGAAGAAGAAGAGAACGTATAAAAAAAATAGTATTCCTCACACGTTTTCATGATTTCATTTTGATGAAGTCAGAGTGAGGCAAAATAAAAAAAATTATTCTTTTCAACAGAAACAGAATTTTTACCAATATTCCATGGGACAAGAAGAGAAAATAAAGTTTTTTTCGTGTTTTTCTTTTCTTTTTTTTACTACTTGGTTTGATCCCTATAAACTAAACCACCCAAAAACCTTTTACTTAAAACCTTTAACTATCAATATGCTATTTATTTATGTACAAAATAAATGTATGTGTTTGTGTGTATTTATATATGTGTAGATATGCGCATAATATATGTAATTATAGTATACGTGCGTACGTGTGCTTTTCGTCTGCTGTTTTCTTCATATTTTTCGTCATTTTGTGCGTGTGTAACGTCATGTATGTAATCGTAATGTTATGTGATCTGAATTAAGATTTTTAAACAGAGAGAAAAAGAAAAACTGATAAAAAAGAAGACGAAGACGAAAAGAGAAAAAATTTATTTGAGCGTAAAATTTTCGTATAACAAAACAGGATTTACACAGCTTGCATTCTTATTTATGTAGAACAATAAGTATACAAAAGATATAGAAAAATATGAATTTTGACGGTGACAGTATAAAAGTAAAGTAAATTTAAAATAAAAATTAAATAAATAGTACATCACTTTGATCCATTCTCAATGTACCGAAATTATACAAAATTCTCTTTTGAACTTAAAACAAAAATTTAGGGTGAATCAAACATTAATTTATTAACACAAATTTTAAAATCTATAAAAGTTTATTATTTCTATTTAGAGTTGAATTTATTTTTTTTTTATTCAGTTTGAATTTTAATATTAAAATGTAACAGAATAAAGTACATAATATTTATTCAATTTTAATTTTCATCAAAATGTTTGTCATTTATACACACACACATTCATACACACACGGATATATCCGCATATTTCAACATTTATAAATTTGTAGTATAATGATGGTAGAGAAATTTCATTATTTTATAATGAAATTATTTTAAATGTTTTGTTAGTGGGGATGAATTTATTATATCAAGTTGAAAATTATAAAATAAATTTTATTTTAAATTGAAATAATCACTTGACGAAGTGTCAATTAGTATTTTTTTTTATGTTGCACAATATCATTGTCGTCTTTCCTTAAGTTTAAAATTAAAATTCATTCTTAGATACTTGAGTTGTTCTATACCTAAAAATTTATATTACATATTAACTTGTAATTTATGAACGTTATAAGTTTGAATGTGTTTTGTGAGAGATTTTTAATACGGTAACAAGGTGAAATCAATTTTAATGAATCTAAAATTTAATAAAATTTGTAAGAAAATGAAAATGAAAGGACGAATGTTACTTATATGTTATGTCTTGACGTATGTAAGGTTAACTATACAAAAATTTACACTTTGGGTATATTACCAAATTATTCCAAAAAAACTTTATTTAAATATTTATTATACAGAATTCTTACTAAACCATCGATAAAGTTATCCTAAAATAAAGTTTAAATATTAAAAGTAGGAATTTTTTTTTCTTAAAGGAAAAATGCAAGATGGTAGGATATTGTTTAATGTAGCATCTTGAGAAAATTGGTTAATGGTAAATAAACTAAAAACATTTTCAACATTGTAAGTTCTTGATAGGAGAACGTAAAATATTTGATATGACCACCGTAAACTTAAACAACAAAATAATTAAATTGAACAAAATCTGTCATCGTTGATTAGCGTAAAAAAATAATCAAAATAATTATGGTAAATTGTATGTAATCTCTGCTAACGCTAAGCAATAATTTTATCTCACTCATATAATTAATTTTTTCTTGTTCTTATATTTTCTTACATTGCCTTTCCTTTTTTTTTTTAGTTAGCAATCAGCTAAAACTTTCGTGAAATAACATTTTATTTTTTTGTAATAATAATAAAAATATTGTAATAAAAAAAAATCCAAAAGCTTTAATGAAACTTTAGTTAAGAACAAAATAAGAAGAAGAAGAATAATTCTTCTTTCGTTACAATTTTTTTTTTATGTATATTTATATAATATTTTTCGTATTTGATTTAGACTTTTGTTTGCGTTGAATAATAATGCTAATAATACGAATATATGCTTTTTATAATAAATATAAAGATATCAAGATATATAAGAAAGTTTCAGTTAATTTCTTTTTCGTTCCCTTGTTTCATTCTGTGTATATTATTTTTATGGTGTTGTAGACAGACGTAACAAATTATTAAAGTTGAAATTTATATTTATTCATATAAATAAATAATAAGTTATTAAACAATAAAATATTATTTATATGAGTTCTGTTGATTTTTATTTGTATTAATGATGAATATAATAAATCTGAAAATTTTATGATGAGTACAACGGAGTTGTTTATACTGAATAAGAAATTAATTCTTGATTTTTAAGAGTTTCAATATGAAGTTTACAATTATTTTGTGTGTGTGTTTGTACTTATCCATTACATGATAGTGAAAGAATTATTGATTTTTATAATTCCAATCATTTGTAAAAGTTAACCTATATTTTCTAAAGGTATGTCATTCCTGAATTATTTTTTTTTTCCTTTTGTTGTTGATTAAATATATGTCAAAAGTTCAATATTTCGAATTGATTTTTTTTTTCTAATAAGGATCAACCTTCGTCTTTTTTTTTCCTTTTCTCCCGTTTTCTTTTTATTCCGTTTTCGTCAATATTTTTTTCTTTTACAGCAAAAGAAATTTAACAAAGAATATAAGATTTTCTTAAAGCACGATGATCCTCTTACTTTCTTATAAGAAAATAAAAAAAAATTAGGCAATTGGCTTGTAGTCTGACCACTGATCCTCTCTGTCTTTCATAAAATTTATATTAAAAAAAAAAAATAATAAATATAATTTTATTATTAGAAAAGAATGAAGAAAATGAAGAGATTTTGGATCATCCAAATTGATTCTTCTTTTCTTTTCTTTTTTTTTATTTCATCCTTATGTATAGGATGATTTTTAGGAAAAGCTTGAAAATAAATAAAAGAAGTACAGTAGTTGTTATAAAAAAAAATTGTATCTTTTTAAAAGCTACCTACAGCCACCATCCTCCCCTTTTGGATTATTATTACATAAAATCTCAATTTTTTCACATAACATTTTGTTGGTTTATTCAAGAGAATTTTGTCGTCGTACCTTCAAGAAAAAAAAAATAAATGTAACGATCGTTTTTTATTTATATTTTGTCCCCTTTTTTGCACCGCTTCTTTTTTTAACAGAGAGGACATTTTTTTCTTTCTTTGTAGTTTGTGAACATTTTTTTTTATAGACAAAATTCTAAGGAATATGTGAAAAATTGTTCTATACAAAATTTCATTGGAACGCACATTTTTACCAAGATGCTTTACCCAATTTACAAAATATATTTTTATTGTATTGTATATTCTATCGTCTTATATCCTTTTCACATTCTTCTATCTCTTGTCCAAGATACAAAAAATAATAATAAATATATAGGAAAGTTTTAGTTAGTTTTGTTATTTATACCAGAATGTATTTCATCTGTCGTGTATGTGTGTGTGTGTGTGTGTGCGTTCTATTGTTGAATGTTTTGAAAGAATTACCTATCTCAGTTAATCAGAATTCTTTCTTATATTTTTTTTCTCCCTTTTTATTTGACCAAAAATTACTACACCCATTTATGGTCATAATGTTTTAATAATAAAAACCCATTAGGAGTTACGAGTTATTTTTTTTTTTTGTTTTTTTTGGGAAGTTTTAATTTGAGTTAACTCTTGCTGTTGGTAAATTTTTGTTTCGTTTTTTTTTTAACGACTTTTCTCTAAGCGTTTTATTATTCCTTTCCATACTTCAATTTTTTTTTTTATGTTCCAAAGAAGAAATAAACCAAAAAAGTGGAGAAACTGATACAAACTAAGATAAATAATCTGTGTAGGCATTAACCTTTTAAATTAAATTTTATGTTTCTCAATTCAACGATAACGGAAAACATTTTTATTGTTGTTTACGTTTTATTTTTATTTTTGTTTTTGTTTTTTTTTTTTGGAAATTCAAGGATGATAAAAGAACACATCATTCATTATTTATACTTCTTTCATTTTACTTTTCTTAAAAGAAGACATCAAATTTAATAACAATAAAAAAAAAGTAAAAGGAAAACATTGAAATATTCAGAGGACGAAACTTAGAATCACTTTTCTTCTTCTTATTTTACTTTACTTTATTTTACTTTACTCTTTTGTTCCTCTTCTTCTTTTTCTTCATCTCACAGTCACATCAAAATTAAAAATAAAATTTTATTGCTTCGTGTTTTGTTTTTGTTGTTGTTCTGTCTGTAACAGGAAAATCCTCCTTATTCTTACATTATGCATTATTATTCCTATCTTAGAATTGTAACTCTGATTGTTTGAAGCAAAAAAAAAACGAGAGAAAAAAAAAACATCAACAATAAAAAATATAAGAAGAGAAAATTGTTTTATTTTTTAGTCGTTTGAAAAAAAAAAAGAAAAAAAAATTAATTTTCCATTTTCATGTTTACGATTTTTTTTTTGTTCTTTTTTATAAATTAAGGAAAAAATAAAAGAAAAGTAAAAGAAATTCAGAGATAAATTTTTTTTTCTTTCATCAAAATTGTTTCATTTTCATTGGATTTCAATATTCTGTTTGTTATTGCGTTAGTACACGCTCTACAAATATTCCACGATTTTTGGAACAATTTATAATTGAACGACGGACAAAATCGATATTTTATGTAACGATTAATAGAATAATCGATTATTCTGTTATTGACAATGGAATCAAGTAGATAATCTGTACGTTGAATCGAAGATAAAATCATTTTTTATTACAAACGAGAAAAAGTTAAATGTCAAATCTTATATCGATGTTCACGAAATCACATCTGAGCAAAAAAATCAGTTCAAACTATGAAAATGTTTTTCTATTTATTTAGTTTGGTTCGAAGAAAAATTTTTTTTATACTTTTATATTTTGCCGCTCACACCATTGAAGTCATTCAATTGAATTTTGTAGAAAAAATTATCCTTCACAATTTTTTAATGAAAATTCTGTTGAATATTTAGACAGTGTGATAGCGCTATGAATATAATTTTTTACATTCTGTTTTTTTCAAGAATTTTTAATGACTTTTCATACAATCAAAAAAAAAACATAATTCAATTTTAATTGAATTTTTATAAAATGTAAAATTTATTTTATTGTTTACACAAAAATCCTCATCATACACAATTTAGTTAATGAATTAAACGTACAATGAACGGGTATTTTATTACACAAACATATACAAGAAATAGAAACATCAAAAAGGTTGTTCCTTCCGGTATTTTTACAAAAATGTGAATTTATAACAAAAAGGATTAAAAAACTCTTAGTAAATGGCCAAAAATATTTATAACAATTATAATTTTATAAAATATCAAATTTCTAATCTATAAACATTATACCTTCCAATACATAGTCACACACACACTATTATATTACACATACTCGTATACACATATGTATATACACTTGTTGCGTTTCCTTTTTTTACAACTTTAACTTTAGGGATTTTAAATCATATAATCAACCGCACCAACACATACACCCACTATTTTTTTTCTTTCTTTCTTTTTTTTTTTTTACAATATTATAGAAAGCTAATGGAACTCGTCAAAATGACACAGATTTTTTTTTATGGTGTTAATATAAATTTTATTTGTTTTCACTTTCCTAGATTTTTTTCTTCTTCTTTCTTTTTTTTTCTTGTTGTTGTTGGGTTTTTTTTTCTGGTAAACTTGAATACAATGTATGTGTGTGTGTGTGTGCGTGTGTGAATTGGTGGGTGGTATCAGATGATAAGGGTGAGGTAGTATGGTGTAGTATAATACTAGAATGTGTGAAAATTGAATTGAAAAAGTTTTTTGGATAAATTTTCGTTTCTGATCATAATTTATAATATTTTTATTGTTTTTCTTTTTTCCTCTTCCTCTTTTTCTTCTTCTTCTTCTTCTTTTTCATTCTCTGTTATCGTTTGATAAAAATAATAATAAATTAGGGTGGTCGCGTATGAGGAAAAAGGGGTATGTTTGAGTAGGAGAGAAAAAATAACATATTTTTTGATTAAAACAAAAAAGTTTCACATTTTCAAATTTTGCTTCGAAGTGAAAAAAAAAAATCACAAATCTCTGTCTATTCACAGATATAAGATAATCAGAAGTAGAAGTAAAAGTAAAACTCATTAGAATTTTGATTAGTCAGCATTACATAAATTACATTTTTCGATGTTTGTTTTAAATCATTTGATACGTTTAAATATTTTTTCCATGAGATAAACAGATTGTTTTTTATGTGATAATAAAAGTTAAAGTTAGGAAAAGTTCATATTTACGTTTTCAAATTTATTAAGAGTGAAAAAAAAAATGTAAAAAGGGAAAAAATAATAATCCTCTGAATTGGAAAATTTTTTTTTCTGTAAGTACTTTTTTTTTTTTTTATTAAGCGAAAAAAAGAAAACAGAAGAAAAATAAGCAGCTTATTGAAATTTTATAACACAAACGGACATTCATCAAACGCTTGAGTGTTTTTTGTGTTAATAAAAACAATTTTTTTTTTTTATAGACAAAAAAAATTTAATGGACAAAAAAAAAATATTTCACTTAAATTGGTTTCTTTATTTAGAAGACAGAAGTTAAATATAATACCTAAAATTATTTAATTCATTTCATAAATATATAAATTGAGAAAGTTAATCGTAATTGTTTAGTAAGAACTATTTTATCTATTCTCATTTTACCCATAAATTTATTTCTATTTCTGATCCAAATAAAATATAAAATAAAGGACGATCAGAGCTGGGACAGATAACAGTATCTACTTTTAAAATGTTAGTACAAGATACGGAGATAATTTTATAAAAGTTTTGTTCTTGCAAAAAAAAAAAAAAAAGAATACAAAATATCCTTATCATTTTTTTTTTTTGAGTGCAAACATTTTACGTTTGTCGAGTAACTTTTTGTGTTAGTTTTCGTAACTTTTGAATGATTAGAAAAATACAATGTTTATAATTATAATAATAGAATTATCGTTACTTACTTGGAATAATAATTGTATCTTTAGAAATTACAAAAGAAATAAAATATAAATTCCTTCCATTCTTTCCAAGAATATCTTAGGATTTTGATACAAAAATACTAAATAATTGTCAAATACTTGTACATGGGTTACCAGCTCTGCTAATCACTAAATTTAATAATTATTATTCGTCTAAAAACGATAATTTTCTAAGAATAAAAAAAAGGAATTCAAATTAATGTTTTATCATCCCCCAAAGGTAACAAATTTTTCTCTAAGTTAACTTTTGATTATAAATTATTCGTTTGCGTTTTATTTAGCAATTTTTTATGTTTTTGTCAAATATTTATTTGTGTGTGTGCATGGGTGTGTGTATGCGTGTGTGTGTAAGAATTTCCTTTTGTGAAATAGGTAAATTATAATGGCATCTAAACATTTAATGACTAATTATTTCTAATAAATAGTTTTCTATTAAAATTTCATTCCATTTATTAATTTCCAATTTGTTGTTGTTTCGTTTTTATTGTTTGTTTTTTTTTTTTCCTTTTTGCTTTGAAAAATAATCTAATAATATTTTTTAAAGGGAAAAATATGTTTTTCTTTCTATTTTCTTTTTTTTTCTTTCTGTTTTTTTTTTTTTTTTGATGAAAGAGAAAAATGTTCAATCTTCTTAGAATTTATTCGTTTTGAAATGTAGACACCGGACAGAATAATTGGTAGACTGATTGATGTTCATTATTCTCACTAATATCCTTTTTTATTTTCGTCCTTTTTTTCTTCTATCTTATTTTTGTTGTCAAATGATATTGTCGTCATTGTTAAATTTGATTTAAATGTTTTAGAAAATTTAATATTGAATGAATTTGTGTTTTTCGTGTTTTTCTTAATTAAAAATTAAATGAGTGAAAAATTTTCCGTTTTAAATTCCTTAAGAAATTCTTTTTCCCTTTTGCACAATTCTGATTAAACAAAAAAAAAATCTCCTTAAATAAATTTTGTTAAGTTATTTTTCTGAATTCAAATAAATTCATAAGTTCAATTGAAGTTTAAAATTGTTTGTTGTTTTAATTAAAGAAAATATAAAATTTTGTTTAAATTTTTAGTTTAAATTTTATTCAACATTTATTTACATTTATCAGAAATGCATTATTTATTCTTTTGAATTGCATCATTATAAACAAACTGTGGTTGTTGTTGTTTATTTTTCTATATAGAATAAAATTAAAGTTTGAATCTCATTAGTGTTGTATTTCAACATCATTATTTTCGAAACTTTTTTGTAAATTATTTTTAATTATTGAAAAGACTTAAAAAAAAAAACGTTTTCTCTTTTGTTGTTATTGTTGTGTGTGTGTGTTGTTTTTCTTTTTCTTTTTTTTTTTGATTTGTTTATATTTTTTTTTTGTTTTGCTTCCCAATTATTATTATTTCGCAGAAACAGAAATTTTTATTTAAAAAAAAAAAAAAATAATTTATTCTAATATTTTATTTTCTCTAAATAAATTTTATACTTTGTAAATCTAAAGGATCCTCTCATTCATTATATTTAACGACTACACAGATGTTTAGGTAACACATTAAATGCTACGTTTTTGTATTTTTTTTTCTTTATTATTAAAGGAAATGAATAAAAAAACGGAAATAGCTTAATTTAACAGTCATCTTAATTCTTAACATAAATTATGTTAATTGTAGCCTGAAAAATATATAAATTAAATTAAATGTTATTTTTTTTGTAATTGTGAAATTTGTTTAATTATTAAATATATTTTCTATTTTTTGTTTTTTGTTTTGTATAATCGGTTTTTTAATGTCAAGGCATTTATGTAAATTCTAATTAGAAATAATTTCTTTCTATCTCTCGTCTCTCTCTCTCTCTCTATATTTTTTCTCTTCTCTCAGTTAATTCAAGTAAATGAAGAATAGGGAAAAACGAAAACATTAAAAAAGTGTAAAAGTTTATAATAATATAATTTCTACATTAATTAAACTTTTGTCTTTTAATCTTCTTTACAAAAATTTCGCAATCCTCAAATTTGAAAATGTTCTTGCCTATTTTTTCCTATTTAATTTTTTTTTTTTTCACATTTTCTTACATTACAAAAAAAAATTCAATGAAATTTTCTTTCATTTTATAAACATAAGATTAAATAATAAGAAAATGAAACCCTTTGAAAAAGGTCAATTATTGCATCTAATTTGTTTTTAATTAAATTTTTTGGAAAATAGCAAAAATTTTACTCATTCCATTTTACTTTAAATAAAAACCTCATCAAATTCTCATCTTTACAAATACACAAGTTAATTCTCTAAAATACAAAAGGCTCAAGAGCCTCTTACATACGCACACAAACACACACACACATACATACATACATACGCCCACACAATCACAATTTGTGGTTTGGCTAAAAAGGTGTATTAAGAAGATTGTTACAATGTTTCATTTATAATTAAATAGAGAACAAAAAAAAAATAGAAAGAGTACAGAATGTAATGAAAATGAGGAAAAACCTCTCTTTACCAGAATATCGAATAATTTTTTTTCTTTGCCTTTAATCAAAATCCTTTTTTAACAAGATATTTTTAGTAAAAAAAAAAATTCATTAATTATAATCCTGTTTATAAGGTCCTTAACTCCTTTCTTTAATAATAAAATATAATACCGTATTTTATACTCTGCTTCTGTTTGAATGTATGTTCTTTCACTTTTTTTATATAAAAGATTTCAATGGGGGAATGAAATTATGATTATCAACTTTTTTTTTTTTTTAATTAATTAATAAATTCTTCAATTTAATATTTTTGTTTTTAAAGGAATAAGAATTTTTCTTCTTCTGTTATTGTTGTTGTTGTATTAATCCTTTTAATGAAATTTATAATTTGCAAGAAAAGTGTAAAAGAAATTGTTTGGAACTTATGAAATAAGAACAATGTCAATTAATATAAACAAATTCAATTTAAAATTAATTTTTAAAACTTTTTGACGGCTGGCTTATTTGTTAATATTTTGTCTATTTTTTTCCTTTATAGGCAATCCACGTAATAAATGTGCCCTTAAACCAGGACATTCTTTAATGGATTGGATACGTTTAGGTACATCAGGTGTTGATTTAGCTGGTACCCGTGGTGTTATTAATGTTATTAGCCATATTGAACTTGCTAAACATAATAAACAAACAGATGCATGGATTGCAATACGTGGTAAAGTTTATAATGTTACACATTATATGGATTTTCATCCAGGAGGTATTGATGAATTAATGAAAGGTATTGGTAAAGATGCAACGAAATTATTTGAAGAAGTTCATGCATGGGTTAATTTTGAACAATTATTAGCAAAATGTTTTATTGGTCCATTAAAAAATACTGCAACATTAACATTAGAACAAGATAAACCAATAACATCATCAAAATTATCTCCTAATTTAAATGAACGTTTCAAAATGCCATCATTTAAATTATCTAATTCATCACCTGATATATCATCAAGAACACAAGAACGTCTAGAAATAATACCACGTTTTGATTGGATACAAAAAACATCAGATTTAACAATTGTTTTTTATACAAAATCTTTATGTAATCCTGGTCTTATAATTGAATATTTAAGTAATGATGAAATTGATCTTAGAATATTATTGGATAAAACAACACATTTATGTCAATTTAAATTTTGTCATGATGTTTGTTGGCCATGTACAGCTAAAATAACAATGGAAACAGGTTTGTACCTATATCTCTCTGTCTTTATTTTAATTTATTCTAACTCAATCATAATCTGTAATAAGAATATTTTATTTATGATACCTTTTTATTTTTTTAAGTAATTATTTGATTTTGTAAATATAATTGGATCAATTTCGATTAATTTTCTTTCTGAATAGATTTACTAATTAAATATCAAAATAGCAATAAGTCATTTCATGTTTAATGCTGGTCCAATCATTTTCTTTATAGCTTTATTTGATCGATGTTTAATTAAAGCCTATTCACAATGAGTAAAATAAATTGTGGAAATAGAGTTTATCAGTTTTGTTCTTATTTTATGATTATAACTTTCAGTTATAAATATCAAAATTATATACATTAACCTAACTTTTAATCCTAAAAAATTCATATAAAAATTTCAGGAAAAATTGAATTAATTTTTACAAAATCTGATCCAGCATTGTGGACAAATTTTGGTACATTAGAACGTAGAAAAATTACTGAAATAGAGGATATTGGTAGAGAATATGATGTTGCTAATCGTACACAAATAACACCAGATTCTTATGCGCTTGTATTAAAACCAAAAAAACGTGTCTTACAAGTTTATCCATTAGGATATCATGTTAATTTAACAGCAAAAATTCATGGAACAGAAGTAACAAGAAGTTATACACCAGTACCACCATCTTATATATTATCTGGGTGTCCAGCATCATGTTTAGGATTATTAGTTAAATCATATAACTCAGGAATTCTATCAAAATATTTAACACGAATTAATCCATTAGCTAATTCTATAACAGTTTTTCAATCTAATGGTAATTTTTCATTACATAAATTAAAAAATCATAGCCGTATTGGATTACTCGCAGCTGGTAGTGGGATTACACCAATGCTTCAAATATTAGAATATCTAATTGATAGAACAAGCAATAAATTGTAAGTAACAATACATTATTTTTATTTTTGATAATAAAAGAGGGATTATTATGAAATTAACGTTAATAAATTTGTTTATCATTATCAAAGTGTTGTTACCTAGGAAACAAATGATACAATTTCAAAATATCGTTGTTGCCAGTTTTAAATATTGATTTCGGTGTTTTATCGGTTATGAACCGATACATTTGTCTATAGTTAAAAATTCTATTAAAAATATTTTATTTATCAAAATAATTGAAATGTCTGGAAAATTCTGTTAAAACGTTAAATTTGTTGGATGATGCATGTTGGCACAATGTTACTTCTAACAATTAAAATATCAATTTCATGCCAATTTAAATCGTTCGTTTAAAATTTATCATTTTGTTCTAAAAAAACAAAATTTGTCTCTGTTTAAAATTGATGCTATGATATCATTATTATGTTTCTTATGGTGACCTAAATATTTTTGCATTTTACTGTAGTTAAATTTTATACAAAAATAAAATTCAATCAAAATTTGTTAATTGAATTAGGAACGTCATTTCGGATGGGAAAAAAATAAGTAAATGCTTCAGTCAGAAGAATGAGAAAAAAAAAACCAGAAATATAAATTTTTTGAATACAAAATTTAAATTAAAACATAAATAGAAATAATTTCATAATAATTCTTCTTCATAAAAAAGAATAAGAAGAAGAAAAATTCTTTATTTTTAAATTTTCATTTAATATTTTCTTATTTTGTTTCTATTTTTCTCTTATTTATGAAATTCCAGAGAAGCAATCAATTTTTTATTATTCAATAAAACAGAATCTGATATTTGGTGTCGTCAAAAATTAGACAATTTATCACGTAAAAATGATAGATTAAAAATTATTCACATTTTATCAGAACCATCTGATACGTGGAATGGTGAACGTGGAAGAATTTCCAGTGAACTAGCAATATCATTGTCAGATCAAACACACTTAAATTATGTGACTTATTGCTGTATATGTGGACCAACAACATTCAATGATTTAACAATAAAATTATTAAAAGATGCTGGTTTTGAATCAAATGAAATACATTGTTTTAATGGATAATGATACTTAATTAAGTAATTTAATTCTAATTAAAAACGTATATTTTATTTTATTAATTATAAACTCACTCACCTTCTTTTTACTCATGTAAATTATATCCGATAACTCTATATGTAAGTTAAAATTGAATCGCACAAATGTTAATAAAACGCTAATTGATAAAGCAGTTTTTATATTATTTTTTTACTTTGTGATTTTTAATGCTTTAAAAGTTTTAAAAAAACTTCTTCTTTTTTTGGTTTTAATTTGAAATTGATTTAATGTGAAAATGTCGTTTTTTTCTTTTGTATTTTATATTAAAGTAAAGTCAGCAATATTCTTATATATATTAATAGGTGATCGGAACTAGGTTGATTTGAGTTATATTAAAAGTTACTACTTATATATTAGACTCGCGAATATTGTATATTTTTTTAATACTAAAAATGTGGAAAACTAAAAAATTAAAAAAAAAAAAAACAAAACAAACAATTTATCTATTTAGAGAAGAACAAAAAAAAATAAGAAAAATACAAATCCAATTTTTAGATTTATCCGAGCCAAAAACGTAGTTTTTTAAAAAATGAAAAAATAAAAACGTTTTTTCTTTTTGTAGGATTTTTCTTGTGAGATTAATGTCTATGACTGTACATTGTTGTTGTTGTTTTACAGAAATGTAAAGAGAGAGAAAAAAAAACTTGAAAAATTTCCCGTAGAATTTCGCTCAAGTTTAAATTAAAAATCATAATGTGAAAAAACTGTAAATTATGAAAAAAATCTTCGTTTTTATTTTTTTTGTTTTTTGTTTTTTTATTTTTTTATTAAATAAGTTTTCTTTTAGCATCTCCGTTCATGCTGTTTGATTAATTTTAAAGTTTTTCAACTTTTTATTTATTTTCTAAGATAATCTATTGCAATGTCTGCAATTCAAATTATATTGTCACTGATTTATATCTAAGAAGGACTTTTAATCAAATTTTTTGAATTATAATTTTAATTAAATATTCTGTTTGAGTTATTTTTAATATTTGTTTGAATTTTTGCAAATATAATTAAAGATTTGTTTATGTTTTTAATCAAACTATTATTCAATATTGGAAAATTGTGTTCTCATAATTCAAGACATTAATTCTCACAAAATTAGAAGAAAATAAATCTTTAATAAAATTAAAAACAAAACTATTTCCAAATCAATATTATCGATTTAAATTTAAATCTATTTTAGAAAACTGGACCTGCTATTTTTATCCTTCCTCCAATTCATTTCTCCTTCACAAAAAAAAAAAAATTCCACCTCATTTTTTCAATCAACTTTTGATTCCCTTTGATAATTTTCACTAGTTTCAAAAGAAGAAAATAATAAACATAAATAAAAAGCTTCAGGATATATTTTTTTTATTTATAAAAAAAAAAAAAACTTTAAATGTAAAAAAAATATAAATAAAATATTTTATAAAATATTGAAAATATAAACAAATATTATATAAATGAAATTATAATAAAATTATTTATTTTAAAATTAAAAAATTTGTTTTTTCTAAAAAATACTTTTAACATTTTCAGTAGTTTTGAGAGAATGGAAAAAAAGCAACGGGAACAATAATGTTAAATTTTTTTATCATGAGATGGCGTTCTTTATATTTTAAAAATGTTTTTGTAGCGTTTGCGTTTAGATGTTTCTTTTTTTTTTTTTTATAGTGCTGAAAGTTGAACGTGCGTTTTCGGTAAAGCTAAATTATTTTATTGCTGTACTGAAGTAAAATAAGAAAAACACTTGATTTTTCTTAAATTTTATTTTGAATTTAAATTGAAATGTTGTACTTGTAACCAATTCGATTGTTTTTAAATTAAAATGATATTCTTAATTAATTAGTTATGGTGATAAATATAATAGTAAATTGTTGTGAACATAGAAAAATTCAAGTTAACTCATAGTTTAATAAAAGGTGAGTTTTTTTCTTAAAGCATCCATTTTGTAATAAAAAATTGAAGATGAAGTAAAAAAAGTGACCGTATAATTTATATGTTAACTCTATAGTTTGTTTATTTTTTTTTTATTATTAATTATCATAATATTTAATTTGTATACAAATATTAGGTAATTAAATTGTTTTTTAAATTATTATCTTGATAAAAAAAATTGTTGACCGCTTGTGTTTGTAATCAATCAAGTCACGTACACACCATACTGGTTTTCATAAAGGATTTTTTTAATAATTATTTTAATGGTAAGGATTAAATCTTTAAAGAAATTTTATAAACTTTTTACCAACACTCTGCCTTCTACATGAATATTATTGACGAAAATTCTTGCATGGCGTTCATTTACCCATTCCTTGCAAGTAAGATTATGATGAAATTTAAGAAAGAATTTCTTTTCGGAAAATACTATGTTATTATAAACGAAATCTATTCATCATTTGAGTTTACCTGTAATTCAATTGCATAAATTATTAATCCGTTTATTATTGTTTTGTTTTTAAAACGTGTTTGTTTACCTTTTCCCCTCCCTCTCATCTGTCAAAATTATTTATAATTTTGGGTACTATCACGTGTTTGCAGTCTTTTTTTGTTTTGTATGTTTTTACACACCGAATTAAAACCTTTTCTAATCAATAATTTTGTTCCTTTTAAATTTCAGGAATAAAGGAACCGTAAAAAAATGAATTCTGAAGATGGTAGAATCCCTAGAATTGAGGTCTTTCGACCAACATGGGAAGAATTCAAAGATTTTTCTAAATATATAAAATATATGGAATCTAGAGGGGCACACAAAGCTGGGTTAGCTAAAGTAAGTTTTTTTATTCAAAACGTAATATTCCATAAAATAGTCATGTAATTAATTTATTTTTAGGTTGTTCCACCGACAGAATGGGTTCCTAGAAAAGTTGGCTACGAATTGGATACAATGGCTGATTTAACTATACCTGCACCAATATGTCAAGTTGTATCCGGCAAACAAGGACTATACCAACAAATAAATATACAAAAACGGGCAATGACTATTCAACAATTTGCAGATCTTGCAAATTCGGAACGATTCACAACACCAGCACATTTTGATTATGAAGATTTAGAGAGGAAATATTGGAAAAATATTACATGTAATTTATAAATTATTTAAAATTTTGTGTGAACCTTAATGATGATAATTAAATTTTTGTTTTTAGATGTTGCCCCTATTTATGGTGCAGATGTAAATGGTACGTTAACAGATCCAGATGTAAAAATATGGAACATCAATTCACTTGGTACAATACTGGATTATGTTAATTCTGACTATGGCATAAAAATTGACGGTGTTAATACGGCATATTTATATTTTGGTATGTGGAAAACAACATTTGCTTGGCACACAGAGGATATGGATTTATACTCAATAAACTATTTACATTTTGGTGCACCTAAAACCTGGTATGCTGTACCACCAGAGTATGGTAGAAAAGTCGAAAAAATGGCAAATGAAAACTTTCCAGCAAGTTACAAAAATTGCAACGCCTATTTAAGACATAAAATGACTCTGATTAGTCCACAAATATTGAAACAATATGATATTCCGTATAATAAGGTAAGAAATAGTTTTAAATAGCGTTTTAGAGAAATTATAAATGTACATGTAGGATTATTTTACGGATGTTGTGGTGAATGCAGAAACAATTTATTTATTTTTTTCATAATCTTAAATTCTTGGTTGAATGGTAACCGAACTTTATGTCAAAAATTTCATATTCAATATTCTGTAATAAAAAAATATTTATTCTGTTTTAACTATTATGAGTTCTTGACTAATATATAAATGATACAAGAAATATTTATAAATTTGACTATTTAAAATTTTAAAATTCTATCAACATTCCTTATCAGTTTTTAAATGTTTAAAGAATATATTTTTGTTTTGTATATGTTTGTATGTATGTGTTTGTAATATCTGTAGTTTTTATAAATTATAACAAGATTTTAATCTTATTTGTTTAATTTAGATAACACAAGAACAAGGGGAAATAATGATAACATTTCCATACGGTTATCATGCTGGGTTTAATCACGGTTTTAATTGCGCTGAATCGACAAATTTTGCTACAGAACGTTGGGTTGAGTATGGGAAAAGGGCAACTCAATGTTTTTGTAGCAACGACATGGTGAAAATATCTATGGACACGTTTGTAAAACGTTTCCAACCATCAAGATATGAAGATTGGCTTAGAGGTACAGATATTGGATCACATCCAGAAGATCCATCTAATATTGTTGCCCCGGCAATTCAACCGACTGATTCTGATATTCTTTTAAATAAAAAGTTTGTATTGCAAGGAAATAAAATAAATGTTGCAGCGTTATTTAATTTCTCTTTTCTTTCAGTAATGAAAAGTTGCCAGAACCATTTGTTCAGTCAATGAAAAAACAATGTTGTCAATTAAGTAAAACAAAATCATTTAAAGAGAGAAATCCGGATTTAGACATGGATGAAATCCAAAATAATCCATCAATTGATGCCGAACTAAAAGAAGTTCTAAGTGGTGCTGCAACACTTGCAGCCGATGAAGAAGAAGAAATTGATGGAAATGTTGGTGAAGAAACAGAAATTGTGATTGTTAAACCAGAGACTGAATTGGTATTAGAGAATAATTATGATCCATTTGATGAATCCGGTAAAATTTCAGATAAACATTTTGTTAAAAAGGTGAATTTTTTTTTATTTAATTTCAATTTTCTTTAAGATGAAGATACAATAAAACAAAAAGGACGAAAACGAAAAGAATCTGATTACGATGATGATTGGTTCTCTTCGCAAAAAAATAAAAAACCACCAGTTCGAAAAAAAAAGAATGATAGAAAAGAGAAAAAGAAGAAAAAAGAAAAGGAAAAAGATTCTGAAAAAAAAATAAATGAAACATCAACAGTTTCAGGTATATTAATTCCTAATATTTTTATAATTTTTAAGTAGTTTATTAGTGTGTTTAAATTTTTTCAATGAAATCCTTTTTTTTTAGAAACAAGAAAACCTAAAGAGAAACAGAAAAAGATACATTCACCATCAATGAAAAAAATTAAAACACAAATAATGCGTCAAAAACAGGCACCATCAAAAATTCTTGAACATAATAAAAAGTTGGAGGGACGCATACCAAATATAAATAAACAACAATTAATAAGTAAAATTAGTAATCATGATAATAAAGATAGTGATTTCCCTGTAACAACATCATCGTCATTCAATTCCACATTCACTTCAATATCAGGAGTAACATCAATATTAAAATATAATCATAACAAATGTCAATATAAACAAAATTCAAATAGTGAGAGACCAGACTATAAAACACAAACAAAAACTTATGTTAATAAAAAATCATTAGCATCAGGAACAACAACAACAAATGGTTTAAATATTCCTAATAAAGGACAAAATTCTAGTCATAATCATTCACATAATAATAATAAAAAGTCAACAACCAGTCAAAGTACAGTATCAGGAGGATGTGATAAAGGAAATGGAGGACTTACCATGGGTAAAATAAATAACAGTTTTTTGGATAATTGTGCCAGTTTGAATTCATTGGCAACAGAAACATCTAGCAATAATAGAACAAGTAATTAATTTTGTTTTATTTTTCTTTTTTATTTTTTGAATTTTTCTTGGATTTGTTTTTATTTTCTTTTACTTTAGCTTTTTAAGTTATTTTATTTTTTTTTCATGTTGTTTAATTTTTCCTTTTGAGTTTCACAATGAATCTTTTTTTATATTTAGTTTTTATTTTTAATTGCATTTATTTTGTGTTTATTTGGTTTCTATTTCAATATAAAAATTGCCAGTTTAACTCATACTCGCACATTAAATATAATTAAACAAATAGCCACATGAAAAATATTCGCAGAGAAAAGAGAGAAAGAGAGAGAGCACCGAATAAATTGTTCTTTTAAGTTAAATTAAACTTTATTTGGTTGACAAAAAAAAAATGGAAATTTCCTTTTGATTTTAATAAATTCGGTTTTAATTAAAAAACCTTTCTGAACAGTCTGAACTTTATTAATATTCTTAATGCTTTTTCTTTGTCATACAAAAAAGTTACTACAAAATAATATATTAAACTACTTTAAATAAAATTTACAATTTCAAACATTTTTATTTTATATTTTATTTTATTTGTTGTGTTTTTTTTTGTTTTGTTGTTTTTTTAGAAGAAACTTTACCTGCAAAACCAAAACCACCTCTTATACCATACACACTTCCAGCCGTAAAGAAACCATATTTACCACCAACAAAACATACAGATTATCTTGGTGCATTTAGTAAATTTCTTGAAGAAGGATCTCATCCTGGTGAGTTTACTAATAAGACGAATTGTGTAAAAGTACAAAAAAAACGGATAACAGTACTTCCATTACAATCATCATCAGCTTCAATGACAACAGTAACAACAACTACACCAACAACATCAACACCAGCGTTACAATGGAATAATGGAAATGTTAATATTGGAAGAATGATAACTTCGGCAAATGATAATTCACAAAATGTAACAAAAATTAATGTTACAATACAAAATGATAAATTTATAAATGAAATCCAATGTGGTAGTAATAATACTAACATTTATATTGGACAACAACAATTAACACAACCACAACAAACACCTTTATATATACAAAATGGAAATGGTTTTGATAATAATTTTCAGCAGCAACAGCAAAATTCAGGTCATTTTCAAACAAATTATTTACGTAATGATTGTTCTTCTCCAAGTACATCAGCTTCGACAACAGAAACAACAGCAACAACAATTGAAACAAATAAACACAGTACAATTTCCCCATGTCGAAATACAATTCTAAGTTATATTATAAATGGAAATAATTCTTCTTCTACCGTAACAAAGCCATTAAATTATTCTACAATAACAAATTCACCCTTAATAAAAACAACAACAATTGTTAATCAACAACAACAACAATCACAACAGCAACAATATCAAAATCTACATCAATTTCAGCAATCAAATTCAGCAGCGATTGTGGCACTGCAATTAATTGAAAAACAAAAACAGGAGCAACAACAAGAGCAACAATTGCAATTAAAACAATTAAAGCTACAGCAACAACATTTAATAAAACCTCAGTATCAACACCAGCAACAGCAAAATATTATAAAACATCAGCAGCAACAACAAATATTACAACAGCAGCAGCAGCAACAGCAACAACAACAGCAGACAACGACATTAGAAAATTCAGTATTGAGTTCACCGATAAAACAATTATTATTAAATTACACAAATACTTTTAATCAACAACAGAATGCAGCACAAATATATTTGCCAATTGGTAATAATCGTGTCGTTGGTGTTATTACAGATGAAAAATAGTTTTAAACGAAATAAAAAAAAAACAATAATTATTACACATTTTAACGATTTTAATTTGAAAAAAAAAAAACAGACAAACAAACAAACAAAAAAGTTATAATAATTTAATAAATTCCTCGTTGTTTGTTAAACACAAAGAAAATATTTCGATTAGGATCCAAATAGAAATATTATTTTTTATTTAATTCTGAGGGAAATAGTTGTAAATAATATATAAATCCATATAAATTTAATAAAAGTTCAAATATATAAAAAAAAAAAGATGTAGGAGCATAAAAGCCGGTAAGAAGAAGAAATATTTAGTCGTTAGTGTGTGTTTTGTTTTTGTTTTTTTTTTTATAAATATTTTTTTAAATGATTTAAGACGAGAATTGATTGAATTGTTATTTTATTTTTAAAAGAATAAAGAACGAAAAAAAAAACAACAATTAAATAATTAGTTGAGAAATGTAGAAGAAAAAGAGTATTTTGATCTCCTATTCATAATTTTGTGTTTTTTTTTTTTTAACAATAAATCTCTTTAATTTTACGTTCAACAAAATATAAATATTATCAATAGAAACAAAATTTTCTTTTTGTTTTTAGCCATTTTTGTTAAAGAAAAATACAAAAACTAAAACTGTCTGTATATATTTAATATTTTTAATATTTAATATTTCTTTGATTTATCTAAAAAATAAAAAAAAAAAAACTTGAAAGTATTTTGAATTAAATTTAGGATAAAATAAAGTAAAGAATGAAAGAAGAGAAAAAAGAAAATTAATGTTTAGTTACATTAAACTAATATTTTTATCTGTGTCTCGTTTTTTAATTTACCTTTTTTTCTTTTTTATTTATAAGGTTTAATTATCTATTAAAAAAAAATGATTTACAATATTTGTAAAAATTGAATGATAAAAAAAAAGTATAAGAAATTTGATAAAATGAAATACAATTTTCATTATGTAGAATTGATTTTATCACAATAAAAGTAATTTATCTATTATATTTATTGTTTAATAATTAATCCTAATATCCTGTATTCCATTGTTTACCATTTACATAAAGTTTCTTTAAAAAGGAACAGAAAATAATTCAATTTGTGTGTCGTTGAAAGATTTTTGAAAATCGTAAGGATCCAAACGATTTTTGTATTGTAAGTAATTATTTTCCATATTTAGACATTTATGATCCAAATCAATAAAAAATTCAGAATCTGGAATTTTATTATTATTACATCCCACACACAATCACAGTTGACCACCCAATTCTAAGGCGTTACTACGCTTAATTTTCTTTAATAATAGCTGAAAAGAAGTTTTAAGTACAACAATAAATATTCAAAGAAGATAAACGAATAATAACAGAAAGATTTTTACTCAGAAGTCATACATCGAAATTAAAGCCATATTTATTAATATTAATCCTTAATTAGAGAAAGCACATAAAAGGATTAAATAATAAGTTTTCTTTCACTCACAAAATAAACATAATTAGGTTGGTATAAATAACAAGTGAATTTTTATTATCCTTTAATAATCCAATATTTTTCTGTATTAAATTAACAACATTAAATTAAATTAACAACGTAAACGACGTATGCACTTATTAAAAAGAAAACCAATAAATATAAAAATTGGATTAATTATTAAAAATTGTAAACAAATATGTAAAAATTTATTCGTTGTTTCGTATAAATTTTTTTCACAATAATTTTTATTGTTTGACAAAAAACTTGGATTTTCTAATGTTGAAATATAAATGCCACCAATAGAAAACCAAAGAATTGTAATTACAATAAAAGTTAATTGAACAGTCTTTATTATATTATTATTTTCTTTCGTGTTTCGCCAGTTAAATTTAATTCGACATATTTGTGTTGGCAAAGATAAAATTCCTGTGGAATAAATTAATTTTTAAGATTTTACTTCAACTTGAATTTAGATTACATTATTTTTATTCTCTACTTTATCAATTACCTGTAACACACACAAAAATCGGTATAAAAATACTAAATGGACATTCTGTAAGATTTATTCCACCAGCCAATATCAGAATAAATGGTAGAAATATTAATAACATATTCAGGATAACCCAACAAACTAAAAAGGGAGAAAAAAACCAAAAAAGTTAACGAAATTCTGTTTTTCTTTTTAATTAAAGAATATATAAATTATATGCTTACTTCGTCCCATACTAAATGCACCAAACAACATTAAATATTCTAATATTCTAATCTGTCTGTTATCTAGTACATTAGTCTGACTTCCAGTTATTAGAGTTGCTATGGAAACAGACAAATAAAAAAAAAAAATATTAACATTTTTATTTCATTAAATTTTTCTTTATGGAAAATACAAAAAGAAAACTTACGATTAGCTGTTGTTGGTCTATCAGAAACTGTTTGTAGAACCTGAATATTATTCATCATTCTTTGACTTTCAAAATTTGTATTAGTCATTTTAATTTATTTTCTCAGTTTTCGACAAGAATTTTATTAACAAATATTTATTAGAATTTGCGTCTCACAAATATTTTTTTCATGACATTTAGAAGAAATCGAAAGAAATCAACGTTCTACGCAAGTACAAACAATATTGTCTTTAACTTCATGGACACGTTTATAATGAAGAAACCAAAACCCAAAAAATGCAATATTCTTGAAATTTTCATTCAATTTTATTTGCAACTGAAATTATTTCAAATATTTTCTTCAAATTCCTTAAGCGAATTTATTGAATTTATTTAAATCCGTTTTTAGTCCTAATTCCTTACGTTTAACAAAAACAAAATTAAAAAAGTAAAATAAACAAAAAAAAATTAATTAATTAGACTTCTTAGCATTACCCAGAGTACACCAACGAGGAGGTGAGTCTAAATCGTACTCCAAAAATATTTTATTTAAATATTTTTAATTAATAATAATTAAAAAAGTTAAGATTTTATTATAAATAAATAAAATCTTAACCTTTAATTATTATTAATATTTTTTTAAACTTAACATTTTATTCATTTCTTTTAATAATTTTTTATTTTTAAATTCTTTATTTTTTATTTTATTTTTAAAAAGTTATTTTTATTATTATTATTAATTGTAAACTTTTATTGTTTTTAAAATTTAAAATTTATTGTTTTATTTATTATAAATAAATAAATTTATTGTTTTATTGTTTAATAAATTTTTTTCAATAAAATAAAATAAAAAATATCAATTTGTGTTTTCTCTATTTTTTCAGGTAATACATTTTTAATATATATTAAAAAAAAAGCAAGAAAAAACTAAATAATTATTTTTAAATAAACAAAAATTAATTAACTAATTAAACAAATATTAATTAATTAATTTAATTAGACTTCTTAGCGTTACCCAGAGTACACCAACGAGGAGGTGAGTCTAAATCGTACTCCAAAAATATTTTATTTAAATATTTTTAATTAATAATAATTAAAAGTTAAGATTTCATTATAAATAAATAAAATCTTAACCTTTAATTATTATTAATGTTTTTTTAAACTTAACATTTTATTTTAAATGAATTTTTAAATGTCTTTTTAATTCAGCAGACATTTTATATTTTTTAGACATTTTAGAACTTTTATATGCCTTCTTAAATGTTCCAATGTTTTATATTTATTATTACATTGTTCACATTCAAATAATTTTTCTAAATGTCTTAATGAATGCATGGATAATAATTTTTTATTTTTAAATTCTTTATTGCATTTTTCGCATTTTACATTTTCTTCTTCATGAATATTTTTAATGTGTTCGATTAAATTACTTTGTGTTTTAAATATTTTCTTGCAAATTTTACAATCATTTTCTTTTTCTTTTTTTTCTTTGTTGTGAGTTTCAAGATGTCTTTGTAAAATAAATTTTCGTGAAAAGCTTTTTTCACAAATATTACAAAAAAATAATTTCTCTTTTTTTTCTATTATTTTATAAACTGCAAAAAGTTTTTCTTCATTTTCTGAAATATTTTCTCTTAAATTTTCTTCGTCAATTTGTTCTTCAATATTTTTCATATTTTCTTCAATAATTTCTTCTGAAATATTTTCTTCCATATTTTGTTCAATTTGTTCTTCAATATTTTCTATAATTTCTATATTTTCAGATATAATAATCTCCATATTTTCAATATCAAAAAATTCTTCAGAATTTTTTTCTTCTTCTACAATTATTTCTTCATTTGCTTTTAATTCTTTTTGTTTTTCTATACAATTTTCAGATAAATTTTTATTTTCTATATTTTTATTTTTGGTATACTTTCTTTTTCCAGGACAATTTTTTCCATGATAAATTTGATTTCTTTTATCGGGCATTTTTTTACAAAATTCACAAGCAATTTTTATTCCTTCTCTAAAATTTTTATAAATAAACTTTCTTTCGATAAATTTATCGTATTTTTTGGGAACACAATTTTGTTTATATTTTTCGTGCCATTTTAATGCACGTTTATAACTAAAATATCTATTACATTTTTTGCATTCAAATTTTTTATTTAGTGCTGAATCTTTTTTACATTTTTTATCTCGTAAATGTCTTAATAAAACATCAGAACTTGAAAATTGATATTTACAATTTTCACATATAAATTTTCTACTTCCACGTATAAAACAATTTTTGTTTTTAATATGTTTAATTAAGTTTGTCAAATTAAAAAGACTTCTTGAACACACATTACATTTTGTAATTTTATAATTTTCTAAATTAAATTGTGCTTCAACACAATTTTTTAATATTTTCATTTCTTTTTCTTTTTGTGAATTTTTTATTATTTCACGTAATTCTTTTAATAAATTAATATATTCTTTAATATTTATATATTTTATAATAGTTTTATAGAATTCAATTAGAATTTCTTCTATATTGTTATAATGATTAACTTCATTATTATCATTTAATAAATACATAGTATTACTAAATGTATAAGTTGTTATTACTTTGAAAAGAACATGTAAGTTCAATTCATATTTCTTTAAATTTTCTTTAGACATGACGATTTTATATTCGTCATTCTTCATTTTTCTATATGAAATTATTATTTTTTCTCTTATAATTTCATCAAGATAATCTTCATATTTTTCACAAAATTGTCTTGGATTCATATTCACAAAAATAGTATTTTTTTCTTTATCTATGAATATTTTCCCAACTGCGAGAAAATATTCTTCAATATTATTTTTTATTTTATAGATTTCACCTCGGAAATCTTTTATCCATAGTTTTAACTCACTATTTATTTTATTTTCTGATAAATTTATCAAGAAATCAATCATTTCCGTGCATTTCTGATGTGGCATTATTTCATTTGCCTTAAAACTTAAATATCGGACTTCAGAAAAATCTGTCCCTTTTTCATACCTTGACCCAGTATTTCCTTGGGCTTCGATAAAATTTAAGTTATTTTTAGTCACATATTGTTGACTTAAGCTCATTAAAGCTTGTTTTTGTGCTTCATATAAAAAACTTATAGGTAATTTTTTAGCAATTATAAATTTAAATATTTCGTATTTTACGAATTTTTCTACAATTTTCATTTGTAGTGTATTTCCTTTCGTTATATTTGGAACATGTTTGTTTATATCCTGTTCAACAAATTTAATAAAATTCATTAAGAAATCTATTAAAGATATTTCTTTTTCAATATAATATTTTGGAATTATATTTAATTCCTTTTCATTTTTTATTTCTTTATACCATTCTAAGGTATTTGTTTTCTCATGATTTATTTTTATTCATTACAATTTTCATGATTTTCAAATCATTTTGATTTGGGGCCAAAATTTTTGTAATTTTTTTATTTGCCCAAATGTATTTTATTTCTTTCTCAGTAAATCCACTGAGACTTTGAAATGTTTTTATTTCTTTTTCATTATGAATATCTTCTAATTCTTCTTCAGAATAGACGTATACATTTTCATTTTCCAATTTATATTTTGGCAATACAAATATTTCAACTATTGTTAATATTTCTGGAAAATATTCCAAGAAATAATTTAATATTAAAGCCTGAATATGTAGGCCATCTTCATCACAATCAGTGGTAATTCTTATTGTACCATAACTGATATTTTTTTTAATAATTGGTTCATTGAAATTTATTCCAAGAACATTATTTAATTTTTTAATCACTGTATTAGTGAATATTTTTTCTTTATTTCTTTCTTGTGTCACATTAAGGAATTTTCCTTGAAGGCCTAAATATCCTTCATATTTTTGCTTACAAATATAATTTTTAATTCTGTTTTTGGCTGATTTGCCTTCAAACAAATATAAAATGCATTGTTCTGACTTTTCTGTTCCAGAATAAAATGCTTTTATGTAATTTATTTTCTTATTACTTTTATTTTTTATTTTATCTTTTAATTTATTTTCATCAATTGAACTATCATCATCTGATTGTTGTTCAATTGTATTATCATTTTTATAATCAATGTCCTTGATTGATTCATTTAAATCTTCTTCAAGGTTCATTCCTTGAAGATTTTCTATTATTAAAACTGATTCAGTTTTTTCAATATGAATTTCATCAATTTCTATTGATTCATTTAAATATTCTGTTGAGTCATCTGACTCTTCAATTTGATCAATTATTTCTATTGATTCAATATTATTATTTTCTGTTGCTGTTGTTCTACAACAAACAACATCATATTTGTAATTAATATCTTTAATATTTTGTTGTATAATATTCACCAAGTTTTCTATGGAATTTAATTTTAATAAAATAGCAGTGCCATTTCCACACGCTTTTCCCAATTCATTTCTTGAATGGGAATCAAAATAATAATAATGTAACAAAACTCACCTTTTGATGCAATTATTGACTGCGCCAGTCTGATTGATTTTATAACACGGTCAGACTCCGTGTTGTTGTCCAGATATTAAAACTCCTTTTTCAACTAAACAAACTCTTTATTTACTATTTCAATACAAAATCACTTTTTACAAACTCTTATTATAATTCTTCTTCTTCTACACAACCTTCCGCGTTCACGACCAAAACTTGACTCTCCTCGTTCACTGCCAAAACTCGACTCTCCTCGTTCTCTCTTCTCAACCCCCACTCCAAACACCTCGCTTGTTCCTCTCACACTCTTAATCCGTTACATTATCCCCCCTTTTTTTTTAATTGCGTCTCCCGACGCTAATACCTCCGATAATCTTGCAAATATCTTGGTTGTCGTATCAACCTGGGTATTCTCAAGCCCGGTCGCCTTATTCCCCTAGCCTCCTCCGGAACTCCCACAAGCCGCTCCCGTTCCACTGGCTGCACTTCCTCTACTACCAGTCGCTCCTCTCTCACTACCGGGATTTCTCCATGTAATACAGGTATTTCTCTATTCATTACAGGCCGCTCCTCTACCACTACAGGCCACTCTTCGTTTACTACCGGTCTCTTTTGACCGGTGCCCGCTGCAGCGCTCCCATACTTAAACCAATCCACTTCCGAACACCTGGGTCTCCGGCCCCTAATGGATTTCTTTCTTCCTCTCATGTCTTCCGACCCCCTTTCTCTGAATCTTTTCAATCTATTAAAATGGATGACCTTGATTTCACCCCTGCTTCCCACAACTTCGTAAACCACCGTCCCTTTTCTACTCTTTACTGTATACGGTCCCGTCCACGGAGCCTGAAACTTATTGCTCCTTCCTGGTTTCATTACTTCATTCAGCAACCAAACCTTTTCCCCCACCCTGAATGGTTCTCCAAACCTCCGTCTATCATACCTAATTTTCTGGCCTTCCTTCCTGTACAAATTACGTTCCCGAGCATTACTCCAAATCTCTCTCATATAATTCTCCTTTTTTTTTACAAACTCACTAGCTCGCAAAACCTGTTCTGGAAGACTCTGAACTAAATCCAATGGGACTCTCATTTTACGTCCCATCATTAACTCATACGGCGAAAAACCTGTGGATTCCTGTTCACTGGCTCTATACGCCCACATTACCTCCGCTAAATTTTTATCCCAATCCGTTCCTCTTTTGTTCACATAACATGAAAGCATTTGTTTTATAGTCCGATTTACTCTCTCTACTAACCCATCCGATTGTGGGTGATAGGGTGTAGTTCTTGTTTTTTCTATCTCTAACATATTACACATTTCTTCCCATAACTTGGACTCAAATTGTCTTCCCTGGTCCGAATGTACTGATTTGGGCACACCATATCTAGTTATAAATTCTTTAATGAAAACTTCCGCCACCGTAGCAGCCTCCATGTTTTCCATAGGTATTGCCTCTGCCCATCGCGTAAAATAATCCACCATTACAACTAAATATCTATTTCCTTTCTCTGTAACAGGCAAAGGTCCCATGATATCTATTCCCACTTTTGCCAAAGGTATCCCTTCTATTATCGGTATCATTGGTGCTCGTGCCTTTCTTCCCTTTTTTACCGCCTGACATATCCTACAACTTTGTACATAATTTTTTACATCTTTACGCCAATTTTCCCAATAAAACCGGCTCCATATTTTCTTTGTCATTTTAGCAATTCCTAAATGACCCCCTGATTTACCGTCGTGACTCATTTTAAGTATCTTTGCCACCCATTTTTCTGGTACAACAGCTACTTTACCCTCTTTTCCGGCCACTCTTCTTATTTTGTACAACATTCCGTTGTAGATGGTCACAGGTCCCATGTCATCCAATTTTTCATTTCCTACTTTGGACTCAACCCCTTTTTCTATGCCGTCTATAATTTCCCTTATTATTTTATCATCCCGTTGAGCTGTTTCCAAGCTCTCTCCATCGACTTCCATTTGTAGTTCAATATAATTTACACTTTCGCATTGCACCCCTTCCTCCCTTATTTGTTCCATAACTTTTTGTTGATATTCAGCCAGCGTCAAATCCGGATCTTCAAACTCAGTTTGTGTTTCTTTGCTATTGTTACTATCAGCTATTATTACTATTCCGCCCCTTGCTTCATCATCTATCAATTTTTCCCCACACTGATTACATCTCGACAGTCCATCAGCATTACCATGCTTTACTCCCGGTCTATGTTCTAATGTGAAATCATATTCCGCCAACTTTTCGAGCCACCGAGCTACTTGCCCCTCTGGCTCCCGAAAATTTCTAATCCAAGTCAAACTATTATGATCGGTTCGTAGTAAAAACCGTTTTCCCAGCAAATAATGTCGAAATTGTTTACAACTGTCAACTATTGCCAACAACTCCTTTCTGGTTACACAATATTTCTTTTCTGCCTTTGACAATGCTCGACTATAGAATGAAATAATTTTCTCTTGTCCCTCTTGAATCTGGCTCAACACACCCCCTAAGCCAGTTCCACTAGCATCCGTATCCACTATAAATGGCAATACCGGTTTAGGATACGCCAACACCGGAGCTGAAGTTAACCGCTTTTTCAATTCATTAAACGCGTCTTCACATTCCGAATTCCACAGAAATTTTTCATTTTTTCTAGTAAGATTATGCAATGGTCCAGCGATTTCAGCAAACCCCTTAATAAATTTTCGGTAATATGAGGCCGTTCCCAGAAAAGCCTGTAACTCCACTAACTTTGTTGGTCTTCTCCACTCTTTAACCGCCTTTACCTTATCCGGATCTGTATCTATCCCTTCCGCAGAAATAACGTGTCCCAAAAATTTTGCTTCTCTCTTTAAAAATTTACATTTCTCAGGTCGAATTTTCAAATTTGCTCTTCTTAATCTATCCAAAACCACTCTTAATCTCTCGTTGTGTTCCTTTTCCGTTTTTCCAAAAACCACTACGTCGTCTAAATATACCATGCATCCTTCTCCCAATACACCACCCAGAGTCATTTCCATCAATCTTTGAAATGAGGCATTACATAATCCAAACGGTAACACATTAAATTGAAATAGTCCCTTTCCACTGGAAAACGCAGTTTTTTCTCTATCACCATCATCGATCTCCATTTGCCAGTATCCACTAGTTAAATCCAACATACTGAACACGGCTGCTTCTGATAAATGTTCTAGAATTTCATCAATTCTTGGCAACGGATACGCGTCTTTTTGAGTAACATCATTCAATTTACGATAATCAACGCAAAATCTCTGTTTCCCATCTTTTTTCGTGACCATGACTATTGGAGCACTCCACGCTGATTGTGATTTAGTTATCACTTGTGCTTTTAACATGTTATCAATAATTTTATTACTTTCATCTACTAAGTGCAAAGGAACTCTTCGAGGCGGAATTTTAATGGGTTTTGCATTTCCTGTTTCAATTTTATGCTTAAACACCTGGGTTCTCCCAATATCTTCGGCATCCTTACTTATAACATCTGCATTTTCTTCTAAAATATTCCGCAACTCCACTTTTGCTTCTTTACTGCCCTGACAATCCTTCCAATTAATTAACTCCATCACCGTCTGTTTTCTTATATTTCCCACCAGTCTCATAGTTTCTTTAATAGGATAAAATTCTCCCACTCGAGTTCCCGAATAAATTTCTACTTCCTTATTTGAAGGATTTGTAATTTTAACTCTCATGCTACCTTCCACCGTTTGATTGATTACCGGCCATATTCCCAAACCATACTTTTCGCAAAATGCATCGCTAGGCTTCAGCATACCCAATATGTTGTCCGCTCCCTGAATATTTATTTCTATATCTGTCTCACCCAGTTCCTTCACTATACAATTGTTAATGACAACTGCAAATGCTGGTACACTCTGCGTCACCTTTTGAGCGCAATTTTCTTCCTTGTTATCATCCCATTCCATTGGAATTATTATTTCTTTTATTTTTAAACATTTCTCCGTCACCAATATATCCACATAATTATCTCGTAGAAAATCATTACCCAAAATGCACATTGGATTCAATTGTTTTACAATTAAGAACTTAACCATTGTTCTAAAATGTGTCGATTTTATTTCTATTAAAGATTCCCCCATAACTTCCAGTTTAGTACCCTCTACCACTCCCATGAGTGTTGTTTTATTTGGAGTTAATATTCCATTTGTTTTTTTTAACCACACATCATAATCCAGAACACTCCCTGCAGCACCTGTATCTACCAACACCCTCATTTTTTCTTTATCATTTCCCATTTCCACCTCAATCGTTATTACTCCCTTATACTCCTTTACCCAACTGCTCAATAAATATTTTTTGGTCGACGATTTTTCGTCGACCGGACTTAGTTTTTTGGAGCTGATGGACCAACTGGTTTATCCCGATTCTCACAGAATCTAGAAATATGTCCTTCCTGTCCACAGCTATAACAACGGATTGGATTGTCTTCTCTTCTATTCCTATCTTTCCCTGTGAAATTTGGATTATCTCGATTTTTGCAGAATCTAGAACCATGTCCCTCCTGTCCACAATTATAACATCGTATTAGATTTCCTTCTCGTCTGTTCATATTTTCCCCTTTAGTCCCACTGTCTTCTTTACTCTCCCTAACCATTAACAAGTAATCTATTTTCTTGTTTAGCTCTTCGATTTGATCGGATGAACATAACAAATTTACACCGCCTACTGCTCCACTTCGGTTTCTTTCTTCCGCAAACACCTGACTATGATATACAGCAGCATTCAAAGCTTCCTGTAATGTCCCAGGTCTTCCCAACTTTACTGAAAATCTAACATTTTTTTCGGATAATGCTTCAGCAAAACTAGATACAGCCATTTCATTCTTTATATTTTCTGGTACACCAGCATATCCTTCCTCTATTAATTCCCGAATCTCGGAATATAGCTGCTGTAACTCCATACCTTTCGTCTGCTTGATTTCTTTCAATTTTTGTCTTGCCTTTAATCCCCTTTCTTCTTGAATGGCGAATCGGTTACACAATTGTACACATAGTTGATTAAAATTCCCTCGAACTGCTTCAGCCAACGACACCGCAAATGTTAGTGCTTTACCCGATAATTTCAGAAGCACTCGGCCAGCTAATTGTTCTGCCTGCCAGTCTTCAATGAGAGCTAGAGCATTAAACTGCATTAACCATTCCTCAAAATTTCCCGTCCCATCATATAGCGTCGCCATTTTATATTGTTTGTCTGATATCTCCTTCGTCTTTTCTTAAGTTTTTCTTCACTAAATATTACTAATTACTTCTATCTCACTCTTCAAACTATATATTTTTATTTCATCTGTCTTTTCCAGAACATTTGTCTTCTTTTTATTTCCACTTCCGCTAAATCACACTTGTTTCACAACCACGTTATTTACTTTTTATTTTTATTATCTTTGTTTTTCTGCATCATCCTTTGTCTTTTCTTAAGTTTTTCTTCACTAAATATTATTAATTACTTCTTTCTCACTCTTTAAACTATATATTTATTTTTCATCTGTCTTTTCCAGAACCTTTGTCTTCTTTTTATTTCAACTTCCGGTAAATCACACTTGTTTCACAACCACGTTATTTAATTTTTATTTTTATTATCTTTGTTTTTCTGCGTCATCCTTTTTCTTTTCTTAAGTTTTTCTTCACTAAATATTACTAATTACTTCTATCTCACTCTTTACACTATATATTTTTATTTCATCTGTCTTTTCCAGAACATTTGTCTTCTTTTTATTTCCACTTCCGCTACATCACACTTGTTTCACAACCACGTTATTTACTTTTTATTTTTATTATCTTTATTTTTCTGCATCATCCTTTGTCTTTTCTTAAGTTTTTCTTCACTAAATATTATTAATTACTTCTTTCTCACTCTTTAAATTATATATTTATTTTTCATCTGTCTTTTCCATAACATTTGTCTTCTTTTTATTTCAACTTCCGGTAAATCACACTTGTTTCACAACCACGTTATTTAATTTTTATTTTTATTATCTTTGTTTTTCTGCGTCATCCTTTTTCTTTTCTTAAGTTTTTCTTCACTAAATATTACTAATTACTTCTATATCACTCTTTAAACTATATATTTTAATTTCATCTGTCTTTTCCAGAACATTTGTCTTCTTTTTATTTCCACTTCCGCTAAATCACACTTGTTTCACAACCACGTTATTTACTTTTTATTTTTATTATCTTTGTTTTTCTGCATCATCCTTTGTCTTTTCTTAAGTTTTTCTTCACTAAATATTAATAATTACTTCTATATCACTCTTTAAACTATATATTTTAATTTCATCTGTCTTTTCCAGAACATTTGTCTTCTTTTTATCACGTAAAGCCCATATCCTACCAACTGCGCCAAATGTAACAAAACTCACCTTTTGATGCAATTATTGACTGCGCCAGTCTGATTGATTTTATAACACGGTCAGACTCCGTGTTGTTGTCCAGATATTAAAACTCCTTTTTCAACTAAACAAACTCTTTATTTACTATTTCAATACAAAATCACTTTTTACAAACTCTTATTATAATTCTTCTTCTTCTACACAACCTTCCGCGTTCACGACCAAAACTTGACTCTCCTCGTTCACTGCCAAAACTCGACTCTCCTCGTTCTCTCTTCTCAACCCCCACTCCAAACACCTCGCTTGTTCCTCTCACACTCTTAATCCGTTACAATAATATATAATATTATTTATTTCTTTTTTAAATATTGCTACTGACAGACCAAAGCCAGTTACAATCATATGATTTCTATCATTATTAAATAAATATGTTATTCTGTCTAACATTGTAGCATAAATATTACATGCATCATCAAATGCCCATATGTCATACACTATATCAAATGTTTTATTTATTAAATTTATTTGTTGCAGAACTTGGTTTGCTGCTATATAACCATCGTCTGGTTTATTTGTTAAACTATCAAATGAGTCGTTATAAATTTGTGTACCATAGATTATGATATCATTCATAATTAGATTATTCCATTCACCATCATGAATGAATGTATATAATAAAGCTGTAACGGCAATGGCCGTACATTGAAGCCCCGTTTGAGGGAAATCTGCTTGTACGCAGTTAATTATTTCAATTTCATTATTTTCATTATTTTCTTCAACAATAGCGACATTATTATCGCTACCGCCTCTTAAATTATTTAATTTTTTTATTTGTATGTTGTCTTTAAAAAGACTATTTGTTTTTTTATTTAAAATATTAAAAAGGCAGTTTTTATTTTTGCCGCTTAATTTAATATTTTTATTTTGGACAACCATGTCCAAGTTTATTTTTTTATTTTTATTTTGGACAACCATGTCCAAGTTTATTTTTTTATTTCAACAATCGTGTTGTGTGTGTGTTTATAAAAAATAAAAATTAAAATTAAAATGAGCTTATCATCAGTTACGGAAAGTGAATTAAATAAGGAAAAATCATCAGTTAATATGGAATTAAATAAAGAAAATTTACAATTTTTGGACAAATCATCATTTAAAGGGCTCCAAAATAAGACCCAATTTGATGAATTGGTTAAAATTACGGAAAGCATCAATAACAATGAAGAAAAACTTTCAAATTGTTATGATTATATAGCAAACTTAAAAATAATTATAGCAAAAGAAAAAGAAATTGTAAAGCAAATGCCATGTAAGTACATTTTTCTATCATTTAAAAATTTTAATCTATATTTAGAAATTTTTTTTCTTTAATTTTCAGTTTATTACCAAAGCTACTGGTGTAGAAAAGCTGGTGTTAATTTAAAATTAGAAAAACGAGCAAAAAACGACCAACGTAAACGTGCACGTTATAATAATTAATATTTTTTATAATATAAGTTTTTTTTTATATATATATTTTTTATATATATATTTTTTATATATAATATGTGATGAATTCCTTTTTTTTTTTATTATTTTTTTTTATTTATATAGTTATATAATGTGATGAAATTAATTCATTTTTATATATATATATATATATATATTATTTTTTTTAAATAATATCATGTATGAATTTAATAATTTACAATAAAAAATAAAAAAAAAAAAAACATGTGTCAGCCATTTTTTTATAAATAGATATAATTTTTTTTTTCAGAAAAAAAGTGCATTGAAAATAAGTCAAAAAAATTTTTTATTTACTCTGAAATTAATTCCGATGATATACCCATTGAATTTAATTAATTTTTTGTCATAAATAGTAAATTATTTTCATTTATCATTTTCATTTTTTCTTTATCTTAAATTCAATCAAAAAAAAACACGTGTTGTCAGCCATTTTATATTTATAATATATATAGATATTTATAATATATATAGATATATATTATTTTTTTCAGAAAGAAAATGCAAGTAAGTATATATAAATAATATATATAATATAATATATTTACAATTTACAATTTACATAGTTAGTTGAAACAATTAAAATTATTTAAACAAATTAAAGCAGTTTTATTGACAATAATCCATTTTTCATCTTCAAGCTTAAAAAAAAAAAAGGATTACAAAAAAACGCTTCATCAAATATATAAAATAAATTACAGCATCTTATTATTATATTAATCCTGGACGACAACAAATTTGTCTAAGTCTAATTTCTACCATCCATTTTTTAATGTGCTTTATAAAACATATTTTGAAAAAAATCCAGATAAAACAACGTTTTATTTCTAATTTTTACATTATTTTTAAATATTTGTATTGTTTTAAAAAGATAATTAAAAATAGGAATTAAATTTTTATTATAAATTAAATGATTGTAATTCATAGTAAATAATTTTTTGTTGATAAAATTTTATCAATTTTACTGAATAATGTAATTAATATTTTTTAACTAATGTTTTTTCCAATTAATAATTTATTATTATTTATTTATTCATATTTATTTATTTTAAAAAAAATGCTCTATAAATATCTAACAGATAAAAATGTTGCAATCACAACAAAAGTAAGTAAATCAATTTTAATTGATAAAACAATTGATTATTGGCGTAATAGAAGAAAAATGATTAATAAATCCCAGCCAGAGAAATCAAATAATCTGGTAAACAATGAAAACAATTTAAATGATGAAAATTTTCCTATTATTGTTTTGTCTAGAAGTTTTGTTAACTAATCCCAACTAAATGACTTTAGTCCTGTGGTTTTCATCTAAAATAATAAAAAACACAATAAATAAACTAGTTTACAAATAAACAAAACAAATTATAGATTTTAGTCATTCATTTCTTCACTTTTACTTACGAATTATTTTCATTTCAAGTATAACTACTGTAGAAACTTCAAACAATATCAGAATATTTCTGTGGACTTGATGTAAATTCACGGTGCCAGTTAATATCACCCAATTTTTTAAAACCCAACGTAACTATCACCCAAAGATAATATCACCCAAGGAGAATAACACCCAAGGAGAATAAAACCCAACGTAACTATCACCCAAGGATAATATCACCCAATTGTAAAATAACAGCTAAGGAGAATAAAACCCAACGTAACTATCACCCAAGGATAATATCACCCAATGAAACTATCACCCAAGGATAATATCACCCAAAATAAAAATAACGGGATTTGGTATAATATCACCCAAGGATAATATCACCCAAAGGTAATATCTCCCAAGGATAATATCACCCAAAATAAAAAAAACGGGATTTGGTATAATATCACCCAAGGATAATATCACCCAAAGTATAAATAACAGTGTAAGGTATAATATCACCCAAGGATAATATCATCTAATGCAAAATTTCAAAGGTACATTTTTTTTCATGCATTTCAAAATCAGATCACACTGCGAAAATTCCTTAGCTAATAATTTTTAATTATTTTATATTTTATTGTTATTTTAAATTTGTCGTAAATATTTGTGTTTATAATTTTTGTTGAAGAGAAATTGAATACAAGTACTAACGGATAGGAGCCGATTTACAAGTTTTTTTTCAATTTCTCGCAGAAGACGCTTCCTCAGAATCTGATGAGGATATTCTTGGTGACACAACAATTGACCGTCTTGAAGGAGAAAGTCATAAGTGTGTACTTGTATTCAATTTCTCTTCAACAAAAATTATAAACACAAATATTTTCGACAAATTTAAAATAACAATAAAATATAAAATAATTAAAAATTATTAGCAAAGGAATTTTCGCAGTGTGATCTGATTTTGAAATGCATGAAAAAAAATGTACCTTTCAAATTTTGCATTAGATGATATTATCTTTGGGTGATATTATACCTTACACTGTTATTTATACTTTGGGTGATATTATCCTTGGGTGATATTATACCAAATCCCGTTTTTTTTATTTTGGGTGATATTATCCTTGGGAGATATTACCTTTGGGTGATATTATCCTTGGGTGATATTATACCAAATCCCGTTATTTTTATTTTGGGTGATATTATCCTTGGGTGATAGTTTCATTGGGTGATATTATCCTTGGGTGATAGTTACGTTGGGTTTTATTCTCCTTAGCTGTTATTTTACAATTGGGTGATATTATCCTTGGGTGATAGTTACGTTGGGTTTTATTCTCCTTGGGTGTTATTCTCCTTGGGTGATATTATCTTTGGGTGATAGTTACGTTGGGTTTTAAAAAATTGGGTGATATTAACTGGCACCAAATTCACCATTAGGTGGTGAACAACCAATAGCAGCAGTACCAGTATCATTATTCAATACACAATTAACAAAATATTTTATCAATTAATGATAATTTATGTGATTCACTTAAATTTGGTATGAATATAATATTATTTTATTTAAATCAAAAAAATACTTAAATATTCAATTTTTAGGCTTTCCCATGTATCTTTGTTTTAATGAACAAAAAAAGTTCTGACGCATACCAGCAGGTATTTGAATACTTGGAAAAAGAGTATCTCCTTACTCCGTCGCCTTAAAATACTATCAACACTTGTTGAATGAAGCAAAATTATTTTTATGGCTTCTAGAAAGAAAACAAATTAGATTAATTATTGTAACAATTGGTGAAGAAACCATAAATGCAATTTCTTACCTTCAACTGGTATTTCTTGTAGACATATATTTTGAGAAACTGCGTTTACTATCGATAGAATTACTTTATCCAAATTTGTTAATTGGTTAAAAAACTCTAAGATATCAGAGCGGTCATCTTCAGATAAATTAGACATTGTTAAAAATTTAATTTTTTCTTCTTCTAGTTGTTTGACACTTTGTATTTTAATTTTTATCTGTTTTAAATATGTTTTTTTTTTTTTTTTTTTCTTTTTGTACTTGACTTGCATCAAGAATTGTTTTTATTTAACGTCCACTTTTTCACACCAGGCAACCAGACTACCTGGACAGACCCTTTTTTTAAGTCAAATCAGGACGAGACCTACTATTTTTGAGGTGGAATCTGAACCACCTAGCATCTGCACATGCATTTTTATACCTGATTCGGCACATTGCCAGCTCTTAGGAAACATGCAGATTTCCTAAGAAGAATCGTTCGGTTTAAACCGAATCCTGCACACCAACCAGAGGGTCATAGATTTAAATATGTTATTATTTTTTCTAATCCTTTTGTTTCAAATATATTATATTATATTAAATATTAATAAATAAATAAATTAAATATAATAAATTAAATATAATAAATTACATTATATTAAATTATAAATCAATCAATTAAATAATTTTGTTTTGAATTTATCAGACATATCAGCTATCAGGGCCTTCTTTATTTTTTGTCACTTAAAAAGTAAAGTGATTTTACGTCAAGTGAAAAAAGTTACTGAAAAATGGCTAGTTTATTCAAGTGAATCTTTTACTGATAAATATTATATAAGTCAGAGATTAATAACTTATATTTTTTGTTTTAAAGAATTTTCGGTAGTATATATAAACGTAAAATGTCAATGCAATCATCGCACAAGTATAATACACATAAAACATTTATCCAAGTACTCCTATACAAGGTTGCTGGTTTCATTTCAACCAGGCTTTGAAAAGAAAAATGCAAAAAGATAGGGAGCTTTTTGCATATATATGCCAGAACGATGACGGAAAGCGAATTTATGATAAATTTAAAGTACTTCCACTGCTTGAGCCGCAAAACATTGTGGAAGGTTTTGAATTGCTAAACGAAGAATGTAATCAACATGGCACAATTTTTCAAAATTTCAAAAATATTTTCAGACGTTTTGGATGGAACAAGTAATTATTTTCTTCCATGTTCATCAATAATTATTGCTCACATGTATTTAAATTTTTTTATAGATAACACCAGAGAATTTCACTGTTGCTAATTTGTCTAAAAGAACCAATAATGTGGCTGAGTCTTATAACTCTAAATTAAATAAACTATTACATCCAAACTGTAATATATGGCAATTTATAGGTAATTTTCTTTATATAATTTAATATTTTTTATACCAATGAAAAAAAAAATGTATAAAAAAATAACAACATATTTTTTTAGCAAAACTTCAAGAACAAGAATTTGCCAACAGTTCAGATTTTCTGGCTGTTTTAAATGGTAATAGTAACATCCGTGAACAACAAAGCAGAGTTCGGCCAGAACAGAGGAGAATAAATAAAATAATTACCGAACAATGTGCACTTCTTAATTCCGGAAGAATAAACATTTTCAATTTTTTGAATGAAATGAGTTCCTCAAGGAGAAATATCATTCCGATAATTATTGGTAAAATATACCAATTATATTAATTATTTTGATATGTGCCTACTGCACACTTAATATATATTTATTAATATTTTTAAATCGATTTGAGTCAATTTAAGAACCGATTTCTAATATTGTAATTTTAGGTGCAGAAGACGCTTCCTCAGAATCTGATGAGGATATTCTTGGTGACACAACAATTGACCGTCTTGAAGGAGAAAGTCATAAGTGTGTCATTTGTAAAGGAGGATATGCAGAATATATTATTCTACCATGTGGCCATCTTTGTTTGTGCGACAATTGCCAAACCACAATGGAAAAGAATCGGTTAGAAGCAGAAGAGAGGCAACTTTTAGAAGAAAACGATGAACCAGAAACAACACAATTTAAATGCCCAATATGCCGGTGTGAAATTGAAAAAATTCTTAAAGTATTTAGATCTTAAATAACTAAAATAGAAAAAATTAAATACCTACATTTCGCTTTTTTCAATTAACAGACCTACACACAGCATATCCATCCCTTTTTTCAAACACACTGGTATTAAAATAACATTTTCTTTGTTTTTTAATATTTTGGACAAAAAACTTGTAAATCGGCTCTTATCCGTTAGTACTTGTATTCAATTTCTCTTCAACAAAAATTATAAACACAAATATTTACGACAAATTTAAAATAACAATAAAATATAAAATAATTAAAAAATTATTAGCAAAGGAATTTTCGCAGTGTGATCTGATTTTGAAATGCATGAAAAAAAAATGTACCTTTCAAATTTTGCATTAGATGATATTATCCTTGGGTGATATTATACCAAATCCCGTTATTTTTATTTTGGGTGATATTATCCTTGGGTGATAGTTACGTTGGGTTTTATTCTCCTTGGGTGTTATTCTCCTTGGGTGATATTATCTTTGGGTGATAGTTACGTTGGGTTTTGAAAAATTGGGTGATATTAACTGGCACCATATAAAGATAGTTTTGTTTTAATAAAATTATTTTATATTTTAATAAATACAATAAAAATAAAATAACATTTTTAACATTTTTAAATAAATTTCCTTTCAATAAAATAATTATATTGCTTAAATTAATTAGTACAGTTTTCTATTTATTGCTAAATTATCATCATTAATTAAATTTGATTTTAATTGAACTAAATTTTGTTTTGCATTTAGTATGAATTAAATTATTAATTTAAAGAATTCTGAGCAAACTTTCTTTTAACTAAAAATTAGATAATAGTTAATATTATTCTTATAAAATATTTCCTTATTTATTTATTCTTATAAAATTACCATAATAACACATTACCCATTATTACCTGTTCAAGAATACCCTTATGTATCTATAATTACCCATATTTATTCCTTCCCTTCACTGACAAGTCTTTTGTTTTTTTTAGTGTATTATTGGTGCATACAATTCTTAGGCAGATGCTTATTGATATTTTCTTAATTTATGGTACATCACCAATAATCAATAATAAATTAAGTTTATGCGGTTCTGGTTCACAAATACCATTTATTTTTATATACAACATTATCGAAATAATTGCAGATATTGGAAAAAGAAATAAAAATAAAATACCAGCGTTAACACAACCAACTGATATTAAAAATGTATTTTTATCACAATAATCAGGATCAATTGATGAAAAACTTTTTGGTTCATTTATAGAAAGAATTATACAACCACCAATAATGCACCAAAGTCCAATAATTATATCAATACTATTTTGAAATAATCTAATGAGATCAGTATGTTCAGTTTTCTTCACACTATTATCTACTTTACGTTTTTCATGAAAAATAAAGTTGAAAAATTGAATGGCTACACCTAAAAGTCCTGAAAAATTAATAATGTTTGTTAACAAATTATGATTTAGTGAATTAGAAAATTTTAACTACAACTACGTTCCAGTAGTTGGTCTGAATGATACCACGAGTCAATTGTCTTCAAATTCAATACGAAATTAAACTTTGCATTTTATACGAATTAAAACCTACCCATGATGACTTGAATTTATTTTAAGAATTTTCTTTTCATCAGAAATTCGTGGCAAATATTTTTGAATCGAAAATAACAATCATAACAATAATTTAACTTACCAGCAATTAAAATATACAATGGTATAAAAAAATTGTAAGGACAATTCGTAATATTTGATGCACCAAAATAAATTAAAAAATGTGGAATCACAACTAGTACAACATTAATGATTGGATAAAAAACTGTAACCAAAAATATTAAGAATCAGTTTAGGAATTAATTCAGATTAAATTTTTTTTTTGTCACGTACATCGTGCAAACAAATGTGTTTTTGCACAAATTAACAACACAGCTGTTTTCAGAGACATATTTTTATTTGGATCATATGATGTTTCAACATTATTGGCATCTGACAACTCTGGAACTAATCATAAATAATTAAATAAATCATTTTGTAATTATTTGGTTCAATTGTATTTACCTCTACTTGTTCCTATTTCTTGTTGATTATCTACGTTAGGTGTAAATTTTAATATTGAAGTCACAACGGTCTCTGATGGAATTCTCTCAATTTTCTCAAAACCAATACCTACAGTTATTGAATTGTTTTCCAACTCAGCTGGTGGAGCCGAAGGATAAGCAATCATTTTAAGAAATCTTTTAATGAATTCTTGAACAGATAAATTATTAAAGTTTTTATCTAAAATTTTCTATATGACTAAAATGACAAGTCAAAACAAACCATTCTACGCAGGCGTCTACATCGAAAATGCGTTTACATCGAAAATAATTTTTATTTGTTTTAATTTCATGAATTTTTGAATAATTTCGTTCAAGTAGATATAAAATTATTTAGATTGTTGAATTATTATTAGAAAAAATGATTAGAAACTGATTGGTAAAAATTATTCAGTATGATTCTCATATAGGCAACTTGAAAGATTAAATAGTGGAGGCACCCGGTAAATTTCAATTAAAAAGTCTTCACATAAAATTATACGGTCCCATTTTAGACAAGTGTTATTTTATTAATACTGATATACAAACACAAATTGATACAATAAAAAAAAAATATTTTACATTTTCAAAAAATACAAAATTTATAATTTTTAAATTTATTTTGTTGCAACCAATTTGCGATAATTCCATTAAATTTAATTGAATGAAAAATATAAACTTTTTGGGTGAATAAAAACAAAGCCATTTTTTTATTAGGAAAAAGTCAGAATATTGCCTTAATTTAAAATTCTTAAAAAGGAATACAAAAAAAAAATTCTATAATTTAGAATTCGAAGCATCTTTAATTTTTAATATTGTCATAATGACGAAACATGAACTAATAAATATGTGACGTAATTTTATTTTTCTTTTAATTTTCTTTTGATTGTAAATTTTTCTGTGAAACTGAAAGTTGATCTAATTTTTGATGTAGATTGTAATTGTAATTGTGAATGTATTTTAAAGGACAAGAACAATTTAGCATTTTATCTTTCATTAGAAATATTTTAATAATTCAATTTTATTTGTAACAATATAATTTGTATATGTTCACTAATAATAATTTACGTAGATTCTTTTAAAAATTATAATCAATCAATAAGTTTTTAATAAAATCTATTAAAATAATTTCGAATAAAAATAAAATTATCTCATATTTTGAATTATAAAAAAAATTTCGATTTTTAATTTTGTAAATTAAATTTCTATAAAATCAACAATAATTTATATTCATTTGGCTTTTATAATATTTATGTTTTAATAAATATTAACAAGAATAAAGCAATATATTTATATAGATAGAAAATTATACAGTATTATATGATGAAGTTTGTGCTTCACGTATTGATTTCATTTTTATATATAATAAAATACAAATAATTGTAAAACATGGAAATATAATTAAAAATATAATACCAATTTTAATTGAAAGTAATGTAAATTTATATAATTCTTGATCACAATAATCACTATCAGTTGATAAAAAACTAGGACGTTCCATACGAAAAATCCACCATGCACCAAATATACACCAAATACCTAGCATTACATCTAAACATATTTGTATTTTTGTTTTACGATTTCTATCATCATCAATATTTAATTGATTATTTTTTCGATGTTTAAAATAAAAGTAAATTTTACAAAATTGTATTGTTGTACCAAATATTCCTGTTGAATGAAAAGAAAAAATCAATTAATAAATGTTTGGTACAAATAAAAGTATTGTTAAATGTATTTACCAGCGACCAAAAGAAAAATTGGTATAAAAATATTAAATGGACAATTTGTTAAATTTGTTGAACCAATATAAACCATTGCAAATGGTATAACTGCTAATACAATATTAAGAATAACCCAAGTAACTGAAAACAAATGAAAAACACATTTTAATTAATTTATGAATTCTAACTTAAATTTATACGTACTGCTTCCAATACAATATGCACCTAAGATCATCAGAACCATTTGTACACTTACTATTCGTGGACTTTCTACTTCAACATAATTAACTAATTGTAAATCTGTAAATGACATTTGTTATTTTTAATTTATTTATATATTATTTATTTATTGTTGTTTTTAGAAGGATTCACTTTTTTTTTCTTTCTATAAATCCAATAGAATTTCTCTTACCATCATTTGAATTAAATAATTTTTGTTCTCCTTCAAGTGTTTTAACACCTGCGGCAACAATTTGACGGCAATCTTCTATATCAGGATTACTCATTTTAAATTACAAAAGTTTTCTTTTTTTGTTATTTTTAATTAATAAAAATCTGTGTGTAATGTAGATCGACCAAACCCCCCCCCCCGTTCCTTCAAAAGTTTAACTTAAAAAAAAAAACACACACAACTTTACAAAACTGTATAATTAGGATGTTATGAATACTTTGTGTGTGAACGGCCGTGGTACTATGAATAAAATCTACGTAGGCAAAACACACAACAAAAAAAGAAAATGGAAAATGGAAAAAGAAAAACACGACGAAACACACAAAAAAAGAAAAAATAAAGAAGAAGAAATTTTGGGCACGTTTACGTTGAACAATATATATAAATGAAACTGGGGGAACAGAATACAGAATTATTGTTACTTTTATTCACATGTGATAAATTTAAAATCTCAATAATTGTTGCCCCCCCACCCAATTGTTAAAACTTGGAAAATTAAACTTTAACCAAAAAAGTAGAACAAATCTGTATGGCGTCTAATTTTATTCTTTAAACAATGATTTGATTTTGATTACAGTTGTCTACTTGAGTTAATAAACTTAACTGGTAAGGATACCAAGTCATGTCTTAACACGAATAAAGATTTTTTTTTATTGTTCTACAGAAAGTTCGTCAAATAAAATGAAAATTTGACGTTGTAAATTTAAGAAAATCCCAATTAAAACGTTTTATTGCAACAACCATACCAAAAACAATTCATTTTTTGTAAATTATTTCTTTTGAATCTTTATACAAATTAGCTAAAAAAATCCTATTAATAATTAACTACAAATTTTTTTTGTCTCTGGTTTATCGAATTTATTCCCTTTTTTCCTATTAACGTTTTTTTTTCATTTTTTTTGTAAAGTTAAGGAAATTTTTATTTTTTAATAATAAAATCCGATTTTGCACTTAAAATCCTTTTAACTAAACTTCCACAGTGTAAACGTATACAAAAAAAATATTATACAGATTTTTTATATAATCAAGGATTTAAAATTTTTCCAAAAAGAATCAACAACAAACCAACAACAACAACCAAAAATTGTCGTCAGTCTGTCTCAGTTGGGATGAGATTTGGGGTGATCAAAAATCATATGTTCTGATTATATTTCATAGAGAAAGAGAGAAGAAGGATGCCAGGATTATAATTTATTGGCATAGAAAAATTATTTTATAAATCGATATTATTAAAGTTCAAAGGAATTAAATCAAAATTTTATTAAATTAATTTCATTTTTCTTTTTTTTTTGTTTGGAATTAAATGAAAAACTTTTTTTTGTTTCTATTAAAATTTGTACTAATAACGCCTTGAAAATTTTTAATCACATAACTATAAAGTGTGCCTGAATTTTGTTTTGATTCATAAATAATCAATTCTTGTTTTTCTTCTCTTGTTTTCATATTTGTTGTTGGTTGTTATTGTTGTTGTATTGGTTCGTATTGTTGTTGTTATTTTCTATGATGCTTCTATAATTTTTAAATTTCAAATTATAAAGAAGAATTTTAATTAATCTTATATTATAATTGTTCATTTGTTAATTACAGATTAAAGTTAATGAGTTGACCGTTTTTTTCGTTGTTTGTTCTTCATTCTTGAAATTGTGTCGTTGCAAATAAATCTCTAATTTTTGTTTTATTGTTCTTTGTCTTTGATAAGATTAAAATGCACAACGAATTTTTAGTATCGAATTTTGCGAAAATTAAAAAAAAAACAACAACAATAATTGGTTGAGTCTCAATATTTCTACATTAACTCAATATTTTTATAGTTGATCAGATAGAAGATGTTGAAGTGTTTTTTGAGTGGAATATGGTTTCGTTATTTTTATAAGGAAAACTTTTTAAATTTATTCACTCCTGACTCTTATCGGTACAAAGTATTAAAAAGTTATTAGAAAGAATTTTAGACAAAATTTATTACAGACGGCCATTAAATCATTAATTATTAATTTAACCTTTTTTCATTTATCGGTATTTAATTTCTTTGGCTAGCAGCCCGTTATTACCTCCTCTTAATAATAATATTTAAACGATTTTAAAATAATTAAAAAAATAAAAGATTTGTTTATTAAAATTAATTTTCTGTTGAACGCAGTAAAAAATTAAAGGAATGTTGTTGGTTCACAAAAATCGAAAGATCTCCCATAGAAGATCAAACAATTCAAACACCTAATAGAAAGATGAATTTGATTTCAAATCTAGAAAAAACAATTTTTCTTTTTGTATTTAAAAATTTGTTTTGTTTATTGAAAAAATATAAATTGTGACAATATTTAATTTAAAAATACTTAAGTCTAGTTACAAACACAATTAATTTTATATTTATAGGCACATCTTTTCTTTATTGTCTTTTTTTTCTAATTAATTATAATAATAATTTATGATAATCGTATTTATTTCCATAAAGTAAATTTTGTATGGGCCTTTCGTTGTATTATTTAAAATTAAATGAAATTAAATGAAATTATTTAATTGTACTTACTAATAGTTTTTATGAGTTCAGTTTTAAAAGTACCAAAAAAAATAGTAAATATTACATAACATTAAGATTACCAGCAAAACCGATATAATGCAACAACGTAACATTTAATAAAGTTCACTAATGGTGAAATTTATAAAAACATTTGACCATCTAACATATTTGTGAGTTCCCGGTTAACATATAATTACTAAATAGATTTAGCAGGCTACCTTCCATTAAATTATTAGATAAAATTAGGTACAGAATTTTTGTTTGATTTTGTAAATATCGAGGTAGAGTAAATTTTGTTCAATTCTGATTCTAAGAGAAGTTTCTTTTATGTCACAATAACAATGGATTTTCTCTCTCTCTCTAGGAACAATTACAAGAAAAGAATTTTTATATTTTGTCAGAGAGCCAGATTTTAGAAATTGACTTTGTTTTTTCTATCCAACAAAAATTACAATTCCTCTTTAGAGAGACGTCGTGTAAAATTAAAAGCGTTTATCTTAAAAGAAATATTTAAAATGTTAATATGAGATTTGTGCCCCTTCTATCATGATTTGAAATTAGACAAATTTAATTCCAATTTTGTTACTCGTGATTAAAATCCAGATCTAAATAATATAAATTTATAATAATGGTAATGGACTTGGCATAAAAAAAATAATAGCAGCACCCAATTGTAATAGTAAATATATAACACCTAATTTAATTGTAATTATAATAAATTTATATAAATCTTTATTACAATAATTAGGATCTGTTATTGTGAAACTTGGTAATTTTAATAAATAAATTGAAAGGCCACCAGAAAAACACCAAATACAAAATATTACATAAACCCAAATTGGCACTAATAATTCTTTCAGTGTAACTTTACGTGGTCTAGTACGAAAATAATGAAGTTTAATGCATTGTATTATTAATCCAAAAATACCTGAATAACAACAAAAAGAAATTTAATTTTAATTATTTGTTAATAAAGAAAAATAAAAATTCAATTGATTTATTTCAAAAATGTTAGAAAAAAAAACAAACGTTTTACCTGCAACAATCAGATAAATTGGTATGAATTGTGTGGCAGGACATTTTGTATAAAAACATGAACCAATAGTGATTAAACCAAATGGAATAAGCACTAAAATCACATTTATAAATATGCATACAACTGAAATAGAAAAATAAATTATTACACATATCTAATTAGAAAATTATTTACTTCCATACATTTTGCTACATAAGTTCCAGATGACATCAATGCCTTCAAGATTTGTTCTATTTTACCGTCAGGTACAACCGGAATGTCTCCTAATATAAAGAAGAAAGAATTTTTTATAAATCACGGTTTGTTTAAAATTTTAAATAAAAACAAAAATATGAAACTTTTTCAATTTATTTGAATAATGTAGTAGTGTAAATTGTGATTTAATCGCGTTTAATTAATCGAACTTCTACAATCAATAAATCATAAATAAATAGAATTTTAAAATAATTATTATTTTTTCAGCTAGATAATTTTTTTCTCCTAATTATTTCCAATCTTATTTATTAAATATTATGGCTTAAAATTATCTAGTAAAGTCAATATTCTAGTACAATTTTGTTAAAGAAATTTACGTAAAATATGGAGGCGCCTGGTGCAATTTACTTCAATTTGTATGTTTATATTTTGATTGTTTATTTTTAACGTTATTGGTAAAAATTTGTTTTTTGTCGTTTCTATGATTAATTTTTATTCCAATTAATATTTTAGCTATTGGAAATAGAAATAAAGACGTTTGAATTTTTTAACATTTTTAGTGTAAAATAAAAAAATTGATTAAAATACTTTTCTTAAACTAAATCTTTGACACATTTAAACTACACGCTCACACTTATTTGTATTCACTACAAATATAGCCTTGAAAATACGTGTGATATCATCACTCTTATTTACATATAATAAAATGAGGTTTGGCCGTCTTAAATGTAAAAATGACAAGTAATTGAAAACTCATGAAAGATTCCAAAATTTTATATCAAATTTATTTTTATAAATAAAAATTAATGTAGTTTTTACCTTCCTGTTCAGTTGGTCTTTGAAGTGTCTGTTGTAATTCTTCATCATGAACATTATTAGATGGTGGTCTAGTGGAATTCATCATTTAATATTCTTATATTCATACAATATAACCATTTTCTAAATTCTAAACTAAACAAAATATTAACATAATTCAGGCACTTTTAATTAAAGGTAAAAACAGTTCTTCAATCTACAGACAAATTTCTGACTTCTGAAAATGTCAACAATCGTATCTGAACTCCAAATTCAATATGATTTTCACATAATAAACACAATCAAATAAAACGCTAAAATAGAAATTAGGCTACGTTTACATAGGAACACAAAATAAAATGTTAAAAAATAGAAAACATCGTGACCAGAGGAAAAATATGACAGTAGGTATATTTATCATTTCGCTGTGTTGGATTCATAAATATTTTGTATTTTTTGTGAGTTACAATATTGATAAGAAAATGGGAAATTCAATCAAAAATTTTGTTATCTTCTCTTTGTTCATTTATTTTATTAAAAAATCAATTTTTTTTTTGTAATTTCTAAATTAAAATTTTATTGCACATTTTTTATTTTTTAAATTTCTCTTCAGTAGAATTGTTTCTTGTATAAAAAATTAATTATAAATATTTTATTACATTTAAATTAATTTATTTTCATAATTTTTCGTTTAACAATTTTTAAAACATCAAAATTGTCTCATCTAAATAAATACAAAAAAATTCAAATCAAAACAAAAATTTATCAAGTTTCTTAATTTTGTTTTTATCATTTGCAAACAAGCAAACATCTAAAATGTTAGCCGATAATCTTATTATTAATGCCTTTAGAAATTAAATAGAAATCTATTTAAAGTGTATTGAACTTTTTGTTAATTTGTCATTCTAGAATTAAATATATTAAAATCCAGGGATTGACAATAATTTAAAGTTAATTTTAAATTGGTTTTTTAACTTAACAAAATCTCACAATTTTTTTTCACTTCTTCTTTTTTTAAATTAATGACGAGTTACCAAGTGAAAAATATAATTTAACATTTAATAATTATATAAATTAAATAAAGGTTTATAAATGTAAAATTCGTATTCAATTTATATTCTAAGTTTTGCTTTATAAATGCAAATTATAAATGGTGTCATGTGTTTGTTGTTTTGTCTTTTTGTCATTATCAAATAATATTAAATTATATAAAATGTCAATGAATTTCTCAATAATTAAATAATCATAATATTTATAAGGGTGACCCTGTACTGTAGGTAATATAACTATTGGAAGACGTTATTGGGGAAGACAGGTCTACTCTTTAATATCGTTTCTTTTTCTTGTGAAAAAAAATTTTTGTCTTTGTATTTATGAATTGGTCCTCCAATGAGTTCTATTTACAAAAAAAAAACACTTAAATATTTGGTTAATATTTTTTAAAAGCTAATGAAGAGAAACACACAGAAATTAACTTAGTTTTAAGGTTAAGGAGGTTCATCTGAATAATTGACATTATTTAATGAAATTCTCAATAAGTTCACAAACGAAAAATATTTTGTCGTTTATTTAGATATCTTATAATCAGATTAAGATTCTCTTTAAAACTTATTTTTGGTTGTACCTAACTAATATATGATCATTTAAATTTTCCTTCTTACTGGTCACCCCTTCTTATTTTTTTTATAACAATTATATATTAATTTGTGATTTATTTTTAATTATACAAATTCTTTTTTATAATGTATAACATACAAAACGTGGTGCAACAAAAATTACCATTGAACAAGGTACTAACACTAAATATATAACACCTAATTTAATTGTAATTAATGTAAATTTATATAAATCTTCATCACAATAATAAAAATCTGTTATAAAGAAATTTGGTGGCTTCATAAATGTTATACATAATCCACCAATAATACACCAAATACAAAATGTTATAAAAATATAAATTGGTAAACGTAATTCTTCCATTTCAATTTCTTTTGTTCTATTCACAAGATAGAATTTATATAATTGCATTATAACACCAAAACTACCTGTTGGAATAGATTAACAATAACAACAACAATAATTTAAATTATATTAAAAATTTAACATTTCCTGTATCAGACAATTTAATTATTGATCAAATATTTCAATTAATTTATTAAACGATTGTGAAATTTTTGAATTTGATAAAAAATTGATGTTACTACAGAGATTTGAACTCGGAACCTATTCGTAAATAAAATTCTATTTCCTTGTTTGGTCCTTTAAAAAATATAGTTTAATTTTGAATAATGATTTAATTGAAGACGTAAAATGTACTTCCAAAATCATAATTAGATAGAGACGATTATATTTATGTGCGTCTCTTTTTTTCTCTTATAATTTTCAATTTCGAATATTGAAAACTTTTTGTCAATTTTAAGTTGTCTGATAACGGAGGATAATAAGTAAAATTTTACCTGAAACAATTAAATAAATTGGAATGAATATACTGAAAGGACATTTTGTATAACCAACTGAACCAATATAAATTAGACCAATTGGAATAATTATTAAAAAAACAGTGCCAACAATGAAAACAACTAAAATAAAATAAATAAGGAAATTTATTAGAAAAGAATTAAATCATTTAGAAATGTAAATTTGTACAAACCTCTTAATACAAGTTTTGTCGATGCGATACTTGATTTTAATATTCTATCTACTAAACCATCATTTGGATTTCCTGACGCTAAAATAGAAAATAAAATTGTGATTTTAGTTAAACCTAATCAACATTTAGTTCTGGAAAAGTTCTAGAGTTTTAGAGTAAATTTGAAGCAAAGGTTTTGATAAAAACACAAAATATTTGGTGGAGGCGCCTGGTGCACTATCAATGCAATTTAAAATGCAATTCCTGTATCATTAACCCCATTTTTTGGATGAAATTGCTAGTTACTTAATATAAATAGGATTGTTATAGATAATCAACACAAAATGATTTACTATGCTAAATTAAAAATTAAAATAAACAACTGATGGAGGCGCCTGATAATGCAACGTCATAAGATTTTATAAGATTTTTCAATTAGACTTAAGGATGTCTGAATTTTTTTATATTCCATTAATTAACTCTAAGAACCACAGATTTAATTGTTTTATACGAAAATTTTAAATAATTTAAATTAAACAATTAAATTAGTACATTAGATAGGTGTACGTAATCTGCCTCACACAGTAACAAAAAAAATTTAACCCATTTTTGATGTTTCTGATAATCACAAAAAAAAACTATTTCAATAAATTATATTTCTATAAAATTATCGTATTAAAAATAATCAAAATTAACATTTTTAAACATTTTGACAGATAAAAAAATAAACACACATACATACGACGCATAGCAATATTTATTACTCATTATTGAATTATAATATGACCTTCGGATTATGTATTGCATTAAAGTAAAAATATTATTTAGATTTTACGTAATTTTAAAAGAAAGTTGAAATTAAAAAGAATGAATAAAAATAAAAATGAAAAGATTTTATTCTTACCATCACATTGATTTGGACCTGATACTTCCAGACGAGATGAAACAATACTTGGAAGTACAGTCCAATCCCTTAGTTGAGGTTCTACTTCATTCGTTATAACCATTTTAAATTATTAACTAATTTATAATTAACATAATCCGTAGTTATTACTATTAAATTGTCAGTCACTTTAATTAATGTGTAACAATTTCTAACTATTTACTAATCTTTTGGCTGTCAAAATGTCAACAAATTTATAAACACAAATTCAATGTAGTATTTTTTTTATAAACCAACACAATGAAATGAAACATTAAAAATTGTGACCACGTTTATACTGAAAACTAAAACGAAATATAAAAAAACATCGTCAAATGTGAAAGTACGTTTACATAATTTATAATTTATTTGCTTTATTTTATACTTTATCGTGTCTACTGATTGTCTATTGGTCGCCGTTGGATTTTATCAGTTAATTTCTTATCCCAGTAATCCGATAAAACTGGACAATAAAAGTAGTGATGTAATTTCAATAATTGTAAAGAAAGAATTACACTTTATTGCAACAGAAAACTCTTCAGATATTATTTATTGGGAAATTATTATTTTGTTTTTGTATTTATATACGACTACAGTAATAACAAGCAATTATTTACATTTTACATGATTATTTATGATAACGAAAAAAAATGTTCATTTAATTTTATTGTCTTTCTGCTACTACGAGTTTTACAACAACAAAATACACTGAAAAAAGTGGGGGTAAAATTTTGTGCATAATAACAACAAAATACACTAAAATTTTGATCCCAATCCAAAAGTGAGCCAGAATCATCCACTTTCATCGACTCGTGAGAAACTATTATTTTCATTCTCTTTTACTTAAAGTAAAAAATGATACAAACCAAAATAAAGTAGAGTCTATTGTCATAGAGATAGAAAAAAATGAGGAGACTTGGCGTCTACATTTTGTTTATTTGTTTGTTGTTTTTTTTTGTTCTTATGACACTGAATTACTGAAGGCTTGTAGACAATATTTGATAATCTTTTTGATATGAATATTAGTGGACCAACCAATCAATGAAAAATGAAAAAAAAAAAATGATGCAATATAAAGTTGAATGGTTTTTTTGTATTTTTTATGATTCATAATTTTAACTTTAATTAATTGAAAATTTCAGAATTCATAAAATCTTAATTATAATAGAAACAGCTAAACGTGTCAATCGTTTGTTGGTTTTAATTACTTAATTGATTAATTTAATTTGAAACAATTAAATAATAAGACGATGAGACAACTCTGTGTAAAAATAATTTTTCTTAGCAGTTTAAGACGGACAAAATTAATAAAATTATTTAATCAATTTTATTAATTAATTCAACATCGCAGTTTTGTTGTAAATTTAATTTAAAAAAAAAACAATTTGGATTTTATTTTTATTTTTATTAGATTGAATTTATTAAAATATAATCTATCCCCTTTACATATATTTATTTAATTTAAGTTTTATAATTTCTATAAGATTATTTGAGCACAATAATTGTGAAACTCTAGACTAGATTTTTGATCTTTTAATGTTTGTTTTTGTTTTTTTTTTTTAAATTAACAAAGAAAACATAAATTTTATATAAATTGTTTGTAATTATTTAATTATATATTTATTTAACGTTAATTACGTTTACATTAAAAATTACAATTTAATTTGAGTTATTTTTTTTTTACTTTTTAATTCATTCATAAAACATTAGTAAACTTTTAAGAAACTTTTGTTAAATAAATAATTAGAAAATCAAAAATCAAAATGATAAAATAAAATTAAATAGAAAGCGCGGTGAACGAAACTTCTTAATATAATTAATTTATAATTAATGCAAAAAAAATTTGTCTAAACTTTTCTGCATTTTATTTCTGTTTTCCTCTTATATTATTCCCACTTCCGTTTTCAATTTACAGAGATCCTTTTTTTAATAACTCGACATTAAAATTTTTATTTTTAACTAAATTATAAAATTATGAATTATGCAAGAAGTTTTATTATTATTATTGTCAATTATCCTCTATTAGTTTTATATTAGAATTCTGGAATTTGTTTTTATTTTTAAAAATTTTAATTTATGGAAATTACACACACACATACAATGTTTAAAAAAAATATATTTTTTTAAAATCCAGTGAATTACAATAACCACTAATAAAACCATAATATCTAACAGAAGACGTTTGTTTACAATAATTAAATTAACTTAACTTTTTAATTGGAAAACAAAGATAAGGAAAGACAATATTAAGTCACAGAAAATCACAAGAATTATTTTCCAGTATTTAATTTATTTAAATTTAATGTATTGAAATATTTCTGTAATTATGAATTTAAAAAATTAATTAGACAGATTTAAGATGCATGGGTGGCGTATGCCAAACATAAAAGTCCATGTTCAATTTAAAGTTCTGTTACACTTGTTTATCCTTGAACTGATGAACACCTCGCACTTAGCATAAGATTATGTTTTCTTAAAGAGAAATATTTTAAGGAATTGTCCATTTAAACAATTATTCGTAGACAGTCATTAAAGTTTGTAGAATGTTGGTTGTCCTTCTGATATAGATTTTTTTAGACAATCAACTGAATTTAATTTTTTTTTTTAATTAGAATTTTAGAATTTTATAAAAATAAAATTTATTTTTAGATTTTTGAAATTTTTTAAATTAAATTATGAATTCCATTGGATTGTTCGGAAATTTTTTAATTTGATTAAAATTGACATTAAGACGATTATCACCTTTCTATAATGACAAATTTTAACAAATTAAAAAATTTCAGAAGTAAACTAGAAGCTACTTTAGTCAAAGGATTTCACTTTTCATATAATTTATAAAATTAATTCTTATTAACATTTTATATATTCATTATAAATTTAATTTTTACGAAAAATCTTTGTTAAAAATATACAATTAAATAGGAATGATAATACAATATAAAATGTATTAATGATAACAGAAAATAATGATAATTTATATGTATTTGGATTACAATAATTTGGATTATCTAATGTTCTACTTAATCTATTTGTAACACAAAAATACCAAATACCAACAATACACCAAATACATAAAATAGTATCAAGAATTAATGTTAAACGTTTTTTAGTAAATACAGAATGTTCATATAAATTTTGTTCATCAACATTTGTTTCAAACATTAAACAATCTTTATTTATTTGATTTTTTTTATAAATTTGATAAAAATATAATTTACAAAATTGATTTATTCCACTAATCAGTCCTGTATGGAAATAGAAAAAAAAAAAAACAAATAAAAAACAGAATTTGTTAATTATTAAATTTTTTTATGTTGTTACAAAAAATCTAGAATCTAGAATCAGTTTTCATCTCATTTCAATTAGACCTTGAATTATTGTTCTATGATGAAATTTTGGATTGATTTAAAGATTTTTAAAAGTTTGCGGGGCAAAGAATGTCAAAGATTAGTTTCAATGGGTTTGGCCCGTTAAAAAACTCAACCCCAATTGAATGTACGTGGGCCATTAATTTATAGGATTAATTATTATGTTACGGGATTAAATGTAAAAATATCAATTATTGCTTTAATTTATTTTTGTTATTGTCACTTTGACATTTTAATTAGTTTTTTTTTTAGTTCAATTCAATTCATTTTAAGCTTGGAAAATTTTGATAAAATAAATAAAAACACAAAAAAATAATTAATAATTTATTTGACAAGACTTTTCTAGATTCAGATGTTGAAATCTACAATAAATATTACAGACAAAAGAAATAAAAAAAAAGGTTTCTTACCTGATACAAGAAGATATATTGGTATAAATGTACCAAGAGGACAATTTCTAATATTTGTCACACCAACATAAATCATTGATACTGGTAGAACAATAATTAAAACATATGAAATGATCCAGGACACTTTAAAAGAAAAACAAAAGAATGAAAATCAGTCATATGGAAAACATAAGGGACAATACAATATTGAACTTGAAAATTTTATAAAAATCTAATTACTTACAACTCATTCCAGAACTTTGTCTTGTGTTTGACACATCACGTTTTGCTGAATGTTCTAACATATTAATATTTGTAGCAACTGCAATCTTACATTTTTCCACGTCATTTATTGTACTCATTATTATATTTTTGTTTTAGAAGATTTATTGACACTTCTTAAGAAAATTCTAAACTAAAACTGACAACTCAAATAAAAGTCAAAAGCACACACTAAACATTAGAAAGATACGTTTACATTGTAACAATAGAATAAATTTATAATTAAACTTTGTATTAGAAATTTTTTTTAATGAACTTTAATCGAGTAAGGAATAGTTTAGAATTAATAAAAAATTATCAGTTTATAAATAAACAATTTATTTGATGTTAAATTTTATCAATTTTAAAAGTAAATCTTAATCACAATTACATTTATGTATTCTTTATTTATCCAATGTAAACGCGGACAATATGCGCAACAGAAATAAAAACATTTCATTTATTGAAGGAAACTTCAAAATTTAATACAAAAACAAAAATTTCCCTTTCAGTTGTTGGATAATCCTCATGGGAATACAAGACAAGACAATAAATCGTCAATCAATTTAAAACTCAAACGATAATCTTGTATTTTTGCGGTTGTGACTGTTATAAGGTTAACGAATATTTGAAAATTTTTAAAGTCCAGTTGGAATAAACATTTTTGCTGGTGATTCTATGGAAACGGAAATTTATTTATAAAAAAAAAACAAAATTTTTAACTTTCAATTTAGAATTGACAATAAAAACAAATTCGAATTTTATTCCATTAAAATTTTATTTAATTTAATTAAAACATTAGTTTAAAAAAAATGGTAACATTTAGATAATTATAGAACACATAATTAAATTAATTAATTATTTTTAATCAAAAGCAATTTTATAAAAATTTCTTCTTCTTGAATTTTCTTAAATTTTTTTTTTTTTCTTTCTTTTTTTTTCATATTTTTATAATTATTAATTTTGCATTAATGTTGGTCAACATACACAATTTATTTTTATGATCAAAAACCATTTTCTATTTTATATAATTTATTTTTAAGTTTCTTTTAAATAACATTTTATAATTTGTTTAAAAAAAAAATAACGTTTTTTTATCCTGTTTTTAAACGTTGAGGCCATTTTTTATGGACGGCACCTTTTTTTTTTGTTGAAGTTTTTTGACAAAAATTTTATTATATGAGCGATGGTCCAACATTGATGGTCCGATTAAACAAATTTCAATATTTTATAAATATAATTTTTTTTGTATATATAAAAATATTAATTACAAATTTTTAGAATTAGACTTTTAAGAGTTTTTTTTAACGGATTAACAAACTTTGTTGTATATTTTATTCGTTGTTCTTAAATGAAATTGAAAATAATTTTTTAAATTTCTTCTTTTAAAAATATCTTATTGGCCTAAAAATTCTATAACATTTTTTTTTTTACTTTATCTTTATACAAAATAAAAAATGTAGGTAGGTATGCAGCAATATGACTGGATGTGGTATTGGGTGGCTGTGTTGAAATATTACACACAAATTATCCGTGTCATTATCTGAATTAAATTTGGAAACTTTAAAAAAATTCATAACAAATATTTTTGATGAATTTCACAAATAAATTTAATTTTGTTTTTATTCAATAATTGTCATTTTGAGATCAGTTTACATGAATTAAGTTTTATTATTGACGTTGAATAAAACTTTAGCACAAACACCACACCTTGTGTTTAAAAATACATAATAAATGGATGGTTATTTTTTAACATTGAACTTTTATGCAAATTTGTACATTTATATAAAATGAAAACTTTTAAGTTTTAAAAATTAATTATTATTATTATTAAATTGTTCAGAAATTTAAAATGAAGTAAAATTGAAAAAAATGTAAAGGTACCTGCATAATTATATAAACAAAATTAGCACCTATTGGCTAAGCTTTAAGCTTACACTCCCCCCACCCCAAAAAATAATTATATATTTATTCTTAATATTAAAAGTCTTTAATTTTTGTTTAATTATTTTGAAAAGGCCATAAATATATTTTATTTAATTTTAAATTTGTCAAACAAATTAATTAATTACTTATTAAATATTAGCAATATTATTATTATTATTATTGTTATTATTGTTATTATTGTTATTATTAATATTAATTTTATTTTTTTTCTTATTCTTATTTTTATTTTTAGGAAAGAATTTTTTAAAATTATAAAATACAAAACCTAATGAAACAAATACATACAATGATAGTAAACCAAGTGACATTATTGATAATAAATAAACATCTTTAGGACAATAATTTTTTTTACGTTTTATAAAACTTGGATCACCTTTTTTTGAATAAATTATACTAAAATAAATAATTGCAAGTATACAAAAACAACCAACAATTATATCTAATGCAAAACCAATTTTCATTCTTATACACGCTGGATTTTTTGTATCTAAATTATCTTGTCTTTTATTTATTTCAATAATATAACTTTGATATAAAGCAAATTTAAAATTTAAATTAAATGCACCTAATATTCCTGTAAAAGAAACAAAAAAAAAGAAAAACAACAACATTAAATTTTATTTAATTTGATTAAATTAGATTAAAGATTATTTATTTTCATAGATAAACTTTTTTGTTTTTCTACGCACTAATAATTTCCGATGGAAAAAAAAAAAAACAACAAAAATTAATTCATTTCATTGGAATATGGACAGAGACAAATTTGTTATAATTCTTCAACATACCATTTTTTTTTCAAGTGGATTTCATTTGGGTTTTAATTCATTATTACGAAAAAAAAAGAATCCTAAGTACCAAAATTTATTATGATATGAAACATCGTCATCATAACATTCACAAGTCTTAACTATTTGATCGCATCTAAATAATCGTTCATCTAATAAAAAACCAATAAAATGTTCACAATCGATTTTGTACCACAAGATAATTTGCAATTAACAAAATATCGTTAAAATTATTAGTTTGATATAATTTTAGTTTATTTTTCTTATTAAAATTTTGGGTAGTAGGCAATTTGCCTTGACCTTCAACAATCAATTTGGCTTTTCATTTGTTTGGCAAGATTTTATGTTTTTATGAATCATTATGAATATTTTGATGCGTTCATCCAATGGGATCACAGTATTATTGATTTTAAAAAATTATGTTGAATTTGTCCCACTACGTTTTCATTTTAACATAAAAAATTCTTTTAGTCAATAATTTGTATCTTGCAATAACTTCAATTAATTTTTTTTTTGTTAGTCGAATAATTTAGAAATACAAAAATATTAGATATTTACTTACCCATAGCATCAAGACAATACGGTATAAACATATCGTAAGGACAACTTTTGTAATTTGGTAAACCTATGAAAAGCATTACCAATGGCACTACTGATAAAAAAATATAACCGAAAGTCCAAGTAACTAAAATGAAAATTAAAATTTATTATTTGAAGTACAAGAAAAAAAACCTGAACAATAAAACAAAAAAATATATATACATCCTGTTCCTGCAGTTGGATCTCGTCGTCTATTTTCAAGATCTTGTGCATTTTCCGTAAATGCTAATTTACATAATTCCGAATTATTTCCACTCATGATAACAGCCTTACTAGTATCATTAACGACTATATATCTAACTATTCACAAAACAAAAAATAAAAATAATATTGATGAATGCCAAAAAGGACACACTCAATGGATAGTTAATCGAAAACTGATTCTATATCAATTTACATTTGCTAAGATGATATAGAAAGAGTAAAACGCAAAAATATAAATGGAATAGGGTACGTTTACATTGAAGAACAAAAAAATTAATTTTCAAATGAAAACAGAAAATTATTTTTAATTGTTTAATTGTTTAATAATTAAATAATTTATAGGTAAAAATTATTATTTTGAATTGCATTTAAAATTTTGGAACTTAATTCATCCTATAATTTACTTAAAAGATTTACAGAACTTGTAGAAGTTGTAACATGATAAAAATTAACTGAAGTGAATTAGAGAAAAAAATTCTTTATCCATCAATTAAATTATTATTGCTTTACTTTGTTCCAATTGAATAATTAATTTAATATAGTGGATTTATGAGAAATAGTTAACGTTGATGAGATAATTATTCCCGATATTTATCTACTTATAAATTCCAAAATACGTCTTGTGCTGTACTTCAATTTAAAATATAAACAAAACTTGTTTTGTTATTTTCTATGTTTAAATTAAATAACTACAATGTAAACAAACACAACATGCGCAATTTAACTTATTATGAAAAGAATTTTACTATTAGAAAAAAAAACAGCAAAAAACTGATGTCGCCATTTTGTCCCCATTAAAATGCGGATAGGAGATGAGAAGTCAAAGAAAACATTTCATATTTTGATAATGTGAAGATGCATACAATACAATAATATAGGGTTAAGTTTTGAAAAATGTGAAGATCAACAGTTTAAATCAATAATTGTTTGTGGCAAAAGTTTAAGTGAAATGAACAAATAATTTAGGTCATTTTACAAATATAGCAAAATAATAAGAATAAGTTTTATTCGTTTTATAATTTATGTATCTACAAAAATTGTTATCATTCTTACTATTTTGTCACTCTCCATGCCATCATATAAATCTTCGTTATTTCACATATTTTATTTCTAACAATATTTTGTGCATCCATCCATTATTTATAATTTCAATTTTCCTTTTTTTGATTACAAAAAATTAAAAACATTCAAATGATCTGAAAAAGTCTGTATATACAATAAACACAACAAATATTTTATTATATGAATTGATTAATTAAACAGAATAGAATAAATAAGACATCAGGATATGAGAATGTTAACTATTAATTTATTATTGTTTTCATTTTTCATTGAATAATCTTTACATTTAATAATTTCTTAGAATTATATTTTAAGATTTTTGTCATACAATATATCGGTCTGACCAGAGCTTGAACACATTAATACATATAAATATCGAGGAACAAATTCACCTCCTACTATTTTAGCTCTGATCAGGCGGTTATTAGATTAAATGAATTACGTTTGAGTTCATTTTTGTTTTTCCGAAATTTTAACAAAAATAATAAAAATATTTTGTATTTTCATAAAGTTTGGTTTCATTAAAATAAACTGAATTATATTTAATAAATTTAATATTTGTTTTTTTTTCCGATTTATTTTAAAGAAAGTTGCGCACAATAAATTCATCCGTTTTCAAATTTCGACTTTTAAACAAACGACTCGTCCTTATTGTACTCTATACATTTATGTTAAATATTTATTTCTAAATAAAATGCCTTTAATTGTCAATGATAATTTATTTTAATTAAAAAATTTTGCATTACATAAAAAAATGATTTATTATTGATAAAAATAAATAAGATACAATTATTTTATAGAGGTAATCAGTGTTCACGATACATTTAAATTAATAAATTACTTTGAGCTTTTAATAATTCTCAGTAAGATTTTCAGAGTTTATAAAAGTGAAATTAATTGAATTATTAATTCATTCAATTAATTTAATTATTGGTTCATTCTCATTTACAGATAAATTAAAAATTATTTCCCTTGTAGTTATCAGCAGCCCCTATAAACCACACCTAATGTTTAAAAATACATAATAAATGGATGGTTATTTTTTAACATTGAACTTTTATGCTTATTGTTACATATAAAAAAAAAGTTTCAAAAATATTCTTATTATTATTAAATTGTTCATTTTTTTAATGAACAAAAATTCGAAAATCTTTTTAGATTCATTTTAAACCTGCATATAATTTTTAGATTAAGCATTAAAGCTTACGTTAAGAAGTTTTAACATTAATCTTAATTATGATTGATTATTATAAAAAGGCCATAAGGAAACATTTAGATATAATATTTATTATTTAATTATTTGTATTTTTATTTAAATATTTTTCGAAAACAACAAACAACAACCATAAATGAAATAAATATATAAATCGAAATTAAAATTAAAGATGCTAATGCGAATCTATATGCTTCTCGATCACAATAATTTAAATCTTTTGAATTATAACTTGGTTGTTCATTTTTAATTGAAAAATAAAGAACACCAACAATACACCAAAAAACTACAATTAAATCTAAAATTATTGCTACTTTCATTCTTAATACTGACGATAAATTCGAATTTTCATTTAAATTTATTTGTGACACACGTCTGGTATTTATTTCAATAATATAACTTTGATACAATCCAAATTTCATAATTAAATTGAATCCAAGTAAAAGTCCTGGTAAAATAAAATAAAATTGATTAACGAACAATTAAGAAATTTTCATAATCCCAATTAATTTCTGGATAAACTTTTTTGTTTATAAATTAATTTACTTACCAAAAATAAAAAGAAAAATGGGTATAAAACGATCAAAAGGACAACTGAACACATTTGTAAGTCCAAAGTATACCATAGTAAATGGAAAAAGTATTAAGCAAATATAACAGATTCCCCAAGTAACTGAAAAGAAATTTGGTTATGTTTTTTTTTATTAACAAACAATTACAAGAATGCATACATCCCTTTCCAGCTACTGGATCTAATCCACTGTTATCAAGATTATTTGTATTTTCTGGAACTGCTAATATGCATCTGTCAACATTATTTGAAGTCATATTTAAGTTAACTATGCCAAACACTTCACGAGAATAAATATAAAAATAATTCTAAATATTAAAAGAACACAGTCAATGGATAGACATAAATTCTAAGACTGTTTAGTACGCATGAGAGTTGAAAGACAAAAAGGAGAAAAAATAAGAACAAGTTTACACTAAGGGAAAAATTTGCAGATGTTGTAATAAAAAAAGTTCATTAAGAAGTGCTTCTCTGTATTGATTTGGGGTACATTTCTGGGTGTGCGTATGATCTGTTGATGAAATTTATTTGTCATTTATAACGCAGAATTAGTATAAAATATTATTCTTCTTCTTCTTCTCTTTGTACTTGACTTGCATCAAGTGATTATTTTATTGGCATTTTAAGATATCTCTTATATTACTATTAATATTAACGTTCCCTTTTTCACACTAGGCAAACACTTGGGACGAGACCTACTATTTTTAAGGTGGGCTCTGAACCACCTAGCATCTGCACATGCGTTTATAATCCTGATTCGGCACATTGCCTTAAAATATTATTAAACTCATACAGACCATTATATTTACTTCTAAGAAATTGTTATTTCACAATGAACAATCTTAACATTAGCACAGAATTATTTATCGCTGTTTACGGTATGATAATATTTTTTTTCAAAATATGAAATACAAACCAAATAAATTAAAAGCTCAATATGGTCAAACTCTGATAAAATTTATTGTTTTGAAATGGCAACCAAAATACTTGGAAAGAGAAAGAGACAATAAAGGAAACGTTGAAAAAAAACTTTTTTATGATTCAACTTAATATGATTGATCGCTTTAAAAACTAATCAATGTTGTATTTTTATTTCGATTCATATTTGATGCCTACAATGTAAACTAACGTCACATGCGTATTCTAAGTTATTTAGTTTTTTAAGGAAAGAATTTTACTATTACCGAAAAAACAAAACTGATGTCATCATTTTACTCCCAATTAAAATTAAAAATAAACACGCATTCCATATTTTGTTACTCGAATGAAGTGCAGAAAGTCTCATGAAATTATTAAACGTCAAATGAATGCAGTAGGTTATCCAGGTTAATATTATTTATATAATATTAAATTTGTAACAATGCATTGTAAGTGTAAAAAGATTTAAGTAACAGTGCACTTTAAGCAACATGATGTAGCAACATCACACCAATAAAATTTCCAAGGATGATTCTTTATCCTTACAAAATTCATTTGTGAAATAAGACAAAAATAAATTCTTAAAAGAATAATTTTAACAAAAACTTTATTTAAAACCACAAACTTATTTCGATCATCGCATCATTCCATCATAAAAAATCATTGTAAAAAAATCTAATTTTAGTATAGTTGAATATTGAAAATCTTCTCTATTATTTCTTATTATTTATTTATTCAATATCAATTACTTAAAGTAAAAATTACATAAAATACATATACCCACAAAAAAAAAACTTCCATATTTTCTCTACTTACAAATTTTAAATTTTTTGTTTCTGATTTTTAATTATGGCAATAAAACTTTATAGATTTATTCCTTTTCATTTTCATTTTTTTTTCTTTTGTTTATTTTTTTTTTTGTTAAAGAAAACAAAAAAAAGTCTGTTTATAAAATCTTTTTGAACTTTCAAAGATCTTTCATTTGTAGCAGATAAATAGAAAGAACAAAAAAAAAACCAATAAAAAATCATAAAATTTAAACCACAAAAAAATACTAAAAACTTGAATATTTTATGATTGAATATTGTGGTTAGAAATCGGAGGGGAGTGGGGTATTATTTTTTTATTTCTTTAATAGTATAAATTATAATTAATTATTATAACATATTTTAGACTAAATAAGACAAATATTTGTTTTATTAATTGTTGGTGTTGTCGGTGCAATTGATGATGTTACAATTGTTGTTGTCGCTTTAGCTGTTGCGCCGCCACCATTTTGTATTGTACCTGTTGCAATTGTTGTACCACCACTCATAATTACTGTATCTTTATTTTTTCTTTTACATAAATATTTAATAAGACGTGATATAATGAATGTTAAACATGGTACAAATAATAAAAAGAAATATATTAAAATTGTTATGCAAAATGCAAATAAATATACAATTTTATTACAATAATTTATATTATTAGTATTTGTATAATTTGGTTGGAATATTTTAAATACCCAATATGAACCACCACCAATTGTAAACCATAAAAATATAAATGTTAATTTTAATATTATTGATTCTTTATGATGGTTTTCTAATAAATCTGTTGGTCTTCTATTAATACGATAATTAACAAATTGATTTGTTATACCCAAAATTCCTGTAAAATAAAAAGAGAAGAAAGAGAAAGAGAGAGATAGAAAGAGAGTGAGTGAGTGAAGAAAATATATATTTTAAAGTTTATGATGAGATATAAATATTTTTGTTAATTTTAATAATAAAAAAGACGTGGCTGAAAAAAGATATTGTACAGAAATTTACTTTAACATTAAATTAATTACGTTTTATTTTCATTTGTTGAAATCACGTCTACACACTATTAATATTTAAGAATCTTGATTATTTAATTTTTATACAAAGAAGACAACTAAAGTTAATTATCATACCCAAATACACTGAATTATATATTGACGTGATAATTTTGAAAAAGTTTAAACCCTTTAAAAAATCTAAAAATAAAGTCTTGTTTACATTAGAATGTTCCCAAAACACAAAAATATAAAATAAATTTAAATTAAATTATTAATTAGTTTAAATTTAGCGTTTCAACTAGAAAAATAAAATAAAATTAAAAGTTACCCAATTTAGAGGTAGTTGACTTGATGATTAACCACAAATAATGTTTACACATAATAATAATGAGTGATGACGTATTTAGTATTTATACCAATTATTTATACATTTATAAATTTAAAGTAAATAAAAATTTTAATAGAATATTTTATTGATTTACTATAATTATATAAATATTCATCCTACGCAATAATTAAAACCTATATACATAATATTAAGACAGACACACACACACACAAAAGTGTGTATCTTGTATGATAATATTAGTCACGTGAATATAAATTAACGCTAAACTTTCTTATGAAATCTAATTTGAATTTATTATCCAATTTTAATTTTAATCAAAGGCACTTTGAGTCTATAAAGTCCGATTTTGTATTACGATGAAAATGATTTGAATTTTTTTTTGGGAAAATTTCACTTGTTTCATTCTATTCAATTCTATAAAGGAAAAACTGATTTGGTTTGTTGAACTAGAAGAGACAAATAATGAAATCGTATACAAACATCAGTTTTTTTTTTATATAGGTCAACGCTCTTCATTTATTATTGTTAATTAATGTTATAAATTGACATTTTGTTTGGGTGGTAAAAGTGGGCACGCCATCACATAAAGGGAAATAATTTTTCTATATAAACGAGAATAATGACTTTTTTTTTTATGTCACCTTTTGTACTTTTATTTTATTAATGGGATCAGTTGAATAATAACTAAATGGATTAAATGAATTTTATTAAAAAATAAAAACGCTTCATTTGTTTCCATATAGAAAATGTTCCAGAATTAAATATTTAATTATGACTTTTTGGTGAACTCTACTGACTTTTGATGATACAAATGGCACCGTTTACAAACTGATCTCAACCATTTAGCTGAAAATTATTGGTCAGGATATACGCAGGTGCATTTTATTAAATGAAAATTCTTTTACTTTGTGAATAATTAATTTAGCGACGTAAATGTACCCTTACAGAGGTTCAATTTCTGATCTTTGAAATAAATAGATTTAACTTTATGATTTTACTTTACTTTTAACTTTTTTAGTGATCGCACTTTTCTGTACAATTTCTTTTTCAATCTTCATTTATTCATTTTATAAACAAATTTTTTTTGTTTTTTTTTTTTTTTTAAGATAAATAAATTGAATAAATAAAATGACGTCACTTACCAGTAATTATCAAATATATTGGTATAAAAATACACGTTGGACAATCTGTTATATACGTCAATCCAATACAAATCATACAAAATGATACTAAAGATGTTAAAAGTAAATAACCAACTAAAAAGAAAATAAATTTAATTATTTTTGTTTTTCTTTCTTTTTTTTTTTTTTTTGTGTTGAAATTCAAATTGTTATTTTTCTGTTTTTTTGCTTTTTTGCTTTACAAATAAAAAATCAACAAAAAAAATTAACTTTTTTGTTATTATTATTTCTACACAAACACACACACATACATGCGCACACACACACACACACATGTACACACACACAGTAATGTACACATACACACACAGGGAGACACAATCTTAATATTTAATTTAATTTAAACACTTTTCTTAGATAAAATTTTGTTATTTGGTGAAAATGAAAATGAAAATGAAAATGAAAAAAAAAAGGAATAGAAAATTTACCATCTTTAATGCATACACTAATAACAGTCACTATAAATTCAAAACGTGTTGTAGAATTTCCTCGTATTGTTTTTAATTCTTTCCATAAATTATTTGTACTTTTATAATTTATTTCTTGTATTTTTATTGCATGATTTTCATTAATTTGATGAATACGAAATGATTTTGATCCTAAATTGAATGAAAATTAAAAAAATATTAAATTTAAAACAAGCAAAATTAATTAAAAAAAAATTAAGTAAATTAAATAAATTCTAAGAGAGAATTTCTTAAATAATTTGCCATTTTTTGTATTTTTCTTCTATTTTTTTTTTTGTTTGTTTAATGGAAAATAAAAGAAAAACAGAATTTCTTTTCTTTAGAACAGAAGCAAAAAAAAAAACACTCACTTTCACCAGAAACAAATTCGTACACTTCTGTTGGATCTGTGATCATTTTTGATTTTAACGTTTCAACGTAACAAAAAACCAAAAAAACAACAAAAAAAAATACACTTTTTAATTAACAAAAAAAAAAATTATAATTTGAATAAAAATTGAAAATTCAAATGGAAAGTCAAGAAGAACAAATGATGTATGGGAGAGCAGAGAGAAGAAAATTACTTTTCAAACTAAAAACAAAAAAAAAACCCTGTACTTCCAATAAAATTTTCTTTTAAACAATAACTAAAAATATTCCCGATTGTTTACAAGAATAAAAATAAAGAAGAAGAAGAAGAAGGTGGGAGAAAAGGAGATGGAAAAGTGGAATTAGAACGAAACAACAAACATAATTTTCCACAAATATTTTGTAATTTATTCTGCGTGGATAATTTCTATGTAGTTTTTCTGTCTCTTTCACTCTTTTGATTATTATACTGTGTCTGTATCCATGCATGTTATTACCTTTGCCTCTATTCATGTGTGTGTGTGTATGTATGTTTACCAATTTTCTTTTAGAAAATATGTATGTACGTCCAGTTAAAACAGTCGTGGTTTCTTTTGTTACGCTAGACTTTTATACACAAGAAATGTTTGTGTGTATTTAATAGATTGATGTGGCTGCTGTGTGTGTGTGTGTGTGTAGTATGTTTTGTTTATAAAATATTTTATTAAATTTCCGTGAAAATAATGGAAAATAAAGAAAATGTAAATGAATACAAAACATGCAAACAACATCCGAATAGAAAATAATTTGTGGTTTTTTTTTTGTTTTTTAGTTTTTTCCGTTTTAATTTTATTTATTAAAATAAAATTTCTGTTTTGAAGCAACAGGAAAATTTTGTGGAAAAAATACAAATTAGGTGTTAATCTCTCTCTCGTTCTTTCTCTCCCCATCCCTCTCTCTCTCTCTCACTCTTTTCATGATTCAATTGTATTTGTGTAATAAAAATGACGATTATACCTTTTTGATTATAGATTTCTTGATTAATAAACAAAAGCGGAAATTAATGTGTTTAATTTAGTTTTGTTCTTTTGTTTATTTCCATTCTTACAAAAATAGGTTTTTCTTCATTCTTCTTTTCTCCTCTTACCTATCTCTCACTCTCTCTCTCTCTCTCTATTTTGTGTCAGAGAAACAAAATTGAAAATTAATTAATAATAAATTTTTAGTTCAAATAAAATGAAAGAAAACACAAATAATTTTTGTTTTTTTTTCCTTTTTCTTTTGTGTTTATTTTCTTAAAGTTTTATGTTTTTTTTTTGTTTTTTTGTAATTTTCATTTTTATCACAACATTAAATATAATTTATTAATTTTTTTTTTCTTATTCTTGTTTGGAATAATAAGTAATTATTGTAAGTAATTCTAATTATATTATTTTATTATTATTTATAAGGTGGAAAAATTATGTTTTTTATCAAGTTTTTTTTTTTGTTTCTTTATTTTAAATTTTAAATATAAAAATGTGTTAAATTTTTTTTTTTTACTTTTTCTTCTTCCTCTTCTTCTTCATTTTCTTCTTTAAACAAATTTTTCAATTATTTATTTTATATTTTTTTTTTTGTTTTCATCTAATAATTGTACAATCCATCGTTCACAAATTAATAAATATTAATGATAAATGAATTTAAATTAATAATTTTTATCTATATTTAAATTTTAATAATAAATAACAAAATTTCTTTATAAATTTTATTTTTAAATTTTTAACTGAAAATTATTCAGAATAAATTTTTTACAATCAAAATTTTATTAATTTTATTTTCTTTTAATTTTTATATTTTTAATAATTATAGTATAATGTAATATTTGTTTAACGTTTTTATATATATATATATATATAATTAAATTAGTAACAATAATTTATCAGTCAAAAACTGATTAAAGCGAAACAAAATAATATATTTAATAGAAAAATTGTTTGCTTTGCAATGAAAAAACATTTATATTTAACGAATTTTTAGGTACATATTTTTGTTCGTACAAACTTTTGGACCCTTCTAATTTTCCGAATGCTTTTTTTTTTTTAGTTTGAATGCATGAATACGCGTATATATTACAAAAATATTAACATTTCATTTTTTAATAACAAAAGTGATATAAATCATAAAGAAACAAAATATAATTGTCATATTTTTATTAAAAAAAAAAACAATAATATCAGAGACACATAAGGTTTGTGTCTTGGATTTATTTTATAGTAAAATATTATTAAATGATTTTCTTTTGGCAGTTATTTTGTAAAAAAAGCTTGTATATTAATTTGTTTTTTACAATTAAAATTTAAATAAGAAAAAAAATTTTACAATTAAATTGAAAAACTAAAAAAAACTGTATTTACTTTTGGTCATCAGTCTGCGTTGTTCTCTCGCTTTTTTATACTCATTTCTTATTTTTGTGACCATACTTAAATTTTGAATTCAATTTACTTTTTAGATTGATAGTCCTTTATTTATAGTAGTCCTTGATTGTAAAGGTTTCACCAGAATTTAAGCATATTTGGACGGCCATAATTAAATTTAAAATTTTTGGTAAGTGAGTAGAATTTTTTTTTGTTTTAGATCAAAAGAGAAAAGATTAAATATCATTTTAAAGATTTAATTTATAAATATTTTTTTGTTTTAATGTAAAAGGTACAAATTTTCATAAGAATTTAAGAAGTTGTTTGTTTTTTACTAAATATAAGAATTATAATTGATGCAAGAATTAGAAAAATTCCAATAATTGAAGCAATAACATAGAAAATTGTAAGTGACCAATATGTTACCAAATAAACTGTTTGATTACAATTTATATCTGTTTTTTGATTTTGTGTATAAACAGAATATGTTAGTACACCTAAAACACTAACTATAAATAAATTAATAATAAGTTGTGTTCGTGATTGACGTCCAACTTCTTCTGTTTGCTTCTCTTTACTTTGACGTACAAAAGTTGTTAAAAATAATAATTGTTTAATTCCAAATAAAAATCCTAGAAATAGAATAAAATATTTAGTAAATTTAAAAAAAAGGGGACATAATTCAATATATAAAGTTCAACTTGGTTTTAGACGAACACAATACTAATAAAGGATACCTTCAATTACAACAAATTTAAATTGTTATCGAAAACCCTAAATTAATTTACACGTTGAATGTTAAAAGTTGAGTAAATGAAATGACTAAAATTCACTATAACCAAGTTTGTTGACTCTGTAAATATTTACACAACTTACCAAGAACTAAAAAAAATATTGGTATCAAAGTATTTACTGAACAATCATCACGAAATCTAATTCCAACCACAATTAAAAAACATGGAAAAATAATTTTAAAGGCGATTATAATGTAGCGTAAACCTAAAAATAGAAAATTGTTTAATTATTTTTTAAAGAAAACTGAACAAAATATTATTAGGACTGGAGACTGAACTTAATGGGAAAATAGTATTTTTATTTATTAACAAAATTTATAGAAAAGAAAAATACTTACAATCAGGAAAAAGTGATAAACAATTTTCATATAATGAATAATTTTCTTCAGTTAATTGTCTAAGCAATGAATGAGATTGTTTTAATTCATCATCTGGAAAAAAAATAGTTAAAAAGAAAAAAATTGTATTTTTCTACATTTAAACTTTTATTAAAATATTTTTATTTATTTTATTTATCGAACTTTAAACCAGAGAGGCAACTTAAATCTTAGTGCGTAGTGTATAATTTAGGTTTAAATTATTTCTTTTCAAACGCAGCAAATAGTCATTGAATCATTGAAATTCAACAAAAAAAAACTTTTAATACAAATGAATCAAAATTCTTGGAACAAACTCAAGAAAAAAAAATCTCTTTAAGCAAAATAGAAACAGAATCAATACAATAACTTGTTTACAAGTCTAGCGGTCAACTTGATACTCAGCTTTCTAGTCTAGTGAAATAATTAATTTATTTTTAGTTGGTTTTTTTTTGTTTTCCGATTAATTTATTAAAATTGCACAGCACGATCCTAATTGAAATACTTAAGCTTAATGGAAAAAAATCAGCACGTCTTTGTTTTAGTTTTATTTTACATAATTGTGTGTGTGCGTATGTGTGTGTGTGTGTTTGTGTCTGTAAGTATGTATAGTTTATGTCCTGAAGAATAATCGAATTTACAAGAATTAATAATGACAATGCAAATACATTTCATAGGAAGTTTAGTCTGAGTTTAAATAATTTTAATTTTTTTGTGGTAGTTGTGACAGGATATCCTGTCGCTCCAAAAATAATAAAAAAAACTTATGTAAATTAAAAATAGAAAAATGTATTATGTACTTTGTTGTTATTGTTTTTTTAATTCAATTTAAATTCATGCAAAGAAAAAAGAGAAAAAATATTCTATTCGTCATAATTTGTTAAAAATAAAGAAAATAGAAAAATTGTATAATAAATGAGTGCAAATTAAGCACCAAGAAAATCAATATTTTAATTCTAAATGATACTTAAAAGTCAGAAATAAAAAATTAAACCGCTTCAAATTATTCACCCAAAGTTAAATTCCTCCCCCTTCTCTAATTTCAATTAAAATATACATTTTTTTGATTCTCTTGTGAATTTGTTCATAATAAATGATGATGAGTTAATGTAAAATAATTCGTGTATTATACGTTTTTAAAAATTGATAAATTTCTAGATATTAATTCCTCATTCCGTCATCCTACGTTATCACGACCACCTAATTTTACGAGCCCAAATTGTGTGTACGTGTATAAGAGAATTTCAAGAAAATATGTTTATGTCCATTAAGTGGAAAGAATGAAAATCACAAAAATGAAAAAAAATAAGGATTTATTTAAGACAAAAGAAAAACAGCAAATAAATAATGTCAAATTTGGTGCCAATTTTCTTTTAGTTTTGACATTTTTTTTCCCCATTTTTCTTTTATCCTTTTATGTGGTAAACATGAAACGATAAAGTTACATACGATGATAAAAGTATGTCAACAATTTCCCGTGCAACCCAAATGTTTAAATTTGTGTTAAAAAACAAAAAACGAGAATCGGGAGAAATTTTTTTTTCTTGTTTTGGAAAAATTAGGGTAGGATCACAATAGATCTACGAATAGGGAAATTATTAATTAGTTAATTTTCAGTTGTAATTATTAAAATTTTAGAGAATTTTAAAAATATACGACAAGGAATTTTTTGAAATGAATTTTTTTTTTTTGAATTACTGAGTATACTGGGACTACTGGGAATAATGTGAGTTACTCGAATCAATAATTTTTAGAGATCAAAAAAAAAAATCGAATAAGACTTTATAGAAATTACTGTGACAATTTTAAAAATGTCCACAACTCAGTGGAATAAAAAATCCCTTAAAATCCCTTAAAATAAACCGTTAAATTATTCCACTCATAATTATGTACAATGAAAACCTTTAATAAATTTATGGGAATTTTATTTTAATAAATAAATAATATTTTTCTTTATTCCTCCTAATTTGTCATTAATTAAAACAATTTATATTAAATTATTGTACAAAAAAAAAAAACAAAACAAAAGAAAAACAAAAACAAAATGAACGAGAATTTAGTTTATATCGCGTTACTTAAATTAATGATAAACACGCGATGGCAATTGAAAATTGTAATAATACAAAAAAAAAAAAGTTTTACTACAAGGTATCACACACACAAAGGCACATATATATAAATCTACACACACACAAACTACTCTCACCTGTTGGACAAATAATTTTTGTTCATTTGGTTTTTTTTTTTTGATATTTTTTGTTTCTATGATTATAGGATTAATTTTACCTGGTGCTTTTCCAGTTTCCAAATCTTCCATTGTGGTTTTACAATGAAGATTTTTTTTGTGTATTATTTGAATTTAAAAAAAAATTTATAAAGTTTTTATCCCGTGAGAGAGAAAAAGGACAACAGAAATTTAACCCCGCGTACTAGATTCACTAGACTAAAAATTTAAAACTACAAACTACGAACTATGAACTACGACTGAAAATAATAAAAAAAAAATTATTCATTTTTCTCCACAAACAAAATAATTCTATCGAAGAAGGATAGAAAATTTTACTGCGCGTTTCTACTGGAGCCAAGAACATTTATATTTGTCATCTCTTTCACCCTTTCATTATCCCATCACAGTTGCGTAAAAAATTCTTCTATTCTATATTTTTATTTATATTTCATAAAAAAAAAAAAAACAACAACAACAACATCAATGTTGACAGAGAAAATTACGTCATTAAATTTATAATGACGATTGTCTGTCATTTTGTTTTTTAAAAATTTATTTACTGTTACACGTTTTCTTTTTGTCGATATAAACGCAGATTTTCTTTTGTTTGTAAAATATAAAATGTTAAGAAGAAGGACCTTGAAAAGAAAGAAAACAAGTTAAAAAGGAATAACAAAAAAAAAAAAGAAAATGTTTGTCGTCAGTTAGTCTAACTTTGGGATGAGAGAGAAAAACGTTACAATTTTTTTTTTCTTATAGAAACAATTTGAAAGTCAGTTAAAAGTACGCATGCGCCATTTTATATAAAATTTGACCTTGTTTTCCCTTCTTAAACGGGAGATTTTATGACTTTATTATTATGAATTTTATGTATATTTTTCTTGGTACTTTTATTATTGTCGCATGTGTATGTGTGTGTGTGTGTGTGTGTGTGTGTGTGTGTGTGTGTGTGTGTGTGTGTGTGTGTGTGTGTGTGTGTGTGTGTGTGTGTGTGTGTGTGTGTGTGTGTGTGTGTGGATGTATTTTTTTCTTTTGTTTTTTTTGTTATTATTTGTTTATTTGGCTGGTTCTAGGAAAATGACAAAGAAAACGAAAAAGAAAAATTATTAATTGGTATGGAGAGAAATTGATTTAATAAAAACCGACGTTGTATTTTATTTAGTTGAATGAACTTTCACAACCACTTGTTGTATTACATTTTAGATTTGGTAGAAAAACGACGGTTTCTGTAAATAATAAAAACAGGAAATTATATTATTATTTATTTTCTTTCCTTCTATAGAAAGGAACTTTTAGTTTTCTACGTACGTATCAGAAAGTTTTCTACAGTTTTTTCTTGTACCTATTTTACTGTGATGTTTTTTCGATTTAACTTTTTCAAAATATTAATTAATTCTTCTTGTCTTTATATTAATTTGGAATTTAATAAAATTTTAATAGGTCATTATAGATTATATGACAACACTGGTGGCGTCTAAAAGTCACTAAACTCATGGATCTGACATGATTTTACAAAACTACCCTACACCCCCAACGTTCAGTTTAAAATGAACAAACGTGTAAAACAAAGACTTCTTGATGCAATTCAAAATGTAGTTCAGAAATATGAAGTTATTCAAAATTGCATACGACCTCATTTTCATTTTAATCGTCTTAAATTAAATTTAACAAAGACATTTTTTTTTATTAAACAGAATAAATTTATAAATTATAGAAAATGAATTTTTTTTATCTTTGTCCTGAAGGTCATCATTAATAAATTTCTTTGTAATTTGTTTCTTATCTTACTTCTGTTATTTGTCAATTTCACAATTTAAATGGATTTTCATTATTCTCTTGTTTATTAAAATTGTGCAATCATCAATTGTGAGAAATGAATTATTTTGAGTTAGACAAATAACAAGGACATTCAATACAATTATATAGAAAATAATCCATTATTTTTAACATAATTTAAAGGAACCCTCAATAAAAATTACACAAATTTCTAAAAGTATGTGAATGTAATTAAAGGTGCTTAAAGTTGTCTGTCATATACTCAAATTTTCCACTGTTATTGCTTCGTCGTAATCGATTAGTGGAAATTTTTCTTGTTAAGTTGGAAATTTGGAAAATATGTAATAAATGATCAATTATCCTGTTTAAACTTTGCTAAATATTTATTACAGATTTTAAATTTTCAAAAACTTATCTACCAAAAAAATTATTAATTTTCTTACCTTGGTCAGTTCTCAGTTTTGGTCCTTAAATCTTTTTTTAAGTAAATATTTTATCATTTATAATTTTTAGGCAGAATGTAAATAGATTTATTTAATCCATAAAAAGGATCTAAAATATACGATTGACAAGACGACATTGATTAAAATTAAAGCTGAACGTTTTATCACATCAAGATTTATCAAATTTTTACTTTTTTTTTTTTGTTGTTTTTTATTTTTAATTTGTTTATTGCATTTTTGGTTTTAGTTAACTTTTTTTTTTGTTGTTGTTGTTTATTTAGAAGAAAATTAATTTAATTATAAAAATATTAAATAAATTCTAATTATGTAGAAAATCATGTTGTTTGTTGTGTTAACATTTTTCTATCAATCCATAAGAAAACAATTGTTGCTGAACATAATACAACAAAACCAATAGACATTATTATATAAATTGTTGTTATTAACCAAAATGAAAAATAATAAAATGTTTCATCACAACTAATTGTATCTGTTAATGGATTAATTTTAGGTGGATATTCTTTATATATCCAATATGAACATATAATAAGACAACCTAATAAAAAACAATTTAATAAAATTTGTGTTGGTGAATGACGTTTACTTTCTTCTGCTTGATTTTCTTTACCACGTACCAATGTAAATAAATTTAATAATTGTTTTATAATACCAAATACACCCATTATTAAAATAAAAACTGGTATTAATGGATTTGCTTTACAATCATTTAAATATGTTACACCCATTGCAATTAAACTTATTGGTACTGCAACAGTTATTCCAACTATTATTATACGAAGTACTGAAAATATAATTAATAAAAAAAATTTGATTAATTTAATTATTTACGAAAAAGAAAAAAATTAATAAATGTGTAGAAAAATTTAGCGGAAAGTTATGGCAATTTACAAATTGGCCAAGCAAAACTTTAGAGTTGGAGTTGGAAGAATTTTAAAAATTTAGGAAAATTATTAAACGAAAAAGTGAAATGTTTTTTTTCCATTATTTTATTGTAATTCTTTATTTAGAATTTTTAGAGGTTTTGCCTTTAAATTTGTCTTTAGTTTAAGGCAGTTAAATTTGATAATAAATTAGATTAAAAAATATCCAGCATTCTTTGCCTATTAAAGCGGGTCATGCATAAATCATATTATTTGTTGTTGGCTATCAACATTACACTTTGCTTTTACAAATTGAAAGATTAACGTTTGGTACATCTTTTAATTTGTTTATTCTAAACCAATGATAATTATTAAGAGAATCTGAATTTAATTTGCATAAAAATGTTTGCTTTTTTCTTGCAAATTTTGTGGCTGTAGTTTCACAGAAAAAGTTCAAACATCTGGGATCCCCATCTATATTCAATTGAATTAAATCGGAAACAATTATTTTTGTTTCATTTAATTTATTGTTACAAAATTTAATTAAAACGAAATTGTTCCAATCTGTTAATAACAAAATAAATTTAATTTCGATGCCAAATTGAATGAAAATAAATCAAATATTAATTTTGTGTTTATTTCTACAAAAACTACGAATTTATTTGTGATTTCTCTAAGGGTCATTTTAAAGTTGTCTCTTGGGAAACTAAAATGTAATAATATTTTTTTCATTGGATTCAAAGATTTGTTTGTATTTTACATTACGCAGGTTTAAATGAAAATTTCAAAGTAACATTATTCAATCCTTGTAGCCAATTTAGTTAATTCAAAGAAAATTAAAATGGCGTAGATTTTCATGAGAAGCATTTATATTCCCTTTTAGATTACTTGTAGAAATTTATATAGACGTTAAAACCGATTTCTATAAAATACAAATAAATTGTATACAAATCTTCTATAATTTAAGAAATCTCGAGAAAAAATTTAAAGCAAGAAAAATAAAAATAAACGTTTTTCTCTCAAGAGAGAAAATTTACGAATAACAAAATAAAATTTACTTAAATTTATCTATTCGTTATTATTTGTTCAATTCTAAATAAAATTTATTAGATTCTTCCGTGAGGCTTTTATTTTTATTTTAAATAAATTTCAATTAATTCTCACATGTACAAAAATAAAAAAAAACATTCCATAATAGAATCGCATCCTGATATCTATTCGTGGATTAAAAACACAGTTTTAATCCAATTTTTAGTTTCATTTTTAGATACAAAATATGTGAAGGTTAGAAATTGATTTCGTTGATCATTAATTAATGATGATAAAGTTAAATTAATTCATTCACGCTCTGATGATAAAGTTAAATTAATTCATTCACTCTCGTTGAATAATTTTCTTCTTCCATAAAGCGTTAATTATCCTTAAAACTTTTTTTTTCATTTGTTTTTAATTGCAAAATTAGAGTATTCCACTCATAAATCATACATTTGGCAGCAAAATAAAATGAAACAATTATAAATGAATTAATTTGAATAAAAACGAAAAAAAAAAAACAAACAAACAAACTAAAAAAAAAATAGTTAAGTTACCTGTGCGTAAAAAAACCTGTAGAAAATTCAAACAAAGTCTTGGTGATTTTTCTTGTGACGTAACTTTTTGATCTCCCCCTTTAATTTTATTAAATAATGACGATTGTTGTGTTTCAACTGTAATTAATTCAATTTACTTAATTAACATTAACATACCAGGTTTAAACTAACACACACACACACATATGTTACATTCATACACACAAACAGAATTTAAAAAAAAAAAAATGAAAGTATGTGAAAAGTTATGTGCGAAAAGAAATACAAACAAAAATTGAGCTTCAATTATTATTTAAATTAATTAATTTTGTCATATTTTTTTTTTTTTGTGGTGTCGTTTGCTGAATTTCGGTGTCTCCTTTCTAAAAGAGGATCGTCAATTATTGTTGTTGGTTGTTTTGTTTTTTATTTGTTTTTTGTGGTGAAGACGACACAAAATCTATAATATTCAGTTTTAAAAATATTTTGAACAGAAATATAATCATCAACAAGAGACACTTTAAATTCAAGTTATTGTTTTAATTTCGTATTTACTATGGTGGAACGGAAATAATAAAGAAAACTTTGAAAATAAAGTCACAACAATAATAAAGGAAATATGGTGAAATATTTTATTTTTGTTGTCTTCATTTTTTTTTTTTTCGAACAAAAGAAAAAAGTACAAAAAATGTAACGATTTCGTTTATTATTTTTGTAGCAATTAACTTTAACGATCTTCGTCACTTTCGTTCACTAAGAAAGAAATAACTAAATCGATACACTTCAATACCATTTATTTCTTATGTACTGATGCAAAATATGTTCAACATATGTTTTCAGCACTTTATAAAATAAATCATTTCTTTTTCAATTTTTAAATAAAAAGTTCACAATTCATTAAAAAGAGGAGAAAAGAAAATTAAACTTACCAATTGGTGTTTCAGTTATTTCAATCATTTTATCATCCTTACTATTTTCTTTGATCATTTTTAAAACTTTCTTTTATTTTTTATTTTTTTGTTGTTTAAAACTTCAACCGATGAACACGGATACACAATTGCAATTAAAAAAAATACAGTCAATAATAGAGCCACACACTAAAAGTAATGACACACACACACACACAATGAAATTTATTAGAAACTTAATTTTTAAATTAAACAATAATAAATTATTATTGAGATAATAATTAAACACAAATAATATTCGACTAACATTTAATGTTCACTTAAAAAATGAAAACATAAATACGTTAATCAGTTTGTAAATGAAGAAAAACCGAACAAGAAATCTCCTTTTTTTTTTTTTTTTTGTTGTAACAAATAAAATTCTAGAAAATTTATTTCAAAAAAAAAATACTGACTAAAAAACGGAACACACAAAAAATTTACCACCTTAATTCAATAAATGAACACTGATAACTGAACAGAACTTTTTCTCTGAATAATTATGGATGGAGAATACAAAAAAAAAAAAAACAAAAAATAAAAAAAGTGGAATATAAAATAAAAAAGAAGAAGAAAAAAAAACTATAAATTATTCTACACGCACTCAACAGTTCAAAATATTATATAATTTATTTTTTCTTTTTACTTTTTATTTAATACTTTTTTTTTTTTATTAAAATGAAGGAGGACAACAATTTATATGGATGCGTGCGTGTAAATACAATTTATTTAATGTAAACAAATAGAATTTTTTTTTTGTATAATAATAATAAAAAAAAATAATATGATGAAGAGAGAAAAGTTAAATGTAAGGGATGAATGTAACACGAACTGAACGTTATTTGAATCATAGATAAAAATTTGTATAGATCCTATTTTTAGTGGCGCTACTATGTGAGATAAATTGGAACTAATAAATGTCAAATAAAATCAAAATTATGAAATTTTTGAGAGAATTTGTTTATCGTTGGTAAAAATGATCAAATGAATTAATTAAAAATTGGTTGTACCGACATGAGACTATAGTAAGTAATATTTGTTATGAAATTATTATTCCAATTCAAAAATAAAGTTATAGGTTGTCGTCACCTGTAACAATTTTTTAATTGAATCCTGAAAAAAAGTTTAACTTATTTGAGTGGCAAATAATAGATAAATAATCATTGTAATTATCTGTTGTTTTTATTCCACTTTATATTTGCAGCAATATTTAATAAATTATAAACGATTCGCCCTCAACTGACATAAATAACTCAGACAAACAGATAACGATATCGTTGTAATTATGTTTTAAAAAAGACACGTGTTTTTACCTGTTGTTTCTGATTTTTTACTTGTGTTACATATTTTAGGTTTGCTATAAATTATTAAGATATTAATTAGGATTAAATTGGATTGATGTTTATTTATATTAAACATAATCATACAAAATCGTAATAAATTGATTTGTATATTCTTCTTGATTCTTCGAACAATAACAATTTTTTATTATGCATTAATAAAAGCTTTCAATAATAATTTTTTTTTACGTGTTTTAATGTAGGAAATTGTCGAAATCATCAAATGGTCAAATGTATTTAAAAAAATACACTCACACACACACACATATATTTTGATAAATTTAGATAAGTTTTACACGATGTCAGCATGTCTATTTTTATATGACATAAAAAAAAAACGTTATTTTGCCGAAAGATTATATTGTTTTCTTTTGTCAATATTTTATTAAAGTGTCTTAAATTTCGTAGGATTATCTTGTTTTATTAGTAATTTAATACCCAAAAGTCGTTTATATATTTTTGTGGGAAAAATCAATTTATACTTTAATTTTTATTCGAAAAATAATATTTTTCGTCTTATAAAAAAAAAAAGGAAGAAATAATTTTTTTGATTCTTGAAAATTTCCTAAAAAAAAATTAAATAAAAAAACACAACAACAAAATCAGTTCAAAAGTTATTTATTTTGTATTCAATATATTTAGACAGAGAATATAATTAAATTATTATATGCAATGTACTTTATGTATAGTTTTTATTATTTAGTAGATAGTTTTAAGATAACCAAAATAAAAATGGCGACTTACATTATGAAAAAAAAAAAAAAAACAGAAAAACTTCATACCAAAAAGAACCCGTCCAAAATTTAAACACAAAAATCATGCAAGGATATAATTTTAATTTCTCATAATAATTTATAATGAATTAATAACTATTGACAATAAATGCACATTGTGATTAAAACTTATTATCTTTTATTTATTTTTTGTTTGTTTCGATTTATTGACTTTATTTTTAAAATTAAAGGAGGGTAATAAATTTTATAAATTTTACAGACAGAACAACCTTTTTTTTTTATAAATTATAAATAATTATGTATCGGGTTAACTTTATTATTTTAAATAATAAAAATATTCATAAAAACCATACATAATTTTTTATCATTAATTATTCTCTTTTTTCCCCCAATAATACAAAAAACATAAAATAACAAAAATTGGTTATAATAAAATTCTTAAATAATACTTTTATAACACACTTTGTCATAAAATTCATTTTATGTTAATCAAATATGATTTTTTTTTTTTAATTATTATTTTTTATTTATTTTATTAAAGCAATAATTAATTTATTTTTATATCAATTTTAATAGAGGTAAATTTTTGTAATTATATGACAATTTATAATTGCAAATTTTATTATAAACCAATTATTATTTATACTTAAATATTTTATAAATGTATACGAATTAGGAAAAGAAAAAACGTGTACAATTTATTTTATTTTATCTTTTTTACCTTTTTGTTTATTTTATTTATTAGTTAATTTATTAAATAATATAATAATTATTTTTTTTCATAGTAAACGTTATCAAAGACACACAATAAAATATGGTTTATATCTTTGATACTGACATTTGTCTCCTTTTTTTTTTTGTTTAATTTTAGATTCTAGATTTTTTATTATAGAGTTGTTCTTTTTTTTTATAAAACTTTACAAAAAATGTGTACTCTTTTATTTGTTGTTTTTATTTTAATTCATTTTACTTCAGATATTTATATTGTTTAATTAGTAGGTAATAAAAATACATATAAAAAAAATGTTCGTTTATATTTAAGAAAAATCTACTTTATCGACATTCTAATTAATTGGAAAAAAAAATATTTATAGCAAATATATTTTCAAATATAAATTTAAATTCTCAGTCATACCTCAAATGTTATTTAACGTTCAAAATGTATAAACAGGTATCAAGAATTTTGAATAAATATTACTATTATTTGACAGTTGAATTGAACAGTTAAAAAGTTTTTCCTTTCGATTGAAAATACAGGAATTTACTGCAACAAATTAACTGTCGATAAAGTAGACTCTTACAATTTTATAAATTTAGAGTGAGATGAGATAGTTTGGAGTTGTTTTTTTTTTGTTGGGTTGTTTATTTTTGTGTTATTATAATTAAATTTATTATGTTATATTTTGTATATTTAGAGGTGAAGACATCTATAATTATTTAATGATATTTCAATTGTAAAAAACACAAAAAAAAATTTTTTTATAGAAATAATAATAAAATTAGGTCGATAGATGTAATAATAATAAAAAATAAAAAAACATATTTAGTTTGTCTTTGGTATATTCATAATTTCCGAATAGAAAAATCCCTTTTAAGTTTGATACTTATTTATATATGTATGATTATTTTAAATGGAGTTTCTTTAATTTGTTAGTAATCATTGTTTAGATTAATTTTCTTTTTATAATGAAATTCTTTTTTTTATTTCTGATTTTTTTTTCATGTATATTTTGGGATAAATTTTCCATTTAAATTTAATTAAATTTAGGAAATTGTTTTAAAAGGAATGTTAAAATTAACAAATCAATCGGTAGAGAATCTTTTTGTATTATATATGAGAATTTTATACTTTAAATTTGAGTCCTTAATTTGTGGAAGATTCTAATAATGGGTAAAAAAACAATAAAATAAAGACTCGTTCCATCTTCTATTTTCTTATTCAAGATATATTCATGATTGAAATATTGAAATTTATTCAAGCAGCAAGGAAATTGACCCGAAATTGATGAAACGATCCTGAATTTCATTTTTAAAATATTAATTCCCATAATAATGTCTATTCACATTTTTTCTCTCCTGGGGTTTTATAAAAATAACGTTAAAATATTAATTTTTTAAATACAAAAATTGTTTCGCATTTGTATCTTCATATTTTAATTTTTTTACGAGCATTCACAAAATATTACGCTAAATAAAAGCTTTTACTTTACTCTTCTCAGTTAATTTCTTTTTCTTTTCTCCTCAACACCTTACTTTTTTTTTATTAAAATGATTTGTCTAATATGTGAATTTTTAAAAAAATACGACATTTAATAATAATTTTGCAAATTTTTTAAAATTAAAAAAAAAGAATAATTATGAGGAGAAAGAGAAAAACAGTTTTCTTTCTTTTTTTAAACAAAAGAAAATTATTTACAAAAAAGGAGAGGTAAAAATAAAAGCAAACTAAAACATTAAATTAGTTAATTAATTAAAATTAGAATTAAAATTAGAATAATGAGAATAATAATAAAAACAATAATGATCTGAACTTAATAAATATTTCTTAAAAATGTTAACTGTTACGTTTGTTGGGGTTCAAGTAATGTAGCAAATGCGACGGTAGCTGAACATAAAGCAATTGTAACCAAACCCAAAAATATATAAACTGATGTAATTAACCAAAATGCAAATAAATATAATGTTTTATTACAGTAACCATAACCATCAGTTTGTTCATAATTTGGTTCATATTCTTTATATATCCAATAAGAACCAATTATAAACCATCCTAACATAAAACAATTAATTAGTGTCTGTGTTGGTGATTGACGTAAACGTTCTTCAGCTTGATCTTCTCTACTGCGTACACGCGTTGATAAATGTAGAAGTTGTTTTAATATTCCAAATATTCCTAATTATATATTTTTATTAGATCATTTTCTTCTTATTTGTTTCTTATTATTTAATATTTTTATAAAAATGAAAAGAAAACTATTTAAAAGAACTCACAAATTATGCATAATATTATTTTTTTGGTTTTAATTACCGATTTAAAACCGTAAATTTCGGATTAAAAAAATTGGACTTTACTAAATGGATTAAGCTAATAATTTGTCAGCTTTAATAGAATATTGAATAACACGTGAAAATATCAAAAAAAATTAAATTAAAAATTTATTACAGAAATATTCCAACAGAATGTTTTTGAAATAAATTTATTATTGAAAAACTTACCGCCAACTAACAAATAAACGGGAATTAATGGATTTGTTGGACATTCATTCATATATATTGAACCAAATACAACCATACATATTGGAATAACAATTGTCATACCAACAATAATTGTACATCCAACTAAAAAGAAAAGAAAACAATGAACATTAGAAAAAATTATTGATTAAATAAAAAAAGATAAATTTTTAGAACTTTTTTTATTTTATTTTTCTCTTCTTTTAACTGATAATAATCTGCTTCACCGAAAACAGCTCAATACCCTTGAATTATTGAATTTTTTTTTCTGTGTTCTTCTATTTCAAAACCGAAATTTACGTATTATAGTGAATTCAAAATTAAAATGATACAATTTTATTAGTGAAGGCGTTTATTTATAATTATTAATTTATTTATTGTTGTCTTGAAAAGAAAGTTTCTGAAGAAATTAAAAATCACAAAGAAATGATGTCATTACTTACGATCAATTTATTTCTATTTCGGAAATATGGCAAGATACTAATTGTCTCAGTCTATTTATTAACATTTCAATGAATCAAAACTATTCAGTGTAATACACCTTTTACAACATTAAATAATTCTTCAAATAAATTCAAATAAATAAAAAAATTCTATATTTAATGCTTTAATACGTTTTTGGTTCTTACTTGTTCCTAATAAAATTATAATAACATTGATAAAGAATCCTACAATTCCACTGGACGATTTTCTAGCTTCACGGACACGTCCAAATAGGGAATCATATGTCGGTGGTGGAACAGCTATAAATTTAAAATAAAAAATAAGTATAAATTATAATAATAGATAGTTCACTATTTATTTCTCAAACCATCAGTTGTAACTGCTTCATCATATGTTGGTAAATCATTTCTTCCACTAACTGTTCTAACATTTGGTGGAATATTTATTGCTGCATGATATAAAGGAGGTGGTGGCTGAACATCAATGTCAATTGAATTTGAATTTTCCAGAACTGATGAATTCTAAAAATTTAAATAATTTTTAACGGATAAAAATAGGAAAGAGAATGAAGATTTTAATCTCTTCGTCTTCTATCTCGACAATGTATGACTAATAAAATTTAAGGGAAAATTTTTATGAAAAATAAAACAAAAATTTTTTTTGTAATAAATAATTACCTGTTGTATTTGTGTATTTGTATTTGCTGTCGATACCATTTTTATTTATTTAATTCAGCTATTAATGACATTTCTTTAACCCAATATATAAATATTTCTAAAATAATAGTTCTCACAAAAATATACCAATTTTCTTTTGACAGAAGCACTAGAATATATAGAGTGACTTCATTAATCGATGAATGGGTGCGTTCATTTTAATCATGCCGCTTTATTTGTGAGAAATGCTGGCATTTGCAAATATACAAAAAATATAGATTTTGAAAACTTTATGTAATTATAGTTTCTATTGTAAAAACAACTTCATAAGTAAATATTTTGTAAACGTAAGAATGATAAATAATATAACTAGAAGAATAATTCCCAATATAGAAGTCAATTTAAAACTGTTCCTCGTACTCTTACTCAGATCGTACAAGATTATGATAGCTTAAATTTTAAACTTTTTCAATTTGAATTTATTGTTGTAGTTGATGGCGAGTCTGTTAAAATTAATTCATTTCTCAAATAATAATTGAACTCTATTCACGAGCTGCAAAACTCCAAAAACACTTCAATATTTCTCTGAAAAAAATTATCATTCTAAATAAAAATTAAACAAAAGACTCCGATAGGCAATTTTAATTTTATTCTCAAAAATTAATTATTCAATAAACAATTCAATTTTCTTTTTGTTTTTATAATAGTGTGTCTTTTTTGGGTGATTCTCAAACACACACACCAAAAAGTAGCTAAATACATTTTATTAAAACAAATAATTTTATTAATATATTTTTTTTAATAGAGCTTTTTATGTCGCCTCCGTTTTTTTTTAAACATAAGAAATTTTTTTTTTGTGTAACACAACTGAATTGGAATGAAAATAAGTTTTGTTGATTTGTTGTGTTGTGTTGTGTTTTGTTTGTTTTTCGGTTTTTTATTTTTGTTTTAATTATTAAGTTGCGATTAATTAATTAATGAAGAAAGAAAGAAAAATTGCGCGACAATCATTATTAATTTATATATTTTTTTTTATTATTAAGGGATGGAAGTGGGTGGGAAAGGTAGAGAAGAGATAACAGGAGAAAAATTAACTACATTGATTTTCAGTTTGATTATTTAAATTTACAACTAAATCGGGCTTTTTTTCTGAATCTTCGTCCTTCATTAAATTTATTTTTTTTATTTTGAAAATAACAAAAAACAGAAACATCAAATATAATAACACAGAAAAGGTCGGCGGCATAATTTAGCACTTCTCCATTTTATATTAAGGAAAAGGAATTTCCGTATTTTTTTTTCATTTTCTCTATACATTCATATGTATAATTTTTGATTTCTTCTGTATCATAAAATGCGGTAATTTAAAATAATTAATTAATAATAATTAATATTAATACAAAATAATTAAATATTGTTATTTGTTTTAAGAGTGTTTTAACAGTTGGAATAATAATAATTTTTCTATACTTGTCATTTCATTTTAGATTTATTTAAAGGTAGAACCACACTAAAAAATTTAGATTTAAAGAATACAATTTTACTAAAGAAAAATATAATTAATAAGCGCAGTACTTTTTTTTATTTATTAACAAAGCTCGTGAATAAAAACAATGGTACTCCAATATTATTCCATTTCATCATTCTCTAGGTGATAACAATTTCTTAAAGAAAAATGATTCAAGTTATTTTTCTAAATCAAATCTAAATTAGAAAAAATATAAACAACCCTCATAAAATACGAGGTCAATTTAGAAAAATTAAGATCTTATACTTTGAATAAATTTTCATTGAAAGATTATAGTTCCCTTAATCTAAATTCACAAATAAATATTTGCACACTAATATAACCGTTTATATATTAGAATTGTCATTAGATATAACCGAATTTTGATTACCCTATATTTGACTATATATTATTCGAATTGTACTTTGTTAATAATAAATATAAAAAAAATGTAAATAAACCCTTAAAGCAATGATAAATATGCAATTTAATTAATTAGTTTAAATCTTTTCAGTAAAGGAATTTCCGAAAAATAGAACTTCACTCTTAAAACAAAAAACAAAAAATTAAAATTGTGTTTTTTTCAAAAAAAAAAAAAATGTAAAGAAAAAAAATGAAAAAGAAAAAAAACAAAAATTAATTGTGTAATTTAATTATTAATTACTTGCTATAAAAAAAAAAGGAAAACAAAAACTACTACTAAAATGATTAAATTAATAATAATTAAATAATTATTTTATTTAATTTTTTTTTGTGGTTTTTTCTTTTTCATCTTTTTTTACTCCACATCCATTTCATTTTCTTGTGGTTTTTGTTGTGTATCAGTATTATTATCATTCGTATTTTGTGCATTTTGTTTTGTATCTTGTGGATTTGTTTCTTGTTTAGTATCTTGTGGTGGAGTTGGTGGTTTAGGTTTTGGTCTATTAAGTACAGAATTAACGCATGTTGTTAATGTTTGATATTCATGATGTATATCACTTATTTTTATAGTTGGATCAATTGTTTTTGATGATGAATTAAATTTTCCACGTGATTCATCTAACCATTTGTGTGCTTTATCTGTTGCTTCAGATATATTTAACATTTCTGTTTCAGTTAAATGTGAATATTTTGGTTCACCACTACGATATTCATCAACAGCTTTTCTAGCCAATTGTATTGCATGGCCAAGTTCATTAAATGCTTGTGGTTGATTTTCATATTCATTAGCACGCGCTTTTATTGGGTTGGTTTTTTCTTGTAATGATGTTAATTTACCACGATATAAATTACGTTCACAATCTTCACCTTCTTCATATAACCAATTTTCAATATCATTTAAGTCAGCACAAATTTTTTGGCGTTCTACTTCTGTAACATATACAGCTAATGCACTGTCTTCTTGTAATTTATCACGCATATCATAAACATACTCTTCAAGAGCATTACGTGCATCAACACGTTCTTTTTCATGACAATCATTGGTTATCATTTTGACCTAAGCGGTGAACAAAAAAATATTATTGATTAAATTGTTTAAAAAAATTATAATGCACAAAATAAATTAGGTATAATCCAAAAGTAATTTTTATAAAATTATCTATCGGAATAATTATTTAATCATAATTAAGATTGAAATAAAATAAAGTAAAAAATAAGAAATTTTACCTCTTGTTCAAAATAATTATCAATTTCAGTTGGTGTATAACCATGCGTTTTTGGTTCAAGTGGTAATTCAATTGTTTTCACTGCTGGCTTTTTCTTCTTATCTTTATTTTTACTAGCATCAGCATTAGGATCCTGTAATAAGAATAAAAGAAAAAAAACAAACATACAATAAATTATAAACAAAATGAAAATGAAAGAAAAAAAATACAATAAAAATAAAGTTTTGCCGTTTCCCCACTCCTAACCAGTTAAAAAAAACCCACCATCATGCCATCAGTCTAAACTAAATTGAAACTAATTTTGTTATTTATTAAATTAAAATAGAAAAATCAAAAACAAAAAAAAAAAGACACAAAAAAATGTATTAATAAAAAATAATAAATCAAACGCACACACACATATAATTTTTTATTAAATAATCACAACAATAACAACAGAAAAGAAAACAATAAATATTATGAAACCAATTTCACTCTCATTCTTCTATCATTTCATTTTCTCTTTCTACTGATATTAGTTTCCTTTGAGATTAATAAAATTAATACAAACAAACAAACCAAAAAAAAAGAAAATAATAAATGAAAATAACAATAAAAAAGATGGCGTCAAAAATTAAAAAATAATTAAAAAAAATAAAAAAGATGGCGCATGGAGCAGGGCAGGCGGCAAGCAGGTTTTGTATTTGTATTTTTTTTTTGTTGTGTGGTTGTGAAACGCTTCTTTTTTTTTTTCTTTTCGATGGTGGGAATTTTTGTTAAATTTTTTAAAGAATCGTAGAGTTTGATAAAAACAAAAAGAAAAAAAAAAGTATGAAAATAATTTTTATTCTCACGACATACCGATGAAAACCATCCCTTAACCCGCTGAGCCCACCCTGATCCAGATCCTGATGATGATGATGGTGATGTATTATAGTCACGATTCTCATAATCCTTTATATCGTTATCATCATCGATTAACGCCTGTGAGATTAAAAGTTTGGTGGAAATGACAAAAAAAAAACAAAAAAAATTGTGGAAAAACAAAAAATAAGAGAAAAAATAAAGAAAAATAGAAAAACAATTTTTTGAACAATGAGATTTTCTGGGATTATAATTTTTTTTTTGTATTCTAGATATTTTTTATTTGGTCAGATTTTGATAGATAAAGACGACTAGACGACACCCGGACCAGACAGACTATAACAATAAAGGGTCATAACACAAACTCGATTATCATAATCATAAAATTTATAGGGGTTGGTTTGGCTTGATTTTTCACGTAATTCAATTGTTGAACAAGAATCAAAAAGATCTAAAATCCCTTAAAATAGATTTGTTGGAATTCTAAATGACCCACAGTATTAATAAAATAAATTTGTCCTTTTTAAATATTGCGGAAAGCTACTAAAATTTAAATTCATTACAATTTAAGGAATTTGAGAGTTAAAGATACAGAAACAATCCCACCTTAATCCAAATATTTAATTTAAATAATACGAAATAACGAAACATGTACAATCTTTTAATGACAACACAAATCCAGATCAGCGTGAGTTCGAATTTTTTTTGTTTTTGTTTTTTCGATTAAAATTAATTTCACATTTATGATTTACTAAAATAAATTAATGAATTTTAAAAACACCAATTCTTTTTTTTTTATTTCATTTTGTCCTCAAATAATAATAATAATAATAATAATAAAAACAGAAAAAGCAGGAGATAGGCCATTAATTGTTTTTTTTTTGTTTGCTATTAAAATCAGACCAAAGAAAAAATAAATATTTTACATATTGAGGAAGGAGCAGAATGCAGAACCCATTTATATTATTTTAGTTTTTCTTTTGTTTTTTAGGTTTTAATAAAAACAAAAAAAAAGGTACATTCATAAAAATAAAAGAAAATCACGCGATATTTAAAAGGTCAAGTCTCTATGGTAATGTACAAATGTATTATACAAAACTTCCTTAATAAGACTTTTCTCATTCATAAAAAAAATCCTACAGTGTTATATCATTTCTAATACAGCACCCAAAAATAATTTCATTACTTCTTTGGAAAATGATCTGCTATTTAACGCAATAAATTTGAAAAAAATTACTTTCTATTAATTTTGTAATTTAAAAATTCCATTTATTGCTTCCAAATATAAATTCAGAATTTATTAGATGAAAATTCATAATGAAAATTTATTACAACTTCAACAATAACATAGTCTAGAAGTTCTATAAATTGTTGATTTAAAAATGTGTAATATGAACTCGTAATTTAAGAATTAATATTTTATAAGACTTAACAAATTTATAATTACAAATGTCGTAATATTTCAAAAATCGAAATAAACTGCATTTTTCTAATAATTAATTATGAATGCACCTTTTGATTTTGGTAGAAATTAAAAAATAAAAGAACATAAATCATCAAAAAATAACCCCTCCCAAATATTTTACTCTAAAATAAAATCTTTTTTTTTGTTTTAAAAAAAATAGAAAATAAAATGAAATTAATTTCCTACCTCTTGAACACCTTCCATTGGTTCAGTTTGTGCTTCTGCTTCATTGTTTGGATTTTCATTTTCAGATTCCTTCTTTTCAACCATAGTTGCTGATGAAATCAATAATATTCCATGATTATTAACACGTACTTTTATTTTAACTTCTTGTGATTCACCATTTGCATTTGGTTTCACATCCTTAATATGCCATCGTCCTAAAAAACATAGAAAAGTTAAAAAATAAGAAATAAGTTCAATTCTCTTTGTTTTACTTTGGAATTGAAATATAATAAAATATTTAATTCTTCACAACTTCTTCACAATTTTTAAATGACAAAGAGAAATTTGAATCACTCTCAGAACTTGACTTTACTATCAATGAGATTTTTTTACTACATTTTCTCATTATCTAGTGAAATTGAATAAGTTTTCAGAAATCATTTGCAGAAATAGAATTTTATTACTTTTTTATTATCTGGTTACAACATACACGTTATAACCAGACACAACGGAAATGTATAAATTCAAAATGAATCTTTATCTGATGTTTTTTAAAGTTTTAATAAAATAAAATTGAATAAGAAAAACTTACCAATAAATGATTCAGATATTGGAACCTGATCAGCATAACTAATTTGTATATTAAATGGTTCACGTCTAAATATTGTTAACATTTTACTAAATGGTGCTGAATGAAATGCTGGAAATACTTCCATTTCACCAACTTGACCACCTTCACCATCCCAACTAACTTTAATTGGATATAATTGTAAATCAGTAACACTGAAGTCACGTACACGTACAGCTGGTGACATAATAGCACATTGTAATGCAGCACCACGTGATACTGCCTCATCTTGATTTAATGTTGTACTTGCTATTTTGCCAAAAATTTGTTCAATTAAATTTTTAATTGCTGGGATACGTGTACTGCCACCAACAACTTCAACTGAATGAATATCTTCAAGTGTTAATTCTAACAAAAATACAAAAAAAAATTAATTTATATTGGAATGTGACGTGATTTAATCGAAAAAAATTTGCTGGGATATCCGATGAGATAACTTTCTCGTTAAATGAACATAATCATTAATCAGCTAATGAATTAAAAATGAAATTTTTTTCGCAAAATTATTACAGATAACTCAACAAAAAACAATTGTTGTTGTATGAAAAATCGGAAGTTTTGTTGTAATCCTATATTTTAAATTATAGAAGTATAGAAAAGTCGATCATAAAATAATGAAAAAAAATTATTGTTTACTAAGGAATAAGTTGTAAAATGCTAGTCTTAAATAATGAGAAATAAAATAAAATTCTTTAATAGAAACATTTGAATTTTTTTCATATTACTTGAACTTACTTGATTCTTTTAAACATCTTTTCATAGTCATTTCTATTTTCTTAAAAACTGGTGCACAAAGTTCTTCCATAACAGATCTTTGCATACTTGATGATACATCAATTTCATCCATAAAACATTCAATATTTAATGGCAATTTTGTACTATTTGCCGACATTTGTTTTTTCAATTTCTCAACTTCAGTCATTAAACGAAGAAAAGCTCTAAAAGGAAAAAAAATATTAATTTAAAGAAAACTTATTTCTGTTAAATAAAATAAATCATTTTACCTTGGATTTGTTCTCGGATCAATTTTATATTTTGTTATAAACTCTTTACTGATGTGTTCAGATAATATTAAATCGAAATCACGTCCACCAACTTGTTCACAAGCACAAGCAACCATTTTAAGTTTGCCTTTATTAAATGCACATACCGATATTTGTAATGATGCATGACCACAATCAACAAAAATAACATTTCTTGATTTTTCTTCAATATTTGGAAGATCTGTTTTATAAAAACCATAAGATAATGCTGTTGATGTTGTCTCATTTAATAAACGCAATACATTTAATCCGGCAATTGCAGCAGCATCTAATAATGCTTTTCGTTCAACATTTGTAAAATATGATGGAACAGTTATAACACAATCATTTACTTGTGCCTGCAATGCATTTGATGATGTTTCTTTTAATTTTGTAAATAACATTGCTGTTATTTGTTCTGGTGAAAATACATGTTCCTCATCTAAATATTGTACACGTATACCAATGCCACCATCAGGACGTTGTTCAATACGATACGGTAATGTACGCATCTCATATTGTACTTGTGGATCATTAAATTTTCTACCTAATAAACGTTTAAAACCACTTATTGTATTTTTCATATTTGTAACCATTTGATTTTTAGCAGCAACACCCAATATACGTTTTTTTCCATGAAATGCAACACATGCTCTGTAAAAATTCAAAAAGTACAAAATAAATAAAAAATTTAATAAGAAAATTGGAAAAATCAAAAATTTTACATGGTACCAAAATAATTTATTTTTATATAAATTTGGATGAAAAAGTAAAATTAAGGGGGCGTTTTGAGCTCAAAATAAATAGTGGAGAATGAGAAAGAGAGAGATACCGAGCTAAAATTGCAAGTACATAATGACGTAATATTTACGATAAATTAAAAAGTGTGTCGGCTCGCGAAAATATATTATTTATTTTTATTTATTCTTGTCTTGTTTAGATCTTTGTAAGGTCATTGATTTGAACTAATTTTTTTTCTCTTATTTGTCACCTCCATCCCACCCCCGCTTTTTTCTTAAAGTGTAAGTCAACAAAAAATGTCATCATCGCCGTTTTATAATATTTTTGGCAATCTCAAAAAAAAAAAAACACGTGTAGTGTGACTTCACCTTTACTTAAGAAATTCCCGAAAGTAGTAAATAAAAGACAGTTGAAGAACGATAAAAATGTCAATTACATTTAAAATAAATGGAGAGTTTTAATTCAGGTGGGCTTTAACCAAAATATCATATTTTCCGAAGTTAAAAAACTAGTAAAAAAAAATGCTGGACGCTGCCACAATAAAGATGACTCGCTTTAATTTTTTTTTTATACATTGAACGTACTCATTTAGAATATCTATTTCTTGTTTTTTATATATAATTTATTTCTTTTTTTACAAGACACAAATTTTTTATCCAAATTTGGAAGAATAAAAAAAAAGTGTTTTAATAAAATAAAAAAAAGTGAAATGTCATGAAACATATGTCGTTTTATTGTAATTAGTACTTATTTCTAATTATGTATGAATTAATAATGCAGGTAAAGGTAAAAATGTTTTTAAAATGCAAGCGCAAAGAAAAAAAAAATCGATTTAATAGAAATATAAAAGAATTACGAACAAAAAAACTTTAATAGAAACCGACTTATTTTTCTGGAATTTTCCAAACAAAAATTTAATTTTTATGGGTTAATGTAAAATGATAGAGAAAAAATGTGCTTTTAAAATAGGTTAACTTTATATAATTCTAAGTTTTCTAATTCTATTTCAAAAATTAGCTATTTAATGAATCTTAAAAATTTAATTATAATTTTTGTTTTCTCAGAAAAATTTTTCCGCAATGTCCTTGAATAAAATGTGTTCTAAATTAATAAATTATAAAAATATTAAATCGAACATGAAAACATGATTAATTATGATGTCGTAAACCTTTTTTTTATCTATAAAGGAAAGAAAAATGTGCTCATTTCAGTTTAATAAAAATTACTTAAAATTTATTGTAATTCTGAATTGAGAAGAATGGAAAAGGGAATGGGAAAATTGCAAATTAATAAAGAAAAAATAAATGCCGGATTTATTGAATTAAATTTAATCAATTAATGATTATGAATAAGAATCTAATATTAATAAAACATAAAACATACGGTGTTCCTCTTAAACTATAATCATTAGCAAGAGTCTCTATTCCTCCAGCTTTAGCTGCAGCCACTAAACAAGACTCATTACCAAAATCGATACCAATCACAGACATTTTTCTTCTTTTATTTTTTCACGTTCTTTAACCAAAAATAAATTAAAATTTTTTTTTACAAATTCACTTAAATTAACTACACGATAATTAATTACTGTAACAAACACTTATTCCTTTAAAGAAGATACACTAGAATTTCTGCACTTATACAGATTTTAATTCAAAATGAATTAAATGCCGATGGAAAAAATTATACAATTTTTTCCAAAAAATGATTTTAGTGGAATATTCGAGAACAGACAGTGTTGCCAAGTTGGAAAATTATATCGTATTCTAGAAAAATCGGGAATAGCTAGACAGACAAGACCACTTTTCAAAATATTCGCGTTTAAAATTATTAAAAGACTATGGCTTTCTTCAAGAATTTACAGTTTATGTATAATAAAATTGCTGTACAATTGGTACAGTAATGTTTGATATGCATTTTCTTAGTTTTTATATCAAATTTATATGGCTTTTTCAATAATTAAAATTATTGCCATCTATGGAGTATGGAAAGAAATAATACATATCTCAGCTAATACAATTTCGAAAAAAATTATTATTTTTAAAATTTTTTATTTCTACAAAACTTATTTACATTAATATATCTTATTTTTAAATAGAAAACCAGAAACCTTTATTTTTGTCTAAAAAGTTTTGGTAACCTTTTTTAGATTCTTCTAAAGCTTTCATATCGTCTTGTTGCGATTTATTAGCATCTACTGGGAAAAGATCAGGAAATTCAAATTTGAAATCTTTGGGCTGAAAAAAAACATTTAAAAATAAAAAGATAACCAGAATAGACAACAGTAACAAGAAATTGATGAGTCGTTCTTACCAGAGTGACATAAGCAAGCTTAGAGTCTTCATTTTTGGTTATATATCCAGCAACAAGATCCCTTTTTGTCTTTCCCATAGCAATTCTTGTTCTAACTTCTACAACAGGCATGTTATAAATTTTGCTTAAATAGTTTTTGATATCGTGTTTGGTCATTTCCATTGAACATTCAAATTGCACGACATTCACTGGTTGTTCATGAACTGGACGGATTAATTTTACCCAAAAGTTTGGCAAGAATACACGTAATTGTGGATTTCCTCGTTGATAAAGTGGATACCATCGCGTTGACATTTTAATAATAGTTTTATATTATTCAATTTTATTCACAGTTTTTGTAATATAAAATAACAACAACAGCAAAAGTCAAAAATTTCGTCTTCGAAATAAGAGAACAATCTCCATTCATTTTGTAGCGTTTTCATAAAAATATCCATTTCAATTTAGCTGCTGCTGTCAAAATTAGACAAGAAAAATTTGCATATTTTCTGTGAGACGAGAAATTGTGAGTTTAATTTCTTTTAAAATCAGAAGCTTATTAATTTCTTACATAGAATAAGTAATTGAAACAAATTTGCGTTTCGTTTTGTAATAATTTTATGTAGAATTCCCTTATCAAATTAATTAGAAAACATAATATATATATAGGGTTATGTTATGTAACCAATTTCAAAGTTTTCTTTAAATACTATAATCTTATTAATAAATTTTTCATTATTAGAATCGCCAAATAAAAGAATGGGAGGACATTTCGGTGAATTAGCTAAGGTACGTGGTATCGTAACCTATAAAATCTCTCCATTTGAACAAAGAGCTTTTGCTAAAGCCTTCAGTCATGGAGTACCGAATATGTTCCGCAGATTCCGTTCAAATGTATTCCGAGTAGCCCCTGGTAAGTTTTTACATAATTCAAATTTTTCAGTAAGGAAACTTACAATTAAAATTAAATTTTAGCTTTCATCTTTGGTTATATTGTTTACGATCAAACAGAAAAGCATCACACATTCTTGAGTCGTAAAAACCCTGCAGAATTTGCTGATGATCAATAAATGAAAAATAAATAAAATACTATATATGAATGTATAAAATTTGAGTAGGTAAATTTAAGTAAAATAAATGGTTCTCCTTTAAATTATTTATGAGTTATGTTTTTATTTTAATTATTTTTATCTTATAATCGTTTTTTTTGTATACTATTATTTCTTCCAGACATACATAAAGAAAAAAACTTTGCTAAAGTTTTGTACTATTTGGCTAATCACTTTTAATAATAATACATTATTTTTATAATAATAATGAAATGTAAACTATAAAAGAAAGGGTTACAAAACACGCAATGTTTTATTATGAATGACAAATTTATGATAATCATGCGGGCATATTTAACAAAATAAACTTGTAACATAAAAATTAGTCTTACAAGATAATCACATGATAGAAGTTGATAATAAGTTTTTCATATACATAAATAACAAAAAGTTTTACCAAAAATAAAATAAACAAAGTCGACATTAGAAAATAGAAAAAAAAAACTTGGAATTGTTTTTAAAAATAAGAATATTATAAATTTGTTCGTTTTTTTCTCTTTTAAATTGAAAATTTAAATTTTAGAGATAATAAATCAATAAATAATTTAAATAAATATTGTATATGTAGTGGTACAAAAGAACAAAAGAAATAAAAACCTAAAAATTGTTAAAAAAATCTAAATTCGGAATAGGTAACGAGTTTTTTTTTATTCAAGTGCGTGATTTTTTTTTTTTTGCTTCCACATATAGAAAGCCGAAAATATTCACATTCAAACAAAATAATTTCAGCTGATTTCAATCTGAATTTTTCGTTCTTTATCAAATACTGGCACAAATAAATAGTAATAATTGTTTAAAAAATTGAATTTTAAAATGAGAAGCTCAATTTTGTTAAAAAAAAGTAATAGCCGTCCAGAATCAAGTGCATCAAAAGCATCAAAATCATCAAAAGGATCAAAGTAAGTTTAAATTAATTAATTAATTAAATAACTTGAAAAAGGTCTTACAAAATTTCTTATTGAGATAATTTACTTGGCAATTATTTTAATAAAATAAAATTTATGGTGACATATGATCAATATTTAAAATCATTCAGTCTGCTCCAATTTATACTTATTTACTTTTATGGCGCCTCCATTTAAATAGCTGTTTATATGAAGTTACGAAAACCTACACCCGTAGAAAGAACTAATATTTGCTAAACGGAAATTCACTCATTACATTTGTTAACTAAACTTATGTAAAAAGTAAAAAGTTTAGATATTAAATACCCAACGTATAATTCCACTTAAAACAGTTACAGCAATTAAAATTCATAATATAAAAATAAAACGGTTAAACATGCCTATGTATAAATACAGTAAAATCTACCAAACATTTAATATTTCAAACAATCACTGTTTGGATTTCACATTTCATTATTCAAATTTTAACTAAAAAAAATGTTTCTGTTCATAGATTTAATCTACATTAGTTTATAAAGATAATATTTTCGCATAAAACTGAGGAAATTTCATTTAAATAAATTATCGTGACTATTAACTGTCGTAAGAAATATCAAGCTTTTTATTCACCTCAAAACAAAAAAACCACAACATATTATTTTCGTCATATATTAATTTTCATTCAACCTTCTTCACTTATGTGTTAACATCTCTTAGCTACTTAGGTTTGTTTTTATAAATTAATTAATTAAATAATAACTGATTAACATAATTTTTTTAAAACAAAATGCTCAATGTTTTTTTTTTTTTGGTTATTTTCCATTTTTTTTATTATTAGTGTGTAAGTTGTAACACAGCAACGCAAAATCAAAGAAAATAACAATAATAAAGTTTTTCCTATTTATTTATTTATTGATTTTATTTTTGTTTGCTTTATTTACTTTTGCGTGAAAATTATATTAAATTTTTTTTAACAAAAATCTAAAATATAAAGGAAGTGTACAAAAAGTTAAATGGCGTACGATGCAAAACGCGTTACGACCAATTTGGCTACAATGTACGGAAGGTAACAAACAGTGTTTTTTTTTTGTTATTAAATAAAATTAAAATAAATAAATATACATTGAGATACATTAATAACTCTTTATAACATTGTCCACCTTTATTTTTCACTTTCTCCTGCGACTCCTTTTCGTTATGTGCGCCCAAAAATTAAATTACAAAATAAAAACCCTTTTTTTTTAAATAATATTTATTTGTTTTGTTCCTTTCGTTCGTTTTTTGTTTTTTGTTTTTTTTTTTTTGATATTTTTAGGATAATTCCTGTAACTTGTCACGTTCGTGTAGCATTTTGTACAGATTTAGATAAATCTGTTTTAATAAATAATTTTGAAAAACGTGGATGGGGTCAAGTTTCAGCCGATGATGATTGGAATTTTTATTGGGCAGGAACACAAACATGCCGTAATATATTTAGTGTTGATAGTGGATATCGGATGCATGATAATCAGTGCGTGAAATAAATCACATCAAATTCAATTTATTATATTTAATCCATATTTCACTAGGATGATCAATCATTTTCCAAATCAATATGAACTTTCAAGAAAGGATTTGTTAGTGAAAAATATTAAACGTTATAGAAAAGATTTGGAACGTGATGGAAGTCAATTAGCAGAGAAAACTGAAACAAATCAAGTTGGAGGCACAAAATATGTTTATTTGGATTTTATTCCAGTGACGTTTGTTCTTCCAGCGGGTTAGTTTATTTCTATTTCTTTCGTTATTTTGAATAATTCTGATCATCTTTTACGAGATTCCAGATTATAATATGTTTGTGGAAGAGTACCGCAAAAATCCACAAAGCACTTGGATAATGAAACCATGTGGAAAATCTCAAGGTGCTGGCATATTTTTAATCAATAAATTATCGAAATTAAAGAAGTGGTCAAGAGAAGCAAAAACATCATTTCATCCACAGATTGGTAAAGAAAGTTATGTGATATCCAGGTAAATAATATTTTACATTAAACTAGAACTATGTTTCTTGTTTTTATTATTTGTTTTTATTATTCGTCCATTTTTCTAGATACATTGATAATCCACTTTTGATTGGAGGAAAAAAATTTGATCTTAGACTTTATGGTATTTAATAATTAATAAAACAAACAAATTTTATAATAAAAATTGTTTCTTTCTTATAAAAAAAAGTTCTGGTGACATCCTTTCGTCCCTTAAAGGCATACTTATTTAAATTAGGATTTTGTCGTTTCTGTACAGTAAAATATGATACAAGTGTAACAGAATTGGATAATATGTACGTTCATTTAACAAATGTTAGCGTCCAAAAACATGGGGTATGATTTTTGAATTAATTTTTTTTTATGCTAGATTTCACAATAAATTTAAGTTGGTTTTAAATTATTATTGTCTCAACTTAAGAGAATCCTCTTTCAATGATTTTTAAAATCCGTCGTCAGTTGTGAAATCCGGTATTAAAATGTGTTTAATTAAAAAAAAAAAGAAAGATTTCTATATTGATTGCTTTCGATTTATTTAAGGGAGAGTATAACAATTTACATGGAGGCAAATGGAGCGTACAAAATTTACGTTTATTTTTAGAAGGAACACGTGGTAAGGAAGTAACGGATCGTTTGTTTGGTTCAATTACCTGGTTAATTGTACATTCATTACGTGCAGTTGCACCAGTCATGGTATGCATATTTTTCTTTTTTCTTTTGTCTAACAAATAAAGTTTATTACATATGGAAAATTATTAAATTATATTAATTTTATGTTTAGGCTAGTGATCGTCACTGTTTTGAATGTTATGGTTATGATATTATTATTGATAATACACTTAAACCATGGCTAGTTGAAGTAAGTTTGAATTCAATGAAATAGAAATAAACTGTGTGTGTAACTGAAGCGTATATCCCACTCTAAATGAATTTATTTATTAATTTTGATAATTCATTTGTAAAAGTTTTAAAAGAAAACATTAAACAATTATCATTTCCTAGGTAAATGCATCGCCGTCACTGACATCCACAACGGTTAATGATCGTATTCTTAAGTACAAATTAATCGATAATATTTTATCGATTGTTTTACCACCTGATGGATTACCTGAGTATAATTAATTATAAATTAATCAGTTTTATATATTTACAAAATATATAATTCTCTCTTTTATTACTTTGTCTTTAGTGTTCGTTGGAATAAAATTGTAAATCCAGAAGTGCTTGGAAATTTTGAATTATTATTGGACGAAGATATTGCTGCACAAGATGAAAGCATATCAAATCCACGGAAAAGCAATGGGCATCGATGGAAGTGAAATTAAATTTCTTGTGTATTTTTTTTTCTTTTGTGTATTTTTTTAAAGAATTTTTATTGTTTCTTTTTTTTTTTTTGATAAAATTTATTTAATTATAGAGACTTTATGTACAAAATTCCCATTCTTTTGTGACCTTTAATTAATCGGAAAAATTTAAAAAAAAAAATTAACAATATGGTCATGAACCATACTTAAAAGTATTAAAGGGCAGCCAACCTTTTGCATTATTTTGATGAAATTTTTTACTTTTAAAGTGCGCGAGATGACATTTTCATTCATTACCCGTTTGTATTGTCAACTTTCTTTTTGTCACATAATAAACATACCAAATTTGTGGAAGTTATGTTTTAATAAAAATATTCTAGATTTTCAACATTTGAATAATGTTGTTGATAAATTTACGATAATATCCTCAATTAATCCCAAACTCGTATGTAGTTGAGTGAAAAAATTGTGAACATGAAAACGTCATCAATTGAAATCGGGGTTTATGAATTAGATTTAAATTTCATATTCAATATTATAGTCTATAGACTCTTGTGTGAAAGTCAACTTTAGATACAGTTTATATTTAATAATACCATACTTAGTAGATAATCAAATAATTTAAATCTTCTAAATGAATTAAATCAATATATAAACTTATCAGAGAAATTCTGAAAACTCTTAATAAATAAATCCTCTTTCAATTTATAATTATATATTGACCTAATAATTTCAATACACATTCTTGAAATATATATACCATGAAAAACTTGTAATTCTAGAATAAATTAATAAATGTAATTATATCCAGTTAATAAATAATAAAACAAAAAAACAAAAACGACTGAATTAATTTGAATTTAATTAAAAAATAATTAGTTCTACTTAGTACCTACTTACACACTAGACTTTACAACACTTTAAAATTATAAATATTTGAGTAGACACCAGGCTCTATGAAACAAAATAAAATAATAAAAGTAATAAAAATGAAATAAAGTCTTATTAGATTTATCAATGAAACAAAACAGAAAAGTAAAAAACAAGAAAAAAAAAATGTTAATATAGAAAAATTAAGAAGAAAAATTTCTATAAGAAAAAAAATAAAACCTTTAAAAAAACAAGATTTAAGAAAAAAAAACAAAAAATTGAAGTCAAGCTCAATCTTATTATTTTAAGTGGACGTGAAATCGATTTAATAACCAACAAGAGAAAAAAAAGAAATAAAAGAAAAGTAAATTTTCTTCTTTCTTTCATAATTTTGTTGGCCTTTTTTTTTCCTCTGAGCGGGAGACTTATTTTTTTTTGTTGTTCTTGATTTTTTTTTTGTCTTGTTTTATCCTTCTTCAAATATTGAACAAAAAAAAAACAGTAGAGAAAATATGTAAATATGTATAGATAGAAAAGAAAATAGAAAAGTAAAAGAAAAATAAGAAGAAGAATAAAAAGCGGGTGGAAAAAAAACAAAAATAACAGAAAAATAAACGAAGAAATCTCGTCTTTTTCATCGCACACTTCACAAGGTCGTATAATATTACCTGATGCTTACCTACAAAAAAAAAAAAAACAAAAAACGATACACCGTCAAGTACAAGGATGATACGATACAAGAAGAAAAAGATGAATAATAAAAAACCTTTCACTAATAAACTCTGAAAAGTTGAAGATTGTGACAAAGAAAAAAAAATGACAATCAAAATTGAATCAACTTGAAAATATATTTTTTTTCTTTTGCCACTGTTGTTGTTGTTGTTGTCGTTTTCTTATTCAATTGTTTACATTAAAAAATGCATTTTATAATATTACATTTAATTTTTCTCTCTCTGGGTTGCCAAATGATGTAACGTAAAGAAAAAAAAAAAACGACACAGCGTCTTGAGAAAAAAAAAATTTAAAATACTTTTCCGTTTTTGTTTTTTTTTTTTTTTTAAGTTCTGTTGTGTATTTTTTTTTTCTTTCTCTATATCTAAATAAATATTTATAATGATCATAATTAAAAACTAATCAATTTACTTTACAAATTGGTTATACCAACTTTATTATTATAAAAATTTTTATATTATTTTGCGCGCACAGAAAATTAATTGAATATTTAAGTGTTATTGGTTTGTGTTGTTGTTGTTGTTATGATGCTGTTGTTGTTGTTGTTAATATTATTGTTGTTGTATTTCATTATTATTATTAGTATTTTCTGTTTTTGTCGACTTTAATTATTAATAACCATATTTTTTGTTGTTTTTTATGTTTTGTTTTTTTTTTTGTATCCGCAAAGTAAACTACAAACTTTACTTTCTTTCATATGACTTAAATATATTTTATTACTTAACACAATTCACTATAATTTAATTAAATTTAAAATAAAACTAAAGTTAATTTAACTTTACATCAATTATATTTTACCAGTACTGGAATCTGTTATTGTCTACGACTTAATTTAAAAACTTAACTTAAATTCGTTATTTTGTAAATTAATTATAAATTAATTGATATAAATTAATAAACTTAAAATAAACGACTTAACTTAACTTATCTGAAAATGCTTTAACTAAAACATATATAACGGAACGTAACTGAACGTAACATAATTTAAAGTATGACTTGACTAAACACGTTGCTCGTGTATTTATTCTTTTATTTAATTCGTTCAATCTTATTCCTTATGTCAAGTTAAGTTGATACAAAAGTTGGAAAAGTTTTAAGTATGAAGGCTTAATTATTGTAATGTCTATTTTCTATTATACACAATATTTTTTTTTACTGCGTTTAATACACTTTTATGGGAAGTTTATAAATATAAATCCATTCAGGCAGGCAACATATAAAAATCTGGTCAATTTTTTAGTGAAAGGGAAAAAAAAAAGTTAAGTAAAAAAAAAAAAAACGGCGACTTTAATTTTGTATTTTATTTTTAATTTGTTGTTGTTGCTTTTTTCTGTTTCAGCCGTTTTTTTTCCTTCTTCTTCTTCTTTTTTCTTTAAGACACAATTCCATGCATCTGGTTAAAAAAAAAACTTTCTTTAGTTTAATATTGTCTGTTGTAACGGTTGCGTGGAAATTTTGAATTAAATAAATTTGTTCAAAATAAAAAGAAAAAAAAAAAATAAACCTAAAAAAAAAAGGGAAAATGATTTTTCCTTTAGTTTATTTAATTTCTTAAATTAAAAGGGAAAAGGAAAATAATTAAAGTGTAAGATATTTTTGTTGTTGTTTTTTTTTCTTTACTTTTTAATAAAAATTTTCAAATTTAATTTTTTTTACTTCAATTAATTAAATTTGAATTTTTTTACCAAAAACAATTTAAAAAAAAAATGAAAAATAAAAAGTGATTTTCCTTGTTGAAATTACAAAGTATTCAATTTAATTTGTAACTTAAGAAAAACAGTGAAATTTTGTCTTCTTCTTCTTCATCTTAAATTTTTTTTTTGTTGGTTTTCATTTTTTTGTTTTTTAATATTTGGATAAAGTGAAGAGAAATTAAAAAAAATTGAATTAATTTTTATCCTTTGTCTGGTTGGATATTATTGGATTAATCCACCAGATTTATTAAAAATGTGTTTTTTTTTTGTTTTTTGTGAATTTTGTGCTTTAAATTTGTTTTTCGTTTTTCTTTTGTTTTCTTTTTTGGTTTAGAAAAATAAAAATAGAAAATTAAATTTAATTGTCAAATTTTAAATTGATTCCTCAAATTAATCTTCTGATGATCTGATTAAAAATTTAACTTCAAGTTTCATACAATTAGGAACTTCTGATGTATTTGGATCAGTTGTTGAACTGAATAATTGTTGTTTTCAATCTTATCAATTTTCCTTTAAATGTTAAAATTTCTGACCTTCGTCCTAAAACTTACAAAATTACAAATTATTAATATTTTTTTTCATTTAATTTTTGTTGTTTTGTTTTTGTTACTTAACTGTAACACCAAAAATACGGACCTCAGTAAAAAAAAAATATTTCTTTTATAAAAATAAAAAAAAAAAATTCAAACTAAAAGTACAAAATTTTTTTACTTTTGTATTATAAAGTACAATCTAAATTTTGAAAGTATAAACGGCACAACGCCGTTTTTTTTTTATTTTTATTTTGTTGTTTTGGATTCAGCCATTTTTTATTTCATATTTTTTTTTTTTGTTTTATATTTTTTTACCAATTTTTTTTTCCCTTTATTTCACTCATATTATTATTTATTTATTATTTCTGTTTCTGATTGTCAATTAAAAATTATTACATAATTCATTATTCTAGATTTTAAGATTAGAAACAAAAATCTTATAATTTTGCATTTGAACTGGATACAAAAAAAAAATAAAAAACGAAACAAACAAATAGCAACAACAACAACTAAGAATTTTTTTTTTTTTTATTTAAACGAAAACGTGATTTTTCTTAAATGATAACGACAAAACAATGGCGTCATCATGAATTTGTGAAATAAAAAAATAAAAAAAAAAAAAAAACTAAACTAAATAAATTGTTCTCTCTGTTTGGCACTAAAATAAAAATAATAATTACTGGTGTTCATTCTTTATTTTGGTGATTGTCCAAAAAAAAGAAAAAAAAAAAAGAAATAGTTTTAAATACAACTAAATTAATTGTTTCTATATACAACAATAACAACAACAACAACAATAACAGCAAACCAGCAATAAGAATAATAACAACTACAGAGAGATACGTTCAAGATATCAACCCAAATTTTAAACGAAAAACAAACAAACCAAAACTATTAAGGTGAGAATTTTATTTCTTTTCTTTTCTTTTTCTTTTGAAATGTAATTTTCTTTTTTTTTAAAAATATTCTTTAATTAATTAATTAAAAAATATTTTCACTTTTTTCTTTTTTGTTGTTGTGTCTCTTCTTTAAATCGGGACATTAACAAAAAATTTTTTTTTCATCATTTTAATGAAGTCTCGTTAAAATAAAATATTCTTTCTTATACATTATAAATTTATAAGCAAAGTTTTATGTGTGTGTGTGTATAGGGTACCGATACAAATGCGGAAATGCAATTGAAAAATATTTATATACTTGTACTGATTGTGTATATCATTATGTGTACCAACGTTCAATGTACATACATACATACATACGTACATATATAATGTAAAATGGAAAGGTGCATTACGACCAGTTTTAACGTGAACCAGTTTATTTTATTAATTCGTGTCTTATTTTCTTAATATGATCTCAAGGATGGCGATCAAATAATACGATATAATAAAATTGTTATAGTTATAAATAATAAAAAGGACATTTAACATTTATAATAATTTATGAATTTATAATCAGTTGACTTTATTTTTAAATTGATTGATTCATCGTGAAAATGTTTATCGCATAAATGTGATCAATATTCGAATGATTATCGTTAGTTTGTGATCAATCAATTTTTTAATAATAATTATCATTGTGTGTAGATCACGTTGTACAATAGAGAACAATTATTTTAGACGCCAATGTAGATTTTACAATTTTTTTTACTACGAGCAAGAAAATGTGGTTACAACAATTTTATTTAAATTAATCAAAATATAAACAAAGTTATCGATGATTTGTTTCTATTTAGATCCACAACATAATATGCCTTAAAAATACGTAACCTAGGTTAGGTATTCAATAATTATGTTAATTACATTATGATTGCGTGAGATGAATGCGTGAGAATCTAGTATCATGATCGTATTCTTCCATCACATATTCCGTTAAATATTTTTCGTTTAAAATTTAAATGTTTTTTTAAGATAAAAAAAATTCAAATAATATAGATTTAAAAACTATACACACCACACGGGTTAGTCAACTTCATTCAAGACTTTTGATTCTTTTAATAAGAAAAACGAAAGCTATAATCACCAATACATTCACAAGAAAATTTTTTATATTATAAAATATGATCACACTTTTGTATATAGAAAAATATAAAATCAAAAAAAAAAAAAAAAGAATAAAATAAATACATCCGTCATTAATGTGTTTTGAATCGAAACGAAAGCTGATTTCGCATTTCGCGTTTAAATATTTAAATAAAAATCAACGATCGCATTTTCTCGTATTTTATTTTTTTATTTTTTATAAAGATTGTAAAAGAAACAGTAAGTAATGTAAATATTTTTTTATAAAAAGACAAAAACAAGAATATTACAATTTTAAAACTGGATTTTATTTTCTTTAATAATATTTGTGTAAAATGAAAATCGAAATTGAAATGAAAATGAAATTGAAAAATGTAAAATAAGAAATAATAAAAAGAAAATAAATAAAAAAAAAAGGTTGAAGAAATAAATGAAACATCATTAATATTGAAATCATGATCGTCGTTCATTTATTACATTAATTTATTTATAAAAATTTTATTATAACAATGATAAATTTGTTGCACACAAACACAACGAAAATTATAAAATAAATAATTATTTAAATGAACAACAAAAAAAATTATTCTATTTAATTTATAATTAAAGAATTGCCTTTCACGTTTTTAATCAAAACATAAATAAAATGACAACAAAAGACAATTTATGGGCAACATTAAAATATAAATTAATTGATAAAATTATCGAATATTTAATAAATCTATGATTTATGTTGGGTTTCACAACAATTTTACCCGATGGGTTTCACAACAATTTTACCCGATACTTAATTAAAGAAAAGAAAAGAAATTAAATGTAGAAGGGAACAGCAAAATTCAAAGGGCAAGATGACTTTTTTTTTATGTTTTAACAGAAATTTCTTTTTCCATTAGAAAAACTATTAAAAAAATCGGGTCATACTTAACTGGTGGAAGTTAAAAAAGTTGTAAAAAAAACCTAAAGCGCAATATTGCATCAACAAAGCAATCAAAAAAAAAATTTATCTTTTATGAAGTCATAATAAATATTAGTGACAAAAACTTCCTCTAAAAAAATATCCAAATAATAAATTGCTGTGATCTAACGAATTTTCTAATAGTAATCCAAAAACAATTTAATAAATCACGCATATAAAAGAAGAAAAAGTATGACGCCTTTAAAAAAATTCCGTGCAACGGAAGAAGAACCAACCCGATGACAGATTGACAACATCTAATATCCGATGGCATGTAGCAAAAATATTGAATAAGAAAAATGAAATATATTTAGGTAGGCGATCGCATTTGAGATTAAAATATACCTGTATTAGTGTATATTTATACAGAGATCATAATTTCACTATATTACCTATACTTTGATGACGATCACTCACTTTTGCTCTGTGTTGTTGTTGTTTTTGTTAAATGACGGAACCAAAATCAATAATAACAACAACAGGCAATAAGCAAAAATGCGCGTATTTGTTTTTCTCTTCATTGCTTTTAGCTGAAAATTTTATGTTTGATTCATTCGCGTGGTTGCATGAAATTGCATAAGTGTCTCAGTGTCTCTCTTTCTTTCTATTGATTTATTTTAATGAAATTGTCGCGGTTTTCTTTTGTTTCATATTTTACCACTGTTTCTACTTTTTTTTTTTGTTTAATGATTTTTAGTATTGTTTGTTTGAATTTAAGCGTTGACTCTATAGAAAATGGAGTCAAAGTTATTTTTATGAAAATTTTAATTACAAAAAAAAAACCAAAGATTAAGAAATTTTTCTTTTTTAATTCGTTTGGGTTTTATTTTTTTGTTGTATTGGAAAAGTTGACGTTTCTTTATTTTGGTTTGATTTTAATGGTAAAAATTAAAAAAAAATGTCTAATCGTGCAAATCTATCGATCGTTAAAAATATAAGAAGCATCGTAAAATTTCTACTCTTGGAATAAAATGAATTTTTTTTTATATTTAATAACAAAACAAAAAATATCACAATGAACCTATTTATCATCTCAAGGTTGTGATCATTTCGAGGTTATAAACAATCTAATCACAATTGTCCTAAGAAGTGAAATTAACAGAAAATTATTTGCAATCTTTAAGAATATTGAAGTACAAGAAGTACAAGACGTCATGTGACATTTATTATGAATTAACGTTTTTTTTTTCATAAATCTTACTAATTAATTTATGATTAAAACTTTTCAAATTTTTAATTTTTTTAATTTTTTAATTTGTGGAACAAATGAAGATCAGAGTATAAGTCAAGCATAACATAACAAAAAAAAAACAAACAACATCACAACAACAAATAGTTTTTTATAAATTAAATCAGATAATCTTTTTACATGTTCAGACGTACACACATGATGATGTTTAATAATTTCAGACAGATCACTGATTATATGAAAGATCCAAGGTGACTTTTCATTCTTATATGTTAGATTGTCTTGTCAAATATATACACAAAACACATAAGACGTAAGAAAAATTAATCAGATTACTTTCGAAAAATAATCAATTCGTATAAAAAAATATGTTTTTTTTTATTATTTATTTTTTCTGAACGTCTTCATTTAATTTTTCAAATAAAGATCATAATCTTTTATAAAGACGTTTTAATTGAAATATCTCACATAATATAACTTTTCTTATTATTATAAAAATATCATTAAATGGACAGAGATCATAAATACCATCAACTATTGTTGGTTTATTTTATTAACATTATTTTTTTAAAATTTTGAAATTCTTCTTCCAAAAGAATATATAAGACAGAAGACAATCAACAAAACATTTCTCATTTGTTTACGATTTTGATTTTGTAATTAAAGAATAAGGTACATACCATACAACAAAAATAAACTAAAAATGTAATAAAGAAAGAAAGAAGATGTTAAAATGAAGGTAAAGTCATTTGTTTTGTTTTTGTTTTTTTTTTTTATGAGTTTTAAGAATGATTTATTTTAAGAAAAAGTTTTTTTAAGTAGTCCATCATCACCATCATCTTTACATTAAATATTTTTTGATGTGTTTTTTTTTTTTTGTTTTTTGTTTTAAATGTTTTTAATGTTTTGATATATGTAAGAAGGTTTTGCCGTCTTTAAATATATCGTTGATTTATCTTATACACATATTTAGTCAAAACATTCACTTCTTTTAATAGAATAATTGTTCGATTATGTTATATTATTATGTGTAAATATTAACATTCGAAAATTTCAAACTTAATATCGTAAATGCAAACTTAACACAAATGCAAATCTATACAAATCTAATCCTATATAACGCATTCAAAGTGATGTGAAAAATGCTGTTCTGTTTTTTATTGTCTCTACTTTTTATAAGAAAATCACTAAAAAAAAAAACAAAAAGATCAATAAAATGTTAAGATGAAATAGGAAGATGAACATTTTACATTTTGGTGAATGCTTCAACCCAACAACAAAAAAAAAAAAAAAAATTTAAAACAACAAAAAAAGAAATAACAGAAAACTTCACTATAAAATGCATGACTTTTTAAACAATGTTGTCACTCTGATCTGTACTGAACCAAATCTTTCCATTTTTGACCATTTCATTTTTTTTATTGATTTAACTTTTTATTAGTTTTATAATTTTTATAATTTATTTAATTTTATGAATTCAAATATTTTTTAAGGAAATCGGAACTTCACCCACTTAAGTTTTTTTTTCTGTTCAAATTTTGCAAAAACGGAAAAGAAAAAACGAAGAAATAAAATTCCAATACTAAAAATAAAGTAAAAAAAAAAAAACAAAATGCAAACTTTTACCACATTCTTTGTTTATTCGAATATTGTCCAAAGTCCTCTACTGGGGTTTTTTTTATGGCACATCGCATGCACACATGAACAAATGCACACATGCACACATGCACACCGTCAGTATAAAAGCAAAAGTGCGATCATCCGATCAAATATTATTATTTTAATTTATTTTTTTAAATATTTTTCTGTTTTAATTAAAATAATTTATAAAAAGAAAGAAAAAAATGTAAACACAAAATGAATGAAAAAGAATTAAAATTTTTGTTAATTTATTAAAATTTTGGTGTAGACTTTTTATATTTTGTTTTTGTTATTGGTGTTGTATTTTTTTTTGCGTAATGTTAAAGCAACATAAAATTTATTTACATAAAATTATATTACATAATTATGATTTAAAATTTAGGTATTTATTGAATTTTTTTTATTGAATTGCATGAATTAATTATACAAAAAATATTATAATGAAAATAATCATCGGTCATTATAGCATTATTATAGCAAAATATATAAACAGAAAAAAATTTACAGGATTATAAGTTTTGTGCACTTAAAGTAAATAGTTTTGTATTTAATTACAATTTATCGAATAATTTGGCTTTCATATTATTTGTAGATGAACATTAAAATATTGCAATGTAAGATAAATTATTGCTTTACATTTGTTGTTGTTGTATTTGTCCAATTTACTTACTGTTATGCTTCTGCTATTAAAAACCTCACTAATAATGTACTGAAATAAATTTTGCTCCATTATCTTCCTTCTTCATAATATAGCTTTAGGCTTTAATTGTTTTGGAAAAAAAATTACGAACAAAAATGAAGTGCGGACAAATCTTTCACTTGTCTATAATGATTTAAAACCGTGCCGCAGACTATCAATATTGTAACTTCACCATTATTTTTTTCTTCTTCTTCTTATTTTGTCGATTCTCATCAAAACATAAAATAAAAATAAGCAACAAAAAATTATAATCATCTTTTTAATGTTTCATCTTCATTTTCACTTCTCAATTTCAATAGAAATAAATGAATTAAAATGAAGAAGAAGAAGAAAATTTGAAAGAAAAAAAAATTAGTAACAATTATTTATTTATTTTATAACAATAATAAAACATCTTAATACTTTAATTATTTATAACGTTAATATTTTATAGTCTGAAGTTTTGAAAGAAATGAAGAAAGACAAAGAGAGGAAGAGTATGAGGAACAAAGATAGAAAAAAGTGAAAGATAAAGTTTGTGTTGTTGCGACTTTTTTTTTTATTTATTTATTATTGTTTATTTTTTATTTATAACGATGCGGTCGCATAATAATCTGTCAATTTAATTTTCTTTACAAAAGCAAATATAATTCCAACGTAAATATAAATAAATGTTTAATAAATTAATAATAATATTTTTGGCAGAGATGTTTAAACAAATAAAAATTAATTTAATAAAATAATTTTAGTTGGAATTTGTGAAATTTAAATTACAATTTGTTGTTGCTAAATTTATCATAATTTTTTCTGAATTTTCATTAATAAAAATATTAAAGTTTTATTAAATTTTCCCATTTACTAAAAACTTTAAAACTGTCAGAAATTCAATAAACTTGAATCGTGTTCGTAAGTGCAATATTAGAAAGCACAAGAGTGCCGACTAAGACAACTTTCGTCAAACTACCCTATTACACCAATATTTTTTTTACTTAAGTTTCATAATAGAAATTTAAGCAGCGTATACACTGTCGGTATTATTAAACTTCTCTACAGATTTTTTTGTTTGCATATTTATGGTGGATCTATCGTGTTTACATTCCATAAATGGACCATTAATTGCGGAGTTGTTAAAATGCAAAAATGTTTGTCTTAAAAACTTTGAAGTTTTAACATTAAATTACGTAATTCAATTGTGAAATTAAGAACCTGATTTTGTACCGGTCTTTTCCAGAGAAATTGTATCTGGTACTCTTTCTCTTTCCAACTTATCGTCCGATTGATTCCACTTTATATTCATATATATATAAAAAAAATTCTTGTGACGAAACAAACAAGTTTTTCATTTCGAATTCATTTTCGCTTTCTTTGTGGATTTTATTACGCCTTCTTTCATTTCTTTTTTTCTTGTATCGTTTTTAATTTTATATAAAACAAGATCAGTGATCGATTGTGTGGTGATCACTTTCGTATTGTTATTTTCTAAAAATAATATGAACGCGCGTACATTGCCCTTTTTTCTTTACAATATTTTTTTTTGCAATCACTTTGTAGCCTTCATTATTATTGAACCTGTTCAATTATTTAATATTCATATTTTCAGGTTAAAAGTGAAAAATAATAAAAAAACAAAAAAATCTATAAAATATTGAATAAAAAAAAAATTCAAACGCGTATAATTAAAAAATCTAAAAAAAAAAACAACACAATTTTAGTCAATATAAAAAAATAACTGATTATATTAGTGGAAAGGGATTTACAAGAAGGAAGGAGAAAAAAAAAATCGAAAATAATTTTAACCAAAAAATAAAGGAAGGATGAAAACAGGAAAAAAAAAAATCCAATAACAATTTTCATTTTTTTTTTCATGGAATAATAAAAAAACACACAACAGAATAAACATAACAGAGGAAAAAAAAATGAACAAACAAAATGAAACAACAAAAAAAAAATTTTTTTTTTCCCCCAATTTGATTTTATTGTTTCACCCAAAAGCGTTCAGCGACCGGATGGCAAAAGTGCAAAAGTGGTTAACAGGTTAAAGCTTTTGATTTTTCTATAGGGAATATAATTTTCACATACATAAATTATTGAACTTTTTTTTTTTTTTTTTTTTTATTTGTCACTTTTTGTTGCTGTTGTTGTTGTTTTTGTTTTTGTGTATAGCTGTTTGTTGTCGTTGTTGTTGTTGTTGTTTTTTTATTATTATTTTAAACAAAAGTTTCATTTATAAAAAAAAATCGTTTTAACTTTTTTTGTTGTTGTTTATAGTTTTATGATGTTCAATTTAGTTAAGTTTTTTTTTTATCTTGTTTCTATGATGACGTCATATCTTTGGAAAAAAATTGTACATTTCTTTTTTTAACTAAATAATAAAAGTGCTTTTAAGTTTCTCAAAGTTAATTGAAACTTCCAATACCACTAGTTATAATTTTAGAGTCAATTCTTAGTCAGAAGTTTAAAGAATCTTCAAAAACTATATTCACGAGATCAACGTCCAAGAAAGTTTAAATTTAAATAAACGAAATTTAAAAGTCGTGTGATGCTGAACGTTGACTTCCCTGAGGACTTGTAGAAACTTAAAAAAAGGAGAATTATAAAATCCGGGAAGCATTTTAAAATTTTCGAAAAAGAAAATAATAAAAAATTATTTTCCTCATATAATAAGCTAAAATTTCTATTAGAGTGAAAGGGACAAAGATCAAAGAAAAAGAAATGCTGGCTAATTATTTAAGCAATTAAATTTATTGATTATATAAATATTTTCTGTTGTTAGTTGACCAAATCACGTTGTAATTAATCAACAAATGAAAGAAAAATTAACAAATAACAAAAATTGATGATGTCTCGAGGCGTCAATTATTATGTAAATAATTATTAATAAACCGTCCACATGGCAGTCCCATACCACTTGACCTCCTCTACTCATTCAAAAATGTATAAAAATAAGACAAAGTCTATAATTAAAAATATTAAAGTGAAATTAATTTTTTTTCTTTATAAATTCACGACTTTTCATATTCGCACAAAATTAAATATATAATTTTAATGAAACAAGGAAAAAACAACCAAATCGAAAGAAAATTAAAATTGTTAAAAAATAATTATGTTAAGATCCATTTACACGTTACGACTTACGAAAATGAACAACACGAGTCGCACACTTTATAAATGAAAAGAAATTTTCGTATGCGGAATTCATGTTTAAAATTTATAACGGAAAATTAATTATTTATAAAATGAAAATATTAAAATTATAAACAATAAAATCCAATTTATATTTCTTAACTTTATTTTTTATTTATTCTTCTTCTTATTTTTACAGGCAAAGCTGAAATGAAGCCGAACAAAATTTTATTTTTGTTTTTATTACTTGGACTTTATGTTATTGAAACAATTGTAAGTATTTTTTTTTAGATAATATTTTTTGTTACATAATAATCCTAATCCTTGTAAAATTATTTGTTATTAAATAATAAAAAATCTAACAAATATGCTTTCACCTATAATGTAATAATGGTGAGATGGGTCCAATTGTGTTTGCCCATTTGTAGTTAATTTATGAGTTTTTTTCTTTGACTTATCTGCTTGTTGCTTTATAATCTTTCAATCACCAAATGCTTATGTTGAAGCCTTTTAAAGAATTAATTGTAAACACGTAATTCATTTTAATTCTTAAGTTCACTTTTTTTTTTTTTTTGTTACACCGGCTAATTCATTGATACAGAATTCCGCTTTAGGTCAGATTAAATTTCGTCACTTTCAAAATTATACTTTTTTTTCTTTTTGTTTCTAACAACAAAAAAAAGACTAAAATAAAAAATGACAAAATAAAATTTAATATTCTGCGGCATTGAAACAGTAAAAATGGCACAAACATACAAAATTTACACCTCAACAATAATCCAGAGTCAGTATCGTAAAAAAAAAAAATTGAGTCTGCAAATTTTGTGTGTAAAGTTGCAACAAGGCAAACACAAAAAAATAAAATTGAAATTATTTCTTTTGTTTCAACAATTTTTTTTTCTTTTTAATGAAAGAATGATGTTGTTTTTTTTTCTGTTGTTGTTTTTATATCGTCTGTATAAAAGCAAGAGCGATGACAATAAATTTCTTGTCTTCAGTGATAAAAATTATGTTTAAAAAGATAAAAATTTGTAAAAGGAAAAAAAAACAAAAAAAAAACATTCCGAGAAGAAAAGAGAAATTCTTTTTATAATAATTTTGAATTGTTTTTTTTTTCTTTTAAACAATAAATAGCGATCGTCAGTCACTTTATAAAAGAAATATTTTAAATTTCACTTGTTATAATTTTAATGAAGAAGGATTGTAACAGTTTTTTTTTTGAAGGCCGTGTTAAATTGAATTATAAAAAATTGTAAAGATATTTTTTGGAGTTTTAATTATGAAACAATGACTTTTCACAAAAGAATTAAATATACCAATATAACCTGTCTAATGGAACCATGTCTAATCGGACCAACTTATAAATTATATTTCATTGATAATTCGTATATGAGAATATTTTAGTGCATTTTTATATTTCTTTGTAAATTTGATGGTCACATTAGATAGGTTTTAGTGTATTTGTCTTAAATTAAACGTCAAATAATAAAGAAATTTATTTATTGCATTAAGAAAGTAAAATGAAGAATAAATTTTATTCTTATAAAATTAAAACGATAATTAATAGAAATTTGACTACATACGGTTCGTTAATTTCACACTGTATGTGAACAAATGTATAAGTTAAAACAATATAAAATAAACAAAATGAAAAAAAAATAAAGAAATTGTTGTCACATAATGACTGAATATGGATTATGTTCATTTATTAGTGTTGGTTATTGTGGTGAACACATCGTACATCAATATAAAAATCTTCCGACCGTTTGTCTTTTTAATTAAATGAATTGCTGTTGCTACAAAATCACTATGTGACTGAACACTTTGGAAAAACAGAATAATTGAAAAATCCATCAGTATAATTTATTTTATTATCGTTAAATTTAAATTAGAATTTTGTGTAGTCTGTGGAATTATAAAAAATCAACGTGCTTAAATTCAAAATTAAATTAAGAGAATAACTTTGATTGAAAACCAAACCCATATTTAAAGTCACAAAACCGTCGTGATCTTTTGACCTATAGCATCACGTTCACCAAATTATATTTTGTTGCAATTCAATTCTGCAATTATTTATTTGTCAAATTTATTACAATTTAATTTTTCTAGCAAAAAAAAAAAAAGTTCAACTGTCATTTTATTTTTGTCGCCACGAATATTTTAACCGCGTGTACCGCGCACACAAGTTTTAAATATTTTTTCGACCGCAAAATAATAAATACTTGTAATTGTTCAGATAGATATTTTATTTTTGTTTTGCTTTTTGTTTTTTTTTTTAAATGCAAAGAGTAAAAGTCGTCAAAGAAAAAAAAAGGAAATATTCAAATCAAAAACATAAAATTAAAATCGAAAAATAAAAACCAATTTCAATTTCTTATTTGGTTGACTTGTTAATTTCTGATATTACATTATCATTATTTAGTTCAAGAGGTCTAAATTCAAAGAAATAAAAATAAAAAAGTTTTCGTCCAAAAATTATCGCATGGTCAATAATGCGTCAGATTAAGTTTAAATTTTTTTTTTTAAAAGTTTTTATTTAAATAAACCAGCAAAACAAAAACTAAACTTATTCTTTTGTTTTTTCTTTTATTTTTCACTACAAAAATAAATGCCCCATAATCATTTTTGCAAAACTAAAAATATTTCTAAAATATACATAGCGCACACCGCGTACATATAAAACAGTTGTCACGACTTATGTCATGTTTAATGAGTTGCACGAATTTCTGAGGTTTTTTTTTTGTTTTGTTTCTTTCTTAAAACATATTTTTTTTTTTTACGTTTGACTTTAGGTGGAATTTTATGTTTATGTATTTATTTTTTTTTGGGTATTTTGTAAAAAATAAAGAATTTAAATAAGTTTCGGTATAGAGATAAAAATGTAAATGTTTGAGAGGGATGGAAAAGGGGTTAAAAGCGAAAGTCTATAATTACATAATTTTTTTCAATTGATATTATTTCAATTTTTCTTATTTATTATTAAATTTTTTAAAATGACCTTCCTCTGTATTTTAGTGTCTAAGAACAAATATGACCATACGAATTTTTATGAGTCACATTGAATTCCCTCTCTCTATTATTTTTTATAACATTCGTAAAGTTTTTCTTTTCATTTTTCTTTTCTTTTTTTAATTTTTACACATTTTATGATTTTTAATTAATGGCCTAAAAATCATAATTCTCAGAAATTTGTATGTGAATGCATGAAAATGAATTATATTCATAATTTTTACTAGACTAATTAAGTAAACCTTGTCTAATAGGACCAATGAATTTACAATAAAATAAAAGACTTAGTTGGTGATCCAATTGGGTTGAAAATTTATCACAATAAATTTTAAGAGGTGATCCAATAATATGAGGTAAAATCAGACTAATTTTACTCTAACACCTCATCAAAAACTTAACAAATTGTTGTTGGTTTTGTAAATCTATATAGGCAATATTGGTTGAGTTGATTTCAGACTCATTAAATTTTTAATAGTCTTTCTAACTTCTTTCTCTTTCTAATTTAATAAAGAAAAAAAACTACATTAAATATACGCAATGCTATAAACACGAAATTGAAACTTATTAAAATAATGAGATTACACAATTATTGTTATTATAATATTGCGGATCAGACAATGAACGAGCTATTATTGTTGTTGTTCTTTTTTTCTTTCTTTTATTTCTTAGAAATAAAGAAAAACTAATTATTAATTTAATTTTTTGTTCTTATTTTTATTTTGTTATTGAATCGATTTTTATTTTATAACAACAAAAATTTTACATTAATTGTCTTTTGTCAAAATCAAATATCTTACCATTGTACTAAAATTTTTGTTTTTTTTTTTTTCTTTTCAATCGCATTTATTATTTATTTCTTCTGTTATATAAAAAAAAAAAAAAAACATTTCCTTAATCTTGAATGTTATTAAATGGTGTGTTAAATCTCTTGTTAATTTATTATTTCTCATTACATACAATTTAATATTAAATTTATAAATTTAGTTTTTTTTTAAAAGTATAAACAAAAATTATATTTTATAAGTTTAAATGGGTTAAAATTTTTCTATTTGATTTAAAACATAGAAAGAGAAAAAATGAAATTATTATTTTTCTTTACTTTCATAAAAGAAAGAAATAAAAGGAACAACAACAACAAATGAAAAGGATTATATATTTTATTTGTATATTAAAATATATTAATAATTTCTCTCTAATAATAATAATAGACTAAGAAGAAATTTATTATTATTATGATTATTTCTTTTTTTTTTACTTTGGTCATGTTTCATGTAAAAATATAATCACAAGAAAGAAGAAAGAAGAAAAAAAATTGTGACTTCTTAAAATGGTTGACTTACTTCGTTTAGATTTATAACGATTACATTTTTGGTTTATTGAACTCCAGTAGTTAAATATAATTGCAATAAACTTATTTTTTCTTTTTTAAAAATTTTCTTATACATTTAAAACGTTTGTTGTTCATTTTATCGTATTTCCATATTATTTATTAATAAATAATTCGAGCAGTAACACGAACACAACCAATATGTTGATATACGAAGACGAAAACTGCATTCATTAAATCAAGAAAAATAAAATAATTAATAATAACTGGCTAGCAAATTATTGTTGAATTTCACAACAATTTTAAGTACTACGGTGTTAAGAACAAGATGAAAGAATACTATAAAATAGAAGGACTAAAAAATATGTTAATATTGTTGAGAAACCTGACAATATGTTTATTAAATTATAAAACTTAAATTAAAAAAAATAAATTTAAAACAAAATATTGAAATGCAAAAACTAAGTTGTTGTAATGGTAATTTTAAAACACAATTTGATATGTGAACGCCTGCGGTGATTTAATACAGAAAATAATAAATCTTGTATCTATCGGTGGACTTTTTATAGAAAGTGAAATGAAAAAATGAAAAAGAAAAAAAAAATAGGTATCAGAAAAACTGTTTTGATTTGCAGATTTCTTGATTGGTATTTAATTGAAATTCAAACGATGACTCCAGATGGTATCCACAATTCTTGTAATATTTATTAAAATTATTAAATAAGTTTACCAACCATAGAAAATTGTATTGCCAGATTAAAAAGGAATACTTTTAATTAATTAATTTAAACATTGAAATTGTAGTTGGTACATCATTTTTAAAAGCTTCATGTTGTAATTTTTTTATAAAATTAAATTCACTTTATTTATGATGGACAGATATAAGTAAAGTCGAAGTCAACTATTATCCGCATAATATGAAACGTTATACATTTTGTTCCCCTCCCATTGGAATGTAGTTGCTTCTAAAAATTTTATTAAAAAAGAAATAAAATTAAATCATTGAAGTGTGGAAAATATTGCATGTTTCAATAATGTCTGGTGTTGAACGGTATGGAATGAGGAATAAATAATATGACAGGTAAAATTATATAGACGGGTGTCTTGATGTTTTAAGATGTTTTAAGCTTTTTTCGTTCTTTCTGTTTTTTTTTTTTTTTTCGTTTTCATTTAATAAGAGGGACGTTATATGATGATGATGAAAAAAAAAAAAACAACTAATAACATAAGCCTGTGAAATATATGTATAGAAGATTTATAAAGTGAACGTCTATTATTTGAAATAGATTTAAAGTAAAAGTTGCTTCTTGAATTTGAAACTTTGTTATAGTTTTGATATTTTTTTTTTCTCTCCGATATATTGACCGTAAAATGTTAACCTCTTTTTCTTTCATATTTTTTTATCAAAAAAAAAAAAAAAAATTACCTTCAAAAATATTTATCGGATATATTGGAAAATTTCAACAGAAGACGATTCAATAAATTGGTAATACGATGCGAATTATGAATTTCTAAATGTTTCTTTATAAAAAGTTTGTATATAGATGAAATTGGATCTTAGAATTATTTAAAATTATTATTTATGAAATTTTTTAATTATACGTGAAAACTGTTTAATTGACCACTCAAATAATTAACAAGATATAACTTTTGAACTAAAATTATAATTACATAAAGTTAATATTACATCAAGGTGTACCTGGTTGTTATATCTACATAGAAAATTATTTTTCTTTTATTTTTTTTAACCAAGGTTATTTTTTATTAATATGTTTTTTTTTATGTTCTTACTACTGATTCTATTTTACAACGGAAAAAAGTAAACATATTACAATCTTATTCATATTATGTATTATTTATTTATTGATGTAGATTTTGTATAAATGTATGTGTGTGTGTGTATTATATAGATATATGTCATAGTTGTTATATAATCTTTAGATGTATTGGTATAATTAATTGTTTTATATTATAATATAATCTAATCAATCACCACAGAAGCCATCACCGTCAATAACAAATCTTCACATCACATTTAGATCAATCAATCAAATCCAATTCTCCCTAAGGATTTTTTGTTTTATACATTTTACTCAATTACATCATTTTACTCTCACCTGACTTCCTTACCTCAAGCAATTTTATATGTCGCCAGGAGACTAATCGGTTCTATAGTCTCTATAAATTGTATATTTTTCTAACTTAGGTATGTAGGAACATATAAATAAATTTTCCCTAATCATGGCAAAATGATAAAATCCTTGGATTAGTTTTTTGGTTGTTTTTTTTTTGTTTGAAAAGAAAAACTAAAATTTATTTTGATCAAGCAACTTTTTGTTTTGTTTTGTTTTGAAATTTTACCAATATAAATATATAATCTGGCAATACTTATGCCCATGTGTAATGTAACAATTGAGTTAAAATCACAATAATAATCATAAGCAACAACAAGAGAGAAAAATTAACAAACATTTCCGTTTCACAATTTTTAAAAATTTTTATTTCAAATTTTAAGAAACGAAAATAAATAAAAAAAATCAAAAATATTTAAAAAAATTCCCATGTAATAAATGAAAATGAAAATTCAATTCTTACGTCACCAAAAATATGTAAAAAAATTCCCATGTAATAAATGAAAATGAAAATTCAATTCTTACGTCACAAAGTGACATATTTCAATTTTCCTATAATTGGTTGCATCAGTAAAGAACCGGTTACACTACTTCATACATAAATAGTGGAAAATTATACACAATGGTTTAGTTGGATGTAAATTGTAAATGTTCTCTATTTACAAAATTAAATTGGGAAAATTAAAAAAAGAAAAATTATACAATTATAACAACAAAAATAATAAAAAAAAATATGGGAAATTATATAAATTTAATTTCCGCTGCAATTAACTTCGCATATTTATTTATACCAATTTTTCATTTTGTTCCCTATATATAAATATTCTATTATTTATTTATTTATTTGTTTATTATTTATTTATTTATTTATTTTTTATTTGTTTTGTTGTTTTTTTTTTTTTTGGCTTAACAGATAAAAAAATAACATGGAAATTTATCTCCTATTCATACACACACACACACATACAAACAAAGAAAAAAAAAAGTATAATAATAATAAATAATTGAATCAATTATCAACGCATACTTTCCATATTTTTATATTCATGGATGACTGAATATTTTCCAGCCAGATGGCAATGAAATTGAAAGTTTTTGTTTTATTATTATTATTTTTGCTATAATTTATTGTTGTTACAACTATTATTGGTTGTAGTTTATAATCAATATGGTCCGAAAATAGATAGTAGGAAAATTTTTTGTAAAAATTTTATATAGACAAATGATTGCATGACTGTTTTTTTTTTAGGTATTGTTTTTCTATTCCCCTGTAATTTATTTCGTTTATGTTTTTTTTTTTAATTATTAATATGATTATTATCTACTACATAGATTTTATAATAAAAAAAAAACATTATTAAATTCATTTCATTTCATTTCATTTCATTTGTTTGAATTATGTTTACAGTCACAAAATCGTGGTTCAAGAAAATTTACACCCAGAACTCATTTGGATGATTTGTCAGGTGGTGATGATATTGTTGGACGTCCGTTACAAAAACAAGTGAACCCAACAAAACAAGTAAACCTAATAAAACAGGTGATAACAACAAAACAGGTGCCAATTATTTCTAATAGAAATAATAGGAGTAGAAAAGTTATTGATAATGTTAGTTCACGTAGTGATCCAAATCGTGTAAAAAGTCGACAAATAATTGTTACACCAAAAACATTCGAAACGGATTATGAGGATATTCTTAATATGTCATCGAGTCGAAGAGCAGAAGTTGTTTTTCAAAAATTAAGTAGATCAGAGGAACAATCGAGAAAATTGGAACCAAGAAAATTGGAACCAAGAAAAATAGAACCAAGAAAATTAGAACCAAGAAAATTGGAACCAAGACAATTGGAACCAAGACAATTGGAACCAAGACAATTGGAACCAAAACAATTGGAACCAAGACAATTAGAACCAAGAAAATTGGAACCAAGACAATTGGAACCAAGGCAATTGGAACCAAGAAAATTGGAACCAAGAAAATTGAAATTAGAAACAAAACAATCCGCCAGTACAACAAACAGTATAAAGCCTAGTATAACGCCGAGATCTATTAATTCGGGAAGGAGAAATCGAATTACTTCTATAGCTCACGAAGCCATATCAAGTACAACTTCTTTGTCACCCACAATAAATCCAAGATCTAATTTTCGATCCAGATCAAAATTAAATCCAAGAAATTCAAATCAAAATGTTGAATCAACAACAACCAGCTCTACAGTTACAACAATAGGGACAACTAAATGGACAACAAGCCATCCTGTTCGTCCTACTCGTCCACCGATTCGAAGATTTTCAACACCAAACTCGACTTTAACAACATCAACACCCAAACCGAGATCAGGACGTCTTAATAGTTCTTTCAGAGGAACAGTAAAACCAAGACCGACTGATGATTTTGAAGATCTTGACGATGACAATTATCCTGAGCATTTTAAACTTTTGCTAAAATCAAAAGATAAACAAGATACTAATATTATTAAACCAATTAAACATGAAGTGAAATCAAATCGGTTTGGACTAGCTGCAGGAAAACTAAGATCAACCTCATCAACAATTTACACACCACGGAGTGAATTGACGAAACCAAAATTATCCAAATTAAATCAAAATATAAATGTGACAACATTTAAGCCGAGATTTAGTGTAACTCCAACTGTAGAATTAGCAGAAAAAAATGTAGTATTATCTGAACGAAAGGAGGTTTCATATAGTTCAAAACATAAAAATTCCAGAAGGCCAGGTGCTAAGGATATCTTGAAAAATGATCAATTCTTGAAAGTGAAAGGAGTAAAATCAACTAAATCCACACCAGCAGCGTCGTTTACACAAAGATGGAAACAAGTTTCTGTCCCAAGTGACAAATCGGCTACACAAAAGACGAGTGTGAGTATCTTCATTCAACAATCTTCTGTTGCGAAATTTAAAAACCAAAATAAAATAGTTAAATTGCCAATTCACAGGCAACTCCTCCAGGAACGAGATATCATGCTCGTTACCGCAGCGAGAATATAAAAAATGGTGGATCGAATAATCGAGCATACGTTCCAACAATTCCATCTATTACCACACGACCGGTAAGTGAATAATTTACAATATTTAACTAATTGACAGAAGTCCCATAACATTATCTCGACGATTTCCAAACATTGGTGATGCCCCCCTATAAATAAAAGAAAAACTATACAAAATAATCGGCTCTGACCTGACCATTTTTTTTTTCATCATAAAATGAAAAAAAAAGAGAACAAAGACAGAGAAAAAAGTGTAAAGACAGTGACGTTTTTTTTCTTCTTAAAAAACAAAAAAAATTCCCTTCTTTATAAATTTGTACATAAAGCAAAGACTCATTTGCTTTTATCCACTTTGAAGGCAGTTGGATGGGAATGGTCTATTACACATCCGCCTATGGAATTAACTGGAGCACTTACGGAACATCCATGGCTTTCATCTGGTGGATCACGGCTTCCTTCATCTGGAATACGGGATAGTTTCTCAATATTTCATTAGATCATTAATTTTATTCTTACTTGTTTTTTTTTGTCTATATTTGTTTATTTTTGTGTCTTTTGTTTGTCTTTTAAGAAATGTTTATAAATTTTTCTTAACAAATTAATCAAATTTACTAATTTTTAATTTAACATTTTATAATAATTATTAATGATTCATCAACATTTTTCTTTTCTTCATATTTTGTTAATTCCTTTTCTTTTTTTTTTTGTTTCTTTCTTTAAATTAACGACTAACCAAATTTTTTTCTTTTTTTTTATTAATTTCTTGTTATGTTTTTTTAATTTTTTTTTTTCCTCTCTTGTTTCTTTATTAATATACCCATTAAATATTTAATTTTCTTATATAAATTATTCATAAATAAAACAGAGAAATATATTCATTTTTATACTGAAAAAAAAAAAATGCTGAGAAATATTCGATTTCCGATATTTAAAAAAAATTATATTTTTGTTTATTCGTATTGAAATGAATGAAAGGCAATGGGGGGAAAAAACGCGAAAAATAAAACATAATCGCATAAAGATTAGATAATCTATGTAAGCGTGAAGTTAGTGTTTTGTAATAGAATATTGATTGAATGGTGACGTCCAATACCTACTTTTTTTTTTTGTTTTATTTTTTTCTTTTATTTATTTATTTTTTTTTCTCTTATATTTTGTTTATTTGTAATTAATTAAAATTAATATTTTGTATTGACGCATTAAGACAAAACAAAAAAAAAATGTTCGGGAAATAACGTATTTTTTTTTCTTCGTCTTGTTTATTTGGACATTTACATGAATTAAAATTTCGTAATTAGTGAGAATAATTAAATTTAATTTGATGAAAATAGATCAATGCTAACGGACATAAATTACTTGTTAGATTCATATATTAAATTGTCTTTAGGCAAATTTTTATTTTTCGGATAGAAACAATAATATCAACAGAAAAACAATTATTCGGAAATATATATAACTTTGTTATAAATATTAGTTAAATGCTTGAATTTGTTTATTTGATTCAAACGTAAGAATTACAAGATTAGCCATAGGCAAGACATAAATTTGATACATTTAGACATTTTACCAAGAAGAAATGTATATATATATAGAAGAAAAAGAAAGCAACAGAGTTGAATTTCATAATATAAATAATAATAATAAAATAATAAAAAATGTATGTTATAAATTTTCACTAATAAAAATGGTCAATGGTCGGAAGATATAAATTTAAGAAAAAAAAAAAATTCGGTCATCATACTTATTTTTTTGAACGGATCCATTACTGGATCTTTAAAGTCTTTTTATTTTTAATCTTTAAAAAAATATTTTTATATGCGTTTCACATTGCAATGTAAAAACAACTTTATTACATATTTTACCATATTCAGTCTATAGTCCAATTACAGTTTCTTGTGTTACCTTATATCATTGTTTGTACGTGACCTGTGTTTTGTTATAATTCATTTTCAATCTGTTTTATACCTACATTTTTCTTTCTCTCTCTTTCTCTCACCCTCTCTCTCTCTCTTCAGAGATTATTTACATCACAATAATATAATATTGTTTTACTTTCACCAAATAAAAGTAATCATTATAAATTATTACTGACTAAATGTGAAATTAAGACGACCTTTCATTGTTTTTTTTTTTATATTTATTTTTCCTTTCTTACCGTACAGAATTATAACCTCGACCTTTTTCATTATAATTTTGTTAAAAAAAAAAAAAAAAATTCAATGCAGCATCAGATTTCAGATCACATGAAATTATTGTAATAAAAATTTAAAAGAAAAACATTTGTAAAAAAATTAAAATTTATGTTAAAAGATTATGGCACGCGACTCATAGTTTAATAGCAAAATGAAAAAGGGTGAGAGTGAGGAAATGAGAGACAGAGAACAATACCACTTTTTTTTATAACCTATTATTATTTTTGTTGTGTTTAATGCCGGAATGTAAGTATATAATTTAAAATGTGAACGAATTTAATTAAATCATCCACAAAATTAGTCAGTTGTAGCACCGCCTCTTCTATTTAACTCGTGGCTTTCTGAAGCATGACCTAATTAACGCCTTTTTTTTATTCATGCAATTAATCGTCTCTAATCTTAAATATATTTATGTATGGTCTTTTAACCGCATTAGGGTTTTTTTTTTGGTTTGGACTTTATATATATACCTTTAATATTAATTCACCAATGTTTGGCAATTCTTATATCTCTTTATTATTTGCATGCTATCTTTTTTTTTTAAATAAAAAGAGAAAAAAAAACCAAAATTTGGCACTTCTTTAATTTTGATTTACAGGAGAGTACAATATCAACAATGGTAATACAAGATGATGTGATTATACCAATGAATAGTCATCAAATGGAAAGTCGTATACATGTTGAAACATCACATCATTCACCATCTGTTACAGTGTCAATTTTTAGTGCCTTAGCTGAAATATTATCACAAACAACAGAAAGTCTTAGTTTTTTGACATCCACTAAAGATCCAATACACAGCACTATTTCAAGTACACCATTACCACCACCACCAACAACAACTACTACAACAACAGCTGCACCAACAACAACAACCACAACGACTACAACCACAACTACGACGACTACACCATCAACAACAACATCCACATCAACAACAACACCAGCACCACCACCATCAACAACTTCCATTATATCTACTGCAACTCAGGTACTGGATGTGTCTACATCTGTTCCGGCACAGCTTCACAATTTATATCGCACAAATGATATTGTAAATAGTAACGACATATTAACAGACATTATAGACGTATACAAATTAGAAAATACAAGGATCAAGGACAATCAATTAAGAAGAGATATCAAACTAAAAAACGTAACTACACATACACAAACACATAATATTAAACCATTAACAAATACACAAATAAATGAAACTACAAATGTTAATAATATGACTAATGTTTTGAATACAAATATGACTAACACGACTCAATTTAATAACAATTTTTTACTGACTAACACTAATGTGACTGATCACTATCCAAAAAATACAATTGCTCCTCTAGAAACTGAGGTAAATGAAACAATGTTTGAGCTGGTGACAATCCAAATTCCATCTAATACTACAAGAAATCCAACTGCAGAAATGTTAACTGATATTTCCACAATATTTCCTAGTACTACCATTTTTGCCACAACATTACCACCAGTAACACTTCCTCCAATACCACTACCAGAAACAACCATTCGTTCTGCGTCATTACCTCCAAACACACATCCAACAACAACACCTTCACCTACAACTATGTCTCCAACAACTCTTCCAACAACTGTAATTCCTATCACATTTCCTACAACTACTTTTGAACCTACAACTATTTCGTCAACAAATCTATTTACCAAAACGATTACTTCGACAAGTTCTGCCTTAATAAATGTAGATAGCACTTCCTTGACTACAACAACCCTTCCTTCAACAACTTTCCCCCCAACAACTCTTCCAACAACAACTCTTGCTCCTATAACAACTCTTGCTCCTACAACAATTCCACCAACAACACTTCGTACAACAATTCGTAATCCAACCACAATTTCTCCTCCATCGTTAATGTCATCCACCATATCTACTGTATCACTACCACCAATAATCATTACTCCAACTATACCATTAACAACACTTCCTCCAATAATTCGTTCTCTCCTAACAACTCTTACACCAAAATCCAGTTCATATGTAACGGTTCTGCCGGATAATCCTCATACACGAAGTTATCATATCCAATCTCAATCTCTCTCTCCATCAACTACCACTCCAAAATATGTTGGCCGATTTTTAAATCGTATCCCAATCCTTCCTATTGGTACTCCTAGCTCAACTAGAGCGCCATTTAAACGAGACTATGTCGTCTATGGGATACTCCCAAACAACACAGTCATCGAGAGATATCGAGATCCAGTTATTGAATCTTCCTCTGAAAACGGTTTGATTGTCTACGGAATCTATCCGAACAATACAATCGTCAAGAAGTTTCCAAATGGGACAATTGTCCAAGATACTTCATTACAAATGATCAAAATAACAAATCTTGATCCGCAGACGTTATCAACAAAACTGAGGGATGCTGATCAACGCTATCGTCACAATAATTCACCATCCTCACCTTACACTAACTCTGTTACGGTATTTAACGCACCTCTCTATTTTGCATGTTTCTTTATTTTATCTTTTTTTATTATTATTGCCTTCACAAAAATTTTTTCTCATACTTTCGCTTTCTTTTGGTGTTTTTCTTTTTTTTTTTCAAAATTAAAAAAATAATCTCTTGGGAGTAAATAAATTAAGTTGATCTCTATCACAAAAGGAAATATTTTCATAATCAATTTTTATTGAAAATAATCTATAGGAATGTTGCATCATATAAGTTTGCAACAATTTAATTGTACTGTTTGAATTAAAAAAAAAAAGAAGAAATTCCAAATAAAAGCTAATAATAATAAAATTGGTTTACAAAAATGATTGTTTGTTGTGTACCCACTTAGATGTGTGTAATGAAAACAAACAAAAATAATAATAATCCCAATAATAAAATTTTCCAGAATCCTACACTTATTGCTGATGTACTTAAGAAATATAATCAAGTTGATACTCAGTCTAAAACAGCAAATATATTTAGTTTGACTACACCCAAGCCTACCATTAACATGTATGATATCACTTCCACAACCCAAAAAACAAATTATCTGACCTTAGATATAGATCCTGCGGTAAGTGTTGTGTTGGATTGGGAGAAAGAGTTGGTTGATATGAAGAAGAACAATATTATATATTTATTCTTCAGACGCAACCGCATGAAGAAAAAACAAAACAACCTTTTTTTCTTTTTTTATGTGTTTCTAGACAAATCAAGTACGAACAGAGTCTGGTGAAAATCTAAGCGGATCAGTTTATCGTTGGAAACCAATTAGGTCAGATGTTTCAGTTGAGACAACAACAGTTAATAAGAGAATTGAGTTAATTAAGAATTTATCAGTATTGGCAACAGCTGGACCAACAGATTCTTCTGGATCAGTTGTACAATCATTAACTACAATGAAATTAGATGACATAAATAAATTCGAAAGTTCAACATTAAAATCGAATTTTAAAACAGGATCGGATTATTCTTCAACCGAAGAAATAAGTAATTCAGTTGAAACATTTGATTCAGAAGAAAAACAATATTCTACAAGTACAACTCCAGAAACCACAGTCGCAGTTCCTCAACCTAGTACAACAACAACAACAACAACTAGTACATCAGCACCTACAACTACTACCACAACAACAACACCAGTACCAACTACCACAACGACTACTCCAGCTCCAACAACAACAACTACTACTACTACTTCGGCGCCTACAACCACTCCAGAACCAACAACTACTCCTGTTCCAACAACAACTACACCAGAGCCAACTACTACCACAACAACAACCACCCCAGCCCCTACAACTACAAGAACTACAACCACCACTCCTGTTCCAACAACAACTACCACAACTACACCTAAGCCAACAACTACGACCACAACAACTACTACTCCTAAACCAACAACCACAACAACTACAACATCTAAGCCAACAACAACAACAACCACTACACCTAAACCAACAACAACTACAACTACTACACCTAAACCAACAACAACAACTACTACTACTACAACTACTACTACACCAAAGCCAACAACAACTACTACAACTACATCAAGGCCAATAATAAAAACTACGAGTATCTTGCCTTCCACTAATCAATTTGACAGCAATCTGGATCTTTGGCAACAATTATTAAATTTAAATCCAGCCGTGATGCCACATATGCCTGAATCCTCGACTAAATCAATTCCTATTGCAACAACTCGACCTACAACAACAGCTGTACCCACTACAACGACATCAACCACAACAACTTTTAGGCCTATTACAACAATTGATATACCAACTTTAAAAGATTCTCCAATAAAAGAAAAAACTGCTGAAGAAATAAATTTTGAAAATTTATTAAACAGTTTTCAGTCTGACACAACAACGAAAGCAAAGCAAAAACCAAATGAATTATCAAATTTAGATGACATTGCATTTTTGGTAAGTTTAAAAGTTACACTAATATTGTTCATATACAAAAAAATATTTTTCTCTGTGACTTTACCACCACTAAAAGTTATAACTAAATTTCGAATATAATTTTTTTTCCTCAAATGTAAATATTATATAATTGCACAATTCAGTTTCTCTTTTGCATGTGAATGTGACTATTTCTATTTTATGCAATTCTTAATGACCAAAAACAGACTCGTACAAAAAATTTGATAATACGAAGGCAGAAGAAGAAGAGAGAAATTTTAATTTAAAACATAAAATTAATGAAGCTTAGGATAACTGTATTTAATGTATTTTATTTTAGCGGGAATTGTCAAAATTAGTTAATCGACAACCAACTAAAGCAACACCAAAAAGCACAACTACAACAACAACTACAACAACAACCACAACAACTACAACACCTAGAACTACAACAACTCATAAACCCATACGAACGACAACGCGTAAAGTTCCAGCCACAGTGCGTACAAAAACATCAACTCACTCTGATACTGAGGATATTGCATTTTTGGTTTGTAGAATTCACAAAACTATTTTTATTTTGTTATACATATTTTAATTAATTTTTAAATAAAGCAACGTGTAATTAATTACATTGGCGGAAATCAAAATCAAGGCAAAACTCGTACCACATCGTCAATTGCACCACCAACAAGACCAACAACTAGAAAGACAACAACACCAACAACCACGTCTACGTCAACTACGACCACAACAATACAACCTCCACCAACTTCAACTCGAAGAATTTCAACAACAAAATCGGACAATGATGACGTAGCATTTTTGGTTTGTTATTCAACAAGAAAAGCTTTTCCAAAACCACGATTTACAATACAGACAAAGGAAACTCATATAATAATTTTCATTTCAGAAACAATTATCTCTCCTTTTGAATCAAAAAGTTAGTACAACAACCGCAATATCGATAACAAAAACAACAACAGAATCACCTGAAGTAAAAAAATTAAATGCTGATTTACTAAAAGGTTTTGAACCATTCCGTACACCAAATCGTGGTGAAAAATCTTCAGCTGCTGAAGATGTTATCTTTTTGAATAGTTTGGTAAGCAGGACATATTTAATTCTTTTTTATCATTATAAATATATGTTATATTTTTTATTTGTATACTTGATTGAACCAAATTCAATTTTCAGCGTCAATACGCTCAATTTGTTCCGCCTCAAATGCGAGAAGATCCAGCTCTTGTTAACCGTATAATACAGTTGGCTATTAATCGATCAAAAAATTCTAGTCAGAATCTAAACCTTAAAGATTTATCATCGATTTTAATACCATCATCCACAACAACAAATGCTCCTACAACAACAACACCAACAACAACTACCACCACCACTACAACCACCCCACGTCCAACAACGACATTGAGAACAACCACAACAACAACTACAACAAAACGTCCAATTCCTATCAAAGTCAGTAATCAGGAATTGGCAGATGTCCAAAAGGATATTGAATCTTACAATAATGATTTAAAATTATTATCGACTTTGTTAGGACGTCCAATAACCGCTAATGAAATACCAAAATTGGCCAGACAAGTGACATCAACAACAACTACGACGACAACTTTATCTCCTCTATTAAGGAATTTAGTGCCGAATGGTGGAAGAAGTGTACACCCTGCTGTAACACAAGTTACAAGGGGTGAAGATTATTATGGACAAACTAATGAGGCAGTATTGGCGACTTTGTTAAAACAGAGGGGAATTGGTCCTACAAACAACAATATTCCGATTAATGTTGTTCCAAGATTTCAACCATTACCAACACAACGACCTTATAGAACGACAACAAGAGCCCCACGTCCGATAATTGATGGTTTAGCCTGGCTTTGGAAGACCTGGCAAGAAACAGCACCAGGTTCAACTCCAACCAGAACAAGATCTCCTGCACCACAAAATCCAGGGCCGGTCCGTGTCCAACAACCAGTGCGGCATTCTGGTACAAGAGCAGTAGTGAGTCCTCCCCGACCAGTTCGACCTGTTCCTGTAGATGATGGAATAGATCCTGACAATAATGTTAGTTTTAGCAGGATAATTTAAGTTACATTAAATAAATATTATTTTTATCTCAGCGGCCATTGGATCCCAATTTTGATGAAGCATCGAGTCCAGCACCAGCTCAAGGAGGGCAAGTTCTTAATGCAGTTATTGGTGTCACGAGAGCTGTTACTCAATTTTTAGGGGTAGCTCTACAGGTACCAATACTTTATTTCAATCTAATTTCACCATTCCTACATCCCATGAATATTTTTAAACTTTTCTTTTTAATTTATTTCAATGAACTTTTTTTTAACAATTTTGTTTTTAATTTTGTTTCCAGGGTGCAGCACGGTCATTTCAAAATGCATTTTCTAGTGGACCTAGCCGTCAGGATTATTATGCAAGTAGAGGATAATAAAAGAGGAAAAACTTTTTCAATTTAGTTTTTTTCAAAGAGGAAAATTAAAAAAAATATATACAGAAAATGATGCTGTGATGGTGCATTTTAGAGATAGATAGTAAAAATAGAGACAATTATGTGAAATGATTCAAGTTTTTTTTGTATATAATATTTGTGTATAATTTTTATTTGTGTTTATGTGTGTGTGTATGTCTGTTTAGTCTTGTTAAATTTTGTGTGTAAATGTTGTCATATTTATATAATTTTAATAAAACAAAAAAAAAAAAAGAATAATAGAAAAATAAATTAGAATAAAAAAAAAAATAGAAATCCGGGAAAAAATTCCCGGGTTAAAAAGTATGTCCATTAGTTGTATTTGGGTGCCATTAGCTGGTAAAAAAAAAAGATATGTGTTGTTTTTTTTTTACATTCGTTACAAAGATAATAAATAATTAATAATAAAAATGTCTTTTTCCCTTCATTGCATGAACAAAAAAAAATCAACCCTACATTTTTTTTAATTTCAATTTAGTTTTTTTTTTTGTGTTATTTCAATAAAGAAAAAAAAACAACTGAATGAAAATATTAGGGCTCGGCACTAAATCCGGTCAATATAATCTTTTCCATTTGTTGTTCTGTTGTGTTGTTCTATTTGATTTGTATTGTAAAAAGTAAAATCAGTTTTATGATTACAAATTTTAATGTTTTCGAATTTTTATTGAATTCAACATATTTTTATTATTAACTTCAATTTCAATGAACAATAATTTCATAAGTCATCTAGTGGAAAAAAGTGAAATAATTTTTGTGAATGTAACTTATGTTAAATTTTTGTATTGTGATTTCATTATCATTATTTTACATTCAAATTTCACTTCAAAATTCAAAATATAAATTCTTCAGAATTCTTCCAAAAATCGGAAAATGAGAAATCCTTATAAAGTTTTCTTTTAATCAACGGATCAAACACATTCTTTACACACGCACCATGATTAGGCATTAAATTTATCAAAGGCAACCAGAAAAAAAAACTAAAACTACAACGCATCCGGATCCGGATGTCTATTAAATATAATTCGTTATTTTTTTCTTGTTTCCCAAAAATTCGTCACGATCAAAAAGTGAACAATAATACAAAATTTGATGAAATAATTAGATTTGATCAGATATTTTTCATTGAATCTTATCTTATCAACGGGGGAAAAAAAAGGAAAAGAAAAGGAGAATTACTGTGACGGACGTGTGTCATAATTTTCGTTTTTCTATAATAAAATAAATAATACAATCTACAAAAATTGCCCTTTTGCGTGACGATCAAAACGACGGTCCCTTTTTTTTTGGTTTCTTTCTGTTTATGTAGTCGAATACATAAAAATACCGGAAAATTATTTCTATGTAGAGGGATTGGTGAGGAATAAGGGTGTGAGTATTTATATAAGGAACGGGGTTCCTATAACAAATTTTCTAATATTCCGAATGTGCAATTATTTTTCGATTTTGTCCTTTTTTATACATTTTTTTTTGTTGGTATAATTTTACTTTATTTTTCCTACATTTTCTTCGTTGTCTTCTTCTTCTTATTTTTCGTCTATTTTCTTTTCTAATCGTCACAACGTTTATCTTATCGTAATTTGGGTTATATAGGATTTTTGTTAAATGAAGTTGAATTATCTTTTTCTTTCTAAATGTTCTACATTCATTTTTTTTTTGTCTTACTTTCTCTTTTTCTCTCATTCTAAAAAAAAACCCCCTTCTTTTCTTTTCTTTTCTTTTCTTTTCTTTTCTTTTCTTTTCTTTTCTTTTCTTTTCTTATTTTCTTATAGGAGTTATAAATGATTCTGATGATAAAAAGAATAAAAAGAAACGAGAAAATGCATTTACAAAAAGAATATAAAAAAACAGAAAAAAAATAAGGCGACAAAGACAGCGACAACTTTATCGTAAAATGCAATAAACACAAGACCATATTTTGCTCCTCATTCTTTTTCCCCCGTTTTCTTGTTTTTTATTTTTAATTTTTTTTTATTTTTATTTTTATGTAAAATCTTAGATTTTTATTTCACCATTTAGTTTTCATCACATTGCGCGTTTGTCTTCTGTGTTGTTGTTCCTTGTGAATTATTCTAGATCTGATTTTTATCTGGATTTCTTTTTTTCTTTTTTATGAAAATAAATACAGGCATCATTAAAAAGTTGTAATGAAATCCATTGTACAATTTTTCTTTTAGCATTTTATTTTATTTTTATTTTTGTTTTTGTATTTTTTTTTTCAATTTCAATTTTGAAATATATTTCAGATTTATAAATTTAACATTTTAGCACTTTTTTTTAAAAATCAGAATGTTGTCTGATATTATGTGTGTGTGTGCCATCTCTTTTATCTTTATGTCTGATCTTTTTTAATCGCTATAAATATAAAACAAGCTAAATGTACTAATTTCTTTTTTTACACAATCATATTAAAAAAAATCCATATAGAGAGATGCAGAATTACATACTGCACCATGATAGTTCCATATACTACAGTTGGATGAGTTTGTAATTAATGTATTTTTCCCTTCCTTTTTTCAATGTCCTTTTTTCTCTCTCTCTACAAAAAAAAAAAAAAAATAGAAATTCCAAACACAAAACTTGTTCCTCTCTTTTCATTCTGTTTTTTTTTTCTTCTTTTTTTTATATTTTTCATTTCGTTTTACGGAATTACATCCGTGACTGTTTAAGGATAATTTCAAATAATTTTATAATCCTTTTTTATTTTCATCCGTTATAATAAATTTCTTGAATTGCATTGATTTTTTCTTTAACTTTACATTTATTTTTTTTTCTGTATATTTTTCTTTAATTAAAGAGCATTGAAGCAAATCAGTATATTGTTGTATAAAATTTTCATGAGATAGACTATTCTGAATTTTGATTTTATGACGCACACACAAATGAAGTATTTACATTTTTACTTCTGAATTTGAATTTGAAATTATAATAAAAAAAATAATTAATTAATTATGTTATTAGATCAGGAAAATAGTTTTCTTTAAAGTTACTCAGTAAATATTGTTCCATGTTCCATGTTCATATAAATAAATAAATCTTCTGTTGTAAAATTAAGTTCATAAGGAGTTTCTCCACTAAAGTTATAAATTATCATATTTATTTCACGTCCTTTAATTACAATTTTTTTTAAAAATCTTATCTGAGTATAATTGAAAATGTAATAAAGTCGTTTACATATTCCCATCGATTCAATTTCTAGTCGATGTCTTTTAAACTGATGTTAGTGTCAAATTATTTATTTAAAATAAGATACAATTCCAAATTTTACTTAAATTAATTTAATATAATTCACAATAATAAATCCTTACAGTTTTTATACGTGAAAACTTCAAAATGATCCTGCCAGTTGTGTCTTTACAAATTGATGTTATTAATCAATTTCTAAACAGATTTATATATTCCTCCTTATTTTAGAAGAATTTAATTTTTAAATTAAATTATCATATTTAAATTATTTAATGTCCTTTATATCGTTCGATCCTTATTTATAAGAATTAAATTTTTAAATGAAATTATCATATTTAAATTATTTAATCTCCTTTGTATCGTTCCTTCTATCGATCGTGTGTGAATAAGATTTGTTATTTGAGTTTGTATGTATTATGCAATTGTAAGAAATTTATTGTGCTCAAGGGAACAAATATATTATAGAAATTGTGTTCATAAAATATCGAATAATAATTATTTGAAATAATTTTCTGAAGCATTTTAATGCTTTAAAATTTAATTAAAAACTGCATTAAATTTACGCACAGTAAATAAAGTTCAGAAGTTTTAATTTTATAGAATTCAGTCACATTAATGATTTGTTAAATTATTTTCAATTGTTTCAATCATTAAATAAATTTCATAGAAATTCTAATAAGAATAGACAACATTTCTTTATGGTTCAGTCAATAATTTTTCATCTTATTATTCAATATTGTAAATTTTCTATTTACAAATTTTAAAATGATTGAATTCCAGTTAAATGGATTTAATATACAAAACATTGTTTGCTTTAATTTATAGATTAAACCTTATTTAATATCAAAATTTGAGGAAGAATAAAAATAGAAAGAAAAACACAAAATAAAAGAGGAAAACCGAAAAAAAAAATAGAAAGAATTCTTTTCAATTCAATCGAAGTTTCTTTTTTGTTTTACATTTAATTGGATTCTGCCTGGGTACCCATCTTCTCTATATACACATTTATATTTATCTATCCTTCGTTAAAATAAACTCAATTCGAAAAACTTATGACCAAGCTTAACTTTCGTCTTTAATTTCTCTTCTCTTTTAGGAAAAAGAATAGAAGAAGAAGAAGAAGATGATGAAAAAAAACATAAAAAATCAATAAAATCCCATTTTTTTCTTTTCTGTTATTTTTTTTTTTTTTTCAAAAACTTTGAAATAAACTTTCGTTATTTTATCCACATACACAAAAAGTTCATTCTTTCTTCAATTTTTTTTTCTCTTTCTTATAACATCAGAGCCTCTTATATTTGTACTTTTTTTTTTATCCCGCATATAAATGTAATTTCTATTTGGTGAACAATTTTTGGATGATCTTATTATATAGAAAGAAAATTGTTGGAACATCTAGAGAGAAATATATAGAATGATATTTTTTTCTTTTATCTCTTTTTATTCTTATGAATTGAAGAAAGTAAAAAAAAGAAAAACTACTAGAGAGAGAGAGAAGAATATCTTGTATCTATAAGGATCTTCTCTCTTTCGGTTTCTTTCTATTTCTTTCTGCTGCTTTTATTTTTTTTTTACTGTATTTTATATATCTGGATTTTATCTCTTTAATGTCCTATGAATGTTATTCTATGAATGACCATTTAGATCTTAAAAACTTCTTCCTTAAATATATATAATAATATAACAGACAGTGAGTATCTATACCCGCAGTCAAGATTTCGAATATCTATTGTTTGTTGTTGGAAGTTGAACGAAATAAAAATATATTTAGAGAATGAGTTTCTTTCTTTCATTCTATTTTTTTTTGTGATATGGTTTTTCTCGTTATTATTAGGACACACACACACAAACATGCATTTGTCTGTCTATATATCTGTATAAGATAAAGCTTTGTATAGTTTTGGATAGCTCAACAATCTTCTATACATAGTTATATATTATTATCCAAAAACCTAGTTCCTAACATCACACACACACACACCCACCACCCTCTTCTCTATACGATCCACAAAAAACCTCAAGAAAAAAAAAAGAACTAAAACTCATACTCTTTGTATTATATATAATCCCCAAGAAAATATGAGAGATAATAAGGGGGGGAAAAATGTTATTTTCTCTATGTAGATATGTGTGGTAAACCAACTTCAATAATTGCGTTTATTATTATTTGACATTTTAGGTCCGTATACACACACACACACATTCCTACATATAATAACTACAATATATATTTTTTGTTCTATATGTTCTAATGTTGGTTTCAAATGCGATAAATGTTTTCTCTACTAAATAAATATTCATATTCATTCCAGTTATATTTCAGTTATGTTCCTTAGGATAATTATTGTTATTAGTGTGGAAAACCCTTTTCCAAACAAAAAAAAAATTAATAGAATTTTTTATATAAAATTTGTACATAATTTTAATTATTTAAGGTTAACTGGATGGATAACATTAATTTGTATTTAAGTTTATTTTGTGGTCAAAAAGGAAAGAAAGTATTAACAATTTTCTTATATTAATAATTTTATTTAAAAGATGACTATTTTGTGGTTCACCAATTGTAACCATAATAATTGTCATCATCATTTCCATTATTGGATTCTTCTTGTGGCATCATAAATTTATGAAGGATTTTTTTTTCTTTTCAGATTTGAATATTAAATAAAAACGCCTAAATGAATGCAATTGTCTGTACGTAATAAAGGTAGATATTTTTTTTGGTACATTTCTGGCGATTTAAATTGTCAAAATAAAAAATTTCTTATTTAACTTTTATAAATTTTGACTGTTTATTATTTATAGCATCTGCATTATGAAAATAATTTTCAAGAAAAAAAAAAATGTTCCCGTAAATGAATAAAAAAAAAAAGATAAACTGCGGAATGTCTCAGAGGAGTGAGTATATCTTATAAGAATGACACTTTTATATTCAATTATATGATTCACTGTTTCAAACATCATCTTATATTATTTTTCAATTTTTCCTTTCGACAATAAACTTTTTTCAATTTTTTTTCTTTTCTCGTCTTCTTTCCATTCATAACTTTTGACATTTTTTCATTTAGTTTTTCCTTTTTTTCATTTTTTGGCTGGAATTCAAGAAGTTCAATTCTTGTTAACCGCATATCATATTATAAAACGAAATGTTGTAATATCCATCGGAAAATAAAGAAAGGACAAACTCAACCAAATTACATTATGAATTAAATTATGATTTCAATTTTCATATATACACGATCGTATGTTGGTAAGGGACGTATACGCGAGGGTTTAACCGTTGTGTGCAATCCTGGGAGAACTCGTGGGGAATCTTTGTGAATCCTTGTGCAATCTTTTGAAATGTGCAATCATTGGGGCGCAAAATTTTGTTAACCCCTCACTTATACGGTATATGATAACTTTGGTCAAAATTAGGCAACCTATTCGTGAACGGAACATGCCCACTAACCCTTTAATTATATTTTCAGGTTAATCAAAAATGTTTTCTCAAAATATTTACATGAATCAATTAATGAATATTAGAGTTCCTTTTTTTAATAGTTTGTCTAAGAATCAAAAATCACCATTGTTTATAAAACTTTAAAATTATCCTTATGTGAAAATTTTATGACATAATATTTTGATGTTCAAATATAATTTTCATCATCATCATATGAGAAGAGAAAAATAAATTAAAATTTTCCATAGAGAGAGAGAGAAAGAGGGAGAGAGTAAAAGAGAAAAATGAGAGAGTATATAATGAGAGAGTATAATAAAAAGAAATAACTTAAATTTCCCTTTATATAATTTTGTAATAATAATAATAATAATAATTATAATAATAATAAATGGTCATGTCTTCACTAAAATAAAAAAAAGGATGAAACAGAGAGAGAGAGAGAGAGAGAGAGAGAGAGAGAGAGAGAGAGAGAGAGAGAGAGAAATCATTGCGGTATTTGTTGGAAAACTTTGAACATAATTTCATGGGACGATATTCATGTTATTATGACCTTATCCTGTCGACATTATAATACGGTATATAAAGTCTTATATACGTACCATATACATTTTTGCCCATAGCCTATGTTTATGCTCATAATTCAGTGGTTTTTGGTCTAACAAGACTTTAGTAGATGTTCTTCTTTTTTTTTTTTTTTTATTCCTCTTTTAAAATAGGAATAGAGAAAGATTTACTAGAGTTTCTAAAAATTAGGTCAAAAAACTGTTTTATTTAAATTGTTTTTAATTTGAATTTTCTATTGGCTTTTATTTGAAATTTATTTGCAGATTTTTTACGTAACAAAAGTGATATTGACCCGTTTATTAAATAAGTTGAGAAATTTATTGTAAACGGAAAATCCGAATTTAACAATAAAAGTAAAAAAAAAAACTTTAACTATTGATGGAGGAGAAAATTGAATTGAGGTTTTTCTTTTCATTGTTATGATTTTATTAGGATGTTTCCCCCATCGGATTCTTAATTCAAGAATCCTGGTATTATACGTGAGATTTAAAAATTCATTCAGAATCAGAATATTTATGTAAAAAAAAAAAACATAATAAAATTTAATGTAAAATATTTCAGAAATTTCTTAAGAGAATTTAAGAAAATTACTCTTAAATTTTTTTTTTTCTAAAAGAAACAAAATTTCCGTTTTGTATTTTTTTGTTTTGTGTTTCAAAAGAAAAATATTAAAAGTAACTTTGCACTAAAGCAACTTTTAATAAATATATAAAATAAATAAACAAATGATTGAATTTTAATAAAATAATTAATTATTTAATTAGTTCGCATAAAATATGGAAAAGTGTAGAAAAAATAAAATGTTTATAAAAAATAATGGATAAAACAAGCATTGGAAATTTGTTAAACCACAATAAATTTTCATTAAATATATTTTTAATTTTAATTGTATGAAAAACCAAAAAAAAAGTAAACAATTCAATACACAACACCACAGTGTTGTGTGGACAAAATTATTTCATTTATGATTTCATTAAAATAATAGATTACGTGATAATTACACTTGTGATAAGTCATTAGACAAGACACGTTTATAGAAATAAAAACAAAAATTTATCACCGTAAATGGATACATAAAATTATTTCAATTTTATAATTAATAAAATTATGAAATTGTATTTTAATGTTGTGTTAATCAAGTACATCAACTACAAAGGTTTTTATAAAATTGTATATGAATTATTTGTATTAAAATAAAATCAATTTATACAATTTTGTTCAGTTAAATGAGTTTTGATTAAATGATAATGGAATAGAGAAATGTGAATCTCATACTGACATAATATTGAGTGAAAATAAATTTAAAATAAATTTATTTTAATTAACAAAACATGGAAAATAATTAATAAAAATGTAAATAAATTTTTAAAATTTTAATAATAACAAATAATTATTTATAAATTTTCCTCTAGGGTACCCCCCTCACTTTGTTTCTATTTATTTGTTTATATTGTTTCTGTTTGACTCCATTTTTTTTTAGTTTATTTTTTATTTATTTATAATTGAATTCAATAATATTTTGATCCAATGTTTGATGTTTTAATAATATTATTAGCCCATTGGCCATGTTCAGTTTGACCATAGGGTTTTATTATTATTGTTGTTATTTATTTATTTTATATATATTTTTTTTTGATTTATTATTAACAATTTTGTCCATTGAAATATTATTTAATTTATGTACATATTTGGAAAAACAAAAAAAATCTAATTGGGTAAAATTTAAATTGGTTTGATGACAAACATTTTCAGTTTGTATTTTTTTTTTTTCAAATTTTTGTACAAAAAATTATTTCATCTCTAATAATAAAACAAATGAAATTTATAATTATGAATTTTTTATCAAAAATGTAAACATTTTTCTTTTCCCCCAATTTTTCATCATTTTTCTTTTCGTCTCCTTTTTTTTGTTTTTTCTTGGCTCTGAATTGTGATTGAGTTTTTGGAAGAATAAATTCTTGAATATTCATTTAAAAGTTTTCGCTTTAAAAAAATTTGTTTGTACATTTTTTTAAATATTCAGTTTGTTTTGTCAAAATCTTAAAAAAATAAAATAATTTTTCATATTTTCGTCAGATTTCAATAAATAAACAATAAATAAATAATTTTTAAAATAAAAAATCAAAATGTGTAAATTTTGAATTTTCAAATCAATAAAATATTACGTTTTTCCTTTTAGATAAATTAGATTATAGGAATTAGCATTTTGGATAAGAATGAAATATGTTTAGATTTTATCTATAAAACATTTTATGTATACAATTCGTAACACGTCATTGTTTCACTATTTTATATTATTCAAAGAAGATCGGTAAATGTTGGAATCACAAATTAGATCAACAGATATGTCCCGATATAATCAGACATAATCCATTAATAGAGATTGAACGATTATTCTTACATGTCGACTAATTTAGCAACATTCAAGGTCAATAGTTTTTTTTTTTATTAAAATATAAAAAATATTTATAAGGATCATTTTGGACAGATACAGTCGTTATGTTGTTAGAATGACAGAATATTATAATAATTTACGTAAAACAAAACTTAGCTTAGAGTAACGCATAAATAAAAACCTAAAATTATATTAAAAGTGAAATCTTTAAAAAAAATTTTAATATTAAAACGAACATCAACTAACTACACAACAACAGCAGCAATAACAACATAATAATATATATAAAGGGATTTATTTCAGTTTAATTAAATTTTGCCCCTAAAAATCCACCGGAAAGTCAAAAAATATATATTATATAAAAGAGGCATTGTGTGTCCTTCTTAAACCATACCTAATCCTTATTTGGCTACAAAATATACAATTTTTTTTAACTGATATTCTCGTCTCATCTCTTTCTCACATTCTTTATTTATTATTATTTTTTTGCTTTACTTCTTTATATTTTTATGATATTGTGAAAGCTTCAGCCTCAGCTTTATTTAACAAAAAGCACCGAATAAAATTTATCAGAAAGAAAGGAAGAGAAGTTTAGATGAAACTCATTTAAATGTTTCTTTTTCTTCTCGAATTCTTTTCGTATTTGTAGTTTTTCTTCTACTCCAACTCTAGTTACTCCCCATTTTTTTCACTCTTTATTCAGAATTCTTCATTCACCATGCCCCATCCTTAAATGGTACACATAAGTTTTGTATACATAATTCAAGGGATAAACGTCAAAATACATATAGATCCTTGTGATTCAACAAATCGTTTTAAAGATCCGAAAGGATACACAAAATAAATGCGGTGTTTAGTTACCCATCATCCAACTTCCTTATTTTTTTTTTGCTTCTTCTTTTTATTTTGAATTGGTATATTATTATATAGGCTCAAAATACAAAAAAAAAAAGAACGAAAGAAAGAAAGATGAAAGGCAAGAGAAAAATCAAGAGAAGCAAAGAAAAGTATAAAGTTAAAATGAGAAAAAAAAAACAACGAACGACAACAATTTCGATAAAAGAAATTGGTTTTTCTTTCCTTTCCTTTTTTTGTACATAAATATTCTAAATTCACTCACTCACTCTCTCTCTCTCTCTCTCTCTCTCACATACACTCACACACACTCTGTCTCGTACACCTACTCTCTAACCAAACCATTAACTTGAGTGCTTGATACTTTCCATAGTATAAAAAAGGTGATATGTGTTACATCAATATTCCTTTAGAATTATATAAAATACAAATGAAAAAACCAGAAGAAGAACAAGAAAAAGTATAAATAAAAAAAACACCGATGAAGATAAAGAGGGAAAAAGAAGAAAAACAAGAAGAAGAAAGTTTTTCACTTAACTCAACATTCAAACATTCACCATCATCACTAACATCACCATATAATCATCATCATCATCATCATCATCAAGAACATCACAACCTATAATCATCATCAGGATTTTTTTTTTGTGAGGATAAGAAAATGTGAAAATATATAACATCGAGACACATTACACGCTCAATAAAATTTCTTTCCATGACTAATTATTACTGTAAGCACCTCATTCTTACAAAACAACAACGACAGAAACAACAATAGTAACAAACACAACTATACAAAAGAATAGAAAACCCTTTTCATTTACAACTACCCTGATATGTGTTCTGTTTTTGTCCTTCTGTATTTCTCATTTCTCTCTGTCTCTGGTTGTCTCTCATTTTGTTAATTAAAAGAGAGAAAAGAGAAAGTTCAAATTGGAGGGAAAAATAATAGAAATAACAAGAAAAAAAAAACAACACGCAAAGGGATTGTGCATATTTTTTTTGTTCTCTTTAGAAAAAGAAGAATACAAAAAAAAAAAAGAAATCAAAAGAGGAAAGAAAAGAAAAATTAAAGTTGGAAAACTCTTTTGGGAAGATCTATCCATCGTCTTTGCTCATAAAAAAATAAAAGAAAAAAAAATGGGAACAACACAAAAGAAGAACAAGTATGGAGGGGACAAGGAAGAAAAGTAGACGAAGAACCAGAAGAGGATGAAGTACCAGAAGAAGATGAAGAAGATGAAGAAGAATAAAGAAAAGGAAATATGAAAAACCAAACACAATAAAAAAATATAAATATAAAAAAAAGGTTTTGATGTAGGAACGGGAATGATTATGCCGAAGTAACACAATTTTTTTTTTCTTTTTCATTCTTTCATAAAGCTTTTCTGGATACATAAAGCACATAATATAATGGGCTGAAGGAAGGGATAAAAAAAAAAATTAAGATCATAGAAAAGAAAAGGAGCTTTATTGAAAAATGATGCCTGGGGTTTTGGACTTACTTTTTTTTTTCTTTCTTTCTTTCTTCTTCTTCTCTTATCCTTTCTTTCTTATTTCCTCTCATTTTATAAACATCCATTTTCTTGTTGTTGTAGTTGTTGTTAGTCTTGTTTCTTACATTATTTTATTTGTTGTTGTTGTTGTTGTTTCTTGTATATATTATAGTCAAGACTTTTGTACTTCTTCCATTTATTTTTTTCTTTCTGTTTTCTTATAAATATTAAGAAAAAAAAAGAAAGGGTTAAAAGTAAAAAAAAAAAATGAGAGGGAGAGGTAAGTGAGGGAATATGTAGGATATATTATACATAATATAAAATGCATTATTAAATTCAATTTGACCTCGATTGAAAAATATCCTCTCTATATCTTTGTATCCCTATTTTTTTTTTGCTTTTCTTTATCCCAATCCCAATTTCAATCCCTCTTTATATATTATTATTATTATTATTATTTCATATGCGAGATTGTCAATTTTTCTCTGTTGTTGTTGTTGTTTGTTCGTTGTACGAGGTCGTTTTCTTATACATTTTACAGAAAAAAAACCCTTTTTTCTTTCTATATCTTCTTTTTTATTTCCTGTTTTCCATTTTGTTTTGGTTACTTTGTTTTATATTTTGTTGTTGTTGTTGTTGTTTTTTTGTATTCTTCAACAAGGTGAACTAAATGATTTTATAATATGTAAAAGGTATTTTTTTAGGGATTTGTGTTACCACGTCTTATCGTATTGTGTGCTACAACTATCTTTATAAGATTACTGTGTAAACTTATTTAAAACTTTTTTGTATTGTTTGGTATTATTTGTTATTGTTTTTTATTGTTTATGAAAGAAATTAAATTAAAATAAAAAAATTGTTCCGTTTTTATGGGGTTTTTTTTTTTCAAAAATGTTTCAATAAGAATTCATGGCGTGTATCTATAAATAAAATTAAATCAATTTAACTACAGATAAAATAAATTTATTAGAATTCACTTAAATTACAATTAAAATATTTGAATATTTTCTTTTGATAATTAAAATTAAACATAAATATTCTTAATAATGATTATAATGACTTTATAATTGTTATTACATATTTTACATATTCATCAATCGAATAATAATTGAAATATTAATAATTATTCAATACATTTCTTAGACTAAATTATTTCATAATAATAAATATAATTCAATTCAGAATCACCTTTTCCTTTGTTTGTTAAACTGAAAATTACGAGCAAGCTATTTAGTAACCCTCTACAAAAGTTGATTGTCGATTGTGAACAAAACCAAATAATATTAAAAAGTAAATGTCCAAATGTAAACATTAATTTATTTAGATAAAGAAAATGTTTTCCGCCATAACTGAAAGTTATCAAACGTCTTACAGAACAACTTTAATCTATAATCTGTGATTGAAATTAAATTTTTTTTTTTTTAATTTTCAAATCAAAATTTCCTTCTTCTCTTTTTTCATATCATAATTAAAGGACATTCTGATTTTACCGCCACAGTCACCAGTAATTTATAATTTATACTTCTTCCTTTTTTATTTCCATTTTTTTCCGCTTTTTTTTTTTTGCTTTCTTCCTTTTCCTTTTCCTTTCCTCTAATTACATTTTTAATTAAAACAACAAAAACAACAACAACAACAAATATAAAGACGAAAAAGGAAAAGAAAATTATTCTATTCTACGAATTAACAGAAGGAAAAAAAAAAAAAAAAAAAAAAAAAAGCGAAAAAGTTGAAATAAAATTAAATTTCATATCCTTGTGTAAAAAATAATTCAAACATAAAAAAAAAGAAGTAAAAACAAGAAAAAACAGAAAAATTAAAAATAAGGAAGAAAAAACTAAAGTCCAGTAAAAAAATAAAAGAAAAACGAAAAATAAGAAGGATGTCAAAAAATATAAAGTAAAATATAGGAAAAGGAGCGAAAAACAGTTTTATAATTTAATTTCCCTACATTTATTTTAGTTGCAAAAAAATAAACGAACGATTTTTTTTTTCTTCTTTTAATAAAAAATAAAATTTTCTATAATTAAATAATTTTTCTTTTCGTGTAGAAGAAGAAAAAAAAAACGAAAGATTTTCCCATCTTAACTCTGTGATTTTTCACTTCCGTTTGTAGTTTATTTTTTTTATTGTATAAATAAATAAAATTTGAAACTTATTTTCTTGAACATTTTTTTTTTTTATTATTGAATAAAATTATCGTTATAAACTTTTGTTTGTGTATTTTCTCAAATAGTTCGTTTAAATGTTAAAATCATTTTCTGTTTGTTTCATTATTTTTTTTTTGCAATTTTTTTGAAGTTTGTTGTGAAACCAAAAATTCTTTAATATAAAATTTTATTTGTCCGATTTACCGAACTTTTGAAGAAATTGAATTAAGAAACAATATTGTCCCAGATCTTTATAATTTCTTTTCTAAAATTTGAAGAAATAAAACAAACAAAACTTTTGTATCAACGAAAAGTAACATTTAAAAAAAAATATATATCGAAAAATTTCAAACCGATTTAACAACAAAAAAATTCTATAAACAAAATTAACAAAATAAATAAATAAAATATTTTCTCATCAAGCAACAAAAGTTAATCTTATTATGACACAAAATAGTAAGATTTCTTCTTATTTCGTGAAGTGTTGATTTGACTAATTAACTTTGTGTTGCTATAAGTCTTCATATGAGACATTTTTGTTGACTGAACTGATTCATCATAAATTCATCAACAAAAGGATTGATGTTTTTTTTTTTGACTCATCTCTTTGCGAATCTGGATCTCACGCATTTTTTTTTATTGAATGCATTTTAAATTGCAGCTAATGATGTGAATCATTGTGTTCGGTATTTATGTCTTTTTTTTCTTATGTAAAAGTAAAAGAAAAAATTCAAGATTATTTCTTAGAAAATAATAATTGCGACTTTTGTAAAAATGTAAAAACTTAAAAGGCATTTTTGTTCAGAATATATTTTTGTGTTTTGAATAAAAATAACTTTAACCTATAATTAAAGTGGATGAAAATATAAAAAAATTCCATTATATGAATTTACCATTTTCAATTAAAATAAATTATCAAGATTTTGCCAAATAATGTACTGAATTATTTTTAAGTAATTCATGAGATTCACATTTTTAAATAATATTTAATTTATTTATGTGCATTTATTGTTGAACATTAAAATGGATAATCAATAAATTATGATAGAAATTATGTAATAGAACTTTAAATACACATTAAGAAGGATTATAGAGATGTATGTAAGTTCAAATCAGTTTTTACTTCTCTATTTAATTTATTTGATTTTATTATTATTATTAAAATGCTCTAATTTTATACTTCATGTGAACTCTTCATGTACTTCAAATGTACTTCAGATGTATATTGCACCAAAAGTAAAACAAAAATTTATAATAATAATCATCTTGAATTTGTTTAACTAAGTTGATGTTGTTTTTAAATATGATATTCTTTAGGGCGAGTTGTTTAAAAATATTATTGAATTTTTTTAGAAAAAAAAGATTTAAAAGGGAATTTAAAATCAAATTATTCTGTAAGAATTAAATGAATTTTGTAAAAATCAAAAATATTCCGTTTTGTTATTTTTTTGTGAATTGAATATTGCTAATGGCATGATCTTGTGTGGCAACTGTTATTATAAATAATGTTTTTGTAAGAACAATAATAATAAACCGAATATTTTAGTTTTCCTTCAAAGAAATGAACAACTAGCCCTTAAAGAATGAAAAAAAAAAACTTTGATGAGTACCATAATCTTAATCGTATTTACTTATCATCACTTTACAACATAAATCACGTCTATTCTACATTCTATACTTATATTCTCTTCAAAACTTAAGAAAATTTCAAATGAAAATATAGAATTTACAAATTAAGAATTATAGAATGTAGAATATGTGAATTGCATTTGCTTTCTATAAATTTTCTATAAACTTCTACATTAATTCACGATGTTAATATTTTGATTGAATTCTTAATGAAGAAATTTAAAGTTACATAAGAAATTAATATTTTTGTTGGTTCAAATTAAAGAAATAAGTTTGTCTTTATTCACCGTACTGAATTAATTGATTATTGATTTTGATTTAATTTGATTTTAATTTCTCCTGACTAAATGTATTTCTTATTGTGTAGTTTCTCATTCTTAATTAAATTAATATATTAATTCGAACTATGAACAAACTTTGTATTATAAGATATCGCTACTGTATAAATAAGGATTGTTTGAAATATAGTCCTGAAGCTGGGAACATTTTTTTATAATTGAAAGATAAAAATTTATATATTGTTATTATTAAGTAATCAGGAACCTTTCCAAATGATAACCTTTTTTCATTTTGTTTCTATTATTGTAGGGTAAAAATCCAACTCTGTTAGACGAAAGGTTTTATTTAAATTTTTGTTCTACACTTAAATCTATGGATTTTAATCCTTTGGTTTTCTTATTTACATATTTAAAAACTTTACAGAATTTTCCTGGTTCTTATAAAACAACAAATTTTAGTTTTATAAAATTGAATTTATTAAATTTTTTTAATTTAAACTTGGCTCTATAAAAAAGGATTTCGGTTTTATTTATTTTATTGGATTTATGTGATTATAAAATTGATTGCAAAAAAATCATAATTTATTAATTCAACAAAACAGAAAATTTGTAAAACTAAATATTTAATAAATTTCATTTCACGATTGCATAAGAAATTTATTTGTTAAAATATTTAAACAATAAATTTACTTATTTTTCAACAAGTCAGAAACTTTTTCATACGCCGCCACTGAACTAAACAAAATAATTATTCTTAAACAAAAATTTGTCATTTTATGTTGAACTTTATATAGCAATAGAGGTATACTAGTATTTTAATTTTAAATTCAAATGAAGACCACAAAGTAAACTATTGTGCTTACCCTGAAAATTAACATATCAAATATTTACTATATGCGCAGACAATTCTCTTGAATATAATATAGGGATGGATAACATTCAACATTATATATCTATATACAAGTACATATGGTTATGTATTGACATAATCATTTTGTAGATTTGCTTCCTTTTTTTTATCGTTAAAATCTCTTTCACTACTAGAGTGTTGTTTTTTTTTTAAAGTTTTACTTTATAAATTATAGAAATATTTTCTCTTACATGTGTCATGTGAAATATAACTTTGAAGTTTATAAATTTTAAAATTACATCCATAAATTCCATATACAGGTAAATACAGATGAAATACAAAATATTACTAGACATGGATTGAGAATGTTTGTTTCTATAAACATTTTCTATCTTGCAACTCTGCATAATACGAAGATTTAAAATAAAAATCAAAATATGAATTTTATTTGAAACTATAAATTCATTATAAATCTGTTTTATTTCTTTCAATATCAAATATAAAATTTGTTTCATGTTTTTTTTTGATTCTTTTGATAACCTAAAATATTCTAAGCTGAACTAACCTTTCAAAATATAAAAAGTTTCTCATCCCTTTTATTTCTGATGAATAAATATTTTCTATAACCCAGTGATAAGATTCATGTAAATTGTAAATAATAAGAATGAATAGGAAAAAATTGAATCATTTTTAATATAAAAGATAAAGTGAACAATATTCTTCTGTCCTTATACAATTTTTGGTATTTTCCTCCTTCAATAAATCATTTCACGTTTATATAAACTATCCCCTATTTGTTTTTTTTCTTCTGTTACAATTTTTTTTTCTTTCGCATATAACAAAAAACAAATCAAAATGTACATTTTAATCTCTGGGTATAACAAGATTTGATCAGCTGACCGTGAATAGAATAAAAATGTCCTTTTTTTTATTTTTATTATTTGTCATCATCAGTTGAAAATTCATCGATCATTGAATTAGTATTTGGTTCAGTGAACTAACAAGGCAAAAAAACGGACCTCTTTTCCTGTGTATAGTTTTCTGTGTGTATTTATTTTTTATTCTTTCTTTTACATGTAGACTATACAGATGTATAGTAGAATGACAGCAAGAATGAAAATAATAAAAAGAACGTAACAAAATGACAGGATAGAAATAAAAACTAACAACAATAAAAATTAAAGATTAATTTTAAAAAGTAATAGAGGCAATACAATTACTAGATTTCTATTTATATTTTAATAATTTTTTGTTTGACATCTCACACGGTCACACAATTACCACCCTTAACTGACCCTCTTTATTTGGTCAAAATCTTAAAATTTTTGAATAATGATTTATTTAAGGATTAAAAGTTCTTTTTATCGTCTAATCAAGTTTTTTTTTTGTTCATGTAACAAGATCAACGAACACTGATTTTCTGTTGTTTTTTTTGTATGTATTTTAAGGATTAAATTTTTAATACGCGTTCAGCAAGGGAACGTGTACTTTGAATGAGAAAATTTAAATACAGAAGGAAATTACGTAAGAAAAGGAAAAATTTGATAAATGTTTGTATTTAGATTTTTCTAAATTCTAAAATCTGTGTACGGGGGTTTATAAATACAGAAAAATAAACATAAACTAATTAATGGTTTGTTATCGTAAAAATTTGAACATGATGTCATAGCATATTAATTGTTGCGTGCTGAAATTCTTAATAATTTCAGAATTATTTAATGAAATATCTGTCGTCCTTGAGAACGTTAAAGTATAATTATCTTTCAATTATTTGCTTCTAAATAATTATAACAAAACCATAAATACAAAAGATTATGAAAGTGCGGGTATTATATCAACTTGGGAATAAAAACATATGGAAAATATTGTATTTTATTGTATTATAACGTTAATTCTATTTTATATAATAATTTCGCGTTATAAATTCAAATTAATATTAAGAACACTGAAAATAATATATTATGACATCAACTATAATTTTAATGTTTAATTATAATTATACTAGAAACCATTTTATGATTGATGATTTAATTTATCTTGTCCCATGGAGCTCATTTACAATATCAAATAAACGTCATATTTTTGTGAGTGAAAGGTATTTATATGTATGTATAGAATATACAACAATACCTATATACGAGTTTAAAATAAAAGGAATGGGTTGAATATTCTTTTGTATAATTTCTCCAACTTTCATTTCCATTCGAGAAAAATAGAAAAAGTTTGAAAATCGCGAGATAAAAGGCAAATAAGACGAGAAATTTTTTTGTGTGTGTTTTTTTTTTTTCTTTCGTTCTTTCTGTTTTTCTTTTCTTTCATTCTTTTATTGTAGAAAAATCTCACGTAATGCAATAAATCAGAAAAATGTTTTGGAGTTTGAAGAGACTGAATGTTGACGCGGAATGAGTCTGGTGAATTGTATAATGGGGGGTTCCACTTGAATTGAAGTATAAAAGAATGATGGTTTGAAAGGGTTTTCTTTTTTAAATTTTCATGTCCATTTGAGAAAGTTAATCGTTGAACTTAAAGAAGTATAGAAGAAAAAATAAACTTACTCAATCAGAGGTGAACCTCTTCATGATTTTCCATGACGTCAGCTATTCGTCCGTATTGTGTCTCATGCCTCCGGTAAGGGAAAGAAGAAAATTTATATCAGGTTGTAGAAAAAATTTACACGAACACACACACAGATAAATTACAAAGAACGGTAAATTATGTCCTGTTGTAATGAACGAAGGACGATGACGACGACTTAATGAAGTTATAAAAGGGTAAAAAAAAAGGTGAAACAAACGGAAGGAATGAAAAATATAAATTATCGCCGCGGCGCACATGGTGAGAATCATCGAGAGACTTTTTATAACCTTTTTTTTTTAAAAAAGGAATGGTGGCAAATGAGAGAAATAAAATTTGAAGTAACGTTACAGGGGATGACATTGGGTTGCCTTTTCATTTTGAGATGAATAAAAAAATAATATAGAGAAGGAGTTAACCCTGACATTTTGCTCATATATACCAAGAGGAGAAAAAAAAGATAAATGATTGGTTTTACAACTTTTTAAACGAAACATCTAACACGAATAACCTCAAAACAAATCCACTGCGCGATAATGATGTTGAGGGGAATTAGAGGAAGAGAGGCATTGAAGATGGGTTTGGTGGGTGAATGTGACAGGAATGAAAGGAATGAAGGAAAAAAAACATACAAATGACTAATGAGGTTTCGAAGATTTAACCACCGGCTTTTTGCGATGCTTTTTGGAAAAAGAAAAAGAAAATTGCGGAGGATGATGAAAAAAAAACCTTGACGTGATATCACTCTTGTCAGTCTCTGATGTGACTGGTATAAGGATGGGATTTAAGAAAATGAAGCATAAAACAAAAAAAAAAAGTAAAATAAGAAAAAGACGTAGAATAAAAAGAAGACGAAGAAGAAGAAGGGGAAAAAGTAAATCGGTTCTAAGAGAAGATGAAAAGTTATATCCTTTAATGAGGGTGCAAATTCTAATAATAATATATATTATATATTTTGATATTTTAGCAGTTAATTAATGTTGGCCAAAATCCCATTCACGTTCATTTCTAAGTCTGTTATAATACAAAATGGCAGATTGAAAAATGAAGACGAATATATATTTGTATAAAATGTAAACGATGAATGATATATTTCAAACAAATACATTTCCATATTCACAGCAAAAAAAAAAACAACGTTAAACTATTTGTAGAGATTTAGAAGACGAACTTAATATGATGAACAACTTTTGAAAAACTAAAATATATTTTTAATTTATCTTTTATGGGAAATAAAAATTAAACAGTAATTTAGTAAGTTTCAATGAAAACGTCGTTGCTACTTTTTCTATCAATTGAAAAATTTGATGTTAGAATTCTTGTATAACTTAGAAAATTAAATTTTTTTTAATAATCCCAATGCCAGCCAAAGTCACCTTTGATAATAATTTTAGATAATTAAGATAAAAACAAGATACAAAAATTAATGGAAGGAAGGGAACGAACACAATTTTATTTTGATTTAAAATTTTAATATTAATGTAAAATTGCATAATTAGGTTACTTAGATTCATAATTCATTCCAGCATAATAATTCTTCCAGTTATTAACATCCAAATCAAAATATTTGAAATAATTTTCGAAATTTTTCTAAACTTTTTTTCCGGTGTATGTATTTTTTTTTCTTTGTATGCCTGAATTAGCTTTTCTTCCATTTATTGCCAGAAATAGTGGAAAATGTTTGTGTTTATTTAATATTTCTTTTTTTCTTTCTTCTTAAAATCTAAGGAGATCCCCAGAGTAGAGACATGCCTGCATATGTTTATAACAAAAAAAAAAAAAAAACAGAAAGGAAAAATGAAAATGTTCGTTGAACTGGAACTGAGGTAATCAGGAATATATTTAGGAATTCTTTTTAAATATTTGTTTTTGTTCAATGTTTATGGTAAATGGAATAAATATTCAGGATGCGGTAGTTCGTCGTGCCAAATAAAAAAAAAAAAAGTAGAACATAGAAAATAGAAAAGGTTCCTTCAGTCAGATGGATTAATATAAGAATACATTTTCTATTTAGTTTTCTTCTTTTTTTTTTTTTTGTTCTCAATCTAAGCATAAGCAATATTATGAAATGAACCCAAAAGAAAAACACCAAAATTCTACGTGTCCGAATTTATGAAAAACGATTCAATAATCATCCAGGGAAAATTCTATATCTTGCTATAATCCTGAATTTTCTCAACCGAAAAACAAAAAAAAAAAATGAGAGAAAGAAAAAAAGAAAAAATAAAATTCATTTTTCTTTTTGAACATGAGATCCTCTCTTGAAACAGATGTTGATGAACTGAACTTCATTATAATTTTTTTTTTCTTTCTGTTTTTATTTTCTCTTCTTCCAGAATGATTTTTCCACACGAAATAACAGAAATTCTTATAATATAATAAATATATTTTCTATTTTATCAAATTCATTTTTTTTTTGTGTTGAGTTAAAAGTCATGATGAGTTTGTATGATTCTCGATATAAAAATAAAAAGAAAACAGTAAAAAGAAAATTTTTGAGTAGACTGAATTAATGGAATTATCTTAAATATTATAATAAAAAAGTCAAATAAATTTATAACTAAACTTCAAAGTAGAAATAAATAATCGATTAATTTTCTTTAGATTTTATGTCAAAATAGAGACACATAAATTATAATATACATACAAAACCAGAGAGACTAAAATTAGATTGTACAAAATTTTTTGATTAAATATTTCTATTTGTATTGAATAAATTGACCGATAAATTACATTTCCATTTTGGTACCGGTCTTCAACATGATTAGAGTTTAGCATCTGGCAAACAAAAAAAAAACTACGAAGAAATTATTAGACAATTTAATATTAGAAATGAAGAAAATATAATACGAACAATTTTCTTATTTAACTAAAAATACTTTTCTTTTGTTTTACTTTTGGTATTTCTTGACAATGATAGTCTTTTATTTATTGTACTTTTTTATGAAATCCTTTGATAGTTTTGTCAGTTATTTTATCATAGAAAAATAAATAATAATAATAATAAAATGAACTTTTTTCTCTAATTGTCTTTGCCGCAAAATTAAATCCTTTGGGCATGAGTTAACATTTTGTAACAATCAGCAAGAAAAGTAAATACATACACACACACACAAAAACACATAATAATTTTCTCTGTCAAAAATTCACATGGGATATGGTCGGTCATCATGTTTCATTTTAATTGTATTGGACTTAAACCGTATACTGGTTAGTTTTCTAAACAAAACTTTTTACACAAAGAAAATATGATCCCAATCTATATTTTTTTTTTGGTAGACATTTACATTTTTCACTGTACTATATGTCAATATATATGGATAATTATATTCATAATATACAAAAATTTTTATATAAATATTTCCTATGGATCAAGAATCTGCATAAGAATTTAATTAATTTTGTGTTTTATACATACACCGTAAATTATATATTCAGTAATATATGTATTGGATTTTATATGAAGAGAAATTTTCTCTAGAAAATTTAATACATAGAATTGGTGTGATTTTATAAAATTTGCATAAATTCATCTGATTTTATATAAATTTATATAATATATCCTAGAATGAAAATCATTTGTTGTCATCTGTTTGTATAAATCTATTTCTTTTGTATGGTAACTGGTGACTGTATGTATATATATATATATATATATATATATATATATTTTGTCTGGTATATGTTTTATCTCTGGTGTTGCCTCCTGCGGATGCAATTCATTCGATTGATGTGTTTTATTCTAAGTATAATTTGTGAGTCAATTTAAATCGATTGATTTTGATTTGATTGGTATATCTTCTATCACCCATCCTCAATCAAATAATTCAAATTCTTGTTGTATTATAAATGGAAAACTATATACTATGTAGTATTGTAGTATGTACTAAATCGGCAAGTGTATATTGTTTTGAGTTGAAGTTTATAGCGTTCCTTCAATTGTATATAATATTTGAATATTTAAAATGGTTAAGGTTCTTTATTTTTTATTTTACTGTTTTCCACAGAATTCAATTTAAAATGTTTCAAATTTAATCATTAAAAAAAAAACCAACAACAACAATGGGTTTATTTTCTAAATGAACATTTTTTAATTCGTTTTTTTAAATTTTAAAGCTTTTGTAAAATTTAGAGCTTTAAAAATTCAAATGAAAATGCAAAAGTTCATATCAATAATTTGACAGGTAATATGTCAAAAATTATATACTTTATGTTTACGTACGAGTAGATTAATATTAGTTGTAAATTATCTGATCATCTTATTATCATCCGCATATTATTTATTTACATAGTTCATTTATAGGTAACTAAAATATAGTAAAAACAACTTGAACCCTTCACTTTCGACACCTATCAACTATCTACTATATAATAAATCATAAATTATTACAACTCAAATTTTATTTATATACACACACACACACATACACACATCCATTTATGCGTGTATACTTATAAACACTCATGTAAGTTAACAGACACAAATCTCATAATTCACTCTACTTCTGCTTCAAAAAAAAAAAAAAAAAAATAAAAAATAAAGAAAAGGAAGAAAAAGGAAAGTTTTCTTTAAACAAAAAAAAATAAGAAGAAGAAGAAGAAGTAAAAGAAACGATAACCCTGATCATTCAACCGGCATGACATCTTAACCACTCAAAAACCTTAAATCATTTCCTTTCTCTCCATATAATACTTGTGTGTGTGTGTATGTTTGGTTCGATATGTAAATTCGTCATCTTCAAATACGTCACTTTATACATGAGATTTTAGATCACCAACCTGGAACACACACACACACATATATAAACAAAGCGGTAATATGAAAACATTGAAATAGATAAATATGAGACACCCTTAAACTAATGCAAAATCATCCATTGGGGCTTATATACACACACATCTTTACACACATTATCGCAATTTACCTTTGTGTAGTTAGTCTTCAGGAATCTCTAAATATTTATATTTAGATTTGAGAATGTGTTAGCCTATATATGTCAGAGCCTATGTGTGTGTGTTATTTGTGTATCTGTTTGCTCCAATATTCCACCCTGCCAATATCAATATTTCTTGTCATAAACATTTCAACAAAATATTCGGGTCTAAATCAAATATTTTCATATTAATATAAATATATGTAGAAATAAATGGGACCCAAACTGCAAACTATAGCTTTTATCATTATATGCTTTAAACACACATACACAAACACACAAAACACAAATGACCCGCTACATCTATAGGAGGAAAAAAAACAAGGAATATGAAAAACAAACAAATTACACCACCCCCCTTAAAATATAATAATTTATGAAAATTGTATTAATTGTATAATGTTAATTACGATCGCCTCTTCTCATTCCCCCGATTTTCCTTCATCTGTTTTTTTTTCTATCCAACCAATTTCATTCACTCAACCTCCTTGCACTCAACCCATAAAATGTGCCCCTATTTTTTTTTTCGTTTTCAACCCTCGTCCAACATGTATTTTGTTATGTTTATTTTTTATTTATCCGAATTTTTCTCTTTCTATCTCTCTCTTTTTTGCTTTGATGATATTTTTGTTGTTGATTTTCCGCAGAGGGGTGAGTAGTGCTGTTTGTTAAATAAAAAAAAAATTGGTTTGTTTTGGAACTATGATGATGGGTAAGTATGTGGATTTACCAAAAATTGATTACACACAAACACACACACACACATATAAATATATATATGCCACACACATACACACAGGCTAGTTACATAATTAATATTATTTAAATTTCTTGTTGAAAATTTTGTAAAATTCTTCTTCTTCTTTTGTCTTTGATTTGTTTTATAGAGAAAAATTTAATCACTTTAATATTCATTGCGAGGTTTGTTAAATTTTATGTTTTATCAGTCACATACAAATCAGATTGGAAGTTTTATATATACGCGCCATACTTCGAATAAAGCTCCATAATAATAATTATATTATAATAAATATTATTTTCCTTTTTACAAAAAATCTATTGTGTGAGCATGAAAAGCTCATCATAATATATAGTATACGTTTTGTAGAATGTTTTTTATTGTTGTTTTTTTTTTTGTCTTTTATTTTTACTTTTCTTGTTTATATTTTCATCGTTTATTATGGGGCAAAAAAAGAAAATGTTGAAGAAGTAAGAGAAGTGCGATTATGAAGTTACACATTATGAAGTTGAGGTAGGTAGGTATAATAAGACCGCATCCCACTTACTATAAATTTATGTATACCATAAAATGACCGAATCTTGAAGAAATCTGTGAAATGAGGAAAAGTATAAGAAGAAAAGAATGAGGAAAAATGAGAAGAAAAGAAAGTAGGAAAAGTAAAAAGAAACACACTGAAAATAAATTAAGAAACAAAAAGTTATTAATTAACGTAACGTTTCTTTACTAATGACTTCTGCCTAAAGCACAATATTCTTGTATTTTATGTGAACAGTGAACGTGAGAATCACATAATTTTGACATATCAAAGAGATTTATAGAGTAAAAGAGAGATAGCGTTAACAAATTTTCTTCACTTTTCTTTTATTTTTGTATTTTGTGTTTTTTGGTTATCAACAATTTTAATGGAACGTAATTCAGAAATTCCCATAATATTTCCTGGATGAGTGCATACGCGTGTGTTTTTGTCTGGATGTTTTATGAGAAATATTTAAATTTTACTAATTTCATTATTTTAAAATATTTAGAATTTTGTATTAAATTGTAAATATTTTTGAAAGAGAATGACGTCATTGAATGATCCTGCATCAGTGAAATATTTTCCTTGTTAGTGGAAAATATAGAAAATTAATGATTTTAATGGGAAATGAAAAATGAGGATGATAGGATAAAATTTAAACTTCTATGACAGTTCCATGAATCACCTACAATTTTGAAAGTATTTGGATTTTGAAAAGTCATGGAATTCCATTCATAATCGTTCCACTGTGAAGTTCTTAAAAACTTGCAAAAAAAAAAAATGTTTAACTTATTCCAAAATTAAATGTCACATCATGAATTAAAAATAATTAACATTCATGTGAAACAAACAAAAGGGTCAATTGACCCACGTCCACACATCATGCCATTTAAGTGTTAATTATCCATATCAGGTGTCCGGATTATCATACTGCAGTAAACTTTTCAACACGTTAAAGACAATTTAATTTTGAAATAAATTTAATATTACAAAAAAAAAAAAAATTTAATTTCAACGTTACAAAATTAGTTCAATTATTATCGTGGAATTGGATCAGTTTTAATTTACTCTAAGTTTTATATAAATGATTAACACAATAATAAAGATTTAAGGAGAAAATTTTGAATTTGACCCAAAAGCGAAATTATAAACTGTGGAAAATTCACCTAGATTTTCTTACGTTTTATATATATATGTGTGTGTGTGTGTGTGTGTGGCCTGTGTTTGTAAAACTTTAAACTATACTGCAGTCAGAAAATATATAAAATCTTGTATTAAAATATTGTATTATGCAGTTATTTTTTTTTTAAGTTTTTGTTAAATAAATCAAAAAACTAAAAATTAAACCCCAAAGAGAAAATTATTGAAATATGTTCTAAATTATTTTTAAAGGATTTTTACCAAAAAAAGGACAAATAAAAAATATTTATAAACTTTCCTATTCAATTATTTTATTATTTTATGAAATTTATCGTCATTATTCATATTGCATTTTCATACAATTTTCCATTTATTTTTACTATAAAACTTTAAACAATCAATTTTATAAATTCAAAAAAAAAAAAAGAAGAAATTTCACCTTCAACATACTCTCTTGTCTCAACCCACCCAATCTCTTTTAATAATCGATTATAAATTTTTTTTTAACTTATTTTTTTATACCAAAAATGATGAAAGAAAAAAAAGGTTTGAGGAGGGGTTTTGGGGGGTGGGAAAGAAATTCCTCTCATATAGAAAATTTAATCACTTGATTCAAAGAATCACCCCAAACCATACTCCCATATCCCCCATAAATTTCATTGAAAATCATTCACCATCACCTTTTATTATTTTTCAACCCATTTTCATATTATAAAATATAACTTCATCGATAAATAATATTCCACATTGAGTTATGTGCAAATAGTCGAGAACAGAAAACTTTAAAAATTTATTTAATAAAATATTTGTGTTTTTTTTCTTTATTCAATAAATTTTTAATCGATTAATCGATTTAATCGGGTGAAAATCAAAAATCTAACAAAAAAAAAATAATAGTCAAGAAAAACTTTCTAAATTTAGAAAAATTTAAGTTAGTGAAATTTTGTGCAAAACAGGTTTTTCTTTTCATTTCGTTAATTTCCTGAGGTTTTTCCTCTTTTGTATAGAATATTTTCTTCATAACAAAAGGAGCAAAAGAAAAACTATTTTTTTACTAAATTTTTGTTCAAAAGACGAATGAAAAATTTTTGAATATATTTTTTTGAAGTTTAAACGATTTTTCTTCCAACTTAACTTTTTCATCATGATTTTCTTTATCATCCCGATCAGTTTCTTTCTTGTTTGATGTAAACTTTTTTAATTATAATTTTCCGTATAATTATTTTTGAAAATTCTTTCATAGTTGGAATGAATCAACTCAAATCAAGTATTGTTGTAAAGTTCATAGAAAAATTATTCTTTCTTATTTTTTATAATAAAAATTGGACGTATCGTCAAGTAGCCAATTTATTGAATAAAAACCAATTTTCCAATGTTAATGATTTTTGATGCTCATAAAAAAAAATGCCATTAAAAATTAAATAAAATTCATTTGTCTGCTTGTTATGCGTACTCATATTTGAATCATAATTTTATATTTTTAAACAATTATCTTATCTTTAATTTTAATTAATTATCACTCCAAGTTATTAGAAAAAAATTAATCCATCGTAGCGTAAAATAGGTAAAGTTCACAATTTTGAATTTTAGTTTAGTTTTGTTTGTTTTTTTTTTGTTTGTTGTATTCTTTCGTCAGTTTTAATTTTTCATTTGTGAAATAAAAACATTTGACATTTATACGATTTACCTTGAAGTTTGTCTAGACAATTTGTCCAGTGTAAATTATAGATAAATATATTTCATACAAGAGTATAAAAAAAAAAACGAAAATATATACGAAGGTGTTTTGTTTCTAGAAAATAAATAAGAAAAGCAAAAAGAAAAAATTACCTACGATTTTTCTAATCACAAAGAAAAAAGAAAAAAAAAAATGAAAAAGACAGAAAACAGAGAGACAGAATTTCTCTTGATTTCCATATATTAATCATATGAAAATATATCTAAGTCTGTAAAACATTTACGTTAGATGGTTAACGATCATCAACAGAGCCCACGTTTATATATTTTTCTTTTTTTCTCTCTTCTTGGATTTATAAAACAGAAAAAAGAGAAGAAGAAAAAGAAGAAGCAGAGGAAGAAGAAGGAGCAGAAGAAGAAGAAGAAGAAGTATATATCCTTAAAAATATATATAGTCTATTTTTTCATCTTATATCCATCAGTCTTCTTGTGTGTCTTATGTCTTTATGTCTTCTTTCTGGATCTTATTTATAAAATATATAATTTTTTTTTTGTGGAAACAAAAGAAAATTCATTAATTTCGTGAATTTGTTGTCACCGACAATGTCACATATTATTATCTTCTTGTCCATCAGATAAACTTTTTCTTTCTTTTTTTTTCTTTTTTCTTTTTTCCTTTTTTTCTTTCTTCCTATTTATTGTATCATGTTTTTCTTCATCTGTTTCTTCATCTATTTTGTCTGTCCATGAACACAGAAAGATGCACACACTGACGTAACCACACACATAAAAAAATAAAATAAAATAAAGAGAAGCTCATTAGGCGTAAAAGTTGACATTGGAAGGTACATTGGAAGGTACATTGGAAGGAACATTGGAAGAAAAAATGTAAATGATTCGAATATGATCTTTCTGTTCTTTTTTTTCATTTGTGGTAAATTTTAATTTTCTTTTATTTCTAACAAACAAAAATTCGAACAAATGAAAAGAATTTTTCTCGTTCCTTCATTCGTTCATTTGTTGTAGAGATGTCCGATATCATTGCCCTTTCACATACACAGTGATACTCATCCCACCTATTTTTAATTTCTTACAAAAGTTTTTCTTTCTTTTCTTTTATAAGTGTCTGTTTTTTTTTTCGTTTCCTTTTTGAAGGATGGTATGAAGGAAGTGAATGAAAAAAAAAATATATATATATTAAAAATGATAATAATTTATTTGTAAAGAGGTCAAAACACAAATCCATGTGTCACAAAAAATTTCTAAGAAAATTGTCAAAAATAAATTTTCACTCATTTTCTGTTAAAATTTTGTTAATGTTAGTTGATGTCAGTGTGAATGTGTGTGTTTGTGTACCCTCCATTTTTGTTGTTATTATATTTCCTATTCTTTACTTTTTTTTACTTTTGGTGTCAACTTTGTGTATATTTTTCTTTTGTTGTTATTTATTTTGATCGTATCTTTGGACTTTAATGTTTTCTGTATTTAAAAATATAAAAACAATTTTTAAGAAGTAGCCAATGAAAGAACAAAATGTAGGACATTCTCAGTCTCCAGAATTTTTGGTGGCAAAAGAAAAACAAAAATCCTTGAAATATTTATAAAGAAAAATCTTTCACCTTTTTCTCTCGTTTTATTTTATTGTGTATTTTTGTGTTTTATTCATTTAGACTTTAGAGAACGTTGGTTGCTTTTGTTGGTTTAATGAATAATTTTAAGTGTTTCTGTGAGAGGATGTAATAAAAAAAATTTGAAATGTAGAAAAGATTTCAAGTGGATTTTTCCATGGTGACTTCATTCTGTATAATGACATGATCGTTGACATTTTTTGTCATCAGAAAAAAAGCATAAAGAACAAAAAGAATTCATATGTGACTTTGAAGAAGAAGAGAAAACAAAAGAAAATGGTGGAAGAAAGCGAACAAGACAAATGGAACAAACTCAAAAATCTATAAAAGAATTTCTCCCTTTTTTTTTTAAAGAAAAATGAACTGAAGGACGTTTTTTTTTGTTCATTTGGCTTTTGGAAAAAGAAAAAAAAAACAATTTTGTGAAAATTTTTTTTTGCTTTCTTGTTTGTTGATTGTTGTTGGATGTTTGGGTGTTATTCTTCTCTTATACTATAGCTGTTTGTTATTCTTGTTTGTTGTTGTTGTCCTTCTATAAATTTTACAGAAAACTAACTCTTCGACTGTTTTGTGGATAAATAAATTGAGTCGACTTGAGTTAAAATGAAAATGAGAAAAAAAAAGTGAAGAAAAAAGGAAATAAAGCAAAAGCTATGAAGACGACAGAAAAAAAAGTCGTTCAAATGAAGGAAAATGGAAAAATAAAGTTAGAAGAAAAAAAAACGAAAGAAGAGACAATACCCATTTAGATTAAGATCTTTCCATGGAACAACCCAATATACAACACTATTATGGTCTCCACAATTGCAATCCTTTTTATAAAAATGTTTGCTATTGAGAAATGTTAGTCTTTTCTTTTAACCATAAAACAAATAAAAAAAACATTGCTAAAATGTAAACGAAGAAGAAGAAGAATGAATTTAAAAGAAGAAAGGAAAAAAGTGTGCGAAAACTACATTGAAAATGAAATAAGAATCTTTATTCTTGAATAAGGCAACTTAAAATATAGAAACGAAAATCAAAACAAACAAAAAAAGAAAATATTATCTACATTAAGGATCAACGAAAGAAGGAAAAAGGAAAGAGAAAGAATCATAAAAAGTGAGATGAAAGACATTGTACTTTGAAGAAAAATAAAGACGATGAGGATATAAATTTTCTTTATATTCTCCTTCCCAGTAACTGTATCTTTCACACCAAAATAAAAAAAAAAAAATAAAAATCTCCCCTCAAACCATTATCATTTCTTTCCATACTCCTCACATTCATGTCCACCTTCGTCTACTTTTTTTTTTCTTTTTTGTATCGAGATGCCCATAAATAATGCTTTTTTGTTGTTGTTTTCTTCTTCGATATGTGTAGTGTATGTGTGTGCGTCTGTGTGTGTGTGTGTGTTTTTGTGGATTTAGGATTTTTCGTAAGTCAATTAATTGGAACTATGAAAAAAGAAAAAAAAGAAGAAGAAGAGGAACTGCTGAAGATTCAGATACGCAGAGTTTGGGTTGAATTTTCAGGGTAATGCGTTGGTCTCCTTTTTTTTATTTTGTCACTCATTGTATTTGAGTGGGTGAAGTTTTTTTTTTGTTGCGGGGAGGTTCGCGTCTGTTTGAGGTAAGATTAAAACAAGAGTTATTTATTGTATAAGAATGGATTTAAGAAAATGAATGATTTTGCTTTAAACAAAAAAAAAAAGAACAAAAAACTTTTTTCTTTGAAAGTCCTTCCCGTTTTCCTTTTCTCTCTCACTCTCCAAACCAAAAAATAAGTTAGCTGTTGTTGTTGTTTTTCTTTATAATAAAAAGCGAGGCGAAGAAAGGAATTAAATAATGTTAATTTGATGTGATCAATTTTCTATTTTTGTTTCTTAATTTAAATCTTTACGAAATAATAATTATTCTAATTAAATTTTTTATTTTCGATAATGATTAACTTTCGTTTTTTTTTTCTGTTTGTTTAAATTTAATGTACCTACTTAATTATCATAAATTATGCCAGTTTTATGTTTGTTGCGAATTTTTTTTTAAAGGACATTTTTAATTATTAATTAATGCGTAGATTAAATTAATTGAAATTCAAAGATGTCACATTGTATTCTTTGTTGATCGATTAAATATAAAGCTGAATTTATTTTCTGATTATGGACCCGGAGAAAGTCATTTTAAAATTCAATGTAACATGAATGAATTGTGGAATTGAATTATTTATGTTAGAAAAATAAAAATAAATTACTTCGGCATTTAAGACATGAACTGCAAATTCGATGAGAAAAAAATAATTAAAGTTGTAAAAAGTAAAAAGGTAATCAAAACCGCATTATATTGATCAAATGAATGACTGGAATTTGTCCAAATACCGAACGCACCAAATCTATTGTAACTATTCCATGATTATATTAAATTTGATTGGTGAAAGCCTCTGAACAATTGATGAAAAGGCTCTTCAGAAGTTTCCACAGATAATATAAACTTGGAATTTGTTATCTGATAACTTAATACAATGCAACAGATCACCCGAAAGAATACAATAAAATTTTTGTATACATTCTAGCAAAAACAAATTTTGAATTTAGCGAATTGGATCGTACAAAATAATTGTTGTTGCGATTGCGATTATAATTTTAATTGTTGTCGATAGAATAAATTTAGGGATTTTTTTTCACATATTTCTGAATACTTGAACTTGAACATAAATTAATATTTCATTTATTACATTCATTAATTGTGAAACAAATCATTCTTTTCGCAATTCATATAGAAATGATCATTTTTTTTGTAAAATATAAATGGAATTGTATTTACAAAATATTTAAAGTCACAATGTAAAACTCATTGGAGGTGGTCAGAAAATATACGATCTACATAAAAAATCTCCCCGAAACTGTCATGAACTTATTGTTGAAAATTTTCAATAATATCTGGATAAATGATATGAAAAATGGCATGAATCTATCATAGTTCCTATACTAACACCAGCAAAAGATAAAGGCAACAAAAATAATTACAGACCAATAGCACTTACTTGTTGTACATGTAAAATCGTTGAAAAAATTGTAAGCAATCGTTTAATTTGGTATTTAGAAAAAGAAGAACTAATATTAAAAACACAATTTGGATTCCGTGCAAACAACTCAACAATTGATCCTGTAATTGCTTTGGAAACTGAAATAAGAAATGCCAATTTAAATAAAGAACACCTAATCCTGATATCACTAGATCTGGAAAAAGCATATGACCTTACTTGGAAATATGGAACACTAAAGAAACTGCATAAATGGAATATATCGGGCAATATGTTTACATTTATAAAGAATTTCTTAAATAATCGAACATTTAAAGTGAATGGTTGTAATTCTTACTCTAGTCTATATCCTCATGAAAATGGAGTACAGCAAGGATCTGTATTTAGCATAATCCTTTTTTTAATAGCCATAAATGATATAGAAAATATTAAATTTCCTGTGAAATCTGCACTCTACGCTGATGATCTGGTGTTGTATTGCAGCGGAAAAAATCTAGTAGATATACAAACCCACTTACAGAACTCAATCCTGAAACTGATACAAGATTGGTGTTCAATAAGTGGCTTCAAACTCTCAATCTCAAAAACCAAGTGTATAAAATTCTGCCACTGCCGTTTATCATGTCCTAACCCCGCAATACAACTGTTAAACAATACATAGCAATATCTGAGTGTCTTGTTTGATAAAACCTTACATGGATCCCATATATAAAAAGCATTAAGCAAAATTGAATCTATTAAAAAGCATAGCACATAAAAAATGGGAATCTGACCGGCGAACTCTAAAAAAAATATTCAAATCTCTAATAAGAGCAAAAATAGATTATGGTAGCATAATATACCAATCAGCACATAAAAATGCATTGCAGATGGTAGATACAATATATACTGCAGGACTAAGAGTAACAATGGGCGCGTTTAAAAGTAGTCCAGTAGACAGCATATACAATGAAGCCGGAGAATTGCCACCCCCCTACAGAAGAAGAATCCAAACGCTACAATACGCTGCAATTACAGGCTAATTGAATCTCCAGAATTAACAATAAAATATGAATCCCAACAAAAATCAACAAGGCCAATCCCCATTCAAATAAAAAACCTAAAACAAAAATCACAAAACTAGAAGATACTATTTTCAATTCATAAAACGAGTTCCCGCCCTGGACGCTTTCACAGACAATAATAAATCTCGAGCTAACAAAATATAAAAAAGAAACAAAAAATATATAAGTCATCCTTCTGCTCCTTGATCAAAGAAAAATATCAGAACTTTAAGAAAATATATACAGACGGCTCAAAATTGGAAAATGGACAAGTTGGGTGTGCAAAGCCGCTTTTAGGCTGTACCCCACAAGTTCTATGTATACAGCTGAACTCTATGCCATCAAAGAAAGTTTAGAACTTATAGACCATGAACAAATCCACCAAAGCCTTATATTGGTAGATTCATTAAGTTCACTTCAGTCGCTAAATAAGCCTACACCAAAAATTTACACGTTCAGCAAATACAAGATTTGCTGAAGAATTCTTCAAAAAAACCAAAATATCATATTTTTATGGATTCCATCTCATGTAGGTAGTAGCTGGTAATGAAAATGCTGATCATATGGCCAAATTAGCAGCAGAAAATAATAACATAGTCTTTAATAGATGCCTAAAAGAAGAAAAAAAATGTTATATAAAAACAAAGTTTGAAGAAAAATTGACACAAGAATGGACCAATAAAATAACCAATAAACTAAGACAAGTGAAACAAACTACTAAAGAGTCTACAGTTCCAGATAGAAAATAACAAGTAGTTTTAACAAGAATAAGAATTGTGCATACAAACATAAATCATAAACATCTCATGAACAAAAGCAGTCCACCAATATGCAACTGTTGTCAAACCCCAATAACAGTTAAACATCCACTATGTATATGCCGTAAATATTCAAGCAAAAGAAAAAAACTAAACATTCCGGACAACATAAAAGAATGCATCAACAATGATCCAATAACAATCAGTAAAATATTAGTATTTTTAAATGAAACCAACATTATAAACGATATATAAAATAACCCAGATTATTTAAAATTAGTATTAATAACTTAATAGTTGATGTACTTTAATTTAAAAAAAAAAAAAAAATAAAAAATTGTGGAATTGAATTTGAATTGAATTATTTATGTTAGAAAAATAAAAATAAATTACTTCGGCATTTAAGACGTGAACTGCAAATTCGATCAGAAAAAAATAATTAAAGTTATTGTTGTAAAAAGTAAAAAGGTAATCAAAACCGCATTATATTGATCAAATGAATGACTGGAATTTGTCCAAATACCGAACGCACCAAATCTATTGTAACTATTCCATGATTATATTAAATTTGATTGGTGAAAGCCTCTGAACAATTGATGAAAAGGCTCTTCAGAAGTTTCCACAGATAATATAAACTTGGAATTTGTTATCTGATAACTTAATACAATGCAACAGATCACCCGAAAGAATACAATAAAATTTTTGTATACATTCTACCAAAAACAAATTTTGAATTTAGCGAATTGGATCGTATAAAATAATTGTTGTTGCGATTGCGATTATAATTTTAATTGTTGTCGATAGAATAAATTTAGGGATTTTTTTTCACATATTTCTGAATACTTGAACTTGAACATAAATTAATATTTCATTTATTACATTCATTAATTGTGAAACAAATCATTCTTTTCGCAATTCATATAGAAATGATCATTTTTTATTGTAAAATATAAATGGAATTGTATTTAGAAAATATTTAAAGTCACAATGTAAAATTCATTGGAGGTGGTCAGAAAATATACGATCTACATCTATAAAATGTTTAAGCAACAACTATTAAAAACAAATAATATCTCGTTAAGAAATAACAATATATTTTACGAATCGATTTACGTTTTCCAGGATGGAAAATTTACTTTTTTTTAGAAAACCACAACTAAAACAAGGGAAAAAAACTAATTCAATAGAATAATTTATATTGTGTGTTTTGTTCAAACAAAAGTTAAATAAAAAACTCGGAAACACAAAATGACAAATCATTCAAAATTAACAATCACTTTCTCTCTCTCTCTCTCTCACTCGCTGATCTGATGAAGAATATTTTTGTAACATTTGAAAAATTAACTTCCTCTTTGGGTTTTAGTTCAACATTATAAACTCCATAGATACGATTTAAACCTTTTACGTTTTTCTTTTTTAAACAAGACAAAAAACGCTAAATGTATAGGATAAAAAGAAGCTCCATTGTCTTCCTTCAGTTCTCAATATCATCACCAACCACCTAAGACCCAACAAAACACTATTTAAAAAAAAGAAAAATAAAAATAAATCATTCAGTTTGTTGGGCAGATAGAAAAAAAAATAGGAGACAGAGAGGGGTTGAAGTAAAAATGGCTAATAGGTCGGTCACCAACAATCGACTTTCTTTACCATCAACCGTTTTTTTTTTAAATAGAAAAAAAAATAATACAAATACAGAAAAGGGAAATGGACCAAAAATAAAAATACCGGAGAAGAAGGACGTGGGACTTAAAAAAAAGCAATGAAGAATTTTTTTTTGTCGTTATCAAGGGATGGTCGTTGGTGGTAGCTGGTAGAGATGGTAGGTAGTAGCATATGACCCTAAAAAAGTCCCTTATTTTGCTTTAGTGAATTAGGACATTTGTTAAATTTGAATAACATGAAATCCTTTTTTTTCGCTTCTGGTTGTTGTTGGTTTTTATCCCTTTTTTTTTAAGGAATAAATTTCGTTGAAAATGGTTTACTTTGACATGATTGTTGTGGATTTTTGAGTTTTTTTTCTTTTTCTTCTTTCTGTAATGAAAATAGAGGGACACTTTTTTTTTATCAGGCTTATGAGAAGAAGATGAAAATAAAGAAATAAAAATGAAAATTGAGTGTTTGGAGGTATAAAATTGTTTTAGTGTGTGTTCGTGTCTGTGTGTGGTGTATGAGCGAAGGAGTAAAACCATTAGGTTTTTATGAAATTCTTTAGGTAATGATATTGTTAGGTTACAGTATCAATATAAAGAAGTCATTTCAGAGTTCAATTTTCCTACTTTATGGAAACATCAAATTTTGTGTTATTTGATTTATCTAAACGAAATTAATTCAGTTCTCCAAAAATATTATTTCCTTCTGATTTCAACTGTTAGAAAATTGACAATAAAAATTATTGTTGTAAAAAGTAAAAAGGTAATCAAAACCGTATTATATTGATCAAATGAATGACTGGAATTTGTCCAAATACCGAACGCACCAAATCTATTGTAACTATTCCATGATTATATTAAATTTGATTGGTGAAAGCCTCTGAACAATTGATGAAAAGGCTCTTCAGAAGTTTCCACAGATAATATAAACTTGGAATTTGTTATCTGATAACTTAATACAATGCAACAGATCACCCGAAAGAATACAATAAATTTTTTGTATACATTCTACCAAAAACAAATTTTGAATTTAGCGAATTGGATCGTATAAAATAATTGTTGTTGCGATTGCGATTATAATTTTAATTGTTGTCGATAGAATAAATTTAGGGACTAACAAATGATGATAAATTTGTTTTAATAAATTATCGCAATAAATGACGTAATCTGATGAGAATGATCACAGGTTCATTATAAGGGAATTTTTAAAGAAAATCAGAGAGTTTTCTTTAATTTTTCAAACATCTTACTTATAAGTGAAGTTGTTTTATTTAATACAGTTTTTGTTAAGTCATACCAAGTATGAAGAATTACACAAAATTAATAAAGTTTTCTTGCTTTTCATTTAAACAGGAAAAAAATATTCTGATGAATTTCATAATGTTACTGGAAAATTCACATAAAGAACATATTCAAACTTCTGTCCTTATAATTCCTTGAAAATATTTTATATTTTTATAAAATAGAAGAAAGAGAGAGAGAGACATATATGCTTCCTTTTTCTTTCTTTCTATACGCATTAAATATTATAAAATATTTATGGGAAAAATGTATTTATTATTATTATTATGAAAATTCTACCCCAATATTTTTCCTTAAAAATAAAATACGAACATTTTTTTTTTCATATTTTCTTAATGTTGTTGTTGTTGTTGCTTTTTTTTATATGGAGGCAAAAAGAGAAAGAAAATGAGTTTAACAAAGAAAAAGTTGTAGATGAACAAAAAAAAAAAAGAAAAAAAGTAAGAATAAAAAAGAAACAAGAAACCGATACGCCTCTAGCGGATAAATCTTTAATTATATATCCTTTTGTGGTATTTCCCTCATTTTTATCTTCATCTTTTCAAAAAAAAAGAAAAAAATAAAAAAATATAAAATAAAAAATTTCATTCATTTGCCATCAAAATTCAAAAGAAAAATTTTTGTGTTGAAAAGAGGATTGAATATTGCTGTTTTCTCACTGAAATTTTCATTTTCATCCTTTTTTTTTTTGTTAACCATTTTCCTTCTCATTCCCTTTTAATTTCTTGAACTCTTTCTCTTTTTCCCTTTTAATACTAATACGGGAAAACCGCACAGAAGAAGGAACATAAAAGATTGTAGAAAGAAAAGTGAAACAACAACAAAAAGAAAAAAAAAATGGAAAAGAAAGGAACGGAGGAAAAAAAAAATTATATTGAAGAAAAGTGGTTTGCCAGCGGGCACTTAATTTTAAGATTAAAATAGCATCGTTAAGTGCGCGCGCGATAGCTTTCTTTCTTTACGAAAAAGTAACAACAACAACAACAACAACTACAACAGCAGCAAAAACAAAACTGAAATATTGAATAGATGGAATATAAAAATTATCCACAAATTCATTCGACGCGAAATGTGTATAAGATGAAAATGAAAATGAAAAAAAAAAAACGTGGAAGTAAAACGAGGAAGAAAAACGGATGGAAAATTGAATGAAAAATAAAAATTGTTATAAAATTTTAAAACTTTTAATATTTTATTTGAGTAAAAAAAAAATAAAAATAAAATTCAACACAATGGTTAAGATTCCCTTTTTATCACAATAAGTTTAGTTGCTTTTATTATTGGATAACAAAATAAATAGTAAATGGGTATCTTATTTTATTTTGTTGCTAAAAAGAAGGAAAAAATTTTTTTTGTCGTTTTTTGTTCGTTATTAAAAATATGACGACAACGATACGATATTTTAGTTTCTTTCATAATTTCCCTTCAATATTTTATAGAGAAAAAAATAATTGTTTCATTTTATTTAAAGTTAAAAAAATATTGAAAGGATCCATTATTGTCATTTTCTATTTTTGTTTTTCCTATATATTGTTATGAATTTCCATTTTTCTACTTTTCCTATTTAGTCAAAAAATATTTTAAATTCAAGGAACAATAGTCTGAGTTATTTATTTGATTAGTTTTTTTTTTTTTTTGTTTGAATGTCTGCGGTCATGGTAATGACAAAACAATGCAGTTAAATGACAGTGGTGTAACTTCGCTTTTTTTTGTTTTTGTTTTTGTTTTTGTTTTTGTTTTTGTATTTAGGTATATGCAGATTTTATTATATATTGTTATTGTTTTTGGGTGTGTCTATAGAGTCTAGACATAACTTCTCTGAAGTTTCCCCTTATTCCCATTTTTTTTTTTTTACCTTTACTGAATGTACCTCGAGATACTAACTGATGAAAGTACTTGCGGTTTATTTTTTAATTTCATCATTATTATGCACACGAAGGGTTTGCCTATATACTGAATTGTAAAATGTGAGTTGGATAAAAAAAAAATAACACAAGAGAATGAATATGGAAATTAAAGTTTACTTAAAAAAATTTGTTGTTATTGTTGTTGTTGTTTTAATTAATTCAAAGAAGCAAAAGGGCAAGTTTTTTTTATACGAGCTTTTTTCTCTGAATTGTGTTATACTTTATTAGAATTGTTTTTGCAAAAGGCTTAATATAAAAGAATTTAAAAAGTTTTACCTTTGATTTTCTAGTCTGGTAACCAACGTAATAAATTATAGAAATTATTCTATAAATACTCAATGATCATTTTCTTTTTTCAGACTTTTAATTTATAAATTTTGAATTTTTCGATAAGACTTTTTTCTAAAATAAAAATTTCAAATTAAATTAATCTTGACAATAAATATTGACTCTATAGAATCTCATATTTTGTGGATTTTGTTGAACAAAAGAATTAATAACACTAAGAAAATTATGAATAAAAAATATGGATTGAAACAGTAAATGATTTAAATTTAGATGAAATTTTATCGTTTTTCAATTGGTCTCAGTTAAATATTATAATAATGAGTATCGTGTTTGTGTTTTCCCATACAAAGGCACACAGGCATTAATCTCTTCAATTTAAGGAACTAGAACAAAAATTAACAAAAAAAATTATTTGTTGTTGTAATTTTTTACATTAAAGTGAAGATTTATTTATTATTCGATTATTCTCTCAACAGATGTCAAAGAATTTAAAGGTAATTTTGGATTGTTTTGTACATACATAACGAACAACATATATAATTATTTGTAGTTTAAATTCTTCTCTATATAAAACGTAATATTTTCTTAATTAATACTTTTTGAAATCATAAACTAAAACTATGAGTTTATATACAAATTAATATTGATTTAATTTATCAGGAAAATACTCTGCTTGATTTCCCATTTACTTTTTTATTTTTTGATAAACCATAAACCAATTTTATTTATTATTCATTCGATTAAAATATTATAATTTAAATCTAAATCCTTTAATATAAAATCAAAATCAAATAATTTAATATTGTTGATTTTTACGTTAATTTTCTCTCTTTTGCTCAATTAAAATTAAGATTATTTGTAATTGAAAAATAAAAAAATAAATAATAATATTAAATCAATTCAATATTCAGTAAATTTCCTTTTAAATTCTACATTGTATGATAATATTTAATGTAAATGTATTTTTAATTGACGATAAATTTTATTTGTTTTCAAATTAATTTGTCTTTGTTTTGGACAGATAAATGTCCTGCCTATGGTCGTATATTCTGCTAATGCAACTACAGAATGTAAATTTATTTAAAAATTTAATTGGAATATAATATTTATAATGAATTCTTTTTTTTTTTCTTTTGTTCTTTGATTTTAAAGGAATTAATTGTTCTGTTTAAAAATAATGAAATGTTTAATGAATTTACGTTGGTTTTTCAGCTATTTTTAATTTCGATTTTAATAAACTTTAAATAAAGGAAATCTTGTTTAAATATTCCAAATATTTTTATTTATAAAAATAAATAAATTTAATGGATTTTTCCACAAAACTGAAAAAAAGATCAAAGAAAATTGCATTAAAATAAAATCGATAATAAACGGTTGGAGTTACAATAACATTACAAAAATCAACCATCCCTCTCAATCTCTTTACTCTATTTATACGCGAAAAATTTTGTGCAATTTTAAAAATTATATTACCAAAAATTCTGATTTTTTTTTTTTAAAAAAAAAAAAATTTTTATATAGAAGATTTTCCATAACACACACTGACACATTCTCTTTTTTTCCTATTTTTTTCTCTGTCTCTTAGTTCCAATTTATATAAATGCTGAATGGAGAAAACTTGAAAATTTATTGTATTAAAATGTACATATATAGACGACATTTTCTAATTTAAATATAAATTAGTTTATGTTTTAGCATTTTGGTTTGAGTTTTGGGCATATAGTGGGTGGTTAGTAAGGGTGTATATGGGTAGTGGTGGTGTGTTAAAGGGATCAATTGTATATGAAATGAAAAGGCAAATGAAGGACTTTATATATCGTATTGTTGTAGCTGTTGTTGTTGTTGTTGTTTTCTTTTTTTTATTTTATTTTGTCTTTTAACTTGATGTTTTTATATTGCAAACGTAAAAGATTGTGTGATGAAGAACAATAAGATGAAGTTGAAAAAAAAAAAAAAATTTATGGTTGAATCATAAAAATAATCCAAGGCGATAAATTTCTGAGACAGCGACATTTTTTTTTTATTTTTTTTAAGGCTTTCTTCTTCTTCTTTTATTTTTTTTATTTTATTCCAAGAAACCAAGGAATGGTGACTTTATTCGGTCAAAACAGTAATTCCCTGTCTTGTATTATACCTTGTAGTAATGTTACGCGTTTTATTTAGACAAGAGAGAAAGAGTGAGAGAAAGTCATACACATACACACACACACACAGAGAAGGTTTGTAAGTGGGTATTATATAGGGTGAATGGGTGTTATGTATTGTCATGTCAGAGTTATGTCAATGATGGGTACTTTCAGAAAAATAATAGCCCATTTTTCTTCTGTAATTTATATGAAAGGATCTAAGTGTGTGAAAGAGTGCATTTAATATGTTATCACCAAAATTTCAAATCAAAATCATATAAGACTTTAATCTATAATTGATTACAACAATTTTTATGTTCGTAATAAATTTGGTAAAAGTACAAAAAAAAAATATCTGTAGAATAAAAATAATTAAAATAATTGTCAAATAAAGGAAATGTAATTTGTCATCTACTAACGTCTGAATTGTTGTAAAATCGTCTAATCCTTTAAATTAATTTTCCACATATTAGAAATTCAAAGTTTTCAAAGGTAAGATTTTATATTGACAAAAGACAAAAGAGTTTATCGTTAAAATTTAACCTACATTTCAATACTATAAATTTAATAATTTAGTTCATTGTTAAACTATTTCACTTCAATTATTAAAATTTTCGTTCAATTATTAATATTTTGAGAATATTACACAATTGCATTGTGAAAGCTTGTACTTGTATTTTCTTTATTTATGTCAGTTTAACAATATTTTAACAAAGTTCATCATAGAAACTGAATACAATCGAATTCAGTAAAATATATGAAAGAATTTCACCATATTCGCGTACAATGAAAACAATTAAAAGTGAGAATGAGTAATGATGATTAGAATCTGTGAGGAATAAAAAAAAAAATTCCCTTGCATACATTTTCACTTTGCGGTAGTTAGTTTCAGGATATCCTGCCATTTGGCTTGTAATTTGATTCATGTATAAATTGTTGAATATTGATTTAAAATTTTACCTAATTTTCACATTTTATACAATATTTGTTCATTTCCTTTTTTCCCTTTTTTTTTTTTATTGATAATTGATTTAATTTGTTACATACACACACACAATCATATATCATACATGTACAGTACATACTCAAACAAATACATATAAATATAATTATTTATTTATGAATTATTCAAATATATAATTAATGTAATAAATTTAAAATTTGTTCACAGTTTTTTTTTGTATTTTTTTTTTTAGAATGAACATATTTAAAGTGCATTCAGCAATTAGCATCAATTAACAAGAATTTATAGATTTTTTTGATTTTTTTGACCTCGTTTTTTTTTTTGCATTTAATTAATTTAATTAATTTGTTTTTGTGATTTTTTATACCAGAATTGAAATTCTATTTTATTTAAAGCGTTTGTTGATTTTACGATCCGTCAATTTGTTTGATACTCATTTTTTTTTTAATAAAAAACAATAATAAAAAATTGTATAATGATATTTAATGTATGTAAAATATCCTACAACCAAAATTAATTCATCATAAACAATGAACAATATTATATTATAATCAAACAGGAGCAATCCGTACCCTAAAGACATGAAAAATATTTTGATTACCAAATGATTTTCCTATAAAACATTCTAATATATGTATAGTGAAATCTTCCGTTATAAAACCTACCCCAATTTCCTTATCCTTATACATTGTTTTTCACCATTTCCATATTCTTCAAAAATTTTTCTAAAACTTGAATTTATAGTTTTATTATTAATTCCTGACTTATAATATTATTTAAAAGTTTCTTGGTATAAGTTGCTATCCGTTCATTTAACATTCTCTCCTACACACAATCAAAAACCAACAAAACCAACAAAATAAGAGACAACGACAATAAATATAATTACTTGTTCATAGTGACGGTACTTGAAGAAGGAAAAATTAATTTCATAAATTCACAAAATCTTGAGTCATTATTATCAATTTTAAACGCGATTAAGAAAATATATTTTCGAGCTTTCATTACAGGAATTGGCAAAAGTGACTAATAAATGGGGATGAGAAATATTTTAATTTACAAATAAATTGTTTATAAATGGTCCCGTTTGTCGTTTTGTCAAAATCAAATAAGAATCATTCAATTATTGTTGTGCTTTTTGATTCGACGTTGCACTTTTTAAAAACTATTCACAACATTGTGAATGGTCTGTAATATTATTCTAAAGTCTGAAAGAAAAACAAAAAGGGATATTTTAATTTAGTTTATCGACTTAAAATTTCTTGTTATATTATTATTGTATTAAAGCTTTAAAATCTATCCATAAGAATTTCAACTCATTCCTTCTAAATTTAATTTTTATTATTTAAGAAAAGTTTTTATAGAAAAAAAAAAAAAACAAAACAATGAAAAACGAAATTTATTGGCAAAATTAAAAGAATTTAGAAAAAATAAATGAAACTTTAAAATTATTATTATTATATTTTTTTTTTCTAGTTTGTAATTTTTGATGCCAAAAACTGAATCGACCCAATAATAATGCCAAAAAAAGATAACTTTAGTGTATCATAATCATGATTTTATATACGACAATCGATGGGTAGAGTCCATTAGATTGTTATTTGGTCGGGTGAATGCATAAATGGGGTGTTTACATTTTATTTTTATTGGAAAGGAAGATTCTGAAATTATATAAAATTTTTTTCATCTGGAAAAAAATAAATACGAGAGAGAAAAACTGAACTCATTTATTTTGTAATAAATGTTCGTAGAGAGCAAAAAAAAAACATATCCTTTTATTTTATTTTAGTTTTTTTTTTTGTTTAATTGATTTTGTGTTGGTTGTTGTTGTTGTTATTCTCCTATACTAAAATAATAATTAATGTTTTTTTTTTGTGTGCCACTGATTGATTAGAATATTGAAAATATACATTTTTTTGCCAAAGGAGATTATTAAAGGGTTAAAAAACGCGTGGTTTTGTAAAATGAGATCGTTTCATATATAAAGTGATTAAAAGCGTGTAATTAAACTAATTTATTTTTTACTGGTTGGTCATCAATTCTATATATATGTGTGTGTGAGACAGAGAAAGAGAGAAAGAGCAAAAGGATTTACATTTTTTTTTGCCTGTGGTCTCTGATGGGGTGAAACTATAATTGACGTGTAATTATCTATTTGGTCAATTAGGTCGTAATTAGGGTTTGATTATAATTGAGGGACTAAAGTGACGTCAACCGCAACGTTATAAATTATACAGTAATGCATTTAATTTCAAATATTCAAAAGTCAGGTTTAAGGAATACCAATTAAAATTCATACATTAGAAAATATTTGAATTTTTAAGAGATTTTTTCAGAATTGAAATAAAATAATATTGCTAAGATTTTGTATAAAACATTGAAATGAACGATTTATTATCTCATTTGTAATTCTCTTTAAGTTATTCCTTTGTTTTGTTATCTTATCCACATATATGTAGTATATAAAATGTAACAAATATATTGCTCTCTTGTACAAATTAAATTATCCTTTTTGAACTTTTCTATATAACAAACAAAACTTTATAGTTTGGTACAAAACAATTCCTTTAATTATATTAAAAATTTATCTGCTTTGAAGTTACACTTGTCTTCTTCTTCTTCTACTCTATAGAAGGCTATCAGAAAATTTTGAAATTTTGTAATTTTCCAGAATGAAAGTTTTGAGAATTTTTTCTGTTTTTTTTTTTTTTTTTTATTTTTATTTATCATTCGAAAAACAAGAATACAAAAAAATATTGGCAAGGAAAATAGTGCCAATAAATGTACAATAAAATACGGATATATGATAACAAAAAAAATTGAACATCCTATGCATGTTTATTTTTTCTTTTGGTTTTTGATTTTTATTCAGAAGTTATTTTGAATATTTTGAGGTTTAAATTCATAAGGGTGAGATTTACAATAATAATAATAACAACAACAACAACAACTACATACATATATACAGAAATACCGAGAAAATCAGAAGATAAATAAGCAATATACATTTTTGTTTGGATCATTCTATATAATCTTCAATTAGTTTTTATTTTCGTTTAAGGATATATTTGGTTAAATCTTCCTGTACATAATAATACCAGAAATATGGTATGGGGAAATAAGAAGTGTTTGAATATGAAGAGGGATAATATGAGAAGGAGTTATGTGTGTGTGCATGTGTGTGTGTGTGTGAACCAGAAAAGGGGTATAATTTTATTTTATTCTTTATTATTAAGGTTGTTGTTGTTGGTGTTGGGTATTTCTTCTCTTTTTTTTTTGTATTGTTGTTGTTGTTGTTGCCGTTGTTGGGGACATTCACTTTATTTATACATTATGTATTATTTGTGTATAGTTTCAGTTTTTGACTTTACTTCTTCATAAATATGTATTGTTCTATATACACATACATATAGGATATTATACACATATGTATAGATTTTGTTTTTGTATTAAGGACCATAACCCGTTCTGAATATATGACGATTTTAATTAAATTTTGTGTAATATATAGAGTAGACGTATAGTGGAAAAAGGGATTTTAGATTTAAGGTTTTTGGGATTGGGATCATATAATACTCTGTTATGATGATAGATTAAAAGGCAAGTTGATGTTATATCATTCTGGGGTGTGATTAAATAGATTAAGTTTTGTTGTAAATTTCTCTTTTTTCTTCTTTTTTTTTTGGTTGTTGGTTTTTGTTTTTCTTTTTGTATCACAAATAATCTTTTACTTTCTTATTTATACTGATTTTATAGTCCAATGTTAGAAAAATATGAATAGATTTGTTTAGACATAACATAATGTATAATATTTTATTATTATAAGAAAATATAATCTAAAAGAATATTTGAAGAATTTTTGTTTCCTTCAAAAGAATTCTAAAATTTGTAAATTATTAATCCTTAATTCTGTTAATTTTATACCAAACCTAAAATTTATAAATAATTTTATATAAAAGGATAAAATTAATATTTCAGATTATTCAATATACTCGCTTTTATTTAACATTATAAATTCAACTTATTCAAATTATGAATCCAAATAATTTACTAAAAATCCAAAATATGTACGAATGTGAAGAATAAGATTTGAATTCTTTGAAAAAAAATTTCTTATTGGTTATTGTGTTATTTTTTTTTTAAAATAATTTATTCCACACAGCGTTTTATAATTTTAATCGTTATTGACCACATAACAGACTAATTGCATTTCTTTAAATCTCAAAAAAACTCTTGTATTACTATTGAGTTTAGGATTCACTTCAATACAGAAACAATGTTCCTACACACAACACAATTCACATTCTCTATAAATATATTTACAAATATTTCCAATTATAAATGAAACTCAAGTGGACTCTTATAGAAATTCTCTATATGTATAGAATAAATCTCAAATCAATGTAATAAACAATTTTCTAAAAATCTATAAATATAGAAAATATTATTTAACTAAATATGGAAAATTCAATTTATCTTCCGTATTCGTATATATATAAAATATTCTTGTACCTATATCTATGGGTTTTTGTGGTTTATGATCAGTAAATCGACGATTAAACAGTTGAAAACCCAATAAAATATTTTCTATCGTTTTATACAAATTGATTGTTTATCGCGGTTCCGAATTGAAATTGGTTTTTCTCCATTTTTATATATCTGCCTAGGACATCATCAGTTTACCACAATTTTAGTTATTAGATTTTATGATTTGGTTCAATGTGATTTTTCTTTTTAAACTATTAAACGAATATATTTGATTCTGTAATGGATTCAATAATTAGAATTGATTAAGTATACACAAAAAGTCATCTAGATTAATTTAATAAAGATTAACGATAAGAGTTGTTCACAAGTAACAAACTCACTTACTGATTACTGATTGAAGTTATTTTTATATTTTATGATGAAAAGATTTTTACTTTAATTTTTTTTTTTCAATGAAAAAATATGATGAAATAAAGGATTTTTCCGACTAATCAATTGTAACAAAAAACAAAAAAAAAAAAAAGGACAGAAAACAATTAAAGGTTGAAAATAGAACAATAAGAAATTTGAAAAAGTTTGATATACAAAAATCAATCAATAATAAATAGAATTTTATAAAAGTCAAATATAAAAATTAAATTAAAAATTGACCTTCATAATAAATAATTATCTTTTAAATTGTTGTTGTTTCATGTGTTGTTGTTGCTATTATGATTATTGTTTGTTGTTGTATACGTTTCCACTTGAATTATACCTATACACATCATAACAAGAGTTCAAACTTGAAATAAACAACATAAAAAATATAGAAAATTTATTGAATTATTGTTACTTCATTTACAGTCGATTAGCCATTATGATTTTTTTTTTCTTCCAATAATAAATTTCAAAAGAAAATTAATTTTTCTTTTTCGTAATTTTTTTTTTTTTCTTTTTCTGCTCTGCTCCTTATTTTTCCACTTGACCCATTTTGCTTATGAAATTAAAAGATGATAACGAAACGAAACGAAAAAAATAGGAGGGTGTGATGATGTCCGGAATAAAATTGTCCGTTATTCTAAGAATTTTGATAGGTCGTTTTTTTCCTTGATGTTTTTCTTCAAACTTTATTCACAAATATGAATTTTAGTTAATTTTTTTCTTAAAATAATCGAAGAAATTGTTTGTCATAATTGGAAATATCCACCACAGATATCCTATGTGGAATAATTTATAATAATTAATTATTATTTATTTAAAAGAATGAGACTGAAAACTATTATTGTTAGTTAATAATTTCAACAGAATTAAATTTTAAAAATAAATGCAGTTTATCCAATTTAGGATTCTGTCTGCTCTATAAACGGGAAGAAAGAATAAAATCAAGGAATAAAAAATATACAGACCTTCAATTCCCTAGAGCTACTTGTTACTTCAATCGAATATTCATCTCCGATTGAAAGTAATCCATATCTGTACCTCACCCCTCTCTTTCGCCTCTCTGTCTCTTACATAATATTCTATGACGTATTCAGGTTGACCCTTTCAAAAATTGTCGTTTTGGATGAAAGATTATATCCTAAGGGTTTGTATATATTATTATGATTACAGTAATGATTGAATTTCTATCAATAATATAGATTATATGTTGACGATAGATGATGGTCCATGCCTATATCGATGTTTATATATAAATATATGTAGAAGATTTGTCCAAGAAACTTCTATCCAATTTTATTTATTTTTATATAAATTCTATATTTTTGAAGGATGGATGAAGATACCCAGAGACGATGTAAAATTCTTGATTTAATAAAAATCAGTTCAAACGAAAAATGAGATTTTTTTATATAGAGAAGAAAACAGATTCTGTAAAGTGTGAACAAGTGTAAAATTTCATCTACATAGGGAATTGAAATTGATTTCTTTTAACCCTTTAGCGTTCACACTAATAACAACAGGATTATTATATTTTTTTTCTACACCCGCTAAAAAATTATGAAAATGTATAGGATTATTGATTATTATGATTTAATGAATATTTTAACGTCTGATAGATTTGTATTGCTTTCAACCAAAAAAAGTGCAACCAATCAACTAAAAATTTAAAATTTCATTTAGAAAAATTAATTTCTTTGATTCTCAAGTTCTTCTCAAAAATAAAAAAATAATGCCCATTCACCATATCCGTTTTGTTTTAATATTTATACAAAATAATATCCCGGATTTTATGATGAAAACTTAAAAATCCTCACACTGAATCCTATGAATTAATGGATGAATGATTTGGATAGATGGATGAAAATTGTTCTAATTTTTCTTTCTTTATTTTTTTTTTTTTTTTTGGTACATGAATCGCACATGTGTACAAGAGCGTACTCTGTTTGTATTAAAACATTTTAATATAACATAAAATTTACGCATATTAAATTTCAATAACGAATTATAAAATCACGAATGAAATCACCAGCACATCTGTCATTCTGAATTTTTGCCGAAAAAGAAGAAAAAAAAAGAAAATAGAAAAACAACAACAAAATTCAAGCATTTAACAATTTTTTTGTTCTCTCTTTTTCTCTCTTTCTTCATTTTCTATTCCTTTCTCTTTCAATTCCGTTTTTTTTCTACTCTGAATTTTCTTTTTATATAAATTGAAATTCTGTCGGATCGTACATGAAGTTCAATTTTCCGCCAATTTAGTGGATAAGTTGCTGCATTAGACGGTTAATTTTGTTTTTCTTCTTTTCTGTATTTTTTTTTCTTTTCATTTATAAACAAAGACGACAGAAAGAGCACCACACATTTCTTTTTTTGTTTTTGTAAGAACAAAAAAAAAAACCAAAGAAAATAAGGGGGAAAAAACATAAAGCAACTGGACTGAAATTGACGCATTGCGAATGAAGTATGAGATTCAATTATTATGCAAAAGAAAATTGTACAGATAAAGTTCATTGTCCATTCCTTTTGTATAACAAATGTCATCTCGTCTAAACAAGTCGACTACAACAAAATATTTAGTTGCTTTTTACAAAATTAATTCTGATGAAAATAAAATAAAATAAATGAATCTGAATTTACATTTCGTCATTTTTGGGTAGATATTTTATATCTACCTTTTGAATATTTGAATATTATTTAAAATTTGATTAAATTATAATTTTCAGGAATATTAAATTTCCATTCCATTCAACAATTATTGTAATCGATATTATAATTTAACTATAGATAAACTGACCATTTTGCCATAAACTTAATAATTGAACATTACATAATATTGTATATATTAATCTAGTCATTGATATATGAAAGTGCATGTTAAATATAATTAACAACAATAATAATAACAACAACAGAAAATAATGAAATTTTTGGTTATCCAATGGTTTTGACATTTTGTTAAATATAAATATTTTTGAGTAAATTATATAAAATTTTGTTCATAAAATAATTTTTGTTAATTTATTAGTGATAGAGAGATTCAATTAATTTCTATAATTAATTTAATAAATGCTTTAAGCACAATTAATTATTAATATTAAGTTAATTAAATTGTATACTTTAGTAAAGTATAATTACCAATAAAATTAAGTTAAAGTGATTTTTGATAATATACAATTTATTATAATGATTCTAGTGAAAACTATTTATAAATTATTAGTTAATAAAAATTTTTGTCATTCTTAATGGAAACTTTGATTTTAAAATTAAAAATTCGTTACACTAATAATTGTCATTTGTTGTGTTTTGTGTTAAACTTCATTGTAAATAATTTATTGCATAATTCAATCTAAATGAATAAAACGATAAAAAAAAAGATAATTGTACAGAAATGTCAATCATTAAATTGGATACGGAAAGAAAATTCTCGTTTGTCTTTCTCATCCTGATTCTTATGTTACAATGGTAGAAAACTTTGATCATTGTTTTCTTTCTCATTTTCTTTTTCTTTTTCTATAAATTAAAAATAATAAAAAGAAAATATGAAAATATTCTATATTTTGTTAAATTTCTATTTCTCAATCATTCCATAAATAAATATAAGTAAATATGAAATGAAAATTGTATTATTATGTAAATGCGTTTATATCCGTTTTTGTATAAAAGACAAAAAAAAAATAAAAATATCTTTCGATCGTCATACATGGTAAATATCCTTGAGCCTAAAATACACTTTGTAATTCAGTGTTCCATCCATTTTTCCTGGGTACAACGACAACCCTATTTATTTTTTTTTTGTTTTTTCTTCTTCTTTTCTTTTTCATTCTACTCTTCATTTCTTTCATTTCATCTTATGCTATTTCTTTTCTTTCTTTTCTTTTATCCAAACTCTTAGTAAACAAGAAATATAAAATAAAGCAAATGCCTATACATGAGAGAAAAAAAAATACAAGAAGAACACGATGATGAGGAAAAAGAAGCCGAAAGAAGTTGGGAGGGGGAAAAAAAAACAATAATATAAAATACATAGAAGAAGAATATATTAGTGAAAAAAAAAACAAAAACAAAAAAAAAGAAAGAAAAGAAAATTTAAACAAGAGTTTTCTTCTATTTTCTTCAATACTGGTTTTTTTTTTTTTTATTTTAAAAAACATGCAAAAAATCAAACAACTGATTTCTATTTATATATTCTTATCACATATAATGGTAAAGGTATATAAAAGGTCCTTTTGTACAGTGTTGAACTTTGATATTATTAAATATTATTATTATTATTATTCTTTTAAACTTATTTTCACTTTTAACTTTTTAACTTTTAACATTTAACCTTAATGACTTATTGGAAGAATCTAATCGTTTTGATCTTAATTACTCACTCTTTAATTGACACTTTCATCAATTGTGAATTTACAAGAATAAAGGTGATAAATCATTATTTGATATTTACAACAATTTCTATGATACTTTATAGAATTAATTAACGTAAAATATTTTCATAGTTTAAAATTAAAGTCGTCTATTATTCCAAGTATTGTATCAAAATAAGTTGTGTTGTTGTAAAGCAGAAATGTTCAATCATAAATATATTTATGTGACTATTTTTTCACAACTGACGGAAATAATTCCCTTTCTTTCTAACTTACAACTTTTACTTATAAGATTATGAAGCTCAGTATAGAATTTTCTTTTTCTTTTCCTTTTAACAAACTTATTAAAAAATTCAAAAGAGAATTTTGTATTAAATAAATAAATAATTAGTAAAAACAGTTCCTAGGATTCAAAGATACAATAATAATTTGTTCAGTACAGAGTACATCTCATAACCTAAATACAATTCTGATCAGAAAATTATATATAAATGTACCTACAAGAAACTTAAATATAAATAGTAGGTATATACACCATCACCGCATATATACACATCAGAAGATAGGTACACACATAAGTGTATAAAGTGTAAAAAGAAACATGAAGCAAGAAGTAAAAAGCAAAAAGAATAAAAAAGGAAAACAGAAAAAAGAAAAAAGAAAAGACGAAAAACAAGAAAGAGCTACCATAAGAAGTTCCCGAGGGAGTTTAATCAAAACTTCTTTTGTTTCGATCAAAGATCAAAGTCAAAAAGAAAAAAACAGAAGAAAAAAAAAAATAAAGAAAGAAAAAACGAAAGAAAGAAGAACAAAAAAAAAACATTGAAGAAATCATAAGGCCACGCGTTTCCCGGGAGAGGTATGATAAATTTGTTGAAATGGAATGGGTTGGGATGGGTTGAGTTTGATATACACGCCAATATAAGTGAAGTGGAATATATAAATTGTTTTGTGTATGGATGGAAAAGAAGACGTTTGCAGACAATCAAATGAGTAAATATTATATATTTTATCAATATTGTCTTGACGTTTCAACGATATCAATACAAATATTATTCGGTTTATTTTTTTTTCCTTCTTTATTCCTCATCGTTTCTTAAACATTTTTTGTTTTTTTTTGTATTTGTATTTATTTTTGTTTTGTTTTTATAAAGAAAGATGACTGTGTAACTTTTTAACTTGTGGATGGATGGATAAATTGCGAAGAATGAAAAAAAAAAAAGGTGATTCATTATTATTAGGATTTTATTTGTACATTATTTATGTGGTAAATGAATAATGAACAACAAAATATATTGTTATGTTAACAATTACAATAAGAAAAAGAAAAAAAGTAAAGTTAAAATTAATTTTTGTGGTAAATAAACACGATGGATTTAAATGATTTTGAATATGTTTCATGCATATGAGAATTTCAATATAATAAAAGCGACATTCCATGTTTTCTTCACTAGCAACGTCTATAAAAATGTTAAACCAAAAAAATTTAACAAAAGAAATAAAACACAGAATTCACGGTATTGTATATACCTAAACGTCTTTTGTTTTCATCATCAATTTAAGATGAGATGGATGATGATGATGATGGAAGAATGACGAACAATATTGATTTTAGTTATTTATTTATTGATGAGAAAAAAATGTAATTTTTGACATAATTGAATACAAATTTCCCATTATTAAAGTCATCATTATGTTTAATAGAAATCATCAGTCAACTAACAGGTCATCATCATCATCATCATTTAATACGTTCATAAAATATAATATTTCATATTTTATTAGCTCTTAAACATCAAATTTGTTTTCCCAATAAAATTTTCCAATCATCCACTCAATTTTTTCAACTAACAAGTGGCATAGATATTTCACTTCAATTGAAAATACTTGAAAATTACTTTTATTCATAAATGTTTATTCATAATTTAGAGGATTGTTCGAACTTGTACTATAAATTTACTAAATGTAGGTAGTGGAAACACAGTTGACTCTCATCATTAGAGTCCTGAGTTTAAACCTCAACTTTTGTAGAAAAATTCCCTAGATTCCAAGGGTAACATGACCTAAACAGTTTGCACAATATATAAATAAAGAGTGCAAAGTGAATAGGACAAAATTTCACAATTATACGATAAAAATCACATGTACGAAAATAAAAGAAAATTTTGACGAATATAAATCAGAAATGGCAAACAAAATGATGAGAAAAAGTGAAAGAAAAAAATTTGTTTCAACAAAAAAAAAAAAGACAAAAGTTAAATTAAAATATTTCAACGGTTTGATCAAATTAAAAATGTTAATTCCCTTACATTTGGTTGGTTTGAAATTATTTATACAAAAAAATACAGAACGAAGCAAAAAAATTAAACACAATTAGTGGGATATGGTTTCAGTTTTTTTTTTCTTTTAGAAAATTTGTCATTTATAAATTTTGTGTAGAATTTCACTGACAAAATACAAAAATTATTTTAACTTTATTAATTTAAAATTTTGAAAAACTCAAAACCTTTACTGTTTTCATTTTTGTGTGGATTGTTTTCTTTCAAAATTTATTTATATTAAAATCCAAAAAAAACTTGTCTCTTTTTAGTAAAAGAAAATAGACAATTAAAAATCAAATATCAATAATTAAAGAAAGCAACAATAACAATTAATTTTAATTGATTCAATTCGCTAGATTACAAATGAGGAATTTGTTGAATTTATACAAAAATTTAATTGTATTCTTTCGGGTGATCTGTTGTATCATATTAAGCTATCAGATGATGATCCACGCTTGTATTACTGGTCAAGACTTCTGAGAGTCCTTAAATTTGTTCAGTTGTTCTTCTGCCAATCAAAGTAATACAAGTCAGCCAAGTGGAATGTCGCAATAGATTAAGTGATTGTAAGGACACTGAATTCTGGGACACTCACAATTCAGTGTCGTCACAAAATATCATTCAGTTGATCCAATATGATGCGGTGTTGATTACCTTTTTTGTTAATTTGAATTCAGATTTTTATTTTTAAATTACAATTTATTATTGATTGGAAATAATTCAAGAAATCAGAGAATATAGTTTTTCTAGACATTCAATTAATTTGATCAAATATTTTTTTTATCATTTTTTGACATAAACTGACAAAATTTTGTTTCTATAAAATATCTAATAAATATATTAATAATAATATTTCATAAAATATTTTAAAGAAAAGAAAACACAGACACAAAATGACATAAATTTTAAAAGAATGTTGAAATATTTTTTTCTGATTGAAAATAAATATGTGGAAAAATTTATTTATTTATAAATATAAAATAATATAGAATTGGGAGGCAGACATCGCATCATATATCGTCGTTTATAATATTGAATTATTATATGTCCCTTCAACAAGAAAATAGCCTTTAAAATTTCTATACTTTAATATAAGAAAATCTCTCACTGTATACGTTTATTGGGTCAATTTTATATTATTTCTTTTTATTTTTTATTTATCGATATTTTAACTTTTTCTGACATTTTCATATATCGTATAAAGGGCGACGAAACTTCTATAGTTATATTAACAAAATAGAGTAAATATGTGAATGTCTTCTAGTTTTTTAAGAATTTCACTTCTTCTTTATTTCATTTTTTTTTATATTTTAAAAGTATAAAATGTATCTACCTATATAGACTGATATTTTAGCGTATCATTCCATTAAGACAGGAGATTTAATGTCAATCACCGTTAAATTATTTGTCCAAATATTTAAAATCACGTGCCTTAGAGAAGACACAAAAGAAAAAGAAAAAAAAAAGCTGAAATAAGTAAAGAAAAAAAAAAACTCAAATCCCCTTGAAATGAAAATCGCTCAGTTTTATAAAAAAAAAATGAAAAAAAAAAAAGAAAAAAGATGAAAATGTCGACAAGAGACTATAAAATGACACGTAAGGTAAGCGACGTAATACGAAAGAGAAAAAAGAAAATATTTATATAAAAAAGAAATTTTTTCGTTTTATATAAATTATTATTATAATATTTTGATCACATGAACCAAAAAAAAAAGATATGGGATTGAGAATGGATGATGGCAATCCATCATAAGGAAAACTGTCGTTATTCGTGTTCAATCGAAAATCATCGTCTGATATTTCCCTTTTAATACTAAGGGAGTTTCTTATATTTTTGTTTTAGTTAGTTAAAGTGTATATATGTGTGTGTGTGTGTGTAACATTGTCGCCCGTCTATAGTTGATTTCATCATATTTTTCGTTTTCTTTATATTTTCTTAATTTTCTACTGACTAGAATATCATTGACAGCATGTGTCACCAAGTGTTATTATCACATATATTAAAGACCATTAATGTACCACGGTAAGCCACATGTAATTTATAGTGTCATATAATAGTGGTGTAGTATGTGTAGTCTATATAAATATCTTGTATAACACTTCATCTTATTAAATTATTAATAATATTGTTGTTATGTTGAATAAATTAATTAATTCAAATTAGAAATTCAAAATAAATTAATATTGAAATTTTCTGTTTCTAGACATAAAGAGATTTTAATAACATTGTGTTGTAATCAAACAAAGAAATTATTTGTGCCTTCTATTTTGATTATTAAAAATGTCTTAGTATTGGTAATCTTTGTGACATTTATTTATTTTACATTTGTGACTCTAGTAACTCAGTTGGTGTAAAATATGCTAAAATGATCTGATTGATAGTGGACAAATCAATTGAACATTCTGCAAATATCCGAAACAGTTGAAGGGACGTTTTACAGAAGAGAAACAAATATTTTTCAGAGTAAACATTTGAAATTTAAAACAAAAATTTTTAAATAATATTTAAAAAAAACTCCAGCATTTATCCTGTAATTTTTTATTTTATTATTTAAATAACAACAACAATTATATTAATTGATAAAATGAAACGCTAAATTAAAAATTAATATTTTGTAAAATTTATACAATAATGAAATTGTATTTTTTTGAGGTGGTCTGTGGCATCAAATTAAGCTATTAGATGATGATCCACGCTTGTGTTGATTAGAGTTTTAATATAAACGATGTTTGAATTTGAACAATGCTCGATCATATTCAAATATTATTAATCACTATGAGCTATGGATGATCACTATAGATTAGTGTTAGTGACGATATTGAATTTAGGCCCTTTACACCCAATTCGGTATCATCACCACTTGATCCAATATTGATGCGGTTTGACCACCTTTTTGTTCTCATTCAACAATTTTTTCATTTCTACTCATCGAATTAAACCAATTGAAGTTATTTTCCTAGAATTTCAATTTTAAGTGTCAAAAACTGTATGATTAAAATTTTATTTTAATTTTTGTGGAGCTTATATTGTGTATGTGGTACCGTACATTTAATATTGATTACAAATTCTTCTGTTACTATATCAAAAATATTCTAAGAAAGCTACACCACTAAAAATTACAATAAAAATAATTGTACGAAAAAAATTCAAGAAATGTTACCACATTTTGACTCTCAACTTCAATTTTCAAACAGTCGAAAAAAAAAACTGGTTTATCTTCTTTTAAAATCTAAATCAAATTTCTTTCTCTTTCACACATTATACACATTATATCACACATGTACACACCCTTAAAAATTCAGCAATGTTCCCTTTAAGTTCATATTCTTTAGCGTGCTGTCTTGATCATAAATCATATTCATAAGAATAAACTGTAGAAAGGGATCGTAATTGGGTAATTTATTAATTATTATTTTCTCATAAGAATATTGTAAAATTCAAGAGAAATTTCATTTCTTCTTTCTTTTTTTTAATCTTCTCTTTTTACTGTCGGTTGAGGCTTAACTTTGACGCCGAGGATCAAATTTCGTCAAAAAACCGTCCGACATAACATCCATACAGAGTAAAAGATTATTATGGACATGTTACATATGTTTTTTTGGATTTTCGAAGGATTTTTTTTTTCTGTCTTTATGAGGTTCACCATATACAATGATAATTGATATTAACACGCTGGTTTAAAGGCGTGCTAACAAAATCATCCTACTTTTACTTTTGCCTCTTTTTGAAATATGAATTCAAATTGGATTCACTTTATTTTTTTTTTTCTACTTTAATTTAATATTTATTTCCATGAAAAAGGATGTTCCCACATGTGATATATCACTTGTGTCAGTGTGTATACGTATGTGTTTTATGTATGTATTAGGGTTCGTCTAAATACGATTCAAATTTTAGTCCTTTTTTTTTTTGTCGAGTATGTGATTATTGAACAATTTATTTAAATTTATACTGAAGTTTTTTTTTTCTTAAATGTTCATATTGGTACACGTATAATACGAGATGTGAGACTACGAGACAATCATTCAAATGGTTGACGGGAACGGAGATATACAGTTGAAAAATACAAAAAAAAAATTATACAGAAATAGTGGAAACGTATATATACCTTTATATAGGCATATACAAAGAGACGGATGTTTTTTGTTTCATCCCTTTCAAATGGACATTCAATATACATACACACACACTTAAACAATTATACTCAGCAAGCTATCAAAAAAAAAAAAAAAACTTCATTCAAAATATAAACAAAACAAAAATGTCGGAAGGATCTTGTACTATACAGAAGAATACCTATTGGTATATTCAATTCTATTATTCTACCATGAAATATACAGTCTAGCTCTATACAAAAAGACTAGAAATGTACCTTATCCAATATAGAGAATAATAATATAAAAAGCAATTTAATATCCTACTAAAAGTTCTATTTTACAACAACAATTAAATGTGACCATTATCATTTGTCCTTATATTTATTATTGTGTGCATTTTTCTTTTTATTGCATCGTCCTGTTTTATACTCTACAGATAATTTGTTCACGCCAAAAATAATCAATGTCGTTTATTTTTGAATTGCTTCATATAAACACACACACACACACACACACAACATCCGGGCGGTATTTGAATTGAAGATTTTTTCTTTTTGTGAAATAAAAAGAAAAGAGAAATAGAAAATGAAAACACATTTACGATGTACAGTAGATGCTTCCTCTTTTTCTATTATTCCTTCTTATTATTATTATTTTATACAAAAATGTTCGACGATTTTTCTATGACCTAAAAATTTTATTTGTCCATCTAAGGAAAAAATAGGGAAATAAAAAGTCATATTTACTTTTCCTTAGTTAATAAAGGAAGATCGGGGAAGTATAAGTACAAAAAAAAGGAAGGTGTGATTTATTACCTTGAATTGTCACTATTGTTGCGAAATAAATGATAAATCGTTTTGAATTAGAGAAAACATCATTTCTCTTTTGTATAATGACGAAGGTAAAATCCATGCTCAGCTAGAAAACAGTGTTTGTATATTTAAGACTTTAGAATAAAACTCGGTAGGGTTTTTTTTTCCATAGTTTTGATAATGAAAATTATATTTCAAAATTTGTTTATTGAAAATCCATTTACAAATTGATCTTTAATTTTTATTGAATTTACTTTGTATTGAATAAGGTACAGTTTGTACCTTTGACTTTTATATTATACCAATCAGACATCTGTATATTTATTTCTGTTTCTCATTCCTTATAAATTTAAAGGAAACAAAAAAAAAATATATAGAAGATAAAATCGAAGCATTGTCATTATACAAAAAATTATGACACTTATATCTATTTAATCCGACAATAATTTCTTATTACCTTCATCAGATTCAACATTATAATCCCATTCAAAGATATATATGAAGAAATTGCGGTTATGTCCGATTAGTTTTCTTATATATATAAAATATAAAATATGATTGACCTTTTGGATCAATCATAGATAGTAGAGAGATTAAGATTATAATTGCGGATAAAAATAAAAATCCTATTTTTTCTTTTTTACTTTATTTGTTTTCAGTTTTATGTTTTTAGTGTGAAAGACACGATGATTTACTGATAATCCACATTGACGGGAGTGATTTAGTATAACTAATCTTTAACTTTTAACGATCTTTTCTAGAAATAGTTAAGTCTTAAAAAATATATACATTAAGTACATATAGTTCGGGTAATATCCGATATAATAATTCTTATCGATTTAAAAAGTTATTAAATAGACTTAAAATATTAATTGAATTGTAATTGTTATTATTTTATTGGACTAAAGTACGATTTGGATAATGTTTAGAAAATTTAGTCATGTTAACGTGTCCATCTTAGGTACTGCATCTTCTATTTTTATGGATCGATTATCAATTTAATTGACAAAAAAAATTTACAGATCCTTTAAAAATTTATTTTTTTTTCCTTCATAAATTTATGACTTTATTTATAACACAAATCAATGGATTATGTTTTTCGTAAAATGTAAAGTATAATATTAAATCTAAATGAAACAAGCAGGTATAAAGGTTTCGTGACATCATTAAATATGCAAAACTTATATAAAGTTAAAATATATGTATATATGTTATTTTTTTCTACCCCTTTTATATTTTATAATGCATCCTTTGAATCCTTATGCATATCTTTATGGCTTATAGTTATATTCTATAGACTCTTGTAACGATGCCGTTAATTATAATTTTTTATACTTCAGTTAGTATAGAGCTCTGAATATATTTATATAATAGTGTAAGGTGGATTTAAAGAATATATATAAGATGAGTCCCGACATTTTCAAACATGTAATTAAGACAAATGAAAATATTCTAATGATGTACTTAAGCACGTGATATTTATCCTTTTTCATTTAAAAAATAAAATAAAATAAAATAACACCAAATAAATAAAATAGAAACCTTTCTAATTATCATCATCATCATCATCGTCACGATAATCATTATTCTTTTCAACTGAGGTACAATAAACAAAAATAAAATATTTTTAATTTTCATAAAGTTAGATGCTTGATCTTGTTATTTTGTTGAATGCTTAAAGAGCACTTCACATTACATCATACAAATGTATACAATTGAATTTGAATTCAGTTGCGTTTAATTAATATAATGAATATCTGTTGAAATTAATATGAAGTGTTTCTCTTTCTTTGTATACAAATCAGAATAGTACAGCTGATGCAGATTCAGATCAAATTAAATATGTTGTCTTAGTAACTGCTGGTACTACTAAAAACTATTTTTTAATTAACTCAAAATATATCAACAGGTTACTAATTATGAATAATTATAAACAAACAATTATTACGAAAAATCTGCACAATACCTTGTGATGGCTAAATAAAAGTTAAAACCAAAAATCTCATCAGTAAAATTCTGTAAATTAACTAACATATTTTGTTTTGTTGAACTTTATTTTATTTTATTTAACATTTAAATTTTTCAATTTTTCAATTTTTTTTTTCTAAACAAAAAGTTGAAAAATAAAAATCAAAAAAAAAAATTAAATTTGCCATTGTTATTTTTATATTTTTCTCCTTAAATCTATATACAATTTTCCACTTTTCCACTTTTCCATTTTACTTTTATAAAACAAAACATCATACTAGGTATGTATTGTATTGTATTGTATTGTTTTTTTTTTTGTTGTTAACATTTTTTTATTCTTACTCTTTTGTTATTATTATTTTATTATTTCTGCAGTTATTATTATTGTTATATTTGCAATTGTTTTTGTTCCTGTTATTATTATATTCGTTATAACTACAATATGTATATGTAGAGGTATAGATGTAGATGTACATATTGTACATTTTACAATATTATATATTACATAATATTATATTATGCATGCATTATGCATTTTTATATTGTTGTACAAAAGAAAAGAAAAAAAAAACAAACTTTATCTTCTACTTTTTTATTGTTGTTGTTGTTTTTGTTGTTTTTACCTCCTTTTTTTTTGATCCTGTTTTTATTTTTTCCACTTTTATTTAGTATATAGAATACTCTCTTTGTACGTATTGTACAACTTGTGATTGTTGTTATTCTTTCTTTTATTTTTATAGTTTCACGATTTTTTGTTTTTTTTTTTTTTAAAAAAAAAAGAAAGGACGAAATGTAGAGAAAAAAAAACACATCACCAAAGTAAAGAGTGCACTGAGATTTTTTTGTTTTGTTTTTTTTTGTTCATTCATTTTTCTGAATCTTTTCCTTGTCTAAAGGGAATACAAGAAAAAAAAATGTGTATTATATAAAATGGAATGGGGTGTTAGACTTCTACAAGGTGGTTTGTGTTTCATATATGTGGGCGCGGATGTGTTTCTTCTTTTTTTGGGATATGTTAGAAACATCTGCCATTTCATGTTACCATAACTTGTCTTTATCAATTCAGAATTTGATTTCTCAAGGATTTCGTTTTATAAATTTTTTTTTGTTTCTTTTGCTTTTACCAGTTTTTGCTGAGAACACAATTGAATTCTTGTAATTAAATGTTTTTTTTTGTTGGTTAATTTTTCTTTATAATTAAATTAAACTTTAGACATTTTTGACTACAATTATTATTAATATTAATGATTGACGTCAATTTTGTATGTAAAAGAAATATCTTGTCAATCGATTAAAATTCAGAAATTATTCATATTTATGAAATAATCAGGGCCGTCTTAAGAATTTTTTTTTTGTTTTGATTTTTTTGCCTTCAGTAAATAAATTCCAAAAAAATGGAATTACTAAAAAATTGTTAAGTTTATTTAGGACCTGACAACAATCTGTCTATTAGTCAAAATATTCTATAATGGGTACGGTTCCTGTAAAAAATTATTATAACTTTCTGTTACTTATGATTATGACATGAAACATTTCTTTCAGTTTTGTTGTTGTTTTTGTTGTTGTTGTTGTTGTTATTATTCTTTATTGATTAAATAAATTTGTACCAAAAATATATCTAATAATCTTTATTTTTTATATAAAATCACAATGACGTCATTGCGTCATCAAACTATATAATAATATTATTATAAATTATACAAGAAAAAAAAAATCCCTTTTTATTTTGTGCGCTGCCTTTGTGTGTAGAAAAGAAAATAAATCAAAAAAAAAAAAAAACAAAAGAAACAAAACAAAAAATTTGTAAAACCAAAAAATAAATAAATTGAAACGAAAAATTCGTCGTTTGAATAATTTATCAATGAAGATGAAAGTTTTCATTGAATTTTTATTAGAAACTGAATTTTTTTTTTTATTCGTTTGTCATTTTTTTTTTTCAACAATAAATTCAAAATCCAAGAAAAAACCTTTAAAAAAGAAAAGACAAATGGAACAAAAAACAAAAACGCGTTCATCTTACATATACATCTATAATATTACTTGGATTAAAAAAAAAACTAAACGAACAGACAGAAAGACAGACACAAAAACATCGAATGTATCCGCGATAAAAACGATGAGATTTTTATACTGTTGGATTTTGTATTGAAGTAAAATCCATACATGTAAAAAAATTGTTCTGTTTTCAATGATTTAATTCAAATAATTCGCATATATGAATCTGTGTGTGTGTGTGTGTGTGTGTGTGTGTGTGTGTGTGTGTGTGTGTGTGTGTGTGTGTGTGTGTGTGTGTGTGTGTGTGTGTGTGTGTGTGTGTGTGTGTGTGTGTGTGTGTGTGTGTGTGTGTGTGTGTGTGTGTGTGTGTGTGTGTGTGTGTGTGTGTGTGTGTGTGTGTGTGTGTGTGTGTGTGTGTGTGTGTGTGTGTGTGTGTGTGTGTGTGTGTGTGTGTGTGTGTGTGTGTGTGTGTGTGTGTGTGTGTGTGTGTGTGTGTGTGTGTGTGTGTGTGTGTGTGTGTGTGTGTGTGTGTGTGTGTGTGTGTGTGTGTGTGTGTGTGTGTGTGTGTGTGTGTGTGTGTGTGTGTGTGTGTGTGTGTGTGTGTGTGTGTGTGTGTGTGTGTGTGTGTGTGTGTGTGTGTGTGTGTGTGTGTGTGTGTGTGTGTGTGTGTGTGTGTGTGTGTGTGTGTGTGTGTGTGTGTGTGTGTGTGTGTGTGTGTGTGTGTGTGTGTGTGTGTGTGTGTGTGTGTGTGTGTGTGTGTGTGTGTGTGTGTGTGTGTGTGTGTGTGTGTGTGTGTGTGTGTGTGTGTGTGTGTGTGTGTGTGTGTGTGTGTGTGTGTGTGTGTGTGTGTGTGTGTGTGTGTGTGTGTCAAAATTTATGACGCTATCACACATAAGAATTTTTAATATCAACACTGCTGGGGTTTGAATTAAATTTGAAACCTTAGAGAAATTTTCACATAAACTAAAACAATAAAATCTGACTTATATAGATTTTTATGTAAAATATTTAAACTGAAGTCACAAATCCACTGGCTTTGTATTTCAAGACAAGAAACTATGACATTGAATCTTGTTTCTGTTAACTTAACTTTCAATCAAATTTAAATAAATGAAGCAGAAAATACAACGTTTAATAGTGACATGAATTCTGTCTGAAATCTAACTAACCAACGATTATTCTGTCAACAGATTTAAAATACATTTGTTGTTCTTATTTTGTGTGATTGTTGTGAACGCACCTTATATTTTTTTTTTTTTTAGATCTTCTCTCTCTCTATAACTGACTTTACCTTTCCAATGTCTTGACTTAAAAATGTTAATTTTTTTTTTGTATTTTTCTGTTTACTTAAGACATTGCAAAAGTAACAATAAATTTAAAAATATGAATTAATATTATTGATGTTGGAAATCATTAATTTATTTTATTTTTTTTAAAATATATTTTATTGCCTATTATTATGGGAAAGGTATTTTTTTGTGTTTCTGTTTTTGTTTTTGTTTTTAATTAATTAAATTGAAATTTTATTTTCTGTTCATATTTTTGGTTTTTTTTTTTTTTTTTTTAATAAAAAACACAACAAAAATTTAGACCATAAACCATAATGCTCACAGGTGTTACATACAGCGAAGAAGTTGACATTGTTTCCATTCAATAAATTATAAAGAAAAACACAAAAATATGTGAGACAACAGAAAAAGACGATAAACGATTGAATGACGGAATTTTTAGTTTTTTATTGATACAAATGAAACCGTGTATTTTTCTTATAATTCCAAGGTTTCCAAGATTTAACATTAGTAATAGGTAAGATATGTTAGATACACACACATAAATGGTATTTTATGTTTTGAAAAATATTTGACATATTTTTATATGTTTCCAGTTAGTAGAAAACTCTTTTTTTTTTATATGTTTCGTAAATCAATTTGTTTCAATAGAATTTTAATTGAGAATTTTTTCCGTCTCCATTTTCTTCTCCTTCTTCTTCTTCTTCTTCTTCTTCTTCTTCTTCTTCTTCTTCTTCTTCTTCTTCTTCTTCTTCTTCTTCTTCTTCTTCTTCTTCTTCTTCTTCTTCTTCTTCTTCTTCTTCTTCTTCTTCTTCTTCTTCATCGTCTTTATTTTTCTGAAGTTCTTTGAATGGGACAATTTGTTACACTTTTAAAAATCGATTAATTTATAATTTGAACACGAGAGCAAATAATTTATTCCATCAGCTGGAGTTGACGTATAAATCCCAGTTTTTTTTAAATGAATTTAATTTTTAAGATTTTTCTATTTTTTTTTTGTGAGACTTGAGACCAAAGCAGGTCTTATTTCAACAACAAACCAGATGCAGATTTCTTTATTCAATTCTTTATAATAAGTGCAAGGGTTATAAGAGTTCAAATTTTAAACTCTGTACCCTATAATAAAAATAAAGAGTTTAAAAGAAATTGCTTAAATTCAATTCATGGGAATTCTGTACTTTATATAAATGGGTTTGGTCATTCATTATGGGTCGAACCAAAATAGCAAGAATAAAAAATTTGAAGAATTTATTCGTTTTGGTATTTGAATGGATTGTAGTTGAATCTCATCTTTGTATAAAAATAATCTGTGTATAAAATATTTTAATTTATTTCATAACAATTTATGTTTTTTGATTTAATTTTTGAAAATTGAGAATTGCGTTGAATAAATTTTTTTTAACAAGATTAGAGTCATAATTAATTTTTACTAACTAGATGGTCTGATTATGCAGGTTGTACTGTCTTTTATTAACGTATATCGTCAAAGTGAATTGCATCAAAATTTTGTCATACTTAGTCTTTCTAATTAAACAAATCAGTACACAAGAGTATATGGTTTACATATAAGAACTTGAAGACATTAGCAAATCTTGCATGAAATTCAAAAATAATTCCCATAACGTTAGCATGATTAAGTAAGTGTGAAAATGTTATTAAATTTTCTTATTATTTCAATGCACGGGCTGTTTCCTTCTTGTCTTAAATTTCACTTGACATATTCAGTTGAAATACATTAGTCGGAAATGACTGCAAGAAATAAAGATAGGAAAAAGCTGGAAAAGAAACAAAAAAAAAAAAAATAGTTACATAAATTTTATAAATAGAATTTAATTTAATTTGTTTGATACAATCGAAAAATAATTAAATTAGTTCCCAATAAGAATTTATTGAAGCGATAAAATTAAGGACAAAAATGTCTAATCAAAGAATTTCAATTGTACTTATATCTATCTACTGACTGTAAAAAAAAAAAAAAAACCGAATAAAATTCCCACAAACTTCTGTCGTTGTAATAAATTCAACTTGAAAAAACCTGAATTAAGTCCTCTGTATTTTTTCTGAGTATCTCAATTCACTGATCACGTCACGAGCAGGTGAATCTTTTTGTCTATTATAAAAAAAATGACTTATAATTTCTCGGTCATTCCTTAAGCCGCTCTTAAATTTTAATCCTCCAATAGCTTAAGTCAGGTGAAGGAATAAACAATAATTTTTTTTTTAAATCAAATGGAAAGAAGAGAAACAAAATTAGAAGTAAACGGCGCTATAATTTAATCTTGTTTTTCTTGAGAGGATTTGTTAAAATAATATTGATGAAATCTGCAGGTGTATCAATTGATCATTTCCATAAATCATTTTATTACAAAATACTCTACACACACTAGTACCAAACTACTCTCTCTCCTTTCTCAACAGGAATCTTTCTTCGAAAAACATGTAAATAAAAAAAAAAGGGTCGTGTCAGAGTCAGACGGTTTTTTTTTATTTAACGCTCAAGAAAAAAAAATGAATTAATTTACAAAAAAAAAAAAAAAGAAACCCACATTTTTTTTTTCTTCTTTCATTTCTCTCAACAAAAATAAAAAGACTAATTTATATTTTTTCATTCATTTGTTGGTCGTAAATTTTCAAATTTATTACTTAAAGGAAACAAAGAACGAACAACAAGAAGTAAAAATCAGGTGAATTTTGAACGAGATTGTGTTATATTAGAGCGACAAGATTGAAGTTATTTAATGCGATTGTGTTAAATGAAAATTAAGAAATTTAAAAGCAAACAATATTTTAAAACGATCGTGTGAAATATAAAAAATTTGTGATGCACGATGGTTAATCATCTTTTTATTTGGGTCCATTCTGTATTGTTAAAAAAAAAAAAGGATATCAATTGTGCGGAATGTTACACTCAAAAGTATATAGAATATTCTAAATATAAAGATCAAAGACCTTGTCGCATTTTATTCCAAATGAATAAACTAGTTTTTATGGGTTAACGATTTGATCGTAAAAAAAAAATGTCATCTACAGGAAAACAAAATCTCTTTATATAAAAATAAAATGAAAGTTAAAACGGATTAAATCTCTAATCGGGATTAAGAGAAAAGGAAAATTTAAAATGTAATTTAATACTGATTTTGCGTTAGGTACTTTTTTTTTTATATATTTTGACATTAAGTCAAATGAATCTGTCTTTCTGTCTATTAAATGAACGTAAGATTTTTGACTTCAGACGCGCAAGTAAAACGTCTTCGTTACGTTTTTTTTTCTTCTGTCTGTCGCCATAAAATCGGTTTAATTTTTTTTATAAAGAAAAAAATAGCTAAGTAAGTTGTATGAACTTTTCACAGTCACTTTAATTTTAAGCAAAATTACTTTTACAGCATCCCAGTGTCTTGAACCGACCGTGTCCTAAAAGTTCATATTGTAGGACATGAGATCTGCTATATTAAAACAAGTTGGATTCGATTTCCATTTAAATTAATAACAACTCTGTACAATTTTACAATTTTCCATCAAACTCTTTTCCAGTGACTAAATTAAATATTCAATCAAAAAAAAATATTTAAAGATAATTTAATAAAACGTCAATTACATTAAATCAAAAAAAAAAAAAATAAATGAATGACTTTAATATAAAAACTGATTGAAGTTAATCATCAAAATTTTCTGTCTGTCCATCAGTTAGTCAAGTGAATGTCACCAAATCATTCCAATACAAAAAAAAACATAAAACATTTTCCCATCACAGAAATAAAGAAAAAAAAAATCCAAAAATAAAATAAAAAAACAAAACTGAAATAACACAAAAAAAAAAAAATCTTTATTAAATTAGTTCATTCATTCATTCAATTCATCAATCAAATATCGATGGCTATCAAAAAAAAAATTTTTATATGAAAAATAAAATTGTACAAATTAAATTGTGACATATAATCTACTGGTAACATCAGATTCCTTCATTCCCTCAAAAAAAAAAATATTTAGTTTATTTTCTACCTGTCACATATGGAACTAAATTACACGAACCAAACACAACAAGAGAGAATATCGAATTGGAATTTTATTTATTCATTCTTTTTTTTTTTCCTCTGTACACAAGAAGGAAGGTATGTTTTTTTTTCTAATGTCCAATAATAGGAAAAAAAAAATTTGTCGATTGTCAATTCTTTCATTATATTTTTTTTTCTTCTTCTTCTTCTTCTTCTTCTCTTAATTTTACCTAACTAACGTTCCAAACTTTTTTTTTCTTCGTCTTCTAAATAGTTTTTAAGCATTGTTTGAATAATGTGACATGACTATGACCATGAGATTGAGTATATTACAACAACTTTAATAACAACAACAACAATAATAACAACAACAATAATAACAACAACAACAACAACAACAATATAATAATATTTTCCTACTTTAAAACGTGATTAATTAATGTTTATAACATAATTCGGAATCCATGTCTAATCGACTTATAAAATATAGAAGCGGAATATATATTTTTTGTATATTTGTAAGAAGAAATGAGAAGAAGAAGAAGAAGCAGAAGAAGAAGAAGAAGAAAAGAAGAAGAAGAAGTGTTGAGTATTTAATACACGCGGAGTATATGAAAGAAGGGCGGACATTGGTTATTAATTAAATGTATAATTATAATTATATTCGGTTAATTAACATTAAAATATACATACACACACACAAATTAATTATATAGGCGAAACATAGTTGAAGGATCGAAAAACACTTCAAAAAGTAATTCCTTTTTTTTTTTCATCTTTTTTCGGTTTATTAAAATTAATTAATTTTTGTCTTGATTCTTTTGAAAAAAAAAAAATTAGTGTGGTCAGTGAATGACGTAACTGATTGAAGTAAATACGAGAGTGTGAAGTGTTTCACTGTTGTAAATCATAAAGGTGGAATAAAAATTTACTTTCATATTTAATTGGACACAGTTTCTATAAGGATCATTTTTGGGATGGAATTTGAATTTATAATTTAAGTGGACTTGAAAATTTTACGAATTTAATAATCGATGTTCATTTTCAATTATTAATGCAATTATTTTGATTATGAATTTTATTTTATTTTTTTTTTATTTGTAGTTTGTATTAAATTTCAATTAGTTACATAAGTTATTGAAATAGAAAAATTTCTATGAATATTCATATATGAAGTTACAAGTAATTTATTGACTTTTTTTTATATTTTTCTCACTTTATAAAATATTAACAAATAGAAATAGTTTCTACGCAGGTTAATAATTTAAATATAAATTTCGTTTTCATGGGAAAAAGAAAAAATTTAAATTTATTTATTGGTACCAAAATTGTTATGTAAAATGAAATGAACCACAGGGGGGGTTCTTCTCATATTCAGTCATCAATATAAATATTATTTTGATTTGAAATAATTGTAAGTTATTCTTTCATCAATTAATTTAATTGAAAATTATATAAATGGGAATAGGTAGGTACAAGGATTGCATTTAGAAAAATGCAATAATTTCAAAATTGTTCACACCATTTGGGTAACAAACTAAAATTTAAGAGTTTTAGATATTTCAAGATCTACAATTTCTACTTGAAATTTATACCGACATAATTACAATATTTGCAGTAATCGTTTTACAATATTTAAGTAAATTTGAATTTTCAAGTGTGTTGACATCATTAATAATTGTAAGATTGAAATATATAAGATCTTTGTGTAATATTATAGATGTAGTTCTTCACATATTTAATCACAATATTGTTGAAATTGTATATTTAGTCAATACAACAACATTAGTGAATTTTCAGTATTGAATTTTAAGTATTGTGTTTAATGCAATATAATTAACCATAAACTCAGTACTTCAACATAAGTTAATTAATTATAAATAATCTCTGCTTCAGTGTAAAATTTATACTTGAATAAACAATATTTTGTTGAAGTAATATTGCTTTTTCATTGTTGACTTGCTGACTTGACTTGAATCTCTTATATTATTATAATGTTTTATGTTTTAAAATCATGATGAAAAGAAGAAGAAGAAAAACACCAACAAAATTGACCCAATTATTTTATAATTTTATGTTGAAGGAAAATTTTATGAACCTACAAAGACAAGAGAACAAAAATGAAGTCATTTGAGAATTCTTATAATATCCAAAGTCCAAGTAAAAATATTCTCTTCATTCTCTTTAAAGTATAAAATACATTCTTGTTCATATTATTTAAGAAGACGATCATACATTATTAAATATTTAAAAGTTTAAGACAAATTCCTCTGATAATATTTTATGAATACAAATAAACTTTGACATAAGTTCAAATTAAAACGCATTTATCTAATGCGCTCATTATTTGATTCTTTGATCTGTGGTAAAAAAACATAACCTCCTTTGTAGTTACTGAATTTAGCATTAATAACAGAGTACGCCATATTTAATTGAACGAGAAAATGTCTCAAATTTTCGTGCCACACATGGAAGCATTAAAGCAAATCCTAACAACACAAGACACCTTGTACATTATGTAAAACAGACTTACTTAATCGTTATCGCTTCGATATATTTTGTTATTTTCATGTTTAGTCAAAATTGTTTTGATTTTCGTGGTCTTATGGTAGAAAATTGGATATTGAAGTCAACTTTATGAAGTGACCACAGGAATCACCATAATCTGCCCTTTTCACAACAATATAAAGTGAAATTCAATTTAAGTAAATTGAAATTTTATTGAAACAATTAAGATTTTTTGTGTTTAAAATTTTCTCTGAAAATTCAAAAATATTAATAATTTAGTTGTCTGAGACTTTCCCTAATGAAATTAAACTACTTTGAATTCGTAAGAAACAAAACATCAAACAATCCATTTATTGTTTTATATTTCTGTAAGATGAAGGATATTTCTGTTCAAATTTTGATGATATTTTATTTGTTACTTCACTGCAATAATCATAAATTCATCTCATCTATCCTTCTTTAAAAAAAATATCAATTCACGATTTTAGATAATTTAAATCGTGAATTGATATTTTTTTTATTTAAATTAATTAATGAATCTTAAACAATCCTTAAAAAACATTCTTAAAGATTTATAAAAATTCAGGTCACACCTACAGGAGAAAAAAAAAATGGGAGACACGAGACAAGAAGATGACATAAAACTTCAATTAAGATTCTAATGAGTTTTTTTTTTTCTTGTTTTTTTTTTTTTATTTCACTTTAAGTTTAAAATACAAAAGGAAAACAAGAAAAATTAAATTCTGTTTTTTTTTTTATTGTCTTTTGTTTATATTTTCTTTTTTTTATTGTTTTTTATTTGTTCTTTTTTTGGAGACGGTTTGTCTATTGTTTTTTTTTTGCTTCTTTTCTATCATCAAATTAATTAGCTTTTGTTTTTCTTTTCTTCATCATCTTCCTTTTTCCCCTTCTTACTCATTTTCCTTTGAATAAAAAAAGAAGCGTAATGCCGCGTTCCTCCTTACAAACAGAAGGAATGAGTTTTTATACGAAAATGTTGTTGATGATTTATTTTTTCTTATAGATTTCTCAGAAATTATTTGTATAATTTGATTAAAGAGATTGTAACTTTAAAATTGTTACAACGAAAAATTGTCATAGATACAATCTCGTGCTTTTATTTTTATCATTAAAATTAGAGTCAATTAGATATTCTCTATATTCCATCCATCCAATCCCCACTCACTACATCGTGCATATTGACAATTTATATTTTTTTTAAAACATTCTAATAGAATATTATTTACCACTTAACGTAATTATATTCATTAGTCACTATTAAATTTCGACATAATTGATATAATCTCGATAGAAGACTAAGAACATACAAATTTCAAATGCCCCATGTGAGCTGAATATTAGAAGATCGAATAGAACAAAATTTTTCTAGATTTTAATGTACCGCACCATTGTTTAACTTTAATCTTTGCCCTGGATTTTTTCAGTTCATTTAGCTCAAGATAGAAAATAAATAAAATTAAAATCAAAATCAAAATCAAAATCAAAATCAAATCAAAAAAAAAATGAAATCGATTAAGTTTTATTCTTGAAGATTTTCATTCATTGACTTGAAAATGCTTAATATGCATTACAGTTACAGATGCAATAAATATTCAACATCCTTTAACAATCAATATAAAAAGGCAATCGTCCATTTTTTCTTTCTTCCTTTTATATACATATTTATAGATACTGCCAAACACAAACACAAACACAAACACAAACACAAACACAAACACAAACACAAACACAAACACACAAATATCAGAAGAAGAAGAAGAAGAAGAAGAAAAAAAAACGGAATTGTTCAATGTTTTGGAAATTTTTTATGATCGGTCCATTTAAAGGATGTTGTTTAATGTTTAGAGACTAAATCTAAAATAATCATCTTATGTCCTGTTTTTGTAACAAAAAATAAAATAAAAATTCTATACCTTTCCTGAAATATACAAATTTCCAACCTTTTTCTTTTCCTTTTCCTTTTGCGTCCTCCCTTTTCTTTGCTTTTGTATATTTTGCTTCTTTTTATTTAAAGAAGAGGAAAAAGGCAAGGATAATGTTCATATTTATTCCTCTAACAGTCAAATAAATAATTTCCCCAGTTTTTTCCCGTTTTTCTATTTTCTTCTTCTTCTTCTTTATAGTTTTTCTTTTGTTTACTTCTTTTTTTTTTCTTTTACTTCTTAGATTTTCTTATGGTGAAAATCCTGGATCTCTATTATAGCCCATAAAAAGGATTTTACACCATTCAAGGAATGAAAAACAAAAAGTATAGAAAATAGGGGGAAAAACTGTCCAAAAGTTCTGGAGAATCTGGACTGATATGATATAAAACGGTTTTTCTTTTCTTTCTTTTTGGAAATGGTCGGTTGGTTTTTTGATGATGGGTTTTTTGAAAGAGTCTGCTGAAGGCATTTATATGTGGTAAAAGATATGATGTTAAGCAATGGTTATGTTGGTGGAAATGGTATAGGAAGAATGATGAGGGATTTTTCTCACACTTTTGATAATATTATATTGTTATTACACGGTTTGATGGTTTGAATATATGACGGTATAAGAATATTACCTATAAATGGTCCGGTGACCTGCAAGTGAGAAATGACGAACAATTGCAAATTTTTGTTGTATATTTTGAATGAATAAAAAAAAAAAGAAGAAGAAGTAAAAGATGATTTTTTTTTTGTTTTTTATAAGATCGTAAAGGATTTAGATTGCTTTTTTTATTTCTTTATGGTTGGTTGATGTATTTTATTTTCGGTATAAAAAGAATTTTAAGAAAGAGATGAGGATGTTGTTTTTTTAGGTATCTAAAAGAAAACAAAAAGAGCTAAAGAATTCTTTTTATTTAATTATACGCGAGAGCCAAAGAAATTTTTGTAGATTTGCCTTTTCATTTCGTCTTCGAAGTTTTTTTTTTTTTTTTTTGATTTTTATAGAATTTCTAATTTTAATAAAATTTTAAGTTACGTTGTACGATTGGCTATTTTTCATAATATTCAAGGTAGATGAATATTTTCTGTGTTCTGTTTTATTCAAATCAAAATTCATGAGTTGCTTAGAAACAAAAACAAAAAAAAAACTAGAAATATTTCCGACAAAAATTATTTTCTTTCTTTATTTGGCGATTGTTTTATTCTTATTCACGTTATTTAATTTTTAATTTTTAATTTTTTGTTTTGTTTTGTAGAAAAAGATTCTCTTTGAATTCTTTTGATAAAAATTCTAAAAAAAAGTTTGAAGAACTTATTTTTGGTTCCTAGATTAAAATTATGTTCACTCTTTTTATTTTTATTTGTCCGAAAATTTATTTTTTTTTGTTTTTGTGAAAAAGAATTTTTATAAAAAGAATACAATTTTTTGTTGTTGTTGTTTTTCTTCTTTAAACAAAAAAAAAAAAAAAAACAAAACTTCTCAATGGTTTTTTTGGAATTGAAATAACTTTATTTTATATTTCGTTTGATAAAGTTAAAATCAGATTTAACTTTTTGGCGGCGGCATTTTAACAAAAGTCTATATAAAATATTTGTGGTTGTTATTTTATATGGGTCGAATATTTTTACTTCTAAGTACAAACCAACAGTAAAAATATCTTCATAGTACAATGAAATTATTTAGTATATGAAATTGCATTTTTGAATATTTTTTTCGAATATTCTTTAAACATTTCTTTGCAGTTTTTGATGGTTGACTGAGGTGCCTTTGATCGACTAGAAATGGAATGGAATCAAGATCATTGATTTTTACCATATCGTGGTTTAAACTCACGGATTTTATTTAATGTTCTTTTTATTATATTTTCATAGTTTTCATAGTTTTTATTCCTCATCGTCTCATCGGTTACCTATCGCATTGAATTCTTTTACAAACTCACCGCTTTAAAATGGTTTATAGGAAAGTAGGTGGAAATTTTGTTCTTCTTGTCCTAGAACTTTTATTTGTGATTTTTATATTCTTTATAAAAATTTCTTCTTATCATCTTATCAGTATGCCTAAAAGTACAGGCTTAGATTTAATCACGAAAATGAAATTTAAAAAGAATCACAATTGAACAATTTGTTATAATTAAAATATTATTCACTTCATCTCTAAATTTAGTTTTCTCCAAAAAACCTTTCCTCGTAAAAAATTAACTAATAAATTAAAAACAATCACAAAAAACACAAAACATCTTTTTATAGGTTTATATAAATTGCCTTTCAATAATTATTTGTCTTCTCATCTATATTGAAACATTTTTTCTTATACATAAACTACAAGAGAGAGAGAGAGAGAGAGAAAGACTAAAAATGTATAATCATTTCTAATATTATTTTAATTAGGGACTTAGTAACCCGTATCTAATTTTATTTCCCTATATTTTTTTTCTCATTCAGGATCTTTCATTGGATATATACAATAAAGACACAATCAGAGTGATAAAGACAGATACAGACACAATTATTATTATTATTATTTCACAGTATTCAAGGGGATTAGAGAGAGAAAGAGAGAGGCAGATGAATAAAAATAAAATAAGAACTTTAAAAGGATACATGTATGGACATATATAGGAATATATGGTTGATGAAGGATACGAGTGTCTTAATCTTAATGGTCAATTATCGTTTTAATTCTATGTGTAAAGATAAGAGCAGAGAAAAGTCATTACATTTTATATTATTATTGTAATCTTTTTAGTTTCAGTTTTCATGTTTTGTATAGTTGTATTCTCGTATTTTCTTTTCCTCTCCTCTTTTACATACATCTTACTGTTTTTGCCCTATAGAAATCTTATCAGTTTATTACAAGAAAAATATCCAAGAGTTGAAAGTAATTTACGTTATACATAAAAATTTAGGGAATGAATTAATTAATTGGATGTTTCCCAAATTTTAAATAGGAACAACAACAAATAAAGAATGACCACTGAAAAATATTCATTTTATATGAGAAAAAATGAAGAACTGAAATTAGGGAACATAGAATAATAAGAAATGAGGATGTTTGAAAATGATTTAAATAAAATGAAGATAAGACAAGAAATGATTGATCGATTAATTGAAAATAATATTTTAAATAGGTTCTCTCAGAGGCGGCATCAAACATCACCGGAAATCTTAGACGTTTCTTTTAATGTAAATTTTACGAATTGAAGAATGAGAAAATATTTGAATTCTTTGAACAATCATAAAGAAAAATGACATAAAAATAATAAGAAGAAAACACAAGCAATATGAAATAAATCGATTGTTTTATACGATTATATTTTTATTATTGCTGATTATCCTTTTTTTTCCCCCCAATCCTTATGTTCTTATCTTTGGTTCGATTACAAGAAGAAGGAGAATGTAATAATAAATCAGTTTCATCTTCAGAATAATCTCTTCATGACCAGTTTTTTTTTTTTCTTTCTTTCTTTCTTTTCTTATAGTTTTCCCTATTTCCTTGTTATTTTCTACCTCTTTCAACCAAAAGAAGAAGATGTTAGAGATGATGATGGCAGTGTAAAGGAGATAAAAATGCTATATAATCCAAAAAGTGAGAAGACGAAGAAAAGAAACCCTAATCGGCAGGTGCAAGATTTGTTTTCATCTTCTTCTTTATAAGATTTAATAAAAAAGATAACAAAAAAAAACGAATGAAGTAAAAAAGAAGAAGAAAGAAAAAATCGAAGAAGAAAGAAGATACAGAATGTATCGAATGATGATGAAAATGAAGAAACCAATACACGCGAATAGGTTGAATTTTGATTGAATTCAGGTTACTGGTAACCGGTATACCCAAAAGTGACATGAAAGATTGAAAAGAAAAGAAAGAGTTAACGTTTCTAAGATTTTCTTAATAATTTATAAATAATCGGTTAAATAATTTTTGTTGTTGTTGGCTCCAAAAAATGAAAAAAAAAAGATGTAATTCATTTTTGTGGTCAAAATGTTTAAGAATAACTTGTTGAACGATTGATGAGAGTTTGTTGTGTTGTGTGCGGTTTATTTTTTTCGTTTTTACAGAATTGTATCTTTTTTTTTCTTGTGATGAGAGATGAAATGTGAGTTTTTTTTTTTTGAGGTTTGAGAGATGATAGAAAGAAAAAAAGAATGAAAGGTCGGATGTTTTGAGACAAGAATACAAGTTTAGTTTATTTTTTTTATATGATGTTTGGGTTGATCCGATTGAAAGTGAATATAATAAGAGGAAGAAGATTGAAAAGATGTCAATCAAATGTCTATTTTATTCACCTGTTGAACTCTTATTTTTTTAAAGTCTTTTTTTAAATATTATTTATAGGATTTCAATAACAGAATTCGTTGAAAAGTTTTACGATGCACGCACGCATTTTGTCCATATGTTAGAATTGCATTAACATTTTTTGAATTAACGAAATTATCTGACCGCATGCACTTATGTTTTTTAATTTGACACAGTTGGTATTTGAAGTACTGAAAATTCTTCAATCCTTATTATATGAAGAGTGGATTGTATTTTTTTTTTTTTTTATTTTATTTCTTTATTTTATTTCTTTAAGGCATATTGACTTCAAAACAGGAATGCAGGACACTCCATGCTATTGGCAATCTGCAATAGGACAGGCTACTATGGGGAATATTGTTTCGTGTTTAATAAATGAAAAAATTAATTATTCTAGTGCATAAAATTTATTTTGAAATCTCGCGTGAAAATTCAATTGATTTTTATTAAAGATTTTCTACATTTTTCCATTGCAGTTGCAGATTGCATAACATCATATTGTACTTGACAATAAATTTAGAGAATTAATGTTCAAACATTTTACAATTCGTTTCCTTTTATTTTTCACCAATACAAATATAAAATTTGTTTAATATTTTCTTGTATTTGTTTTATCCTTTTCCTATATGTTGGCTTGCTGAATTCTTATATGAAAATTTTGCGGTGTTTTTCCTTTAATTCTTTCTCTCTCTCTCTCTCTCTCTCTCTCTTTCTCTCATATTGTTGTATTGTATATTTTTTTTGGTTTTTAGTTTTTCATAACAAAATAAATTTAATATACAGAAGAAAAATGCAACAAAATAAATAATTGAATTTTATTTATTTTTCGTTTGGTTCAACTATTTTTTGGATCACGTTTTTATTATAAACAAAACTTGGAGTTGTGTTTAGTGAAAATAATAAATAAAATAGAAGGAATACTACGAAGAGAGAGAGAGAGAGAGAGAGAGAGAGAGAGAGAACTATGAGTAAAAACAGGAAAATATTTAATAAATAAAATATATTTTCTTTTTATTCATAACAAATGCTTCCTTTTTTTGTTGTTGTTGTTGTACTGTTTGTTGTTATTGTTGTAATCATAAAAAGTTTATTTATATTATGTGGAAATTGGAACTGAAACGTGAAAAGAACATTTTCATAAATAATTTCTTTTTTTTTCTTTTCTTTAACATTTATTTGTTTCATGGATGATCACTGAGCATGCCATCGATATTTGTATATCAGTTCATAGTAAATCGCTACATAACTTTTTAATTTGTTGTACAGTATTTTTTATTTTTTTGTGCATTTAAAGAAGAATCCCATAAATTATTTATACAGAACTTACTTACGAATATGCACATTTCAGATTTTTAGAATGAATTGTTACAGAAAAATGATAAACTAAAAACTTGTGACATTTAAATCGTTGTTAACTTTATTATTTCTTATAACTCAGCAATAGTCACAACAATAGTCACACAAAAGTGTCAACTAGTCAAATCCAGACACTTCAATCGTTTTATATAAATTGCACTAAAACTTTCCGTACATAAATAAATGCAATTTTTCCAATGATTACAATTTTTCTTCTTTTATTTTTTTTTTATTTTGTATAAAATTCTCAGTTGAAATTTTCAACTATACAAAAAAAAAGAAAAATATTCAAATTCACGATATTTTTTTTTTGTTATTTTCGCGAAATATATTTTTACCGTTTTTTATGTATTTTTTTTTTTATGATTGGAATTCGCATAAGGCAAATAACTTTTTTTCTGTTATCCCCCTTTTCTTTTCTTTTTTTTTATATTTATATTCCAGTCTAGTGGATTTAGTTAGCTTGTTTCTTTTTTTCTTGTTTTTTTATTATTATTTTTTTGGTTATATTAAAAGTGCGGGTGTTAACTGTTAAGTCACCTTGTTCTTTATTTATCTCTTTCTTTCACATTTTTTTTTTTCGTCTATCTGATTATACAGACTAAAAGGGTAGACTTTATAGATAGATGTTAAAATAGACACACTGTCTATAGGCTCAATGTTGCAGTCTCACAAATGAAATATAAAAATATTTAAATTTTTCATTCAAATGAAAAAATTGTATCAATTGTTTTTTTTTTTTAATAAAAAAAAATTATTTCAGAATTTATGAGTTAGAAATTCTAATGTAATGTTTGTGCCGAATATATTCTAAAGTAATGGGATGTGAATACATTTAGAATTTCTCTCTTTACGATTGTTAAAAAAAATATCAAATAAAATCTAATCGCCAATTGTTTAGTTTTTGAATAAATTTTTGGTCAATTTTCAATAAAGACAAAAAAAGTTCTATTGTCACTTTCAAAATGGAAATATGTATCACTGAATAGAAATTTGCTCTGGTAAACTTTTCTACTTTTGTTTCAGCATTCATGAATTAGTTCACTGAACCAAAAATTTAATTTTTGTTTTTTTATTTTTGTTTTATTTCTTTTTTTTTTTTTTTTTCTGTAGAAGAAAAAATATAGAAAAGTACAAGAGAAAAATTCAAACGAATTTTCAATTGGGATGTTCAATTGTTTTTTCAATACGTTCCATTTTCTATTTCTTTTCTACAATACGACATACTGATTCTGTTTCTACCGAACCCACCTTACACAACAATATTGTCTTTTTTATACATTTTTTTTTTGTGTTTTTTTCTAAATTTTATTTTGTTTTATTTTATTTTTCCTATTGGAAAATTTCTCTTGTTTTTATTTTATACTTTTATTTGGTATTTTATTTGTGTTTGCCTCTCTATTTTTCATCTCCTTGTTTTTTCTTTTCTTCTTCTTTTATTTCATCTTAAAAACTGTTTGGCTCATTGTTCATTGGGATATTGCTTGTTTTTGTTTTTGTATTCTTTCTTCAACCATGTTACAGCTACTAAAATGTGCACATTCACATATATACATACATATATGTGTACAACGTCTAAACGTATGTCTAGAATGACTATACGTATGTCTATATGGTTGTCTATATGTATGTCTAAATGACGACGACGACTCATCGTGTATGCATGTCGATTTTTTTTTTTTACTTTTTTATTTTTATTCTTATGGTGGCAAGTAAGGTTGGTGCCCATAAAACAGGGTTGCACTGGCAATTGAAACTGTTGAAAGATTCTTAAAGATAAGTTGTCTTCACCACTTTAGTTGACAATCAAAATGAATTTGCTCTCCTTCTTATCGATAATTGGGTTTTTATTTTAATTTACATTTAATATTTAAGTTAACCGAACGATTTGATGTACTAGATAAAAATTGGAATACAATACAACAATTACAATATTTAAGTTTAACAAAATTTAATGTCAGTAAAATAATTTTGTTTTATCTTAACTAACTAAGAAAATGAAAATAATGATTTTGTTTACAGAAATTAAGTATTAAGGTTTAGACTACGGCACTGACCATTTAAAGCCAAACCAATATAATAGAGAAAAGATAGTAAAGTGCTTCTTTTTCCTTATATCCTTTTTGGTTTCACAATATAAAATTGAGAATATTTTTATATTTTAGAAAAAAAAAAAAAGAAGGAAGAGCGATGGAGAAGTAGTTTGAACGTGTGACCTAAATACTAAAAAACAAAAAAAAAAAACAAAAAACAAAAGACAAAAACAAAAACATAAAAAACTTATTTCATTCAAAAAGTCTTGACTTTTAAATTGTTTCCCATATAGAGTAAAAGCAAACAAATTTTCCTATATATATATATATATATATTTTGTCTTAAGGTAAACTAAGAAGAAACATTTGGAAAATCCTTTTAATGATCGTACTTCTTGTCACGGTTAAAAAAAAGGAAACCGTTATAAAGAAAGAAAATGTGTCTATAACGTCCATTATTTTATGTCTGCGAGACTTTTTTCTTTATACATTTATGGAATTGCACTTAGTTTACTCTACTATGCTACTTTTTTTTTTTTGCTTATTAGATTTTACAATTTTCTTAATATTATTATATTGATAACGAATAAAACATTTGAGTGCTGATAGATGAACAGATCAGAATTGTGTGTTTGTCATTAGTCGAAATTTTGCGATGAAAGATAAATGAAAATGTTTTTTTTTACACATATAAAAGATAGATTGACTAGACACAGTTCAATCATGCCAATAATTATATTATGAACTAAAAACTTCTTCAATTCGATGACTCTAGTTTTGATATTTTTTTCTTTCCATTAAATATGAACAATTCGATTGACCTTCACTGGTTCAAAAGGCTTTTTTTTTTTTTGGTTAGATTTTCTATATAAATTTTTTTGATTTTTACTAAACTCATCTCAGACAAAATAATCCCATATATGCTCACTGAACCTTAAATAAATTCTTTTAATTTTCAGCTGATTGAAAGAAAGGTATAAACTGAATGGATCGATTTAGTTTAGATTCAAAAGGAATCAACCGAGACAAAAATTAGAATAAAATACAAATAAGAATTTTTTTTTACCAGAGACCTTCCCCATTTTCTATGATTGAAACACTGAACGGGAATAATATTCTACCCGGAGGGCCCATTTATCTTAAGATGCTATAAAGTTACAGACAAAAAAAACAATTTTCATTTTTCTTTTGTTGCAAATAATTGCGTCGTCTTACGTCTTCTTTGAAACTATAAAAAAAAAAATAGGAATTATTAGAAGTGCTTCTATATTTATTTTTTTCTTCTTCTTTCTTCTTTCATGTATGGAATTTTTAGTATATAAAAAAAACCAATGAAATGTCTTCTGTCTTGTTTCTATAAATAATAAGTCCATAGGTGATAAGAAGAAGCAAAAAAAAAAAAAAATAAGTAAACCTGTCTGAATATTTTTGTTTTAAATTGCATTTACCTTGATTCTTCTTATTGGGTTTTATTCGATTAATTATTATGTACGAAGACAAAAAAAAAGGTCAAATTAAATTGTGTATGGTTGAAAGTCTGTGTTTTTTTTTTTTGTTTGTTGTTTGTCTTCACATATAAATTTTAACATTTTCTTTTATATTTTTTGTTCATCTTTGTCGAATATAAATTATTCTTCTTCATTCCGTCAAGTCAATCGGTACATTTATTCTTCTGGATTCAATTGAATTAAATTGAATTTGATGACAGAATTTTTGTTCTTCGCAATTTATTTGAAATTCAATTTTGTTTTTGTTTAAATCTGTCTAATTGTCTCTCTTCCTCTCTCTCTCTCTCTCACTCTCTTTTTACATCACTTACTATTTTTTTTATCTTTTTTCTATATAAGAAATATAAACAAGAACATTTTTCACACTGTAAAGGAGTGCTGATGAGATGACAAAAGAATTTATAAAAGAAAAACTTCTGGAAAAATGATAAAAGAAAATCAAAAAAACAAAAAAAAAAAACAAAAACAAAAAAAAACGAAAGAAAGAAAAATGAAAAGAAAACCTGTCAACTATAATAAAACAGAACAAATATATTATTTTCTATAAAAAAGAAAAACAAACAAGAAAAAAAAAAAAAGAAAAAACTGAAACTTATAAGGAAAATGTGGGAAAAAAAAGAAGAAAATAGAGAAATTTTTCACTCGTCTGGAAAAATAGTTTTATTCAAACCTTTTCTTTCTGTAAGTATTATTTCAAATTGAGTTCAGAAAAAAAAAAAAAAAATAGAAGAAATTTATACACACACACACACACACACAAATACAAAGCAAATATAAAATATGCTGTATAATCATCCAACAGCAAAATCAAAAAGAGAAAAAAGAGAGAAAAAAAAGAAGAAAAACGGAAAATGCAACTATTTTCAAAGTTATTTTTTTAGATTATATGATAAATTGAAAATAAACGAGAGAATAAGAAAACGAAAATGAAGAAGAAGAAAAAGAAAAAGAAGAAGAAGAAAAGAGTTTAAAGAAAAACATAAGAAGAAGAAGAAGAAGAAGAAAATAAAACTGAAAGAAAAGAAAAAAAAAAGTTTTTGCATTTCATTTTCTTTTGTAATAAATTCTGTTTTTGTTTTATTTGATTTTATTTTATTTGCTTTTTTTTTCTTCTCTGTTATCCGTTTTCTTTTCTTTTCTTTTTTTTTTTTTTGTTAGAAGTTTTCTTCTTCCTTACAGTGGAATGAGAAATGTGTGTGTGTGTGTGAATACATATTTGTATCTTTATATATTTTTGTCTGTTGCAAATATTTATATCCCACTTTTTCTCCCTCCCTTTTTTTCCACATTTTTATATTGTGTTGTTGTTGTTCGTTTTCTTACCGAAAAGAAAAATAAAATCGAATTTTTGTAGGGGAGGAAAAGAGACACAGAAGGTTAGTGAAAAACAATATTTTGCCAATTTCCGAACTTCATCTATAAAAAAAAAATGAAGAAAACGAAGAAAAACTTTTGATCAAAAAAAAAAAAAAAAAACTAAAGACATTTTTGTTTTTGTTGTTGTTCATTACCCCTTTTCTCATACCCTATCATATTGTATTATTTTTTATGAGGTTGTTTAGAATTCAACCAAAAACAAAACAAAAATAAAATTCTATATGGGGGTGTGGGTGTGAGTTGCGATGAAACGTTTGAGCAATAGTTTATAAATATAATGTTTGAAAAGAAATTGATTTAATTTATCAACCAGCAACAACACTAAATATTTTTCTCCTCTCTCTCTTCTATTTTTTTTTTTTTTCGTTCTTCTTCTTTTCTTATAATTTAAGAAAAGAGAGAAAAAAAAAAATTCAATTTAATTTTGTATTTTTTTCACTGTATTTAGTAATAATTCCGTCCACTTAAGAATGCAATGGCGCTGTTGTTAGTTAGGCGCATGCGTATTTCTAATCTCTTATTCTCTTATTATTTTTTTCCCCTCATTTTTGTTCGACGTGAAGTTCACAACAAAATGCTCTCGCTTTCACTCTCTCTCTCTCTCTCTCCTTATTTCTTTCTTTCTCAATTTGATGCTGTGCTGTCTTTTTCTCTGTGGTAAAAAAAAATTGTTCAGTAACAGTCGTCAGTTTGCCGAGAAAAGGCAAAAATTATATTCGAATGAAATATGAAATTTAGTTTTTCGTAAATCGTGAAACTGTGAAGACGTAGATTTTTTTTCACGGTGCTCGAAATTTTCAAAAAAAAAAAAAAAGACAAAATAATAACAAAAATTAAATACAAAAAATAATTGTGCATTTATTGGTCGTCAAATAAAAATAATAAAAAACTTGGAAAGTTATTTAATGTGTTCGGTGATTAAAGTTTAAGTCCAATTAAGTAAACAAGAAAATAATAATCATGCGGAAATTTATTATTCATTTGATAAAATAGAAAAGTCAAAGAAAATAGATAAAAAAAAATTTGAAAGTAAAGAAAAGTTAATTAAAAAGAAAAAAAAAAACTCAAATGAAAGATAAAAAATGTATTTTCCATTTTTGCGTTAAAAAAAATTAAAAAAAAGTGATTTGTGAATTTTCCCTTTTTCTTTGTTTGTTTTTTTTTTTTTTGGGTAGCAAAGTTAAAAGAAGAATCCATCGTCTTTTCTCGAACATATTTGGAACAGTTTTTTTCTTTCACTCATTTGTCGTTGTTTTGTTTTCCTTTAATCGGATATTTTTTTTTTTCTTATAATTTTATTTTTATCCATTTTCCATTTTCCATTTTAACTTTTTACAAAATCTAAACGAAACACAAAAAATAAAAGAAGAAGAAGAAGTTTAAGAGAAAAGTTTCCTAGAAAACGAAAAAAGAAAAAAAAGAGAAAATCTTTCTCCATTCAAGAAAGGAAATTCGGAAATTTCTTGTGGAGGAAATTAATAAAATTGAAAAGTAAAGTAAAGAATGCCGATTAAAAATCGTGCAAAAAACAAAATAAAAATGTGAGAAAAATTTAAAGTGCAAAAAAAAAAAAAAGTGAAAATTTTTGTTTGAAAGAAAACAAAAAAAAAAGAAAAATAAAAATAAAAGAAAAAAAAAAAAAAAAAACTGAAAATAAAATTTTTATTTTCTTGGTTTTTGTTTTTGGTTTTTTGGTGAAAAAATTAAAAATTAAAAATTAAAAGAGGAAGAAAAGAAAAACACAAATTATAAATTGTGCGATTTTTTTTGTTGTTGTTTGGATTTATCGAAAATTTTTCATCGGAAAATTTTTTGAAATAAAAAAGGAACGAGAATTGTTAAGGAGGAAAATAAGGCACAAAAAGAAAAAAAAGTTAGTAAATTATTTTAATTAAATTAAATTAAATAAAATATAACAAAGTTTTAGTTAAATTTCTTACTAAGTCGCGCTAATTATCTTCTGAGACTTTGACACTTTTGAGTGTTTCATTTTTGTTGTTGTTGTTGTTTTTAGACAGAGAGAAATGAAAAACAAAAAACAAAAAATGTTTTGTTAAATTTTTTTTTTATTGACGATTTTATTGTTGTTGTTGTTGTTGCCGCTGTTGAAAGAAAACGAAGACATTGAGGAGACCCTCACACTTATAAGTATAAAAATTTGTTGATGATGTCATCGTCTTTAATAATCTTCTTCACTTTGCATCGCGTTAAAATTATCTTCTAAAAACAGAAACCAAGAATAACAACAACAACAACACCGACAACAACAACCAAAAAAATAATCACTAATTTTTGTTGTCTTCTTATTTTGATGAAGATTTTTCAGATGAAAAGTAAAAATAAATGACGAGAAAAAAATATTTTGCTTCAAAAAACAAAAAAAAAAAACAAAACAAAACGCAAATTCATTTTATTTAATAAATTTTTTGTGTTTTGTTTTAAAATTTTGATTGTTGTTTTTTTTTTTTCTTCTGTTGTTGTTGTTGTTGTCATTTAATTACATGTGTATTTTTTTTATGATTGGTAATTGTGTTGTTGTTGTTGTTGTTGTTATTGTTGTTATTTTAATTTAAAATAATTTTTTTCAATAATTTTGATAGAATTTTTATTTTTTTTTTAATAATTTCCTCCTTCCCTTTGTTTCTTACTAGTTCCAGTTAGTCGCAGTTAGCGTTTCGACTTTTTTCTGTTCTCTTGTTTATTTTTTTTGTTGTTTTGTTCAGGTCTGATTGTGTTTGGAAATTCTTAAGAAAGTCGAGGACAAAGTTTTTGAATAAAAAAAAAAAGTGTTAATTACATTTTTTTTTTGTAGTTTTACTTACTAATTAATTATAATTATTTGTATACTTAATAATGATAATCCATCTCTTTCTTATTTTTCTTACAATTTTAATACACAAGATTATTGCAATCGAATATCTAATTTTTAATTTGTATAAATACAAAAATATTTGTTTTGTATTTTTTTTTGTTTTTTTTTGTCTTTTTAAACAAATAAAATAATTAATATTTTGTTATGAAAGTTTTGTCACTGAAGTCAGTAAGTTTAGAGATTAATGAAAATTCAAAATAACAACAACAATAAAATATTTATGTAAAAAACTTCAATTGCATTTATATTTAATTTTTCTTTTGATTTTAAAAGAACGCAATTGTTTGTTCTTAACACGATTCAATAAATGTTAATAAATTTAATTTTAATAATAAGGAAACTCTTGAATAATCAGTGAATGAATCTCTGTTGTCGTGTAAATGTGTTTATCATTAGTTTATCGAATTAACTATCCTCGTCTTACGTCTTTCAATGTCTTGTTGGTTATTTCAAAAATTTTTATTAAGTATTAAATTAATTACAAATTATCTAAATACAGTTTAGTGATAACGTGTGTCGTCAGTTACAGTTACAGCCTTTAACATTATTGTTCTTTCTTAATTTCTTGTAAATTAATATTGACGTATCGCGTAATCACGTAATTCCATATAAATAAAAAATCAAGAGAATTATTCCGATATTACTAGATAATATTTATATAAAACAATTGTGTGTGTGTGTGTTGGCCCATATATATATATGTGTGTGTGTGTGTGTGATTTTGATTAATTTTTTTTTTGAAATATTTTATTATTTGGAATGACACAATACCTACAGTACTTTACATTAAATTATTATTACAAATTGTATGGATCAGTGATTTATATTTATAAAACAATCAAATAATTGAAGAAGAAGAAGAAGAACTTAAGTTCTTAACTTTTTTATTTTTTTGTTTTTTTAGTTCTTTTTTTTTTTTTTGTTTTATGTTGATTTCAATGAATTTTGATTTAATTTATGACATTTATAAATTTTAATTGTTTGTGGGCAACACGCTCAAAGTGAATGTAAATTATAAATGACTTTTAAATACTTTACTCACCTAAATTCAGTGGAAACATTTTTACATTTTAAATCATTTTTTTATTTAATTTTTAATCCTTATGAATGAATTTATTGAAAGATTATCTGTCACAGCAGAGTGAAATTAAAGTAGAGATTAAAATATGAAATCATAAGTGAAAATAATCAAAACAGGAACAAACAAGACTGAACATAAAAATTAAGTTTTGTCTTTTATATTGGGAACAAAAAAATAAAGTGATTAATTAAAATTTCGTGTTCCTAGAAGTTTGTGTTGGTTTTTAGTGACGTCTGTTTAGTTCTAATTTAGTAGCAAAGTATTTTTATTAAAGTTTTTAAACTAAATGTTTGTTGTGAGACAATAAACACATATGAAGGTAAAATTCTTCTCAAGGTTCAATGTAGTCCTAGTAATTTTTTTTAAAAAGATGCGAATTCCGAATTCATAGAGTTGCCTGTATTATTTTAGTTAGTATTGGTTCAAGCAGTTAGAAATTAAACAGAATTTTAGTTTTAGACTAAAATTAAAAAAAAATCGTCGTCGTTGGTCTTTGGAGTCGGCATTTTATCAGAATTTATATAATAAAAAAAAGGGTCAACATTTCTCTACTTTTTGTTGAAACATTGAAAAATTATGCTACATTCTGATCATTGTTTGCGGTTAACTTATTAGTTAGTCATTTATTTATAAGAAGTCAAAATCAAAATTCCATTAATTTATAATGTTTCTCACTTTCCGTTAACATTCGATTGTTTTCTCATTTATTCTTAACTGAAGAGTCACTTAAAATTTATTATGATTATTCAACATAAATCAATGGAGGCACCTTTTTTTATATACTTTGCCATCATTAATTATTGATTTTTTTTTTGTTTTGTTTTGTCAAGTCTCTTGAAATATTTTTGAGAAAAGAATTAATATTGATTGTGAAAATTCAACAATTTACTCAAACAATAAACCACAAAGAAAATAAAAGAATTGAAAAAAAAAGAAAAAAGAAACGAATAAATATAGGAAGACTAAAGAAATCTAACAAAATCCAAACAACTCAAAAATTCCAATTAACAAAAAAAAAAAAAAACGTTAGAAAAATGACGAGTCTATTTATTTTTTTGTCTCTTTGGGCTAATATCTTTTTATGGTTCCGTCATAATATTCTTATTCTTAGAATTTATTATCACGTTTGTTTTATTTTTTCATTTTCATCTTTTATTTTTATTAACAAAAAAACAAAACAACCAAAAATCAAATAAAATTCTGACAAATTATTTATTTATAAATTGTTAATTGTTTGTACTTACTCACTTTTTTCTTCTTCTTCTTCTTTGCTTTTTTCACAAGTTTATTTTCAAACGAAAGAAAAATGAAAAAAAAAAAAAAAGCAATAACAACAACTGAAGAAGACGATAAGAGTTCTCTCTTTTGTAAATAAAATTTACTTAAAGATAAAAGTAAGATAAGGTAAAAAAAAAATAGTCAAACAAATAAACTAATTTCTAATGAAGTAAATTTCAATTCAAACAATATAATCGTGAATCGTCATACCTGCCTAGGCCTAGGTGTTTGTCTAGTGTGTGTGTGTGTGTGTGTAGAGTGTGTGTGTGTGTAGTGTGACAAATAATAAATGTATAGGAAAGTCAAGGCGTTAAAGGTAATAAATTCAAGAAAGAAAAGAATGAATTTGTGAAAAGTTACACGCTGTGGATTTTCAGTTGATCTTGATTTTTGTGTTTTTTTTTTTTTTTTACAGAATGTGAGTTATTGCTGGTCACAAAACTTTTAGTTGCTGCCTATTTTGTGAGATTGAAAAATGGAAATCGTTATTTTATGTTTAGAGTGAATATAAATTTAGTTTATTAGCGAGAATCGCTGTTTCTTTTTTAGTTCTACGATTTTTTTTTTAGTGAATGAATTAATAATCGACGATTGACTTCTTAAAATCCTACATTTAAGATCGGAACTTAAATATTTTACGTTGTGTTTGACAGAAACAAATAAAAAATCGCACAAAATTCTTGCACATAAAAAATCAGAAGAAAAAAATAAGATCGTTTTATTGAAAGAAATTTTTGTTAAAACTTTAAAATGCAAAATGAAGCTAAATTTCATACGATTTCATGAGACACAAATAAAGAAGCATAAAAATTTCTTTTTAACATTTTTTGGTTAACTTTTTTACAATTTATATGAAATACCAAAGTAGTTTATTCATAAATGTTAGAAAGGGAAGGAGAATCAGTGAGAGAGAGAGAAAAAAAAATTGGTTACAAGAAAAAAAGACATAAAGAAAAGAAACAAGAAATTAGTTAACGATTTAAAATCGATAAGATTTTAATCGAAATTCAGTTTTCATGAAAGTTTTAAGTTTTATATAGAAAGAACAAGAGTAAAAGAGAGAGAGAGAGAGAGATAGATAGAGAGAATTTAATGTGTAGTAAGAATGAGAGAAAATTTTTGTTAATATTTTTACGTAAAATATTTTGGACGATTCAACATAAAGATCGTCTTGTGCATTTTTATAAGATAAAGAAAAAAAAAAGCGGCTGACTTGGTTGAAGACGAGAAGAAAGATGAAAGAAAAATAAGAAAAAAAAAGTAAAATAGAAACTCGAAGTGAGCTCAATTATTACCTAGGTATATTTAGTATTTCTTATTATTTCTGGGTAAAACCACCAAACAAACAAAAACTCTAAAGAAATTGAAGAGAAAAGAAAAAAAAAACTGTACTTAATAATTTTTTGGTAGAAGAAAAATGATGAACCGAAATAAAATCAAACAAAAATCAGAAAAGAAAAGAAAAAATAACCAAAAGAAAGATTAAGATGTAAAGATTAAAGAAGAAGAATTTTTGAGTACAAAAACAAAAATCAGTTTTTTTAATTGCTTTTTTTTATTGTTTTGTTTTCTATTTTTGGTTTTTTTTTTTTTTTGCAACTCAAAAATTTTTTAATGAAAATTAAATTGCTGAATAAATTATGATTAAAATTAAAATATTAACGTTGAACGTTCTGCTTGTTAGTTTTAGTTAGTCAGTTCTTTATTATTGTTATTGTTGACCTCATAAGACCTTAAGAAAATACAAACGTCTAAAAAGATTTCTTAAGATTTAAAGTTTAATTTTTTTGTCTCTGTGAAAAATTTTTTTTTTTTTACATCAAAAATTGAAGTAAAGTGAATAGAAGAGATTTTCATAGATGACTTTTGACTTCTGTTTTAAAAATTGTGGGATTGTTTTACTTAAATGGGAACTTCTGTAAAAAACAACAAACATACTTACTAAGTAATTACAAAAGTTTGCAAAAAAATGGAATGTATTGCATTCTTCGACATTAGGGGATAACTTTGATTAATAATATAAATAAAAACTTTGTCAAATTTTCTTAAAATAATCTGAATTGTCTAAATTTTATGACATCCGTTAAAGTTTGTTCCATGATTCTAGACGCTACATTACGACCGGTTAACCACTCGAAAAATTTGCGTCCCACTGATTGCACATTTCAAAAGATTGCACAAGGATTTACGAAGATTTACAAAGATTCCCCGCACACAGTGTTTAACTCCTCACTACATTACTTCTTCATCATTTACAGAAATCGTTATTCTTATCATAAGTTATTATGCAATTAGGTGCGTGTTGAATTGATTTCTAAATTTAATTAATGAAATTAAAAAAAAATAATTATAATCATTTTTATTAAAAACAATTCACTTCAATTTGTCAATAACGCAAACGACAAAGTGTCGTCGTTTGTTTTTTATTTTGCTTTTATTGTGCGTGTAGAACGTGTAGAGAATCAATGAATTCTATTTATGAATTTCTTACCATCATTGTTAGATGTCCAGTTATACGGAAATACCGAAAATTAGTTGTGGAAAAACTTCTGTAATTAATTAAATTTTAGTGTAGTGAATATTTTTGAGTGAAAATTAGGTTACCTACCAATTTTGTTCTTAATTTCTGATTACAAAACAATTACCGTAGAAAAAAAAAAGAGATGAAAACAGAAGAACTGAAAAACAAAAGAAAAGTAAAATTCTTTATGAAAACTTTAAAAAAAAAAAAAATTAGAAAATATTGAAGAAAACTTTAAACTTTTGGCTTCGCTTTGCGAATTATCTACCACCTATTTTTTCAGTCTTTGTTTCTCCCCCTCTCTTTCTCTCTCTCTATCTCTCACACTCTTTCTTTGTTCCGATTATTAACTTTTTGAACTTTTGAATAATTTTGCAAGTTTTAATGATTTCTTCTTCTTTTTTTTCTTTACTCATTAATCTTTAATTCGCTGTTAGTTTTGTTGTTATTGTTGTTGTTGTTATTCCTTTCGTGAATTAAATTAATTATCGTAAATTATTGTAACGTTGAAAATGTTGTTCTTGTTGTTATTTTTTATGAGAGTGAATGGTTTTTTTTTATAGCCTTACATATGATCAGTTCACTCATGAATATAAATTTAATAGCTTAGCAAAAATTTTTTTTAGTATGGCATTACTTAAAGTATCTTAGAGAATAGAAAGGAGCAGAAATTATTGTAACTTTTGTTTAATATGAATATTTGAAGAAGATAAACTGCGTCGTACTTTTATTTACGTATAATTTTAAGATTGTTCATGAAGAAAAATATTTAATCTAAACTTGAGTTTATTAACTTTATCAAATTTTTTATTTAATTTTATTAACTAATCAGAATAGCGATTTTTGTTCAACTTAAGGAAATCCAACTAAAATCCAGTTAATAACTAAATATGTTCAACCATGGAAGAATCAATGAATCTATGTGCATTAAATGTGCCAATGTTCAATCGGCGGAATTACTCTAATTGAATATCTAATAAAGACAAGGAAATAATTAAATCAAAATGCATTTTATGAACTGATTTTGTTTTTTTTTTTAAATTATGAATTGATTTTTTTCTGGAACGTGTATTATTTCCTTATGATTTACTTAATTCAAATAATAAAATCTTATATTTATTTAGTACGAATCTCAAACTATTAAAAAAAAAAATAAATAAATAAAAAATAATCTAAATTCGAGAGAAAATGTTTTTTTTATTTTATTTTCAATTCGTAATTTTCTATTGGGTTTATTGATGTTTTGTTTGCATTAAAGTGTCGATAAGACGTTTGAAATTGGAATACAATTTTTTTTCATTTTTTTTTACTGAAAATAATAACAACATTATTGTGTGAATATTATTTATTTTTAAAAAATTTTCTTTTTAAATAAAAAAAAAAAAACATAAAATAAAATAAAAATAAATGAAAGTAGAATTTCTGTACTTTAAGTCATTATTTTACTGTATTATTTAAATAAAAACTTTACTGACTTTAGTAAATCAAACGTCAATTTTCACATAAATTATTAGAAGTTGATTTTCAATTATTTTCCGATTTTTATTTGTTTGTTCTCATTTTACATTTTACATTTGATCGATCTTTCTCACCTCTTTTCTTCTCTCTCTTCTTCTCTACTTATTTAAAGTTTTATTGTGAAACTCGTCTTATTCTATCGAGTGAATTAGTGAAAAAACTATACAAACTTAAACGTTTAAGTCATTTGTTGACAGTGAGTGAAAGAGAAGACAATAAATGTAAATATAGAGATAGAGAGAAAAATAAATTGTGTTGCAACGGGTGAAGTCATTTTTTGTATTGAATTGACAGTCAGCCATATAAGTAAGATAAAGTAAACGTGGCACTACACTAGAAAATTAATAGTTTTTTTTTGATACACACACACACAATTACACTCGCTAATAAACAAATATTGTCACAAATTGACACACTTAGAAGAAAACTATCTTATATAGCAAATAATAAAAAGTTTATAAATAAAAATGCGTATAAATTATTTTCGAAATAAAATAAGTACGAAAAAAAAAAATAGTATACGCGAGCAGCTGATTAATCAAATTGTTTAAATTCACAATGTATTTTTTTTTTATTGCTTTTTACTTCTTCGTTTTTTTTTTTTATTCTTTTCATTAAATTAAATTTAATTAAATTGAATTCTCTTAGTTTGTTTTTCTTTTTTATTGTTAATTTGTTTTAATAATTCAATAAATCATGATTTAAATAAAATAAAAAGAAATCTTATAAAGGTCAACTAAATCTGAAAATTTTGTTAATTAAGCAAAACCATAAATTGTATTACAAACATTAATTAATTTTTGTTTTTAGTGTTGTTCTAACGCGGAATCAAAATGTGCGATTTAAAACTTGTTTATTTGTTTCTGTTGTTTGGAATCAATTGAATTATGTAAATAATAAGTGGCAATCGTGATTTTTTAATTAACAAAATTCATTGATGAATTATGGATGGAAACAATGTTTTTTATTGTTCATGCAAATTCATCTTTATATAACACAATTAATTCTAGTTTGTGTTTAGTTTTTTTTTTGTTTTTACTTAACAAAACCTGATAACACATTAAGAATTATTTTAAGACGTTACCAACTAATTCTACTTCAAACAAAGAGAAATCAAAATTTATTTATGTATATTTAATTGTTTAAATTTCAAAGCAGAAATTAAAATAGAAAACAAAAAATAATTTATTCATCTTTTTATTATAATTTTTTGTTTTTATTCTCATTTGAATTTTCTTAAATTAAATAATAAACATCGATGATAAACTGAGTTGCACACGGGCCTTTTAGTTAATTTGTAAATAAGAATTTGTAATTTCTAATCAAAATCAATGACAAATCCGATGAAAAGTTTCAAATGTCTGCGTTCACAACGCGTCAATTATAGGTAATAATTCTGCAACTTTTATTTATGTCCAATGTAAGTCTGACACTAAATAGTGATTGTTATTAATTTAGAAAAAAAAATGACTGTTGTAAGTGCTTAAGTCAAGTTTTAAATTGTGAGTTGATCATCACGGATATTCTTAACATCATAATCTATTAATAGATTAGATTCAAAGTGGTTTTCATGTAAATAATTGTGGTCATTCTTATAAAAGAAAAAAAAAAGATAAAATAGAAAATCGTCATCACCTCAGATAAATATTAATAAATTTATTCATGCATTAAGAATCAAAATTTTCTTTCATATAAAATATAAGATGTTCTATGTAATTGTTGTTTCATTTGAATAATATTTTATAGTTATAGAAGTTTAAGATTTTTGAGTCAAGGGCAAATCCAAGTTCGAAAAAAAAAAGAGTCACATAGAAAAAATGACGTAAATTTCGCCTACAGGATTTGAATATTTTTTTTTATTAAACGTACTTTTTTTTCTTCTTCTTTTGTTTGTTCCGGTTTGTTCAGAGTTTTACAACTTTTTTTTTGTTTTTGTTTGATTTCTTAAAATAGAGATTTTTATATACTTGAAATGACCGAGACCCAGACCCAGAACCAGACCTAAATATATGAGTGATTATCTGATCATTCATAAAAATTTAACTTCTGTTTTCTTTTTTTTCTTCTCCTTCTTCTTCTTCTTCTTCTTCTTCTTATTTTACTGATTTTATTTTTGTGTTTTTTTTTTCTTTGGAAATATGAAAATAACATTTTCACGTTGTGAAATTTTTCTTTATTATTAGATTTTGAATGAAGGAAAATCAGAAATTTGTATAAACAAAGTTAGTTGGTATAAGTAGTGGTTGCAATTTTAATTCATGCAAATTTACAATACTCGAATATAGAAATTAAATGCAAAGCGAGTTTTTATTTTTATTTATAATTCTATAATCACGTAAGAACAACAATATACATAAATAAATAAATAAAAAAACCAAGAAAAATTGTGTCACGTGAAACGTAATAGAAATGTAAAATAATACACATACACACACACACATACACACTATTACATCTACGACCTTACACGTAATTACGTGCCAATTACTAACTAATTATAATTCAATTCAAAAGAAAATAAAATAAGATTTGAAATAAAAAAAAATAAAATATTTATTTCAATAAAAAGTAAAGTAAATAAATAAAACTTTACCATTTTGAAGTAATTAACATAAAAAGTGTAACTAAGAGTAAAATTCTTTAATATTGACTGCATTTCTGAACAGAATTTTGTATAAAGGTAATTTCTCGTCCTTTGTACCGCTTTGTACAAAAAGATTTAATAAAAATATTTAGATGACGGATTTGTGTTAATTTATGTTAATATTTTTTGTTCGCATCGTTAAGTTTACTAATTATTTGCTAATTCATGTTTTTAATTAAAATTTGAATATTTTTTATAGAAGTTTTTTTTTTGTTTTTTATGAATCTAAAAATCCAGCTTATTAGCGTGTTACTCTCCCCCTTTTCCCTCCTTTCTGTACTGTTTGTTTTTTTTTTTTCGTTTTAAAAAAATATACAAGTTGTATTTGAATCTCAAGAACATCGTCAACTTGATAGAAAATGACTTATTTTTAATTTTATGAGTAAAAGAATTTACAGGAAAATAATTGAATAAAAAATAAATTCCATTTTTGTTGTCTGAATCTAAAAAAGGGGGAGAAAAATATGAAAAGTTTTTTTTTTTTTTGTTTTGTCTAATCTGAAGTTACAACAAAAAAAAAAATTGAATTGAAAGTGTGATGTCACCGACATATTTTAGTCATGACTTATGACTGTAGCTGATATGGGTAAATGAATAAATGAAGAAAAAAAAATTCAGAAGGTGACTGAATTCCTTATCGCTACTTTTTTTTATTTATTTATTTATTTATTTATTTAAGTCTTGCTGCGTTATCTTTTTTGTTTTCATTTTATAAAAACAAAAAGGGTTACACACACATACATATACGATTATTATTTCAGTAAAAATTTATTATCGTTGATGTTTGTTTCAATTTAAGAAAACAAAAAATTATAAATGCAAGTGAAGACATTAAATTTTCAATGGATGAATTTCATTTGATAAGAAAATTAAAAGATATTTTCTTCTCATAATTAATACGAGAGTAAAATAGAAAGTGTTAAAAAATAATCTTTTAATTTTTAGTCATAATTTTGACAACAACAATACAAAAAAGTGTCAAATAGTTTTAAACAATAACAACAACAACTTCAACACTAAAAAATACAAAATTTGAAAACATAAAAAATAGGTGACAAATTCCGTTGATGGACAAAAAAAAAACATCATCATCATCAAGAATAAAATGATTTTAAAAATTAGATCATTCATTATTTATGTATTTTTATTCTTAAACGTCTTTGCTTTAATCTTCATCATAACTAACTCCTTTCTTAAGTAACAAAATTTCTATTAAAGTTTATAGTTTTCAAAATTCTTCCTAAAGTATATGAGGTTGACTATATGTTGGTTTCTGGGAGAGATGAAGTGAGAGATGATGCATTTTGTAAATGTTAACAGTTTTGTGGTTTTTAGCAATAGTTAGATCCTGTTGTTACATATTTGGTTTATAAATAAAATTCAACTTTAAATTTTAAAGACGATTGGGTGTTATAAGTAAAAGTTTATTTTGACATTTTCACAAGAAAATTCAATTGCAGGAAATATAAAAAGAAATAAAAAACATAAAATCAATCACAGAGACACAAGATTTAATTTTAATTTAAGTTTTAAATTTTTTTTGTTAAGTTGTTTGAAAAGAAAAAAAAAAGATGTAAAAACGTTTTTTTTTTTTTTTTTGTGGTTCCTTTTTTTATTTTGGTTCATGATATTCCCTTTAAATATTTAAGTGTATTCTGTTGAGAAATTTTCCTGACGTGACGAAGAACATTTTTGGATGGTTAGAAGTTAATTCGTTTCCTTTGAAAAAGATTAAAGTCTCATCTAATTTCCTTTATATTTTGATTCTCTGATGAAAGTGTTAAATTTATAAGATTTCCAGTTTTTTCTTTTCATTCATTTCTGATTTGTTTTCTTAATTTCCCGTCATCTTCTTAAATATATTCAAAAAATATATAAATAATTTTCTAAGATAAATGTTTTGAGTTAATTTTTGTGTTTAATCTAAAGTGTTACTTATTACTTTTTTTTTTCTAACCGGAATTTCTTTTTAAATTTTCAAAATTTACGAATTAAACGAAATTTATTCGATTTACATAAATCGTGATCTACTTGTAGTAGGTACAGTTAGTACTTGTAAATTGTAATCACTTAATTAATTAATCTTTCTAATTTGGATTTTCCATAAACATACTCAACAAAACCAATTCTTAAATCCATGGTGAAATGTAATTTTTTCTTCAGTGGACCTTAGATCCCTTAGAAATTTTTATTATTCGATTATTAAATGTAACATCACAAGACAATACACATTCTGATCGTCAATAAAAAGATACTTTATTAAGAAGAACAAAGAAAAAAAAAATAAGGAAATAGAAGCAGTAGGTGTCAAGTCATATGAATTAAATTTATACATGAATACAAAAATTCTAATAAATAAGTAATAAAATATTTAAATTTCATTTTTTATTTAACGAAACGTTTTCTTCGTTTTCTTTATATAATTATTATTTTTTTGGTCTTTTATATATTTTCTTGTTTTATTCTTCTTCTTTATATTTATAAGATGTATTCGTAGAACCAAAGAGAATACAATTAATTAGAATAGAAAATAAACATTTTAACTTTATTATAAAAAAGAAGAACAAGATGATGTTGAAGAACGAATAAAGATTTTTGTTTTTTTTTTTTTGTGTGCGCGGCATGCGGCGTTTCGTGGCACTTTTCTTTTTTTATTATTTTTTATGATGTTGTTGTGCTGTGTATTTTTTTTGTATTTTATGACGTTGATTGCTGATTGGATAAAATAGAAAATTTATTAGATTCTTTCAAAAAATTTGAAAAACATTTTTTAAAATTTGTTTTATTATTTTTCTGAATAAAAAAAAAAAATTAACAGGCACGAGTTAATTTATTTAAAATAAAAACGTGAATGAAGACTTCAGATGATGGCATTCCTGTTTATAAAAAAAAAAATCATTTGAATAAATTGCATTGCAAGCGAATGAGTAGTAGGCCCTTAAAGTTTTACTGTGCAATGCAACATAAATTGCGCAACACGATTGACAATTAGGTAATTTTTAAGTGCTCACGTGTCACGTATACAAACAGACTAAATTTTGCATTGAATTTTTAACATTTGCATAAAGAGAGAATATATTCAAGGAGACATGCACACACACACACACAGATGCAATTGATGTGATTTAAATTAATGAACGCCCAAAATATTTTATCATAAGCGCAACCAAAAAAGACACAAAAAAAAAAGACATTCCATTGTTTCCGGCTTTAATCCAAAAGTCCAAAGACCAATACTACAAAAAAAAAAAGAATGAAAGAAAAAAAAAAAAAGAGGTGTGGGAAAAAGCGAACTAAAAATTTTTAAAATTTCTTCCATTTTTTATTATAGATTTCAATCGTTTTCGTTGCTGTTGTTGTTATTGTTGTTGACGTTATTGTTGTTGTTGTTATTGTATATTTGTTGTGTTGCGCGCATAAATTAAATAATATCTAATAAAAAATTCAGAAGAATAAAGAAAGAAAGAAAAAAATAATATTAGAAATACAAAATTAACCGTTGATTCCTTTAAGAAAATATCTGAAGAAAAAATAAAAAACAAAATATAGAAAAAGAAACAAGAATCTAATCAATTGATCTCCGTTTTGTTATTTTTTTGTTTTGCTTTGTTGTTTTTTTTTTTATGAAATTAAATGAAAAATAAATATGAAAAATAAAAGAGAAAATTTATAAGGGAAATTTAAGATTAAAAAAAAACATTTGTTTTTTAGTAAAGAGAAACAGACCATTGACCATATTTATTGTTCTTAACTTTTGTTTTAATTTCAATGTTGAAAAGGGGTTTACATAAATCAACTGCGTATTATAAAGAACAAAAAAAAAAAGTGTAGTAGAACAAGAACAAGAAAAATTAACAAGATGAACGATAATCGATTTTAAATTAAATTAATAATATTTTGAATAATAAAAAATCATAAACTTATCGCGCCCACCAAAGAAAAAGAAAAAAAAAGACTGAAGAGCGTTAAAAATTCATAAACCTGAAATATAATCAAACCCAAAAAAACTTTAACCAAAAGACAACAAAAAAAAAAACAACAACAACAATAACAGATAACAACAACAAATAACAACGAAACGTTAAGAATACAGAATACAGAATACAGAATACAGAATAGAGAAAAAATATTATTATATCGCCCACCAAAAGAAAAAAAATAAAAAAAATCAAGGCATATAGACTGGCATTAAATATAAAAACAGGAAAGAAAAACTTCTTTAATACGAATTAATATTCGTTTGTATTAAATGGGTAATAAAAAAATATAATCAAATTACAACAGAATTAAAGTCTACATGTGTGTGTGTGTAAAATAAAGAGAGAGAGAGAGATAGAGAGAGGGAGTGAACGTAAACTGTCAAATATGTCGATTGATGATCGGCAATAAAATATATAATCAATTATTCAAAGTGTTTTGCTGATGGTAATGACGTTGATTGAGAAACTTATAGTGAAAATATAGGAAATCTATGAAATTAGTTCAGAATTTTTCTCTTTTTTTTTCGGTTTTCTTTTGATGGAAATTGGAATTGAGAAAAGGAAAAAAAAAAAAACTATAGAAAGAATGATGATGAGGAAATAAATGAAAATTGAGTTTATATTTTGGGGATAATTTCCTATTGTGGGCAATACATTTACATTCCTTCTGGTACTATTTGTAATTAATCATTTTTAAAAGTCATCCAGGAGTAAAGGCAACATAATTGGAAAGTGATATTTGAATGGAAATGGAAGTACGTCAATTTTTATCAATGTAAAATTGTGTTGTGCAATAGTGGGGCAACTATGGGCAATCATTTTCAACGCGCGTGTTAATAAGTTACATTGACTGCAATCATCAAATGCATAGATTTTTTTTTTGTGATTTCATACTAAAATCAGAAATAATTTTACTAAGTAGAGAGAAATAATTTTTTGGTTAACACTTTTTTTTACAGTTGATTTTTATAAAGTTTCTTTTTTTTTTTTTTTTTTGATAATAAAAAATAAAATTTTCCTCTCATTTAGCCTTGACGTGATTCTCTTCTTCGTCTTTACTTAACTTTATATATAAATTTTTTTTTATTTTTATTTTACAAAATATGTCTGCACGAGAATTCTAGGGTTTAATGGATTTATCTTTTGAATTTATAAAATTTCTATGCTTATAAAACTTTCTTCTTTCTTTCTTTCTTTCTTTTTTTTTTTGTTTTGTTTTGACATCCTTAAAGAATTTTATCGATCCATTCATCCTATTCTGTTTTCTTCTTCTTCTTCTTCTTCTTCTTCGTTTTGTCTCTCCTTCACCTTCACCTCTTTCTATATAACTTTCTAAGACATCTCCACCTTCTTTTCTTTTATACAAACCATACCACACTTCGGAAAAATATATATTCTTTCTTTTTCTTTCTGTTTTCTGTTTTCTTTTTTTTTTTTTTTTTTGTTTTGTGTTTTTGTTTTTTCTTTTTTGTTCAGGAGGAAAAGTTTAAATTTCTTCTCTTTAAAAAAAAAAAAAAAGAAAAAAAAAATGAAAGAATTTTCTTCTTTTTTTTTTTTCAATCCAATTTTCCATTTTCATCTTTATAAAAATTTTTTTTGTTGTTTTTCTTATCGTCGTTTATTTTCTTCTTTTTTTTCGGCTTCTTCTTTTTTTCTTATTTTTTCCTTTTTCTTTTTGTTCATGATTTATTTTTTTCTTCTTTTAGTGTTGTTGTTGTTATTGTTGTTGTTGTTATTGGTGCTCTTATTGTTGTGTTTATTTTTTTTTTTTTTTGTTCTTTCTTCTCAAACTCAAACTAACACGTGCTCACGCGTCATGTTCCTGTCATGATGTATGTTAGATACATATACCAAACATACTCACTTTATACTTTTATATAAGATGAAAGAACGAAGATGGAAAAAAGAAGCAGAAGAATAAGAAGAAGAAGAATATAATTTTTTATTTCTTAAAAAATAGAAAGAGAATAAAAAAAAAATAGAAAATTGGAAAGAGTGTAAAGGAATGAGGTGTAAAAGGACATCTGTGAGTTGAGCTGTGAACTTGCGGGTGTGTGTGTGTGTGTTTTTTTTTTTTTTTTTGTTACAAATTGTGAATGTTTGGAATATTTTTTTTTTGTGTTTTCGTGAGATTGTCCCCATTATTCGACATGTAACACACGAACACACGAATACAAACACACACATATGAGAATAAAGGGTAAATTCTCGTTAAAAAACAAAAAGTAAAATAAATATAAAATTACAGAATGAAAATGATCAAATTTTGGATGGAAAATCGTCATTGTCGTCGTTCTTGTTGTTGTTATGTTGGTTTTTTTTTTCCTGTAACAAAAAGTTAATTTATGTCGTATTTTTTAGGATTTATTATGTTTTATAAAATTCAGCACATCAGCAACAACAACAACAACAAAATTGTAGAAAAATTAAAGGAATGGGTTTTTGCACATTATTTTGATCCGGATATATTTGTATAGTTCTATTTATGTTGCTTCCATTTTTATTTTTTCGTGCTTTATTATTCTCATTTTATCCTGACCTAACTGAATACGATATTTTTGTCAACTTGGTTTGTATTCTCTGACCGAAAAGGAAAATTATTAACGAAAACGTATAAATAGCACAATTTGACACTCAACACAAAAATATCACAATGTTTGAACTGGAGAATTATCGATCGATTTTGAATATTTTTGATTAAAAGAATTTTGTACAAAGAAAATTTAGGAATTCTCTTTTTTATTTAAAATTTTTTGTTTTTAACCCAATTGTCATCGTTACCATTACCATAACAGGTGCTACAAATTATAGGCAAAATATAGTCATACACAAATCTATGTGTAAAAGAAACCACCAGATGTAAATGGGAAATTCTAACGATTTCCATAAATTCTATATAACTTTTCTTGTTCCGACCGACAAAAGATACCTTTTCTATTTTTTCCGTTTTCTTTTTTACTTTTTCGTAAATATTTATAGGCTAGAAAAATATCGCGCCCCCAAACAATAACAATTGCAAATAAAATCAAATAAGGAAAACCTACCCGCAATATAATAACAAGAACAGCAGCAACAACAATAGCAACCAAAAAAAAAAGATACACACGCCATCTGAAAGAGTAAGAAGAGAACTCATCTCGGTCTTGTATCCTAAAAACCCACAAACACATACACACATACAAACACACTTACATATTAACATGACAGATGAATGGCGTGATAAGAAGAGGGGATTTTTTGGGTTATAAATTAAACATGCGATAGATGTTGGGTTTCATATATAATTTTTTTTTTGTGGGTTGGTAGGTTGTTATTTGGTTATTTGTTTTTGTTTGAATTTTCTCTATAAACATATACATGTGTGTGTATGTGGGTGTATATCTGTGTATTTATGATTGTCCCAAATGCACGAAAACGCAATTATTTACAAGATTCTTGTACCTTCATATTTGCTCTATATGTGTGTGTGTGTATGCTTTGTATATTATGACGTGTCGTGCGCTTCTTATATATGCGGATGCTCGGGTGTTTCTAGTGTGAATCAATTTCAAATTATAATACAAAAAGCAGAAAGAGGACGCATTGGCAAAATAAGGTGTCCCAAATTTAATGCTGTGCGTGTGTTTTATTATCGTTTTTCTACCAGTGTCTTCACTCCCCTCATAATTATTTATTTATTTATTTTCTTAATAATTTTCTATCTGCTTTACGTTATTTTTCATCATATAGATATATTTTTTTTGGAAAATCAATAACATTTTGATCGTGTATGTCTGACTGTCTGTCTATCTTTCTGTCTTGTCATGTGTCATGTCTTATCCGTGACTCAAATTTATTTGTTTATTTTTCATAAGTTAAGGTGAACTAACTTTAAGAAGAAAATTTAAAATGCGAATTTTCCATATTTTGCCCAATGTTAAGAAAATATCATTGCCTCCAAGATACAATACATTAATTTCATCACTTTAAATTTTAGCGAATAATCGATCAAAAAATAAATTATTATTTATTTGTTTTAAGTTTATTAGGTAATTTCTGCTTTTAAAATGAATAATTCATGATTCACAACTAACAAATAACTTTTGCTATAAATTGACAATCAATAGATAATATTTTGCAAAATTTCTAATAAATTTTCTAGTAAACATTTTCATATTTAAATAAAATTGATTTAATATTTTCTTCATTATAATATTCACGTAGATATACTTAAGTACTTAAAGTTATATAATTTAAAAAGAAAAATAAATAATTTCCAAACGTACATAATTCTAATATAGTCGTATATAATTCCTAATATTAAATTTCTGTTTTCCTCTCTCTTATTATATTAGTAATTGTTCGAACTCTTTCACACTGTCTATATATTCTATACCTCTATCCTTATTTCCTTTTTATCAATCTTTATACATATTATTATTATTATTATTATTCAAACCGATTCAAACGTTGAAACGTGATTTAAACATTTTTCCCATTGACATAAACCTCCGTCAAACACTCACATCCCATTTTCTCTTCTCACCAGTTTACGTTTTATCAAAAAATAAACATAAAAGAGAAAAAAAAAAATAATAGAGGAAACACGGAAGGAATGAAAAAAGAACAACAACAACAACACGATTATATTATTGATCTAAAAAATTTCAATTTGAGTTCACTAGTGAACTGGGTGGCGGTAAATATCAGCGAAAGCTAAAAGATACACAACTTCTTCTTCTTCTTCATCTTATTTATCATTTTTTACTTTGTTCCACTGTACCTACTTCTTCATTTTTTTGTTGTTGTATAGTCTGACTAAATCTACTCATATATTTTCGAACGTGCTGTTTTGTATCATTTTATATTATTATGAATATCGTACAAGTTACAGCGTATACACACACACACACACATACACATTGGAAACCACCATTAAACACTCACTCAGTTATCAAATATCATACACAACACAAACACACATCGAGAATATTACAGAATTAAAGTTTATAGAAAATGACTATAAAGTACAGGCCAGAATTCTTATCAATATAAAGAATGAAACAAAAACAGGACTTTATTCGATTTTTTACATTAAGAATTAAATTCTTAATTCTGATGAAGAAAGAAAGTTGGTACCTTACCTAAATATTCTGCTATTAAAATTTTAATCATAAATTAAACAGGCCTGTTACTATTAGTGGTCTTTGGGGAATTGATTTTGGTATGTGATAAAGAAGTAGAGTATTTTTTTTGGAGGGGGGAGGACAGAGAATTTAATAATGAAAGAAAAAATAATAAAATCGTTGCCCTGTTTTTGCTCCTTTACTTTGGTCTAACATAAGTACTAATAATCTTCTTTTTTTTATTATTTTGTTCGTTATTAAGACGCCAAAAATAATATAAACAAATGAGAATAAGTAGAAGAACAATGAAAATGAAAAAAAAAACATAAAGAAAAGAAGAAAACAAAAGTTGACACGTAGGTAACTTTCTTTATCACCAAAAGTTTATTATTATTATTATTATTATTATTATTATTATTATTATTATTATTATTATTTAAATTAAGTATAAATACTTCACTCCAACTCCGCATCCCTTCACACACTTATATAAACATCCCATTCGCGCAAAAACTTTAAAATAAATTATAATAATAATCTTAATAAAATAATAAATAAATAAAAAGATATTTCACTTGATTTTTTTTTTCTTGTGTGTTCACCATACTGTTTCATTTTTGTGTTTCTACCTTTTACTTATATTTATTCCACAAAGACTTTATTCTTATACGACAATGAAAAAGAAATTCTTTTATTCACATCTTCTCTACTTATTCTGTTCTTACAAAGAAAGAAAGAAAGAAAGAAAGAAGAAGAAGAAGAAGAAGAAGAAGAAAAGAAAACCTCTAAAACCTAAACAATTCATTTTGCTGATTCAACTTAAGTCATAAAATTATATTCTAGAATTTTTTTTTGTTGCTGTTGTTGTTATATGATTATTATTATTATTTCATTTTCTTCGTCTGTTTTATTGCTTTATTCTGTTTCTTCATCATCATCATTATTATTATCATCGTCATCATCACCATCGTCATCATCATCATCATCAGCATCGTGATATAATATGTTTGTTCTTTCATTTCTTGATTCTTTCTTCATTCTGTGATTAAAATGATCTTCAGTTTGTTGACGTTTTTTATCATTAAATTTTTTTTATATCTAATTTATAGACTATTCAATTTTGGTGTATTCATTAGTACCGACTGATGCAGTTATATCTTTATAGTCGTTTTATCACGATTTATTAGGTGTTTAAAGTTCATTCGGCTTCTTTAGTAATAATCTCATTTGATTCACAATGCCTCACTATAAATTCTTCACTTTAATTCACTATGCTTACATCATACTTTGAGTTTTACGTTACTTCTTTAATTTACTACTTACTTTACATGCAACATCATTGAACTTCACTCTACTGCTTCACTTATACTTCACTACTCTGTATAATGAATATAAAGTAATTTACTTTTATTTACTGCAATCCTATATTCCTTCTAAATTACACAATATTTACGCTTATTATATGACTCTTTTAACATTTTCTATGAAATTATATGATGAAGAGGACAATGGCCTTTAAGTATAATAAAATGTAAATATATAAATAGATGAAGAAGAAAAAAACGCAATAATATAATAATAAGGAATTACATTACAAAACAACATAAACTTACATAAAAAATATATAAATATTCTTCTTCGTCATATTTTTCTTTTTCTTTTTATTTTCTACACTTTCTTCAAATGGGTGGTATTTTTTTTTTTTTTTGTTTCTTCTTTCAAGTGCGATTTGTTCTTTTTTTTCTTCGTCATTCTTATTTCTTATTCTTTATACATATTTATTATTTCATTTGTCTTATTCATTTTTTTTTTCTGATAGAAGGAAAAAAAAAATAAATATTGTCTGGAATTAAATTTCATCATCGTTGTTTTTTTTTTTCTTCTTCTTCTTCTTCTTCATAATTTTTTTCATAAAATTCTTTTATTTTTCTCTTTTTCAACAGAAGAAGAAAAAAAATTGGTATGTCAACGTCACCTACTTTATGTTACTTAACAGAGATAAATGCAAGAATAAAAACAGAGAAAGAGTGAGAGAGAGAGAGGTAGTTAATTATATAGACAAGATTAAGAATTTTTGTTGTTGTTGTTGCTACTCTTTCTTTTGAATGGATAATCTTGTTTATTTTTTTTTAAAGGCTGTCTTACATTCAAGACACTTAAGTGTTTAACTATTGTTATTACATTTGAGTCTTACACGTATAGATACTTTTTTTTTTTTGATCATTTTAAGTGGCACAGATTGCATAAAGTATTGCGCACAAACATTGAGCTGAATATTGTTTAAAATTTTATTTTAGGTTATTTTTTATTGATTTAAATGTAAGATGAGGGAGGAAATGGAAAAGGTTATCTTATATAATTCCGAAAAAATTGGCCATTACTTATTGAGACATAAACCTCGTTGTTTTCAATTACAACAAATTTAAATGCTGTACTATTTTGCCCCTTTATTATGAATTATTTTCTTTTGTAATTTAACTCTAAGTCAAATCTAAATAATAATAATAAAAAAAAAAAAGAAACTGACAATAAACCATAGCAATTCATTTCATTTCGTTACGTTTCGTTACATTTTGATGAATTGAAATTTGATGCGGTAACAAAAAAAATTAATAATATTAATGTACATGCTCTTAATAATTAGAGAAAAAAATTATCCAATTATTTTGTATATCACAAAAGAAAAGAATGAAAAATACTTGGAAAAAAGGCATATTGAATGCAATGACACGTACCTACTTTACTTCACTTAACTTCAAAACTAGATTATTTTAAATCAGATAAAAAAAAAATGTATATAAAGAAATTTATTTCTCCATTTAAGTATTTTTTTTTGTTCTTTAGTTTGGAGTTATTGTCACGTTCAATTCTTTTCTTTTTTTTTGTTATTTTTTTGATGTATTATTCAGTAATATTAGGTGCGCTTCTGCGCAACTTCTGAAGGTGCTTAATTTATCACAAAAATTTGATCTTCATCACGTTATTATAATACTATTTTTCTACCTCTTTTGCCGCCTCTTTCTCTTGCCATAATGAATTTTTATAGTGTGAGTTCTGTTTTAAATTCTTTAAAAATAAAAAAAATCGTCATTTTATTCTTATTATGGAGGTCGAGATATTTGTTGTTTGTTTCTTTTCGTTGTAAATTTTTTTTTTATCATTCTATGAAGGTAAGGCCCGTCACTTACAAACAAAACAAAAGTATGTAATTTTAGCAGACGAAATAAAAAAATTGAATTAAGAGAATATTTTTAAATGCTGATGAGAGATTTAACTAAAGATTGTTGAAGTGCAGATTGTTTTCTGGAAAAGGTGCTGAATATTAAAATCTTCTAGTTTCTTTTATTGAATGTAATTATTTTGCCCTTCAGAAAAAGAATCAAATTTATTTTGTTTTGCATTTTAAATTATTTGTGTTCTTATGAATTCAGTCATCCAACCGATCAGATATAAACTAATATGCATACAATGAGTTCAGTCATGTTATTTTTTTTTATTATTTCTATAATTTTTCCGTTTCAATTATTTTCTATATTTGTATTTTTGTTTAAGTTCAAAGACCTCATTGTTTAGTTTTGAACTTTTTTTTCTTCTTATGTTGAAAGAAAAAATTGTAACCAACAAAATATAGAAATTCATGAATAGAATTTGCACTTATAAATATTTAATAATGTTTTGTCAAATTATTTGGTTACAAAAAAAAATATTTGCATTAAATAATTCGTAAGCTTAGCGATTTTTAATACAAAATGCATAAATTGAATAATATTTGTCATATGAAAAATTTATTAAAAACAATGATCAGCTGTACACATTGAATTTTTCTTTGGAATTAAAAAAAAAATAATGTTTTCATTCTTTTTGGTGTATCTGTTACGAAATCACTTCAATTTAATTAATTGGAATTTTAAAAAGTCAACTGAACTGACCCAATAGACACATTGATCAATCATAAATTCTCAATTACTTTGATTCATATTTTAAAGTAATGAAAATTGTGACTGTGGTGCAACATTAAAATAGAGAACATGAATTTATCTCATCCATTAAATGAACTTGACTGGAGTCAATTTTTTTTTAATAGACATCTTTAGGAAGGATGTTTAGATAAATCATAAAAATAAACTAAATAAAGACGAACAAATATTCAACACTGACAGAATTTCTATGGGATGTAAAATTTTATACTTAATCATAAATAAATAATTCTCGTCATCATCTCTTTTGTCTTCCTTCTCATTAACACCAAACACTATAAATAACTTTAATTTGCAAATATAAATAGTTTCTAAAATTTAACCAGATGTCAATTTTTTTTTATTAGAAAACTCGTAAAATTTATCATTTTTGTTTTTCTTAATCTTTTTCGTCTTTATTTAATTTATCCAAATTGCAAAGAAAGCTAAACAGAAAATTTGCATTTTTATTTGTGTCTTCTTTTAATATCTGATATTAAAATAAATTGAGTTTAATTAAAAGGTCATTATACATTCAATTCTTACATTCAATTCAATTCAATCCCAATGCATTAAAATGCAGTCGTTTTTTTTTTCTCTGTTAGAAAGAGAAAAAAAACATCAGTGCATAAAAATATGCTTTTAAAATTAAAATTGTTCAAAGGGAATGGAATATTACTGAATTCCATTGAAAAGAAAATAAGGTGATGAGTGTGTATGTGCGGATTATAGGGGGGAATGGGGGTAAAAAATAAAATTTAAAAGTAAAATTGAAAGAAAATTTTTATCTTTGATAAAATATGGTTCAATGGTTTAAGATGTTGTGTTGTATTATCTGAGATAAATATTTTATTTTCTCTTTACTTTTATTATTATTATTCGTATGAACTTTATATTTATTTTTTTTTTCCTTCTCTTCATTTTTCATATTTTCTTATTTCATACTTTCTTTTGTTTTTCTTTTCTTTTGCTTGATTTATATTTTAACTTAGAAATAATTAAAGATCAAAAACAGAAAAAGAAAAGCGAATGAACACAAATATATATGGAATGAGGTACGTGTTTCGAATTTCCTTAAAGAATTTTAACAAAATTCAAATCAATTTATGAATAAATTTCCAATGTTTATATTTTATGTTTTCATTTTTTTTTTGTTTTCTCTAATGCGATTGGAAATCATGAATGATTGCGAAAAACAAATATTTGTGAGAATTGTGATGGAATTAACTTTTTTTTTTGTCAACAACAAAAATCAAAAAACGGAAAAGAAAAAGATTTTATTCTCTCAAATGAGAGATTTCCGTGGAGATTTCGTTGCTTTGTTTGTTTATTGAAATAAATTTGCTGTGAAATATTTTTGGATTTTTAATTTTTTCTAAAAATTTTAAATTATTCCGAATATATTTGAATTATAATTGAATTAATTGCGAGAGTTGTCTACTTAACTTTTTTTCCATTGGCAAAAAATCGTAAATTCCATAAAATTTATTTTGCATATTCAATAATCTCCTCTTCACTCCTCTTCAACAGAATTACAGATTTTAACCTGATGAAACGATGATGGATTTCTTAATAATGAAAGTTTAATTTATTTAATTGGTTAATTGGACTGAAACAATAATCATTTTTCTAATTCACAAAGCATAAAAATTTTGATGGCAGCATGACGTTTTTTTTTTTGTAAATGAAATTCTATAAAAATTTTTATACAAATCAACTAAAATAAATAATCAATTCAATCTGTAAGTTTTGAAGAATACAAAAAAAATTACTTAAGACAAAAATATCGTGAATTTTGATTTTAATCTTCGTCACTTGAAAGAGAGAAAGCCCCGAATGTCTGATATCAGAATCAACAATCAATTATTTTTTATTATGAAATTAATTTGGACGTTTGATACCCGTCTTTAACGACCTTCACTTCACTTCACTTCAACTAAACATACATGATGATGATGATAATAATGATGATGATGATGATAATAATGATGATGATGTTGATGAAGAAACGATACTTTTACTTTAAAAATAAATATTAAAGTTAGAAAGAGAATGGCAGAATTTTTTTTTTTTTTGTAAAATAAAATAAAACACGATTGAATTTATTTTCATGTTGATTTGATGGGAAAGAGGTCAAAATAATAAGTTCAAATATTTTATAAAACTAGAGAAAAACTAAACGTCAAATAAAATACAATTTTTTTTTGTATTCTTTGTTCGATTTAAATTTAATCTAAAGGTCAACACAAAAAATAGAAATAAAAATATGTTTTAATATCAGATGTGATGATGCTGACAAAGTATGTAATTGAAGTTATGGAGTTCCATAGTTGATCGAAAGAGAGAGAGACAGAGAGAAAGAAAAATGTCAAACTAAATCTTACGCGTCAGAATAAATAACAACAACTACAACAATAACTACTTTTCAACATTAAGATTTTTTGCGTTAGTTTTCTGATTCTATTTGTAAATAAATTTGCAATTTGTATGTTTTCTCTTTGGTTTTTCTTCTGCGATATTTTCCAAATATCTAGAAAAAGAAAAAAAAAAGAAGAAGAAGAAGCAAAAAAAAAAGGCAAACCACAAAATCCCAAATTCTAGGCGATAAATCAAGTAAAGAAAAAAAAGAAAGAAAAATCTATCATTTCAGCAGAGAAAGCAAAATAGGAAAAAAAAAATAAAGATGAAAAATTCAGGACGGGGGGAGACCGAAAATTGATTTCAAGAATTCCGAACAGGAAAATTAAATAAAATAAAATAAAAAAAAAGTAAAAGAAGGAAAGCAAAAAAAAAAACGAGGAGAGAAAAATCAATTTCTTTGATTTCTTCTCAAATTTTCTTCTTATTTTTTTTTATGTCCGGCTGCTTTTTTTTTCCTTCCTCTTTTTCTTCTTGAGCTTGACCATTCAGTTCGTCACGTTTTTCCATGAACACACACACACACATGTAGACATGTTTTATAAGACAGTAAAAAAGAGTTCAAGCTCTTTGCTACATTTTTTTTTTGCTTTGCCTTTAGGGACAACATTTAGATGGATTTCAATGGGGAATTTAAGAAAGAGTTTTATTATAGAAAATCTGAAAGGGATGAATGAAGGGAGTTAAAAACAGAAAAGTGTCTGGAATTGGTATACGACAACGAATATTTATGTTTGTGTAGTGGTGTTGAATAAAGAGACAACTTTCTGTGCTCTTATTTATTTTAATACAAATTGGCTTCTCTTGTTCATTTTAACAAAAAAAAAAAAAAAATACACAAACAACAACAACAACAAAAAAGAAACAAAAACATAACAAAATTTAATGTTTTATGCGTTTTTTCACAACTAAACACACGACAAATGTTTACGTAAGTTACGTAAACGTACGATGCGAATAAGAGGTCTCTTATTTATTCTTTATTCAACTCCCATGAGACACATTTTTGTAGATTATGTTGCGGTGTTGTTCCTCTTCATTCTTTTCATTTTCATTCTATTTTATTCCCCCCTTCACCCTCCTACGTGTTCCATCTTATATGTGAAATTTGTAAGGCTTTTTTTTTGTATATATTTTAGCAATTTTTGTCTTGCGTCATTGTATGGCTTTTTCACTCTTCTTGTTTTGTATGGGTATATGTGTGTGTGTTTGTGTGCGCACTAAATTTTGTTTAGACTTTATTAGAATTTCTTTCTTCTTTTATTCTTTAAAAAAAAAAAAATGAAATAAATAAAATAAAAACAAACTTCTTTTTGTCTTGTTATTTTGTCTGTTTCTGGTGGTGCTGTTTTTTTTTTTGCGGATGTCCATTTTAATTTTAAAACAAACATATTTTTCTAGTTGCACTTAAAACAAAAAAAAAAAAAAAACAGAGAGAAAGATAGAAAAAAATTAGGTCAACTTGAAGAATACAAAAACAAAAAACGACAAAAAAAAACGTAATGATAAAAAAATAAAGAAGGAAAAACAAAAAGACAGACGTACATAAAATTGAAACAGAGTAAGAATCTCTAATGGAATAAAATGTCATCAAATAACATTGTTGTTTCAATACGGATTTGTAATTTAACCGGTAATAAACCGGTAATGAACCGGTTATTACTTGAACAAATGTAAAAAAATTGTGAAAAAAAAAATATAAATGTTCTCTTTTAACGAATATTTGATTTTTATTTGTTTCTTTTATGATTTCGTGAATGAAAAAGAACAAAAAAAAAAAACGAATCGATCGATCTGATTGTGAATCGGTATTAAAACTAAATAAAAAAAAAAATAAATAAAAGAAACTCGATCCATAAGAAACTCGATTTTTATTTTTAGTACGTAATTTCCTTGGATATTTTTTTTTTTTTCAAAAGAAAAACGAACATAATGGCATTTTACTTTAGTGTTATTTCCTGTTTTCTTTTGTTTCTTAGATTTGTTGTTGCTACTGTAATAAAATGGAATTTTTTATTAAGGAATTTTATTTATTGATCAAAATTACTAATTCACATTAGGATTGTCATCGGTTATGTCATCGATATAGTTTGAGGGTGGGAGGTGGTATATATACCACCTTATATACTTTTTTACAACCATTTCTATGTTTCTTTTTCGTTATGATAAGTTCCAAGGTTATAGAACCAACACAATACAATGTTTGATTAAAATGACATTGAAAGTTTCAAATTAAATAATGTCAGTGTAAAAAGACATAAAATTTTCTATTAACACAAGATTTATTATATAAATATTGAGGAAAACTTTTTTTTTATGTGAAAACGAAAATTTCACTGTTGAATATTTTATTAATTATGCGAAATATTTAAATTATTGAGAAAGAGTAAGCTGGGTATTATAGAATTTCGGAAGTGCTTAAAACATTTTCACTTAACTTCTTTTCTTTTTTTTTTGCAAATTAAATCCCTAAGTTGACAAACCACGTTGACACTATTTATGTACCAGAATAGGAAATACGTAATATATGTGGCAGGCATATTTCTACAAATTAATCCACCATAAACCACCCTTTCGTCCTACACAAAAATTTTATATATAAATATTTAATTGAATTTCGTAGAGTTTATTTGTTGTTGTTTTTGGTTAATTATTTGTTTATAAACATTTTGGAAAATAGAAGATCAAATAATTTAGAATAAATAAATTTATTTTAATATCTTACATTTTAAATTTAAATCCCAATAATATTCCATTAAACTAACATTTTGTTTTTTTTTTATATTTGCAGATCGTGAAAATATCAACATTGAACTTCGTTTTTCGGAATAAAAGAAAAATCAAAATGGAATCAATTTATACAATATTAGTGTTACTTTTAATACAATTAATAACACCAACAATAACATTAAGTTATTGTCCAAATGGTTGTATGTGTGATGATGAAACATTAGTTGTACAATGTGATGAAGGACATTTAGATGTATTACCAATTGCATTAAATCCATCAATACAACGTCTTGTTATAAAAAATAATAAAATAAAAATAATTGATTCATCAATACAATTTTATGCTGAATTAAATTTTTTGGATTTAAGTTATAATCATTTATTTAATATACCACCAAAAACATTTATTTATCAAAAAAAATTACGTGAACTACATTTGAGTCATAATAAAATAAGTTTTGTACCAAATAATACATTTATGGGTCTAACAGAGTTGACTGTATTAAATTTAAAAGGTAATTTTTTGGATGAATTAGGTAAAGGTGCATTTTCATCATTAACAAAATTGGAAGAATTGAATTTGGGACAAAATCGTATAAGTCGTATTGAACCATCTGCATTTGAAGGTTTAACAAGTTTACGTGTTTTATATTTGGATGATAATACATTAACTGCTGTACCATCACCTGCATTTTTAATGTTAAAAAATTTGGCTGAATTAAATTTGGGTATTAATTCATTTTCAACAATACCAAAGGGTGCATTTCAAGATTTGAAAGGTTTAACACGATTAGATTTAAAAGGTGCTGCACTTTATAATATATCATCAGAATCATTTAAAGGACTTGAAGGTTTAAGAATTCTTGATTTATCAGATAATCGTTTAAAACGTATACCAACAGTTGAATTAAGTTCATTATCACGTTTAGAACAATTATTTATGGGACAAAATGATTTTGAAATTGTACCAGAGGGTGCCTTTGTTGGTTTGAATAATTTAAGAAGAATAGAAATTTCTGGTTCATTAAAATTAAAACGTATTGAATCTGGTGCATTTGCAACAAATACAAATCTTGAATTTATAATAATAACGTCAAATAAAGGATTAGTTGAGGTACAAGAAGGTGCACTAAGTGGTCTACCACGTTTAAAACATGTTGTTCTACGTGATAATTCATTAACCTCATTAGCTGAAGGTTTATTTCCATGGAGTGATCTAGAATTATTGGATTTATCAGAAAATCCAATACGTTGTGATTGTCATATGTTGTGGTTAAGAACATTATTAGTATCAAAGAATACATCAATACGTCATGCACCAGTAATATGTGCATCACCAGAACGTTTACGTGAAGAACCATTAAAAATGTTATCATTAGAATTACTTGGTTGTTCATATTCTGATTCTAAACGTCAAGCAATGATTGGTGGTTTATTAGTAGGTTCAGCAGCAATTTTAACAGCATTAGCACTTATATTATTTAAATTTCGTCATAGAATACGTGATATACTTAAAGGTGGTTGGAATCGTAGTGCATTACGTCGTAAAGAAAAAGAATATCAAAAAACATTTTCTGATGAAGAATATGTATCACGTTATCAATATCCATGTAATTTTTGTTCACATCCAGCATTAAATAATTATCCACATCATCATCATGGAAGCATACGTCCAATGCCTATAACAGAATTATAGCTAAGAACTTTACCAGCCCTTCCATTATCACAACAACAACAGCAACAGCAGCAGCAGCAGCAACAACAACAGCAGCAGCAGCAACAGCAACAAACACACAGAAGGGGTGAGGATAATAATATACAACAATTACAGGCGCCAGCTATTAATCAAAATGGTTCACTTTGCTATCAATTGAGTCAAGAACATTTTCAAAATCATTCAAATGGACTAACATTGGATGCAAGTTGTGTTATTTAGTCAAAATATTAAAAGAAATGAAAGTCGTAAAGAAAAAAGACAAAGAACATTTTTGTAGAGTTCTTTATAGTTTCTCTTTCTTTCTTCTTAAAAGTGTAAAAAAAAATATTAAAAAATGAAAAAAAAAAAAAAAATTTATTCATTAAAAATTAATAAAAAAAAAACCCGTGTAAATAAATTAAGAGAAAAAAATAATAATTAATTAATTAATTATGTAAATTAAATTTAAAAATGAAAAACACAAAAAAAAAAAAAAAGAATTAAATTAAAACAAGGTTAAAAAATAAAATGAAAATGTTTTAAAAAAAAAAAAAAGTGAACAAAAGAAAAAAAAAAAATGAAAAAAGGTTGCAACAAAAATTCAGATTAATTAATGGAAAATTTTAATTAATTTAAAAGGAATGAAAAAAAAATTTATTATTATTATGAATTATATGGAAGTGCCTTTCGGGCCTGAACTGAACACTTTTTTTTTTTTTGTTTCTTTTTTTTCTGTTGTTGTTTTTTTTTTTTTGTGTTTTTTTTTTAACTTTTTTTTTGTAAATAATCAAAAAAAAATTCTTTAAAAAATAGTTTTTTCTTGAAAAAGAAAACAAAAAGAAAAAATATTAATTAAAAAATAAAATACATTTCAGCTGAGAGAAGTTGTGAAAAGTTTGACCTTAGAAAACAAAAACAAAAACAAAAACAAAAAATGAATGGATGAAGATGAAGAAGAAGAAGAAGAAGAAGAATTTAATTTTCATTTTGTTGATTTTTTTTTATGTTTACTTTTTTTTGGTTAATTTTGATTTTGTACAATTTTTCTTTAATTATTATTATTTTGATTTTTGTCTCTTTCCCTCCTTTAGATTTACTAAAAAATAAATTTTAAAATTAATAAAAAAAAAAAAAGACACAAAAAATATATTTAAAAAATATTTAAAACTCGGAATCAAAGATGGACGACGATAGTAAAATTAAATTAAATTAAAGAGAAAAAAAAAAAAAATAAATAAATATGTAAATTTTAAAACTAAAAACAAAAAAAAAAAAAACTTAAAAATTAAAAAAAATGAAAATGTTAAAAAATAAAACTAAAAAATAAAAATTCCTTTTTAATAAAAAAAAAAAATAATAAAACAAATCCCTGAAACTTTTAAATCTTTAAGAATAGTTTAAAAATTATACTAAAATATCTCCCTAACACCACCACCCCCCCACCCCACCCACAACCTTCTTGATCAGTGATGATGAGATGGGATTGAAGAAACAAATAAATGAAATATTAACACAACAATACAGAATCACTCAAGTAACACCCCCCCCCCCCCTCAACCACCCAAACAACACCCCTTTCCACTCCTTAAAATCTCACTCTAAAAATAAATCATAATCGTTTAGCAATATTATTGTAATAAAAAGACAAAAATACAAAAAAAAAAGAAGAAGAAGAAGAAAAATTAATAATTATTTTTATTTAAAAATTTTTAAAAAGTAAATTTGAACAGCAGTTTTTTAAAAATGAACAAAAAAGAAAATTCCGAGAAAAAAAAAATTTAAATGAAAAATGCAGAAAAAAAAAACAAAAACAAAAATAAAATAAAAAAAAAAAAAATATATGAGAAAAAAAAACGACTTAAAAGACTGAAATGTAAATAAAGTAATTTTTATTTTTTAACTTATTCCACTGTGATAATTAAATGAATAAAAAATAAAAAAAAATAAAAAAAAAAAAAAGAAAAAAATTAAAATTAAAATTGAAAATAAAAATTAAAAAAAAAAAATAAAAAAAAAAGTTAAAAAATAACAAAAAAAAAATACATAAAAAATACAAAAAAAAAAAAACACTAAAAATGATGAATTATATCTAAATAATTAATGAATAAAAACATAAATAAATTATGTAGGAATTTAAATTAAAAATATAATTTTAAGGAAAAAAAAACAAAAAATTATAAAAAAAAAAAAACAAAAAAATACAAAAAAAAAATTACAAAAACAAAAATTTCAGAAAAATAAAATCATTTTCTTTCTTAATAAAAAAAAGTTTTTTTATTTTAATTTTTATTATTTTCCCCCCATTTTCTTATCTTTTCTTTATCGTTTGTTTTCTTTTTTTTTTTTTTTGGTTAGATTGGGCACACTGCAATTTAGGGATTTTTGGTTGTCTTATATTGGTCACATTGTTACCATAAAAAGAAAAGTGTGTGAAATCTTGTGAAGTTTGTAGCAGTTTATCAACAGTGGCTCCACATGACGTAACGTGATATTTTCAACAATTAAGAAGATTTTTTGTTACGACATTCATTTGTTTATATTGTGTCGCTAAATTTAAATCGTCTCATTAATATTTAATCCTATATTTATGTTTATTGTGTGAGATTTTCTTCGAAAATATTCTTAAATTTAAAATGAACTTATTCAGGTGGAAGTAAACAGGTAATGACGTATAGACATACAAAGGGGGTATTACTCCGCATATGATAAATTAAAACATTTTTTTATTTATATAAATTCCCTAAACAAAAAATTCTATTGAAATTCTTATTTGTAAGAAAATCTATTGGACAAAGGAAAATAATGAATCGATAGAGAAAATTTTTTTGAATAATATTATGGATCGTTATGGATCATTAAGATCGTTAAGATCAAAGATGGTGCGCGTCTATCGTCCATTGATTGTAATTGAATATCTTTTAATATAAATTTACACAAAATAAATTAATAAAAAAATTTGTTTCTGTCACTCATTTACATTCAGAATAATCAATTTTTCTCTCATTCAATTTGTATTTTTTTTAATTTTTGACAGAACCAAAGATGACAACAAAAAACAACAAAAAAATCATAAATAATTATCCTAAAAATATTCAACTCTTTTTATTTTTTAGAATCGCTTATAAATTCATTTTCTCGCTCTCTCTCTTTCTCTTTCTATTTCGCTTTAATGAATAAACACTTTCTCGCTCTCTCTTTCTCCTTCTATCTCTCTTTAATGAATAAACATATTATTTGTTTGTTTGTTTGTTGTTGTTTTTTTTTGCAATAAAACAGAAATAAAAATCCAAAGATTAAAACGGGTTTGATTTGTTGTTTTGTTTTTTTTACGGTTTCTTTTTTTTTTTCTTTCTGTTTTTTTTTGTGTGTGTGTGTTGTGATTTTCACATTTTATAAAAGTTAAATTAATGTGACAATCTTATTTTTTTTTTTTTTTTCGTTCTTTCATAAATAAATAATTTTTAGATTCAGGCAACAAAAAAAAAAACAAAAAAACAAAAACAAAAACAAAACAAGAATATCGAATGAACAAGAAAAATAATCGATTAAATTATAAATTAACCAGAGTACAGAGGTGGATTTTTATGTCAGGTTAAGTTTTGACGAAAATCCATCGAACTTTGTGTTGTCATATTTTTCCCAAAACTGACTTTTTTAATTTCATATTTAAATTATAATTAATTAATTAAATTTTATTCAATTCTAGAAGAATACAATTCATTGTCATCGTCTTTTTCGAAATAATATTTAGAATTGAAATTAGAAATAATTTTTGTCCATAATTAATTTAACACTTAATTCAAATTGTGACGTACATAAGTTAGGTAAAAGTTAAGTAAATAATAAAATATTTTGACTTTTAATAAATAAACAAACCCAACTTTTATAATGGGTTGAATCTAAAATCAATAGTGATGCACATCCCACTCATTATTCTGGGTAATTGTTTATCTTAAAAAAAAAAAACTAAATAATTTGATGTGAAAATAAATTTTCAATATTAAAAAAAAAAAAGTCAACATCACTAAATATCGCTAATTATCTTTTTATTGTTGTAATATGTAAATAATTTACAAAGATTGCCGACAAAAATATTTTTTAATTTTTCTTTTTCTTCTTCTTCTTCTTCTTCGTCTTCTTATTCACTTCATGTAGACTTTCGTTAAGTCTGTTCACTTAAATGCCAACATCAAACAAAGACACAAAACAACAACAAAAAAGAAGCATCATAACCTGTAAAGTTAGTTTTTGAAATTGTTGTTGTTGTTGTTATTGTTTTTATTTTTGTTGTTGTTGTTGTTGAAGTTACAGAATTCAAGATTCATTCAAATTTGCATATAATTTACATTCTATTATATAAATTTATAATAAAACGTTTACCTGGATTGCCTTAAGCCATAAAAAAAATCATTTTATTTTTCTTAGTTGTAACTGTAACTGTGTAGTTGTAGCATGACATGAGTGTCATATGTAAGATGTACATAGAATATCGTACATTTTTCTTTAATGATGAAAGTGCAACAATTCAACATCTCTCTGTCTGTTACATTAAATTTTTCTTCTTTTTTATTGTATAAACTGGAAAAGAAGAAAAAGAAAAAAATCATTTCATTAAATTCATTCATTAAATTCAAACAGATGTTTGATATGTGACGTTTTGTTGTATAGTCTTACGTTTAGTTTATAAAATAAACCAATCGATCAATGTCAAAAATTGTTAACATTATCTTTAGATTATTAAATAAAAAAATATATACAAACGGTTTCTTAATATAAAATAAAGAAAATAATTGTAATAAGAATAAAATTTATATGTAATTGGTAACAATCAACGTTTATTATTTTTATTTCTTTAATTTGTAATGATTTTCATTGAATGTGAAAATCAAATTGAATCCAATTTAATTTAAGTATACAGGAATTTTTACAAGATAAAATTATTACTTGAGTTGAAAGTTCGATAACGGTTAATGGCTTATTGTTTTGAAACATCGGTGGTCGAATCTTGTTATAAAAAAAATAAAAGGAAATTTGATTCTGTATGAAGTGAAAGGATCACAATCTAAGCTTACGTACACATTGTGACCAAATATAGGATGGGAAAATTGTTGGTTTTTATTAAAACCAATTTTCCAGAGAGAGAGAAAAAAAGTTCATTGTATCCTCTTTTTAATTAATCCAAAATGAGGATATGTTCTTGTCCATATTTATCTTTCATCACATTCAATCTTTTTTTTTTGTCTCATTTAATAATGTCTAATCTAATTCATTTAAAGCTTTAGTTTATCATCAACACACAAAACTGTTTAAATTCATTTTGATCCATAAATACACAATCTACGAACACATAAAACATACAGAGATTAGAAATTATAAGTCGGGTAATACGGTAATTATCCTCTTAAAAAAAAGGAAAAAAAAGAAAGAATAAAAAACAATTCGAAGCAACACCTACACACATAGATAAAGTAAAAGGGAAAGTGAGAAGGATCGCTCACAGATTCATATATATGAAATATGTATACATATGTACATACATACAAACAGATATACCCAACATGTGCTTTTCATAAATTTAATGCTCAATTAAAATAAACAGCAGCAACAAAAAAAAAAAGAAGGAAAGTCACTTCACTTGAATTCCCTTCAAATGTATGTGTAAAAAAAAGTATTTTCAACACTCTCCGCTTCACTCATACACATATACTTTCTTATGCTCATCCAGATGATCCAGTTTTGTTTTTCCTAAAATTCTATAACGTAATCCTCATCCTTTTTTCTCCTCTGTTTTTTACCCAATGCTCGTGAAACGGTGAAACCTTTTGGATTATTTTTTGTCCCGGTATGTGTGTGTGTGTTTCAGTTAATTTTTGTATGCGCGTGCAAGTGTGTGTGTGTGTGTGTGGTAAGGATTTTTTTTTTGACTGAAAATAATTGCCATCGTTTTCGATTCGATTCGTTTTTACCGTTATAATAAACAGCTGTGTGACGTATGTTCGTACGTTACCGTATTATACAACAGGGGCGGTTTTAGAAGTTTTAGATAAAAATGGAAACACATTTTTAGTACGTTTTTCCTATTTTTTTTTCTTTTCTTCTTCCTTTTCATTCCATTTATTTTCTTTTTGTTTTCATCTCAAACTCTGATTTTTCTGTTATTTCTATTTTTACGGAAAACAACAATCAGAGTGAAAGAGAGAGAGAGAGAGAGTGATAAATAAAAGAAAATGAGAGAATGTTGAAAGAGCAGGAGGGTGACAGTATTTTATTAGCAATACAATAATTAATGAATCGGTGTTTCATTATATAAAGCAGCAGTAAACATTTTGGTTTTTAAGGAATGGGCGAGAGTTGTGAATGAGACGATGATGCCAATTTTCTCTTAAATTTTACCTTTTTTTTTCTTTTTTACCTTTTATTAAGTGATACAAATTTACGTTGAATTTTGTTGGGTTTATATAAGAGGTGAGGTACCTGGGAAATTGGCGGTTCAAATAAAAGAGAAGAAGAATTGTCGAGTGTGTTAATTGAATTAATTTTCTTTTATTTTTTCTTGTAATATTGTCACAATTTATTTGAAAATAATTTTTTTGGTGTTATTTAAAAAGGTCTAAAGACAACAGTGGAAGTATGAATAGCAGCTATGGAATGAAATTTATTGATTTTAATTATTGAATCAATTCGGTAAATCAATCATAATATTTTTCGTATATACCAACCAACCCCAGAAAAATCTTTTCTGCGTCGATATAATTTCTGAGAATGTGCGTAAATCAAATAAAAAGTTTCTTGTCCTTCGTAGAGAAAATATTTTCAAACAAATTTAATTTTTATTCATCTCATTAGATTAGATTCTTTCGTCCATTTCTCATTCCATAAAATATTATTTTACGTTTTTTTTTTTCTTATTTTCATCTTTCTATAATTCGTTCGTCTTTTCTTGTTTTTTCTTCGTCTCCGTTTTTTTTTGCTTATTTTTATAAGAAAGACAAATCGAAATAAATTTCAAAAAGAAAATTCCGTAATTTATTCCCCACTTAACATTTGATCCAAATCACAATACATCCCACTGGATTCTGGGAATGGACCAAATATATATTATATATATTGATATTATTCTCACAAATCACGTTTCTACATCTTCCTTCTTTTCTTCCTTATTTTTTTTTTCGTTGAATTTTTCTTTCTTCTTCTTTAGTTTTTCCTACTTTTATTTCTCCAAAGTACAATTTTCCTTATTTGTTCTGTTCGCTTTATTACAAACGTCGGAGGTGGTAAGGAGGCTTTTTTTTTGTTGCGTGAGAGAATTTGTGACAGAAAAAGAGAGAGAGAGAGAGAGATAAAAGGAAAAAAAAAAGGGAAAAGTGGGAAACGATGTGTTTGTTTGTATGCGTGTAAATGTGTATATTTGTGCTTTGACTTCTTGATTTTCAGTATTTTTTTTTTTTTTTTTCATTTTCGCTTCGTTGAAACAAAATGAAAAAACTTTCTCTCTCTCTACGGTGTTTTGTGTGTGTGTACATGTGAGTGTACGTGAATGTGTAGCTGGTATGAAATGAATGCCCTAATTTGATCTTTCTTTTTCTTTTTCTTTTTTTTTTTTTTTGCCTTTTTAGATCAATTAGTTATAGCGCCTTCGAAATAAACTCCCTTCAATAACTGTGTGGTATAAAAGTTTATTTGATAAAATTAACAGATTATTGGAAAGAACTTTACTTTTAATTAGTTTATTTTATATTTTTTTTCTCATATATATATTTATCTCTTTCTCCATATTTATTATATTAACCATCTCCTTCTTTGCTAACACGTTTATTTTAATTAATTAGTGAACATGAAATGGGGTCATTTTTTAAATATAATTTTTTCCATGTCTATTTTATAGACGTAACTCACTAGAGACTCACGTATACAATTTTCTCAAAATAAAAATTCTGTTCTATTGGAAAATTTCGGGTGTGACGTCATCTTTGACATTTTATAAGAAGACAATATTTGATGAATGCATTATGTGTGTCGTATATCAAACAATGTAACAGTCAAGGTACTCATACATATATTGATATGTCTCAAAGTATAAAACTTTGAACTTTAATATAAAGGATAAAAAAAAAACACAGACAAAAGAAAAAGTGCAGGAAAAACAAGACGAAGAAAATGTAAAGAGTAAAAGAGAGATAAAAAAAACTTGATATCCGTGGAGAATATTAACTTTGTAAAAATGTTTAAGGGATTTTATAGAATGCTGTACTGATGAGATTTAGTGAGTGTATATGTTGTGTGTTTGTGTCATGTGGGTATGTCAATATTTGTATGCTATTGGTTGGATGTGTGCGTATTGAAAAATATTATGTAACATAGAAAAGGGTTACGTTTTATATAAACATTTTTCTTCTTCGTTTTCTTTACTTTTTTTTTCTTAGTTTGTACATACTTTGTGCTTTTCAAGAACATACACATAAAGTTTGTAGACTTTTCTTGAAAACTTTTTTTCTTCTCATTTCTAAATCGTATTTTTCGGGGGTTTTTCTTCTCGTGTTTTTATTTTGAATTTTTCTTTGTCTAAAGTTAAATTACCGTACTTTAAATAATGTTTCAATTTAGAGGTAGATGAATTCCTGTAATTTATTTAAATGAATATTTTTTTTCTAATTGAAATTTTATAAATGAAAATTTAGTTAAAAATTAATTGACCATATTCTATCAGTAAAATGATTGAAGGTGTGGTGTGCGTGGTAATGACATTTTTAGTTGCATTATTAGGGTGGGCCAATCGTCAATATTTATTAAATTGATGTGTTTTTTTTTTGTGGGATCGTCATAATATGATGGTCATCCAACCGTAGGTGTTCTATAATCCTTATACAATTCACACCAATTTTATTCTTAATGCATCATTCCACCCATTTATTCCCTTCATTCCACGTTATTCATTGGTATGAAAAGATTTTCAGTTTTAGGTTAAATTCTTGAAATTTTTGTAAAAGAAAAAAAAAAGAAAAAAGTCAACAAAGATTTTATTTATTTATTTATGAAAACATTTTTTATAAAGTAAAACTCAAAAAAAAAAGATATAAGAAAATGGAAAATAATTCTTCACGTCGCGTGAAAATTGAAACAACTGTGACTTTTGCTAAAAAGAAAATATAATTTATGCTTTCAAATTTTTTAAACCTAAATCCACTCGTAATATCCCATTTTTTCCTTTTCGTTAATTTTCCAATTACTTGAATTGAACCGAAAGACCAAAACAACCCTTCCACATATATTTATATATTTTTAGTACGACAACTAAACCTTTAATAAATTCAAGCCCTTTATCACCTTTACAACCGGGAGGTTTTTTTTTGAACTCACAATTGTTGAATTGAAGATCATTTCAATTATTATAATTGCTTCTTCAAGAGTCTTTATATTTCCATCAGTTCCTGTTCCTAAGTATTAGATTCTATTCTTACTATTATGTTATTATTTTCATAAAAAGAAAAAATTATAAAAGGAAGAAACAAAAGCTTAACATAAATAAATGAAAAATAAAGAAAAAAAAAACTCCTTAAAGTTCATCTGTACTTTTCTTCTTATGGGTCCTTATTCTTTTCTATATATATTGCTGTTGTTTTTTTTTTTTGTTATTCGTATTATTATTATTATTGTTGTTGTTATTATTTCTTCTGTTGTTGTTGCTTAGTTGTTATTGCTGTTGTTGTTGTTGTTATTGTTGCTGCTGCTGCTATTAATTTAAATAAATTATTTAACTTGATGATAACTTATGGAGTTTTTAAGGAAAAGAATGAAAAGAAAGAAAAATTCACATTTATATTTATATAACTAATATTTTGTTGTTGTTGTTTTTCCTCTCTGTAAAAACAAGAGAACAAAAGAAAAGAAAACACACCGAAAATTGTCGGAAAAGATTTAACGTTTTGTTTTGCGGTAGCAGCGCGGTAAAGGACGAAAAAAAAAAAGTAAAAAAAAACAATAAAAATGTAAAAGAAAATTTTATTTCAAAGAATAGAAAATACAGAAAGAATAAATCTGAATGAAGAAGAAGTTAAAGAATAAGACTGTTTATTGTTGTTGTTGTTATAATTAAAAGGAAGAAACAGAGAAAATATAAATAAAAGTCTATAAGGGAGAAACTTGATTGCGTCATTCATTCTTAAAAGGCTCATAAATATATGGTTGCGTATGTGTGTATGATGGGGGTAAGTACGTTATAATTTAATTATTTATTTTAAGTTTTTTTTTTCTTTTTGACCATAAAGAAAACACATTAAAAATCTTTAGAAAATTTTCCTGTTGAGTTTTGTATTAACAGAAAAGCTCTTTAAAATTATTCTTAGAAGTAATTTGTCTCTGCTGTATTCAACATAAATCTAAACTTTCATGAATTTATTCTAGCAAATTTAACGTCAGCATCTATTTTTTACTTCAGTACTTAATAATTCCAGCATTATAAAATATAAAATTATAAAATATTGGGAAATGTTGTATGGGAAATTTATGTTCAGATGATATCATTTTTGTATTTTCCATTCTAAAAATATGTCAAGATTATTTGAAAAATTTAAACGAAAATTCAACGTAAATGGAAAAAGGGAAAAATACAAATTAAAAGTTGAGGAAAGTGTAAGTATGGAACAGAAATTCAAAGGTAAGCTCAATTGCTACAGATAAAATAAGAAATGATACAAATAAAAATCCACCAACATTATTCAGATATTCTGGAATTTTCTCACCAACATTTTATTTTACAATTAAAAAATCTACATAAATAGAAATTTATTTTCGTAGAATTAATTATTTTTGCAATATTCTTTTATTTGTTATAACGACTAAAAAAATATAAAAACTTTATCACAATGATGTCGTCGTTAAAAAAAAAGAAACAATAATAATTAGGAAATTAATTGCTGGAATTATTAATAAAAAAAATTCACATTAAATATTTCACTACGTCGAATATTTTCTTTATTGAAGGTTTTTTAGATTATTATTATTTTATTTCAAAGTAAAGACGGGTTATCATAATGCCATGAACCCAAATGACATTTATGATAATTATGAAAGATTTCTGCGTTAAATAATCAGCACAAAAATATTATAAAAATATTATTTTGGGAAAATTGAAATAAAATTATGAATTTATTTTGATTTGAACAACTTAAGTAAATACATACAAAGAATATTTTTTGTTTAATTATTTTATTAAAATTTAATTAATTCTACGATTTCGTTTGTTCAATGTTTAACCTTTAATCCATCATCCCATCCCATTTATTTATAACTTGTACTGAATTAATTGATGAAATTGTTTTTACATTCAATTACATTGAAATTCATTTAATTGAACCTATTATAAATGGACCACCTCTCAAATTGAATCGAATCCCATTTAATATTTTTGATTGTCTTTTATGCTACTTTTTGTTCTAGAATTTAACAATTTCTCTAATTGAATTTAGTTTTCTTGTAATATTGATTGATCAATTTATTTACGATTTGTGTCTGTAACAATTTCACTAAACTTTATGTCGTTGCTTACGGTTGACTGACCACAATTAACTTTAAAATTCAACTAAAATAAAATACAATTTTTTATTTATTTTGTAAAATAAATCATTAAAAATTCATAATGAAATTCATTTCAATTTAATTATTACCTAAATAATGATTACACTTTTTTTTTTTTATTTACACAAAACAAAATTATAAAATTATTCTTAAATATTTCCCGAAGTAAATTCATGTGTAAAATTCATAAACATTTTTAGATAGAATTTAATTATAGAATTAATATTTATTGTTTTGTTCTTTTGTCTTTCACCTTATAAGTAAAAAACAAAAACAAAATGTTTAAACATTTATTGGCATGTGAGAATTCATATAAAAAGTAGAAATTAGTTTTATACAATTTTTAATTGTTAATTAACTAATAAATTACTTTTATTAAGTACAATAATAATTACATAAAAAAAACTACATTGAAAACTGTAATAATTGTTATAATAACAAAACAAAACAATTAAATTTTATTGTGTGCGCACCATTCTTGTTCGTATTGTTCGTTGTAGAAAATCGGTAAATTCTTCTTTACATTTTATGAAAACTGCAAAGTGTACAGATTTAATAAATTTTTCTTTATTCGTGGACAAAATTTTTGTGTACCGTCTCAATTGTGCTATAATCCATGATAATTCAACCGTGACTTTTATTCAATATAATTCCTTCATGGGAAATTTTGGAAAATGCATTTAAATGAATTCATGCCAACAAATTAAGGGGGATACAATAACAATTAAAAAGTTAATTAATTAAAAACTTTTGTATGAGAATTTTTGGTTGTTTTATAATTATTTATTTATTTTTGAATTTCAATCTGAAATAATTATGGGGACAACGATGAAAATTAAAGTAATTTGGTTAGAATTCTAGGAAAACATTTAACACAAATAACAATTGCTTGAGTTTTTTTTTAGTCGACTTTTGTAATTCGATAATTATTATTTAATAAAAAAATATTTTCATTGAAAATCTGATTCATGTTTTGCTTTGTGGTTTAGTCCGTGATTTATTGTGAAATAATAATGTAATTCATTTCACTTCCCAAAAACGAATGAAACAAATGAGTTTTATTTAATAGGAAAAAAATAATTTCAGTTTCAATTGGTGTTGTGGAAGGAAACTATTTTCATGATTATTAGTTTCTTATTAAAATTGTAAATCCATTAACGTGTTCGTTCCTCTTAAATATTTGATTATATTTTTATTATTTTAAATCTTAAAGAAATTATCTACATTTATTTTTAGTTTTAATGTTTTTTTTTTAAATTATCATTTTATTTTTTAAATTAAATTGAATTTAATAGACACACACACACACTAACAGTCGAATATAGAAATATATTTCTTGTAGTAATTTCAACAATAAAACAATAAAATATTGAAAACAGATAAAAAAATGAAATGCTAAATCGAATTGTGTTTTTTTTTTATAATAATTGCGGTGAAAACACAAAAAAAAAAATACATTAGTGTAAATTAGTTATCCAGTTAAATATTAATATGAACAAATTTTTGTAGAATTGAACAACAAAATAATGAAGAACAATAATAACCAATAACAGAAATCCAAATAATATGGAACAAGATAACTTTATAATCTAAAGTGACGTATGGGAATCATTTTTTATAATTGGTGACCACAGTTCACATTCATTAGGCCATTCACATTATTAAAGTTCTGCAAAGTTTCTAAGTGATTGACTGAGTTGTACAGGGAAAGCTTAAATCTATAATTGGAAACTTCCATGTGAATTTGAATATCGTTGCAGAAACAAAACAAACAAAAAAAAAAGAAAGAATAAAACACAAACGAAATTAAATGTTTGTTTAAAAAAACAAAAATTCCCAGGGAATTTTTTTTTTTTTTACTGAAAAATACCCACACACCAAAAATATTTTCAAATAATGGGAACAATAAAATTATAATGAAAAAAAAAAAAACTTCTGTATTTACGTGTTGGTGTATGTGTGTGTGAGTGTGTGTTGTGTGTGTGTGTGTGATACTTAACAAAAAAAAAACAACTTATAATCAATTAAATTCAATTTCAAAATTTAATTAAAAAAAAAACACACAATTATTTTTGTTTATTAATTTTTAACATTTGACTTTGTTTTGTTTTTTTTTTGGTTAAAATCATTTGCGCCGTTTTATTGTTTCATTTATTGGCGTTCAAGTAATTTAAGAAAAATAAATAAGATTCTACGAAATAATTCGAATTCGAAGTTTTTTTCTTTGAATTGAATGAACACAAAAAAAAAATAAAAAGTTAAAATTACAAACTTATTTTTTATTTAAGTTTCTTAAATTTTCAATGTAACCGTTTACAACACAACAAAGTCCATCTGAATTATTGATGTGTATCGAAAGATTGTATTTAATGTGTTGATAAATGTTGACAGAGTTGAATTTGGAATTTTAAAGGAGGGAAATGACTTTCAAATGAAAAATTAAATAGTGTCGGAATTTTATAATAAAGGACTTTCTTTTCCCGTTTCCATTTTATAAATGTTTTCCCACATTTTTATAAGACTTCCCTCGCATTCATTTTTATGACATTTGATCGTGTATTGTCGCATTTGAAATCTCATCCAGTATTTTGGAAGAAGATTGAAACTTTCATGTTTTTCCTTAAAAGGCAGTACAAACATTTTTAATGTTAGGACATTTGTAAAAAGTCTTCAAAATACACTAAATAATATCCCAAATTTAAATATCTAATTCACCACTGTTTAAATATAAAACGCATCAATTACGAATCATAATTGAGTCAATCAACTACGATTAAATAATTACCGCCACGCATATAACATTTTCCATTTCTTTTGTATATTAAAACCAAAAATACTTTCCCCTACCATCACCATTGCCATTGCCATTCATATAGAACTAAACTTTAATCTCATTCCAAAATGCCCTCATCAAATTGGTTAAACAATTTCTAAATAAAAAAATAAAATATATTTTTCTATTTTTGTTCGGGCATGAGAATATTTTGATTTATTTATAAAAAAAAAGAAAAAGAAAACAAAAATATTTGAAGAAGAAAAAAAAAAGAAAACGCGGGAAAACCCGTTCCACTCAAAAGAGATGTATTGGTATGATGAAGTAAATAATGTGGGGTGAGGTGACCAAAAAAAAAAAAAAACAAAAACAAGAAAATAGTATGGGTTGTTGCAGAAGAAGAAACGAATGGAATATTATGTATCGTATTTATTTATTTTCTGCGCCTGATTTTCTGTATTTTATGTAATAAATATACAAAAATAAAATACAACAACAGAAGTTTGCGTGTTTCAATTAATTAATTTATCTTTTGCTGATTAAAATTCAGGACTGTCAGTTTTCTTTATCAAATTAAATAAGGAGAAACAAAAAAAAAAAAGAAGAAAATGTAAAAAAAAAAACAATCTAAAATGGGATAAAGGCTTGTGCAGTTTAGCAGTGTAGAGAGAGAGAGAGAGAGTGAGAGAGAGAGAGAGAGAGAGTGAGAGAGAGAGTTAAATTTTGTAATATAGAATATTTAAAGGGAATGTTTGAAGAAATTTTGTAAGGTGGAACAAAATTCATAGAATTGAAATGTACAAAAAACGGGAAAGGTTCCACAAATACACTCACACTAAAGTACAACCAAAAAAAAAAAAGCAAATTTATAAAAAAACAAAAAAAATTTTTTTTTTCATTGTAAGTCCCTTTCATCCAATGGCATTAACATATGCGGATCAAAAATACAACAACAACAACAACAAAAATAACAAAAGAAAGAAAGAAAAGAGTTAAAGTTTTTGTTTTGTTTTATTTTTTAATACAACAAAAATTTTCCCATTTGTTCTTTATTTTTTTTACTATACGAAATTATGGAAATTCTTCGTCATTTTTTTTTTTTGTGAATTTGGTTGTTGTTGTTGTTGTTATTGTTATTGTTTTATATGGGGTTGGTTTGGTTAGTTGGTTTTTGTATGTTTCTGGTACTTTTCGCTTTTCGAATAAATAAAAAAATAATACAACAAAAAAAAAAGCAAAAACAAGGAGAAACATTTAAAAAAAAAAAAGAAGGAATACAGACAACCTGACATTTTAAAGAATGGATTAAAAAAAATATAACGAGAGAGAGAGAGAGAGAGAGAAAAAAAAATAAAGTGTAGAAGGTGAAAATGAACAACAACAAAAAAAAGTAACAACAATGAAAATAAGGTTTGGGTGGTAAAAAAAATACACACACACATACACAAGAATTGAAAACAAAAAAAAAAAAAACGGAGAAAATATGAAAATGGAGATTGATGACAAATTTGCGTGCTTACATTTTTGTTGTTTGAATGAGGGTTAGATTTCAAAACTATAAAATATTCTTACTAAAAAAAAACACCAAATCAGCATTTTTCCTCCGCACTTCTTCTTCTTCTTCTTCTGCTATTTTTTATTTTTTATTTTGTTTTCATCGTGTAGAAAAAGTTAAATAATTATAGTATGGGAAAAAAATACAATCAAACATTTTTAATCATGACAAAATTAAGTGAACGATTAGCATACAACATTAAAAAGTTCTCTTTTATTTTTCCTTCCTTAAAATTAAAAAAAAAAAAGTAAAAGAAAAACAGGGAGTGAATTGTGACAGAAAATAAATATACGCTACACACACACACACACATACATACAACACAGCCATACACATACACATGCCAAGCCACACAGAAAAAAATGTGAAGAAATCTTTTTTGGTTGTATATAGAATATTGTAAGGAGATGAGGTGGTTCTTGTTCTTGTCCTTTTTTGTACAATTTAATATTTTTTTTTCTTTGGGGTTGAAACAATTAAATGGTTGGGTTGTTTTTGTCTTCTTCTTCTTCTTCTTATTTTTTTTATTATAAAATAAAATAATTCTGTGTGTGTGTGTGTATAGAAGAAGAACACAGTTTAAGTATAATATATTAAGAAAGTAAGAAAGAGAGAGAAGACACAGAGAGGGAGAGAGAGAGTGAGAGAGTTATACCACTTTTTATCTAATTAGATGAGATTTTTCTTTATATTTTTTAAAGTAAATTCTTTTTTTTTTTTTGTTTAGAAAATTAGGTACGAAGTTGTGCTCATTAAGATGTTAATGTTTGTGTTTAAACTTGAACGTTTTTGGTTTTGACGAAGATTTTTCAGGTTTTTTTCCCTTTTCTTTTTTTTTCTTCTCTGTTTTATTTTTTGAGCTCAGCTAAATCTTCTTACAGATTATTCTATTCTATAAAAAATCAAAGAGAAAGAAGGAGTGAAAATGAGCAAAAAGAAAGAGAGAGAGAGAGAGAGAGGAGAAATATTTATGTAATATGTATTAATTTATAGACGGTTTTTCTATTTTCATCATTCAGGACGAAAAATGAACCTTTTCTTTTCTTCTCTTTTTTTTTCTTCTTTTAGTTGCTGTTGCTGTTGGTTTGTGGTGATGGCCTGTTTTTTTTTTTTTGGTTTGTGATCTGAATATTATATAAAAAATAATGTTTTATAATAAAAAAGTAAAAAAAAAATGTTATTTTTACTTTTTGAGGACAAAAATTTGATTAGAAAAGTTTTCCGTTTCTTTTTGTTTTTTTTTTTTCTTTCTTTTCTTTTTCTTTTTGTATTTTATGTGGAATAAAGAAAAGTTTCTGTTTTTTTTCCAAGGCCCAGCCGCTAATGAAAATTTGTGTTGATTTATTTTATTTTTTTTTTAATTGTATAAATAAAATTATGGATTCAGGATTCCGGTTCAGAATATAGAACCGAAAAAACTTAACTAATACGAAAAAAATCTTTTTAATTAATTTATTGAAAATTCTGATGGAAATTTAATTTAAATTAAATTCTAGTAATGGAATTGATCTACAGAGCCTGTATTAATATTGATCGATGTAACAAGGGGCATGCGTTTTATTCGAATCTTTAAAAAAAACACACACGCAAAAATAATGATTCTGAATAGAAGAAAATTTCGTTAAATGGATCAATTCATTTATTTAATGAGTTCACCATGATACATTTTAAGATGATTGAAGTAAATGATGGATTATAATCGTCGTTGTTCTTGTTCAATGAATTAATACAGTATGTATAAGTGCAACAATGTTTAAAAATTGTTAGCATAACCTAACATTCTGTTCATCAATATTTTATTATTTTAACCTTCAGACAGAATTAAAATATAAAATAAATTTCTATATTTTATTATAAAATTAGAATAAATTAACCGTAGAAAAGATTTTGCAGAAATTTAACCTCCAAAAAAAGAATATTCTTTAAATTGTTGCAACGAATTCATGTAGAGATATCACCTTCATAATAATAATAATCATTTACGTTACCGATTTTATAATCTGAGACAGAAAAAAAAAATATAAAAATGAAATTAAATCCTTTTCAACTTAATTATGAACTAACAATTAATTCTTTTTATCCAAATATGCTGAACTTTAACAATATTCTATAAAAAAGTCAAAAGAAATCTTTTCATATTCATCAGAAGTTCACTAACGCAGATCACAGCCAGAGACATACAGATCCCCTTTAAACAAATACATGGAGTAAATTTTGACTCAAGATTCACACACACACACACACACAAGGTTTAAGAGATATGAAAAAAATACTGAAAAGATAAACACTTTTCTAAACTAAAACTTTCACTTTATTCGTTTCGTTTCATTTTATTTTATGTTTTGTTCGTCTTTTTTTTTTGTTGCTAATAGTTAAAATTTTTAATATGATATAAAGACGTACAGTTCAACCCCTCATGAATGGGAAGGATGCTGTGTGTAAAATTCATTTTTCGTTTCTTATTTCGTTACTTCTTTTTACTTTATTTTGTTTGTACAAAAGAATCGTCAAAAAGAAAGTGGATTTCTGTATAGTAAATTGGAATATTGTTTGTAGAGAGAATGGAAGTCCTTAACAAGCGCGTCTTCTTCTTTACGTCAAACAAAAAAACTACAAAAAAAAATATATATATATAAATTTGTTGTAACTAATCCTTACACTGCAAACACGTTCAATCTCATTCCAACAATGTCTACTTTTTATATTTTTCATGCATTTCATTTTCCTCTTTCTCTTTATCTATAAATTTTCCCTGGTATTTTCTTAATTCTGGAAGCGTTTCTTGAACTGTGAGTTGTTACATTGACCTTAACAGTTTATATACGTGTCCTGCGTATACACGTTTGACACGTGGAAACAAAATTCTATACTTGACTGACTAAATATAAAATTGTTGAAAATCTAGAAAAGTAAAGTGATACACAAAATTGTCTGTTTGAACAGAAAGAAGAATTTCTAGTTTCTTCTTTCTGTTGGGAACAAATTAGAAAATGGATTGAGGTCATCCCTTTTTTTTTGGTCTTAAAGAAGAATGAAGTCAATTAGATATTCGCATAATAAAACAATTTGAAGAAATCAACAAACAAAAATACAGAAAAAAACCAACTTACACAAACAAACGAACAAACAGACAAACAGAGAAATAAGCACAACAATAACGGATCTATAAGATGTAAGGGAAGAGAGATGAGAGTAGGAGGAAAAGAGTAATAAAAACAGGACATAAAAAAATAAAGAAATATTAATTCAAAAGATCGCTAATTTATTCAAAGCAATTCAACCCTTTTTTTTTGTTGGGTTTTTTGTTTCTTTATATATTTTATTTTGTTTTTGTGTTCATCCTTCTCTCGAAAAATCTCTCATTTTCCCTTTTTATAATTTAAGTGTTTTCCCTTTTCTTTCTCTTTCTCTATCATTTTTTCATTTTATTTTATTTTTGGTTTCTGTTTTTTTTTTTTTGGTTATCAGTTTTAGCAAATCTTTTTTGGCCAGCTAAAATAAATGAGAAAGAAATCGGAAATATATTTACACACACACACACACATACATACATACATATTGTTACAAGAATTATATACAGTAGCAATATATTAAGTTTAGTCAGGCTCTATGTGTTAAGGGTGGTAAAGACAGTAAACTGTATACACTTGTAGTAGAAGGGGGGGGGGGGGGTAAAGATAGAAAAGAAGAAAAAAGGATGGAATGGATGGGTAGTTTTTGGTCAGTCAGCCCTTGAATTGCCCTCTAAATTACTTAAATACGGTAGGTAATATCATTTGCTGCATTCTAAACCAAAACCAAATGAAACACAGGACAACAACAACTAAAGCAACAAAACAAAATGTACGATCGAAATTCTGACATTTCCCAAAGGCGATTTATATACATAAATATTTTTTTCTCTGTTTTTGTTTTATTTTGTTTTTTTTTTCGACTATTTTTCTATCCTTGATTGTTTTATGTTCTAGGATTAACAAAATGGGGATGTATATGCAGAAGAAGGTACGGCAAATTGGGGAGGTGAAATAGTCGAATAATATAAGGGTGTTATGGAGAGCAGTATGAGAGATGTTGGGAAAAACAAGTAAGAAGCGTATGGCTGACTTTATGCCATTGGTATAAAAAAAATTTTAATTCAATTTTCGTGTACATGAAATTGAAATATTTTTATTAATAATTATGATGGTAATTAGTATACATTTGTCGCTTGAATTTATTTTCATGTTTTCTACCACACAATTAATTGAATTGTATTCAATAATAAAAACGCAACAAAAACAATTATTTTAATTAATTCAATTCGCTAGATTACAAATGAGGAATTTGTTGAATTTATACAAAAATTTAATTGTATTCTTTCGGGTGATCTGTTGTATCATATTAAGCTATCAGATGATAATCCACGCTTGTATTACTGGTCAAGACTTCTGAGAGTCCTTAAATTTGTTCAGTTGTTCTTCTGCCAATCAAAGTAATACAAGTCAGCCAAGTGGAATGTCGCAATAGATTAGTATTGTAAGGACACTGAATTCTGGGACACTCACAATTCAGTGTCGTCACGAAATATCATTCAGTTGATCAATATGATGCGGTTTTGATTACCTTTTTTGCTTTATTATGAAATGAGAATATTTTTTGTTGTGTGAATTTTCAATGTCAATTTTAATTTCTGGAATATAATCAACTATGGTTTTGCTTGAGATATTTTACTGAACATAGATTTTTAAAATAAATTTCTGTTTCAATAATTTTGTTAACGAAAAATTTGCAATTTTGAAAATGGTGAAAACAAAATTAATTAGAAAGGGAAAATTTTGATTACATTTTTTTTTCATAAAAAATTTTTCATAACAAAATTTTCTTTATAAAAACTAAAAAAAACTAAACTCCCTTTTTCCTTTATTTTCTTACAAGTCATTCATTTAGTTTAGACCTTCATCCATGATTGTGTTTTCTCCCAAGAAATGAAATGGAAAAAATAAAAAGGAAAACGGAAAAAAATAAAAGGAGAAAACTTTACACCATTGAATAACCGCTGAATAAATTGCCTTTAAGAAAATAAACCGTTTGAAGTTATTTAAGTTTTTACAAAAGTTCAGCTGTTACGGATGGATGAAAGTGTAAAATGGGGAGTTGGATTTACTTTTTTGTTTATATGTGAATTGTTAAGTAAAGTGTTAGATGAAAGAATAAAAACACTACTCATTTTTCTGTAATTAAAAGATTTAGATTTTAATATTAGCTCATACGTACAATTTCATTTTTCACTTGTTTGGATTTTTATTCGATATAATTATTGAATTTTTGCATTCCATTGAATCCGAGAATAAATTGTAAAATTTTCTTTCAATAATCATCAGCAGCATAATCATCATAATCGACATGCTTTTTTGTTTGTGTGGAAGAAAATACTCACATATTGTCAAAGTGCATTAGAACCACATTTGAAAAGTTTTGGGCAAAAAATCCTTATCAATTTTCTGGTAGAATTGAAAATATGAGAGTGAAAATAGAATTAAAATTAAAAATACGATTATTCGGTCTAAAAAGTATTCTGATTTAAATTGACACTAAACATTCATACGAAATTAATGAGATCTTAATTATAAAGTAATATTTACAACCTACTTGAAAATAGTTACATTGATAATTTACCATACTGAAAATAGTTTCATAGTAGAGAAAAATATATTCTAAAATATTAATTATATTCTTTAACTTTTCATCTAAGAGTCTCACTATAAATATACACATATTTAAAAATTCTATACAATATATGACACAATCAAACCACTTAAAAGGAAATTCTTCTTTCTTTTCTTTTTCATTTTTCTATTTTCTATTTTTCTTTTGATTATAGAAAATACAAAAACAAAAATTAAACATTGTATTTCACAATATAATAAAATTTACCAATTGATTAACAAAATATGTATTTATACAGGTGTTTCTCTATAATGTATATCTATCCATTATGTTCTCTTGTTATTTCTCTGTTGAATTTAAAGAGGGGGTGTTATCTCTATGATATAATGATGATGAAGAAGAGAAGAAGAAGAGGGAGAAGGAGGTAGATGGTGATAGAAGGAGAGTAGATGGAAAATTCTATATAAAATATTAAATATATAAAGGAAATATTATTTGGTATATGTGGAGTGAGAGGGTATGGTTAATAATATTCTTTATGTATGTGTGTGTGTGTGTGTGTGTGTGGGTATATGTGTCATTGAAATTTCCTATAATTCTAAAGAGTAAAATTTTCACCTCATATAATAAAATGAATATATACAGACAGGCAGACAGACAGACAAATCTACAGGCATTAAAACACGTGTTATATGTATATATTCACATATAGACATGGTACATATATATAGAAAGATATTTGTTTTTGGGGAAACGGATTTGGGTAATTAACCCTTTTAAGTAGAAAGTTTTACAAAATGTTTTGACGATGAAATATATCCGTAGATATATTTTCTCTAGGATAAAAGATAATATTCATACCTAAATTTATAATATTTGTAATATTTATATTATGTTTGTGTCCTCTGTATATGTGTGTTGCTGCTTTTTTTCTCTCTCTGTATTCTTGTTGTTATTGTTATTTTTGTTGTTGTTTACCAATGTTATAAAGTTGAAAGTTTTTTTTTGTTGTTGTTAGAGTTGGGCCGATTCGGCAGGTGAGTAGAGGCTGTATATATATGAGAGTTAAAAAGGATATTTGATTATAGGTATTTGTCTGTTCTTTCTATATGTTTTATTTTGGTTTTTTTGTTTTTTGTTTTTCCATCTTGTTGTAAGGGAAAATCGTGATTAAAACTTTTTCATATTTAAGGGATTTTGTATTTTATAAATCTAAACAGAATAATTAAAATACTAAATATGGGTCATTTGTTTTTGTTGTTAATGTTTTTGTTGTATTTGTACGAAAAAAGGAGATTTTTCCAAAGGGTAAGGGTAGAGATTTTGTATATAAATAAAATATGTTTCTAATATTTCTTCGAAATTTTAAAATCTTACCAGGAAAAAATGGAACAATACAAGAAAAGTAAAAGTAAATGATTCCACTTTTTGATTTAAAATTTAAATCAATAAAATATCTCTTTTTTTTTCATTTGAACCAAACAGTTTTGATCCTTTATCAGAAGATTTTTTTTCTTCTCTTGAGTAAAAAATGAAAAAAAAAAAATATATCAAACAAATAAAAAAATTATCATTAAATTCTTTTCATAAATAATTCATGATTTTGTTGTTTTTGTTGTTAGTTTTCCTTTTTGATTTTATTATTATATTTCTTCTGAACTGAAAACCAAAATTCATCTACTCCTATACAGATACAGATACAGATACAGATACAGATACATATTCACTCAGGGTAAACATTTTGACACCTTTTTTTATACAAAAACAAAAATAATAAATTTTTGTTTATAAATCAGGGTTTATAATACAATTTTCATTATTTTTTAAGAAGAAAATATGGAAGCAAAATAAGAAGAAGAAAGTGAAGAAGGAATAAACACAGTTCTTCTTTTACCCCTTTTCTTTAAACTATTAACACTGAGATAAGATGATTATTCTGTAGAATTTTTTTTTTTCTAAGGAAGAAAAAAGAAATAATATTTTATCCTTCTAAAAGTTTTGTTTTCTTCAAAAGGAAAAGAAGAAGAAGAAGAAGAAGAAGAAGAAGTACGACAAGAACGAAAAGAGGAAAATATAATAATATAACCATTGGGCTTATGTTTTCATTGGATGGGTGGTTGGGTGATATGATGTTTTATGTTGAGTGTTTTTCCTTTCTTTCATTCATTCTTTCTTTCATTTTATTTTACCTTCTACACTAATGGTTTGGGTATATAAAAGTCAAGAGTATAGTATAGAGGTAAATGAGGTGATTAGTCTCACTTGTCATACTTTTTAATGATTCCTCTTCTCATGATGTTATAACTTAACATCAGTCACATTTTTCTTCATCTTATTTTTTTCTTTTTTCTCTTCCTTTAACATAAGGAAAACATAAAGAGTGAGAAACAGTGTAATTATTGTGACCTTTTAAAACTGGTAAAGGACGATTATTATATTTTGTTAGGACTGTGTGTGTGTATGTGTATTTTTATTGTGGTTTACAATTCAGCATTTAAATTTTGATGTTTGTTTTTTTTTTTACAATTTTTGAGAGCAACCAATAAATTATGGTGAGAATATTGTTTGATTTTATATGTTTTGATTTATTATTTAGTATGAAATTCTATGGTTAAAGGGTAATTGTGGAAAAACATCTTAATCTTACTCTTTAAAAGCTTTTTGCAAAGAGAAAGCTTTCTTATATTTTCTAAATAATGAAACAATTAAAATCAAATGAAATTTCCTTGAGTTTACATTGTTTCCTTATAACAATATCTACGAAAATGAATTTTTGTTTAAAACTAAAAATACGGAAAAAAAAAACAAATGAACGCATATAAAAGCTTATAAATAGAAATTATAAAGTTTTTCTTTAACAGAATAAAATGTCACAATGTCAAATTCTAAAAACTACACATATGATAATGATGGTGATGGTGATGATAAAATAATGCAGACAAAAAAAAAACTTTTGTTGTTGAAAGTTGAGCACTTTACATATGACTTGTGTTGTGTAAATTTTTCTTTTTTTTTTTAGGTTTCCTTTTTAACTAAAGTACACGAAGATTTTCCTTTAATCATCATCATCATAATGAGTGGATAAAAAGAACACGTGTATAAGAATAAAGTGCACTCAAACATTACAAAAAAAAATTTGTTCTGTTTTGTTTTACTTTTTGTTGTTGTTGTAATTTTAATTATAAATTTTTTCCAAGGAAAATTACTCAACTAACATTTTCTTTTCAACATTATTAGTGGATTTTTTGTTGTTGTTGTTTTATACACAAGGACTTTTTGTGTGTATGTGTTATGTGTTATGTGGGTTTATTTTACTCTTTAACAATATTTATGTATTTCGATTCAGATTATTTATAACATGAAAATGACCTGTGTTGCTTTACTGTTTTTTTTTTATTTCTATCTCTGTTAAATATTTCCATGAGATGGATGTGAATGTAAATTTATTGTAATATAAAACTCTAATTTTAAAACCCTTAACATTATTCTCATTCCATATATTTTATTATTTAAGCTTTGAAACAACAACTAATGGATAATACTTAAACTATTCACCTATTCGTATATTTAATACATTTTTTGACCCTCAAAGGATTCAATATTTATTGAATATATTAAAGTTTGTGTCTCACTCAATACTATGAATAATCTTTTATGGTTGGTTATTTATCTGTATACCGATAATAATTTCTTCTTTCGTAACCTCGACATGATAAAATAAATTTTACACCCCCAACCACATCTAGACATCGGCCACAGTAATTGAACTTTTGTGTTAATTTTTAATTAATTAATCTTCACATGCAATTTTATTTAATGAATTAGTAATTAGTAATTTTGAGTTTTATTATTCTATAATGAAACTACCTCCAATAATAATTCATACAATATTTATGCAGTGACGAAACTTAACTAAATAATGTGTAAGTAGAAAAACCTTTCTCTACTGCCCTGCCAAATAACTTCAAATTTGGATGTTGCAATCAAATAGCAAAAGTATGTGCGGCTATCATATTTTATTTTATATATTTAATTCAGTAAATCCTTCTGACAATTAATTCAATTGATTTAAGTAATTCGAAATTATTCGAATGCATTTCTAAGAAAAATAAAACATAAATTCACAACTCATAATTCCTCATCATTTTATAAGTCCATTATTTTGTACAATTTGAACATAACGAAATCAAAGTAGAAATAAATACATAGCTATATATAATTAAACATCAAAATATTATAGTGTAGTTTGTATTTTACTAGTTTCCATTCCTGGCATTTACTATATGTAAGGTATAGAAAATAAAGAATGAGAGAATCCTATAAATCCTTTAGCTTTTAAGTAGAAAAAGATCTATTGCTCTTTATATAGAAAATATATACAATTTTTCTTCTGCTTCTTCTTTTATTTTTTTTTTTATTTTTTTTTTTTGTTGGTTTGGTTTGGTTTCGTTTGGTTTAGTTGGGTTGTTTAAATTGGGTTCATTGCCTTTCGTGTATAATGTATTATCGATAAAATCGTGCACTAAATTGTGGTTTTTATTTAGACGTTTAACCTTCTACCACCCATTTCTCAGATACTATATTCTAAAACTCCCTTAACTCTATATATGTTCTGCACTCAAACTATAAGTAAATATAGAAATAACAAAAAAAAAAATATATATATATATAATGTAGAAACACCCTCAAACATTTTTCTATAAATCTAGACAAAAGTATTTTGTATATAAATTGTTAGTTAGACCCAAAAACTAAATTTTAATCGACTCATTTATTTGTTTCGATAAGAAATCGGAAATTAAATGATTGTCCTTTTATTTTATATATATTGTAAATTAATGTTTGATAAAGGAAAATGACCTAAAACATTTTTTTAACCTTTTTTTAGAATTTTATTAACTAAAATGTCCATTCGACAAAAACACTATTTGTCTCAACGTACTAAACTATTTTTGAAACAAAAGGTAAATGAGAAAAAATTAAGAGACAAACCAATAATTTTGAAATGGTAAAATATCCTATTGGAATTGAAACAATTTCATACCAAAAAATGTAAGGTAAAGGAAACAAGTACAGCGAAGCTCAATTTCACAAATATTTTTTATAAAGTATTCCACTTTTAATGTTGTAGAGCGGCCGACTACCAGATTTTAAACTATACAAACATATTTGTGGAAATCTTTATTAAAATATGAATCTGATGAATTATGAATCTAAATGCATCTAACTTTATTAATTTCGTTCATAACGAAAATATTTGCACATAAATTATCAATGCTAGTCAAGAGAAAACTAAAACTAAAAACACAAAAATAACCTAATCAATATGAATTAAAATTTCCCAAATTTACAGTAAATGGACTTTTGATGTTTTTAGGTTTAACTCGAGTAAATTGGGTTAAATTTAAGAAAACTTTTATTTGTTAAACTTAAAAATTTCGCCGAAAATACAAAACTAATAAATTTTAGTCAATTAAAAGGATTTTATTCCATTTTTTATCCATTAAGGATTTAACTAACCAAAATAAAATTGTTTATTTCACAATTTCTTCTTTTTAATTTAATAAGTCAAAAATGACGACACATCGTGCAGAAATATTTTCAATGTGAAATAATTCAGATTGAATTTTTTCAAATGCAACAAACGCATAAATTTCTATTGTTTTTTTTTTTTAGAAAACTTTTTCATAAATTACATTAGTGAGAAAGTTTACAAAAAAGCACACAGAGCACAGACACACACACACATATATACAGGGACACATATGTTACACTCAAGACAAAATTGTTACAATTTAAAAAGGTATCGTTATAAAACGATAAGATAATTCTTCTATATTATTTTTTATTTTAGTCCTTTGAACAGGAAAATTTAATTAACGTAAATTTTGTTTGAATTAACACTATAAGAAATTTTTATGTCTCGTATATTATTTTACATATAGAAATATTACATAATGAAAAGATAAAAGGGATAAAAAACATAACAAAAATAGAGAGAGAGAGTGAGACAGACTGATTTATTATTATAATACTTGATGGTAAAAAAGAAAAAATAGAAAGAAAGAAGAAGAATAATTAAGAAAATAAGGATATTATAATTATAATATAAAAGTTAAAAGATAAAATATTTTTTCTTTATAGAATGAGAATAAATATAAAATAAGTTACCTTTGCAATGCGTTTAGATTATAATAAAATCGTTTCTGTAATTTTTGTTTTTGTTTTTAATACATTTTATACTTTCCTTACTTTCTTTACTTTCTTTACTTTCCTTACTCTCTTAACGTATATAATTAAAATTTTCTAAGTGATTGAGTTTAAGTAAAGTAAAAACTAATTTTTATTAGGAAGGAATGAAAATTTTTCTTAATATTGAAATTTATTTGTTTTTTTTTTTCTTCCCATAAACATAAAATATTTTTAAATAATAAATCAGGAATATAATGTTACCTACAATTAGGTACAATTTAATGGTTCCGTATATATATATTTTCACCTTGAATATAAAACCGTAACAAAATAAGAATAATTATTGAGATACTGAGAAATTTTCTAAATGAAGCTTTTAAGATTTTTATAATCTGTTATTTGAACTTAAATTACTGTAAATTATTTTTCCTTTATAAGATAAATTATTTTAAATGTAAACGAAAATCGTTTCAATCGGACATTATTTAATTCCGTTTCTACACTGAGTGAAGTTTTTTACAATTATTCTGGTTTATAATTTTTATTTGGTTTATATTATTTTTCAAACATTTGTTGAAACAAAACACTGAAAGTTTTTATTTTATAATCTTCAAACTAATTTACAAATAGATTTTCTACATACACTTGACATATTTTCAACTTAAATTTCAACTAAATAATATTTTTATTTACATACATTTATTACAAAATATAAACGTAATATGTAAATATTTCGATTGAAATACGATCATCCATTAGAGTAAAATAATCAAAAAGGATTTCAAGTGTGGCTAAAATGTAAACTGAGAATCACTCGTATTCATTTAAAAGTTTAAACTCCTTTATATGAAGGGTTTCAATTATATTTCCACACACACACACACACATATATATATAGAAATTTTCATATTAATTTTCTTTCAATTCACTTCAACATTTATATATTTGCTCATAATATAATAACGTTTGAAATTAACTATGAGACATTTGAGTCTATTTAGTTATATTTAAGTCGTACATTTTTTTTCTACTTATTCTTCTTCTTCTTTTTTCACTGTATTGTCACCTAACTTTACCACCCCTCTTACATTCAACTTCTTCAGGTGTGTCTAGTCAAGTTAATTGTATTTTAACCCTTTTTTTTCTTGTCTTTCTGTTTATTTACAAAAGAGGATTGAATTTATTTATACAAACGAATAAAAAACAGAACATTAAAAAGACAACGACAATTTCTCTTATAAGAATGAATTGAATTGGAAAATGTATTTTTTTTCAACTCCCTTTAAATGAATGATTTTCTTGTATTTAATTACATGCAATGCTAATGCTTTTGTTGTATTTTCATTTTATTCTATTGTGAAAAATTTTTTTTAGCGTTAACTTAAAGGTGTTTGTTGAGGTATGAACCCAGTTGAAAGATAATGGTAAATAATTCATTTTGAATAGGACCACTTTATTATTTAATCTATTCTAAGTTTTGTTATTTTTGTGTTTTTGTTTATAATTTTTAATTATTCAGAGAGAAAAATAACAGAATTAAAATTTCATTAATTAATGAATAATGGGTGAATATGTAAGGAATTACCTCTGACCTCTGTCAATAAATAATATTCTGTCCTTAGATCATAGATCTCAGAAAAAATAGTAACTCTAATTTGGGTAGCTATCGAATTGAATTTAAGATGCTGAAGAAAAATCTTAATATTCAACTTAATTGCACTTTGAATATTTTTTTGATTTTACAAAAAAAAGTCATCGTAATAAAGTCATCGTAATAAAACCAATTGAAAACTTCAACACAAAAAAAAAAGTTTCCATTCCCGCATAAGGAAAAAAAATTGATAAAAAATAAAAATTTTAATGGGAAAATATTGAAAATATTTTTTTATTTGAATTAAAAAAAAAAAATTACAGTTGAATATTTATGGGATTACAGTTTTAAGAAAATGCGACATTTTATCCGATTTTTCTTGTTGGTATAGGAAAAACTAATAAAAATATTTTAATAATAAAAGAAAAAAAAAAAAAAGTGAACCGCACATCGAAGCGAATACTGACATCAAAATGTGAACACACACAAATATATTGCAACTTAATATCCTAAAATAAAAATTAATAACGTCATTTTAATTTTTTTTTCCCCCATTTTTGCTGCCATTTTTTTTTTATGCGTTTTTCATTTTTATTTCCATATTTTTTTTTTTTTGGTTGTTTCATTTTTTTTTTTTATTAGATTTTTTTTTATTATTTATTTTTCCAAAAAAAACAAAAAAAATTCAATTGAATTCTCAGGAAATCATAATAATAATAATAAATAAATAAATAAAAAGTATAATAATATTTTTCCCTCACATAACTCTGCGCCCATGCACAGAAGATGGAAGGGAGGAAGTGGGTGGGGTGAAATGTAGGTATACATAAAAAATAGGAGAGAATCCGTCTCATTTATGACTTTTTTCTTCTTAAAAAAAAAAAAAAAAAAAAGTAAAAATAAAAAAGAAGAAAATGAATAAAAAGAGGAAAAAAAAGGGATAGATAAAAAAATATATATTGTAAAAAGGACATTATTATAAATAATAATAATAATAATAATAATAATGACAAACCAAAAAATAACAACGAATTTTCACTTTAATATTTTACAAAAAAAAAAATAGGAAAAAAAAAAAACTGAACTGAACGTCTAAATGCCGTTCTTCAGTTTTCCTTTATTTTTATTTTTCCAGCACACATATCTAGGAGAGAAAAAAAATGTATAATATAAAGTGGAAGGAAAAACACGTAGAAGAGTGAAGTAAAAAAAAAAAAAAAAACAACGTAATATAATAAACCCGGGCCTTAGTCGCCGCCACAGACATATTTCATGGTTCTTTTGTTAACAAGATAAAGCATCCTTTTTTATACTCTACTTTTCTTCCTTTTTTTTTTTTGTTATTTCGAAAAATATAAACACACAAAAGGTGGAGGAGGAGGAGGAAGGTGGAAAAATTTCGTTTCGTTTAAAAAAAAAAAAAAAAAGACAGAAGAAAAATGGAAAGATGGGCAAAAAAAAAGAAGAAGTATAGAAAATTCACGGTAGTTTAAAAATCTGTTAGACGAAGGAGTTTCCTATAGAGGAGGAGATTGTATTATTATTTTTTTTCTACTCTCCTTACAAATATACGGTATTTGAAGAGTTTTCCTTTAGACTCTTTCACATCGTTCCACTTTCTATTTGCTGGCAATGGATCGACATAAGGATTAACCATAAATTATAATGGTTCGCTTTTTTTTTGCTGCCATTCCGTACAAAACAAAACGAAAAGAAGAAAAGTCAAGATAAATTTTAATTTGAATAGTTTTGAGAAATTAAGATGAATTTTTTTATTTTATGGGACTTTGGCTGTTTTTTTTTTTTTTATTAAGATTGAAGTTTTTTGGGCGCCGAATTTAATTTGAATAAAATGTTACAAAGTGGAAAGTTTCATTTTATTGTTTATTGTTGTGTGTTTTAAAAAGGGATTTAAAGGCGGTTTGCCAAAACACGTGCTCTGATTCTTTTAAATAAAAAAAAAAATAGAGAAAAATGTTACATTTTTTTCTTCTTCTTTTTATAAAAATGAAAAATGTCTTTTCACTTTTATTCATTCAATTTTTCATGAATTTCATTAAAATTATTTTCAATTTTTGTTTTTAGGCTTTTTTTTTTTTATGAAACATTTCAAAAGTCTAATTTATGTATTTAGGATTCAATCATAAAAAAAAAAAAGAAAAAAATTTCAAGGATCAATTGAATTTATTTTTCTCATAGAAAACTCAGTAATAATTCTTCCGTTTTTCTTTTCTAATAAAATAAAATAAAAAAAAAGAAGAAGAAGAAGAAGAACGAAAAGTAAAACGAAAAATTTCTTTAATTTAATTTTCCCTAAATAAATTTGTAAAATTTAGGTCAATCAGTTTAAATTTAAATAAAGAAAAGAAATAAATGATGAAAGGCAGTCAGTAAATATAATTCTTGTGACTTTTAAGTAAATATAAATGTACAGAGAAAAAAAAAATTTATTATAATATAATTGAAATGTCAGATCCAAGAAAAGAGGAAGAAGGAAACAAAACAACAACAACAACGAACAGAGATTTTTCCCTTTTTCCTTTTGCATAATTAATTATAACAATAATTTATGTTCTAAAGAATCAATAGAAATAAAATTCTAAATCTCTTTCTGTTTCTATTTTATAGATTTAAAATTGTTTGTGTAGATGTCTGTTTTCGTTTAGGTCGGGGTTCATCCTACACCGAAAGTTTATAGAAAGCTTATTGGCTTATTTTGTTGTTGTTGTTGTTTTCGTTTCTACTAATCATAAGTTTACATAAACCGATGTATAACGTTCCAATGCAGAATTTATTACAAATAAAGAACAATTAGTAAAGTAACATTTAACAACATTTTATATTTTCTATGCAATTAAAATTGAATGAAGTTAAATAACATTACACATTACACATTACACATTACACCATACACATTAGACATTACACATGAATAGATATTGTGACTTGTAACGTTTAGGAACAACAAAGTTATGTTTAATTATTCTCATTCTTTAAGAAATATTTTTAAATTGTTTAATCTTAACACATTTTTCTCGAAGACGCATTTTGACAAATTAAACAATAATTAATTTTTTCTGATAAAGAATGAATAAGAAATTATGGAGTTATGAATAATGTAAGCAGAATGTATTTTGTATCCACTATACCAGAATTATTAGAGAGTTTGAAGGAATTCAAAATATTTATTTCATTAAATCAAACAGGGAATCCATAGGAAGTTATCAAAACATACAAAAATATGAATAGTACGGACCAACCTTACATCTGACCTAAATTTTATATCATAATAAAAATTTTATATTGTGTGAATTTTATTTATTTATTTTTATAATAAATTTAATTTAAAGAAAAGTTATTGTTGTGAATGTGTTGGTTTTTTTTTGGGGAAAAAAATTCAGTGTTAGAATATTAAAGGAATAAACAAATAATGGTGAAAAATATAAAACGAAACAAACAAAAAAATATTAAAAATAATAAAAAATGAATGCGCGGGTATATTTTTTTTTAACGTTTTTATTGTTATGTTACAACTTTAAAATAATGAAATGCAAATTTTGCACAATCGTCAATTTATTAAATTTGTTGTTGGTATTGTTTGTTATTTGTGTTGATTCTATATAGATGGTAAAATATTTTATTTATAGAAATAATATAAATTCATTTAGTTTTTATTTCTGTCTCGTTGATACCAAAAAAAAAATACATAGATGGATAAAATATGAAACAAACCAAAACATGGTATCCATAGCAGAACAAAAAACAAAAAGAAATGAATTAGTGAAAATATAAAAATCTCGGACCATTTTATTTTATTTTTGTTCTTTTCGTTGGTTGTTGGTTATGGTTTTTTTTTTTTTTATTGATTTAACAAAATTCATTTGTGTTTGTTGCTGTTGTTGGACAGATGATTTAAAATTTAACAAAAAAAAAAAAGAAACAAAAGAAAATTTGTTGGTGAGGAAGGACGAACCAAAAAAATGGTTGATGATTAGTCTAGGGTCGCCACTGAGACACAAGGATTATTTTATATTTAAAAAAATTAATTTAATTATTTCAATCAAGAACCAAAAAATGTCCCATAAATTTTGCTGATGATTATGATGATGATGTTGGTGATGATGATGATCGAACAACGCATAATATTTTGATGTTTCTATAAAAAAAAGAAGAAGAAGATAAAAAGTAGGTCATTATAATAATTTATATAAAAAATGGGGGTTGTGTCAGGCGTATTAAACAATTGGGACTTTTTTTTTTGTAGTAAAAAAATAATAAATAAATAAATGAAAATGAACAAAAAAAAAATTGAAATAACAAAAAAAAGGATGGTGAAAAATATAGAAAAAATGAAAAGAATAAAAAAAAAGAGGGAAACGTGGAACGTATGCGGGAGTTGAAATTTAATTAAAGATAATTAATAACCAAAATCAATTAGAAAAATGGGACGAATTGACGATTCCTTTAATTACATAAAAAAAACAAAATAAAATCGAAAAATAACGAGACGAAATTCTGAAAAAAAAAAATAGTTTTGTTGGATTTATGTTCGCGTAATATTGAAATTTTTATCGGTTCAATTTTTTCGGGGACAAAATACAAATTTGATTAAATTCAAAATTAATGATTGAAAGGGGAGAAATTTATTGATTAGTGTGTATCCATGTTTCAGTTAGATTTTACGTCAGTATATTTTGTTGTTGTATAGTAAATTAAAATTGAACATAATTTATGGGTGCCGTTGTATTGTATTTTTTCCACTAAACAATTACGTCAATTTAATATTTACATTTTCTATAGAATTTTCCCAAAGATTTCTTTAAAGTTTTGATTTGTTTTAAGAAGAAAATTTCGAATATGAAAATATAAGGAAATATTTTATATTTTTGGGAGTAAAGGTCACCAATTTGACCAACAAATTATATTCTATGTTTGTATAATGAAATATTGATTTGGCTAAAACCCACAATATATACTTCAGGTATAAAGTTAAGGTTTTTAGAAATATATATACCCTTTTTTTTTCTTGAACCAAATCCAAAAAAAAACCGTCAATATCTATAGATTTGTATACGCATATATAAAGTTATACTGACCAATATTCTTTCAATTCAGCATAGATATATGTATTTAGGTTTACCGTAGTTGGTATAAGAAATTTTTGACCAAAAAAACCATTTCAAGCATATAAAATGACAAACAGGCATTATATACTCTCCATTCATCCATACCAACGTTGATAATAATTTATTTTCTGGTCCATAACGGTCATTTAACTATAGGTGAGTGTTGGGGACGTGTATATATACACTCAAAAAGTAAAACACCTTTTGAGTATAAAGTTTCTTATATATTGTAAGTTATGTTATATTTCTTCTATTTCTTCATTTCGTATGCTATGCTTAACTTTCATTTCTTCTATTCACACTGTCTTTTCTTTTACTCGTTTCCCATACTATTTTTTCTTCTCATCGCATAACATCCAGCACATTTTTCGTACAAATATAAAATAGGTGATTGTAGATGGTATTTATACATATATATTTTTGTCAGTTTAGAGGGAACAAATCCATTCCACAATTATGGTGGTTTGGTAAGCACTTGAAACAATGATAAATGACAAAATATCAACTTGAATAAATGGTGTTGTTAGTTACATTTATATACTTTTTTTTTTCTTCTTCGTTTTCCATTTTCTTTTCTTGTGCTTTTCTTGTGCTTTTTTTTCTTTGGTTTATTCCTTATAAACCAACCAACCAAAAGTACTCATATATAATTTCTTATGTTACAACATCTGTGTTTGTACATCTGTGTATATTATATAAGTTTGAGTTTAACTGTTCGTCCATCGTCTTTTATTCTTCTCTAAAAATATAGTTTACTTTTCTTGACTTTTCCCCTTTAATATTATTATTATCATCATTATTATGATTTTTAACACTGTTACTAGCTGCTTCTGTTATACTGTTCATGGGGTGTTGTTTGTAATTTATAGTGTTGAAAATAATCTTATATTCTGTATAAAGATTTTTCACCAAGAAAAAACAAAAAAATAAAACCCCCACATTTTGTAATTGTAATAAATTTTTTTTTCTTCATATTAAATTATAAATGTCAAATAAATTCAACTGTTTTTATTTTGGTTACATGCATACATAATTTAATTTGAAAATTTTGTCTTAGATGTGGTTTCAACCAAAAAAAAAAAATTAGTGAAAAATTTTTCATAATGAAAATTAAAAAGTTTCTAGCACAGAAAAAAAACAAAAAAAAACAAAAAACAAATGAAAACATGTTGAAACTAAATAATAATAAAAAAATCACCCTATGTAGTTATGGAACCAACCACTGACTACTTTTATGGAAATGTATTATATGGACAAAAGTATTTTATGATCGTTGTGTGCGAAAAAGTTTTTAAAAGGGAATTATGAAAATGGGAAAAGTCTAAAACAATGTCTAATGTTTTTCGCCTTTGAAGGTTGTGGTGAATTTCTAAAATAAAGAAAATAATAATAATAACAATAACAACAATAAACAAATAACAAGGAGTAAGTGGCGAACAGTGGAAAAAAAAAAAACAGGTTAAAACAGAGAGAAAGAATGAAAATTATAGAAGTCGATGGATATGCGGTGTACGATGAAAGAAACCAGTAAAAAAAAAAGGGTAAAAAGTGGAAATAGTGTGTTTTAGAAAAACCGCACAATGTGGTTTTGTTTTGGATACTTTTTTGTGTGTTGGCTTTTTTTCACTCCATCCCCCCAGAACATTTCAAATAAAAAACGGGCAATGTCAAAAACAATTACAAAGAAGAACGAAAAAAATGAAAATGTTTTATAAATTATTTTCTATATAAAATATTTATGTACGAGAGAAAAAGAGACAGATATATTATATAAAGGGAATAATATATACGCATGGTTTGTGCTATTTTCCCCACAAAATTTTCACATTCCTTCTTTTGTTTAGTCAAAATATATAATAATAAATTTTCTGTTGTATAATTTTCCTTCCTTTTTCTTTTTTCTTTTTGTGTTTTTTTTTTGTTTTGTTTTGTTTGGTTTTTTTTTTTTTTTTGTTTTGTTTCTTTTTATTTAATTTTCATTTTCATTTTCAATGTTTTTTTTTTGTTCTTCTTTTGGTTAGATTTATATTTTGTATAAAACAGAATTAAATGATATTAATTAAAAATGAATTAAAATTGCTGAATTTTATTATACAATAATATTATAGAATATGAGTTTTGCGTGCGTATTTAGATTCTGATTATTACAATACAATAAAATGAAACAAAAAAAAAAGAAAAAAAAAACACAAGGATTAAAGCAACGATCTAAAAGGAATTTATTCTGGATTTTTGTGTGTCTTTTTTTCATTTCGGATGTAATTCTTTTTTTTTTTTTTGTTTTTTGTTCCTGTTTTGTAGGTGTGCAGACATAATTAATTTTTATGAAAATAACTGTTGGTAAAAGAGAAGGTGACTCAGTGGGAATATTCCAATGATTATTTTAATGGAAATAAAATGATTAGACAGATTTTTGGTTGAAATCATTTAATTCTTATTTTACATTTAAATCAATCGTAAGAATATATTTTTTAAAATTATCAAATTAATTTAATTCCATTGTACAGAAATAACGACACGAATAGAGTTTAGTATCTTCAATTATTTTTAAGTGATTTGGATTAATTAATTGGCTTAAAAAAAAAAAAAATTAGCAGCTGACTATAAAGAGGGGACGTAATATGGGTACAATTTTGGAAAGAGACAACATATTAGAAACCATGTAAAAGTTTAGTAAAACTGTTAATTGTCTATTTTGATAAAATATAACATTTTATTCTGTTTCATTTTGTTTTTTTTTTCTTCTTTTTGGTTGATGAAAAATATTGTTAAAACATTAAATAAAAAAAATATATAAGAAACAAATCTAATAAAATTAAAATCGGAGAACACGAAAAACAAAAAAAAAAATGTGTAAATAAATGACCAACAATATTGGTCATGACAGAACAACGATATAACATTTTCTTTTTCTCTCTTCTCGTTTATAATGAAAATATTATATAAAAATCAATTATATAAAACAACAACAATTAACAATATAGTCGGTCCCCCATCCCTTTTAACATTTATCATATACACTTTTATCATCCCAGGGGGTTTTCTACAAAAAAAAAAAAAAAAACACGTCACACCCAAATTTTTTTTTACCTTATGTACACATTAGCACACACATTTATATATTATAACAAGTTGTATATATTTATGTCCCAGTTATGTTTTTTTTTCTCGTCTTCTTCTATATATAAATATGATTTTTTTTCTACCCTCCACCACCCCTTTCCTATAAACAATTCTCATACCAACATTTTCGTTATGATTTTTTTTTTTTCTCTTTTTCTCCCGCAAATTACTCTAGTAGGACAACAACCCCTTGTGCGCCAAATAGTCATCATAATCATCACAATGTGTGGCTCTTTTCAACAAACATTTATCACCGACAGGGTACATTCTTATATTGCTCTATCACCCCGGACATTTTCTCCTGTCAAAAAATATATAATATGTAAGAGGACACCGATGGTTTTGTGTTATGAAAAATGATTTTCTTTCTTTCTTTTTTTTTCTCTTCATTTTTATTCTGTATTTTATTTATTTTTTTTTTTAGTCGTTGTTGAGCTTTTTCTTTCTTTCTTTGTTTCGTTTTTTTCTTTTTTTTTTTTTTTTTGGTCTCCATCATAAAAATATTTATGTTTGTTCTTTTGGTCGGTTGACAATGATTTCATCATATATGCAATGTAATGATAAAAGAACAAAAACAACAAAAACAAAAAGACATTAAAAAAATATGTTTTATAAGGGTGAAAATTGGAATAGAAAATAAATGTAGGGATATTTTTATGTCAGGTTAATTATTGTGATTGTTTTGAATTTTTCGACTTTCCTTTCATTTCCTTTTTCATCATACTATAATTTTTTTTTTTAATTATTAAAAATATTATGGGTTTGGTTCTTCAGTTGAAACTCTATTAAAATTTACGGATCACGTGACAATATTAGGTTGTTAGGGATTATATTTTCAATTAAGTATTTATGAATCGAATATATAGTTAATTATAGGTTGACATAATATTTCATACACCTTAAAGATGTCACGGTAATTAATAGATGTGTGTTATTGGTTCCTCATTTGCTGGTCAATCATTTAGAATTTTGATATAAAATTATCTGAAATGGATTCTAAAGAATTTCATGCGTTTATTTTCACATGACTTCAAACTAGCGATATTTTTGAAAAAAAAATAATACATTTAATCATTTGTGTGATCATAAAAGTATATTTTACATCTCAATTTGTATATGACGAAATTTGTAAAGCTCCTCTATTATTATGCAATATCACGCATTAGAACTTTTTTTTTGTTATGTTTTTTATTTAACAGAAAAACTTTTTAGGAAAAAAATATTATAAGCGACCCCATAACGTGTTTAATATATAAACACATTTTTAGACGTTCCTATTTTATTCCTTCTATATGTCTATCTTTCTAATAACACTCACACTCCTTTTATTTAACCCATGGATGTGCCATTATATCCCATTTATAAATAATAAAAAGGGAGGAAAGGAAAAAGAATAAAAAATGAACGCTAAAAAAAAAAATATATAAATTGATATATAAAAGATGATAACTCTGTTATCCTATGCGAATATCCTGAAATACTTAATAAATATATAGAAAGAGAAAGAAATACAGCGTAAAAGAGACAGTTAGATATATGTTGGATGTTGGTAATATTAAAATAGTAATGGTGTAAGGTTTGCACAATATAAGTTGATATATAAAACAATTGCATTATTTAAACGTTATCATCCATAATAGAATATTGTGTCTTTTTTTTACTATTACCAAAAAAATAGCGGGATGATATGATGGACAGAAAAAAAAATGATAAACGAATATTATAGAAGATGAACAAGAAGAAGAAGAAGAAGAAGTAAAACGCAAGTAAAAACAAAGAATAAGAAAGCTTGAATTAAGTATTTTTTTATTCTGAAGACGTAAAGAAATAAGAAAGTAATATATTGTCATCAGGGAAAGCGTGCAACTTTTTTTGCTTCTTTGTTTTTTCATATCGTTTTGTTGTATATTTTTTTTTAAGTGATTAAGGAGCTGAAGAAAAAACCCCTCGCACTCTGACAAAGAAACAAAAAAAAAAAATACACAACAACAAAAAAAAAATTTATATATAAAAAGGGGGTAAAGATGGTGATGGGGGTAACAGATGGCTAACGAGCAAAATTAATGGAATTTAAGGCATTCACCCCTCGGCACACTACGTCTACATATATGCACATATATATTGGATTTAAGGTGCCTTATATACAAATATTATTTTATTATTATGAATTTTTGGTTAGAAGAAAAAAAAAGGAAGAAAAAAGAAAATCAGAAGAAAAGGGATGAATAGATTTTTCTTTGCAACAGATGGAATTTTTTTTTTTTTTTGGTTATATTTACAAATATTCTTTTTTTAAAATTAAAATAACCATATCGAATTGGTTGGTCGATCGTATTATTTTTACAAACTTGGGAATTCAAGATTATATGAAAGTAAAATAATGTATTAATCATATGCTTTGCGGTTGTTGGGTTAACTTATTGTATTTTATAAAAGGGAAATAGTATTTTTTTCCTTTTTAATTTTGTTAAACAGAAAATAATACAGAATAAGTTTTGTTAACACAATTTTCTATAATATTGAAATAAAATTTAAATTTAAAAAGATGATTTTGAAAACGTAAAATTTCTTCCTTAAATTTTTTTTAAATTAAAAGTTTCTGTTTTTTATGTTTTTGTAAAAGGAAAATTATATGCCAGAAGGCTTGAATATTCTAATATTTTATTATAAATTGGTTATTATAAGAAATGAACTGAACTCTGAAAATCCCTATGGAATTTTTGAAAAATAATATATTTGAAAATTCGTCTTTTGATCAACACTTTAAAATATTTTTAAAAAGTAAATTTTCTTTAATTTTCTATACAGAAAATTAGAATCTTTAATATTAATTATACTTATAAATATTGTTTTATTTTTTTTATTTTTGGTAATTCATAGTAGTAGAATTCTTTTGGTAACCGCACATTTTCTAAAATGTATAATAGATTATATAGAAGAGAAGCAATTATTGTTCCACTAAATGACTTTCTAACAACAATAATATATTTTATGCGGTTTATTCATTCTTTACAATTTTCTTATTTTATTGTTTTATACAAAATGTAAATAAATTTTAATGTGAATTGTTGTTTTTCTTTCTTTTTTTATTTAAATATTTATGAGAAATTATTGAAGAAAAAGAAAAAAGAATACAAAAAAAAAAGTATAACAAGATAACTGAAATTGTGGTATGAGTTTTGAAGACAATAAACGATCAAACATATCTACAAGACAAAAAAAAACAGAAGGAAAATAAAAAGCCCAATAGGCATGATTAAATCATCCATTTCAGTCTAGTCGCTTTACTTTGAATTTACTTTAATTTAAATTAAAAAACAAAAAAAAAAGAAATTAAAACGTTTTACAATTCACAAGTCTAACAAATTTTGTCTGAAAGAATTTTTTTTAATGTGAAGTATTTTGTATGAAACACCAAAATAAAAATCTTTCATTGTAATTTATTAAATATTTAACGTACAGACTTTGAAAAATTAAACAAACATAATTAAAATTGATGTAAAACATGAGAAATTCATTATAAAAAAGTTGGTACATAAAAAAATATAAAGAAATTCTTTAAACAAACTAAATAACTTGCTGATGACTAAATGTATAAATAAAATTTTTTTAAGGATATCTACTGACACACATCCACTTTAAAACAAAAACTAAATGAAGTAAAATAAAATCCACAAAATAAATTCCTTTTAAAATGTAAAAAAAAATATGGGAAAAAAGTGGAAAATTGAGAAATTAAATAATTTTCATAGAACAAAGAAAACAGAAAAAAAAAATAGGAAAGAGAAGCGCACAATTTGTTCTACTTTATCTATATTTTTAATATTTTTTTTTTAGTCTGTCGTTTTTTTATTTTTTCTTTTAAAATTTTCCAAAAAAAATTAAATTTCATATTTTCATCGTAGAATATTATTTATATAAAAAGTAAATTTAATGAACGTAAAGAAAAGATGTAAAGAAAGAAAAGATATGAAGTATAACCGACATTCTTATTATATTCTATATAAAACGAACTAACTAACTAAAAAAAAGGAAAAAACCAAAACTTTATGCATGTGTAGGTAACTAACTCTACCTATAAATAAATATATAAACGTAACCATAATGAAACAAGGAAAATTCAAAACAACATAGGAAAAAAAAAATAGGAAAATGCAATATGTAATATAAATATATTTTGTAAATAAGAACAAATTATAAAAGTTAAAGGAAACAATATAAAATTAGTTGCAACATTTTGTTACAATAGAAAAAAGGAAAGAAAAGAAAAAAAAAAAATAGAGTATTTTATGAACATGAGAAAAAAAAACAAACTTATTTTATATTCAGATTTTATTTTCTCGTCATCTCTCTCTCTCTCTATCTTTCAACCCTCTCTCTATTTCTGTCTGTCTCTTTTTATTTTATGTTTATTAATTTTCATAATATTTTTTGGCTGGGTTATATGAATTTCCTTCTATTTATTCCTTCTTTGTTGTTGTAATTATGTATATACAAAAAGCCTTATACCTTAGAGTCTACCAAAACGATAAAATTCTTTCATTACAACAACATAAATACCTCGATATGTACCTACACTGTGGTAGATTAAGGAAGAGAGTTGGGAAATTTTTTTTTTTACAACAAATTTGTTGTAATTTTATTAGTGAAAATAACTCAAATAAAATATTTTTATGTTGTTATTGTAAAATCATAGAAATATTTTTAAATATAGATTCTTTGAAAATAAAGCGTCGATTTAATTAAAAAGAAAATATTGGATTTGCTGAGATAAATCGGCGTTACATCATTCAGAATCTACTAAATATTCATGTTATTCCTATTTTGATTTCTAGAATTTTCATACATGAAGGTAAAATCAATTAGAAATCTAAGATACTTCATGTAGTTTGAACTTTTGAGAGAATTCCATTTAACATTAAAAAAAATATCTAAGAATAGAAGATTTATAAAAGGCACAAAAATACGAATATAATAATTGTTGTATTTCACGATTATACATTTACGTATTATGTCATCGGATGTTTAATGCGGTAGTGTCATTGCATATATATATATATATATATATGTGTGTGTGTATATACATATATGTGTGTGTGTGTGTATATGTAAATAAAAAATTATATGGTAAAACTTTAAATTGGGATGCATCTCCTAAGAATATGTATCCCTTAGGATAAACTCTATATACACATTTCGGAAATTTTTTTTATATATAAACATGATATTATGTCACGTCGACAATTTTTTTTTGTTGTCTTCTTCTTCTTCTTCTTTTTCTCTTTTTCTTTTTGCGTGTCTACTGTGCATGAAATATTTACTTGAAGTATAGAGCTTTTCATACATTTTATTAAAAAAAAAAAGAAAGAAGAAAATAAAAAAATAAAAAAATTGTAGGATGTGAGAAAAAGAAGTAACCCAACGGGATGATATGAACAGAACGGAACAGAGGCATGGTACAGTCTTAAAGGGAACACTGAATTATGTGTCACAGATAAATTACAATTTATTATCTAAATCGCCAAAAAAAAAGAAAAAAAAATGTAAAAAGAAGAACTAAAGAAAATAAGGGAAAAAAATTATATATTTTTATGTTGATATTCATATCACGTTGGTTAAAATTTGTATGATAATAAAAGGATGCGAGGACATATGAACACAGTAGAGGAATATTAAAGGTATTTGTTGAAGAGAGAAGACAATAGGAAAAATAAGCAAAATATAAAAATATGCAAACCTTCATTTTGGGGAATTGTTGCGATAACGCAAAGAAAAAAAAAAAAAAAAAAACGAGCAGAAAAAATATACAAGAGAAAAAAGGGACATAAATGACACATCCTTAAAAAATTTAACAGAATAGTCTTTTGGGGTTTAGCACCTGCCTATATGGTAACATCTTAAATACAAATTTTTCATTCTTTTTTTATTTTTTTTTTGTTGGCTGACTTAAGATAAATTGACGATTGTAGGAGATTCATAGTAAATTTACGTTAGCTGACTTAAAAATTAGTAAATATTTTATTATTCATTCCATTAGAATTATGATTCTTTAATATTAAATTTTCACTTTAAAATATGCCTTAAAGAGAAAACAAAATGTTTAAGATCGATTTTTATGTATAAAATTCATGGACAAAAAAAAAAAGAAGAAGAAAGAAGAAAATTTTTTAAGCTGTAGGAGAAAAAGTTTTACCTCCTCAACGTACCATATTTTCATAATCTTTATATAAAGTTTTATTTTGATTGGAGAAATGGCAACAAAAAACACAATATTATTTCGTATTTAAAAAAGAAAAACAAAAATAAAAAAAAGAAGAAAAACCGGAAAGAACTTTTTTACTTGTTTCCTTCGAATAATGAAATTTTTAACAACAGAAATAAATTATATGTTTTTTTTTTCCTTTTGAAATAATATTTTCGTCCCTTTTAAATAAATTATAAAAATAGAAAAAACAAAAACATAACATTTGTATTTATAGATTTTTTTTTATCTTCTTACAATCTGAAATCCTATAAAAAAGGACTATACTTTGTCTCTTTTGGTTTATGACTGACACACGAATGGAAGATGTTTTATTTCGTAAGGATATCAAACAAAAAAAAAAAAAACTGAACAAGTAAAATCCGTAATTATTGGCTTTGTGTCTCATTATTTAAGTGATCAAAGACTATTCTTGTATTTTGACATAAAACTCATTGTAATGCAATAAGTGAAAAGAAACAAACAGAAAAATAAAAATATATATTCAAGAGTGATCCGTCCCTTTTCAGATCTCCGTCAAAGTAACATCATCCAAATTCATGTATACAACCGAATTATTATATAAAAGAGTATCATGTCAGGAGATTTATTTATTTATTATTTCTTTTTTTTTTTTTTTTTTGGGATTCTGCTGGCCTAAGCTAAGAGATGAGAATGGGGATATATAGGATTAAAGAATAATTGAGAAATCGTGGGTTTGAATGTATTCAATCAATATTGTATATGATGAAAATAAATAAAATTTTGTGGTATTAGTAGAAAGGGATATTTGTGCGGTCATGATTGAGGTCCTTTTGAATTCAAAATATGCGGACTTTCAAATTTTTACTTTTTCTTTCTTCAATTCTTTCTTTTCTTTTTTTTTTTCTTCTTCTTCGGTATTCGTCTTCTTCTTCTTCTTTATATTTTATAACAAAATGCGAGAAAGTTTTTATATATACATAGATATTTTTGTTCGTGTAAAGAGTGATTTGTGATTGAGGTTCTGATGAATTGGTCTTTTAAAATGTTAAAACATGTTCATGCAATATATGGGAGTTTATGTCTTTCAAGGGTTGATTGGGATGTTTAGTGATAAATCTTTTTTTCCCCAAAAAAAAAAAAAACGAAGAAGAAAGAAAGAAATAAGAAGGAAACCTCTGTAAAAAGTGACCAATCTGTATTTTACGAGTGTTATAACATAAAATTTATATTAAATTGGAATCATAAAAGAAGAAGAAGAAGAGGAAAAAAAGAAGATATTTTGAAAAATGAAAATAAATTCAATTTTATTGACATAAAATTAAATTTAGAAAAAAGAAAAACTTGAAATAAAAATTCAGATAAATTATTACATCCTAAAATTTTTTTTGTCTATATAAAAATTGTAATAATCGTACTTAAAGGAGTTTATATTTTATATACGGTTCAATATTGTAAAATCATACCAAAAAAACAACAAAAATTTTTCAGTGAAAACCGACAATGAAAGAAAAATTTTTTTTTACAAAATTTTTTTGAAGAAAATTTAATTAATTGAAAATTAAATCAAAATTTATTACACATAACATATATTAAGTGTAAAAGGACTAAAAAGGGGATAAAGTCACCTAGTTATTATATTTTATATATATATACACACACACACACACACATAGGACATACAGAAAATTTTAATGATAAATTATTTTAGGGACATTTTCAGAGAACTCGACTAAAAGGTATAATAAATATATATTTGTGTATAAATTAAGTATGACAGTACGTACCATTTTCGAATAGTAAAAGTTATATGTATAATAGCTAAAATATAAAGCAACATATTTTCCTGTTCATTATTGGGTATTTTATATAATATTTTATTAAATAAATATTTACTCTCTAAAAGGATCTTTTTTATACTGGAGTGAAGATATTAAGGGTTGCTTAACTTTTTATTCTCAAATTAAAGGTTTTAAATTTTTTTCTGTTAAATTAATTGAATGAACTGGATTATATATAAAAATTTCTTAAGTTACCGATGTTCCAGGATTTTAAGAAATTATCGATAATGTCGATGCACATTTTACCCATTGGTGGAATGTCTCGAACCAAAGATATTTTATTCCATAATTGGTTTCTCGTACCAATCAGTGAATTAAATACGAACTTGAACTGTTAAACATTAAAATTTAAAATATCTAATATCAACCCTTTCCATAAACTAATGAAAATCTGAAAGATAATGAGTCAATATTATTATCTTGAATGATGATCATATAACTTGAGGGTTTCATAACTAGAACAACTACAACAAATACAGCAACAACAACGGAGAGAAAACTGCCTTAGTTTTTAGCCACCCTCATCAGTGTAATTATCCTAAAAACAGGAGGTGTATTTGTACTTATATTTATGTAAAAAAAAAAAAGGAAACGACAAAAAAAAGGAAAATAAAGGAAACGACAGGAAGAAAAAAAATCATAATAATACGATAAAATATTAACGTCGGAAAAAGGGAAATTTTTTTTCTTCCTTGTAATAATTTTCCCTTTTTTTTCTTTTTTTTTCTTCTTCTTCTTCTCCATTCTACATGTATATTATTTGTCCTTGTATAAAATTTTTGTGTAACAACAACTTCTCTCTTAACCATTCCTATAAACATACACACAAAATATTTTGTCTTGTCTCTTTTTTTGTTTTTCTTTTTTGTTTTTGTATTTTGTATTTTGTTTTTCTGTTTTTTTTTTGTTTTTGTTTTATTTTTTAACCCAGTACGTTCCAGATATAATCTTCTTAATAATTTGTCTGGGTTCGTTATACTAAATACAACATGGCGTTTCTTCGATAAAACAAGTCAAGATTATTTTTCGATAAGAAGCTAAAATTTTCCCTCTATATATATTTATTTATATATATAAGAATATAATGTTTATTTTGTTGTAACATTATTTCGTATTATACAAGAGAGAAATAGAATAAGAAGAAGAAAATGAACAAGATGAAGAGAAAAAAACGAAGATCGAATAAAGAAGAAGACGAAGACGAAGAAGAAGAAGAAAAAGTAGGATACTGATAAGACACAAACATAATATAGAAAATATATGTGTATTCAACATATAATATACAATCCATTCAAACCATCTACTATATAAACCACCACCCAATATCACCCCAATCATTGTTTTCTCTTTCTTTCTCTCTATCTATCTCTATCTTCCTCTCTCTCTCCCCCTTCGATCCTTATATATATGTACTAAACTCATTTACAATCAAAATATATATTATAATGTAAAGGGAAAACTCCTTATGATGCCTTTAGCTATATATTGAAGAAGAAGAAAATGAAGAAGTAGAGAATGGAAGGAAAAAAAAAAGAAGAAAATAAGTAAAAATAAAGGAAAGAAACAGAAAATTTAAGGAATAAGAAGAAATCTAAAGACCCAATATATACCGACTTGTTTTAAGATACAACACGAAATTCAAATGTTTTGTATGTTGTGTATGTTACATGAAAATTCATTATATTTTTGTTGCCTTTTATATACAATTGTGTGTGTGTGTGTGTGTATGTGTGTAGTAAATTTTCATATCTTTGTTGAACGGCCAAAGGGAAAATTGTCGAAGTGATGATTTATTATTTGTTTTCAACATTTTTGGTAAAATTTTTGGTGAGTGTGTGTGTGTGAGTGTTGTATGTTTTTTGGTTACAAAAATTCTATATATATTTATATATGTTCCATAAGTTGGATAAGGTATAAGGATAAATTTTATATGGAGTTTTAAAAGGGGTCAAACATTTTGTATTTAATTTTTGATGTTTATTTAAAATTGATATTTGATCCTTGTACGGAAATATATCTAAAGATGAATTGATACAATAATATCTTTAATATTGTTGTTCAATAAAATATTTTATATTTAATTTTCATGTTGAAAATTTTTTGATCCTTTTAAGAAAAGTTTTATGACAAAAACATTTAAATTATATTCTCAATTATCCATTTTGTTGATTAACTCACAGGATAATTTTTTTATGATTTTCTTTTATTTTTTTTCTGTTTCTGTTTAGTAATTTACCGCCAGGGAAATCATGCGCAACTTTTTTTTTGTTTTATTTTTTCGTGATTATTCGCGCAAACATTTCTTTGCCGGTTTATCCTATAAAATTTTTTTATTACTTGACTTGACAATAATAAACCTATAAAATGTATAAAGTATTATTGCTGAATAAATTCGCCTGCGATATTGTATTGTTGCCGTCGTGACGAAAATTTTGAATGGCGATTTATTTGAGTTTAAAATTTTTTATTCTGGGCTTTTTTTTTTTGTTCAATGTTTGAATTGTAGTAGTTACGTATTTGGGTATTTGACTGGATGAACAGTCTAGTGAGTTTCGTAAAATCTAAAGATATTCTGCTTGCTCTTGTAGGAAGTAACTAAAATTATTTTTTATTAATGAAACGGAATAAATTTCTAAACGAATTCAAATTCAACAATCAAATGTGGCATTTTTAGTGTAAAAAAATTGCAAAAATTTCATCGAAATCGCATCATATTTAAAAGTACCGATCTTTCATATAATTAAAATTTATAGAAAAATCTCTTACAACATTTTGCAACACATCTATCATTAAATTTCATCAAAATTATCCATTTTTAATATAATCCATTGTCCTTAAAAAATGAATCTATTGTAACATTTAATTGGGACTTATATTATTTGCATGGCACTAGAAGCGTGGAATCTCATCTGATGACTTAATATAACGCAACAGTTCACCCGAAAACATTCAATTTAATTTCTATAGATATTCTTAAAAAAAGGTGAAATTTCAGACTAGCAAATTAAAATCAATCAAAATAATTATTGTTGCTATTTAAGGCAATAATCTCAGGATTAAATTTTAGCATATAGATTAAGGGGATTTGCTAATAAACCGAGATCAAAATATTTCGAATAATTATTGAAAAGAAAGCATTTAATTTGTAAAGAATTTTCAGCCAAAAGATTTTATTTAGAATTATTGTATTAAATTCATTGAACGGAAATTTAGTTCTAATATTCCCATTGGAATTGCTTAACTTTGAGATAATATCGTCTACGAATTAAAGCAATTAAATTTTTTGTTATTAAATCCTTAAATTTCTGTTTACTTGGAAAAGTTTGTTGTTGTTTGGATGCTCCTTTGATTAGATTTTATACTATAATCCTCACTTAAATCTTAAAAGAAGATTGAAATTATACCAATAAAATACGGTATCATGAAAAGTAAAAATTACCAATGAACTCAGATTCCAGAATGAGAATAAGAATAAAAATTTGGAATATTTTATATTATACATTTATCGGTCATCGCACTTCCGCTATCTTTTTTTATTAGACTTTCTAAGAAAAATGAAAAGACAAAAAGACGATTTCTTTATCTTCTAGAAGATTGTGGTGAATATTTTAAAAAAAGTAAAAATATGGAAAAGAGAAAATTGATTTCCAAGGATGAAGTCAAATGAATGATTTTTTCTTGTAAATTTTTTTTCTCACCAAAGACAAACGATTGTTTTGAATTAGTTTTTCCTTTTTCTTCTTCATTTCACTGTTGTTTTTTTCTTCTTTTTAAATAAACGAATACATTTTCTTTATTACTTTCCTTTCATTCAATTCTCTCTGTTTTCAAATGTTTTCTATCGTGTGTTTTTGGCGTCAAAAAAGATAAAATTAATTAATTTCGGAACATGAGTTGAATATGTGGTGACGCTTGTTGTAAGATCATGTTGTTTTGATTTTCCTTTCATTTTTTTCCTCGTTATTCTTAGTTAATGATTGTTAAAAACTTTAAGAAGGATCAATTAAATATTTGATAAAAGAGAATTTTTTGTTAAATTACAAATTTAAATTATTGGATTTGAAAATGAATGTAAAAAATTAGAAAGAAAAATTTGTTTAGATTCTGGAAGAAGAGTATCGCGATACTGTGCCTCCAAATTATTTCATAATATAAATTATGAGTGTACCATAGTCCATTCGATGTGGTTGTGTTGAATAAACATGTTATGGCAATGGACGAAAATATGATTTCAGAATTAAACTATATTGTAGATTCAACCTTTGTGAATAATACGCAACATTTTAAATCTCTCTTCCAATCTATTTTTGGTTTTTCAGAATTACATTGAAAGTATATTTTGCTGCTTTTAATTTCCTCAAACCAAATACAAATTATAATGACGTAAATTTAATTAAGAAAAACATACAATTCCGTGCAACAAAAGGACAAGCTCTTGTTATCAGAATATGTTCGTTTTTTGACGAAAATAGAATTAAATAAATTAATTTAATTCATTTAGAATTTTTCTGTTTCAAAAAAAAACAAAATTCGATATTCTGTTATGCTCTTCCTTTCGAGGGAAGAAACATGGATTTAGGTTTGTTTTCGAATAATGAATAAGAACAATTTTAAGTTACTTTTTTTTAATCTTTTTATTTTTCATAAGACTTGTGTCTTATTTAACTGTCTAAACGATACTCTTTTTTCTTACATTATTTCTTACTTACTTATACTAAAAAATCTTATTCTAAAAAATAACTAATACTTTATTATTTTATTATGGGTAAAAACCCAGAGGTATGCCGCCTATCGAATATTGTATGAGGATAAAAATATTGAAAGAGTACCGACACCACGTGTGCGGTACTTGTCCAATAAAATTATCACCCATACTTTATTATTATGAAAAAACCCGTGCTAAATAAACAAATAAAGGATCATAACCTTTTTTAAAAAAACCCGACAATATTATAAAATTAAGGATCACAACATACCTCCCCCCTCTTTTTAACAAAAATTTGTTTTATATTCTTTTATAAAATAAATTTTTGTTTTATTTACTTCTTTTTATTTTTTCTTAAATTAAATTTTACGTAATTAGTTCTTAATATTCTTGTTTAATATTTCGATTCTTCTTAATTTTAATTTTACTACGTATATTAATTATTTATTTTTTTTTTTTTTTTTTTTTTTTTTATTAACCAAATGTTTTATTTTAAAATTTTAACTGTACCTATTTCATTTAAATTTTTATTTAAGGTAAAAATTTAAATAAATTTTTATAAATTCTATTATTCTTCAGAATCTTCTTTTAAGTTTTTAAATTATGTTTCAAATTTATTTATTTATTTATTTTTTTTTTTTCTTATTTTATTGAATTTACCAATTATTTTATATATGATTGTACTTATATTATTTTAAATTGATTTATTATTATTTAATTCTTGCTTTTATTTGTTATTTTTGTACTTTTAATTTAATTTAATTTCATTTCTCTTAATTTTTATTTAATTTATTTTCTTTTTCTTTTACTTAATGCAATTTTCATTTTATATAATTAATTTTTTCAGATTAATAACTAACCTTTTGTAAACAGAACTTAAACTTATTATTATTATTTTTTAAGATAAAAATTTTAATTAATTTTTTTTTTAAAAATAATTTGTTTTTCTATTATATTAATCGATTGATATCTCATTGATTATTATAAGTTTTTAAAGTAGTTTGAAATTTAACGTTTTTTATTTTTTATATTTTTTCATTAATTCTTATATCTCAAATTAATAATTTCTTTTTTTATATTTTTTTTCATTTACTATCAATTATAAATTTATTTCTTGAAATCTTATCTGTACTTAAATTATTACAATTATTTTTTCTATTTTATTTAATATGAAACCTTTATAGATTGAACTTATAATTTTATTTTAGTTTATAAAAATATTTGAAAATTCCAATTTGAATATATAATATTTGTTTCGTTTTCCTGAATTGGCCTTAAATCTGTAACTTTTACTTTTTCTAATTTATTCTTTTCTGTTTTGTACCTTACTTTTCTCCATATCATGTTTACTCTACTGGGTATATTCAATTTATTCTGAATTTCTCTCTGTTTTCTAATAATTCTCCTTATCCTGTTTAATACTATTATTACTAATATTATCATTATTATTCCTACTTTTTCCCGATTCTGTTTTTTAATTCTTAGGTCTAAATTGAATTCAGGTATTTTCTTTTCTTGTTCTGTTTGTATTTCTTTTAAAAATTTGAATGCTTCATATGTTTTACTCTCATTTTCTTTCGTAAATTCATAAATTTCTTGCCCTGTATTATTTTCTTTATTTTTATTATTATTTGTTTCAACTTTTCTTTCGTCCATTTTTTTCAATGGTATAACCTTTATATTTTCTTTATTTTCCTCCATGTCTTTCAAATTTATCCCCGTTTTACTGTCTTTAATTTCATCCATATTTTTCAAATTTATTCCCTTTTTACTGTCTTTAATTTTTTCCCTATCTTTCAAATTTATTCCCTTTTTACTGTCTTTAATTTCATCCCAATTTTTCAAATTTATTCCCTTTTTACTGTCTTTAATTTCATCCATATCTTTCAATGGCATATCCTTTTTACTTTCTTCAATTTTTTCCCTATCTTTCAATTGCATAACATTGAATTCAGTTAATTTCTTTAATTTTGGATTACATTTTGGCAATTCTATCTCTAAATCATTTGTGTTATTGATGCTAACGTTAATTTCCTGATCTTTGGGCTTAACCAATAAATTACCTATAAATACTCCTGGCATGATCTCTTCCGAGTCACACAACATGTCTTCCTCATCTGCAACCTGAGCCGAAATTTTGACAACAGTTTCCGCTCTCGCGGGGGCATACAAAACCTTTTTAATGGTTTCCCTAAAACTTTGTGCTTTAATCTCTTCTGGTTCAGTATTTTGTATCTGAGAATTTAATGTTAGGAATGGTATTTCAATTTGGTTATTAGTTTCCGTTCGAGGGAACCTAAGCTTTTCATTAACTCCATCTATTACAGTATGATTCCACAAAAAATCTCTACCTAAAATTCCATCTGCATCTGTGACCGTACCCATTGTTTCTTTTTTATTTCCATTTATACCATTAATTATTATTTTTTCTATTGTATTTATTTTTGCCTTTTCTTTTAAATTTTCTGCGCCTGTACCTATTACTGATTTATCTTTTTCGTTTTTCACTATAACTAATGGTACGTTTACCATTGCATTTCTATTTTCTTTCTTATCTTCTTCTGTTTTACACCGATTTTCTTTATGAATATGGGCTGGAACATGGTGTCTTTGTTCCACCCGTTCTAGTTTTCCGACCTTAATTCCTGTTTTAATTTTTCTTTAAATATGCATTTTTCTTCTAGATGACCTAATTTATCGCAAAACGTACATACTATTTCTTCTCGCAATTTGTTTGTTTGTAATTTCTCACAATTATTGGCTCCATGGCCCGGTTTCATACAAAATTGACAAATAATTAATTGATTTTCATTTATTACTGCATTTATTCTCTTGTCTGATTGGAATCTATTTTGACAATTCTGATCATTATGTCCATAAACTCTACATTTTCTACAATATGGGTTATATGCTCTGTACCTGCATTCCGATTTTATATGACCTGGCTTGTTACAATTAAAACAAATGATTGGTGAACTCCTTGTATTTGTCCTATTTTGATAATAATTTGGATTTGTGTAATCCCCCTTTTCCCTTAAATTTTGACTTTGGTTGTTTGTACTACTTGACTCATCTTTGTAATTGTTAGTTCTTGATTGAAAATTGTTATATTGACCCCTATCGAACTCTCTGTTGTTTAAATTATTGTGTCTATTAATTTTTGTATGTATTTCACTATCAATTTTATCCATTTTTTCTCGAGTTTCTTTTATAAATTCTGTTAATAATTTGTTAGTTTCTTCTGCCGGATTTTTATTTAATTCTGGCCTCATCGTTTTTTCTATTTCCGCTTTATTATTGCTACTTGTTAAAATTTCTAATAAGAGTTTATTAATTTCTAGTTGACTATCTTTATTTCGATCTGTTTCTAAAATTTGTTTTAACATATTTTTCATTTCAATTTCAGGTGACTTCTTAATATTTATCTCTTCCTGTAATGCGTTTTCTGCTACTTTTACTATTTCTTTTAATTTATTAAATGTGTTTTCTGTTTGTAATATTATATGCTGCTTTAATATTTGGTTATTTAATCCATATTTTAATGTTTTTATTGCCATTCTTTCATGCAATTGAGAATATTCTCCGCCTGGAAATACGGTTTTTGCGCAAATATCACATTCATTTCTTATTTCTTCTATACGTTCAATAAAAGATATTGCTGACTCATTTTTTCTTTGGGTTAACGAATTCATTTCACAATATATTTCTTCTAAACTTCTTGTTTTTGAATAGCATTCTTTTAATATTTGGAACATTTCGTCCATGGAATTGTATTTACTATTTTTAATTTTCAAATAAACGTCTCCCTGTAGTCTAGTAGGAAGGAATTGTAACAATTGATCTTGCCCATCCTCATCTAAACAATCATTAACTAACTTGCATGTATTAATAAATTTTTCTAAATTTAATTCTATATTCCCTGATATTAAATTGCCGTCAAAAATAGGTATTTGTTGTAAACACTGAAATGTTTGTTGTATGTCTGCCATTTTTAAATTTAAATTACGTATTAGAAAATTAGTATTGTCTATAATTACTTTTGGTATTTCCCTATCAAGAACTATCTTATTTATATTTTCAGTTTTAACAGGACTGTTACTTTTTGTTTCTGATTCTTTCTCTTTTTCTAACTGGTTTTCTACTTTTTCCTTAGTTTGAAATTTTTCTGATCTTGCGTGTATGAATTTATTTTTGTCGAAGGAAAAATTTGCTTCTAAATTTTCAGATTCGTTTTGTCTATCTACTTTTATTTCTGAAATTTCTAAAATTGGATTTGAGCTACTGGTTTCAAATAAATTTTTTATACAATCTGGTTGACTTAAACTATTACAATTTTTTAATTGGTTTTCTTTTAATTTATTTCCCTTTAATTTTTTATTTTTTAATTTCTTCTTGCCTTTATTCTCTCGTAAGTTGTCGAGAAATTTATTGATGATCTTTTTCCCCGATCTTAGAACTCTTGTACTTTCCGCTCCTTGCAGTTCCAATGATTCCTCCTCTGATGTATCCTCTTCTGTTCCACTTTCGATATACTCTGCTCCGGTGTTACTTCCTGACATGAATTTGCACTTATCTTTCTTTTTTTTTTTCAATTTTTTCACTTTTCACTATTCTTTAATTATTTTTTCATTTACTTTTTTATCTAACACTTTTGGCTATCAATTAACGCTTTTTATTTATTTATTTTTTTTCACTTTTCACTTTTCACTATTTTTATTTTTTTCTTCCTTTTTACTACTCTGTAACCACTTTTATTAATTTTACACGTTTTACTTTTCTTTCTTTATTTTTTCATTTTCTTTTTTATCTAACACTATCAATTAACGCATTTTTTTCACTTTTCACTATTTTTATTTTCTTCCTTTTTACTACTCTGTAACCACTTTTATTAATTTTACACGTTTTACTTTTTCTTTCTTTATTTTTTCATTTTCTTTCTTTATTTTTTATATAACACTATCATTTAACGCATTTTTTCCACTTTTCACTATTTTTATTTTCTTCCTTTTTACTACACTGTAACCACTTTTATTAATTTTACACGTTTTACTTTTCTTTCTTTATTTTTTCATTTTCTTTCTTTATCTAACACTTTTGGCTATCAATTAACGCTTTTTATTTTTTTTTTCACTTTTCACTTTTCACTATTTTTATTATTTTCTTCCTTTTTACTACACTGTAACCACTTTTATTAATTTTACACGTTTTACTTTTCTTTCTTTTCTTTCTTTATTTTTTCATTTTCTTTCTTTATTTTTTATATAACACTATCAATTAACGCATTTTTTCCACTTTTCACTATTTTTATTTTCTTCCTTTTTACTACACTGTAACCACTTTTATTAATTTTACACGTTTTACTTTTCTTTCTTTATTTTTTCATTTTCTTTTTTATCTAACACTAATCATTTAACGCATTTTTTTCACTTTTCCTTTATATTCTTTTTTTTTCTTTTCCTTTCTTTTTTCGTTGATCACTAAACTTAACTGTGTACCGTTACGCGTTTTTTATTTTTCGGTATCTAATATTTATTCAACCCGTTCGAAGGGATTTATTATTCTGAATAAATATTCCGATTATTTCGCGTTTTTTTCTATTTAAACTTAGAGTTCTTAAATTATTTCATTATTCGAATCCTGTCGGCTGCGCCAATTAATGTTATGCTCTTCCTTTCGAGGGAAGAAACATGGATTTAGGTTTGTTTTCGAATAATGAATAAGAACAATTTTAAGTTACTTTTTTTTAATCTTTTTATTTTTCATAAGACTTGTGTCTTATTTAACTGTCTAAACGATACTCTTTTTTCTTACATTATTTCTTACTTACTTATACTAAAAAATCTTATTCTAAAAAATAACTAATACTTTATTATTTTATTATGGGTAAAAACCCAGAGGTATGCCGCCTATCGAATATTGTATGAGGATAAAAATATTGAAAGAGTACCGACACCACGTGTGCGGTACTTGTCCAATAAAATTATCACCCATACTTTATTATTATGAAAAAACCCGTGCTAAATAAACAAATAAAGGATCATAACCTTTTTTAAAAAAACCCGACAATATTATAAAATTAAGGATCACAACAATTCCTAGAATTTATATTGAATAGGAAAATAAACATTTAGATAAATATAAAATATGAAAAATTTGGTTAAACGAAAGAATAATATTTTAATTAATTATTTTTTTCTACTTGAAAATTAATTATTATAAAAAGGATAAAAATATATTTTTCTTGAATTATTTAGAATGGTAAATTTATTTTAAAATCACCTCGGAACTCTTACATATAGAAAATATTCTAATTTTCTTTTTTTTTTTGTTGTCACCATTCTCGTAATCAATTTTTGGTAACGAAAAAAAAAAGAGAGAAGCAGCAAAATTCTATAAAAAAAACATAAAATAAATAAATTAAATTTTCACTGATTTTCATTTCAGATTAGAATATTGAAAAACAAACAGAGAAAATAAAACAAAATATAATTTAAATAAATTTTCATTTTTTAAATTTTCCAATTTTCCATAAAATTATATGGTATGAGAAAAAAAAAATGTAGAGAAATCAATGACGTGATTTATACTCTGTTTTAAAACAAACAAAAGTAAAAATGTCAAGATATTAATCGACTTTTGCTTTTTTCTTCTTCTTCTTTTTTTTTTTTTGATAATCTCCTTAGACAAAACTCTTATTTAACTTCATTTGAAATTGTAATTGAAATTTTTTTTCTTCGTATACGGAAAATAAAAGGAAAATCTAACGAAAGTCCTTCCTTTTAAAGAAAGATTCTTTTTTCGTCAATTACAATTTTAAAATTCTCACACTACCATTCACCTTTTGTATATTACATAATTATCGTAGAATAAATTCATTCATTGAAGTTGGAAATTGATAAAAAAAATAATAATAATCAAATATTTGAAAATTATTCTCTTAATGGATTTTTAAAATGACAAATTTACCTTAAATTTTTTAACATTAAATTTTTTTTATTCCAATTTTTATTGGTCTTAATATTCCTTTTTTTTTCTTTGAGCAAAAAATATTTAACAAAACAAAAAATTTGAAAATATTTTTCTAAGAATTAATTTTGCCTTTAAAAAATTGTGGAAAATGTTTTTCTTCTCTTGTATTTTTTTTTTCTGCAAAAAATTAATTATTTTTTCTCTACTTTCAATGCTAATAGTTGACTTTTTTATTTGGGAGATTATATAAACAGAAGTAGAAACATAATTAATGTTTTTATTTTTTGTGGATTCAATATTAGAAGTCGCTCTGTAGAAAAATGTTTTCTTCGTTTTTTTTTTTAATAATTTGGTTTAAGATTTTTTTGAGTTAAAAAAGGAATTTCAAATTATTAATTATTAAAAACAAATTTTTTAAATTGATTAAACGAATGGGTTATTTGATTTAATTATATGGAATGCTAATGGACAATTTACAATGGAGTTGATCTAAGTTAAGTTTTAGCAGACAAAAAATCAAAGCATGTTATTTTTTCACTCGATTCTGTTTATTTTTTAGCCCAACTAATAAATGTATTACCAAAATTAAATATGTTACTACTGTTGCTATTGCTGTTATATTGAGAGTTAAAAATTTTAATTAATAAATTCAGAATTACATCAAAAATATTATAATCGAAGCAATTTTGAACTCATTTTCGAATCGTAAATTGTAGTTGCGCCCTTCTAATTATATTTATAGGTCTTATAGGTCAATGTTAGATTTAAAATAAAAAATTCGATATAGTTTTTAATGAAGTTTATTTAATAAATGTTTAAAATAATAATTCTTTAATTCGATTGTTGTTAAAAAAAATTATTATTAATCAAAACATTTTCCTTCAACCTTAAATTCAAAATTATCGGTTTCAATCTTAACATAATATCCAGTATAAATAACATGAAGTTGATATTTATGGAATAGGTATACTAAAGTATCTCTAATTTCAAGCTTTTCTACACCGTATGGTTTAACTTTATTAGTATTTGCATACAACATATTTTGTAACATCGAATTATCCATTTTATAGTAAAATTTGGCATTGTCAGCATCATAATGAACAACCATCGTACTATTGTTGAATTCAATTTTAAGTGACTGAAATAAAATTAAATAAATAATTATTTACATCAGAAATATAATTATTAAGTGGATTTACCAATTGTGTTTCATAATGTAAAACAGCAACAGAGAATCCATCTTCGGTAATATGTACAAGATCAACCCATTTTGATAATTCTGAAACTTTAACTTCATCTATAAATTGGCCAACTAAGATATCCTCTTTTACACGAGATATACAAGCGTATACATTCTCACTTGATGTTCCAAAATTACTGTAAAAAGAACAAAACTCATGAGAAATTCAAGATATTTACATAAAATTTTCTTACGGAGAGAAGTGAGTGCTCATGATTGGATCAAAGAATATTGGATAATTTTGATCATTAAATGTGTACACTATATTTGGGTAGCTTATGACAATATCAACTGTATATTCATGTTCTACTGGATGAGTTACGTCCACAGTAAAACTATTTTTATCCATAACCTTTTCAGGTTTTTCTGTAACCTCATAATCATTTGTGGCTTTAATCCAATTCCATAATATCTTGTATATTGTTTTGTAATGTTCTGGTGTATTTTCATATTTAACAAAGTGTAATGTATGACGTAATGATGTGTGTGCTTTTATACATTCAAATGATACTGGTGTCCGAATAGAAAGAAAATCTGTTGGTGTTTCGCATGCAATATAACTATAATTCGATACGAAATTCTGTGCATCTGATTTTTCAGAGTTAGAATAAATATTAACATAAAATTGATCATGAACACATTCTTTTTCATAAGAGTATCCTTCAAAATATTCAAAATTACTAATATATTCACCATCATCAAATGTTTGTTTATATTTATAGCAAACATTCAAATTGCGTTGTCCCTTAACGCTTCTGGTAAAACTTCCATCAAAGCTATATACATCGTTATTTTGTTTTTTCTGTAAATGGAATTTACTTTCCCATGTTCTTGATTGTGTTACGTCATGAGTAACAAATGTTACAGTTGGATTAAATCCTATATTTGTATCACCATCAACGGTAGTAGGTTTAATAAAATCGTAAGCAATTTTAATATGATCAATTGGATATGAAGGACTTGGAGTTAATGAAATCATTTGACGACAAGTGTGATATTTAGGTGATAATAAGTTGACGTAAATAAAGGTTTGTAGTTGTAAGTATAATTCAGGCATTTCAACTTTACCTAGGAATTGTGAATTTTGATCAGAAATATCAGCGTCTGATGCACATTCTGATGCAAAATAATTGAAGTCTACTCCAATCTCTTTAATGGTAATCAGCTTAATAGAAGTTTCAGATCCTTCATTCGATTCATAGAAAGTACAATTGGTGCATACATCTAATGGTGAAAGGTAGTTATTTGCATGACTTAAAAATACAATCGTATCAACATTCGTGCCGAAGTAGAAATAGTTAGAATCGGTTCTTCCACCATGTACAATTGATATTTCTTTTCTAACAAAATTGAACAAAAAATGAATATTAAATGAAAATTGAACTTGTCTCATTACTCCATGCCATACATTTACAAATGGATTATAAACTGCTGTGCCATAATTTCCTATTAATGTTTCATCAAAACCAAATGCTAATATTGGTTTTTCATCTTCATTAAGTTTAATTTCTATTTTTGAAATGACAGGCATTTTGACATTAAAAACAATTGGTAATCCAATATCGGTAGCTACAATTTTGTTTAACTTAAAAAAGTCAATGATATTGAGGAATTCATTTTTCGCTTCGGATACAAAGAAAGTTTCTGGAGTTACGTCTTTCACATTATCATTATTATAGAATTTTGCATATACAATTTTGTTGTTAATAGAAAATAAGTATTCATAATGAATATCTTTCTTATGTTGGGTTTGTGTAAACATATCAAGAATATTACGTGCACCTTCGTACTTGACATAGATAGAATATAAATTTGCTAATTTATGTAAGACATATACATCTAATTGTACATATAAAGATTTTCCATTATTTGTTTTCTGATTAGCAATTTGGTTTCCATGAATATGTCCACCGAAACCGTATTCTTGATCAATATGATCGTAGGAAAATGCATGTGTTTTAATATTTGATCCAAAGTTTCTTAGATATTTCAGCGCATATGTGGCATATTTTGAAATAATTGTTTCACAATGATTTGTTGATTTCGAAATTGTCTTCATTGTGGTACGATAGAAATTGTAGACTTGTGGATTTGTCTCTGTTTTCATATACATAAACAATTGTGTTATACCGTTTGTTGTAGTAAGACCGTGTAAGTAAACTTTAATAGCGGCTATACGAAGTTCAGTTAGTGCTTTTTGGTTAATAATTATTGGCCACAACACATTATAGAATTCTTTTTCATGGTGACGTACGAGTCCGTATGCACTCAAGATAGCGTGCTCTCTCAAATGGTGATCATATTCAAAGCTCAAAACTTGTTCACCTTGAATAAGTGGAAGAAGAAGTTCCCAGACATATCCAAGTTGGATGTTCTTTAAACCCTGAAGCCAAACTAATTGTTCCGAATATGTTGTAGCTGTCTTCAAATATGTGTAATAAGTCTTAACGTATTTCCTCAAAACTGGTGACTCTGGATTATACTGGAAGGTTTTATAGATCAAATTAGCATAAGCAAGAATAGCGGTATTCTTAACGTCTGAATTGACAACATAATTTGGATCAATAAATGCTTTAACATCATTAAGTATATGTTCGGAGGGTACAAGAACGTAGAATGGGAAATACTGCAGCATTGAAATGGCAGTCATAGTGCTAGTTTCGCCAGATTTAACAACTTTGAGAATGTAATGAACAGATGCTTTTGTTCCAATAAGTGGTACCATTTTGTAAAATGTATTATGGAATTGAAAAGAAGAATTTGATGATTCAACGTGAAGTTCCTTTGCACATAATTCAAACTCCTCCACTTTGAAGTAGGCTAATGTTTTCACAACGTAATTGTAATAATCCGTTTTATCGAATTCCATTGTTAAAGTTTTAATTCCATTAACCTAAAAATAAAAACAAATTTAAAATTATGCAAAGACGTTAAAGTTAAATAATTCAATGATTGATAAAAAAAAATAATTTGTTTAAATATTTATATTACGTGCATTATATAATCTACTATGCAATCGAGTGTGCAATATTTTGATATAACATTTCTGTTATCAATTATCCTTGTGCATTAACTTTATACATTATATATGAATAATATGACATTGTTTCTATGCGGAACGAAATCTTTACAAAAATGGATTAGGCATTAAAAATGCCTTTAATCCAGATTTATTGTTCAGTAAATCAATAAAACAATAAACTGAACAAAAATTGTTTGATTGTGGATAATAATTATAATTTAGTTAAGTAAATACTTACACAAGCTTCTAAATTTGTTTTTTCAGTATTAATTGGATTCAATGAATATTTGTATGTGTACAATGTTGTATCGAGTATTTCCTTTTCATCCATATGTTCATATGAGATGTCCAATTTGTGTGGTACCTATTTAATATAAACATTATTTCTGTTTTATTATTGATAATATGCTGTATATGTAGAAACCTTTTGATCAAATTTAATTTCTTTCTTATCTTCATAATTAACAAATACAACATTTTGCTTTACGTTAGTATATTTAAATTGAGCACTACTTTTAAATGGAGTCATATATACTCCACCACGTGTTTCAATTTTTTTGAAATAATAAAAGCCCGGTTGAGTTTTCTTTTCAGCGATGTTATAAGTTCTACGGTATTCAGTTAAATAATTATCATCATCGATGACCTCCCTTTCACATTCAGATGTTTCGAAATTTGAATAGACATGTTGTGAAAAGTGTGTACAATGTTTGGGATCATAATTTTTTGTTACTACCCAGTCATTTACTTCTTGTACAACGGTGTATGCAACTTGGCATTCACCATAGATTGTGTCCTCTTCAGTTTGATATGTTACGGGTGATGTTGAGTTTACTGAATCATGGTAGCTTTGCCAATTAAATTGAAATATTGAAGCAACTGATTTTTTAATGTTAACAATCCATTGAGGTTCTTCACCGTTAGTAAAAATCTCTTTGAACAGATATGAAGTATTTGAATATTCAACCATGAAAGGATGTTCAAAAGCAGCAGCTTCCTCTGTAATTGGTTGATAATCTAAATGTTTAGAACTTTCCACCATAGAAAGTTCACCATTGTACACAGAGATGAAAACATTTGAGAAATAGAAAACTCCAATATTCTGTTCTTTATCTGTATAAAATGAAACGCTTTTATAGTTAAATCTTTAAATGAAAAAATTATATTAGAATTGTATACCATAGTGTTCATGAAGATCTGCTTTTAAGACAAACTGTGATGCTGTTGCTTGTGGCAATGCAACACCTGTACGGAAATCAGCAGTATATTTGTAGAGAATATTAAAAGATTCTGGTAGATTAGCATTGGCAAATGCCAATACAACAAATACTATAAATTTTCAAAAAAATTAAAAAACACTTTTATTTTTATTTTCAATTAAACAATTAATAGGAAAACTTACATAAAACAAAAAATTTCATTTTATCGTGCACACCTCGATTCACTTCAGTTTAATTAGATTATACTTCTAACTTCAACAGACTTTACTTTTAAAATAAATTAATTACACATAATTATTTCTTTTTTATACTATACAGATATTCTGTAGTACTTGTTACATAATTAATTAATATTATTTTGATAATTTTAATAACAAAATTTTTATTTCAAAGTCATTTCGGACAGTGGATCAATCGAGGTCAACATTATTTTTTTCTGTTATCATTTGCATATATTTTTTTTTATGAAAATAAGTAAATTTTTTAATTCTAATGGATCATTGTTACTTAATTGTTTTTTACCAATCTTTAAAAATGTTATTCCAATTGAGAACAGAAATTTTATCAATTGAACTGGAATGAATTTTAGTCTTCATATGAATTAGAAGAATTAAATTCGCGACAGGGTAGGAAATTGAAAATTGTTAAAATTATTTAATCAGCAGCAAATATCAAACGATTCATAGATTTTTAGTGGTACATATTTAGTATCGATCACTAATTTTGAAAATACAATGAATTCTTTTCTTAATTATCTTCTGTAATTAAATATTTAAGTTTTTAATAACTTCATAATATTAAATAATTTCTAAAAAGGAGATATTCATATGGATAAACAAAAATAATAGTTAGCCTGATGATTTGGGAAGGCCTTTGAAAGTAGACCGGGTCATCAATTTGATGAGAAAAAATGCCGAATTTGCTTTAAAGTTTTTAAAGTGATTTAAAATGATTTAATTTTGTGTTAATTAATGTTGCCTAAATTTATTAATATCCGTGGTGTATCCAAATGTTGATGTAACAAGCTGTCTGTGGAACACTCAAAGAATGATGATATGATGAACTGTAACTTTCCCAAAAAAAAACACAATCTCAAACAAATTAAAAACCAAATTTAACTTATTATAAAACAATTAATTTATTAAAAAATATTAACAATTCAACTATTCAAGAAAATCCAAATAATTATAATAAATTCACAAATGTAAAAATAATCCAATTAAATACAACTTAATTATTAAATGACCAATTAATTGATAAAGATGAAATAATTTGTACGCAAAAATTATATTGTTATTTTTAAGTAATTCATGTTGATTCGTTGACGATAAAATTTTAAGTGAGAGAATTTAATAATAGAAATATTTGTCTTCCTTTTTTTTTACCATGTGAATATACCGGAAAAAACAAAAGTGGGAAATCAAATATTTTCAATTAAATTCTGATAAGAAACAATTTGACTTTAATTGCATAATTTCAATTAATTACTAATAGATGGCTTAATTTATATCCGCATGAACTTTATATTTGTAACAATATTTTGAATTATTATTTTTTTCCGATTTCAATATTTTATTATCCATCTGGATCTGAGATTCTTCTGAAGGTGCGGAACGGTACACAACTCTGAATTATTCGGTTGTATTTAATTGAGGTAAAATCAGAAGTTAACTAAAAAAGTGATAACTTTTTGTAACAAATTTTTTACATAGAGAAATATTTCCGTTAAATATTAAGAAATGTAAATTTTTAATTTTATGGCTAATTTTTTTTTATTATCTAATAAATCTGACTAACTATTCAGATGTCTTTCTTTTTGTTGAATTCAGTGTCATCTACTTTTATTTTTATTGTTATCATTATTTTATTATCTGTTTTGTCTTCTTCTTAAGTTAATATTTTATAATTGATGAATGAGTAAAAAATGGGTAATAACGACAGACCATTGGTAAGACGTAAGTGTTAAGTAGTTAAGAATAGAAAATTGATGGTAATGAAAATAGATAAAAAATTCAATTTAGTTAAAATTTCAATTTATTCATCTCAAAGTATTCATTTTTTTTTTAACACATTTTCCTTGAATTTTTTCTGTTGTAAGGAAATAATTTTCTGTTTCAATTTTAACATATTGTCCAGTATAAATAACATGAATTTCATATTTCTTGAAAAGGAATACTAAAGTATTATCAATAAATAGTCTTTCTACTCCATATGGAGACACTTCATCACTATATGGATTCATCACACTATTGATCATATGATGGTCCATTGTATATTCGTATTCGCCCTCTTCAGTATCGTAATGAACATACAATGTATTATTATTAAATGTAACTCTAAGGGACTATAACGAAAAAGAAAATTTTTAATATTATTGATTTTGCTACAATAAATATTAGGTGTGTCATTGAATTGTAATTTAGAAAAATTACAACTGTGGAATTAAAATTAAATATAAAGTAAAAAACATATACCATAGTTGTATCCAATGTGTTATCTTGACGAACTTCTACAATGAAATCATCGTTAATTGACATCATTTTGGTCCAATTCTTGTATTCTGGTGTGATTTTTTCTTCTGTCATAAATTGTCCAACTAAAACTTTGTCACTTGTTCGTACAACGCAAGCGTATACTTCATATTGTATTGGTGTAAATTGACTGAAAAGAAAATTGTTTATAAATATTTGAATTAAAATTTGAGATTTATGATTTCTACGTACTATGAAAAATGTGAATTATCCATTGAAAATTTAGGATAATCATCAGTAGAAAACGAATAAACATATCTTGGGAAAGTAACATCTACATCAACAGTGCTATCGAAATAACCGGCTTTAACTGATTGGGTTATATCAACTTTAAAAGTTTTAGATGACGTTGTTCTTTCAGTTTCTTCAACATCATAAACATGATCGTTTTTAATGTATTCCCATAAGTTTGAGAATATAGTTCTATGATGTTCTGGTAAATTTTTATATTCAACAACATATGATGTATGAAGTAGTGATGTATGAGCTTTAATACACTCCATTGATACGGGTGTTACAATGTCCAAGAATTTATTTCTGGCTTCACATGATGGATATGTATAAGTTGCATCACGAAGTTTCAGTTGTTCATCAGATTTTTCTGATGTTGACATAATAGATGCTTTAAAAGCATCTCTGACACATTCTTTTTGGGAAGAGTAACCCTCGAAATAATTGAAAAGGCCAATATATTCACCACTCGAAAATATTTTCGAATAATCAAAGCATATATTCAAATTAGGTTTATTTTCAACAATTTTGCTGATTTCAACATTAAGTTCCTGTAATTCATAATATTTACTGAAATCTACTGTGAAACTAGTTTCGAATTTTGTTTCGTTCTTTTTATTCATGATAGTGAATGTTGGCTTAGCATTGTATATTATGTTTTCATCTTCAGTTGTTGATTGAAAATTACTAAAATCTATTAACATATGATCAAATTCACTAATGCGATTGTAACTGTCATAATGATAGCTGTTATCATGATATTCACAATTTTTACAAACATCTTCAACAAAGCGTGAATTGCTTGCATGTTTTAAAAATATGTTAGAATCTAAATGATGATTGTATGTCAAAAAGTTTTCTTCTTGATTTCCTTGAAACATTGAGATTTGTTTTTTACCAACATCGATCATAAAATTGAATGCAACATTAGTTTGAACTCTTCTCATTACTCCATGCCACACATTTGAGAATGGATTATAGACTGTTATTCCAGAATTTGCACTTAATGCGTGTGCATAACCCAATGATATTTCATGTTTTCCCTCTTCAGTTGCATAATCAATATTTGCGATTGCAGACATTTTAAAATGTAAAACAAGTGGTAATCCCAGATCAGTTGGAATAATTTTGTCAAATTTAACAATATTTCTGATATTGAGGAATTCATTTTTACCTTGGAACATGATGAAATGTTTTGGATCTAGTTCATTAATATTTTCATTGTTGAAAAATTGAGCGAAAACAATTTTATTGTTAACTGAAAACAGATATTCGTAATGAATTGGATCATGTTTATCTACTGGGTATGTTGTCAACATATTCCACAGACTTGCTGCACCATGGTATTTAAAGAAGAACGAATATATGTTAGCAACCTTTTGTGAATTGTAAACGTCCATTTTGAAGAATGTTGTTTGCGGTTGATTCTTTTGATTAGCAATTTGGTATCCATATATCCGGCCACCTACACGGAATGGTCCTTCACTAAATTCATTTGATAATGTATATGTGTTAATATGGGATCCATAATTTTTGAGATATTTACCAAATTGGTCAATATATTTTGAAACAACAGTTTCGCAAGTTGTTTCTCCCATAATATTCACTAAGGTACGGAAAAAATTGTAAACTTGTGGATTAGTTTCTGACTGCATATACATGAATATTTGAACTATATTCTCATTGGTGATTCCTCCATGTATGTAAATTTTAATAGCAGTAACACGAAGTTCAGTGTTTAGGTTTCTGTTAGTAATGATTGGCCATAAAACATTGTAAAACTCTTTTGCATGATCTCGTACAGATCCAAATGCACTGTGGATAGCGTGCTCTCTTAAATAGTGATCATATTCAAGGGCCAAAACTTGTTCACCTTTAATTAGCGGAATAAGTAATTGCCAGACATGCCCAACTTGTATGTTTTTTAAGCCCTGGAGCCAAATAAATTGCTCTGCATAAGTTGTAGCAGTTTTCAAGAATGTATAATAAGTTTTGATATATTTTTTTAAAACGGATGAATCCGGATTAGACTTGAAAGTTTTATAGATCAAATTAGAATAAGCAAGAATAGCTGTATGTCTAATAATAGGATTAGAAACAAAATTTGGATCTATGAATTCACTAATATCAATAAGTAGTTGTTCAGTTGGTAAAATTACTTCGAAGGGAAAGTATTGAAGCATTGCTATTGAAGTCAAATTGCTAATCTCGCCTGATTTAACTACATTTTTAATATAAATAATGGATGCTTTTGTTCCAATAAGAGGAATTAATTTATAGAATGTATCAAGCATATATTTAGAAGGATTGTGAGCTGCATCAGGAAGTGTTTGTGCACATGTTTCAAAATCATCAACTGTGAAATATGAGAATTTCTTGACAACATAATTATAATAATCAACATTACTAAAGTTTCTCGATAATTTTTCAACTCCGTAAATCTATAATAAATAAAAGAAAACCCAAAATTAGTAATTATCTTTGGATATTAGAAATATTTACTTATGTTATGAGGAAATAGGAACTCAAAACATTTAACTAGTGGCATAAAAATAGTTTGTTTAAACTTTAAATGAATAAATGAATTTCTAATTAAAATTAAACCTATATATATATATATATATAAGCACATTGTGGTATGGGCCCTACAATTAAAGATTCAACTAAATTTTTTCAAGAAAATTTTTCGTTAATCAGTTTTTCATTTAAATTTTTTCTATTTTTCATATATTTTTGGTTTTTTAGAAATTAATGCCAAATTCAATAATCTATTAAACAAATTTATTCCTCAAACAAGTTTTAAATTTGCATTTGTTTTAATTTAAGAATGAATCTTCATTGCGCATTATTTTCCTACAAGAATCTGTCTCTTTTTCATGCTTATTTCGTTTACGCATCAAAAGAATGAGTTTCTACTATGCATTATTTTTCTACAAAAAGCATTATCTAATTTGCTATATGTGTTTGTAAAGTTACTTGGGATTGGTATTCTATTGCATACAGCAGATTGAATTTCTCCTGCGCATTCTATGCATAAAAAATTTCTCCCACTTAAAAAGAATGAATTTCCCCTGCGCATATTTTTGTATAATACACATTTTCTGATTCCTTGTATGGGAGGCTGAAAGTGAGCAAGAAAATGGCAAGAAAAAGACCAGGAAAAAAAATAGCAAAAAAACTGCAACGCTACAAAAACCCCCGATAATCTTGGTTATGATACCGGCATAATGCTCATTATTTTAAATTTTAACGTTATTTTTTCTAAAAAATTATTTAATAAAATTAAAATATAAAAAATTTATTCAATTCTTCCATATTAATATTGTACGAATTAAAATAAATTTTTGAAATAATTTCGATTAAATAATAATAAAAAATAAAAATATTAAATAAAAAACATAACTGAAAAATAGTTAAATTTATTGTTCACAATCTCGACAAAAAAATTATTTTTAAATTTAAAATTTATTGTTCACAATCTCGACAAAAAAATCATTTTTAAATTTAAAATTTAGCCGCTCTTAGAAAAATATTTTAGAGAAGAACAGAATATTTTTTTTCAATGAAAGTAAAAGAGAAAACTACATTGCGATGGTGCATACGGTCTTCAAAATATGCGTCATTTTAGAATTACCTCCAGCGTTTTTGGCTCATTATTCAATCAAACAATCATATGAACAAAAAACGCAGAGAAAGAAAAAAATATATGGATTTAAAAAATTGATTATTTTTCTTAAAAAATATTTGAATATTAAGAAAATCATTATTTTTCTTACAAAATATTTAGAAATTAAAAAAAACAAAAATTTTCTTATGAAAGCACTCATTCCGTTCAATATATGAACGCTTCGTCCCTGATATATATATATATATATATATATATTGGAAAAAAAAGTTATGACTGATAATAATAATTTAAATTTCAAAAAAATGTAACCTCTAATTTTTAATTTAAATAAAGTATTTCTAATATTGACCCCGGATCTTGTGATATGAATTATTATATTGCAGAATTATAATTAATCAAATAATTTAATAAATTTAAGTTGATAGACTTTTACTTACGCATATTTCCACATTGGTTTGTTTTAGATTATCATCGTAGTTTTGAGAATAAGCGTATGTTATATCAAGAATTTCTTCTTCAGTCATATCATCAGATGAGAACACAATATTATGTGGAATCTAGAAATTATTTTTATTTCAAATTTTTGTTTATTGATGGTACACTTTTTTTTTATTTTACAAACCTTTTCATTAAATATAATTTCTTTTTTATCTTCATATTTAACAAATTCAATAGTTTGTTTAACATTTGCATATTTCCTTTCACCGACTGATCTCATGGGACTTATAAATAATTCACCAAATGATTCAATTTTTTTAAAGACGTGATCACCTTTCTCTCCAACAATGGTATACACACGTCGATTGTTTGCTAAGTAGAGGTCATCATCATAATGCATTTTTTGACATTCTGTTAAATCGACATTATTGTAAGTGTTATGAGAAAAGTTAGAACAATATTTTGGATCAAACTGTTTGGTGACAACCCATTTTTTATTTTCTGGTTCGACAGTATATGATACAAGACACTGACCATAGATTGTGCTCTCCTTAGATTGGAATGTTACTGGTACATTTGAATTAACATGTTCAGAAAATGATTCCCAATTAAATTGAAGTAATGAAGCAACAGATTTCTTGATGTCCACCATCCACTTTGGTTCAGCACCATCAGTAAATATTTTATCATATAAACTTGATTCATTAACCATAAAGGGATTTTCGAAAGCATCAACTTCCGTTGTAATGGGAAAGAAATAATGTTCATTCTTTAATTCACCAACCATTGGAAGTTCACCGGTGTACATTGCAATTGATACATTTGAGAAATAAAAAATGGCATTTTTCTGAACTTTATCTGGCAATTAGACATAACAGAATATTGTTAGAAATAATAAATTTAAAAAAAATACACATTCATACCATATTGTCCATGAAGATATCCTCTCAAATTGAATTGTGATCCATGAGAATCTGGCTCATAAATTCCTGTACGGAAGTCTGCTGTATATTTGAATAGCAATGATTTGTCATAATCATCCCCAGCATTAGTTAATGCCACCAAAGGCAGCACTAACAATAAAAATAATAACAATAATTAAAATTTAAACCTTTAAAAAATTTATACAGAAGAACTTACACAAAACGAAAAACTTCATATTGTTAAACACTTTACAACACTTAAGTTTTATAACTTCTTAACTCAACAGACGTTATTTATAACATGAATTTAATGTGATAAATTTTTGTCCTATTTATACTTAAGTTATTCTGTATCTTCTGTTACATAACATTTTTGATTGTATAATTTTTTTTTATTTCAAAATCATTTCGGACAAGAGATTAGACAACTCTTTTCTTTATTATCATTTTAACTTTTTGCCTGATTTGACCCAAGAAATTGTCAGTTACATAATATTTTATGCATTTATGACTGAGTATAATTTTCAATTTCTTTTTGGTATAATTATCACTCAAAATATTTCAAGAACTTATCAAAAGGAATACAATTTTTTTTAAATTTTAATATTAAATACTTTTGTGTAAATTATAATTATCTTTAATTGAGTTTTGTATTTAATAAATTGATAACTAAAAGTTTACAATTTATGTTTTAGTGATCGGAGTAATTTAGGGAAATTTCCAATATGAAAAAAAAAAAAATTATAAATTTGAATGAATTTTAACAATTTTTGTGTAATTTCCAATTAATTTTCTTACCAAAGATAATATTAAGAAGTTTCAAATAGCAGAATACCAACAGTTTTATAAATGCAGACCATCAGCTTGAATTGAAGATGGAATATATTTGAAAGTTCAATTAGTGATGGAACCTAGTGTGGATACAATAAATTATAAATCTAGAAATTAAACAAAAAGTTTTTAAGTCCATTCATTGTATTTATTATTTTTCAAAATCAATAAAATGAAGATAACAAAATATTAAAGATATTTATTTAAAAGCATTTTCCAAATACGTTTTCGGATTTAAGATTATTCATATCTTCTGTTTCAATTTTAACATATTTACTATTGTAAATAACATGAACTTGATATTTGTGGAATAAGAATACCAAATTATCATCAATTTGTAACATTTCCATGCCGTATGGTTGAACTTCATCATTATGTGCAAACATTATGTTACGGAGTGTTTGTTGGTCCATACCATAAATGAATTCTTTATGTTCTGTATCATAATGAACAGTCATTGTGTTATTGTTGTATGTCAAATTAAGAGCCTGTGAACGAAAAATGAGAAATAATTAATTTTAATTAATAATAGAAATAATTAAATAAAAAACTTTACCATAACATTTTTGGCTTCACGTTGAACCTTAACTGAAAAATCATTGTTGATTTCAAATAATGATACCCATTTATTGAATTCTTCAATTTTTTCTTCGCTAATATATTGTCCAACTAAAACTTTTTCACTTGTGCGGGTTATGCATGAGTATACTTCGTGAGAACATCCACGTTTGCTGTAATAAAATTGATAATTGAATTAATAAGTAAAATAACAATTATTTTACATTAATAATTTTTGTTCTAATTTACTTACGGTGAGAAATGAGTATTTTGGAATGGTTTCAAAAATCCTGGATAATAACTATCATCGAAAGTGTAGGTAATTCTTGGGAAAGAAACTACAACATCAGCGGTATCATCAATATATTGAACTGGACGGGTTACTTCGACGGTGAAAGTGTTGCTTTTCATTGTCATCTGTTCTTCCTCTTCAACATCATAATCATTTGTTGCTTTAATATATTTCCATAATTTTGTATACATAGTTCGATAATGTTCTGGTAAGTTTTTATATTGAACAAAGTATGAATCATAACGTAAAGATGTATGAGCTTTAATACAATCCAATGTTATTGGTGTATGAATTGCCATATAATCAGTTGTTGTTTCACAAGCTTTATATGTGTATGTTTTTTTAGAAAGGGTTGTTTGTTCATCTGTTTTTTTTGATGTTGAGTAGATATAAAGACTGAAATCATCTTTAACACATTCTTTTTCAGCGGAGTATCCTTCATAATAATTGTAAACACCATTATATTCACCATCTTCAAAGTTATTGGTATAATCAAAGCAAATGTTGAAAATTGGTTGTTTTTTAACAATTCTATTGATTTCTCCACCATATCCATTTAATTCTCTTCCAGCATCTACATAAAAACTAGTTTCATAAGTTGTTGTTTTAGTTTTATCGTCTTTAGCAAATGTGAAAGTTGGTTTAATTTCAAATAAGTTAGATTCATCAGTATGTGTGTATTTATAATTCTCTGTATTAAAATCAATTGTCAATTTTTTAAATGGATAAGATTCACTTGGTACAAAGAAAAAAACGTGACGACAGGATTCAATCTTTGGTGACAAAAGATGTAAACCAATAAAGTTACGGAAGTGTAATAAAAATTCTGTGAAAGGAACTTGTCCAAATTTAGATAAATAATTGCCTTCCATGACAGTTTCTGCGAATGAACCTTCACCAGAATAATATCCTTCACAATTTGAAATCTCTACTTGAAAGTCCATACCAATTTCCTTCATTTCCGTAAGTTCATTAAAGTTCTGTTGGTGTAAACTGTGTTCATTTACACGTTGGATGAGTGTACAGTTTTTGCAAACTTCACTAAGAAGAGTTGAATCTGTTTTATGACTCAAAAATACAACAGTTTGCACATTTGTAGTGAAAACAAAATTATTTCCTTCTTTATAATTCTCTAGACTGAATGAAATTGCTTTTGAACTAATATCGAATAATAGATTTAAGTTAATGTTGTATTGGACCTCTCTCATAGCTCCATGCCATACATTTGCGAAAGGATTATAAACAGCTGTACCATAATTTCCATTTAAGACTTGTTCTAAAGCAAATGAAATGAAATGTTTTCCATCTTTTTCTTCCATTTCAAAGTCTAATTTAGTAATTACTGGCATTTTAGCATTGAAAACAGCTGGTATTCCAAGATCGGTTTGTATAATTCTATTAAAGTTGAATACATCCATAATATTGACGAACTGATTGGATTTATGCATATTAAAATAGCTTTGTGGGTTGAATTCCTGAATGTTTTGCATATCGAAGTATTTAGTGAAAACAACTTTGTTGTTAATCATAAAGACATACTCATAATGAGGATCGAAATTCTTTGGTTTCATTGCGAATAAATCAGTAAATGACTTTAAACCTTGATGTTTAACATAGAATGAGTATACATTAGCAGATTTGTGTAATGCATAAGCATCAAATTGTACATATGTTGATTGTGGTTCATTTGTTTCTTCGCTAGCGATTTGGTTTCCATGAATATGCCCACCGAATCCAAATTCTTCATCGATTAGATCATGAGAGAATGCATGTGTGTTAATGTTAGATCCATAATTCTTCAAGTATTTAAGAACAAGTGGAGCATGTTTGGAAATAACTGATTCACAATGGTTTTCTTTAAGAGTCTCCAAAGTAGTGATGACGAAGTTGTATACTTGAGGATTAGTTTCAGTTTGCATATATCTGAAGAGTTGATTTAAATTTTTGGTGGTGGTCATTCCATGTAAATAAACTTTGATTGCAGCAACACGAAGTGAAGTGTGTTCCTTTCTGTTTGTAATAATTGGCCATAAGATGTTGAAGAATTCTTTCTGGTGATCACGAACAAGAGTAAATGCACTCCAGATAGCGTGTTCTCTTAAATGATAGTTATATTCAAGAGAAAGAACTTGTTCACCGGTGATGATGGGAAGAAGTAATTGCCAGATGTGTCCAACTTGGATGTTCTTTAATCCTTGGAGCCAAATTAATTGTTCTGAATAAGTTGTAGCTGTCTTCAAGTAAGTGTAGTAAGTTTTGATGTATTTTTTTAATACTGGTGATTCTGGATGTGCTTTGAAGGTTCTGTAGATCAAATTAGCATAAGCAAGGACTGCTGTATGTTTGACATCTTGATTGGCAACATAGTTTGAATCAATGAAGTCAATAAGGTCGACAAGCATTTGTTCGGTTGGTACAATTACGTAGAATGGTAAATATTGGAGCATTGAGATTCCGGTAACTTTATTGAAGTCCTTTGATTTAATAACATTTTTAATATAGACAACAGATGATTTGGTTCCAATGAGAGGGACGATCTTGTAGAAAGTTTCGAGGAAATTATCTGGTGAGCTTTGGTTTGTACCTGGGAGATTTTTAGCGCAAACTTCGAAATCTTCAACAGTGAAGTAAGATAATGTTTTAACAGCGTGATTGTAGTAATAGGCATTGCTATAATTCTTGGCTAATTTTCCAATTGTGCTTAACTGAAGAAGTTATGAAAAAGATGATAATTATTTGTATATTTTAATTAAATGTTTATAAGAAAATAAAATTTGTAAAGTTTCCATGATCTTTGTTACTTTTTTCTAATCGCATTTGTTTTTGATTAAATATGCCGCGTTATTTGAACTTTGCGATTGTGATATAAATTATCACTAAAAAATTCTAGTTAATAAATTATTGTATTGTGCTTCCAAAAATTACTTACACATAATTCCAATTTTGTGCTATTTGAATCATCTCCAAAGTATGGGATATGAGAGAATGTTGTCGCTTCAAGAACTTCTTCTTCGTTGGTATAGTCGAATGAGAAATCCAATTTATGTGATACCTATTGTACAATTGGAATTCATTAAAGTTTTGTTCTATTTTGTAACAATTTGTATGAATTTACAAACCTTTTTGTCGATCGTGAGGGCTTCCTTATTTAGATAACTATCAAATACAACAGTTTGGTGAACATGAATATATTTAGGTTCTCCACCATTTCTGTATGGGTATAAAAATACTTCACCGTTTGATTCGATTTTGTAGTAATGTGTCTTTTGATCCTGTTCATCAATGTAATAGACACGACGATTCTCAGTTATAAAGCTATCATCATCAATATGTCCATTTTCGCATTCGGATGTTTCAAAATTTGAATACATGTTTTGTGAAAAGTGTGAGCAATGTTCTGGATCATAATGTTTAGTGACGATCCATTCATTATTTTCTGGTTGAACAGTATATGAAGCAAGACATTTTCCATAGATTGTGTCCTCCTCAGTTTGAAATGTTGTTGGTACTGTTGAGTTAACAGTTTCATCAAATTTTTGCCAGTCAAATTCGAATAATGAAACAACTGATTTTTTAATATTGACAATCCATTTTGGCTCATCAGCACTAGTGTATAATTCTTTAAAGAGTCCAGTATTACTGGAGTACTCAATCATGAAGGGATGCTCGAAAAAGGATATTTCTCTTGTCATTTCATGATAGTCTTCTGTTTGATGTTCTTGTTTACCATCAAAAAGAAGTTCACCATTGTGCAAGGAGATTAAAACATTTTTGAAATAGTAAGTTTCAATATAATTATCTTCATCTAAAAATTGAGAACCAAAAAAATTAGATGAAAACTTGAAACAAATAATTAACAAAAATAACACATACCAAATTGTCCATGAAGATCTGCTTTCAAGAGAAATTGAGATCCATAGTTATTTGGAAGAATAACACCTGTACGGAAATCTGCTGTATATTTAAATAAAACTTCTTTATCAGCATATCCAGGTGGATAAGCATTGGCTAACGCCAGAATAGCAAATACTACAAATTTAAATAAACTAAATTAATTTTTATTTTGATAAAAAAAAAAAAATTAAAAAATAACTCACTTAATGCAAAGATTTTCATTCTTTTGTCGCACAATTCACTTCACTTCCTGCAATGATACTTCAACAGAGTTAATGATTTAAACCTTCCAACTGCTGGCTTATTTATACTAATTTTTTCTGATAATTTTTTATAGTTTGATAATGATAATTTTATATTTAATATTTTACAAATAGTTAAAATTAATTAAAAACTTAAGAAAAACAATATTTATGACGACTTTTTGCTAGAATTAATTTCTTATCAAACGGAAGACTTTTTTTTATAATTTAAATGCTGATATCAATGACCTTCTCAGATATTATGTAATTTGTTAATGTTTAAGTAAATAATTGTTATTTCTAATTGGAGTTTGTATGTGAAGTTTATAATTTTTATTTTAGTGATCGGAGTAATTTTGGTTAATTTCCAAATTAGGTAAAAATGAAAGACTGAGTTATTTTGCGTTATTCAAAATTTGTTTCAAAAAGATGTTTGCTGAAAATTCTAAAAATAAGAATTAAATGGTACATTTAGGATTGTGTAATAATTTTATGTTTACCTTTGTAGTATATTTTACATTCTATTAATATCCTTTAAAATTTATGATAAAATTTTGGAATTAAATTATTTTTAAAATCAAATTTTCATTAAAATTAAAAATTTAAATTGTAGCGTCTTTTTAAATGAAATCTCAATATTATTTATTGGTTACCAGAATAAAATGACACAGCTTTATAAGTAGTTTTAATTGGGTTTATGTTCCAACCAAAACTATTTACTTTCACTGGAATTTTTCATATTGGAATATTTAATAACTATTGGTAAACAAAATTAGAACTTTGATTCTGAAAAAGAATTAATGATTCCACAACTCTACATTTGGGTACTACAAATTAGTGGGAAAATAATTTTAAATCAGAAGATACAGTGTAATATTTTTACTACAAATTCCTAAACAACGAGATTTAATTGAAATAACTTTTCAGGACATAATGAACAAAAAATATAAATTATAAATTCAAAGAGAAATATCAACAAGTTTCAAATAAAAGAATCAACAAGTTTCAAATAAAAGAATCAACAAGTTTCAAATAAAAGAATCAACAAGTTTCAAACAGCAGAGTACCAACAGTTTTATAAATGCAGACGATCAGCCTGAATTGAAGATGGAATATATTTGAAAGTTCAATTAGTGATGGAACCTATAGTGTGGATGAAATAAATTATAAATCTAGAAATTAAACAAAAAGTTTTTAAGTCCATTCATTGTATTTATTATTTTTCAACATCAATAAAATGAAGATAACAAAATATTAAAGATATTTATTTAAAAGCATTTTCCAAATACGTTTTCGGATTTAAGTTTATTCATATCTTCTGTTTCAATTTTAACATATTTACTATTGTAAATAACATGAACTTGATATTTGTGGAATAAGAATACCAAATTATCATCAATTTGTAACATTTCCATGCCGTATGGTTGAACTTCATCATTATGTGCAAACATTATGTTACGGAGTGTTTGTTGGTCCATACCATAAATGAATTCTTTATGTTCTGTATCATAATGAACAGTCATTGTGTTATTGTTGTATGTCAAATTTAGAGCCTGTGAACGAAAAATGAGAAATAATTAATTTTAATTAATAATAGAAATAATTAAATAAAAAACTTTACCATAACATTTTTGGCTTCACGTTGAACCTTAACTGAAAAATCATTGTTGATTTCAAATAATGATACCCATTTATTGAATTCTTCAATTTTTTCTTCGCTAATATATTGTCCAACTAAAACTTTTTCACTTGTGCGGGTTATGCATGAGTATACTTCGTGAGAACATCCATGTTTGCTGTAATAAAATTGATAATTAAATTAATAAGTAAAATAACAATTATTTTACATTAATAATTTTTGTTCTAATTTACTTACGGTGAGAAATGAGTATTTTGGAATGGTTTCAAAAATCCTGGATAATATTTGTCATCGAAAGTGTAGGTAATTCTTGGGAAAGAAACTACAACATCAGCGGTATCATCAATATATTGAACTGGACGTGTTACTTCGACGGTGAAAGTGTTGCTTTTCATTGTCATCTGTTCTTCCTCTTCAACATCATAATCATTTGTTGCTTTAATATATTTCCATAATTTTGTATACATAGTTTGATAATGTTCTGGTAAGTTTTTATATTGAACAAAGTATGAATCATAACGTAAAGATGTATGAGCTTTAATACAATCCAATGTTATTGGTGTATGAATTGCCATATAATCAGTTGTTGTTTCACATGCTTTATATGTGTATGTTTTGTTAGACAGGGTTGTTTGTTCATCTGTTTTTTTCGATGTTGAGTAGATATAAAGACTGAAATCATCTTTAACACATTCTTTTTCAGCGGAGTATCCTTCATAATAATTGTAAACACCATTATATTCCCCATCTTTAAAGTTATTGGTATAATCAAAGCAAATGTTGAAAATTGGTTGTTCTTTAACAATTCTATTAATTTCTCCACCATATCCATTTAATTCTCTTCCAGCATCCACATAAAATCTTGTTTCATAAGTTGTTTTAGTTTTATCGTCTTTAGCAAATGTGAAAGTTGGTTTAATTTCAAATAAGTTAGATTCATCAGTATGTGTGTATTTATAATTCTCTGTATTAAAATCAATTGTCAATTTTTTAAATGGATAAGATTCACTTGGTACAAAGAAAAAAACGTGACGACAGGATTCAATCTTTGGTGACAAAAGATGTAAACCAATAAAGTTACGGAAATGTAATAAAAATTCTGTGAAAGGAACTTGTCCAAATTTAGATAAATAATTGCCTTCCATGACAGTTTCTGCGAATGAACCTTCACCAAAATAATATCCTTCACAATTTGAAATCTCTACTTGAAAGTCCATACCAATTTCCTTCATTTCCGTAAGTTCATTAAAGTTCTGTTGGTGTAAACTGTGTTCATTTACACGTTGGATGAGTGTACAGTTTTTGCAAACTTCACTAAGAAGAGTTGAATCTGTTTTATGACTCAAAAATACAACAGTTTGCACATTTGTAGTGAAAACAAAATTATTTCCTTCTTTATAATTCTCTAGACTGAATGAAATTGCTTTTGAACTAATATCGAATAATAGATTTAAGTTAATGTTGTATTGGACCTCTCTCATAGCTCCATGCCATACATTTGCGAAAGGATTATAAACAGCTGTACCATAATTTCCATTTAAGACTTGTTCTAAAGCAAATGAAATAAAATGTTTTCCATCTTTTTCTTCCATTTCAAAGTCTAATTTAGTAATTACTGGCATTTTAGCATTGAAAACAGCTGGTAGTCCAAGATCGGTTTGTATAATTCTATTAAAGTTGAATACATCCATAATATTGACGAACTGATTGGATTTATGCATATTAAAATAGCTTTGTGGGTTGAATTCCTGAATGTTTTGCATATCGAAGTATTTAGTGAAAACAACTTTGTTGTTAATCATAAAGACATACTCATAATGAGGATCGAAATTCTTTGGTTTCATTGCGAATAAATCAGTAAATGACTTTAAACCTTGATGTTTAACATAGAATGAGTATACATTAGCAGATTTGTGTAATGCATAAGCATCAAATTGTACATATGTTGATTGTGGTTCATTTGTTTCTTCGCTAGCGATTTGGTTTCCATGAATATGTCCACCGAATCCAAATTCTTCATCGATTAGATCATGAGAGAATGCATGTGTGTTAATGTTAGATCCATAATTCTTCAAGTATTTAAGAACAAGTGGAGCATGTTTGGAAATAACTGATTCACAATGGTTTTCTTTAAGAGTCTCCAAAGTAGTGATGACGAAGTTGTATACTTGAGGATTAGTTTCAGTTTGCATATATCTGAAGAGTTGATTTAAATTTTTGGTGGTGGTCATTCCATGTAAATAAACTTTGATTGCAGCAACACGAAGTGAAGTGTGTTCCTTTCTGTTTGTAATAATTGGCCATAAGATGTTAAAGAATTCTTTCTGGTGATCACGAACAAGAGTAAATGCACTCCAGATAGCGTGTTCTCTTAAATGATAGTTATATTCAAGAGAAAGAACTTGTTCACCGGTGATGATGGGAAGAAGTAATTGCCAGATGTGTCCAACTTGGATGTTCTTTAATCCTTGGAGCCAAATTAATTGTTCTGAATAAGTTGTTGCGGTCTTCAAGTAAGTGTAGTAAGTTTTAATGTATTTTCTTAGTACAGGTGATTCTGGATGTGCTTTGAAAGTTCTGTAGATCAAATTAGCATAAGCAAGGACTGCTGTATGTTTAACATCTTGATTGGCAACATAGTTTGGATCAATGAAGTCAATAAGATCGACAAGCATTTGTTCGGTTGGTACAATGACGTAGAATGGTAAATATTGGAGCATTGAGATTGCGGTAACTTTATTGAAGTCCTTTGATTTAATAACATTTTTAATATAGACAACAGATGATTTGGTTCCAATGAGAGGGACGATCTTGTAGAAAGTTTCAAGGAAATTATCTGGTGAGCTTTGGTTTGTACCTGGGAGATTTTTAGCGCAAGCTTCGAAATCTTCAACAGTGAAGTAAGATAATGTTTTAACAGCGTGATTGTAGTAATAGGCATTGCTATAATTCTTGGCTAATTTTTCAATTGTGCTTAACTGAGAAAGTTATAAAAAAGAATATTATTAATTTTTGTTAAATGTTTAAAATAATAATAAGAGAACTAATGATATTCGTTTACTAAGTATTTGAACTTCGCGATTCTGATATAAATTATAATTCTAGTTAAGATAATTAAATTTCTTTAAATTACTTACACATAATTCTAATTTTGTACTTTTCGAATCATCTCCGAAGTATGGGGTATATGAGAATGTTGTTGCTTCAAGAACTTCTTCTTCGTTGGTATAGTCGAATGAGAAATCCAATTTATGTGGTACCTATTGTGCAATTGGAATTCATTAAAGTTTTGTTCTTTTTGGTATTCATTTTTATAAATTTACAAACCTTTTTGTCGAATGTGAGGGCTTTCTTATTTTGATAACTATCAAATACAACAGTTTGGTGAACATGAATATATTTAACTTCTCCACCATTTCTGTATGGATATAAAAATACTTCACCGTTAGCTTCGATCTTCTTGAAGTAATGTGAATCTTGACCTTTTTGGGCAACATGATATACACGACGATTTTCAGTTGCATAGCTATCATCATCAATATGTCCATTTTCGCATTCGGATGTTTCGAAATTTGAATACATGTTTTGTGAAAAGTGTGAGCAATGTTCTGGATCATAATGTTTAGTGACGATCCATTCATTATTTTCTGGTTGAACAGTATATGAAACAAGACATTGTCCATAAATTGTCTCCTCATCAGTTTGATATGTTGTTGGTACTGTTGAGTTAACAGTTTCATCAAATGGTTGCCAGTTAAATTGGAATAATGAAACAACTGATTTTTTAATATTGACAATCCATTTTGGCTCATCAGCACTAGTGTATAATTCTTTAAAGAGTCCAGTATTATTGGAGTACTCAATCATAAAGGGATGCTCGAAAAGGGAGATTTCTCTGGTCATTTTGTGATAATCTTCTGTTTCATGTTCTGGTTTACCATCAAAAAGAAGTTCACCATTGTACAAAGAGATTAAAACATTTTTGAAATAGAAAACTCCGGTATGATGTTCTTCATCTAAAAATTGAGAACAAAAAAATTAAATGAAAACTAGAAACAAATAATTAACAAAAATAACACATACCAAATTGTCCATGAAGATCTGCTTTCAAGAGAAATTGAGATCCATAGTTATTTGGAAGAACAACACCTGTACGGAAATCCGCTGTATATTTGAATAATATTTCCTTATCAGTATATTCTGATGGATAGGCATTGGCTAACGCCAAAATGGCGAATACTATAAACAAATTCAAATAAATTAAATTAATTTGTATTTAAATAAAAATGAAAAATGATGAAAACTCACACAATGCAAAGAATTTCATTATTTTGTCGCACAGTTCACTTAACTTCAGCTAGATACTTCTAACTTCAATAGACTTAATGATTTAATATTTCAAATGCTGGCTTATTTATACTCAATTTTCTGATAATTTAATTTGGTTTGATTATGATTATTTCATAATAAAATATTAACTGACAAAAAATATTTCAATGTCATTGGGACACCATCGGATCAAAGATTAATATTTTTTAATATTATCTATGAAAATTAAGTTTTATTTAGCAAAATTCTAATGGAATTTTTTTAAAAATATGTTATGGAATTTGGAACAATTGTCATCATTGGTACTTGGCTAATGTTATCTCTTTTATTGCCGCCACGTCGTTACATATGTGAAACACGTTCGGCTCTCATCAATGGAATATTATACGTTGAAATATCGGCGAGGCGGACAAAGTTCGGTAGATTCAATTATAGATATATGTCAAATGTCCACTCCAATCTAATCCGTTTATTTCATATTGTTTGCTTTATTCCAGGTATTTATATCGTGATTCAAATCATAATTATAGATTATCTAGAGATTAACGTCATAATTTGATTAGATTGAAGTTCGTGCTAAAAGTGTTCGTTGTGCTAAATAACATTTTCCCTTTTCTTGAAATTATCTACAAGATCAACCCCTACATTTGAATTTACATTTCACATTTCTTTGCATTATTGATAGGAAATTAATTGTTATTCCTTCCTAAATCCATAATTAATTTATATATAAAATAATTATCTTTTATCTCTTCTTGTCTCAAAAATTAAACTTCATCATTACGGATATGGCAACGCAAATATTGTTTGTTATAAATAAATATACTAAATTTAACGTATAAGTTCATTATTTTTTTAATTCTATTATTTTTTATCAATTTTTAATTACTGGTTGTTGTCGAGTTATAAAAATAATAAATATAAAAATCCATCTTCACTTCACAGATTATACATTGTATCATAACAAGTTTGATAATAATTTCAGTATAGTAAAAAAAAATATATTAAATAATTATTATAAGTTGAATTAACCTAAATCAACCTATTGTGATTAAAATAGGCTGTATTTCTTAAAAAAATGTTTACTTTAGAAAATCAAATATTTTGATTTATAGTTTATAGTTCATAGATTGCCTTTGATTCCTTTACCTACTTTGAACATTCATCTCAAATTTTTGTATAAAGATTAATTATTATGTAACAGAAAAGCTGTGTTGAATTCATTGCCTGTGTTGAATTCATTCTTGTACACATCCCATAAAAAGTATTTAATTTTTGTGATCAAACAACTTATTTCTGCTAAATCTATTAAATTATTTATTTATTAAATATAACATCAACAATTTTACTAATCTGAATAATTTAAGACAAATAAAATAATTTACAAAAAGAAAAATGTTAAAAAATGATTACCAAAAAAAAATAAAATAAAAAAACAGAACAACCAGAACAACAACAGCAACAGGAACAACAAAAAATTGATAACTTTTTTTTAATTATTTTCATATAAATAAATATAAATTAAGGTACGATTAAATAATTTTTGTTTAGAATTTTTAATAATTAAATATTCCCTTATCAATTTGACTACAAAATTGTTTTTATATTATTTAACAAAATAAATATTTTCTGAGTTCATTAGACTGTCCTTGACTAATCATTCATTCATTTTTTTTCTCTCTTTTACAATCTTAAGTCAGGGCAATTTTTATTTTTTTAGTGTACCACCAAATTCCTAACTAACGCAATTAATAGAAGAATATAAATTTAAACGTTCATTACAACATATAGTTAGGTGATTAAAGTAACTGATTTATTTATTCCTGTTCCTCATTATTTTAATGAACTCATAATTCAGCATTAGCAAATATTTTAAATCTTTTGGGTTCTTGTAGGAAAACAAAAACCAATGAAAACATTTCATTCTACATTGAGAACATAGATACAATTTTCAAAAATTCAATTCAATATTTGAACATTACAATTTTAGAATAATAATCTATTTGCATCTTATAAATTTCTACGGAAATTATATAATCTGACTTCAATGTAAATAAATTTCATTTGACTAGATTCATTCAGAACAGGAATCATGTACGACCTAAAAAAAAAATCTTTAAGAATTTTTAAATCAAACCTCTTTTCATTTTAAGTTCTAACAAAATTTTCCTGTAATTTTTAATTCTGTAAATTTATCATAAAATAAAAAAAAAATGTTATTGTAAAAGCGACAGTCCAATTTCCCATTTAGAATCACCAAACTATATAGTTATATTAAATGTAAGAGCGAGAAGGGATAATTTAAAATTACCCTGTCAATCTAAAATCGATTGTCATAGATCAATTTTTATTTTGAAAATAAGAAGGAAGAAAGAAAATCAAATTTTCATTAAAATTAAAAAATTTAAATTGTAGCGTCTTTTTAAACGAAATTTCAATATTATTTGTTGGTTACTAGAATAAAATTAATTAGTTTCACTGGAATTTTTCATATTGGAATATTTAATAATTTTTGGTAAAGAAAATTTGAACTTTGATTCTGAAAAAGAATTAATGATTCCACAACTTTACATTTGGTTACTACAAATTAGTGGGAAAATAATTTTAAATCAGAAGATACAGTGTAATATTTTTACTACAAATTCCTAAACAACGAGATTTAATTGAAATAACTTTTCAGGACATAATGAACAAAAAATATAAATTATAAATTCAAAGAGAAATATCAACAAGTTTCAAATAAAAGAATCAACAAGTTTCAAATAAAAGAATCAACAAGTTTCAAACAGCAGAGTACCAACAGTTTTATAAATGCAGACGATCAGCCTGAATTGAAGATGGAATATATTTGAAAGTTCAATTAGTGATGGAACCTATAGTGTGGATGAAATAAATTATAAATCTAGAAATTAAACAAAAAGTTTTTAAGTCCATTCATTGTATTTATTATTTTTCAACATCAATAAAATGAAGATAACAAAATATTAAAGATATTTATTTAAAAGCATTTTCCAAATACGTTTTCGGATTTAAGTTTATTCATATCTTCTGTTTCAATTTTAACATATTTACTATTGTAAATAACATGAACTTGATATTTGTGGAATAAGAATACCAAATTATCATCAATTTGTAACATTTCCATGCCGTATGGTTGAACTTCATAATTATGTGCAAACATTATGTTACGGAGTGATTGTTGGTCCATACCATAAATGAATTCTTTATGTTCTGTATCATAATGAACAGTCATTGTATTATTGTTGTATGTCAAATTAAGAGCCTGTGAACGAAAAATGAGAAATAATTAATTTTAATTAATAATAGAAATAATTAAATAAAAAACTTTACCATAACATTTTTGGCTTCACGTTGAACCTTAACTGAAAAATCATTGTTGATTTCAAATAATGATACCCATTTATTGAATTCTTCAATTTTTTCTTCGCTAATATATTGTCCAACTAAAACTTTTTCACTTGTGCGGGTTATGCATGAGTATACTTCGTGAGAACATCCATGTTTGCTGTAATACAATTGATAATTAAATTAATAAGTAAAATAACAATTATTTTACATTAATAATTTTTGTTCTAATTTACTTACGGTGAGAAATGAGTATTTTGGAATGGTTTCAAAAATCCTGGATAATATTTGTCATCGAAAGTGTAGGTAATTCTTGGGAAAGAAACTACAACATCAGCGGTATCATCAATATATTGAACTGGACGTGTTACTTCGACGGTGAAAGTGTTGCTTTTCATTGTCATCTGTTCTTCCTCTTCAACATCATAATCATTTGTTGCTTTAATATATTTCCATAATTTTGTATACATAGTTTGATAATGTTCTGGTAAGTTTTTATATTGAACAAAGTATGAATCATAACGTAAAGATGTATGAGCTTTAATACAATCCAATGTTATTGGTGTATGAATTGCCATATAATCAGTTGTTGTTTCACATGCTTTATATGTGTATGTTTTGTTAGACAGGGTTGTTTGTTCATCTGATTTTTTTGATGTTGAGTAGATATAAAGACTGAAATCATCTTTAACACATTCTTTTTCAGCGGAGTATCCTTCATAATAATTGTAAACACCATTATATTCACCATCTTCAAAGCTATTGGTATAATCAAAGCAAATGTTGAAAATTGGTTGTTTTTTAACAATTCTATTAATTTCTCCACCATATCCATTTAATTCTCTTCCAGCATCTACATAAAATCTTGTTTCATAAGTTGTTTTAGTTTTATCGTCTTTAGCAAATGTGAAAGTTGGTTTAATTTCAAATAAGTTAGATTCATCAGTATGTGTGTATTTATAATTCTCTGTATTAAAATCAATTGTCAATTTTTTAAATGGATAAGATTCACTTGGTACAAAGAAAAAAACGTGACGACAGGATTCAATCTTTGGTGACAAAAGATGTAAACCAATAAAGTTACGGAAGTGTAATAAAAATTCTGTGAAAGGAACTTGTCCAAATTTAGATAAATAATTGCCTTCCATGACAGTTTCTGCGAATGAACCTTCACCAGAATAATATCCTTCACAATTTGAAATCTCTACTTGAAAGTCCATACCAATTTCCTTCATTTCCGTAAGTTCATTAAAGTTCTGTTGGTGTAAACTGTGTTCATTTACACGTTGGATGAGTGTACAGTTTTTGCAAACTTCACTAAGAAGAGTTGAATCTGTTTTATGACTCAAAAATACAACAGTTTGCACATTTGTAGTGAAAACAAAATTATTTCCTTCTTTATAATTCTCTAGACTGAATGAAATTGCTTTTGAACTAATATCGAATATTAGATTTAAGTTAATGTTGTATTGGACCTCTCTCATAGCTCCATGCCATACATTTGCGAAAGGATTATAAACAGCTGTACCATAATTTCCATTTAAGACTTGTTCTAAAGCAAATGAAATGAAATGTTTTCCATCTTTTTCTTCCATTTCAAAGTCTAATTTAGTAATTACTGGCATTTTAGCATTGAAAACAGCTGGTAGTCCAAGATCGGTTTGTATAATTCTATTAAAGTTGAATACATCCATAATATTGACGAACTGATTGGATTTATGCATATTAAAATAGCTTTGTGGGTTGAATTCCTGAATGTTTTGCATGTCGAAGTATTTAGTGAAAACAACTTTGTTGTTAATCATAAAGACATACTCATAATGAGGATCGAAATTCTTTGGTTTCATTGCGAATAAATCAGTAAATGACTTTAAACCTTGATGTTTAACATAGAATGAGTATACATTAGCAGATTTGTGTAATGCATAAGCATCAAATTGTACATATGTTGATTGTGGTTCATTTGTTTCTTCACTAGCGATTTGGTTTCCATGAATATGTCCACCGAATCCAAATTCTTCATCGATTAGATCATGAGAGAATGCATGTGTGTTAATGTTAGATCCATAATTCTTCAAGTATTTAAGAACAAGTGGAGCATGTTTGGAAATAACTGATTCACAATGGTTTTCTTTAAGAGTCTCCAAAGTAGTGATGACGAAGTTGTATACTTGAGGATTAGTTTCAGTTTGCATATATCTGAAGAGTTGATTTAAATTTTTGGTGGTGGTCATTCCATGTAAATAAACTTTGATTGCAGCAACACGAAGTGAAGTGTGTTCCTTTCTGTTTGTAATAATTGGCCATAAGATGTTGAAGAATTCTTTCTGGTGATCACGAACAAGAGTAAATGCACTCCAGATAGCGTGTTCTCTTAAATGATAGTTATATTCAAGAGAAAGAACTTGTTGACCGGTGATGATGGGAAGAAGTAATTGCCAGATGTGTCCAACTTGGATGTTCTTTAATCCTTGGAGCCAAATTAATTGTTCTGAATAAGTTGTTGCGGTCTTCAAGTAAGTGTAGTAAGTTTTAATGTATTTTCTTAGTACAGGTGATTCTGGATGTGCTTTGAAAGTTCTGTAGATCAAATTAGCATAAGCAAGGACTGCTGTATGTTTAACATCTTGATTGGCAACATAGTTTGGATCAATGAAGTCAATAAGATCGACAAGCATTTGTTCGGTTGGTACAATGACGTAGAATGGTAAATATTGGAGCATTGAGATTGCGGTAACTTTATTGAAGTCCTTTGATTTAATAACATTTTTAATATAGACAACAGATGATTTAGTTCCAATGAGAGGGACGATCTTGTAGAAAGTTTCAAGGAAATTATCTGGTGAGCCTGGACCTGGGAGATTTTTAGCGCACACTTCGAAATCTTCAACAGTGAAGTAAGATAATGTTTTAACAGCGTGATTGTAGTAATAGGCATTGCTATAATTCTTGGCTAATTTTTCAATTGTGCTTAACTGAGAAAGTTATAAAAAAGAATATTATTAATTTTTGTTAAATGTTTAAAAAAATAATAAGAGAACTAATGATTTTCGTTTACTAAGTATTTGAACTTCGCGTTTCTGATATAAATTATAATTCTAGTTAAGATAATTAAATTTCTTTAAATTACTTACACATAATTCTAATTTTGTGCTTTTCGAATCATCTCCGAAGTATGGGGTATATGAGAATGTTGTTGCTTCAAGAACTTCTTCTTCGTTTGTATAGTCGAATGAGAAATCCAATTTATGTGGTACCTATTATGCAATTGGAATTCATTAAAGTTTTGTTCTTTTTGGTATTCACTTTTATAAATTTACAAACCTTTTTGTCGAATGTGAGGGCTTTCTTATTTTGATAACTATCAAATACAACAGTTTGGTGAACATGAATATATTTAACTTCTCCACCATTTCTGTATGGATATAAAAATACTTCACCGTTAGCTTCGATCTTCTTGAAGTAATGTGAATCTTGACCTTTTTGGGCAACATGATATACACGACGATTTTCAGTTAAATAGCTATCATCATCAATATGTCCATTTTCGCATTCGGATGTTTCGAAATTTGAATACATGTTTTGTGAATAGTGTGAGCAATGTTCTGGATCATAATGTTTAGTGACGATCCATTCATTATTTTCTGGTTGAACAGTATATGAAACAAGACATTGTCCATAGATTGTCTCCTCATCAGTTTGATATGTTGTTGGTACTGTTGAGTTAACAGTTTCATCAAATGGTTGCCAGTTAAATTGGAATAATGAAACAACTGATTTTTTAATATTGACAATCCATTTTGGCTCATCAGCACTAGTGTATAATTCTTTAAAGAGTCCAGTATTATTGGAGTACTCAATCATAAAGGGATGCTCGAAAAGGGAGATTTCTCTGGTCATTTTGTGATAATCTTCTGTTTCATGTTCTGGTTTACCATCAAAAAGAAGTTCACCATTGTACAAAGAGATTAAAACATTTTTGAAATAGAAAACTCCGGTATGATGTTCTTCATCTAAAAATTGATAACAAAAAAATTAAATGAAAACTAGAAACAAATAATTAAAAAAAATAACACATACCAAATTGTCCATGAAGATCTGCTTTCAAGAGAAATTGAGATCCATAGTTATTTGGAAGAATAACACCTGTACGGAAATCTGCTGTATATTTGAATAATATTTCCTTATCAGTATATTCTGATGGATAGGCATTGGCTAACGCCAAAATGGCGAATACTATAAACAAATTCAAATAAATTAAATTAATTTTTAATTAAATAAAAAAGAAAAATGATGAAAACTCACACAATGCAAAGAATTTCATTATTTTGTCGCACAGTTCACTTAACTTCAGCTAGATACTTCTAACTTCAATAGACTTAATGATTTAATATTTCAAATGCTGGCTTATTTATACTCAATTTTCTGATAATTTAATTTGGTTTGATTATGATTATTTCATAATAAAATATTAACGGACAAAAAATATTTCAATGTCATTGGGACACCATCGGATCAAAGATTAATATTTTTTAATACTATCTATGAAAATTAAGTTTTATTTAGCAAATAATATTTTGACCAAAATTCTAATGGAATTTTTTTAAAAATATGTTATGGAATTTGGAACAATTGTGATCATTGGTACTTGGCTAATGTTATCTCTTTTATTGCCGCCACATCGTTACATATTTGAAACACGTTCGGGTCTCTTCAATGGAATATTATAAGTTCAAATATCGGCGAGGCGGAAAAAGTTCGGTAGATTCAATTATATATGTCAAATGTCCACTCCAATCTAATCCGTTTATTTCATATTGTTTGCTTTATTCCAGGTATTTATATCGTGATTCAAATCATAATTATAGATTATCTAGAGATTAACGTCATAATTTGATTAGATTGAAGTTCGTGCTAAAAGTGTTCGTTGTGCTAAATAACATTTTCCCTTTTCTAGAAATTATCTACAAGATCAACCCCTACATTTGAGTTTACATTTAACATTTCTTTGCATTTTGAAAAATAAAATCAGTTGATGATTGTATTATTGATAGGAAATTAATTGTTATTCCTTCCTAAATCCATAATTAATTTATATATAAAATAATTATCTTTTATCTCTTCTTGTCTCAAAAATTAAACTTCATCATAACGGATATGGCAACGCAAATATTATTTGTTATAAATAAATGTACTTAACTTAACGTATAAGTTCATTATTTTTTTAATTCTATTATTTTTTATCAATTTTTAATTACTGGTTGTTGTCGAGTTATAAAAATAATAAATATAAAAATCCATCTACACTTCACAGATTATACATTGTATTATAACAAGTTTGATAATAATTTCAGTATAGTAAAATAAAAATATATTAATAATTATTATAAGTTGAATTAACCTAAATCAACCTATTGTGATTAAAATAGGCTGTATTTCTTAAAAAAATGTTTACTTTAGAAAATCAAATATTTTGAGATATAGTTTATAGTTCATAGATTGCCTTTGGTTCCTTTACCTACGTTGAACATTCATCTCAAATTTTTGTATAAAGATTAATTTTTATGTAACAGAAAAGCTGTGTTGAATTCATTGCCTGTGTTGAATTCATTCTTGTACACATCCCATAAAAAGTTTTAATTTTTGTGATCAAACAACTTATTTCTGCTAAATCTATTAAATTATTTATTTATTAAATATAACATCAACAATTTTACTAATCTGAATAATTTAAGACAAATAATATAATTTACAAAAAGAAAAATGTTAAAAAATGATTACCAAAAAAAAATAAAATAAAAAAACAGAACAACCAGAACAACAACAGCAACAGGAACAACAAAATATTGATAACTTTTTTTTAATTATTTTAATATAAATAAATATAAATTAAGGTACGATTAAATAATTTTTGTTTAATTAATTAAATATTCCCTTATCAATTTGACTACAAAATTGTTTTTATATTATTTAATAAAATAAATATTTTCTGAGTTCATTAGACTGTCCTTGACTAATCATTCATTCCTTTTTTTTCTCTTTTACAATCTTAAGTCAGGGCAATTTTTATTTTTTTAGTGTACTACCAAATTCCTAACTAACGCAATTAATAGAAGAATATAAATTTAAACGTTCATTACAACATATAGTTAGGTGATTAAAGTAACTGATTTATTTATTCCTGTTCCTTTTTATTTTAATGAACTCATAATTCAGCATTAGCAAATATTTTAAATCTTTTGGGTTCTTGTAGGAAAACAAAAACCAATGAAAGTATTTCATTGTACATTGAGAACATAGATACAACTTTCAAGAATTCAATTCAATATTTGAACATTACAATTTTTGTTCAGAATAATAATCTATTTGCATCTTATAAATTTCTACGGAAATTATATAATCTGACTTCAATGTAAATAAATTTCATTTGATCTGATTCATTCAGATCAGGACTCATGTACGACTTAAAAAAAAATCTTTAAGATTTTTTTAATCAAAACTCTTTTCATTTTAAGTCCTAACAAAATTTTCCTTTAATTTTTAATTTTGGTAAATTTATCATAAAATAAAAAAAAATGTTATTGTAAAAGCGACAGTCCAATTTCCCATTTAGAATCACCGACCTATATAGTTATATTAAATGTAAGAGCGAGAAGGGATAATTTAAAATTACCCTGTCAATCTAAAATGGATTGTCATAGATCAATTTTTATTTTGAAAATAAGAAGGAAGAAAAAAAAGGAAGAGAAAGAAAGAAAAAAAACATCATAACGGAAATGACACAACACGTCAAGTCACCCATTTTAGTCTATTATAGGAAATCATAATATACATCAACCCACTAACAAAAATCTAATACATCCACCCCATCACCTGGAAAATATGTGTACACGTTAAATGTCATCATCAATTGACTATATTCTGATTGATTGATGGATTGACGAGAGAGGAGCAAAAAAAAAAAAAGAATCCTTTTTTATTTATTTATATTCTTTTATTTCTTATCTTCTTGTTGTTTGTCATAATCGTCTTGTGACTCTTTTTTTTTTTCTTTCTTTTGCGATTGATGAAATTTGATATGCTTCTTTCTGTCTTTTTTTTCGGCAATTTCGTAAAGAAAAGAAAATGGAAAAAAATCAACGAATTTGACATTTTATTGACTCAATAATATTATTAGATACAATTTTTTTATTTTCGTTGTATTTATTTGTTGTTTTTGTTGTTGTAATTCCTTTTAAAAAAAAGTCGGGACAATGAGAATGAAGATGGTAGAAACAACAGAACAAAAAAGAAAAATTGTATAATATTCATAAAAAAAAAACAGAATGTAAAGAAAAGGAAATGGGAAAAGAAATGAGAAAGAAAGTCATCATTGAAGAGGATTCTAAGCAAAAGACAACAAAAAAAGAAAAAAAAGAAACCAAACGAAAATAAAATAAAAGACAAATTCATAATAATTGAATTGGGTCATTTATTTTTCTTCTTTTTCATTTTCCTTTTTATTTTTTTTTTTCCTTTATTTTTGTTTCAGTTTTTTTTTTTCAATAAAAATCTTATAAGACGAAATCAAACAAATTTAAAATAATCAAAAAAAAGGAAAATATTTTATGGGAATTTTTCCTTTTGATTTTATATTCTCTATTGAAAGTTTAGAAAATAATGAAAAGTGAAATTATTTATTTAATATTTTGATGGATTTTTCTTTAAGAAAATCTTAAGTAACATAAGTTTTTATGTTTTCTCGTTTTCAAAGAATGTTGAACGAATAATTTTTTAACGTAAATTTAGATTGTACAATAAAATAATTTTTGTTAATAAATAAAAACAATTTAATTTGTTTTTTTTTTTCGTTATTCTTTAAATCCTTCAATTGTTGATTGTTGGTCTAATATTATTTTCGATGATTTATTTGGCAAACACATGTGATATAGAAAATCTAGTTTAGAATGAAATAATTTAAGCATCGAGTAAGAAGTTTAGAAAAAATTCAAAATTAAATTTTCCCCATTTTTATATTTTCAATTCTATGAATTTCTTTCCAGTAAAGAAAATATTTAATTTCAAAAGTGAAATAGAACAAAAAACATTTCTAATAAATAAACTTTTGAAAATTTATAATTGAAAATTAAAATAATTCAAGAATCCCATTAGTCTTAAAAAAAAAAATTCTTTTCTGTTTCTTAAAAATTAGATATTAAATGAGGATTCTTTAGGTAGATTATTATCTAATCACATTTACCAAAATAATAATTCCCCTATTTTACTATAAACATCAACCATAAATTCCACAAAATCATATAATTTGAGTGACACTAATAAGACAGACACATAAACACTAAAATATGACAAACACAGTTTTGTTTTTGGTATTTTCTTCTTTTTTTTTTTCATTTTCATTTCACTTTATAGAAAAGTGAAATCTGTCAAATATATTCCCTTATTTTAATTTTTGCTTTATTTTATTTGTTTTGTTTCAAGATAGAAAATAATTCTATCTACGTATTTCAATTTTCTTTTTTTAATATTCAAATAAATATTTAAATTTTCAAAAAATAAAAAATCTTTAAGAGAACAAAGAAAAAAATAAGTTGAATTAAATTGAAAGAAAATGCGAGTGGAAAAATAAAAAATGAAGATTATAAGAAATCGACTGTAAATTTTTAAACTTTCATAAGACAAACATTTAAAGCTTAATTTTTTGTTAAAGAAAAGAAAAGTACACCAGTGCCTGGATTACGATAAATATGGGAGTGCCGAAAAATAATGAGTGTACGTGAATATGAGTGATCGCGATTAACTGAGTAAAGTGAGTGACAACTAACACTCGCATATTTATCATAATCTAGGCATAGTACATCACTCAATATTATCCTAAATTTTTGGATAGATAAACGAAAATGTGTAAATGAAAAACTTTTCATAATTCTACTTTCTCTAGAATTTATTTGAAGATAATTTATTTATCCTTCATAAATAATATTTTATTTTATTTCTGAAAGAAGAAAGTGTTTGAGATTGACTTAAAATTTGACACTCTATATATCTTTAGACATTAAAAGAATTAGATTAGAACTTAGAAAGAAAACTTTAAATGTATATAGAGATAATTGATAAGGTGTATAAAATGACAGTCAGTCTTAAAGTATAAAAACAGAAACTTAGCGATAAAAAATAAAATAAAAAAATATTTCAATATTTTTTGTATAATTTTTAATTATATTTGATAAAAAAAGGAATAATAAATTAAAAACAAGGGATCCATACTTTCCCTTGATCCACAAATACAAACAAATACGTGATTTGAATTATTCAAAATGATTATCTAAATATTACCAGGGTTTATGCGGGTTTATAAACTCACTGTCTGTGATGCCAAAAACATACAAAAAAAAAAAAAAAAATAGAATTTAGCATCCGTGAGTTTATACAAATGTTAAGATTTCAAAACAAAAGAATAAACTTTTCCTTTCTTTTTATATTTTCTTTTTCTTTTTGTCTATATTCAAATTTTCTTTATTTTATTTTTTTTTTTGGAAAAACACATCCTGAACTTCTCATTCCATTTGACGGTTAGACCACCTACACCATCTTTTCTATATAAATAAATTTTATACAATAAAACTTTTGCATTAAAAACTTGATAGACCTAGTCATGTGTAAATGAATATGTGTGTGTGTGTTGTTATATGTGTGTGTATAACATATGTTTCTTGCAGGATTTTAATGTTCATATTTGCATGAAATTAAAATTTTCTTTAAATTATAATGAATATTCTCTGAGAAATATCAGAGAAATTATAAGACACACACACACACATATATACACACGTATATACATATTTACAATTTTATATTTATAAATTATAAATATATATACAAATATGGTAAACCACTTTTGTCACCTCATACCAAATTCTTATAGATTTATATAGGAAATTTTTCGCCACTTTTAGACTTTTATATATTTTTGTTAATAACCAAAAAAAAGTTTCTCACTGAATATAGTTTCTCACGCTAATATTTCTGTTTTTATTTTTATAATAAATGCGCGTTTGCATATTATGAGACACAAATGTTGTTATTATTATTAATATTTTCTATGAAAAGCTTTTAAAAAATTATTTCCACTTAAAATCTTAAAAGGATTTAATTTTATACATTTCAATTTTGTGTTTGTATTATTTAGAATGTCATAATAAAAAATTTAAAAAATAAAAATGAATATGCTGTGACATTTTGAAGATATTGTAAAGAAGTTAAAAAAATGTGTTAATGAAATTCTTAATATTTTAAAGACAATTTAAAATTTGTCCAAACAGAAAATTCATATTTTTGTAATAAAGTTGTTATTTTATTTTTTTTTTAAATAAAGTAACTTTCATAACCCACAATTGTTAAGTTAAAGACAGATAACAGATAACTGAAAAAGTGACATAAAAAAAAGGCAACATAAAAATTTAAGCAAGGCTAAGAAATCGGTTTAAACTTTAGATTTTCACATGAAACTCTGGTATATGAAATATTTGTAAATAAAAATCAATAATCGACTGTATTATTATATTTTATAGCAACGACTATTTTTTTTTTCTTCCATCTTTAAACACAATAATCTCTTTATCCAGCTTGTACTCAGTCCAAATATTTAACACCATAAATTCCAACCCATATTTACTGAAAATGAAAATCCACGCGATCAAATTCTCTCCATTGAGAATATTCTATTTATACATTTTTTTATTTTTTATTTTTTTTTGGTCCCCATTTTATATTATTTTATTTAAAAACGCAAAATAAACATTGTCAGAGACTTAAATGCTTCTATCGTGGATTTGGTTTTTCATGTATTTTGGTTGTTGTTGTTGTTGTTGTTTAAATTGTGGTGTGATCCCATTTTTTTTTTGTTCACTGTTCACTGTTTACAAATTGCTTCTTCTTTTTTTTTTTTTTTTGTTTAAACAAAGGTCATCGGGTTAAAAGGGATGAATTTTAGGAATAATATTATAGATGAAATCACTTTAAATTATTTTCAACCTGTTTTCCTATCTTCGTATAAATATGTATAAGATTTTAATCTTTAGATTTTGTTTTCGATTTTTTTTTTTATAAAAAAATTTAAACTTAAAGAAGTTTCTAAATTTTCATTCAATTTCTTTGCTAATTTTCCTACTTTGTTTCAATATGATTTTATAGAAATTCATTTATTGATTCTTTAAGTGTTTTTAACTTAAGTAAAAATGACGTAATTCTATAATCTTATTTCACTCATACAAAAATAGTGATTTCATTTAAAAATTTTATAGAACTTAAAGTGAATTTAATTTTAAAGTCAAAAAATAAAAAAAATATTCTCTTTCATGAAATATAAAATGGTCGACAATGTACAATATAAATGGGAGTTGTTGAAATCAACCTGAATATGAGATAAGGCATTATATTTATTTGTGGAATGGAACTAATGGAACCTCAAACCTATACACTGATAATAATAAAAGCCGACCCAGAAACAAACAAAACAAAAAAAAAAATGGCGCACAAAAAAAAATGCTGGAAGACTTATTTTTTTTTTTTTGGTCGCATTAACATTTAGAGAAAATGACATACAAATTCTCATTACATTTTCAAATAATTGTCATCGTTAATAGACTTTATAAAAGGATTTTTATTATTATAATAATAATACACATTTTAGAATAGAATTAGGTAATAATAAAAGCAAAATATTCCATAAAAGTAAAGTATCCAATATGGATTATGGAAACTGCATCAGAAAAGATTTTTTCTGTTTATTTTAAATAAAAAAATTGTAGTTGAATTTTCTTTTTTTTAAACCATATTTGAAAAAGAAAGAAAATGTTCAAAGCAATTATTTTAATAAATTAAAGAAACATTTATTTTTTTTTGTCTCATTTTTATATTTTATTTTTTAAATTAAAAATATTTTACAGAAGACAATAATAAATTACAATTTTATTGTTACATATCAACTGTTACAATATTCATAATGTTAAGTGCAATTATTTTAGCTAACTAACATACCATTTTTTTAATCTTACTTTATTTTTAAAGTTATATACACTCACACACATATATACCAACACAGTTCAACATATATACATACATACACACACACAAGGACACACTGACACATTCATTCCACCTGTGCTAAATTTCATTTACTGCGCGATTCTTCTGGTGCCCTAAATAATTTGAATAAAACTTGTATAAAATTCTGTGAAATAATTACACAGTCCTTTTTGTTGTCATTGCTGTTGTTGTTGTTGTTGTTGTTGTTGTTGTTGTTGTTGTTGTTGTTGTTGTTGTTGTTGTTGTTGTTGTTGTTGTTGTTGTTGTTGTTGTTGTTGTTGTTGTTGTTGTTGTTGTTGTTGTTGTTGTTATTATTATTGTTGTTGTCACGATAACAATTATCAAATTGACTAATAATTAATAATCACAATTACAATTGTAATAATAAGCATTAAAAAATTTCTATACAGATAAATTGTAAAACATAAAAATTCAATTAATTTGGTGCGTTTTTTATGTTTCAATATTTAGAATTTTTTTTACTTTGACCTCATTTTTATTTTATTGTCTAAAAAGACAAAAATAAAACAAAACAAGATAAATTATAAAAAAATGACCGCACCTGTTTTTTGTTGTTTTATTTTAGTGAAAATCATATTAAGTGACCACTAGATAAAGTGACCACACCCATTTAACAAAAAAAAAAACCAAAACTTTGTCTAACAAAATCATTTCGTTTCTTTATATTCCGCAATTCATGAACAATCTTTAAGAAATAAATAATTTTTATTGGAAAAAATTGCGGTACAAACGCTACTCTTGTTAGACGATCATCACGCAAAAAACTTTAAAGATTTTATTCTTCGTTCTTAAAAAATGAATGGGGGAAAAAATTGTTTTCGTTTCATATTTAGAATTGTTTTAATTTCTCTTTTTTTTTTTCAAAAAGGGAAAAATAAACATTTTCTCATTTTCTAAACAATCCATTGTTTTTTTTTTTTTTTTTGGCATAAGAAAAATGTTTTAAAATTTACAAAATCGAAAATATTTTTAATGCAATAGAATAGACTTTATAACCAGATATCTTCCTCAAATTGATTATATTTAATAATAACAATATCAATAAGAATTTTGAATAGTTTGAACACACACACACACACATACAGATGCACACAGTTTAACGCAGATGCATATACACACACATACACAAAAACCTCGCTTTTTGAGAAGTCTGATGTAAGTTTTATTTATTATTATTGTATAGGTTTTCCACCTCATTGAGATCAAAGAAATTATTATAAAATATAGAATGTAATGTAAAAATGAAAAACAATGAAAATATATGGAAAATTCTAAGAAAATATTAAATACAAATTGTTACACAAACAAGAACTTTCAATATTGTGTGTGTGTGTGTGTGTGATCGACAAGAATATGCATTTTGTTTAAGCTGAAAGTTTATTTTTTGTTTTTGTGTTTTTTATATTTTCAATAATTTCCTCTATGAAAAACATAAATATATTTTCAAACCGATCAGGTTGAAATATTTTCTTCAAACAAAAGAAAAATTTCATTTAAGATTTTGTTTTGTTTTTTCTTGTGTTGCGAAATAGGAAAAAAAAAAGAAGAAAATAAGGAAGGTGAAAAACAATAAAGTTTTAAGGATGAGAGAAGATAATATGGTTTTAAAAAATAATACAACTTTAGTTTTATATTATATAAGAAAATATTTTGTATGTGATGATATTTAAAATTTGAAAATGGGAAATATTATAGAAAATATATTGTATCACTTAAATCGTTGTAAATTCATGTACCCATTTTTTCATTCTTCTTCTTGTTCTATTTTATTTTAGGTTGGCTTTTTTTTTTTTTTTTTGTTGCTTTATAATATACTTTAGTGTAGTACCAAGCTTTTGCTGCTGTTGAATGTTTTATGAATTTTTATAGCAAACTTTTTTTCTTTGTTTTTTTTTTTTTTTTTAAATAAATCGCTTGAATTTTATTATCAGCAACATAAAAAAAAGGCAAAAAAAAAAAAAAAAAGAAGAGAATGAAAAAAAAAAAACAACGAGGTGACATTTTTGCAGGTTTTTTTTTCTGTTTGTATATTAATGGATGAGTCGTTTTTTTTTATATATAAATATAGTAGATTATATGTAGTACATTATAGTAGTGTATGTACAGATGTTTGTAGTAGTATAAATATTACTTCAATTCTTTTTTTTTCTATCGGTGTTGTCGCGCGAATATAAAAATTGTTTTGTGGTTTTTTATTTAATTTTTTTTTTCGGCAGAAAGATATGCGCGGTATTGAGGGGCTTTTGTTTGGTGGTAGGGGTTTTTTTTTTGGGTAGGTATAAGCATTATAAATACAGCCGTGAGATTCAGGGAGATAGCAGATTAATATCATTTTGTTGCCGTTTTAATTGTTATTGTTTGAATTGTTGTTGTCAAAAACAAAAATTTTAATCTTAACCAAAATTTTATATTTTATATTAAAAAAATGGGATCGATTGATTTTCATCATTAAAGTTCAAAAAAGGAATATTTCATAATTGTGATGTTTCTTTCAAGTGTTCAATTGTTATAATAAAATTAATTTTTTAAGTCAAATAAATTAAGGGGCCTAATTTCTGTGGTGAGAGAAATTCAGTTCTTAGTTTTGCAATTTAATAACTCAACCCTCTCAAATATTTGGCAGAACTACACACACACATATAAAACCACAAAAGTTAATGTTTCAAATTACAATACAATAAATTGACAGAAAATGTTTTACCTCAAGCAAATTGTTCATTATACAAGAATCCACGTGGACCACTAACATACAAAAGTAAACTTAAATTTCCTTTTTTATACATTTTTATTTAAGCCAAACTATTTTATTTTTGGCCTGTATCAATATATATAAATATCGGTCAAGCCACCCCTATCATCATTCTCAACATTCACCCATTTATGTAATACCATTCTGAATGTCACATTAGTTCAGTCTTATGGGCCCTTTTTTTCTTGGGGGTATTTAAGTTATTTCAAGTTAAAAACGTTTTAAATATTTCAAATAAGATTTGTTTGACTTCAAAATGAAATGATATCAAACGTACCCTTAACTATATAGATATTGTATACACTTCAGGAAAATCCCGAAAAAAAAGAAAACTAATTTTTTTTCTTCTTATATTTAAAGTATCGAAAGACAGAAAAGGTTTCTGTCGATTGTTGGAGTCGGTTTTGTTGGGCGATCCAACAAAACTTTCAATGGTTTGTAGGGTTTTGTCATGAAGACTACAACTTTTGTTCTTTATTTTTTTTTTTTGGTAAAAGACGAAGAAGAAGAAGGACAAAAAAGGGTTATTTGATGTAACAGATCCTTAAGATGACCTCATTAGTACACAGCAAATTGATCAAAGTTAATTAGTTACATTCTAAAAAGGACAATAGATAGACAAATAAGAAATTAGGGATAATGAAAAGGACAATGAAATTGAAGAAACTTAGTTGTTTGTTTCTTTGTTTGTATATATCTTGTATATCGTCACGTGGTTTTATTATACGTGTTCAATGGTCGTATTACTGTACCAAAAATATATATAAATTTTGTAAGTGTTACACAAATATAATTAGACTGAAATATGACTAACATTATGTATAAATTAATGTTTCATTATTTATTGTGTTTGTTTTAATGTTTCATTGATCCTTTCTTAATTGGACAACGCTTCACATTTGACCATATTAGTCCGTTCTATTGAATATTGTTTACCCTAAATGCTAAATTTAGGTACAGCATTCACATCGGCTTACCTATTTGGCGTGACGAGATTTTCCTGTAGATAATAAGAATTGCTCAACTTACCTTTTAAGATTTTCATGGTCAAAAATTGTATTTTATTGAAGCTGATTTTTTTAAACCAAAGTAAAAATGTAATTGAAAAGTATCAGATACAATTAATTATTGTTAAAATGTTCACTCTCAGTATCTCAGCATTAATACTGTTGTTTGCTTTATTAAATTAATTTTGTTTTTCTTCTCTATTATTCATTTATGCAATTCATCAAAGAGAATTTTTTTTTTTCATTTTTTAAAAATTATTTTCTATTTGATTTTCTTTTCATTTCATTTTTTTTAATAATTTTTTTTTTCTTTTTTCTTTCGTAAGACCAAATCAAGAAAAAAAATTCGTACTTCATTTTAATTGAATCAAATCGTAGATTTATAAATATTGAATTAGAATGAAAAAAAATCAGAAGTATAAACTTCTGTATCAGAAGTATAAACTTCTGTATTTTTCCTCTATTCCCTCTGATGTTTTTTTTTTATTGCACTCAACAGAATGCTTAGCATTCATTCCAATTTTAATTTTCAATTTTTCAAAGAAACGTAAAAGGAAAATTTTTTTATTGGAACAAACTCCTTTTGTGATAATTATGATAAGAGTTGTGCAGTTTGGTTGGTAGTTGCTGATGAAAAAACTAAGAGGAAATAAAAAAAAGAAAATTGTAAAAGAGAAAAATATTAAATGAAATAATTCAATCAAATTAATTGAAATCTTTCTAGAAAAAAAAAACAAGAAGAAGATATTTCCTTTGGAAATATATTTCAATGAAGAGAAAATATCTGAAGCGAACTGTGTCCATTTTAATTTTATAAGAGACGTATAGCCAATATACAATCGAAGGACATTTATATATACTAAAATTTATGACAAAAGAAATGTTTTCTACTCTCTCTATGAACTTTATAAGAATGAAGGGTACTTTTTTGTGTATAGAGGAAAATGTCTTTGACGATTGTCTGGAGTTTTATATAAATATTGAAAAAAAAATGGTATGAGGTATGGTGGCAATTTTGATTGTATCTTTTTATATATATTACCTTTGATGTTAGAGAATAACGTTTATTATTGTTCGATAAAATGTTAAGAGTACGAGTTGCAGTCAGAACAAAATATATTTAATAAATAATTGAAAATTCTATGTAGTTTTTAGATTTAGTTGAAAATCTTTTGTACTTTTGTAACGATAGATAAAGTGTTCACATTTGATATTGAAAAATAAAAGTAAAATTGTTCAATTGAATTTATATGCATGTACACGTAAACTAAAAATTCTTTTGTAGTTTTGTGACTTATAGATGAAACGTGGAATGTGTTAAAGTTTACTATATTGGTTTATATTCTGTTGAAAGTAGAAAAATATGTCATAAAATAATAAAGATTTTCTTTTTTTTTTTATTCAAAGGAATAAAGAATTCCAGTTACTGCATAAAAATAATCTCATTAAAAAAGCTTTAATTATCTTTTCATTAATTAATCTCAAAATTATAAGGGAAAATTACAGAATATTCTATATTATCAACTAGAATCCTTTCAGCAGAGAAATATAAAAAAAAAACTTTTAATAATAAAATAAAGAAGAAAAAAAATTTCTTTGATTAACGAAGAATATGAATTTCTTTTAATCATAGAACACAGATATAAATTCGTTAACACGCTATTAAATAATCGTAAAAAAAAAAAAAATCAAATAAGATAAAAAAAAATACTCGATAATCGCATTTATCTCGCTCACTCTTTCACTCGCTTTCCTTTTGGCTCGTTTTCCTTTTCTTTAATAAAAATTGACACGATAATAAACACGTTATTTTAATTACTTTTTGTCAGAAAGAAAGAGAGAAAGAGAGAGAGAGAAAAAAAAAAGATATAACAATAAAACACGATGAGAGTGTCCCCTACTATAAAAGTGCCATAAAAATATGAGTATTACATTATTATTATTATGGCACTTATAGCAGAGTTTTTTTTTTTTTTTTGATAGATGAGAATGAGAATGTTGAATAAATACAAATCCTAGGGATAAAATATGAAAATTAAACTAAAAGGAACATCCAAAAGGATCGTATAATAATTTTAACGTGCGTATAAGAATATTATAAAAATTATTGCATATAAATGCTAAAATTTAAGTGAACAAACAAAATTATTTAAGATTTTCAGTTAATTTTCTAAAAGAAAAAAAATTACGGATTTTTATTCTTTTAAAACACAGCAGTAAAAATTCTGTAATGGTCTATATTTTTTGCTATAACTTTAATAGAAATATTATTATGGAGTTTATCATTTGGTCCTAATTTTTGTATTTATTTTATATTGCATCGCATTAGGTTTGAAGCAAATAAACTGATGATAATTAAGCTGTAATTATCATGGTAGTAGTATTTGTGGCAGTTCAATCTTGAATTTAGTTTAATCAATATATGCTAATTACAATTTCAATATTTATGGTAGACTTCTAAATTCCAGAAATTAATTAAATATTGAATGATTGAAGTAATAATTATACAAATCAATAGTTTTATTCGAATTGAAATCAACTTTCAACTCATTCGCTTCAGTTATATTTTATATAGGAATCCTATAAAATCAACACTCTAATCAAAAATTATGTAATTTAAATTATAAATAAACTTGACTGTATAGATAATTTCCGTCCAAGCATTTAGTTCAGTCGTCACAAAAAATTAATTCTCCCAATCATCCAATATTAGCATCTTTCTAGACATTCTAGGTAAATTCTTTCTCATCCTTTAAAATTCAATTCTCAATGATTTTGAACTTTTCAATAATTTTCAATCAAAAAAAAAGGAAAAAAAAATCAACATTCAATCAATATTAAATATCCGCTGTGATTTCTTTTTTTCTTCTTTGCACTTCTTTAACGAAGTGGAATGTTTCCGTTTTTTCTTTTTTTATTTTTCTTTATTAGTGTTTCTGCAGAATCTTTTATGATGACAAATTTTTGACGATACGTTTCACGATTTCAATTAAAAGTCTTTCATTTTTTATTTTATAGAAAAAAAAAAAAAGAAATTCTTCCGGTTCACATCCTTCAAGGAATTATATTAAAAAAAAAAAGAAATAATAGAAATAAAGCAAACAAATGAAATAATAGAATAAAATGGGATTGGGAAGAAATTCTTTTTCTTTTTCTTATTAAATTTCACGCTTTTATTGGAAATTCATTTGAAAAGTTTATTCTTGTTTTTTTTTTTTTTGTAATTTTTCGTTCTTCCTTGATTTTGTAATTTTTTTCTTTCTTTCTTTTTCTTTTTTCTAACACCAATTCTGATTTTTCCCCATTTTCTTATTTGCACTCTTGAACTTTGCTTTCATTCTTTTACTTTATTTTTATTCTTATTCTTTTCCTCTTCTTTTAACTTTACTTTACTTTAACATTCATTCGTTTATTTTTCCCTTCAAACATGTCGACTCAAAAGTAGAATTTTTCTTTTTTTCCTAAAACCTGTCAATGTATAGAAAACAATTTTATTGATGCACAAATAATAATTAATATTTCGTCTATCAGAACAGGACATCAAATGTTTTCAGTGAACTTCAATACATTCATGAAATTCTAGTAAAACCCACTTAACTATAATTAATAATAATATTTGTTTTGATAATGAATTAACTTGTACATTCTCCTGCCAACAATCAAATTTCACCTTATTTTTATTCTTTTAATTTTATTCATTTAATTAAAATTAAAGTTAAATTAAATTGGAATGAGAACCTTCGACTGGCACTGTATAGTTCAATGTTCGATTTTCGGTTGTGATGGCATATAGGGTTTTTCAGTCAATCAATTTTTCCATAATATTGTTTTAGATAAATCCAATTTTTAAAGCAATTTGCTTCAATGTCGAACCGATTATATTATGATGTTTAATTCGACAGATTTATAAACATAAGAAAGATATTTGCGTTTGTGAAAAAAAATATGTAAACTTTGTAAACTTGGTAACATAATTAATTATTACAAAAAAAATATATATATATATATTTCTATAAACATTTGAAAGCACCATTTAATATGATAACCTGCACAACAATAATACAAAACGAACTTAAGAGAGATATTTGGGTCTACGAACAACAAAATATTTTTACGTATTCGGTCTGTCATCGAACCAGTTTCCATACTTTATCTAATTATATTTTATTTAATTTTAAGGCAACATTTTATTACTGGAATAATAAACATCTTTAGCTGTAATACTGATTTATTTTATATAAATATAACGAACTACAAATTAATATTCACATAATGTAAATTTTACACTTAATAGTTGAGTTATTAATCAATATTATTGGTTTAAAATCCATTATCAGTTTAAAGAAATGCGCGGATGATGTACATTTGCATAACCGGTGTATTAATTTATCATTTTTTGAAGTTGATTTTAGATATAAAATGCAAGACTTTCTGATAAATATAATTCAGTTAAATATAAGAAGTGAAACTAAGCAAATCAAATTGTATTAAAATGTTGAAATTAGTGATTGTGTTCAATATTTTATGTGTTGTGTATGTTGCTACACAAGAGTGTGATGTTTTGTGAGTAATCCCTTGAATTCATAAATTGCAAAAATTGCAAAAAATTGCAAAAAATTGCAAAAAAATTAGTTCTGATTAATATTAATAATAACTAATTAATTATATTGTTAATTTTAAATTTAGCCCACCACAAAAAAATCCACTTGATTGTTGTAATGATGAAATTGAATCGCCAGCACATCATGAAGATTTCAATAATTTAGAACAAACATGTTTAAAAATTATTCATGAAAAATATCCTTCAGCATGTAAAGGAGATTTTGTGGAAAAAGCTTGTGTCATAGAATGTATTAAAGAGAAACGTGGACTTGTAAGTTAATGAAAATAAATTTCCCTAATTCACTTAATAATTTTTTATAAAAATTAATTAATTGTTTTTTCAATCCGTTTCTAATACAACAAATTTAGCTTAATAATGATGGCAATATAAATGTAGATAAAATGAAGAATTTTATTAGAACTGAATTTTCAAGAACGGAATGGGTTCATTCTATTACAGATGAAATTGTAAATTTATGTTTAAAAGATTATGGATTTCCAAGAAACCCAGGAAGTTGTGGTCATTCACCATTTTTATTTATCAGATGTGTATATAGACAAGCCGCTAGTGCATGTCCAAATAGAAAGAAAACATTTGAATGTATTCCTAAAATTCCACTTTAATTTTTAAAAATAAATCGATTATTATTGTTATCTTGTATTTGTTTAATTTTATGTAATTGTTTATATTCTTTCAACTTTTGTAGAAAAGAATCGGCATTTATTATAATGCACATTTTTTTACATTATGGATCTTGGAATATATTAATTGGTATCAGAAGAAATTCTTTTTCTTCTTCTTATTAAATTTCACGCTTTTATTGAAAAGTTTATTCTTTGTTTTTCGGTTGTGATGGCATAGAGTGTTTTTCATTCAAACAATTTTTCCACAATATTTTTTTGGATAAATCTAATTTTTAAAGAAATTGCTTCAATGTCTAACCGATTATATTATGATGTTTCATTCCACAGGTTTTATAAACATAAGAAAGAAATTTGCGTTTGTGAAAAAAAATATGTAAACTTTGTAAAACTGGTAACATAATTAATTATTACAAAAAAAATATATATAAGTTTCAATAAACATTTAAAAGCATCACTTTATATGATAACCTTCACAACAATATAAACAAAACAAACATAAGAAAGATATTTGCGTATACGAAAAAAAAATAAATAACACAACAAAATATTTTGACGTAATCGGTCTGTCATCGAACCAGTTTCCATAAGTTATTTAATTATTTTTTATTAAAATATAAGGCAAAATTCTATTACTGGAACAATAAATTTCTTTATGGCCAATACCATTATCTGTAATACTGATTTATAGTTTTTCATATTTTATATAAATACAAGGAACTATAAATTAATATTCAAATATTGGAAATTTTACACATAATTGTTGAGTTATTAATCAATATTATTGGTTTAAATTAAGATTTTTGTCATTAGTTAAAATTTTTCATTAACCTTTAGGAAGTGGTGTCTGCTGTCCAAAAAATAAAATAGACAATAACATAAGATCTTTATAATTAAAATCCATTATCAGTTTAAAAGAAGTGCGCGGATTATGTAAATTTGCATAACCGGTGTATTAATTTATCATTTTTTGAAGCTGATTTTAGATATAAAATGCAAAACTTTTTGATAAATATAATTCAGTTAAATATAAGAAGTGAAACTAAGCAAATGAAATTTTATTAAAATGTTGAAATTAGTGATTGTGTTCAGTATTTTATGTGTTGTGTATGTTGCTGCACAAGAGTGTAAAGTTTTGTGAGTAATCCCTTGAATTCAAAAATTGAAAAAATTGCAAAAAAATTAGTTCTGATTAATATTAATAATAACTTAATTAATTATATTGTTAATTTTAAATTTAGACCACCACAAAAGAATCCATTTGAATGTTGTAATGATGAAATTGAAACGCCATCACATCGTGAATCATTAAACAAACTGGCAGGAACATGTTTAAAAATTATTCGTGAAAAATATCCTTCAGCATGTCAAGGAGATTTTGTGGAAAAAGCTTGTGTTATAGAATGTGTTGGAGAGACTCTAGAACTTGTAAGTTAATCATAAGAAGAATATATTTACCAAATTCACTTCATAATTTTTTATAAAATTGAATTAATTTTTCTCAAATCCTTTTCTAATAAAAAAAATAATTTAGACTGATAAAGATGGCTATGTAAAAGGAGATGAAATGAAGAAATTTATTAAAAGTGATTTTTCAAGAACTCAATGGGTTCATCATCTTACAGATGAAGTTGTAGATAAATGTTTAATCGAAACAGCAACTCCTAGAGAACCAGGAAGTTGTGGTCATTCATCATTATTATTCACCAGTTGTGCATTTAAAAATTTCAATGCTGCTTGCCCAAATAGAAAGGATACAAATGAGTGTAAGGTGTAACTGAAATTGTTTAAAATTTTACATTAATTTTTTTAAATAAATCGATTATAATTGTTATCTTGAATTTATTTAATTGTTTATTTTTAATTCCACTATGATTACATTGGCTCGATTGTGATATGAATGGGTTTTCATTAATAACACTTTAATTAATAATAACATCCGTGAAAATATCTCTTTTGCACAATAGTATGAAACGATGTAATGATCTCACGGCTAATTGTAAACAAATTAAAAATGATCAAAAATTTAAAAAAGACGTCAAAAAGATCCGTCAAGACATACTCGTCGGTAACCAGATTTCTTAATTGTCTATGAACTTGTCATGCGGTTTGTTATAGAATAAATTTTATAATCATAATATTAAATAAAACATTCTAATGGTGTTTTCCATTCAATTCCGAAAAAATAGCATACAAAAATCTTTACAACTACACAAGATTAAATGGAATTATTAAAAACATATAGAACATTTTGTAAATATGATAACATAATTAATTATTCCAAAAAAAAATAAATATATGTTTCCATAAACATTTGAAAGCATCACTTCAAATGATAACCTTTACGACAATAAAAACAAAACAAACACAAAAAAGATATTTGCGTATACAAAAAAAAAATTAAATTGCTTCAATGTCGAACCGATTATATTATGATGTTTAATTCGACAGATTTATAAACATAAGAAAGATATTTTCGTCTACGAAAAAAACAAAATAACACAACAACAACGTATTTTTACGTAATCGGCCTGTCATCGAACCAGTTTCCATAAGTTATCTAATTATATTTTATTTAATTATAAGTTAAAATTCTATTAATGAAACAATAAATATCTTTAAAGCTATTACCACCTTTAGCTGGAATACTGGTTTATTGTTCTTCTTATTTTATATATAAATACAACGAACTACAAATTAATATTCACATAATTTTACATTTAATGAATCAATATTATTGCTTTATATTAAGAGATTGTTGTAATTTTTTAAGCCTTTGAATTAACCTTTAAAAAGTGGTGTCACCTGACCAAAAAATATATAAACAATATGAAAAGAACGCTATAATTAAAACACATTATCAGTTTAATAGAACCGCATGTATGACGTGCATTTGCATAACCGGTGCATTAATTTGTCATTTTTATTTATTTGATACAACTTTAAAAACTGATTTTAGATATAAAATGCAAGACCTCTGATAAATATAATTCAGTTAAATATAAGAAGTGAAACTAATCAAATCAAATTGTATTAAAATGTTGAAATTAGTGATTGTGTTCAGTATTTTATGTGTTGTGTATGTTGCTGCACAAGAGTGTAAAGTTTTGTGAGTAATCCCTTGAATTCAAAAATTGCAAAAAATTAGTTGTGATTAATGTTAATAATAACTAATTAATGATATTGTTAATTTTAAATTTAGACCACCACAAAAAAATCCATTTGAATGTTGCAATGATGAAATTGAATCGCCATCACATCGTGCAGATTTCAATGATATGGAAGAAATTTGTTTAAAAATTATTCGTGGAACGAAACCATTTGCATGTAAAGGAGATTTTGTGGAAAAAGCTTGTGTCATAGAATGTATTAAATCGAAACGTGGACTTGTAAGTTAAGGAAAATAAATTTCCCTAATTCACTTAATAATTTTTTATAAAAATTAATTATTTTTTTTCCATCCGTTTCTAATAAAACAAATTTAGCTTGATAATGATGGCAATATAAATGCAGATAGAATGAAGAATTTTATTAAAACTCAATTTTCAAGAACAGAATGGGTTCATTTTATTACAGATGAAATTGTAGATTTTTGTTTAAAAGAATCAGCATCTCCTAGAAAGCCAGGTAGTTGTGGTCATTCACCATTATTATTTACCAATTGTGCATTTAAACATGCCGCTATTGCATGTCCAAATAAAAAGAATACACTTGAGTGTAATGTGTAATTGAAATTGTTTAAAATTTTACTTTAATTTTTAAAAATAAATTGATTATTATTGTTATCTTTTATTTATTTAATTACTTATTGTCTTTGAACTTGTTCCTGTAGTAAAGAATCGGCGTATATTATAATGCACATTTTCTTACATTATAGATCTTGGAAACAATTAATCTGTATCCGATTCAAACCGTTATTTTTTTTTTCTTGTGTGTATAAATTAAAGTCCACTGACCAAAGTGGCAGCTTGTGATGGAATTTATCATTCGGCTAATTATGTACTAAAGCAATATAGGTTAGATGTGTGAAATGCTTAAATAATGTCTATGACCGACCCTCGACCGGTGTGCAGCACAAGGCTTTCTATAGTGCAAACAATACGTCGAATCGAATTAAATGTCTGTGCAGATACTAACTAGGTGGTTCAGAATCCAGTTTTACCCAAAAGTATCCTCGTCGCCATTTGCTGTAAGTGAAACAATGTTTCTCTTTTGGTGGTCAGAATCGAAGTCCCGATTTGACCTGTTTATTATAATTACTTGTTTTACAATTACCTTAATACTAATACATTTCAATTAAAAAAAACTGATTATTATTTCCAGGGACTTGCAACCCAACAATTCATACATAACACTTAGTAGTTGATGTACAATAAAATACAATACAATTAAAGTCCCCTTTATTACTGCCTTTAATTTTTGTTAAATAAAAAAAAGTAAATTAAATATTGAATTTAATTCTTATTTTTTTTTCTTCTTCGTCTTTAACTTTACTTTACTTTACCATTTATTCATTTATTTTTCTCTTAAAAAAAAATGTCTGATTATTTTTTTTTTCGACAAAAAAAGTTTTTTAGAATAAAAATCAAAAAAAAAAAAATGTATTCCCTTCTTTTTTTTTTTTGGTAGAATATCCTGAGAGTATGCGTCCTATCTGTCTAAATTTTTCTTAATTAAAAAAAAAAGAAAAGAAAAGAAAAGAAAAGCAAAAAAATAAATATATTCTGTAGACAAAATTAAATATTTTCTTTTTTTCTTTTTTCTTTCTTCTGTTTCGTTTTTTTTTTCTTCTTTCTTTTATGTAACAATTTTATTTGCAATGTGATTGAGGTAAATTTTATTGGGTTTTAAGGTACCCATCAATCCTGTATGGTAGATAACAAAAAACAAAGTAAAGAAGCAGAAAAATGGGTAGGAGAAGAAGAAAAAAAAAACGTAAACGAAAAGGAAAAATGTGTTTTTTTTTTTTCTTTTTCTTTTTATTGGGGTGAAAAGAGGAAAATTTGTATACAAAAATATATACAAATGTACCAATATTTTTAAGATGAGACAAATGAAGGCGATTTCAAATCAAATGTTGAGATACAAATCATGTCAAGTGACCATTAGTCATCTGTGGGTGAGTTAGAAATATTATTTTGGCAATAACCTACACACACACACCGACACTCAATACCTAAGGGCAGTTTGGTAAGGGATAAATTGGGGTGAATTTTTTTCTTCTTTTTATATTCACGCAAAAATTCCCAAATGACCAAGAAATCTGGGAACATGGAAAATTTATACTTTTTTTTCTGTTAGTACGCGGTGTTTGTGTTTTGAGTATTTTTTATTTCTCTTCATGTTTTGTTGAACAAAAAAATGGAAAAATAAAAATTTATTCTGTTTTACATTTTCTGTTTTCTGTTTTTGTTTTTGTTTTCATTTTTTGATAGCAGATGTTGTGTCCTGAAGGGGTTTTTTTTTGTTGTTAACGGAGAGAATGTGTGTGTGTGTAAATATTAATAGATATGGAATTGGGTCATATATATGACTTGATATTTGGTGATACACACACACACACACACACACACAGAATACAAATACAAAATATTGAGTTTAGTTTTTTTTCGATATATTCCAGTTGACAGAACATGCGACAAAAAAAAATTTGAATACATAAAAAAACATAACAAAAGCAACAACAAACCACCCTACAAGAAAAAAAACGAAAACCAAAATGAAGATGAAGAGAAAAAAATTTGAATCGACGAAAAATAAGACAGAACAGAAAAAAAAAATTGTTATATCAGAAGTTGTGTCTGATGTTCTGTGTAGTAAAATTTATACTATTCTATAAAACAGAGAAGACTACAGAAAGCACAAGGGTTTGAGTGGTCTGTATATATATTCCTGATGGGTATGCGGTTTTTAGAAGAAGAAAAAAAAAAACACAAATCGCTTCATCCGCACAATTTTTTTGATATTAATTTTATTTTCTATATTATACTTTGACTTTATCCAAATCAATTCAGAAAACCAAAAATGTATTATACGTGACTAAATTTTCAAGTTAAATCCGGACGCGCTATATCTTGCAATGAGCGTCTTAATTTTACTCAATAGATTTTAATAAAGATTTAAGGGGAAATGAAATCAATTGATAAAATGGACTTTGATTTATCCGCATACAATCTTTTTTTTTTTTTTTTTTGTAAATAAAAATAAGAAAAAATTCTAAATTCTTTTGATTTTCATTTAAAGAATAATTTATTGTTATTAAAAGTGAAAGTAGGGTTAGGAAAAAATAATTAAACGGTAAGATCACTTTCAAAAATATTTCCCATAAAATTACAACTAATATCCTCATGTTCATGTAAATGCGACTATCTAATTAATAACAACCAATTTCCTATACAAAAATATTTTTTATCTAATATGACAGTCTCTTTGATTCAATCTTGTAACGTACACATAATAATTAATTTCATTTCCTTATTTTCAATATTCAATAAAATAACGTGAAAATTATGCTTCAAAATATTATTTTATATTAATTTTTCCTCAGTTCTAATAATAATATACTTTTGATTTTTACAATGAAACAATCTAATTTAAAATTGAGTTCAAAATTTCTATACACAGAAAAAAGTAAATATTCATATAAATTTTATGTTTATTAAAATAACAAAATATGGCATGACATATTTGCATAATATAAAATAATACGTAAAGAATATTTTTGTATTTTTGTTATACAAACAAACAAACAAACATACATACACACTTACACGTCAATATTTTCTATTGTTTTGTGAAAATTATAAAAAAAAAGAAAAAAAAAAATTATATTGTCGAAATATCGTGTCTCCATTTTAATTGGGTAAATAATTTAAATGTTCCCCTTTAGGTTTGATGTTGATGTTTATTTGTATATATGGAGTAGAAAAATAAAATACATACACAAGGAAAAATGACAAATATTTTCAAATATCATTAAATAAAAATAACAACAACAATAACAAAACAGGAAGCTTTCGTGTTGCCATATATGAAAATATTAATAATAATATAAAAAATATGAAGGAATTGTTTTATATATAAATTCAATTTTCCTTTAACTACACTTCCGTATTTCCCATTCAAGTTTTTCTTCTTTTTTTTTTTTTTTATTTCTTAACCTGGAATATTAATTTATTACAATAAAAATGGTCAATTTTCATATTTTCTATTTTTTTACTTTTTTTTCTCTTTCAAATGTTTTTTGGTCACGCTATTTTGTGTTGAGTAGAATTTATTATTATTACATTATCGAATTGAACAGAGAGAGAGAGAGAGAAATGTAAAAAAAAAAAGAAGAAGAAAAGGAAAAAGAGGGAAATGAGGGGAAAGAGGAAAAACAGGTATTTCCTTAACAATAACCAAAAAAAGAAAATAATAATAAAAATAAAAATAATAATAATAATAATGATAATTAAAAGGAAGCTCTGGATGTTTGGTCAGGTGCCAGAGGTCAGTGTTATTTTTTTTTTCCAGATTAAGTGTTTATAGTCACGCATAAAGAATAATAATAAAATAAAAAAAAAATTAAAACTGTTTTAGGTACATTGACCAAAATTTAGAATAAACTACAATTTTATTTTTACAAAAGAAATTGATTGTTACATCACATTTTACGTTTTATCCTTAATTTTTAAACTAAATTAATTTTTGTTCAACGTTCCAATTTTAAGGGGAAATTCATCAAATGTGACAAGAAAATTTTAATCAGAAGATAAATTTCAATTTAAGATTTCATTTAAAATTATTATCAACTTTTTATACAAAACTAAAATGTTTTAATGTTGTTTTTACATTCAATACATGCATAAGTAGGACTATAAAATATTGTGGTGAATATTTTTGAGGTGAATGTGAATCCGATTTAATATACCCAAATTATTGTTGTGTATTTTTTTAAGTATCAAATTAACTCCCCTTTATTACTGGCTTTTATTTCTGTTAAGTAAAAAGTACAAAATTAAATGTGGAATTCAATAAATTAAATTAAATCTTACTAACTTTTATTCATTTTACCAAATTCAATGAAAATATATTTTATTAATCATAATAAAAAAAAATTCCACATAAAACCCAAACAAAAAAAAAAAAACTAAAATATAATTTCTAGGTTTATGTTTAGGTTTAATCATAACAAATAACAAAACAAAAATACTACAACAAATAATGTATAGTAATCTGTAATCTTTTGTACCGACACCTTCCCTGATGTCGCGTGAAAATGTTCCCTTAAACGAATAATGTGAAATGAAAGAAAAAAACTGAACGAAAAAAAAAAAATAGAAGTTAAATGAAAAAAGGAAAAAGAAAAATAAAAAACGTTTGCATTTAATAAAGTCAGAGTTTTAAAGACATAAATCTAAGAAATCATTTCACGCACGAAAAACATTAATCACGAAAAAAAGAAAAAAGAAAAAAGAAAAAAAACAAAAAGAAAAAGAAAAGAAAAAGAAAATCGTAAAAAAATTCACACAAAAATGTTGTATATGATCCATTTGTTACCCGCACCTCATTGACGTTACTTCATTTTTTCACTATCTCTCTCACACTTTCTATTTTCCTTCTTCAAAGAATTTTCATGATTTTTCTTTTGTTTTAGTCTTTTTTTTTCTTTTTCTTCATTTTAAACATTATTTTTTTTTTTTCTTCTTATTCTTCATCTTCATTTTCTTCGTTTCCTTTAGGCACTAAGGGACACATCTGACGGTCGAGTAAAACCGTTTCTATTGTACCCCCGGTGATCGTATCCGGTGCTGTAAAGAAATTATTAACATCCATACCATTCGTCTCATTCATACATCTCCCTTTTTTCGTTTGTTTTTGAAGTTGAATAAACTTTTTCACTATACACAATTTTTGGAATGAGACAAAAAATACGAAGGGATTTCTAGGAGATATTTGTAAAGGTTGGAAGTATGAGTTTTTTTTTTCTTGTCTTTTGATTTTTCGTTCCCAAAAGAAAAGAAGAGCGCATAGAAAAATGTGTGTACTGTATACGTGTAACAGAATCTTTCTAAGACGTAAAGACACTTTCTTTAGATGAGGTTATCTTATCTATGGTTTTATACCAGTTTTCTTCTGTTATAAAATGTTTTCACAGTTAAAAAGTAAAGGGTCTCAATTCAGTTTTAGAAAAATCTTGTTCATAATTAATTATAAACTTTGGAAAATGGACAAAAGCCAATTCAGAGTAAAGATTTAAAAAATTTAATAAAATGGAACGTTCAGGTAATTAAAACTATTGTTCATCGCCATAACAAAAATTCATACAAAGATTATTAATCCTAACCATCAAAATTACTCAGGACAATTAATATTAGTATTGATATTTTACACGACGGAAACAATTTAAAAGGAAGAAATTATTGAACAACATTTTTCATTTACAGAAACAAAATAAAAAGGAAACCTGTGTAAAAAGGAAACACAAATAAACAGTTTGATAATACTTTATGCATGAAAAATAAAATTCATCTAACGTTTTTGGGATAACCAAAAAAAAAAACAACAACTAAAGTTTAAGTTGAAAAAAATCCACCCAAATGCAATAAAAATAAAGTAGATCGACAAAAATTTTCTAAATTCAAAAAGGATGAATAAGAATCTGTAAAAAAAAAAGAAAGAAAGAAAGAAAGACAGAAATTTATAATTAAAGATGGAAAATGGAAAAACGTGTGTTTGTCCTTTCTCATTCATTATTTTCTGAAAACAAACTAAACAAACAAAAACCTAAATGAAATAAATAAATAAAAACAGAGAGAAAAAACTAACTGTATACGTTTTTAAAGTGACCGGGTAAAAATCTACCAAGTCACAGGAGAGATATTCCTTTATATCTATAATAAATGAATCACCTCACTAGACTACTGGCTACGAATACCGATAAGCACCTTGAAAAATCTAACACAGAAAACAAAAAAAAAAAAAAAAAAGTGAACCAACTTTTCCTCCTTTTATATTTTCTTGTTCTTTTTGTTTTTTTTTGGGATCATAAAACACGTACAATACCACTTGGGAATTTTTCCCTTATATATATATAGCACAACGATTCATGATCCAGAGAGAATTTTCTTCTATATTTCACTATTTTTTATATGTTTCTATATTCTGTAAATTTATTCATTATTTTATTAGATTTTTTTTTTTTCTTTTTCTTATATACTTTTTATTTGGGAATAAGTTCATGTCTCTCTGTTGGGTGTTTTCTGGAATACTTTTATATATTTATTTTTTTTTTTTTGGATGGTATTCTTTTGTATTATTAAATTGGATTTGTCAATAAATTCTTTACTTTTTTGTTTGCATTTTATATGTAATTATTTTTGTGGTAGGATGAAATAAGAAAACTTCTGTTTTAAAAGTAAAAATAAATAAATAAATAAAAGAATGATTTGTGTATAAAAGCTTTGTAATCAATTTGGAAATTATATAAATTGGTTAATCTTAGATTTATTATTGGTTCAATTTAATGTAAAAAATTAATGATATTTTTCTCTTGTCAAATTATTGTTTTTTTTGTGTGGGTGTGTAAGGTTTGCTTTCCAGTGGCAACACTTTGATTGACCCAATTTTATTGTCCGTGTGTGTGTCAATGTTGATGTTTGAATGAGACTCAAAAAACCCATATAATATACTAAACCAATTTACAAAACATTCACCATTTTACGTTATAAACTGAAATTCACAATGTCATCAAACTATGATGATAGGATCGTATTAGATAAAGTATAACAAACACAAGAAAAGAAAAAAAAATATCGTTTTGTAAATTGTCTATTTTATTTATCGAAAATAAAAAAAAAATATATATGAGGAAAAAGTAAAGAAAAGAAAGGAAAATATCCTTAAAAAAAAAACGAGAATGTAAAAAAAATTTGTGAAAGAATATTAGCATGTTTAGTGTCGACCCAACAACACCCTCTATAAAACCCACAAAAAAAAGGTGGTTTTTTGACGATCTAATAAAACAGTTAATGACGATAATTTCACATAAATTGATTTCCATTGTGCAAAGAGTGGCAAAATACACATACGCACACAAATAAATATACATAGTATGAGAAATGGCAATATTTATAGGAATAATCAATCGATTATTTATAAATAAAATCGATTATCAAGAATTGAATGAATTTGAGTTGTTCATTTTTATGAAGTTGTTGAATTGAAAATTGTATAATTTTAGATTTTATTATGCCGCAAAAATTAGTTTTATGTTTTTTATGGGTAAAAAAATTAACATAAAGTTTAGCTTTATTATTTTATTTTTTATATTAGTCTTAAGGACAAATAAAATCACATTAAGTTAAAATAAAAAAACTAGAAATATAAAAATAATAATTTTCCCATCTGAACTTGAATCAATAAATTTGTTTTAATAATTAAAATATTTCGTACGATGAATTTTAGAACTTTAAACTTAAAATTATTCTTCAAATATTTAAGAACAAACAATGTCCGACGATTAATATAAATATAATTAAATCGCTTCAAAGAAACGAGATAATAATTCATTTAAATTTTTAGAATAATTTCTCGTGATCACACACAACATTGCAATATGTAATGAGTAAATAATTGTTGCTAATCCATACCAATAAAATACTCACACATAAATGGAAATTTGTTCCTTAATTTAAAAATCTGAATAGAGTTAATGATTATCCTTGGGCTAAGAAGGAACGAATACGGAGAAAAAATGTTTATTCAGAGATGGGTAAATACACGAAAAATTGCCGGTTTTACATTACATGAAATACCCGGGTATTTTTGTTTATTTCTGTCACCAAATACACAGTATTCTATGTACTTCGAAAAACTAAATGGTGATTTTCCAAAATTTTGTGTATTTTGTGTATTTCGTGTATTTTGTGTATTTTGTATACAGAGTGGCACTTTTCGTACTAATTTTTAAAACAAAAACGTCAAATTTAAAACAACTTAGTTATATGTAGAGTAACGATTTAATTTCGTAAACAATCTAATTATTTATTTTTTCGAAATTATTTATTACACAAAATATATAAAAATTTGTGCGTTCTTTTAAAAACAAAAGTAACATATTATTTTTAAGAGTGACCCTGTTAAAACTTATAATTTTTTTTTAATCATTTGGACTGAAGTTAGTTCGAAATTAATTATGACTTTTTAATTTTTGGAATATAGCAAATGGAAAAATATCAAATGTTCGTATTACATCGAATACACCGAATACATAGTATTTTAATGTATATTGTGTATTTCGTGTATTCGACAAGTTAAAATACATAGGCGAATACACATGAAAAGCACCACTGAATACATTACCGTGTATTCATACACGTAAAAGCGTGTATGAATACGCGGTGTATTTGACCGACCCATCACTGCTTTGAAAATATTTTAATTGATAAAAATTAGGTATACACGGGGCCATTCGAAATCCCGTCCAAATATTACTGTGTTTGCTTTATTATTATTTTATTATTAATCAATATAAAAAATTGAGTTTCATATTTCAACAAGACAAAATTCTTATAATTTAATACAGAAATCTACTATAAAATCTCAACAATGATATCTTGTTTATTACCAAATTTTGTTCTTTAATTTAAGCAATTTTGATAAGAAAAAATCTTAATTTTTAATTGGCATAAAAAATATGTTTTTGTCATCATTTGTAACATAATTTTATGAAAGGTTAAAGATGCAGATAATAAATGAAAATGCCTATATTAACAGCTAAACATTCATTTTTAATTTCAGTCTTTAGTGTTGTTTGATAAATATTTGTTCCAGTTTTTTAAGAAAAAAAAATTGAATAAAATGAATAAATTATTTTTGTCATTATTTGTGGTTGCCACACTTGCTGGTAAGTGATGTTATCGAAATACCTATGTGAAATAATAATGATTAAAATCATGTGTGCATAACATTTACCAATTCTTTTCCAATTTAAAGTTCCAATGATTATTCATCAATGGTTATTGAATGATAGTTATAGCTACAAATAATCCTGAATAGCAAATCCTAAATGAACCCAGATCTAACACTTATTAAATTTGTAAACAAACTCAATAAACTTAATATAATATTCTATTATTCGTTATTAAATTTACTTATTTAGTTTCATCATATGCCCAAGAAGAAGATGAAAATTCATCACAATCAATGCTTAGACAACTTCAACAAATGTGTGTAACAGCCACTGGAGATTCCAACTATAATCTTACAATTATGGTATAACTTATTAAAATTTTAGTTCGGATATAATATTCCTTTAAAACTTATTAAACCAGATTTTCAATAACGCCATATTTAAGTGAAAATTGTCAAAATATTAATAATTGTTTTCTCTGTAAAGTTCATTTATATGAAAACTAAAATGCTCTTATTAAATTTTTTTCAACCTTAATAGGAATCATTACAAAGATTTGCTACGTGCTTCGACAATACCGTTCATCTAACTGATATGCAAATTGGGACAAACACATTACTTCATCTTGGAAGAATCAATGAATTATATAATATGTAAATGTTAAAAATTATTTTATTTATAAAAAAGTCTCATTAATATTATGAATATTTTCATTTAGAACTTGTACCAAACAGAATGCTATAATGCAATGTTTTGAAGCTGAAAAATCAGTTTATCATGCATGCTTAACCCAAGACGAAATTAATAGCCAAACTACATTAATGAACGTTATTAAGCAAGTGATGTCATATGGCTGTGAAAAGGAAGATGATATTCTTGTGAGTAAGTTGACTTTATTTGAAGTTGAATTCGCATAGATTGTACTATATGTTTTATGATAGTTGTTAGGAACGTTTACTTAAATGGTCAATTATGCTCAATTGTAACTAATGATTTGGCCAAAGAATGCTTTACTACAACATTCACTAAATATGAATCAAAAAATCCATTAATTCCTTCAACCTTTGTTCATCCTGAAACTTGCAGGTATGTTTAACTTATTATTAACTTATTATTTTGCTCTGACTAATTATTTAAATATTGCAGTGATTTAAGCGAATTCCAAGTATGTGTAACTCCAGTTTTAGAGAAATGTGATCGCCCTCAAGTTACAGAATTATTTTCTGGTCTCATCAACTCTGTAAAAGAGAAATTATCATGTGTACAGGATGTGGAAAACAATACTTTGTAAAAGAATAATGAATTTGTTATTGAATGTGTTTCCGTGAAATTAAATTTAAATCATAAGAATAATCGTTTTATTGAAGATATTAGAAAATTTAGTTGGAATTACTTATGTCAAGTTCTAGAGCACAACAATTAATTTAATAATCTTAGAATTATCTGGTATGGGTTTATAAAAATTTGATATTTCATCATAAATAGATAACATCTTTAAACATTTAGTAACACAATTGGGTGTTATTGGATTGTCGAACTTTTGTGTATTTAAAATAATTTTGTAATTGTAAATATCAAAGTTTAATAATCTCATCGATTCTAAAGTTCAAATGTAAATTCTTATACGCACATCTCTATTTTTTCTAAGTTAAATGAAATTACGCAGATTCGGTGAGTTAATCATAAATTTAAAATAAAAAATGTGATAATTTTTCTTTGTCAATAATCGAAATTTTGTATAAAAATAAAGTAATTTTGATAAAACTTTGATCTTCAATTTGATAATTAAATGTTCATTTCTGCTTCTTTTATAATTATCAAATATTGTGTAATGTGGAACTTTTTAATTATTTTTTTTGTACCAAAAACGTTACAAAACATGGACCCTACAAGCAATAAATTAATGTGGTACAACGGCTATAAACCTAAAAAAAATATTTATAATTTTGTCAGTTATAATATCCGTTCATAAAAACAAAGAAAAAAACAAATTACTTGAAATTATTATTATTAAGTACAGATTAGATGTCTACAAAATATTACATATATCATATGATCCAGTCTATATTCCAATTATGTATTTAAAAAACACAGAATTTATCATTTAAGTGTTAGCATAATAATTTATAATAAACATAAAATATTTGAATAAACAAATATGATTTGTTGTCATTGAAAACTGCAATCATGGAAAAAACTATTTAGTGAAAGGTTAAATGCAAAATGATAATAATTCTCATCAGAAAAAAAAATATGACTAAGTATATAAACTGCACTCAATATATATTTCTAAGTTCAGTTTTTCTAAACATATTATTTCAAATTATTAAAGAATTTTAATCACAATGAATAAATTATTATTTTCGTTACTTATTGTTGGCTCACTTATTTTTGGTGAGTATTTTTATTGTTATTTGAGTGTTTCCGACTGGTTAAAGTGGAGACGTTAGTTTGAGGAAAGTATCTATAGATATTTTTTCAAATAACGACACGTTTGAATGCATATAATACTTGTCCAATAAAAATTGCAAGTAAATTCACTGAATCATACATAAAATCTCTCATGGAGGAATTATCATGTCCATTAAATGTAAATTATATAAAATGATCAATTTGAAATCATTTTAAGACTAACCCAATTATTTCTTTCTAGGGGAATGAATCTTATGTAAATGATCAAGTCCTAAATTGAAGTCAAGGATTATACCATTAGTATTTTAAAACATTTTTTTTCAATTTTCCAGATAATTTATAATTTTGACTAGGTATATGTTCTGTAAAAGTTTAGTTAATTTTTCTAAAATGTTAGAATATTTACAAAAAAAAATTATAATAAATAAATAAAATTTTAAAGTTATTTTTTCTTGAGCTTCTTAACATTTATTGATTTTTAGTAAATAATTACTGTCCTGAAATTGAATTCTTATAGAAAAAAAAATCTAAAGGCACTAAAGATAAACTAAAATAACATTTTTTTTTGTTTATGGCGGAAAGAAATTGATTAATTTTTTTGTTGCGAAATTAAAGCAATTACATCTTAATTAAAATTAAAATTAATTTTTTTTAAGTTAAAGGCTTTGCATATTTTGATGTGATAACAGGGTAATTTGTTATATAAGCTGAATATTAGATGGTCATAATTTCAGTTTGTGCGTTGTGTTCTGTTACAAAGTATATAAACAATTAGAAAATATTAAAATGAAGAAATTATTTTATTTTTCATTTTTGGTTTATAGTATTGGTAGGTTAATTATTTTTCAAAGAAATTTAATAAAGTATTTACGTTAACTTTTACTCAAATAGTGTCATCATTTTGCATCAATGACGTTGAGGGACAAAGCGATACGGACATAGAGTGATTAATTATCGATAAATGTGGAAATGATACAAATTCAAGAGAAATTATGGTAATTATTAAATAACTTTTAATATTTGGAATAACCTTATTTATGTATCATAAATAATTTGGAGTTCAATACAAAAGTCGAAAAGATGTTCAAGACAAGCGATGACAGATTTATTTTTTCTTAATTATTTTACTTCGGATTATAAGGTGTTGTCTCAATTATTTAGCAAGTATATAGAGTGATTAAAAAGGAACAAAAAGTGCCTTTGATTATTATTTATTTTTTTAAACAATTGTCAGATTTCCAAAATTCCACCCTTAGTTGTATGAATACTATTAGTATATACAGAATGTTTAAGTGATGAAGATAAGCATTACACACAAATATTGAAAAATATAGTTACGAATATCTTAGAATATTTGGGCACAGATAATGGTCAATTATTGAAATGTTAGTATTATTGAACCTGCATGCTCTTGAATTTTTTGAAATAAATGAAATTATTATATTTCTATTGCAGCGGTTTACGGTAATAATGGAATGAAATGTTTCATGGACGTAGGCGATGCTCTCAATATTTGTGGACATCATATTCCAAATAATAACAAAGTTAAACTTGTTCCATCTGATGTCATTAAAGAATTGAACTGCTCGTAAGTATAATCTTATACTTACTTAAATTATTTAACGAATATACTGTTATCTCGTAGGAATTTATCTGATATAAGCACGTTTATATTGCCATTATATGACCATTGTGATGTGAAAATACACAACTTCCTTAATGGAATTTTTAAAGCTTTCATGGATCGGTTTTCTTGCGAAATTCAGGTAAATTCTTTTAAATTTGAGTTGTGCATTATTATTCATTTATGATTTTTTCAATGTTACAGCAAGAGTCCACTACAAATTCTCAAACTATTAATGAAATCTAAATAAATCGTATATAGTAAACAAATTTGTATCAATACTTTTTTTAATAAAAACTATATAAACTAGAATTTCTAAAATCCATTTATTCAGGAGAATGTTAAAGTATGTTCGGTAAGTGTGATCAGTAGGTAAAAGGCTTTGGAAAGAATTTACAAAGTCATAACAGTCATAATTGTGGTAGCTAAAAAATATACTATTCATATATTTTATACAGTTTGGAAAAACCGAGCCACGGAAAAGAAATTTAGTTATAAATGTTTAATTCTTTAATCGATAAATTCTAAACAATATAAATATGAATACAATCGCCACGAACATACAAAAGTGAACCAAATTTAATGACAATATGAGAACGTTAATACTAATACACTAATTACGAATATAATATTCGTCATTCAAGATTATATGTAATCGTTTATAATGTTCATATTCTTATTGCAACTCTTTCACAATTGATGAACTTTAACAATATAATCGTTTAAAATTATAATTAAAGGTCAAAAAATGAATGATAACTAAAAAATATAACAGATTAATATTATACTTTAATAAACTCTTTCTGACAAAAATTTTTGTGTTTTAGTTTATTGTGACATTTTTCATTGTCTTGAATTGTTATAAAATTTAAATTTAAAATGAATAAAAAAATACTTTGTTATTATTATTCTCTATTGGTAAGTGATTCCGATAATTTTAATTGATTTAATTGATAATTTTCATTTAATTGAATCTTACATTTATTTATTTTTGTTAAAGATTTATCCTATTGCCGTGAAATTGATGAAAATATTTCAACAAAACTAATGAATGTAACGAAATTCGTAAATGAAAGATGTCCAGATATTTCTGATGATACTGAAAAAATTAGGGCCAGTAAATTTTATTAAAAAAATGTAAATAATTTAATTAACTTATTTCACCATTTTTATAGAAAGCATTAATGGAGAGTACGAATTGTTTAGGTGTTGTAAATATAATAAAGTTTATTGCAATGACGCAATCAAATGATGTTGAAGAATATTTAAATGGGTATTCTATTAATTATGAGTGGCCGTTGTAACGAAAATCTTTTTAATCATTTTCTTTGTTCCAGAACTTGTGAAATTTATGATGACATATTTTTTGATTGCTTTGATAGCAACGTAGAAAAATTTAGTCAATGTTTAACAGAACAGGAAATACTTACATTGAAATTAAGATAATTTATTGTTTCTTCCCTTATTTTTGTTTTTTACTGCAGCATTATTTGTGGAACCTGATACCCGATGTTTTCAGTACAATTGAATTGAATTGTCAAATTGTATTAAATCAACAATAAAAAAGTATATTCAATTTAATCTACCTTCAAAGTATATAAATGAGAATAATTGCCGGTATGATCTAGTTTTGCTTTTATCCTTAATTAAAATTATTTTACTGTTGATATTTATGTTAGTGATATTTTACATTTAAAAACCTGCAGTTTGTCATTACTAAAAACATGTAAAGAACAATTTCAGTTTGAACTTTTTAATGGAATTCTGATTATTTCAATGGATACATTTTTATGTGAAATCAACAATGAAGTGTTATGAGTACCTATATTGATATTTTATCTTGTTATTTTTAATTGTACCCACATAAATTGCATTTTCATGGAGGAAACTTTAAGAAATTCTAAAATATTGTTTTTATTTTGATTTAATAAAATTATTGTATTTGTAATAAATAAATTGTGACGAATTATAAAATTTATTTGTGTTTTCTTTTAAAAATTTTGAATGTGATCATTCAATGGATGTAAAAATTTAACAACAATTTTTTAGTACTACACTAGTTCATAATATTACGTTATTAAAATAACAAAATTTAATAATAAAAGGAAATTATATTTTATTAATTACAATTATTAGTTATCAAAGATAAAGTTATAATGAAAACCACATTATATTCTATAATTATTGTGGTCTCTTTTATTGGTAAGTTCAATACTTTACTAAATTATAATTAATGGATTTAATCTAAAACATAAGTGAACTTGACACATCTCTATAAACATTTATACAGTTTCAATAAATTGCCAGAGTACACAGAAACATCATGAACGGAAGCCACTAAATTTAACAATTTTTGTCCAAGAAAATTGTCATGAAGATTCTTGCGAAACTCACAAAATTATTGTACAATCAAATTGTGAGCTAAATATAAAATGTGCAAAAAATAAAAAATCATTTTTATATTTAAGAAATCCATAGAAAACATTATTTTATAACGAGTCTAAAATGGGTGTAAGAGAAATATTTTATATAAACTTGTGTGTATAGTTTCTTATATAAAACGCAGTACATTATTTTATTGTGAAAAATGAGTTTTCATTTGAAAATATTGTTATGATAATGATTACGATGATAACAAACGCCAACGAAAAAACCATGAAACAAAAAAAAAAAAACAAAAGAAGGAAAAAAAAAATGTTTATTCTCTCATTTTCATTTTTATTTTATTTATTTATTTATTCTTCTTCTTGTTGTGACAAGTTTTCATTTATTACTCCATAAAAGAAAAACAAAAAAAAAAAAAATAAGAATAAAAAGAAAAATACTAATACTAAGAAATCTTATTTGATAAGGATAACTTAAGATTTATGGTGCGACCGGAGGTGTTGGCGTAAAAATATTATAATAATTTTTGTTTTTATAAAATTTCATTTTTCTTTCTTCATAAACAAGAAGAATATAATAAGGATATTTTCAGTTGGACCTTGTCATTCTTAACGCGTCCTTTCCTTCTCTAAATTCCCGTGACCATTTCTTGAATTAACAAACAGTGAAAAGTTGACTTTTTAAATCTCTTTGGAGAAAATGTTTGGAGACACACGCGTACAGAGGTCACAATAGGAACGATATAAAATATAGAAATAAATTACAAACAAGAAATCTTTATAATAGTCGTATTAAAATAAATTATAAACAAAAAAGAAAATCTCTATTTTATTCGTATATTTTGTATTTTGTATTTTATATTTCTGTTTTTTTTTTCTTTGAAAAATCATGCCAAAAATCCCTTTCAAAAAGGGCACAACACAAAAAAAAAACAAAAAATGGCAAAGTTAATCAAATAAGACTTCCAATTAAAACCAAGAAATGTCGTCTTCATTCAAAATTAACTGAATTAACGAATTAATCGTATTATCAATTAACCCCCATAGAAAATTTTTATTACATTATATAAAGTTTATTTTATATAATACGGCCACCCATTGGAAACGCCTTAAACCCCATCCACCCATCAAATACTACAATTCTCCCGTTTTCTAAATTTATTTTGTTTTGTTTTTTTTATATTCGCCTTCACGGAAAATTGTCGTTTTTTTTTTGTTTTAACTAAATTTAATTCACTCGATATATTTATATTTTTTTTATTATCCTTTTTTTTTTTAAGTAAATCAATTATCCTTGAGAAGTCCATTAATTACAAGTCATTAAATTGTTTCTTGCGCTTGCTTATTGGATTGAATCAACGCACATTTAATTAAACACTGTTAACTAGATATAAAGAAACTTTTGTTTGCTTCTTCTTTTTTTTTTTCTTCATCCTTTAAGTTTATTTTTGTTTTTGACTAGACAACTCAACCGAAAACAAAATTTTTTTTTCTTGCTCCAAATCAATGTTTTGTTAACCCTTTGAGGTCAAGTCACTGTGACACTGTTTTGCTGAAATGAAAAATTGTGTTAAAGTTTAAATTGTTTGTTTATATTTTTTTCTTCTCATCATTCTGACAAAATGATTAATGATTTTTAGGTAGACGCGTATAATAAACTGGACATAGACCTTAGACTAGATACAATAATAGTCTACATAGGTACAGAAAAGTCTTTTTGTTCTGACTTGAATTTTATTCGTTTTACAAAAAAATATTATCCTTTCCCAAATATCCATAAATAAATTGATTTTACACAATCTGTTAGATTCCGTCCGTTGAAAATCCATTGATGTTATTTTGGGTTTCATTAAATTACTTAAGCTTCACCAGAACAGTGATCGGTAATCGTTACAATTTTTTTCCTATACAATATACAGTTTATTTTTAGTACAATAGTTCTGGATATCCTTAAATATATATAATCATCTTCGCATCATTTTCTCTATTACTAGACCATGCCAAATTCATTATCAGTTTCTTTTGTATAAATTCTATTTATAGAAAACTATTTCTATATATTTTTAGTTTACTTCTAACCCGTCAACTTTTCCAAAAGAAAAAGGAAAAAACAACCAAAAAAAATAAAAGGAAAAAGATAATTAAATATTTTCCAAACGATATGTCACAGACACACATACAGATACAGATACAGATATAACAATACATATACACAATAATGTTGACATTAAATTAAGACGAACATAGAAAGAGAAAACGGGATAGAAAGAAAAAAATAATTTTTGTATCCATTCTTCGTTTATATAGAATACTGTACGATACCCCATCTACTCATCCATCCACCCCTATACAACCACCCAAAATAAAAGAAAGAAGAAAAACGCCTTCTCTCACAATCCATCTATCTATCTTTCGTTCATCTATTAGAACAGCTCGTTTCTCGATAGACGTTTGCCTCTTATCCTTAGATCACGGTACATTAATCTATATTACACTCATCTAAGGAATTGGTTTGGATTTTAAGGGAGTTTCTCCTCATTTTTTTTTTCATCGTCTTCTTTTTCTTTCTTGTTTTTTTTTTTTTACTGAAATATTTTTTGGCCATTTCTCCATTTCCATTGCTTTCTATATAGTTTATTTTTTATTTTCGGTTGTTGATGTTAATGCGAATGAATCTATTTAAATTGCTAGAAGGAGAAAGAAATAAAATAACGAGAATATAAAAAAAGGAGATACAAAAAAAAGAGACAAAAGAAGAACAAGAAGAAAAAAAAATTGTGATAATTAAAATCCTTAAAAATTGATTATTTTCTATTTTCTTTTTTACTCTCAATCTCGCACAATAAAAGACAATTTTATAAATTTCCTCTCATTTTCCTTTCTATTTTTTTTTTTACAAAAAAAAAAAAGGGACAAAGATAACAGTATATAAGATGGATTAATCTTTGGTGGGAGTGACGTTAGAATTTCCTTTTTTACTTTTTCTTCTTTTTTTCTTCTTCTTCTTCTTATGTTTTCTTTTTGTAAAGAAAACGAAAAAAAAAAGAAAAAGAAAACTTTTCAAATTTTGGCATCAATTCTGGATGACTTTTGTTCGAATCGAAATAAATTTTTTTTTCTTACTTTTTCTTCTTCTTCTTCTTTTATTAAAAATGTAAAAAAAAAAACTTTTAAGCATGGGTAATTTTATGATCATGATTTTATAGTCATTTTGTGGTTTTCACAATATTTAATTGGTTTGATTAAAATTTTCGAAAATTGGTTCACATAAATCTATTGAGAAAAAAGAAAAATGAAGAACGAAGTAGAAGAAGGAAGAAATAAATGACACAATCTATATAAAAGGATATTGAAAATTCAGCAGAAATTATTAAAAGTTTTGTATATAAGTAAAATTTAGAGCTTTTAAAACTTTATTGAAAACCCCAAAAATTATATTATATAATAATGATAAAATTACACTAACAATTTAATAATGATAACAAAAATTATTAGAAAGCATAAAGTGAACTGAATTGTATGTAAAACGTGATACGATATTTATACCACAGAGAATTAGAAAAAAAAAATATATTAATATCCTTTGGTCTCATCATTCAAAACCAAAAATTTTTGCAATCAAATATCCCAAAAATATTGTCACATCATTCATTTCCGTTTCTAGACTCGTTTCGTCTTGCCACACAATTTTGCCTACACACGCATAGACATATAAAAGCGTAACTAAATAAAAGTTTCAATCAATGATCGATTGATTTTTTTTTTGAGGAAACCAATTCAGTGATTTTTCTCACTGATCGATTGATTGACGTCATCATTTCGATGAATACAATTTTCAGAAAAAGATACAAAACAACTGAAATGACTTTTATTTCTTCTTCTTCTTGCTTCTGTACTTATATATTTCTTCTTAATCTTAAAGATTGATAAATGTATACTCATTTACTGTTAACCTGTTTCATCATAGGATATACAGTATCAACCATTTCCTATCATCCCATCCGACCTCACACACACTTTAACATTGAAATTTCTTCTTTCTCATTCCGTAAATAAACAAAAAAAAAAAAAAATTGTACACACACAAAAATTTTGAAAATACGGGCTGGTGGCTATACAGTGGGTGACTTTAAGGGTGATTTGGGTGTATTTTGGGTATGATTCAGGATGATTGGTATATAGGTACACATAAACATATATACAATTTTTTTTTCTCTTCATCTCTTAGCTTTTACTTAAGATAAAATTGTGATATTTTAAAGGAATTGATTCATTTATTATTCAGCAAGATAATATTTTGCGTTGGATTTAACTCGCTTCGCTTTCTACTTCAATTCATCTCATACCCTAAAAACAAAAAAATAAAAAAAAATAAAAAATGGAAAGACGAAAAATATTCCCATAATATTCACTGATTCCATTCGTCTCTTTTTCTCTCCTTCATATATATTCTTCTCTATCGCACATACTATGAAAGGTATTACACAAAGATCTGTATGAAAGGAATTTTGAAAGAATCTTTTCGTATTTTTCTTTTACTTTTTCTTCTTTCACTTTTTTTTTTTTTACTCTTCAACTTTTTCTTTATGGGTAAGATATATATGAAGTTGATTTTTGAATAACGAAAAGTCAAAATAGAATTTATAAATTGGAAAAGTGGATGAGAAAATCTTGTTACAAAAACGCAGAAAAGAAAAAAATCTTTCGATATGTGTTACGTGGGAAGGGTTAGCAGTTTCTTCAATGTTGAGGAGGTGAGTTAAGATTTTTGAAAAAAAAAAGTCGCGAAGAGTTTCATTTCGTGTTTTATATGTATTTTTTTTTTGTCGCCTTCTTCATCTTCTTCTTCTTCTTCTTCTTTAAATCGATACAATTTTTATTTATCTTTATTTTTTTTTTGAAGGGAAAATTTGTTTGGAGTGTCGTTGAAGGGGCGGGAGTTTAAGAACAAAAAAAAAAAAAAAAAGGACGAAGAAGGAAAACATAGAATGAAATTTTTTTGGAGTTTTGTATATGTATAGGTGCGTCTTATAAATTATTTGTGATTAATGGAATGAAAATGATGAGACAATGTCATTGTGTGAAGTGATTTGTCGTTGTTGTTGTTGTTTTTGTTACTTTTTTACCCTGTTTGTTATTTTTGTTCTTGATAATTTTTGGTAGAGTGAATATTCAGGAAATATATTAAAGTATATAAAAAGAAAAACTTAAACTAAAGCGTAAAAAAAATGTCAAGAATTTTTGGTTTTGTATATAAAATTTAAACACAAAATTTTGGATTATACAAAAAGGAAAAGAAAAGAAAACGAGAAAGAAAAAAATGAAAAATGAAAATGTCAATCAAAAATGACGAAGAAAAAAAAAATAAGAAAGAAAAATTGAAGCATCTTTTGACATTTTTTTTTTGACGTGTTAAACAAAAGCGTAAGATCAAAAAGTTAAAGTAAGAAGAAAATGGAAAAACGGAAAAAGGGTCGTGTAGAATTTCTTTTTTTTTTTTTTTTGTTGTGTAGATTTAATTTTGTGTAAGCATCTTATTTTATCTAGTTTAAGAATTTGTATTTTTGTAAATAACCTGAAGAACATTTAACAACAACAAAGGGGATATTAATTTTTTTTTTCTTATTTTGAATCAAATATTTATAAACACGTAAGTTTTATTCTAAAAAACATCTATTAATAATTTTGTTCTTTGATCGTAAAATCAACAACATTTCTTTTATTCATGGAGTTCAAAGGGAATGTAAATTTTATTTATTTGATACGAATTATAATTATGTTTTTAAGAATTGGAAAAAATAAACAAGCAAACAAACTAACCTTATTGCATTTGGCCATTATTAAATGAAAAATGAACCATTAAATCAGAATAATAACAATTATAATATTCTATACGGAAATGTACCTACCTGATCATATTGAACGTAAATGTGATTCAATTCATCTTTATACCCTTTTCTCATTCATTTTCTCTGATTATGGATTTGTGTGCACGTATATCTATGTATGTGTTTGTGCGTATTGAAATAAGAGGTACTCACCCGTATGTATTCAATAACCACCCAACTCAACCCATTCACTCATCCAGTTGAACACCCTATGGCGTACTTTATGTTCTATTCATATATTTATGAAAATCATAAATTTCCAACCTAAAATATATATTCTATGTAGTACTCTGCCTTACATGAAAGTAATAATATACACACACACACACATACACACATATACTTGATCTACAGACAGACAGACAAACAAAAAATGAAAAGTCAGACATAGACACAAAAATATATTTTATATTTTTATTGAAATTTTATTTTCTGAATTTTTATTTTATTCCATTTTCTTTCTTTTTTCTTCTGGGAGAAATTTTTTCCGATTTTCTTATTCGTTTTTTTTTTATTCCTTTTTTTTATGTTTTTATTCCTCTTTTTATACGGGGTGACTTTTATTAAATAAACGATATTTAAAGGATTCCTTTAACTTTAAAGATCGTTGGAGGTCCCATTTTTTTTTTTTTTTGATAGGATAGAAGGATATTTTTATAGGCGGTTATATGGGAGTATAAAAGGATGAGCGAATAAGGATAATAATATTGGTTATTATTATTAAAAAAATAAAAAATAATTTATATTTAATATTTTAAAAGCAAAATTCAATTATTTATGATAAATTATCTAATGGATAAGCTTTAGGGAAAAATATGTTTACACAAAGTCTTTTATTTCTATAAAATTCTATTCTATTAGAATATAATATTATTAAGAGAAAAAAAAATTCTAATCATGTAAAATGTATGTACCAACGTTCATTTTTGTTTATATATTTTTTGTGATACGCAGAAAAATCGACACAAAACTCAATTAATTTTGTGTCTCCTTCTTCTAAAATATTATTTTACAAATATTGAATTCATATAAAAAAATTAATAATAAAGATTTTTCTTTATCCTTTCATTTAAAAATTAATTTTACAAGACAATATAAATAATGGTTAAATTTTAAAGAATTTCATACGGAATATAATTTATTAATTTAAAGGCACGTCACAACAATAATAATATTTCTTTTTATATAACAAAATAATTAACTTACTTAAGAAGAATTGTAACATGTTTAGAGAAGAACATTAGAAAATATACATTTTCTGTTTTATATAACAAAATGTCAAAAAGTTGAGAATTTAAACATGTGTTCAAAATTAATAATATCATTATTATTGTTAATTTTTCTTTAATCTTTTGATGGAAAAATATAAAATAAATGTGAAAGGGTAAAATATGAATATTATTTTGATTTTTAATTTTGTGATTTATAGAAAGTAAAACAAGAATCAAAGAATAAAATAGAATATTCAACAATTAATCCTTTTGATTCTAACATTTTCAAATGTCTTGTAATTAATGAATTTCATAACAAACCAAACATTGTTTAAAATCAAAAGATTAAAATAATTTTCATGAGAGTAAAATTAATAATGATTAAAAATTGTATAAGAATATTATTTCATTTATATATAAATTTAAGAGGATCAATCACAAACATTTCTATAAGTCACTTAATTTTTTGTGGAACTCTATTTATTCACTATAAAAATAGATTGGTTTATAATACCTAACAGATCAGATTTTTAAGATACAATTTTTTATTTGTATGTTACACTTGTTCATATAAATTGTAAGGTATATTTATAAGAGATGAAACACAAGAAATTTAACTCATCCATTCTCTTAACATTTTATATATAATAAAAGATCATCGGCACAGATGTAACATGACAGCAATTTATCATCACACACAACTGTAGACACACAACGTTACTTATATTTCTTGACCTTTTGTAATAAATATTTTATATAAGATGTGAGAGCAAACATATTTATGTGTGGGTTGTTTTTTTTTTCTTTTTTTTTTTTTTGGGTTTAAGTTTTATCCCAGACGAATGAAATCTAATTACAATTCTAATTTAAAATCAAAACAAAAATCCTTCTTTCGTCATCATATTTATACTCTCATAATATATACAATCTCATAGATAACCTACAACCACCCTCTTTTTTCTTCTTCTTATATTTATCCCATACCAACCAACCCCTTCAACGCACGATGCCTTTATATTTTATTATTATTATTATTATTATTATTATTATTATTATTATTATTATTATTATTATTATTATTATTATTATTATTATTATTATTATTATTATTATTATTATTATTATTATTATTATTATTATTATTATTATTATTATTAATATTATTATACTATGAACGGTGATAAAGACGCGCCGTGATCCTTTTTGATCACACACACACACACTCACACACACACACACATATACCCCGACTGAAAGGAAAAAATAAAAAAAAACAGAAAGAAAGAAAGAAAATGATTTATGACATAAACATTCATTTATTTTCATCGCCTTTTCCGGCAATGGACACGAGGATGATGATGATTATGATGATGATATAAAAAAAATATATATTATGATGGGGATTCACATTTTGAGATGATATGATGATCCTTTTATACTCATAATAATACAGCAACAATAATATAACATGCGTTCTGTATAAGGATTTTCCTACTTTCTCTCTCTCACTCTCTCTCTCTCGCTCTCTCTCTCTGTTACTCTCTTTTTCTTTTTCAGTATTTTTTTTTCATTTAATATTATTTGCCAATTCATTAAACATGTGCAATAATTCACAAAATGCATCAACATCTATCAAACATTAAATCAATTGTTTGAAATTATTATTATAACTCCCTCTTGCACATACACTCCTTAATTTTCACCCTTCAACAACCATACATTATCTATTTTAGACGCTGGAAACTATTATAATTTATGATAATTTGTATTTTTCTTCCTTTCTTTAAAATCAAAATCTAAAACTAAATTAATATTTTGCTGTATCATATCAGTTAATTTTTAAATGTTGAATACTGACGAGATAAATTAAAAAAAAAAGGAACAAATGTTTTTCTCACATCATCACCATTATCCAAAACCCAAACATAATGGATTATTTGAATCGATTAATCGAATAGAATTAAATTAAATTTTTGGTTGCATTGTATCTTTCAATTCGTTGAACATTTTTAACATGCGTTTACCGAATGACAAGTCAAACTTTACCACAGATTTGTTTACGTCATTATGGCACAAAATGACCCACAATAACATCACAAAATTTACAAAACAAAAATTTACAAATTGAGATAAATTTTTGTTATATAGAAAAAAGTGAGAACACGTCATTCTGATAATTATTTCTTTCAAATAACAAAACTTAATTTAAAGAAAAAAAAAAATTACCCCCCTTCAATAGTTTCAGTAAATTTAGTCGTCCTTATATGGGGTCAGGGGAGATATCAGGGTGAGTGAATATATAAAATATATCGCTGACATGATAATCCACTTTATGCGCTTGTGAATTTTATTTTTTTTTAACCATTTATCCAGGATTTCCTTGATTTTTAGTTTGATCTTAAAATTTTCATAAATGGATTTCTCATATCTTTCTTTTCATATATTTACACAGGCATTACACCCTTCTTTTTCCCAGGCACCAAGCTTTTAATTCGTAATTTTCAAATATTGAGAAATTTATGGTTTTATTTAGGCGAATATGGAAACTGTTTGGTTAGGTTTTATGCATATATGTAACATACTAGACACGATATAAATATATAGGCTGCTTCTGTTATTATTACGGCCAAGTCCAGAATATAAAACGATAAATCAGTCGTAAACATCGTGAGGTATACGTCATCGGCGTTATAAAGGATGCGTTTGTTGTATATAACCCAAAAGTGTATTTATGTGTACATATAATAAATTGAACAGAGTCAAATTGATAATAAACAGAAAATTATGCATGTTCATTTTTTTTTGTTCTATCCATTACATGATAAGCACTTTAAAAAATTTTTTTAATAGTTTCGAAGAAATTTTATTCTTTTATTTTTTTATTTTTCAGCAAAGTCACACCATCAACTTTCAGTAAATTCACAATTCTCATGTTTTTTATCATTTCAAACTTAACTGAAATATAAAATCTGACACTGAACTGAATAGAGAATAAAAAAAAACAACAATAATGTGGATAGATGGTGGATAATGTATGAGAAAATATATAGACCAAACTCGGACACACATACACATATTTATAAATTATGAGACACATAAATTGATGAAATATTATAAAATCTATTCAACTTCAACATGATGATATTTTTTTTTTTTTTGTAGACGAATAGGGTGTAGAAAATGAAATGAAAACTTATGTACATTATAAACAGAGACATAATTTATTCAATTGGACAGACATCATCACATTATAATTTTCATTTGTTCTATAGATTTTATTTCTTATTTCAATTTGTTATAAAATATTTCTATATTTGGGTAAAATGTTAAGTATACAGAAAACGTATATTACTTAGAGAACAGAATGAAAATTGATTAATTGTGTGACGAACCATTAAAGCCAAAATACTCAAAATGTTTAGAAAATATATAATATGTTTTAGTAGGGTGAAAGTACATATGAACATTTTTGTATTATAAAATACATTATAAAATGATAACAAGTCAGAAGTTAAATAGAAGATAGTGGAAAGTGTAGATAAAACTAAATATATTCGAAATGCATCTTATTGGTAATTTTATATTGATTTATTTACTTTCAATTGTGATTACATTTTGTCATGACCGAATTAACTTTTTTAGATAAAATATAAATATTTTAGGTAAATGGTCTCAAAGGCATCGTAGGGCAGCAGTCAGTCTTGATCCTTCTAATTTATTTAAAATCGTATTAAAATTAAAATTAAGGAATAAATGGAAGGGTGGGAAAAAGTATAATCATGTCAGTAACCTCATTTAATTGTCAAAATAATGTAAAATGTTGTATATTATCACAAACATCTATCTAAAATACAAAACATCTGTCTTTTTGTACACAGATCGCAGTAGAAAATGTTATAAATAAATGAATTAGATATGACTGACATCTCATGTAAGTATATGGTAAAAATTTTTGGGTGGTATGGTATGGTTAAAGATTATTATTATCACTATTACACTATACTATTATTATTGTTGTATGCTTTATATTATTCTATATTTAGGTAAATGGATCTGTACGAATATATGGAACAGAGTTTCTTTCAAATTTAATATAACAAATAAAATTTTGTGGGATTCAAGGAATATTATATGTATAGGTAGTAGATACGTATCCTTATTGTATTATAACACTTCATACAAGTATTTGTGTTTATAAATAATTTAAAGCACTCTCTCACATAGATTTTGTATTCTCTATAGGTAAGAGAAATTTATTATTATTATTATAATTATAATTATTATAATGCGCTATTTTCTGTATGTGTATTTAATTTTAAATATATATTTTAAGATGATGGAAAATATTTATACTTCTTCTTCATCTACTTCTTCTTCTTCTTCTTGTATTAAATAATTCTAATGTTACGTTATAAGGAAATTTTGTTTTAAGATGAGTCTTGTTGTTTTTGTTTTCTATTTATTTTTTTTTTTTGTTTTTTGATCTTCTTCTAAATATTTTATAATGTCAAGTAAAATTAATATTAAAATGTTTTTTTCATATAACTTTACCTACCTATATATCTTTACGTACATCTTTCACATGTTAAATCTTAATCTTAATTGTGTCAGTTTTAGTTAAATTACAATTTTTAAAGTTAAATCAATTATTTATATTTTACGACCATAAAGAAAAATAATTAAAATTGAGGAAACATTGGAAATTGTTCATAAAATATTTTTGGATTCAAATAAATTTAGAAAATCATTATTGTTGGGACAACCCAAAAATGATGAGAAATAAGAAAGGATCAAAAGTACATTGCCCAAGTTTTTCTTTTTTTATAATTTTTCTTTATTTTTATAAAGTTCAAAGTTCATATTATAAATTCAAATAATAATCAATCAACTCATCAATCATAATAATTTGACTTAAAATATCAGATTCACTGTCGTTCATTTCTCCATTTTTCTTTTGTTCCGTTTTTCAATCTTTCTCATTTTTATTTTGATTTTTATTTTAATTTTCTTTCTTTCTTTCTTTTCCACTTTCACTTTTTATTTTTAAATTTTGTGAAAGATCAATTATTTTAATTTGCGTAAAAAGAACAAAAAAAAAATAAAATAAAATAAAAACAGAAAATTTTTACATTCAAAATTAAATTCAATTCAAGTTTGATTCTTTCAACCACAAATGATGATGAATGGATCAACAAATTGTTCCTCATCGTGTTTTATTTTATTTTTTTGTAATCAAACAAAAAAAAATTTGACATCTTTTTTTTTGTTGTTATTATTGTTATATGGTTATGGGTTGTTGGGGTGACATAATATGACGTGAGACATCATTTTAGACCGTGTTATATGGGTTTGCATAAGGGATGTTGAATATTTTTTTATTAATTTTTTTTCAATAAAACCAAATAATTTTTTTCAGTATTTTCAAACCGTGATTTGAATTTTTTTTTGTCTGTTCATCTTACGGTTTTTTCTTTGTTATCTTAAAATTTAAGTTATTTATGTGATTGTCTTGTTCTTGTGCTTCAAAATACAATTAATTCAAACTTAAAAACTTTTGTTCAATTTCTGAAGAAAATTTACTTTTAGTTATCTTCATTTAATTTTGATGACCTAAAAATATAATAAATGACCTAAAATAAAATGATCTTCTGTATTTTCGATAATATAATTTCAATTAAAATTTACACCAGGACCAGTGAATATATTGATACATTAAAGAAAAGTTTCAAAACAAAATCAGGAAAAGACGCAACACTCTGTTTAGTATAAAAGGGTTAAAGGGGAAGGGAAGACTTATGCATATTAATTTCCATCTCTATGCTAATAAATGGTAACATTGATTCATTAATATTTTATCAATGTTAGAATGATTAGTTTATTAAAAATTAACCTTTAAATATAAAATAAAAATGTATTTATTTATGGATCTACGTTTCTAGAAGGGTAGTAAATAAGAAGGAACCCTTATTGGATATCCTTCAATCTATCAAAATCGTTCAACCATCAGTTCAATGGAAGGAGATAAAGCTTTTCAATTTTTAACATAAAAAAGAAAACTGTATAAATAAAAAATTTTAAGGGTTGCATGGTGTGTGTGTTTCTGTGTATGTGCACATGCATATTATACAGGGTGATGAGGATCAGGGTGAGAATGATTGATTTCTCTTAATGCATGTTATTTTCCTTTATATATTTTTTTTTTTCATTTCTTTTAGTTTTATTTTTAGGTTATAAATTTATCCGACCGTGATTGTAAAGTGCAATACTCTTTGCATTGCATATGTACACAAAAATCCTCAAGTTTATGGTATTATTATTATTATTAGTGAAGAAGATTGAAATTTTTATTTTAGTATGTAAAGCCAAATGTTATAGTTTTGTTCCCTTTAATACTCATTCATCTCATGGGACCATGTTACTCAAGTCTCACGCAGAGATGAATTGGCTTACAAAATAATTCATTCTTTATCAATTATCAAATGTGTTTAAGGGTTTTGTATGATAACTAATCGAATTCCAAGATTTAAATTACAATTTTACTTAGCCATCCCTCAATCCAATATATTTTTTACTTTCGGTTTTCAAATAGCCGGTACTTTGTGTCAATGAGATAATAAATTTGTACTTTGTGAGAATATTTTGGGGAAGTAAATGGACAATCCTAATTCGTCTCTATATTTTCATAATGTCTAACAATATTTGTTTTTCTTACTTTTTATTTTTATTTTTTTGTTTTTAAATTAATTCGTTAAAATTAATACATTTACAATTTTCTCAAATGAGATCATATACACATAAACAGGCATATACATGTACATTATACAAACACATATATTATTACAATATCCCTAATGTGCAAAAAGCGTATACACATTAAATGTCTTGTTTTAAGGGTGACATATCGTACCCATGGGATTCCGTGTTCGGTTTAAAATTAAAGGACCGGCAACACAATATGTCTTACACTCGTGCTTTATATTATATTATAATATATTTGTTTATATGTGTGTCTGTGTGTGTGTGTGTGTGTAATTTCTATTAGGCTTTTTATACAACAGAATATTTATATAAGAGAATATATGTATATATGGACCTAAAATTATGGACCATTTTGAGACGTCTATTAATTAATTAAATTAATTAACTTCAATTAAATTGTGTGTCATTACCCCAGATGACATTACAAAAGTTATTTAGTTTAAGTCGCCTTGTTTATATCATCTTTCTGATGTTAAAATGTCTGCAAAATGGGTTATATATACGATGGGTAATATTATATACAGTAAAGTAACATTTTATATATATTATATGTATGTGTGTGTGTGTGTGTATGTGTACGGGAGTTTAAATATATAAAATGGAAAAAAAAAGAAACACTTCTTCATATAATAGTAATCGTTGTCGTCAACATCGTCGTCTTATATATTTTATATATTATTATATATATAAAATTAAGGTTGTTGCGTAACCTTCTCTTTTGCCATTCAATTTGTTTGTTAGAAAATGTCAAAAGATCTTAAATGGGATCATGATTTTAAGACTCGACCTATAATAATCAATCTATCGCACGAAAAACTTTTATTTATATAATCTTAAAACTTTATCAGGATTTATTTCGATATTTTATGTATAGAAAAGTTTACGTTAAACCACTTTTTAGTTCGTTTTTGTTTTTTTTTTCTCCTTTTTCACCTTTTAATCGGTGATTTTTTTTTTTATGTTATATTTTGGGTTATTGATCTTTTAACATAAATCAGGTATTAGAGATAATTTAAAAGGTTTAATCGTAAAGTGATTTAATAATCTTGTGTAAGTTCATGTTGTAAAATATAGTTTCAATTATTATGGAATCGAAAATTTTTCACAATTCTTTATTCCGAAATATAAGTCAGAGTTCCCCCTTTAATTATGATGAAGAATAATGCTTTTTAATAAGTTTAATTATGTTCAGTGTATTTGAGTACAAAAACACATATGTCCTTATGTAGCGAATGCAAGTATACGAAAGATGATACTTCAATCATCAAATAATTCAACAGAAGGTAAAAGATAAATCTTCTGGGAAACAAAATAACTTCATATGTCACAATGAGTTAAAAAACGTTCCATTTTAATATTACATATTCTGTTTTCTTGAATCGAGAACCAGAAGGGTTATATCATAATCTTAAATTACTTTCTTCTAACTTATGGTCTTAGTCTAAGTGCAATCATATATATAATCAGAATTAAACGACACGTTCAATATTGAACGAAATAATAATAATTATATTAAATTTGAAGATCATTTCCAATAATATTCCTTATTATTATTACACAAATAAATTAATAATATTTTTTTAAATGTAATAAATGTTCAATACATTAAATTTCTCTATTCACCCCAACAAAATAATAATATATTATTTTACTAACTAAAAATATAATCCATTATTATAAGAGTCCATTCACATATGTGTACATGTATGTGTGTGTGTTTGTGTATGTAGTTAATCGTTAATGTAAAAAGTCCAATTGTCGTTCATCATTACACGATACAATTAATCCTCACATAATACAAAATAATAAAAACAACCCCAAATCTCTGTAACAAACTATAATTTCTACCCTCGACAAAACAGAAAACTGAAAGCAACAAAAAAAAAATGCCAAAAATTTGACCAAATTATTTTAGATTTTGATAAATTGTAACAACATTTTTTTTTTCGTGTGTGTGTGTTTTTGTTTGGGTCCATTTCAATTTATTTGAAACAGATAAATTTTGTTATTTGAACGAACAAAAAAAATTATCCATTTTTTTTTTTTGTTGCTTAACTTTTTTTTTCATGTTTATATTTTTGTTGTGTTTTGTTGGGTTGTTGCTCCTGTAAAAAAAAAAAAGAGATTTCCCTGAAAAATAACATTTATTTATATTTTTTTTTTGGTGTTCACTGTTTGTTTGTTTGTTTGTTTGTTTGTTTCCTTGTATTCACATTATTTTTACTCTTTCTGATCATATATTTTTTTTTATTATTATTATTTGTAAAGTCAAAAAACCATATTTATATTGGATTTTATATAAAAGAATAAACCAAAAACAAGAACAACAACAACACACAACAACAAACAGAAAAAAAAAGTCTGAACACTGTTTTGTGGATAAGTTTTTATTCCATATAATTTTTATATGTTTATTTTTTTTCCATAATAATTATTTATTAGGAACGAAACAAAAAAACAAAAAAATAATTTTAATATTTTAAATAAATACGAGTAAATTATTATTTGTACATAAAAAACAAAAACAAAAAACAAAAAACAAAAAAAAAAAAGAAACAAAAATTTTATGACATTTTATGTTTTATGGTTTTTCATTTAAAATTTATAAAAAAAAAAGTTTAGAAAAATATTTTAAAATTTTAAAATTTGTTTAATAATATTCATATTTTTTTATTTTTGTTATTCATAAATATCAAAAGGTATCATCCAATTGTGAGTCTATACTCTGAACTTACAATTGTTTTTTGTTATACATGAAATAGTGTTAGTATTAGTATTAGTATAGGATTAGTATTAGTGTTAATGTTAGTATTATTGTCATATTAATTATGTTAATTATATTAGAGTAAATGTCATAATAATAATAATAATAATATTGTTATTTTACCTACATATAGATTTTATAATTATTAATAAATACAGTTAATGAAATAAAGGAGATCATTATCAATCCAGAGCCAAACAGGACTAAACTACTGTAATATTACTACCAGCGTATTGTGCACTTCTTAGGAAGTTTAGTAAATGAATCTCACCAGCAGGCAGCAACATTAGTATATAAGATTGTTCATATTTTAAATGTGAATTTTAGAAATTATAATGCAATATGCTTCCTTAGAAAATAGAAATTTCTTTTTTAACTAAAGTAAATTTGAAAATAATTTTATAATTTTTCCACGAATTTATATTTTTACTTTAGGTTAATAATTTCAAGTATTGATCAACACAAATTATGTAACATTTTATAAAATAATTGCTAAAGTTTTAGTTCACTTAAGTTGATTATGTAATGAGTCTAATCCCATGACGATAGAAAATCATTAATAAAATTAAATTTTGATTTAATCAATAGTTTTGGTTAAACTCAATGATTTTAATGAAAATCAATGAATTGATTAAAATTATGCTGATCGCACTCATCAAAAAATCAATTTAATATAGAACAACAACAACAACAATGAGAAACGCAAAGTAAAAAAAATTAACTGCGCTATTTAAAAACTCCTTCCAGTATTTGTCCATCATTAGGCTTTTATTTAAGCCTCACAAAATATAGCCATCCTATTTACTTCGTAACTCACCCCACCTCAAAGCAGACCAATGCAAAATTAAAAAGTTTTTTTTTCTAATTTCGTAACATTTCTTCTTCTTGTTTTTTTCTGTATATTTATTCCTTTTTTTTGTTTAAATGGTTTCCTGGTTTTCCAACCAAACCACCCAAAATAATACTCAATTTTTAATTATCAAAACATTCGAAAAAAAGAACCCCACCACCACTAAAAGCAGAAAAAAAACACAAAGTCTCTCATCCTTCATACAGCTTCGAACCCCAATCAATGTCATTAACAGAATCCAATTCGCTCATTGAAATTCAGTCGTTCATTGTCTCTGCCAGAATTGGTATTAAAAAAAAATCCAATTTCTTCTCTCTTCGTCGACTAAATAATAAAAAAAAAAATAAATAAGGGATGAGAACCAAAAAAAAAAACCATTAGCATTAACAAAAATCCAAACAAAATTTATTGCATTCAAACATAAAATAATGTTACTGTGTATGCCCAGTGAACCATTCTCTCATCCACCAGTAGTCCTCACTTGATGCAACCCTTTATTTTTTTTTTTTTTACTGTTTAAAATAAATTTTTCATTTTTAAACAAAAAAAAATCATAAAAAGAAAAATTCACTCTTACCCATTTTTGTGTGCTGTTTATTTTGCCTTCACTATTTTTGTGATACTTTTTTTTTTTTTTTTTTGATTTCAATACATTGTCACACCCTGCTGATATTCTTTATGAAAAAAAAAAAACAGAAACGGATTTTCTCTATTATTATAATCCATTAACAATTATACAAAAAATAAAAGGAAAATCAATGATTTATTCAATTGGAATAGGATCATTTAAGGATATTTTAATATATTTTGAAACAATATTGTGAAACAGTGAATGGAATTATTAGGTGAAAAAAGTTTTCATATTTTCTGTGAAAAATATTTTTTACAATAAAAAAAAAAATAAAATATAAAATCAGGGAATAAAGGGAGGAAAAAGATGGAAACTATACAAAAAGGTTTTCTACCAATATTTTTGTTTGTTTGTTTGTTTTTCTTTTTTTTTTACATTAATGCCAAAAATATATAAAAGCGATTAAAATTAAAAGGAATTTTATATAAGGTCGAATAAAAATAAAAAGTTAAATTTTCAATCGGTTTTAATAATGGAAAATGTGGAAAATGATTTTATTTTTGTTTTCTTTGAACGGATCAACGTTATTGAAAATAAATTCTTTTGCAGTAATTTTTGAATTTATTTGTTTGCTTTTGAAGGGAAAATTTCGGTATTGTTAAAATTTCTTATGCTTGAAAATCAATAAAGAATTAATCGGAAAATTTTAAATGAAAAATTCAGGAGCATTGAATGAATTATTTTATGTTGTATGCAATAGTTTAGAGTCAAGCAGAGTGATTGAATTTTTAATATTGGAACTTTAATAATTCAAATATTTTTACCACAAATTACTGTCCAATAGATTATTTTTCTAGCGAAAACAAAAATAAAACTGAACGAAAACTCAAATTTACAGTGAAGTGGGCAAATTCAATTTAATGAAATTTTTACACTTGAAATAAACGACTTGAACTTTTTAAAACAAACATAAATATGAACATTAAATCTTTAGGTAAAGCCTGACCTTGATTTCCCTTCAACATAATCTCAATTTCACACCCAATCCAAACTTCTATGCGTATCAGAATATTATTTAATCCCTTTTTACTATCACCCTTTAATATCCTTTCAAACCATCACCCTTTCATCATTCAAATTATTCAATTCAAATCCAATTTGCATTTTTTTTTTCATTTAAATTTTGCAATCAAAAAAATATAAAATAAAACGATTCTCTTTTACAACGTCATTTTAACTTCAATTTTAATTCAGGCATATACAGAGAACCCTCTCTATTTTTTTGTAGAACTAAATCCTTAATCACATTAGCATAACGTCACACATTCATATATTTCGACATGAATTGAACCAATTCATAAGGATAATTTTTTTGTTTGTATTTAGGATCCGAAAGATATTGAAATTGTGAAAGTTACACATTTTTGTCCCGTGATTATTATTATTGTTGTTACAGTTTCCAGATTAAAATGATAATTTAAAACAGGATATTAAAAGGACCTTTGATATTTCAGAGACAAGGAAATTACAAATTAGTACATGAGGATATAAAGTATATTTTATTAAGATTAGGGCACCAATGTTTGAGTCTTTCAGTTTATCAAACATACTGAAAAAGAAATAAAAACACAAAAAAAAAACTGAAGGGGTTCCATAACATTACACAATTTCTTAATTTGAATAAATTAAAAATGTTAATCCAATTTTTTTTTCTGTAAGTAACCATTTAAAATTTTAATAAATTTTGCAGGCGAAAATTATGGCAAAGGGAAATTATATTTTTTCTTTTTTTTAATTATAAAATGCATTTTATAATATGATTCATGTTCTTCAAGTGTTGTATTTCTACATCCCCCTCTTCTTTCCCCTAGGTATATATTTTTTTCACCATTTCTAGCATATAAATTAATTCGGTTGGTGATTAGATTTCATTCATTGGATTCAGAAATTAAACGTTTGTTTTTTTTTTTTGTTGGTTTTCAACTGTAAATTTAAAAGGAAACATCCCTTTTCCAAAAAAATATATAAAAAAAACAGATTTATTGTTCATCCACAATGAATGTAGTTTTATCGTGATTAATCTGTGTAAATTTTGCAATTTTATCTCATATTTCTTAACAAAAACCAACAATAAGTCAACTAAAAATGTCATTTTACTTTTAATCAAACACAACACGTAAATTATAAATCATTCCTATAAAATTTTTTTAATGGTCAGTGATACGATTTTATTCGTATTCATTCATTGTGAATGAGACATATATTTCATATTTGTAATTTGTTGTTTAAAATATTCAGAACGAATACATATTTTGTTATAAGATTTATAAATTTTCTTGTATTTTATTTTTTATCCTTTTCAAACTCAAATAAAAAATAAATTCAGTTTTTTTTTTCTTTCTATTAAATATTTTCCTTTACAATTGGTAAATTATTTCTCTGAATTCATAAAGATAATTAATAAATTTACGTATAGTGTGTGTATGTAATAGACACATTTAAATTTTTAGATGAACTTCTTTAATTGGATATGTAAAATATTTATCTGTGAATTGTTTTAGTAATAAATTTTGAATTATATACAAAAATAATAATTCAGAAGGGAATTTTTTTTTTTTGGTTAACACATTTTTATTAAAATTAATTTTTCAAGTTTTTTTTTTGTAATGCTCGCATAATAATAAATTCATTAATTCATAAATTAGGACAATTTTTAAATTTTAAAGATTTTTTTTTTACTTCAGAACTAAATTCGATCGTTCTGTACTACACAAAGTACAATGTACTAAACAAAGGTTTCAATTGTTGAATTACATAAATTTTATTTCTTTTCAGTGAAGTAAAATTTCTTAATAGAATTTTGAGGATAATTTTGCAAAGAACGAAGATCACTCGCTTCAATTTCTACGGTTTAAAATTACATTTTTTCAATAAATAATATTTAATTTTTCAAGAATTTCCAAATCAAGTAGAAAGTGGAAAACAATCATCAAGATGGACTTGCGCTTAAATCTTGACGTGGTTGATCGTGTGTCTTACATAACCTTGACACAATTCATGGTAGCTATATGTCAGTTGCTCAATTTAATAATCATTTTGATTTGAAATTAAACATTTTACGTATAAATGATTGATTTCGATTATTTTTCATTATTTGTCAAAACCAAAGTCAAAACTGTCAAAAAATAACCAATGCATTAATCAAAATAAAATGTTGTTATTTAGTTTTCAGTTTTCCACAATTCATATTGAAACTTTTTTTTTATGCAAAAATTCCTGCAATGTTTCCAAACACAAAATAAAATAAAATTTAACGTTGATTAATGCCAATTAGTTGCATTTTTGAACGATTTAAAATAAATTCAAACGATTTAAATTAAATTTGAACAAATTTTAAATGGATAAAAATTAAATCAGTTGAGAATTTTCCAGTTGCATTGCAATCAACCAAAAAATTCTATGAAAATACATAAAAATTTACACAAAACATATTAATTTGATTTAATTTAGATTATCCAATCACAACTTTATTTGTCATTTTTCTTTTTATTTTTGTTTTTCAATAATCTCAACTTAATAAGTGAAGCAAAAATAATTTAATGATGAATTCTTTCTTTTCAATTTTCTCTTATATAGCATTTTAATAAAGGTCGGGGCCTGGTTCATTATATACATCTTGCAATAAACACAAAAGAGAAAAAAATACTTTTGTTTCTTCTGTTTTTCTTAGAAAAATCAGTTCAATTAATTCGAATGTTTGCAACAAAGTGAAAACGAACAAAAAAAAAAAAAAGAATTCATACGAAGAGAAAAATAGAAAGGAGAGAAAAATTAATTTGGCTCAACAACAACAATACAAGAAAAATATAGAAAATCTTATGTTAAGTATTGTATTTGAAGAATTTCAATTAAGGAAAAATTATTTAAGATTAAATCGTTTAAACCAATTTAGAAACTTATAAAAAAAAAAGATTTCTACAGAAACAGAAATTGAAATGTTTTTTTTTTTTCTTAGCTTTGTACTGGAATTTATTTTAAATGAATTTTCCCGTAATGATTTTTGGATTAAAACTTTTAGGTTTTCGTATTAAAATAAAAAAAATTCCATATTGTATTCAATGCATTTGTATTGAGCATATTAAATTTCTTTTATTCATCCATCTTGTTTGGATAGATTTCAAATTATTTTCTAAATGACATTATTGAAATTATTCTCTGGTCAAATAAATTTATATGAAAATCGTATATCCTTATACACATTATTATCATCCTCTCCATACCAAAGTGAAAACACACAAAAATGTCTAATCTAATTTTGGTGGAAACAAAATAAACAAGTGGAATTGAACAGAAGAAAAGAGAGAAAATGGCAGAAAAAAAAAAATCAATAAGAAACCAATTATCAATCCATCAGAACCCTTATTTACTTATGTTTACCAAATTGAATATATTTAAACGTCTCATCCAATGAACTCCCCTTATTCTTATTTTTATTTTTCAAACAACACATCCACACAAACACTTTTTATTCTCTTTTTCCCTTATTTTTCTTTCCGTATTTATTAATACACAGTCAATTTTCTGAAAAAGGTTAGAAAATGCAACTGAAGTTTTCACCGTCAATACGATTTTCTCTTTGTGTTTTTTTTTTTTTATTGTTGAAGAAGTTTTCACTGACTAGACTAGAGAGTCCTTTTACTTAAATAAATAATTCTATGACTATTGATTTTATAATATTTTTAAAAGTGAAACGTGAAAGGCAAAGTAGAAAATACTTCCAACGTTCAATCGTGACTTCCCGATGGAATGAAAAATAATTCAGATTTTGCATTATAATATTTGATCCCGTGTTGATTATAATCACTAAAAATAAATAAAATATCGGATCATAAATTTATAAAAGTAAATTGAACTGAGAATTTAGCGAAGTATCCCTTGACGAATCTTAAATAAAATTAAATTCAACGATTATTTTAGAATTCCATCATTTTATTTTAATTAAAAAATTTGTGAAATTTTACTTTTGTTACAATTTTATCAAATGAAATTTCTTAGCTAAAGATTGTTCAGTATTGACACAACAATGTATTGTTGATTAGTGACTGAATATAAATAAATATTCAAACTGTGTAAAATAACGAAAATCTCTTAATGTATTTTTTGCTGCTGTTTGTTAGATATTTTCACATATCAGAAGCTCAAATAGTCAATGTACAAATCGATAAGATATCCCTGAAACCAGACAATCCCCTATATTACAGTACATAAAGTCTGGAATGAGGACAATTTAAAAGAAAATATAAAATGTGGGGGGATACAATAATGCAGTTGGCTTTTATGTATTTTACGTAAAATCTTTATACATTATATTTGAGGGGGTATTTTATTGGAAAGTCCTTGGGGAAGAACAAGACTTTTATATGATGGAGAATTTGAGATGAATATTTTTTATGTATTAAATGGAATGGAACAGCGAAAAATAAAAATCTTAAATAATGAAAAGATGAAAGGGCAATTGTTAATTTTTTTTAAAAATTTCAATTTTAAAATGAAATTTTTTTTAGTTAAATTTTGGTTTTTTTTTATAAATTAAAGAATAGTGAAATTTCGTCCCTGTACCCTGTACCATTAACTATAGTACTATAGAGTATACATAATAAGCATTAAAAATATCCCTATATTTCTAAATTTAAGTTAGCCCCTTGTATATATTTTTATATCCTTAGGGATGCAGTTAACGAAACGCACTTTGCTTTCAGTGTAATAACATTCATTTCCCTTTCTAATCCTCTCATATATATTTTCTTCTCTCTTGAAACCCCAAACAAAAAAAAAATCTTCATTGCCATTCGCGCACTTCCAGTATTTTTCCTTTCTATTTTTTTTTTCTTTTCGGTCTTCCCCTGTACATATATAACATTATAATCTTCAACATCCCTTAATGCCCGTTCATACATAATATGACCCTTCTTGATATAAAAACACATATGAAAACAAAACAAGGATATCGTATAACATTTTCTACTCAATGAATCCTTGACACAGGACTTAAAAAAAAAGAAGGAAAAAGGAAAGATGAAGAAAATGAAAAAAATATTTTCCTTATAAGATGAATTGACGGAACTTATATTTTACGTCGCCTTTATTTTTCTTGTGTGTGTTTTATTTTTTTCTTATTGGGGTCTTTGCAAAAAGTGTGATCATAAGTGTATGTGTGTGTGTGTACTATATATAGGGGTGAACAATGTTTATTGTAGCATATTTTTAGAGATTGTTATTTGCGAGTAATGATTATTATATACAATAATATAAGATGAAGGGAAATAGACGAAGAAGTAAAAATTAAATTGGAAATTTATTTATTGTTAAGTGCGGAGTACTTAAATTTTAACCGAGTTTATTGAACTTTTTACATTTTGTAGTGAAACCAAATATAATTTATATAAACAAAATAAATAGAAAATAAATGCAATAAAATTGTATAGCTAACATAAGCCATATTTATTCAAGTGTCTGTCAATGTCCAATTACATAAATTATTTCTTTCTTTTTTTTTACAATGATTGACACAATGACATTTGCTTACATATATTATAGAAATTATATGACTAACCACAAGATAAGACGTGTATATCGAAAATAAAATACATTTGTTGAAATACTGAAAATAATTCAATGTAAACACATTCAACCCTATAACTTCACAGATTCAGCATTGGAAATTATTTCACCTCAAATGTGATCTCTGTAGTCTGTACAGTCTACAATTTTTATGTAATTTCTTAAAGTACATTTAAATATGTGACCATAAATAAGGACGTCAGGTCTGAATGAGTTAAAATATAAAACTGAACTGAAAGCGGTGTCACATTTTATGCATCATAATATGACCCTTTTTTCTATAAATATTGTAAGTGAACAAGTTAAGTGGTATACATGCTATATTTACTATTGTAAATATTACCCTGCTAAAATGTGTGCGTGTGTGCGTGTGTGTATGTGTGTATGTGTGTGAGTGTGTGTGTGTGTGTGCGTGTAATGCTTTTTACTTGAAGGGGATTTTTTTTTCTATTTCGTTTTTTGTTAACTCAATGTGCATAAATACATGAGTTTAATTTCAGTGTTCCGTGTGTTATCAGAAGGGTGGTATAGATACGGGTGAATGATTTTATGTAGAAATTTTTTTCTGCCTGCACCTACCAAACAAAAAAAAAATAATAAAAAAAAAATTTATGGCAAACACTGAATAAAATATATCAATTAAGTTTTATTTTTATTCTTTTGACAAAAATTCTCCTTATACTTAATTTTTACTCATCCCCAAATTCACCCCTAAAACAAAAACTGAAATGAAAAGTGGAAATTGAAAAAAGCAAAATGAAAAATGTGAAAAAGTAAAGAGAAACGTATAAAAATAAAATAAAAAACAGCAAGTAGTAAAAAAAGGAAAGAAAGAAAAATTATCTTTAGTTCCTCGTAAAGCATATTTTTACAATCGTCACATATGTGTCCCCACATTCGTAACGTAAATATTTTATATATTATATGCGATATGCGTGCGTAGGTACAACTATATTGATTTCAATATTTATACACATCTGCCATCATCATCATTATCATCATCATCATCATCATCATCATCATCATCATCATCATCATCATCATTATCATCAACATCATCATAATCATCATCATCATTATCATAATTATCATCATCATCGACATCATCATCATCATCATCATCAACAACATGAACGTCATCACTATTACCGTCATCAAATATAAAACATAAAACATAAAAATGATACTGAACTTATGAAATTGAATTGAATTCATCGACCTAAATTTATTATATTATTTGAAATCCTTTTTCGTTTATCCGGACAATATCCTATATCCCAATATCCCAATAATAACAACAGCAACAACAACAACAACAACAAAACAAGAAGCAGCAACAACTAGAAAACTATATTATGATAGAAGCAAAAAAAAAAAAAAAAGAAAAAGAAAAAAGGGAACAATATCACATTATTCATATATTGTCCTTTTTCGCTTTAGAAATTCCTAAATAATCCTTTTTTCTTTTCTTCTTCTTTCATCCTCTTTTTTTTCTTTTGGTGCGGTCGAAAACTGAGTAAAAGATCCACAACATTTTGAACATGAGAAGAAAATAAAGAAGAAGAAAAGAAGAAAAATAGGAAAATGACACAAAAGAGTTTTTACTTTCTTTCCTTTGTTTTTTTTTTTTTTTTTTGGGACATACATACAGACATTATCTATTTTTTTTTTCTCTTCATAAAATCAAAAATGGTTACTGCGGATTGTCTCTCTTGTTGTGCTTAAACCCTTTTTCTTTAAATTTCATCTTTTTGAAAAAGAAAAAAATTCTAAGAATAAAATAATCCTTTTTTTTTAACCACAACCAAAGTCAAACAATATATTCGAGTAAAGTATTTTCGTTTTTTTTTTTTTTTGGTTAACAAAAAGAAGAAAAAGAAGACAAGAGAAAAATCAACTGTGATTTTTCAATATCGATTTTATTATTATAAATGTATTCCTGAAACTAAAATCCTTTGTGACTGATGATTTGATTGACTAAAGCAGGTGATATGGAAATTTATCCAAAAATTTGCGGTTTCATGTTGAATCTCTTGAAAGTTTCAATCCACTTCATTAAGTTTGTGAGACACATACACACACATAATGCATTGCACGCATGAAGCAATAGTCCTTTAGATTATTTTTTAATACAATGGACCATGAACTTGTGCGAATATTAACAAAAGAAAAATTTCTAGTGTCATGTGTCATGTTTATTTGTAGAAGGACGATAGATAAAAATGAAATTAAATTTTACTTTAATTCCCTTTCAATTCACAATTTTTATTTATTTGATTTTATTTGAGTGCGGTTAGTTGTTATTATTAAAGTGGCAATAGTACGGGCTTTCTATCTAAATTCTCTATTCTTTTGTGGATTGAATATTTCTATTTTTTTTTTGTTATCGCCTTTTGTTATGATCCAATTTCGACATTTGATTTGGACAATTTTTTTTTTAATATTATCCTACTTAATGAAATTGAATATTTTTCCACCCTTCTCTCAAAAATATAATCACCCTTGATGTCTGACATTGGTGGAACTCAAGCAATAAGTACAATTAATTTATTTTTTAATTTAACTACTTTTAATCAGGAGAAAATTTTAACAAATAGAATTTAAAATTTCTTTCATTAAAAAAAAATTGGTTTTCTAACTTTTGAATAAATTTTGAATATTTTCTGTTTTATACGATAATCAATCTTTTTCAAAAAACCTTTTTTTTTTTGTCAAATTAATACAACTGCAAACAATAAATAAAATTGTGAATTATTTATTTTATTGCATTAAAATATATTTTATAGAAATATACAAAATACAATTTACGTAAAAATGAAGGATTTGAAAATGAAAGAAAGCAAATGAAACGATAAGTTCAAATCTTAAAATAATACTAAAATGGATAAAAAGAAAAAAAAAACTGTGATTAAAATTAATTGAAATATTTAAGCCAATGAATTCGCGTAAAAACAGTTTAAAATTTGTATTTACTTTAATTGGATTTAAATTTTTCTTTTCTTTTGTTTTCTTCTAGCAAAAAAAAAAAGAAAAAAAAGAAAGGATTATGGATTTAGAAAATGTTACACTTAGAATGTATATGTACAGATGTTCATCGTGATTATAGAGACAATATATACGGAAGTGTAGAATATTAGAAGGATATTCATGTACCTAATTTTTTTATATTAAAATTGAATGAAACAAAATATAGTCCATTAGATTTTCATTTATTTTTCTTTTTTTTTTTGTAATTTGAAATAAAAGGTTCTGTCTTCTGTCTGTGTGTTAAAATTAGCAGAGTATAAAATATTCTTCTGCTGCATAATACGAATTATAAATTGCTTAAAGTATTAATTAAATCGTTATAAATTTAATAAAAAAAATGGACAGGTGATGAAGATGTTCATCTGGGTAAATATGTTTAAATAAATATATTTTATGAATATTTACTTTCAAAGTAAAAAAATTGAATTTTATTAATTGAAAATCACCGATTCTATGGATTTAGGGCATAATTGTTTTTGTGACAGCATCGAATACAAAGGTCGATTACCCAAAAAACGTTTCATTAGATTCTTAAGTGTATAAAACTGATCATTTTGTTCATATAAAATTACTAAATTTCAATTGAGAATCTAATTAAAAATCAATTTATATTTGAGTTTTAACAATTTTATTTTGAACTCTAATAAATTGGTCAATGAACTCTTTTGTCTTTCTAGCAATATTTAATCTAGGAATATAAAACGAATTGAAAAAGTTTATTGTTCAACATACTGATGCACTTTTGAATAAATTTAATTATAACAATTTATAATCGTGACTCCTTTATTCTCTTTTATAAAATACAGAAGATGTTTATTTTTATGTTCATTTTTTTTTTCTCATATAAAAATAATATTTTACTTTAAAAATTCTTATCCATCTGTACCACGAACAAATTTAATCGCACGAAAAACAAGAAAATATTGTTTATAAAAAAAAAAAACAAAACAAAAAAACTTTTTAATAATAATATTCAATAAATTTTGTTTTATATTTTCATGTTTTACCTTGAGGGCAAATTATGGTCCAGAATTAAATATCTCTCTCTTTCTCTTTCATTCTTATATAAATATACCTGGAACTTTATGTTTATGATACATCAACAAAATAAGAACAACAAGATGAACCGCAGTAAGAAAAATATATACGGATAATAATACTTTTTTATTTTTATTTTTTACATTTGAAAATCCTTGGTTAATGTGCAATGAATGAAATACGGTCGCAGGTATAGAGAAGAATGAAGAAGAAGAAATAGTTGATGATGATGATGGAGAATATAACCTGAAGAAAAGATAATAATAATAAGAGTGGACAGGTGGTAGTTTAATTTTTATAAGTACGTCAGATGCACATACGTACAAATATACAGACACACACACACACATGACACAATGCACATGAATTTTTTTTCTCATCTAAAAGTTGATACAAAAGAATTTCCAGAACGAGTTAAATATGTTTTATTTATATGTTTTCACCTGGACTTTAAGTCCGTTGCTTTTGGTTTTGGTTTTGGACCAATGAATTTAAAAACAATCAATTTATGTATACGATTTTTCTTTCACTTTGATGTTTGGCTTGGCTTTCGTTTTTTTTTTTTTTGTATTTTCTTTAAACTTATTTCGGTTTTTGTTATGAGAATAATATGAAGATTAATCTGGTCCAGACATTATTTTATTGTAGCAGAAAAATATAAGAGTTTTTAACTTTATATCTTCTCGTGGTTTTCTGTTACTTTTTTTGTTAACAAAAGAATAACGAATAATTTTGGTTTTTTAGATTTAAAAGATTTTTACGTTGTGTCTTTCCTTGCTTTATGGCAAAATCAAAATTTTTTATTGTTACAATTTCGATTGCATGCAGCTTGTGTGTTTTTCTTTTGCTTTTGCTTTTGTTTTTTTTTTTTTGTGTTCTTGTAGAATTGTTTATCCGATTCCGAATTCAGTTTTATAACATTTTGTTAATTTTGGATTCAATTTTGACGTTAACTTTTAAATAAAAACCAGAAACCAAAATAGGCTAGGCGGATATTAGAATGTAATCCTTGTTATAATCAAAATCAAAATAATTATGGTACAAAATTTAAAAGCAAAAAAATTAAAATAAGCATAAGCATAAAATCGACAGAAATTTTTGATTATATTATGTTGAATATATTGAAAACCCCTTTCATTTCTCTGTATTAACTTTATTCAATTGATTTTACCACACAAGATTTTAATATACAATATTTTTTTGTTTGTATATTTCCAATCGATAGACTCATCATACAAATTGAGGCGTTTTTTTTTTCTTTCAATGAGCCAAATAATTTATTCAATTGAATTATTTTTATTTATAATATTCAAATTGAAGAACCTCAAGAGCAATTCAAAAGATATTCTTCTTATCTTATTTGAGTTTTAAGGAGATTACGAATGATTAAAGTTGAAGACTTTTATATATTATTGAATTTTACAAACATTTTATAACAAAAGCTTCTAAACAATATTGTTTATCCATATTAAAGTACAATAAAGAAAATATATGTACATTAATTTATGAATTTTGATTTGATTTGATTCCATTGTGTTTCATTTTTGTTTAACAAAATTTTAAAAGTTGAATTTTTTTTTTATGTTAACAAATTCATTTAAAATTTATTCTGATTTTAATTTTTTGCATTCAATGTGCAACACATTAGAATGAATTAAAACCATTAACGAGATAATAAATGAAGTTTATGGTTGTTAATTATTTATTATCACGTTTCGTGTCTTGTGTTATTTTAGTAAGTTTTGATATTTAATTTAATGTATAGTCTCTTCATTATGAATGAAGTTGAAGTATATGAATTATATAGAATTGACGTGATTTAATTATTAAATATAGTCATTTAATATTGATTGAAATAATTAGACATCATACTCTTACTACAAACCGCACCCTTCATTCATTAAATCAAAATCTCATATGTCATTATATTTACCTAGATATATTTGGATGTGTGCATGTGTGTCTCTGTGCGTGTGTGTGTGTTTGTGTGAATAATTTTTTTTATATCAAAATTCAATCGCATTGCGCATAAAACTAACAACAACAACAAACTCCATAAATACATAATATTAAAACTCCAAAGAAGAAGAAGAAGAAGAAGAAGAATAAGAAGAAAAAAAGATTTTCATTTGTGTTTTCTTCTTTTACTTCATTCTTTCAACCCTGTCTAAATACAATATCCACCCAGGCCGCAGATCAAATGTAATAAAACACGCAAAACACATTCCCTTATTATTGTTTTTGTTGTTCTTATTGTTAACCATCTCAGAGCAATTCTTTTCTTATAGTTGAATTTTTCTTTTTACTGTCATACTTTTTATAAAACGTATATCAAGAAATGGGGATGAGAAAAAATGGAGAGTATAAAGAAAATTGTCGTTTGGCTCTCAAACCACCCACAAAATGTTGTGGGTCGGTTGACACATATAAAAAGAAAAAAGACAAGAAAAAAAAAATGAAGACAGTCAGTAATGATGGTTTGGAGAATCAGAAGAAGAAGAAGAAGAAGATGATGAAGAAGAAGAAGACAAAGAGGAGAAGGAGAAATAAAAAGAAATCAGATTAAACGTGTTTTATCAATAGATTCGATGTTGCTACACTTTTTGGTTTTATATTTTTATATTTATATTGGTAAAAAAAAAAAAAATTGAAAATCTACATTATGTTCGATGTGTGTGTGTGTATTACCTTTCCTTATACTTTATATTTCTTTTACTTTTTCCATTTTTCTCTTTAAATCTTATTATTTTTACTTGTCTCTTTCACCCTTTCTCTCTCTCTCTCTGGTTATATTTGATTCTCTTCTTGTAGATATATGCTTACTTAAACTTTTACCTCAACATCAAAAGCTTATTAGGAGTGTTTGTCATGCCACACAAAAAGATATTATATTAAATCGATAAAATGATATACGAGCTTTTACCTCTTTTGGATGTCATTTTTCCTAACTTGTTTCTGTTTTTTTTTTCTTTCCTTTCTCTTCCATCTTTCATTTTTCCATTCTTACTTTTTCTTTTTTTTTCTTTCGTTCTCCTTACATCATTTTCCTTATTTTCATCATCTTTCTATAGTTTTTTCGTTTTTCTTTTTTCTCTTTTCTTTTGTTTTTTTTTTTTTTGTCTCTCATTTTCCATTTATGCGTTTATATATTTCTCATGTGACTCAGTTGTTTTGGTGAATTTAAATAACATAAAAAGAATGGGGTTAGAAAATGAAATTTGTATTTTCCACGTTTTTTCCTCTTTTTCTCTCTCACCCCCTCTCTCTCTCTCTCTTGTCCTCTCCGTTATACAGTTGTTTTTTCTTTCGATCACCCTTTCTTCTATTTTCCAAATGGTGAACACAATTTAGAAGCGGGAGGAGGTTTTTTTTTTGTATTATGATGTGATAAGAAGAAGGTTAAATTCGATACCCTGGAATTTGAATTTTTGAATTATTTGAATGTTATTTATGATTTTTATCTTTTACTTTTCTCCTTTTACTTTTCTTCTTTTGTTTTCTCAATACAAAAGGAAATTGTTTTTTCTTCTCTTCTATTTACTTTCACGTATATCGTCGTATAATTCCAAATGGTAAAGTTTTTTTTTCTTTTTACAAAAAAACAAAAAAAAAATTCCCATTTTTTTTAACGATTGATCGATTAATACAAATATTTTTTTTTTGTGTGTTCAAAAAGAAGAATTATTCTAATAAAATAAATCGATTGATAAAAGAATATTCTGTAAACTTTTAAAGAATTGATCAATAAATTAACTTCTATATACATTTTCTTATATTATGAAGTAAAAGTTATTCCAATGGAAGAAATCGATTAATAAAACAATATGCGAGATAATAATGGTAAATAAATCGATTTAAACTTTTAACTATATAAAAAAAAAAGTTCCCTGTCTTTTGTCATTAAAGAAAATTTCAAATCTTTTAATCATATTATTTGCCTTTCCTTTGAAATTCTGTTTCATAACAAAACTTTCAAATCTACACAATCAATGTAACCCCATTTTATTTTTAACCCAACCACCCACAAATTAAGACTATTAAACAAGAGCATTCTGTCTTTTCTTTACAAGAAACTTTAACCCTTAACTACTTTTAGTTTTCTAGAAGGAAAAATGATAGGAAAATGATTGGGGGAATTTTTTGGGAATGATGAGAAAAATAAAGAAAACTTTACCGTCTTTTATATAGATTTTTGTTGTTTATTATGAAGTTCAGTTCAACAATCATCATCAATCGAACCAACTAAATTAATTATAAATCATTAGTTTGCCATTTTTCTTCATTCTTCTTGAGAAAAAAAAAACAACAACAAAACTCCTTTACTTCCTTTATTATCTTTCTCATTCTTAATATCTCTCTTTCTCTCTCTAGTATACCAAACTTTTGTGGCTTAAAAATCCTTTTAGTAAATTTATTTACTCAACCGCATACCCTTTTTTGGTATTTATACAAAAACAACAAACCACAACAAAAACAACAAAAGCAATAAAAATAGGAGAAAAAAGAAGGAACAAAAGGAAATGAAAATGAAAGAAAAATTCTGTCAATTACAACAAGCAAAATCTTTAAAAACAAATCAACTTAAAAAAAATTAATTTAAAGAAAAATTATAAAAAAAAAAATGAGAAGGAATAAAAATTTCCAACAATATTAAAAATATAAAAATTTGAATTTTCCCATTTATTTTCTTGTCCAAACTCTTAACGATCATAAAACAAATAAAAAAACAAAAACAAAAGCACATGCTTCTTATTTTCATCGTTGATTCCGTTAATGAAGATCAAAATTAAACAAAGAAGCCGTAATAAAGACGACAGGAAACGTCAGGACTCACATTAAAAATATTAAAATTATTTATTTTTCTTTATAAATTATCATAACGATAAGGAATAATTATTTATGAATATTAATTGCTTCTAGTAGATTCCAGGAATCATAATACACTAATTATTTTATCTTTCATCTTTCATGAGGAAAAAAATAAATGAAAATGGAAAGTAAATAATACAAGAATGAAAGAAAAACTTTCTGTTTTTTTTTTTTTTTACAAAATAATAAATGTTAAATAAAATCGAAAGAAAAGAAACTTATGTGAAAGTTTTTCATTTTACATTTTCTTTAAGTTTTACAGCAGCATTGTTCCGTTTCTTAAATAAATCTAAATGTAAATAATTATATAAAATGAAAAGTTTTTTCATTAGAAATTTTGTTAAATCCTTTTAAAAATATACATAACGTATGTATATGTTTAGGACCAATTGGTGACCAATTAAAGACATCTTTAACAGAGTTACATGGTTTACCTCAAAAGTCTAATTTAAAATCTATGCTTTTCTTCTTTTTTTTCTTTTGTATAGAACGCTTCGTTAATTCAACTTAAAAGTTTTCTATTTTCTTAGAAAACTAACAAAAATATATGTTATATTATATATAAGGACATTATAAAGGAACCTATAAAGTTGTGAGTATATCCTTTTCATTTTCTAACTAAAGATGTACGTGTATATCTTGTCTAATTCAAAACTTAAGTATGAGTTCATTAAGAAATCCTTTTTGTCTTTATGTAATATAAAATACTAAAATGTAACCAATTCTAAAGGTCACGTTCATTTTAACCCAACATAAATGTATATAATATTGTCTATATCTATGTATAGATCCTTTTTTAAAGGTCCTTTGGCACATTCTCTTCTTATATATAAAATATATTAACACAACCTTACACATACACAAACACAAATACATATAAATAAATAATATACAAATATAAAATTTAATTTAAAATTCAATTGAACAAAATGAAAGAAAAGTTCTCTGAACAAACATCGGAAGTTAACTCTGATAAATCGATTATCGTATTATTCAATTTTTTTTTTTTTCTTAAAGAATTTCTACGAATCAAATTTCATCCTATTTTATTTCAAGGATTTTCTTATAAAACAACAAAAAAAAACAAATAGAAAAGTGAAACAAGAAAATATATTCGATTATTTTTCTGTTGATCAATCGATTAAATTGTTTTAAAGAAACATTCGTAAAAATTTCACTCAATCCACACCCTTCGTATAACGTCTTCACTTCTCACATATATTTTATTTATATTATTATTATATTATTTAGTGCTGAAACAAAACTGTAATTTTATGTCGTGTCTGCTTTTAGTCGAACAAAATTAAGTTTATTTTCTCAATCAAAAAGGAACCTTGTGTTTATAACTTAAAGAAAAAGACAAATATAAGAGAGGAGAAAAGAAAAGAAAAGCTACCAATTGAGTTATAGAAACTGATAATTCTATTATAGAAAAGAATTTTGCTGTATTATTTTATAAGAAAGTTTATAAAGTAGAAACAAAAATAATATAAAGGATGAGAAAGAAAAATAAGGATGACAGAGTATAGGGGGAAAGAAAGAATAACAAAACTAAAGGATACAATAATTTTATTTAAGAAATTCCAATGGATTGGGTTAAATGTGGACAAAAAATTTTTGTCGTCACGAACTAATAATTTTTTTTTGTCTTTGTTTTTTTTTCTTACAACAAAAATTTATTTATTTATTTTTTTTTTTTTTTGTATTTTCATTTTTCGATAACTTGGAAATAATTTAGAGTGGAACGTAGCAGTTAAAGAAATTAAATCTTTTTATAATAATTCATTTAATGGCGACGATGAAAAATCAAGAAAATTTAATCCTTTAATAGAAATTAATTCATTTTATAAATTCTTTTCTATTTCCCAATTTATGACAACAATTGAACACAATTGAACGCAATTTTTTTTCATCAATTTTTCCCTCTTATTTTTTCCAATGCAGACTTTTTTTTTGGTAAATAAATATAAAAAGAAAAAATATAAATAAAAATTAAATTCTTATTCATATTTTTCATACAAATTATGAACTTTTTTTCCCATTTTTGTAAAAACTAAACTTAACTTTTCATATTCCGGATTTTCTCAACAAAAATAAAAATTATAAAACTTTTTATTTTATCTTGTTGTTAGAGCAAAATGTAAACTAAGTAGGTACGTAACGTAGATGGGTTAAGTGTGTGGGTATATAGGTAAGTACGAAAGTAGTTGGTAAATATGTTTAAGGATGTGCACATAAATAGGGAGAAGATTTGAAACTGAACGTTAACAATAAATAACCAACCAAGATGAACTTTCTATAAATTAGGTTGTGTTCAAAATGGATTATTCAATATTTTTTTATATAAATAGAATAAACTGAACCGATTTGAATTGAAACGAAAAATAAAATCATATATTTGAAAATATCCTTAAAAAAATTTTCCACTCATCATTCAGAAAATAAAAATAAAATATTTTATGATACGATAATTTTTATTTATTCTCTTTTGATTCTATTGGTTGAATGTTTTGAAGAAAAGAAAAAACAGAAAGTAAATAAACAACAATAAAATATTGTTATTGTCTTTTTTCTCCAAAGGAAAAAAGGATAAAGGATAAAAGGATAAAAATAGAAAAATAATCCAGAATGCATTTATGATATTGTGTTTATCTTCTTTCATAACAAAAACACAAAACTTTTCTAGGAAGTGTTTATTTGTACTAAGTTTATTAGAAAATGGCGATAAAATTGGGTTCTACAAAACAGATAAAAGTTTTGCACATTGAAGATTTGAACTTCTTTAACTTGTTTTTTATTTTAATTTCATGAAAGTTCCTGCTACAATTAAGATTTGAATTTCAAAATATTGGAAAAAATTACTAAATTTAGTTTACTGTTAGTAACTTTGTACTTTTGTCATTAATTAGAAAAGTATTCGTACTGAAAGCGTTTACATTTTGTCTTATGGAATTTCAAGAATGTTTCTACCAGATTATATTCTAAGAAAATTTTAATCTTTACCTAATTTTTGTGGGTTAAAAATTGAATAAGAAATTTGTAGTTATAAAGGTGTAGAATTGAAATTCGTAAATGTGTGGACCGTGCAAATCAAATTGATTTTCATTTCATAGAACAAAAATTTCAAAAAGGAAAAATCACAATCATAAGAATAAAGATGAACACGGTTACAACACAGTATTATTCATCTGTAACTTTGATTTGTAGTCATTTACGTTAAAATGAAATAAAAAAAAACAGTGAAATTAACTTTCACTAACAAAAACTTTAATCTTTTAAAATCTATGACGTGACAAACCAAAAAGTATACATTAGAAGAATCCAATCAATTTTTTGGAACAAGTTAAACTTTTTCTTTCTATTATTTTCCTCTTATAGTTTTCTTTATATAAGTTTAAAGAAAATCAAAAAAAAAAAAAACAAAAACAAAAAACTAAAAATTTACAAGAAAAACAAAATCCATGAAAAATATAAAAGGAAATTATAGAATCAACTGAGCGAAGAACACCACAAAAGTTCTCTTATAAAAAAAGATAAGTGCGGAGTGAGGGAGGGGGGAAGGTACAACTTTCAGTTTTTATTTATCAAAATCTAAAAGTAAAACTAAAAGTGTAAGAAATAGGAAAAGTAAGAAGTAATAAACAAAGAAAAGAAAAAAAAATCGAAAGTTTTGGACTCAAAAAAAAAAAAAAAAAAGAACCAACGAACGAACGAATAAGAAAACAAACAGAAGAAAACTTGAAAAAGAAAAAGAAAAAAAAAACAGGAGAAAAAACTTTTCTAATAAATCCATTCGATTTTTCGTCCAATATATAGATACCCGAAAAATACACAAACAAAAAAGTTATTTTCTCTATGAGTTTCCGATTTAACAGAAATAATTTTACTATATGAGACAAGACAAGACATTTAAGAATATAAGAAGATGACCCGTGTATCTTTTTTTTCTCTTCTTCTTCTTCTTCTTCTTCTATTTGTGAACTGTTTTTCTTTTTATTTTTCTTTTATTTTTCTTATTCTTGTTTTCCCATATTAAATGTATCTTTCCATTCTTATAAAATGTCTGTTTGTATTTTATAAGGATTAAATGAAATAAATTTATTGTTGATCGGTAGATGATAGTCGACTATATACTTTTGTATATCGATATTATTTTTATAGTGATTGTAACACACACACACATATATACACTCACAGAATTGAATAAACAATAGAAGAACAAGAAAAAAGAAAAATTATAAGAAGAAGAGTCAAAAGTAAAACGAAAAAAAAAGTTGGATTGATTTGTAATGTGTGACGCGATCAATCGATTTATTTGATAGAAAATTTATGTGAGTTTACCGCAGTTAATATTTTCTTTTTTTGTTTTGTCTTTTTATTTAGACCTTTCGTGGAGGTCGTATAACGTATTTATTTATAAGAAGAATTTAAGTCAAAATGTCACTACAAATTCACTTGTAGAATGTTTCCTAGTAGAGTATTAAATTTTTCTTTTCTTTTTTTTTGTCTTAAAAGCTGAAGTAACTTAAAGCGTAAAGAAAGAAGAAAGGCGTACTATATTACATTGTTTATCACTGTTTCTCCTTTTATTTTCTTTCTTATATATTTTTATTGGTGCGTTATTGTTGTTATTGTTGTTGTTCTTTCCATCTTCCTTTTTTTCATATATGATTATTTATATTTTATTGAATAAAGTTTGATATCAAAGTGTGTATACTTTATATGGGAACTGAAGCTAAAATTTATTTTTTGTTGATCGTAAAAGAACAAAAGAAAAGAAAAGGAAAAAAAGAAGGAAAAGGAGCAAGAGAAAGGATAGAAAGAATCAAATTTATGACTTTATTTTGTGTTTTTGTTTTTGCTTTTGTTTTTCCTATACAAGAATCATTTGAATAAAATAATAATAGTTTTATAGGATGAACGTTGTTGAACAGTTGAAAAATTTCCACATAACATAATTTTTCTTTCGATAAAATTTCACTTTTCATTATTTCGATTAATGAGAAAATTTATTATTTTATTACAAATTTTATGTTAAGCTAAAATTCGTTACAGATTAATTGGAATTTTTGAGTGTGTACTTAAAAAGCTGCTTTAAAAATGAGTGGAGGATTATAACTCAATAATTTACATTTACAAAATTGTGTGGCTCTTTTTATTTGATGTTCGCCTTTGACGAAATAAAATAAAGTATTTGTAAAAAATAATTTTAATTCTTAGGCAAAACGTTTAAAAAAATCAGCACAATTGTTTTAATTAGTTGAATTTAGTAAATGTATTAAATATTGATGATTCAAGTTCATCTTATCGTAAAAATTCTAATTGTTGTTGTATGAAATATAACCACAAGATATAATTAGAATCCATTTCCCATTCTTAATTTATGCAAAGTAAAAAAAAACAACAAAAATTAGATAAAGAAAGAAGAAGGAAAAACAATATACATTTAACGCACCCGCACACCTTTCCATCATTAATCAGTTTTCATTTCCCTCTTTTTGTTTTATAATTAATTTCATTATTTCATGATACATAAAAAATAAAAACTCTTTCAACAATATATGAGGTTATAGGTAAATATTTTAATGTCATTACTGTGTGTATGTATAATTTTTCATTTTGACACAAAAGACATCAACACATAAAACTAACAATATATGAAGTGCCTTTAAAAAAAACACACACACAAGTTGAGTTCAATAATTAATTTATATTATATTTTTGTTTTTGTATTTTGTATTCCTTACATTATACGAATAGAATGAGTTACGACTTTATTTTAAAACCTCTTTTATATTGTCATATGAACCCATGAACTCTATATATTATTTTATGCTGTATATAACCCCTATAAACTGAACATTAAATAATAATAATATACAAACACACATACACACACAATCACACACAACTAGCTCATTCACAAACGATAAAATACATAATTCTTTTAGCATTAGAAAATACACACACACACACACACACACACACACACATGCACATACAGTTACAGATCGGATATGAAACAAATAAAAAACAAACAAAAAAAAAACATTAAAAAAAAGGAAACTGATTAACTATTTCGTTATTTTTTGTTTGTTTGTTTGTTTGTTTGTTTGTTTGTTTGTTTGTTTGTTTGTTTGTTTGTTTTTTTTATTCATATTTAAACTAAATTTTCCACCATTAAATTTATCCACAAATAAATTTATTGATGAAAACCATTATTATATGACACGTCTCTGTCCATTAAAAATATCTGTCTGTTTGATTTTCATGATCCTTCTCTCTATTATAAACGCGAATGAATATTCTTATCCCATCATCATCCATATCTGTGTTATTTTTATTTGCGAAAATAATCGATTTATTTATGAAACAATAAAAAAATTATTGATTTTACAAAACGATGAAATATGTTTTTTTTTTTTTGTTTTAGAATTTAGAATGTCGATAAATAAAATATTGTGAAATATTATATACAAATCGATTATCCCATCATCATCTATTTTTACAATGCACCATGCACTTCTATTTATTTTTTTATTTTTTTTTATTACAAAATTCCTTTCAACATTTTTTTTTTAAAAAAAAAAACAAATATCACGATCTCACACCGAACAATATCATGGTTCAATATTGACCTGATTTGCATTTTAACCTTTTTTTTTTTTATTCCATCTGTGAATTTATATCAAATGGTTTGTTTATTTTTTTTTTTCTCTATAGATTGACCTTTAAACTTTAATTTATATAAAAAAAATAGAATAAAATAACTGACTTGAAAATTATCCAATATTGGAAGTTATCGTAGGTCGTGGAAAAATCGTATTTTTTTTTTTCTCTCAATTCTTTCTTCAAAATACAAAAAATTGTTTAAAATTGAATAATAATTGGATACTTTTTGAAATTCTGATGAAATTATTAGAAAAGTTTTCTTTTTTCCAACTTTATTGAATTTTTTTTTTTTCTACAAAGCGAATTTACAAATTATTGAATATAAAAATTGAAAATTATTGGAAATATTGTGAACACTTTTGAATTTGTAAATTTACAAAACAGAAAAGAAGAATGAAAAATAAAACTTACTAAAAAGTCTTTTGGGAACTTGTATAAATGTTGAAAATTCAACTTTAATATTAAGAAGTAACTTGGAAGTTGGAAATGAATGTGACAGACACAAATGTACCTATTATTTTGAAACTTTAAAGAAGAAAAAAATTCTTTAAAAAAACTTTAAGTGAAATTCCCAATGACAGAAGTCAATATTTTCTCAATATTTTCTTTCTGTTTTCAAAATTTCAAAAAAAAAAAATTAAATACAAAATTTTATTCACTAGAGAAATATATTTCTGTTTTATAACAATTCAAATATAGATCCGACGACTGTACGAGTATGTAACTTGTGACCTGTAATATTAAAAATAAATATTGAAATACTTTTGTTTAGTTTTTTCTTCTTCACAAATTTTTTTGTTTAAATTTTTTTTTTTTTTGGCGAAAGTCTAAAGAAATAAAATAAGAGTTTAGAATTGTAATCGATTTCTTTCTAAAAAAAAAATTTAAACAAAACTTAAAAATCTTACAAATCACTTCCTTTTCATTTATTTTCCAATAGATTTTACTTTTTCTTCTCTTTTTATTTGTCATCGATTCCTATTTGACACAGTAAATCCCTTTATGTAACTCCAGTGTATCGATTACCCCTTTCAGTATAAGTTTTTTTTTTGTTACAGATCATTCACAGTGATGAGAATTTTAAAATTTTCTAACTAAAATTGTTTCTTGGTATTTGGAGTTCTAATTGGTGAAGCATTTCCAAAGAAATTTTAATCGGTATTTATTGGGACTTTACAATAATGATTGCTTAAGACAACAAAATATTAAAGTTCAATTGAAACTATTGTGAAACCTAACTAAGAATCTTTTCGTCAATCACATCTTTTTTTTTTTGTATATAAAATGAACCAAACTTCATTTCAATTGGAAATTCTGTATAAACCACTTTACCTTCCTTGTGAATAATGAATAATATTCCTCTTACCTATATAAAAATGTTTTTTTCCCATCTCTTCTAGATTTAAAAAAGTAAAATATAAAATAACGCAAATAAATATTGTAGAATTTCGGAGGTAAATATACAAAATACAAATAAATACAGTACATAGTGTTGGTACACAATAATATTGTGTATGATTTTATCTGTAAATATTGACAAACTGATTTTTATATATCTATATATGCATATAAATATAACTGACTGACTACCATGTACTTTACCTTTATCAATAATAATGGGAAAAAAATCACAAAATAGATTTATAATGTGAATGTAGAAAAAATGTTAAATGGTAAATAAAGTGATAGATAGAAGAAGAAGAATAAGAAAAGTTCTTCTTCTTCTTTATGTACAAATCTAAATTGTGTTTAAAATACTTTTAACATTTCTTTTTTTGAAAAAAAGTAAAAAAAAGTAAAAACAGATAAACTATCAGCATTTTATTATTGACTCGTATATTGCATAGATAAATTCAAAAGAATTTTCTTTTAAAAAAAAAAAAAAATAGATTATTGTTAGTTTTATATCTAATCGATAATCAATAAAATGTTTTTTTTCTTGTAATATTGAATTATAAATTTAAATATGTTTTCTATTTAATGTTCGGAATTATAAATTCTAATCAACATATTATTAAATGATTTATTTAAAAGAAAAATTATCAACAGTTGCAACAGGTGATGTTGTGAGAGATGATAATAAAATATTAGATTGAAAAGTTGTTTTTTGAGGTCAATTATATTTAATGTATATGATTATTAACTAAGCAGATGTCCGTCAATTTACTTACAAATAGCATATAAAACATAATTTTAAAGTTTACATTATTATGTTTGAATCAGGTAAAACCAGTTGGTATGTTATGAATTATGGTTTGATTATGAAATATAAAAATTGTTATTCAGTTAAAATATTTAATTAGTTTTTGGTATTTATTTCATAATAAATTTTCTTCAGAATTATTTTGATAAAATTAAAATAAATTATATTGCGGTTCTTGTGCATCATTTTTAACATTCGTGTTGTAGATGGTATTTATTTTATTGATTCTGATAAAATAATTTATATTGTTTAATAAAAGCTTCATTTTTAATAATCGCACCTAAATATGTTTGACACTTCACATATTTGTGCATTTTTAAACGTACCGATTTCTCATATTAATTAAAATAATTAAAATTTATTGAAAAATTCCCCTTACAAAATTTTTCCAAACATCTAACATAAAATTTCATCAACTACATTTTTTTAGTTGGCGAATCTTAATCTTTATAAGGTTTTTCTAAATATTTAATGGTTGAGCTTTCAAAAATAGTTTACGAAGATGATTTTGTAATGAGTCTTTATTACTTATTCTTTATAATTTATGAAAATTCCCATCACCATAATATGACACGCATATATACGCGTAACAAATTGTTCTAATTTTGAATATAATAATAAAATTATAACAAGACAAGTGGGTCAATCAATTCTTTAATTTTATCACCCATTCAAACCTCTCATTCTAAAAATATTCAAATATAATTCTGACGGATAATACAATTCAATTGAAAATCATAAAATATAGAAATCAATATAATATTGACATAAAAAAACGAATGGTGTAACCAAAATAAAATTATAATAATAAATATAAACCAATCAAGTGGAATACGTCAAATTCAACAAAACTTTACTATAAAATTCATTAAAACATTTTTCTTTTTACACGAAATAGATTTTTTTTTTTACAAATGGTTCTAAATTTAGGAAATATTTTAGTGAATAAGCTAATAAGAATTTCACATTGGATTAATTGAATATTCATTAGATTTATTATTTATTGATTAAAGTTCAATTATCATTAGCATACATAGGGGAGTTTATAGTGTTACATCCTCCCTCCTACAATTAACCTAAAGCTAAACTCAACATATTCGATTTCTTCCCGTAAGTCATAGGAGAATAAAAATATGTTATCTTAAAGTTTAGGAACTTCACAAATAGTAACAAAAAAAAAAAAGAAGAACATTGACTGCATAATATTCCATTTATAGATTGATTCAAATATTATGTAGGTACATAATCCATTTTATTTACTGTGTAACGTTGTTTTTTTTTTGTTTTTTAGGGTGGGCTGTACAGTAAAAAAAAAAATCATATAAAAAAAAACAGCACAAAATAAATATAAAACAAAAAAAAAAATTAAATTTTTGGTTGTTATAAAGTAAACAGAATATAAGAGTATAACAGTAGGTACCTGCACTAAAACACGCACACACACAAAAACACACACACATCATCTAGTGTAAATATGAATCAATATAATATTTTATTGTAAAAAAAAAGAAAATATGGAAAAAAATAATAACAACAACAACAACAACAATTCACAGAGTAATTGAAAATAAATACACGTATTCTGTAACATATGGTGTGTGTACTCTATGCCACTATAAACTACAATTTTAAAGGTTTTACTTACTTTATGTTGTTGTTTTTTTTTTTTTGCCTTTCATTCTTTTTACATAAATATGTGAAAACAAATGAAAGAAAATAATATACTGTGTAAAGGATAATTTTATGAATCTTAATAAAATCTCAACCATTGAGTAGAACAGATGTTTTATTGTTGTTTTTATTTAAAAAATTTAAATATTTAAGGATCATTTTGTTTATTATTAGATACATTGAGAGACAGAGAATTACTACATTAATATGCATTTCCAATTATTCGTGTTTAATGAACCAAAATTAATTAAAAAATTATTAGCAAAATGAAATAGAAGAAAGATAAATGGATATGCAATTTTGTGGACAGAACTTTCATATATATTCACTAATAAAAATAAAATCACGGCTCTTGGGGATCGTTGAACTAAATCATGAACTTAAAATCTCTAGTTCAATGTTAACAAATATAGTCAATGTTTGTTATTCAAAAACGTACGACACAACACGTCTATAATTATTTTCCATTCAAAATAAAAAAATAAATAAAAAAACGAAGCGAAAATAATTTTTCTCTCCACAAAATTTTATTGATAAAAAAAAAATGTCTCGATCAAAACAGAAAAAAAAACAGAAAAGTTCTTAACGTTCTTTTTTCTTAACAGAGAAAAAAAAATTGTATAAAGAAAGAAAATCGTATAAAATATAACATTTTTCCTCCCTTAAAATAGCATATAATAATATTGGGCGATGTTATTATATTGATGGGGCTGGAAAGAGAGGATTTTGTGTATTTGTGTGTGTTTGTGTTGATTTCATAAAAAAGAAGAAAAATTGACAGAAAAAATTGGATAAAAATAAAAATCACGAGAGAAGGAAAATAAAAATAATAATAACAAAAAAAAAAAAAAAAGGAGGAACAAAAAAAAATTGTTTAAGGGAAAAATCAATGTTTCGTTTACATTTTCCGACAATTTACCGATTTATGATTGAATTTTCACACTTCCACTCCGTTAGTCATATTAATAAAAATATTTTTCTTATGAAATTTGTCTTAATGATGAAGTGTAGGGCATTATACAATATTTTCCTCTATCCGAATTCAACGATAAGGAAAAACTATCGTTCAATTCCTGATGAAATAAAATTCAATTTTAAGAAAAACCACATCAGTCAAATATGGGAACAACAATAATTGAAATGTAATAATTTAGTAGAAAAATCCCTAACGCCTTCATAAAAAAAATTGAAAACATTTTTATTTAACTTATCTGACATTTTTTCACTCATGAAAATTTTTGTTGTCATTCAGTACGAACAAAAAAAAAATTCATCTTAAAGAAGAAAGAAAAAAATGGGAACTTTTTAAGTAAGTCTTAACTTGTCAAGTTTTGTCACAAATTTCATGTTTAAGAAAGAAAAAAAAAGGAAAAGAAAGAAATAAAAATATAGAAAACGAATATTCCCTGAATACTTAATCATGTAAATGTAAATTCTACTTTTCATTTTTCTTACAAAAACAAAATGAAATAAGAAGAAGCAGAAGCAAAAGAAGAAGAAGAAGAAGATGAAAAAGAAAGAAAACGTGTATAAAGTCACGACAAGCCAGCAACAGAACAAACATAAAGACGATGCAAAAGATTGAACAATTGTTGTTTGTGTTTTTTCTTGAATTTTTTTTGTTATATTTGTTGTTAGAGGGCGATCGTGCGGTAAGGATGAATCCGTGAGGGAAACTAAACATTGATTGGATACTATTACCGTCTTATGGATGGATGCCGACAATGTGTAGATGTTAAGATTGTGATGATATTGTTGTTGTTGCTGTTATTATTATTATTATTATTATTTCTTGTTGTTATTTATTTTTTTTTTTGTATTTTTTTTTAATACGCGACAAAAGGGAAAAAGAAAGAAAAAAATAATACAGGGAATGAAAGGAAAATATTCTGAAGAGTACAAACGGTTTTGTACAATTGAACTCATATTTTATTATTTTATAACAATATTGATGTAATTTATTATTGAGAATAAAAGGCGTTTGTAAATTTTTTTCTTCTCCTTTTTCATAGAATAGATGAATATCAATTATTCTGTTCGTTTCTTTTAATATTTTCATCTCCTTCTCTGTTTCTTCTATTTTTATACATAGACAACACAAACTCATACATTCTCATTTTTTTTATTCATTCTCATACAATTTCAATTATTTTCATATTTTTTTCTTCTTCCATTTCCGTTTTTTTTTTTTTTGCATTTTGATTTTCTTCCTTTTTTTTTGTCTCTCATTAAAATAATAAAATCACAAAATGAAATTAATTACAGAAAATTTTATTTAAAAGTGAATTTTCATCAACAAATCATATACTTCGTACCCAAACCTAACATCATCACCCCGTACCCACATCGATCCTCAAACGACGATATTTATTATATTTAAATAATATAAAAAATCGAATTGAAAATATATTTTATCAATAATAAATTTTTAGAAAATTGAATTCAGAGGAAAATGTATACAATTTTTTTCTGCCTCTTCTTTTTCTCTTCCTTTTCTTCCTTTTTATATTTATCTAAATATAGAAAAAATATTGTATAGAAGGCCTAAGAGATGGTTACTTGAGCGTACCACCGCTTTATATATTTTGTTGGCAGTGGTGCTGTTGTTGTTGTTGTTGTTGTTATTGTTTTGACTACGCCTAAAGATGTTAAAAGAAAATAATAAAAGAAAAAAAAAATGAAGAAGAAGAAAAATAGGACGAAAAAGAAGAAATAAATAAATAAGAAAAAAATCCAGGTTGCCCTTTCTCAACTAAAATATTATTTAGGCTACCCCGCGCGCGCAAAAAGTATCCATATAAGGCAATGTGTCACTTTTTTGTGTGTTCCCCTAAAAAAAAAAAAAAATAGAAGAAGAAAATATTTTAAATGATAAGAATAAGAAAATACAGAAAATTTTATTTCACAACGATGAAAATGTGAAAATTTATTTTAGTTGCGAAAGGAATTTTCTTCTTTCTTAAAAATAATGTACGTACGTATTTGGTATGAGTTTGATGTTTTTTTTAAGTCATTTATTTTATTTTCGTTCTAATGTTTTTGTTGCTGTTGCTTATTGTTGCTTATTGTTGTTGTTGTAGTTGTTGTTATATTGCTGGGTACTATGTTGTTGTTGTTGTTGTTGTTGTTGTTGTTGTTGTTGTTGTTGTTATTATTATTTTCTTTTATTATTTTAATAGATAATTTTCTTACACTTTTTTTTTTTGCTTAGTTTTCAAAAAATTTAATTGAAATAATTTCTTCTTTTCAAAACTTTTTTTGCTTGATTAGCAAATAGATTTTTATCAAGAATAAATTATGATATGGGAATTTCTAGCAAACAAAAAAAAAACACATTTCCAAGGCTCTTGTCAAAGAAAATTATATACAATTATTAGGTTATTCAATTAGTGAGTGTTTGCAGGTACTTAAAAAGCTCTGAAAATTATTATTATGGAAAAATGTTGTCCTTATAGGGATGGGATAACTTTTTTGTGACAAAGTTTTGTTTTTATTTTCTGTTATTTTTGTTTGTTTTCTTCTTCTTTTTTTTTGTTCGAGTGATGATGAAGAATTTTTTTTTTATTTTGAGTGGAGGATGAAATGCAAAAGAAATGTTAAAAGCTGACGTTGCTATAAATATATTTAATTTTAAATATTATAATTATAAAATGGTACAGAAACATGTACCAGTTAAATTGTTTTGACTTTAAATAATTTTAGTCATCCATTTCTCTCTTGTATTCAACGATGAAAATAAGTTAACAGGGGGGTGGTGGGGGGGTTTATAAATATTGGGTATTTTTTTAATGTTTCATAATCTTTGGTATCTTTTCATAAAATAACAATTTTCTAAATGCTTTAAAAATATACATAAATATAATAATAATTATAATTATTTGTCACACTAAGTACCCATTATTCGCGTCCACCCTCATCCTTTTATTTATACATAAAATTTAACATTTTCTTACTGAAGTTTTTTTTCCAAGTAAATTTTCTTTTTGTAGGTAACACTTTTTGTTAAAGTCTTTTAACTGTTCGAGTTTACATCCTGAGCTATTTTCATAGAGTTATGTAACATTGTATAAATCGTCTTCCCTGATGTTACAAAACAACAACAAGTAAAAAGTATAGAGAGAATTTTCTTATTCTTTATTATTTGTTGTTATTTGTTCCTTGTATAATTTTTCATCTTACTTTTACCTATACAGTAGATTTTTCAATATTTTGTCACACCAAGTGCAAGAACAGTTTATGAGAATTCTTGTGTGAAATTGTGATACACGACTAAAGTAAAGAATTTCTTTTTCTTTTTTTTTCGTTTGTTTATTAGAAGAAATTTACTATGACGCGCATTGTTATTTTTGTTAAAGGATAGAATGTGAGGATTGAAGGTGGAGAAAAAAATGGAAAATATTACCCATATAAAATAAGAGTTTTCCAGTAAAATAAAAAAGAATTATTATATTGAGAGAAGTACCAGGTGAGAGTATTATTTTTGTACTTATTTTACTAAAAACTAATGTTAAGAATTATTTATATTTGTTTGGCATAAATGTTGTAAGTGTAAGCATTAAAGTTCAATGATTATGATCATTGATCGTTTTGATCAAAACATAAAAAAATAAAAAGTAGAAAAATAAAAAGTAGAAAGGGTTCATAAGTACATTTATTTTTTAATCGCAATATTAATGTTCCCTTTTACACATATGGCAAATATAAATATAAAACGACAACAAAATATTCTTTTTAACCATAATTTATAAATTTTATCTATAAAAAAAAAATCAACAGGTGTTTAATGATGAAACAAATTTCAAAGACTTAAACATATAATGTATGTGTGTGTGTGTGTGTGTACTCTTAAATATATATATTTTCTAATATATTTTGAAGTATTATAAATCACTATATACCTACATAGGATTATAATCCTTAATACAAATTCGATGACATTTTGATATTATATACGATAAATAAATGACATCGTAAGTGATGACTGAAGTAGAAAATATGGAATAAAAATAAAAGAAGAAAAAAGGAAATCTAAAAAAAAAAAAAAAAATAGAGAAAAGGAAATATTTGAAAAAGCATATCAAACTGTAACGAGTATGTGTGTGTGTGTGTGTTGGTGTCCTTGATATACATTTCATTTTCTTATTTTTTTTTTTTGAAGAAAATAAAAAAAAACATACCACAAAAACCGAAAATCCTTTTGTAAACAAATACGAAATCTTGCAAAGGCAATAAAATCTTTTATAAACAATCTTCCGGTCATGAAATTTTTCTTTTCTTCTTTTCTTCTTCTATATAAATTTTTTTTTTTTTTTACGTTCCATATTCCTTTTTTTCCTTTTATTTTTTTCCTATTTTAACAACAAAAAACATCCGTTTTTTTTTCTACTTCTTTCACTCTACTTTTTATTATTGCGTTTATATTTTCCATAAATATATACCTTCTTATACCTACTTTTTATCCATCTAAGCATGCAAACATACACATACACACACACACACAAACACATACACACACACACAAAATAAATATGCCAAACGAAAAGAAGAAGAATAAGATGAGAGAGAGAGAGAAAGAAAAAAAACCTAATCGACATAAAGACGTTTTTTGAAGAACAAAAATATAAGAAAAAAAAAAAATTTGTTTTATTTCTTTTGATTTCATTCGTGGTTTTTATTTTTCTTTTTTTTTTATTTTTTATTTTGACGATTTTCACAGAAGAAAAGATGTGTTTTTCTTTTACGCTGTGGTAAAAATGGTAAGGCATTGGTATACGAAGTATTATAAACAGGGTAAGGGTAAGAAGTTAAAAAAAAATTTAAATTTTTATGCGTTTTTCTATTACTCGGAGGGGCTTACTGTGTGTGTTTTACCAGAGTACCAATATATAAATATATTTTCTGTTCACATATTTTGATGGTAAGAAGTGATTTTTTTATAGGAATTGATTGATTGATTTGAATTTGAAGTTTTTTTTCACTTTTTCTTTTTGAATTAGGGGAGTTTTGTATACGACAAATAAAATATTCTTTGATGACGAATGAAATAAAATGTCTTTAATGTCTTTAAACATTTTAGAATTCTTGTAATAAAAATTTAGGAATTAATATTTAAAAGTGTGACGAGCGAAATGTTTCCATTCAAATGTACTTACGTTCTTGTTTCATACAATAATAATGTAGATCACTCTTGTCATCATCTGTTTCATCAATTGACCGACTTATATTAATGCAGTCCAAACCCCTTCATTCAAGTCACTGAATTTCTAAGTTCAAAATAATAAACTAAGAAAAAGGATAAAGAAAATGTGTACTCATAAAATTATAAAAACATTGGAAAAGTAAACATAATAAAATCCTTTAAGTACAAAAATTGTAAAAGAATAGAAAATAAATAAATAAAGAGAAAACAAAAATAAAACAGAAACGGAAAAAAAATGTATTCTTAAGTAAAAGAAATTCTATCGTGACCTAATTACCGTTCTATAAAATATTTAAGAACAATTTCCATTCAGTGAAAGGCAAGGAAAAAAAAAACATAATAATATTTATAAAGTTAAATTAGTATTCACTTTTGTATTTAGTTTTGTTTACGTTTTTATATTTAAATTTAATAAAAAAAATATAAAACAACAACAACAACAACAATCATAATAATGTAAATAAATTTAAATAAAATATCTCAATTTTATGAGCTCAGCGAATTGAAAATTCTCAAGGGAAAATCTTGAAAACAAAAAAAAAAAAAAACTTATGAAAGCAACAAAATGCAAAAGCACTACAAAAAAAAAAAAGAAGAAGAAGGAAAAAGTCCAAACCAAATAAAAAGTGGAATAAAAACTTTATTTTTATTTATTTTTCACTTTTTCAGTTTAGGTAAAAATGTCGTTAATATTTTTTCCACTTATTATTGTTGTTGTAAAACATTATAAACAGGAGAAAACTTCAAATGTGAAAAAGAAAAGAAAAATATGGGAAAAGAAAATGCAGAAATAAAACGGAAAGGACATTATTAAGTAATTTAAAAGTTTCATCGATCACATTAATTTTTATCCTTGTTCTCAATGACCAAACTGGGCTAGGATCCACTGATCTGGATATCATTTTGGTCAAAATTAAAAAAGAAATCTACATAAGAAATTATTAATTTTAATTATCCTTTAGTGTAACGATTATCTATGATGTAAAATAAGGAAGATCAGAATGATTTATATTTTGTAAAGGGAACATTAAATCATAAGTTATTTTTAAACATTCTGGTCGTGAGTAAAAAGTATATGACGTCATAACTATACAGCCCATTGCAGTGGTGCAGTAAACCGGAATCTACTTACAGAAGACTAATTTTTATTTACATAAATATTAACAATTACAAAATTAAAAATTCAGAGGAAAGGATAAAAAAAATTTTTTGTACTGTTTCTTTCTTATTCCATTTCTATATTATTTTTTTCGTAGAATTTGTGAAAATGTGAAAATTCGTCTAAAGAGAAAAAAAAGTCCTAATAAATTTTGTGAACGAAAAAAAAAAAAAAAAAGGTTGGGAGCGAAACGAAAAAGAAAAACAGAAAATTTTCTTGTCGTTCCGGAATTCATTTAACGCTCTGTTAATTTATTATTTTATAGAGAATTTTCCCGTTTTTTTTTCTCTCTCTCTCTCATTCTTTCTCCCCTCTTCATTTATAATTATTTTCATTCTGTGAATGGAAGATGAGACATTTTAATTTGGTTTCCTATTAACAGAAATAAACTTAAAGACACAAAAAAAAAAGAAAGTAAAAAGAAAAAAAAATGTATTTTATCGTCCCTTTTTTCCTTTTTTTTTTCGTCGCATCATCAAAAAAATTAACTCCTTTTTAAAAACTTTTCGTCTTATTTCCTTTCAATTTCTAGTTTTTTTTTTTTGTCAAATGATTTTTTTATTGTTACATTTTATTTTATTTTTTTATGAGTTTTAATTTTGTAAGAGGATTGATGAAGGGTGCGAGAGGGGATTAAGAGTATATCGAACAAAATAAAAATATTTATCCTTTATTTTTTTTCATCCTCCCTGTTTTTTATATAATAAGGAAGGATGGCCAATTTGTTACGGTCTAGTTGAATTTAAAGGTTAAAAAGTCAAAACGATCGAAATATTGTGATAAGATCAATCGGTTATAGAAGATCGATTGAGGTTGCAAGGAAATTATTTAGAGAATCCAAAAAAGGGACAAAAAAAAATATGGAAGAAAAAAAAAAGGGTGGAAACAGGAAGGGTTTAACCTTTCGGCTGTCATTTAACCTATTTTTTTTCTTCTATTCTTTCTTTGGTTTGTTAATTTTTGATTAGGGTTACCTTCCTTTTCTTGTCTTTGTCTTGTCGTAATTCTTGTTATTTTGAATAATTATGAGTGAAAACCAAAACAAAAAAGAAACTGTAATTTTCTTTTCTTGTGAAAATATAAAAAAATGAGTGAAACTCTTGAGATAAATATCATTAACGTTCCTTATAAAGCAAAAAAAGGGTTTTTACAGAAAGCAAAATAATATTCATCGCGGGAGGAGAATGTTCAGTTTTGTCAAAAAACAAAAAAAAAAACACCTCCGAAAAAGAAGAGAAAAAAGTTGAGAGAAAATCAAAAAGCCATTATTCAACTTTTCCTCTTGCATTTTTATATTAAAACAATTTTAAATTACATCCGACAAAAGGACATTTTATTTTTAATATTTTTTTTTTATAAAAAAGAAAAGAGAAAGAAAGATCGATAAATCAAAAACATAAAAAAAAACATCATTCGAATGTCATCGTCTGTAATAGGATTTTTTCCAATAACGTCAACCACTACAAAAATAAAAACAGGAAAGAAAAGAACGAAAAGAGGGAAAGTTATTATTCCCTTCAATCCCGTTCTATTTTTTTTTTCATTTTTGTTTTCATCCCTTCAACCATTCACCATACTACTGCCAACCATTCACCATACTACCACTACCTTTACCACCATCCTCTACAAACTGATGCGGCTTTGTATTTTTTATATGTTATGTTCTATATACTCTATAGGTTTCAATGTGACACAATTTCTTTTGGAAAAAAATACACAAATCTACAAGCACACACACACATTTATTGAGTGAGGAAAAAAAGTGAAATAGAGACGAGAAAAAACAACACAGAAAGGAACAGCAAAAAAAAAAAGAATCGATAATGAATTACATCAAGGAACATGTGGTGCTAAATGAAAGATAATAAGTTTAGGAGGAATGAGAGTTAGAGTACATGGTGGATGGTTGGTTTTTTTTGTAGTTGGTAGAATAGAATAAAATGGAATAGAATAGATGGATGAATTGGATGGTGATGATGGTAACACAACAAGAACATATTGTGATAGGAGTGAGATGAAAAGGATACTAGATGGTAAAAATATATCAGCAATAGAGAGAGAGAGAGATGATCAAAATTGGAACCAGACAAATGAGAGAAAAAACAAATTTCAATTTCAATCAATTTTCACTGTTGGGTTAGTTATGTTAGTATTGTTGCTACTTTTTCATTATTATTTTTTTTCTTATTGGATGTCTGATCCACAGGGGATCATTATGGTCAAATAATTTGAATTAACCTTACTATGCGTTACAAAATATACGAACATATGAAACAAAGTTAATATTATAGAGGAAATATATTTAATAGAGTTTTTCCAGGATTTTTAATCGGTTGATGTCGAAAATCAGTGTCAGGAGATAAAAATGAAAAACCAAAAAAGAGTAGCATTAAATACAGTTAGAAAAATATGTAATCTTCAAAAATATCTCGTGACGCAACCAAGAATCTAACCATGAATCTCTTGCTATCTAATCCAAGCATGTTAACCACTGTACAATTGGATTTAAGATTAATTGACAATTATTAATATTCAAAACAATATCAGAATAATTTTCAATTCAATATTGACCTCTTTATAATAACAAATAATTTGAATCGATTTTTTTTAAAAATATAACTTTTCCATCATTCTACAAAAACTCTTTTAATAATAAATGTCAATTAATTAACAATTTTTGTTTTGCATTTATATGAAGAATATAGAAATAGTGTTGTCGAATTTAATAGCATTTATGTGTCTCCTCAATTTAAATCTAATCATTTCACAATGTCAATTACAAATCAATTAAAATTCACTCACATATATGGCATTATCAGATTCTGACAAACAACAAAAAAAAAAACACAATCAATTTTAGTGAATGACTGACTGACTCACTTAAAATGTATAATGATAAAATCAATTTTGTCCAATAAAATAAAACAATAAAAGAAAAATTCTATAAAATATTTTAACGAAAATTGGGCAAAAAATAAATTAGAACAATGTTTCAAATTATATTTTGTTGATGAACTTTTTTTTTGCACGTTTCTGTAATAAACGAATTTTTAATTTTAATTATTCAATAAAATCTGTTTTAGATGGATTAGTTGACGTCACATATTATGTGTAATCAATTCATACAATTATGTGTAATCAACTCATAAAATAGATTTTAGTCAAATGATTTTCATAATAATTGCAATCTAATAATTGAATATTTTGGATTGAACAGTGAATAATTTGTAGAGAACAAACAATTTATTCATTGACTTTTAATACAAATTATGACAAAATATGTATATTTGTAATGGAGACTTTAATTAAAGTGATTCATGACAGTTTGACATTATTGTATATTTTATACACTGAACTAAAAAAATGTAAGATTCATAATTTTAACAAGAACTCCATTTTAATCGTATGTTGTTATAACTAGCATTATCACTACCACCACTAACATAACATTATTATAAAATTTCAAAGAATTATAAAATTAATTAATCCAGACAATTAGATTGTCTCAAAAGATTACTTAAAATTTCTCACACAAGATTAAATATTTGTTAGTCCATTCTCTTTGTTTATGTTTTTTATTCAAAAACTTAGAGAAGAATTTTGTACAACGAATGGAGATATTTACTTTTAAATTGTTCACAACATAATACTGTTGTCATGACAATAATTGTGAATTGTGAATGTAATGAGACTAATTATTTCCTGTTTTAGTCACATATTTACCCTATTCTTGTAACAATTCAAAATCAATCCCTTTAGTTTAAATATTGTGAACAATTTTGAAATTTGCATTTATGTCATTTCAACAATAAAAGTTTATTTCTATTTTCTATTCTCTAAGATTTTATCACTCTAACTAAACCTAAAGTATCAGAATGAACATGTATCTCTGTAATGGTATTATTGTAGTAAAATAATAACAATATTATAATGATACAAAATGCGGGAAATTTACCATGAAAATAATATTCCTTCCATCCACCAACTAAAATATAACGAAAGAGAGAAATTATATTTTCACTACTCTTATATTTAGTGTTGTTTAATATTTTCCAGCATACTCCATACTATATGATTATGTTCATAAATGATCATTCAGAAGTTCATATATTTTAGACGGCTCTATATAAAGTCAGACATATGTGTATAGAGACATGTATATATATATATATATATATATATATATAAATATTATTATAACAAAACATATGTGACGAAATATCAACAAACTGTCTTCATTATAAATTCATAATGAATTTATATGAATGAATGTAAATGTGATAATATATGATGATGATAAAACAAAAGCGACAATATTCATCTATCTATCCATCCATCCATCCCCCATCACACAATAATAATATTAAATAAATTCATAATGTGATGACAGATTAGTTGAGAGGGGCCAACCTAAAAAAAAACTTACTATAAGAGTCCTTTAGTCCTTCATAATATGGAAAGAAAAAAAAAACCGAAAACAGAAAAAACTAAAACTAAAACTAAAGACAAGAAATGGAAAAAAAAACTAAACATCTTTAAGAATTTCAGATATTTTGAGTTGATGATAAATTGAGTTTTCTATGAACATGTGTGTGATCTTCTTTCTCTTGTTGACAATTTTTTAATGACTTGTAAAATATGTGTTTTTCTTATTGCTGTTGCTGTTGCTGTTGTTGTTGTTGTTAGTATTTATGTCATTTTGTTGATTATTATGGATTCTGCTTCATATTTTTTTTTTTCTTTTCTTTTCCTTGTAAATTCTAAATGCGGTTTACCTATATCGTATAATTTAAACGCCTACAACATTATTATCATCATCCGGATTGTCCATTTATATTGTCCTTTTTATTATTGTCTGTTCATTTGATGAGGTTGCAAAATATTTTTGAAAATTGTCATCATCTAATATTTCTCACTATAAATAATTTTAGGATCTTGTTTCCGAAATTTAAAGACAAATGTTTCCTGTTTGTATTTAACAGAAAAAAACATTTTTTTTTCTTCTTTAAATTTCTCTTGTCTAGAATAAAAAATCAAAGAAAGAAAAAAAGGAAAAAAAGGAAAAGAGATTTTGTCTATAGACAAAAGGTATAAACGAAAAGGTAAATGTTACTTTGAAGTTGTCCGAATGAAATGAATTTTAAAAGAATTATAAAATTTTGAGAATTTTAAGAATTTATTAAAAATAATTAATTTCTTATTTTATTCACTGCGTGCCCTTATTCAATGTACTTAATGAAATAATTATGCTAAATGTAAAATTATTTAAATGTTCATTAATTCATTTATAATCAACTTCATTAAAAATTCATTTAATCGATTATTGAATTTACTTTGAACAAAAAACAAAATCAATATATAAATTTTTATCATCGCAACAGAGAGATTGAAATCAGTTCAAAATGAAATGAATATGAAACAATTTGATATACGATATTACAATCCAAGTAATCCGAGCCAATCCTCCTCTTGAGAATTTATTCCAGAGTTTATATATTTTATATAGTTTTTAACGTTTATTTTACTTACCTGTCGGCGACTTAAAATCAATTTAATTTTTTCTCCTTTTCTTTTTTTCGATTTTATTTTTATTTTTATTTTTATTTCGATTTTTATGATTATTATTATTATTATTTATTTTGTTACTTTTGCGCTTCTGACTGATTTTATTTTTTTATCAAATCTTTAAATCTCAATGGTGATGCGGTGAACAAAAATTATATCTTATCTTTTTATCCAATATTCTTGAAAAGAAAAAAGAGGGAGCAAATGGAAAATATTGTATAGAAGATCAAGCAAAACATTTATATATCGAAATAAGATATACGAGATACGAGATAAATGCGACATCAAATTACAAAAAAATTTAAGAATGAAAAGTAGGAGGACGTAAAAGGATGTATCCTTTTTTTTCTGCTTCTTTTGATATCTAAAAATTGTGGTGATATGAATTTATTGAGGTTTGATTTTCATTCATCTTCTTCCTTTTTTGTATGTGTGTGTGTATGCTAGTATTTTATTTTACCGATATAATTTTTGGTATATAGATTCTGTACAGATGAAAAGGACGAGTTTTAACTGTTTAGACATTCTTCAAACCAAAATAATTAAATGGGAAATATTTTTAAAACTGAGATGAGTACGAGATGAGAACCGTGAAATTTAACATCAAAAGCGTTTATTTTCGATAATATTTATGAACTGATTGAATCGATATGAACAAAAGTTTATTCTGTTTCGAATGATTTTCCCAAAGAGAAAGAAAACTGTTGTTATTGTGAATTATTAATTATTTTGCATCAATTAAACTCATAATGAATGTACATTTCAATGCATTTAGATTTAAAAGCAAAATCAATTTATTTCATTAAATAAAAATTAAGTGTAAATGGTATGGAATAAAAATACTTTTGACCAATCAAATACATCACACCTTATAATCAATCAAGTAACCACGGATTCATTGATTTTATTTTAATTCAATTTAATTTCAATTTCTGAATTTAATCTAAATATTTAAATGTCAAAGTTTTATTGAACTTTGATTATCTGAATATTTAATAATTCCGAATAAAAAATATCAAACTATATTACGAGTACAGGAATAAAATTTCAAATGTACTTTTCTTCTCGTTTCTTTCTTAATTTCATTAAACAAACAATATGGATTTGTCGTCTTAAATATCAGGAATATGACCTTTGATCAGTCAAGGTCTTAATGTTACAAGACAGGAGGTATTTATTTTATCATTCCACAACAATGATTTGTTAATCAATCAAATAATTAAAATTCAAACAAAAATTATTGCGTTATATGTACTTTTTGTTTTTTTTTTTTTGGTTCATCCAATTTATATTGATTATTTTCTATTATTGGAAAATAATTCCATTAATCATTAAAACAAAAATAATTTTTGCAATCAATTAACAAAACAAATTTTCTATATATTTTCTATATAGCTATACAAATACATATACATGTACAAATATATTGACAAAAAGTATAATTTAATGGCCAGTAATAATAATAATAATATGTAATAATAATAATAATAATAATAATAACAGCCAAAACATTATATTAACATCAGCATCAGCAACAAGAATAAATAATAACGAAAATAAAACAAACAAAAACAACAAAAAAAATCATTTGACAAATTTGCCATCAAAATCCATGAACACACAAGTACACACACACACAAACACACACACAAATGTGAGTATGTAATTTAGCACAATTTTTTTTCCACATACAAAATATAAATCGAGTGGAAAATTTCAAACATAATCGTTTTCTGTTTATACCTCAATGGATTTAATTAGCATTAAAATAGTGGAGCTATTTAATATTATGTAAAAGTGTAGAGAGGGGATGGGGTGTTTAATTGAAAGTATATATAAAAGGGTTAAATTATTTATACCTTTGTGCGTGTGGTATGCGCGTATCATATTTTCATTAAACGAGTATAGAACACCCAAAAATTACGATACTTTTTTTTTTTTTTTGCTTTATTATTTTCTCTATAATCAAAACAATTTGTTTTTTAATTCTTATGTCGGTAAACAGTTGGAATTTATTTTTTAATTTAAAAATAATTGGTATTAAGTGAGTTAAGATGATTAAAATTAATTAACTAATATTAATTCAAAGTTCATGTAGCAATTGATGATTGCCTGTGAATGGATGAATTCTTGTTCAAGAACTTGAGCCGATTATTGTTATGCTTAAGTTTTAGTTGTGCATACCAGTGGGAAATATTGAGGATGCACTAATGTGTGCTACAAATACTTGTCAACTTAATTGTTTCAAAATTTTAATGGATTATTAGTAAACTAAAAAAGTTCAATTTTAGAATTTCAACAACATATTTAATAAAAGTAAAACGATTTAAAGCAACTCATTGTTACAGAAAGTTATAAGACATTGAATTATATTTTTTGTAGAATATTATTTTATTTAATAGAATAGAGAAAATATGGATAAATTCATATGAACGAAAGAAACAAATGAGTGGAGAACCATTTAAATTTAAATATGAATTATAATGAAAATTGTAAAGAAATTTATAAACACAAAAATTGCTCCATAATATAAAATTTGAATGTCAATCGACTTTAATCGTATAATATTTTGTGTACAGGGAAAAAAAAATAATTTTCATTGATATTATGGAAAACATCAAGTTATTGGAAAACATCAAGTTATATGGTTTGGTTTACAAAATAAATTTTGTACATTCGTTGGGGAAAACAAATAAATCTAAAATATTTTCACAAATACACCAAAAAAAATTTATTATTTTGACTCAATAAATGATGGTTTCATTTCACTAAAAAAATTGAAGTAATATTTGTGTATGCTGACTGTAAACTAACATCAAAAAAAACAGAAGAAAAATAAAAATAATATGATCAAAATATTGCTGACATAAAAAAAAAATAAAATAAAAATTAAATATGTGGAATTTTTCTATGAAAAGAAAAGAAGGAAAATGAAAACTTAAAAAACTTAAATTATTTGCGTTATTATAATTTAAAAAAATTCAATTATTTAATGAACGATGAATAAGATAATGAACATGATTTTCTTTTTGTTTAGTAAAAAATAAACATTTTCATACAAGAATTCTACAAACTTTTATACGGTACAAAAAAAAAATGCATTAAAATAAATCGCACGTTTCATGTAATTCCCAAAGGTGTATTACGAAAAATTAACTAAGTTATTATGATATAATTACAATAAAGAAAATAACGGAAAATGTGTTCATAAAAACCCCTAAAGTAATACAAGAATATGGTAAGAAAGAAAAAAATTCTTCATACACGAATTATGAAAATTTTTATTCAGGCGATTAATGAAAGAAAAAAAAATTGATTAAGAATTATTGCCATCCGCGTCATCTTAATGACAGACTCTAGATAAAATGGTTACGTATAGGAAAATTAATTTCCTTATTTTAAATTATTATTTACAATATTTCATTTCAATCATTCAAATCGATACCACAAAATATAACGTACACTAAACTTATTTCGTGTCGACATTAGAATGAACAAAATTAAATAAAAATAATTTTTAATTTTTCACCTACGTCATAAATATAGAAAAGTTTAATTTCTTTGTTACATAAATAAATAAAATAAGTAGAATAATAATTATGATCTTATGATTATTTACAATAATATTGTTATAGTAACAATTGTTTTGTTATTATTATCATTATTTTGTTTGTTTATTTGTTTTCCCATAAATATTTCATTTGTATCGATAATCAATAAATCAGATGAACTGTGAAATTTAGATTATGTTCCATTTAAAAGGTTAATTGTAATCAAATGTTTTGTTTTATAATTTATTATTTGCGTGTTTTAAAATAAATTCATTTTCGCTTTTTCTAATCATAAAGTAACGATCTGAAGATAGTAACAAAAGTTAAATTATATAAAATATAGAAAAAAATGGTTTAGACTTTGGCATTAGAAAATTAGAAAATTAGAAAATAAACTTCTGGATGTGCCTAAATAAAAATTACTAAATATAAAATGTAGATAGTTTCCCTTATTATTATTGTTGTTGTTGTTTTAATACAAAAACAACAACAACAACAAAAACAACAGAAAAAAAAATTGTGTATAATTTTAGAATAAATTATTTTCCCTTCTTATTATTTTCCTTTTTATAGATTCCATATAGATTGTTGGTTGTTTGGTTATTTGGTTGTTTGGTTGTTTGGTTGTTTGGTTGTTATTGTTTTTGTTGTTGTTGTTGTTGTTGTTGTTGTTGTTGTTGTTGTTGTTGTTGTTGTTGTTGTTGTTGTTGTTGTTGTTGTTGTTGTTGTTGTTGTTATTTAGCGGATTAACATATTTTTGTTATAAAGTATAAACTGTGCGGTTTAATGAAAAAAAAAATGAAACCGAAAGAAAATATTTGTTAGTGGTTGATTTCATTATCTTCAGTTATTTGTTTTCTTTTTTTTTTCTTTCTTCAGAATCACCCCAATTCCTCTTCTAAATCACATTCCCCTAGTCAACATTCTATATTATATTTTTCTTTCTTATTTTATTTTAGAAATTTCCTATACATGAAATTATTTATAGATTTTTTTTTTCTTGCTTCTTGTTGTTGATTTTTTTTGTTTTTTTTTTGTTTATTTTTCTTGTAGCCGTTTTTATGAAAATGAATAGAAATTGCCGCTTGCTAATAATTAACGATTCTATAATACTTTTTAAGAACAAAAAAAAAAATTGTGAAGGATCGATTAATAATCATCTTTTAAAAATCTCTTAATTATAATTCAATAGATACGAGAAAATTTTTCACAAGTAATTAATCAATCTTAGCGCATAAATTTTTTGTTGGTATTCTTTTTTTTTTTTTTTTCGTCAAAAAGTTTTCTAATTTTTTATTAAATTTTGTACGTTAGATATTCCTCCCATGGGGATGCTAAAATCAAGATTCAGATGACGATTAAACCCATTTTTTTATTCTAATTTTGAAAATGAATTTTCGTCTTTATTTTTTTTTTTTTTTTTGTAGAAAAAAAAAATCTTGTTCCAAAAGTAAAATCAATCAAAGTTAATTTAATTTATAAACAGAAGAAGATGAAAGGAAATTATGCCGTCGTCCTAATTGACACTTCTTTATCTTATCTCTCACTCTAATATTATTATTATTCTAATTTTTGTTTCAAAAAGTAAAAATAAAAAATGTAAAACGCAAAACAAAAAAAAATGGGGATTCTCATTTTTGTGTCTAAAAAATAAGCACGTGACATCGTGTTGCTTCACTTTCTTCACTCATGTAGAGGATTTGTGGTTGTTTTGGTAAAAATAATGTTCCTGAATTAATTGTGAATAATTTCTGAAATGAATTTTGATTGGTTAAAAAAAGAAATGAAAATAAAATCGATTCGTTTATCTCAATCTTATTATAAGATCAACCTAAAAATATATCAGTCGATGATGCCTGGGATTTAACTGATGGAAATGATATCAGAAGATCCAATTTTTATTCTGTTAACTTTTTGTATTATAATAATTTTTCCTTTTGTGTTCTTTGATGTTTCTTTTCTTTTTTTTTTTCTTTTTTTGTTTAGTAAGTTATGTATTTATTGTGTTTTTGTTTTGTTTCGCTTTATTTTCTTTTATTTTTCTTCATCTTTTGAAATCATCGTCTCATATGGCGCCATCCACTACGCACCACGGTCACAGACTGTTTGATAGATTATGTTACCAAAAAAAACAAAGAAACAAAAAAGAAGAAGCAAAACCAAAACTAAAGAATAAAAACGTGAAGCTTCTGGTCTTAACAATAAACCTATATATTTATGTCTAAAAATCTCATCGTGCGGATTACCGCGATTTTCTTCTTTTCATATTTTTTTTTTTTTTTTTTGAGAATATTTACCAAAATAAGAGAAGAAAGAAATTCAATCTATAATCAACAGGTGACATTTTTTCTTATATTATGCAAAAAAAAAAATGTGTTCTACAGATAATATTTTGAATGTGGGTGGGTTTTTTTTATGGATCTGTTATCTGACGTCACTCAAAAATTCGCATGAAAAGAATATTTTTTGCTAGGAGCGTATAAAACAAAATAAATATTTTGAAGGTCGATTTAATATTTTATTTTTTTCTTTATTGTATATTTAGAACAGAAAAAAGAAACAGAAGCAAAAATATTTTAGATACAAAAGAAAAATATAATGAAAGAAGAAGAAAAAAAAAGAGAGAAGGATCGCGGGAGATTTTTTTTAAAGCAGTGGGTGGTCGTTTAGGCAATCGACGATTATGAATGGGAACAAAAAAAAGTTGTGATAAATCAATCAGTGATTAACAAATGATTATAAATCTTATGAGAATTAATTCTAAACACTTTATATTTAGACAGAAAGACGACACTACTTGCAGACTTGCACTTTTGAATAAAATTTTGAAGTTAATTTTGAATTTGTTTCGTATGCGAACATGCTTCGATGTTAAGCAATGATTGATTCCCGGATTCGTATTAACAATACAATGTTTATATAACGTCCTGAATTTGACTGTGATTCTCAAACACAATGAAATAATTGTAACAGAAATTACATATCCTGAGCAACAGTGGGGTGGGTTGTATACATTAAAAGAGCCAAAATAAATTAAATTGTCTCACATATTTTGATTCAAAAATTGATTCTAAGTTTTTTCCATTTTGTTACATGTACAATATAACATCCAACAAAGTTTCATATTTAAGTTTTTATTATTGTATTTTTTAAAGTAGCAAAATCAGGTTATAAAAAGTGATAAGTTCTCTTCAATTCTATCAGCTGAATGTTAACCCCTTTTTTGTTTTCTACTGTGCGCTCATTGTCTTTTCCATTACTTTGAATATTTTTAGCTGAACATTTTTTTTTTGTTTTTTATTCGTAAAAGTTAAAAAGAATAAAAGAGCTTTTAGAAAAATTTTTGTTGTAGAGTGGCAAGGAAAAAAACCGTAAAAAGTTTATACAATTTTTTTTTGTTTTTTCCTTCTTCTTCTTCTTCTTCCTCTTCTTCTTCCTCTTTTTTAATAACTCTAATGAAGTTGGTTTGACTTTTAGGGCAAGAAAGGAAAAAAAAAATAAAAAAAATGAAAAAACAAAATGAGAACAAAAAAGGACAAAAGCCCAGAATATAGAGATGAAAGAGTTTTTTTTCTTTCATTCTTTTTTTTTTTGGTTAATCATCAAAGAGGTAATTTTTTTTTATTATTATTATACATTTTTTTTCCTTCAAAAAAAATAATAAAAAAAAAATGGAAAAAATAAAAGATGGAAGAGGAGGAAGAGAAAAGGAAATAAAAAATATATTTAAACTCCACTCGAAGATTTGCGTGTATATATAACCGTATCGCCTCCAGTGATGAATAGGAATGGATGTTGTTTAATGTTTCTGTTCTGTTTTTATATTTATATACAATTTTTTTTTTTTTTTTTTATTTTAGAAGCGAATAAAATAATATAACAAAAACCTGGGGACTTAAAATACCATCCTAAGTAATTAAATGGAAATGGTAATAAATATTTATTATCCTCCTTCGTTTTTGTCATAACACACATATATTGTATATGTACAAGTTAAAGTAGATATTCATATTATGTAGAATATTAGAGATTACAAGCTCAATGTTTTTTAAAATAAAGAAAAAGGAAAAGACATAAGAGTAACAAACATCCCATATATATATAAAATAAGAACTTAGGTATTGTATTATTATTAACTTACACATGTGTCCCATAATTCACCCTTAAAAACTAAAATTTTCTGTTGTTTGTTTGAAATAAAACACGTGTTCCTTTTCTCATATATAGAAAATTATAACAAACAGAAAAAATAATAATAATAATAATAATAATAATAATAATAATAATAATAATAAAATAAGAATCTTGCAAACCCAATCACAATCAACAACATCTCCATTTATTTTCTCACTCCTAAAAAAAATATAATAAAACAAGTACACACAATCAGTGTTGAACTTAGGAGAAGGACGCAAATATAATTAGAAGTATCATTGTCTTGTATTCTCATAATAACTAAATCAAAAAGAAATAACACAAAAATGTTAAGAAAATATCTGGTATTATCTTGAGTCATGAATCACGAAACCATTAATAAATATATTTTTTAAATTATAACCATTTTTCACTTAATCTTTTCTTAACCCCTCACGTTCACCAGATATTAACTAAAGATGACACTGTCAATATAACAACAGTATATCCTTAAAATGTTTTTTTTTTGTCTAAGATTTCCGACCACGATTCTTTTATTATTTTTATATTTTATGTTTCTCTACCATTTACTATAAATAGATTTTTAATGTCGTGTTTTTATATGTTGTCGTCTCAGCCTTAATTGATCATTTAGACACCCTTTCATATGATGTCAACATACAATTCAACAATTTTCTTCAATAAGGACATTTTTTTTTTCTTTCCTTCTTCAACTTAACTCGTCTTCTTCTTTATTTTTTTTTTTGAGATCGAAAAAAAAAGTGTTTTTTTTAGTGAATGAAAACAGAATTGTATAAGAAAAGTCTTTTGGAGTTTGTTCTGTTAAATAAATTTTTTCAGATCAAAAGTTGTTGGGAAATTTTCTTTAAAAAGTTTATAATTTCAACAGAAAATTAATTGATAAAGTTGTGAAAATTATAAATAAATAAGAATTGACAAACGAAAGGGGTGTTTAAAGTTGTTTGCATTTGTCCACTTAGCCGCCTTTTAAATTCTCTTACAATAAATCCTTCGTCAGCATGTGCGTCGTTAATTTTGAAATTATAATTACACGTTTGTAATTTTTGTATCAACAAACAATTTATATAAAACACTCTGAGATAAATTCATTTGTTTATATTTTGACTAAATTTTATTTTAATTGATTGAAAAGTGACACCCTTAAATAATGTTTATTTTTATTTTTTACAATTACAACGCATACTAATGCAACATCAATTTAATGTTTTATTCAATTGAACATATTTTTGGTATATTTACAATAATTTACTTTCTTCTAGATTCACTTAGAAGTTTTAGATATAAAATCTGTTTAATTTTATATATAAAATAGAATTACTAATTATATAGATTCAAAGTCAATAAAAGTCTTTTGTGATAATGAAATTTAATTGAAGGAAAACAATTTTTTTTTACTAAGAAATGGGTAGGATGAATTAAGTGGGTGTGGGTTGTGAATATTAAACGATGTAGGGGTATTAGAGTTTTTCCTTTTTTTTATTTCTTCTTTTATAAAAACGGTGTAGGGTTGATTTAATTATGTAAAGAGGAGAGGTTTACTTTTTTTTATTTGCCTCTTGAATTGATTATCCGGAACTATTAATTGAAATAAATTGAAATTTAAATTGAAAAACAAATAATTCGTTTTCTTTTTTTTTGCCATTCCATAAAAACTTCTACCAATTGTAGAGGTTTTTTTTTTACAACTGTTAAGGAAAATTGTCGTCACCTTATTGAAAATGTTAAAAATTATTTTTGTATAAATTTTCAAATCATTCATTTATTTTTATTAATAAATTGGACACTCAAGAAATAAATTATATAAAAATATAATAAAGAAAGTAACCCCTCTTAAGCACGTGTCCATTATTTGTCAGCTAATAAATTATTCGCTTAAATCAAGAGAAAAAAAACTAAAATAAAATAAAATAAGGTAACAATTCACGCATTCTAAACGTACAAACAATTCAGGGTATTTAATTGTCATTAATGGTATATTATTTAACTCAGAATTATAACACCACACCAAACAATATTAAAGTCCACAAAGTCCACACACATATATAGCTCAATAATAATAATAATAATAATAATAATATAATTCAGTCACATGCACCGCGATCATTAAAAATATAATTTATTATTTTTACAAAAATGAAAGAAGAAAAAAAGAAAAAAAAAGCAAAACGAAGAAATTATTATTATAAAATATGTGATTTTGAAGGTTTTAGTATTTTAGTATTTTAGAGGTAGTATATATATTATCGTATATTTTAGTAGGATTTTTAGTAGTACATAAATACATGACGTATAACAGAACAACTGTCGCCGTAATAATTTCTACAATTTTTTCCATCTTTTTTTTTTTTTTTCTTTCCTTCGATTTTTTTCTTTCTTTCCTTTTTTTTTTCTCTTTAAAAAAATTTTCTGTCTTTCTTTTTTTATATTTTGTATAAAAAGTGAAAAATGCATTTTCTTTAACGTTTTATTATAAAATAGTTATTCTGGTTTCAGAATATTTAGACTTCATAAATTATCATGGAGGATTTAAAGAAAACGACGAAAAATGACATAAAAAAAAAACAAGAAAAAAAAACAAAATGAAGAAGAAGAAAAAAAAAGTTGTGTTCAACATTTATTACTGCATTTGTTTTTTCCTGTATTATATGTTATTCCCCTCCCCCTACCTTCTATAATAGATGACTATATTTATCTATATTTAAGACTTTTTTGTGTAATGCGCGGTTTAAGATTGATTTTCTACAATGTTTGTTGATGATAAAAAAAAAAAAATGAACCAAAATTAATATAACGAATTAGAACAAAGCCATTAAAAAATAGTACTAACGTCATTCTTGTTATCCCCCCATCCACACAAAGATTCTCTTTTTTATGTCTCGGCATCAAGACGACCACCGTATTATACTACATACAATAATCTTTCAACACATAACTTTCTCACACAAAAAAAAAAAATAGACGAAGACGATAGTAAAAAAAAAAATTAAATCCACTAAACTTTTGACCAACAACAAGAAGAAGAAGAAGAAGAAAAAAAAACGAAAAAAATTTTTTTTTTACGATTAAACCATTTGAAAAATGGGAAAAAGGGAAAAGAATAATAATAATAGAATAAATACGTTTCATAATTAGATCTGACATAATAGCAACATAACTCAGTGCTATGGTCAAGTTATCTTTCTTCTTTAGATATTAAACAGAACACACACACACACACACACATACACACTCGCAAAACATATACACACACTCAATGAGGCCTTAAGATAATCATCTAAATTTTTTTTAAAGTAAATGAAAAATTCTTTTCTGGACACAATGATTCCACCCGAAATACTAAAAAAAAAAACAAAAGCAACGGCAACAAAAGCAACAATAACAACAACAACAACAACAAAAGCAACAACAAATAAAAAAAAACACTGGGCAATTAAAAAATAACATTTCCGGCACTTTTCTAACCATTTAAATATTGTATATTCATTTCTTTAATTTTGTCTTCATCATCATCTTCTACATAAACCGTCCTCTTGTTTTTATTTTGTTTTGTTTTCTTGTTGTTTTTTTTTTCGCTTCGTACCTTTTTTTACCACCACACAAATGTACACAAGAGTAGAACCAGCAAATAGCAATCTAACAGCAGCAACAACAACAGCAACTACAACATAAAGAATAGAGTAAAAAAACAACACACACACACTTTTTTTTTTGATTATGTAGACATTGTTTGAATTGTAATTTTTCATTTTTCAACTAATTAATATAGTCATTTAATGCTTCTTCTTCTTCCTCTTCTTTTTCTTCTTTATACTGATAATAAAAATTAAAAATTTTTAAAGACACCCAGAAAAGAAAAATAATATAAAAAAAGATGAAGAAGAACTTTTCTAGAAGAAGAAGAAAAAGAAAAAAACAAAATAAAAATAAAAATAAAAATGAAAATAAAAAATAAAAACAAAAAGAAGAAAAATGAAGAAATTTTTTAAACATTAAATTATAAGATGAAATAGTAAATATTAAAATTAATGTTACTTAGAAGAGGTTGGGTAAAACTTTGAATTGAATATAAAATGTTAAGAAATGGTGAAAACTACAAGATTTTCTTTTCTTTGTATTATTGATGAACTTATACTTTATGATCATTATAATTACTAATTTTGTAAGCTAAATATTGGTATCGAAGAAATTAACAAGATGTTAGTGTGATGAGGATAAAGTAATTCTGAATAATAACGATTTGAAATTAAAATGAGAAATTATTCTTTAATTGTAATATTTTATTAATTTGAAATGCGTTTTTGGCAAAAGATTTTGTTGGTCCTTTTACATTTAAAAATTCATTGAGTCAGACTTTAATGAATAATTTGAATATGATCTGACAAGTAAAATTTACACAATTCATTTATTCTAGAGACTTCTTGTAGGAATGGAATCATATCATCCCTTTGGATATCTAAATGAAAGGCTAGAAATTAGAATACGGTTGAATTGTTCTACATAAAATGTTTCTTGTAAAGAATGGGTAATGTACTGAACTTAGGTTGTTGTGTTTTTATATTTTATTGTTAAGGATTATAATCATGTGACAGGTTTCCAGAGTGTATTTTAAAAGGTGTATTTAAAAAGAGAGATTTAAACTTTCTATTAAAAAGTATAAAAAAACGAAATGTGGTTAAATTGCTACTTGAAAATCTTTTAACGATAATTATTGTACTCTTTTTTAAGGTTAAAGCTTTTAAAAGGGTTAATAAAATGTTTGAGAACAACTGCAATAATATTAAATTTAATTATTTTAAAAGATAACTTGAAGGATAATATTTATGCGTATGTTCAAGGTTAATTTCTATAAAGAAAAATTCTTTTCATTTATCTAGATTTTATTGTTAGAAGACTTTAAATATAAGATTCTTTAATAATAATAATGCTTTAAATATTAGATCTGGCTTCCAAACAATAACTTTGTATTCTTTAGATTTGGCTATGATTGACATGATCTGGAATCATGTCCAACGCTTCCTTCTGATCAGTTCACCAAAGCGGTAATCGAAACCTTAACAAACTAAAAATATCATGTCCTTTCATCAATCCACTTCACAATAAACTTAACTATAGAATGCATTTTATTTAGCTTTTTTTTTCTTTCTTAAGAGTTCAAATAAAATAAGAAATAAATAAGACTTTTTTTTTTGTTTTGTTTTGTTTTGTAGATACGTTTGTATAAATGTAGTAATAATTCAGCAGGTGATTCTTTTAAACCAGTTTCCCTGCACACCACACACTTTCTTTCTACTATAAAGAAAAATATTATAAAACAAAGATAGAAAAGTTAAATGTAATAAAATTTCAGAAGAAGAATAAAAAAGCAAAATAAAAAAAGAACGAAAAAAAAAAAAAAAATATAGTAAACATAAAGACAAACGGTGCATAAATTCTAAAATAAAATAAAAACAATAAAAAATGATAATAGAAAACAGCGCGCTCTTGAATTTGTTGTTACCTTTTTTTTTTCTTTTGGTCAAAACTCAGAACTAATTTAAACTAAGGTGGTAGATTTTCTAGAAATTAAAAGTTCAAATTATCTTCATTTTAATGATAGTAATTTGTTATATGTTTTTTTTTCTCTGTTTATAAGATTTTCTAAGTTTTTTTGATCTTAACATTCATCATTTTCTCACGACCATAATTTCCAGTGTTAAATTCTATTCGTGCTTTTAATGGCGAGCGAGCAAACCAATAGAGATCACCTTAATGATATTTACAATTTTAGAAAAGATTTCATCGTCTCTCAATATACATAAAATTCAAAAATTCATACCTACATCACAGAATCCCAATTAAAAGAAAAACAAAGAGAAAATTCGATTTTTTTTTATTTCACATTTTCTTCTTTTTTTTTTTTCTTTTTTTCATCGTCACGAAATTCACGATCTGATTTTTTGTTTATGTTATTTTTTTTTTTGCAACAATGTCGAACCATAAAAAGTACATTATATGTTGTATAGAAAAAGATAATCTATAAACGTGGTAACACTTTGGAACTGCATACAACATCCTCTTTATAAAATATTACTTATTTTAGTCTGCCATTAGTTTATCGTCTTCTCCTTACTCATCTTACTTCTTCTTCTTCTCTTCATCTTCACTTCTTTTCCTCGTCTCTTGTATAAAAATATTAAGAATAAAATAATTTTGTTTAGTTTATGACGATATATTATTGAAAGGCAGGTGGAAATATCCAGAAATATTTATGATATAAAATCAAAATTTTAAAATCCCAAAAAAAAAAAATGAATATTTTAATAATGTTGGAATTTGTTTTTCTTTCCTCTTCTTGTTCTTCTTCTTCTTCTTCCTCTTGTAGGTCTTGATATTTTCACTTATTTTTCATTTTTACAAAATATTAAAATTACACAAGAGAAAAAAAAACAAAATTTCAAGATATAGCCTGAAATGGAAAGAAACAAAAAAAAAGAAGAATAATAAAATAAAAGTCAGTCAAGAAAAAAAACCAAAAAAAAAAGTAGAAGTTCCTTCTTATTCTTATTAACAGAAGAAGAAGAAGAAGAAGAAAAAACTACCGAAACAAAAAATAAAATATACAACAAAAAAATTTGTATCCCCATTAGAGTTTACAGGTGTATCTTTTTCTATTGGTATCTTAACTTGATTATAGACTATTATCAAGTCCCGAACATTCCTCTTCTAGTCTATAATTTTTATTTTTTGTTTTTTTTTTTGTTTCTAACATTTTTATTTATTTATTTATATTTTTTCAATTTCTCTCTCTCTCTCTCTCACTCTGTCTTTCTCTTGGTCTTCAGTTTTCGTATAAAGATTCAAGAGGATTCGTCTTCCACTTTGTTATTTTTTTGTTGTCTTGTTCTTTTTTTTTTTTGTTTCTTCGTCTTTATATATTTATTGCTTTGATCTCAATTATAGGAGTTTCTGTATAGATATTTATTACAATTTTTTTTTTATAATGGTTTTATCTTGTTTTAAAATTAAAATGGAATAAATGAAGTTGAAAGACAATAAAAAAAAAACGACAACAAAAAATAAAGAAGTCCAAGGGAAAAGAACAAAAAAAAAAAAAGAAAAACGAACAAAATTAATTTATTAATAAAAAATATTTTTTCATTTTCTTTTAATTAAATTTAGAATTTTTAGATAAGAGAACAACAACAAAAATTCAAGGCAAACGGCGACATCAGAATTGACGACTTTCAAAAAAAAAAAATGTGCGTCGGTAGCAATGAAAAAAAAAACTCTTGTTAATTTGCAGCTATTGAATTTCTTGTCTTTAAACAAAATTTAGAATTAAAATTAAACGTAATTTCGGGAATATTATTTTGGTTAGTTTTTTTTTTGCTGTTTGACTTTTATATATTTTTTAAGGGTTTGTCTTAATGGTTAGGTCGTTTGATTTTCATCTTCAAACCTTTTATTTTCATTTTTTTCTTTTGATTTTTGCGTGGTCGCATATAAAATAGGGAAACAATTGCACCTGCCGGACGCACGATTAAAATAAATGAAGAAAAAAAAAGAATAATATTGGAAAAAAAATTAAGAAAGAAAAATCCATGAGAACAGATTTTTTATTCTTTTGTTTTATTTTGCACCTGGATAAAGACGAAGGACGATTTATATGAATCTGTAATGCGTATTTTTTGTTGTTATTTTTCTTTTTCGTCGATTCCATGGCAGCGTTTTAATATTTTACTGGAGGGGTTTGATTTTTAATGGTGGGAAAAAAATACAGTATAATATTTGGAACCTTGGGCACAGATCCTCCCACATTAGGTGTACGAGTCTTTAGAATGTCATTCCTCTTTGTTGACTGACTGCCGGAGACATTATTCCCAAAATAAAATTTTGCATTATAAATTTGACGGATGTTTGATCAATATCCGAAATAATCATAATTAAATTTAAATTAACATTTGTTTTTACAGTTTTTTTTTTGGGTTTCGCTGCACCTAACTTTTGGTCAGCACTTATAAAATTTAATGTTTGTCTCTGAAGGTGAGACAGTCAATAAAATACGTATGCCCACATTTTGACCTTTATACATTTGACTTTATATAATTAAACTTCAAATTTGCAGTAGAAATATTTAACGGATGTCTGACGGGAGTGAGACAATTATTGAATTAAAACACAAATAACGTTAATTATTATGATGAAAAAATTTTTTGTTGTTAATTTATTTGAACAAAGTTGTGTCAGAAAATAAAACTTATATGATTAAATTTCATCCAGAACAAAATCATAGTTGTTGGTTTCTAAAGAGGAATATGTGCAAAAAGTTTTATTACAAAATTTTTATTTCTGAACAGTTTGAATCGTTTCTCATTAAAAGTTTTATTATATTTTTTTTTTTTTTTAAACAAAGAAAATTGTTTTTATCGTCAGCAATTTTTCGTTTTTTTTTTTTTTTTTTTACAGATAAAATTACACACAAAATTTTTAAGAAAATTTATAAGAAGTAAAATCGTTTATTCTTGCTACTTTTAAAATTGAAAAAATAGAACTTTTTTTTTTGACTCAGACTTTGATTATTAGTGAATGTATTTTTTTTTCTCAAGAAAAAAAATATATTCTAATCAAGATAAACGGATCTTATAAGACCAAAAAAGAAAAAAAGAAAATAAAAGAGAAGAAAAAAATAATGAGAAGAAGTTTGATAACCAACAAACAAAAGAAAAATAGAAAAAAAAAAATACCCGCAAATACAAATATTTGAAGATCTCTCAAGAGAGTTCATCTATGGAAAGTCAACAAATCTTTCTCATCTCTAAATCACTTTCAAACCAAAAATTTTTACTCTTTCTCTGACTTTTACAAAAATTTCTTTATTTTTTATTTTTGCGCGATTTTTTCTGTTTTTTAATTTAATTTATTTAATTTATTTGTTTCTTACTAAAAATTTGCATTTACAGAAAATTATTCCCAAGATCATAATTTTTAACTTTTGTACTTATTTTCGTCTTCTGCTTCGTCTTCTTCTGTGTTTATTATATTCTTAACTTTTTAACTTCTTCATTCTTAGAATATTCATTCTACACATTTTCTTTAATCGGTTAATTGTTGTTGGTAGATTTTTTTGTAATTTTCTTTATTATTTTAATATTATTACTTGTTGTTGTTGTTCATTCATATTATAAGAAGTCTCAGTACCTTATACAAGTCAACCGCACATTGAGTCAAAAATAACTTAAATGTATCCAAGTGTAACCTTTAATTGTGTCGGTATTTTTTTAAGTAAAAAATAAAAAAAACGCTATAAAATATTTTCGTAAAATATACGAAAAAAGATAAAAATCAAAAGATTAAAGATTTAATAAAAAAAAGTTTTTTTTTCCTTTATAAGAAATTAAATCTAGATTGTACATTGTAATAATTTTTACCTTCTTCATTAATCTCATCATATGTAAAAGAAAAATGTTTAATGAAAAAGATGAAATTATCTTATTTTTATCTTTATACACGTAACGTCTATACGTGATAAGATATTTGTGAGTTAAGCAGTCACCCGGATAGTGAAAGGTCCCGGCTCTGGCATAGAAGGTTTTTTCAGTCCATCAATTTTTGCATAATAACATTTTAATGTTACAAAGTTTTAATGAAATATTTCTAATCATTTTGCTTTATGAATTGATTTAATTTTTTATTTTTCAGATTTCATGAAGAAAATTTATTTATGGAAAATTCTCGAAATTTTGTAGAAATATTTCTAAGAAACAAATTGTACACAATATTCAACTAATCAACAATATTAATCTAAACTCGTTAATTAGTTCCACTAACAGAATTTAAAAACTAAAAGAATAAATTGTTATTGATTTGAGAAACTAAATTTAATAAAAGCTGATTCTACAATCAAGACTTGAACACGGTATCGTTTGATATCCAAAAATAAATTGTTGAGAAAGAAAAAATTAAAAACGATCACAGAATTTCATATTTGAAAAAAGAAACAAAAATACAACGACAATGCTTTCAACTTAAAATATTGATAAGAATCGTGAATGAAGATTTTTCCAAGATTTAAATCATTTAGTTTGATAATAATTTTTTTTTTTAATTTCGACATGGTTTACACACACACATTAAATAAACAACAAAACATGTTTATCGATTAATCGATTTAATGTATTTTTATATAATTTTATAATTGTTATTATTTTTTTGAATGTTTGTTACGATAAAAAACCGACTAATTGACAATCGATGTAAAAAGCCATCATAAAATAACAATAAAACATTGTCAACAATTTTTTTTTTTTTTGGTTTGTTGTTGTTTTTGTTTTAAAAAAACATTTAAGATAATGTCAAACATGTTTTTTTTCCTCTTGTTAATTCGATTAATTGTCCCACCGTGATCGTGATGAACCCCGCTCTTATAGTTCATCGTTTGTTTATATTAATATTCTCAATAATCTGCGGGTAATTAAATTGAGTTTTTTTTTGTTGGTTTTGTGTTTTTGTTTTTGTCATTGTTGAGAAGAAGAAACAATATCAAGTAAAGATAATGTCAAAAGATTTTGACGTTATATGAAGAAATGTCTTGGATTATTTTTTTTTTTTGGTAATGGGTTTTTTTTTCTTATCAACTGAAAGATGTGAAATATTGAAATTTATTTTTAATGTTTTTCTGTTTTTAAATTAAAGATATTTAACCAACATAAAATTGTTTTCTTATTTATGGAGTAAAGTTAGTGGACAGTTTTTTGCCAACGGACACACATCACTGAATTTCATAAGGTCTAGTTTTTTTTTATCCTATTCAATGTGAATTTCATTGTTTAAATTTTAAAACTTAAATCAAAAGAAAAGATTATTGGTTAGACTATAGAAATTTAAACATCTTTTTCATGAAATTTATTGTCAATATCCTCACACCTCACACAAATAGGATACACTTTTATCTTATCCTAAAAGTCCATTCTTGTCTTGTCATATGTCATTATAATCACACTTTATACAGAAATACAAGAAATTCAACCTGCTCTAGAAAAATGTTATATATTCTGGTTGTCTGGTAAAATAGACGAAAAGGATACGTCTCCATTTCATCACCCACTTACAAACAGAAATCCTTAATTCAGTTATAGATTTTTCCATTTAGTTTTTTATATATTTCTGCCCATCCATTCCTTTTTTTTCCTAGTCCATCACCAACTTGTATGAGATATTTTGTAACAAAAATTTGATATCTATCAATCGGCAGCTGGTCATTTCTTATATTGTTTTTTATGTCTTTTAAACCACACTTTTTCTACCCATCTTCTCTACCATCATCGTTTATTCTACAATTTTTTTTTTCTCTTTTTTTGGTTTTATCTTAAGATTTATCTTGTTTTTTTATATACATTTTATTTTCTTCATCTTTTTGTCTTGTGTTTTCTTTTTTTGTTTTTTTTTTTTAGTTTTATTTTGTTTCTTACTTTGGTCAGCTTAACTTTTGTACAACAAGTACAAATACCTCTTCTTTTTTTTTCTCTCTTAACCAAAACGAAGAAGAAGAAAAAGACGAAGAAAAAAATATTTGAAAATAAATGATTTTTTTTTGTCTATTATGATTGTAATTGGATAAGACACACGAAGAATTATTATTGAAGATATGAAAGACACGACAGAAGAAGAAGAAGAAGAAGAAGAAGAAAAACAAAAACAAAAAACAAAACACAACACGACAAAATTTTACCTTTTAGAAGAATATTTTACAAGAACAAAAATAAAGTAAACGATTTCCGTAAATTGCAGATATTTATTATTTATGAAGAAAAACCAAAGAATGTTGGTAAATCTTAAGTAAATCTTTTACTTAAAAAATAAAAGAAAATAAACAAGAGAATTTAACAACTTAAAGAAATAATTTTTGTCTCATATTTTCAAGTTTTCTTTAAAACAAAAAAGGATTAAGGTTCTTATATTTTGTGGATGAAAGAAAAGATAAAGTACTTAATATCATTATATCGTGAGAAGTAGAGCTGGCCACATCAACAGTATACAGTGGACATAATATCTCATTTATCCTCAAGCCTTAAAAAATGACAAAAGTTTCAGACGTTTGGTTTAATATTAAAAATTGAAATAAAAAAAGCAGAAATTAGTAACAAAGTAAATTATTGATGAGACATGTATAGACTTATACATTTTGCAAAGAAAATAAAAATATTTTTGAAGAAAATTAATGTTACAATGGTAACTTGAACACTGGCACCTTTCGCTTAATCATCCTTCTAAGAAATACAAAAAAAACTTTAAAATTATCTTAAAAGTATTTTGAGAATTTTGTTTTTTGTATTTAGAATTTTTTCTATATATTTGACTGAAATTGATCATCATCATTATATGATGAATTCATGACCGATTATGATTTTTTTACCTCTTTCTGTTTTTGTTGTGTCAATGATCATATAGATACCTTCAGATTTATATATATAGATATTTTTTTATTGTTTTGTTAAGAGACCAAAACACAAAAGGTAATGAATATATTATTCTTGTAATAAAACATTTAAAGAGATGAAAAATATATTATTATAATGATAGAAGAAAAATTGTGCAACAAAAGACCCGACACGATGGAGATTAAGAGATTCATTTTTGACCAAACGATGACGATGGACTTTTGTTTGTGTTTTACTTTTTGTTTTGTTATTCTTCTCATCTTACTTAACTTTGTTATTTTATGAAAATTATGATGAAGATTCTTTTTTTTCATTTAAAAGAAAGAACAAACCAATGAACGGAAAATGAAATATAGAAAAAATTAAAGACTCAACATATAAAAAAAAAAACTCTAAAAGAAACAAGTCTCTTCTTCAAAATGAGATGAAAATAAATTGATTTATCGCGCTGACCCGCATGCGCATGCGGCGTTCATCGTACAAATTAAAAGAAGAAATAATAAAAAAAGAAATAATAATAATAAGAAAAATAATATAAAGAACAAGACGAGAAAAGGAGAAAAAAAAATACAAACGATAATCCAATCAACGGAATAAAGTGTTCAAGTTCAAGTCAAGTAATTGCCCTCATGTATGTCAGTATTCGTCGTTCATTGCAATTACTTCCTATTATAATGAGGCACATATACAGATAAATAATTACAGGGTAGAATTAATGCACAAATGAGGATATCAGTTGAGTATTTCATTAAATTTAATACAATCAGCAAATATTCATCGTGACTTAAGTTTCATTGAGGGCCATACAGAGATTCCATTACCTAGAGTCGGCCCTGTATCCGCACGATTATTCCAGTAAAATACTGAAAGACATCTTAAACAGATCGACGGATGCGACATTTTAATTTGTTATATTGTATAAAAATACAATAAGTAAGAAAAATGTGCAGTTAAACACAATTCATAAAGGTTAGTTCACACGCTTCGATGATTAGCCGGGTAATTTTTATATAAAAAAAAATATAAATTCTAAATTTTCAAACATCTTAAAAATAATAAACGTTATAATGACATTTTATTTTTCGTAGATTAAAGATTGTGATTATGTTTTTTTTTTTCTTTTTATAAAAAATTACTGTGATTATTCTTAAGATTTTAATCTTTAAAAAGAGAATAAAATTGTTATTGTTTAAGTATGAAATTTATACTTTAAGTTATAAGTCATTTAATAAGCCCACTTTAGAGTTATATACATTTCAAGAATTAATATTTTGTTGAAATTAAAACGGTTTTTAACTTTTTCATAAGAAATTTGCCGTGATGCCATATTTTATTTGCACCGTTAACAACACGGCTAAAAATGGACTTCAAACAATTTTTGAAGTACCTTCTTCTTTTAATGTGCCTTGATTCGAATATTCAACCACTTCAAAATTTGTATCCAATATTCTATTGAGAGTTGAAAACGTTTCTTATTTTGTCTTGGTGTAGCTGAAACTTTTTGTAAGACAATTAATGCAATCACTTACATTCCACTAAAAACACAAAGACATTCTACAGAATTACTTTTGTTATCGTACGTCTAATAATTTCTTTATTATATTTATAAAAATTTTCAAGTCAAAAAAAAAAATTAATTAATATTTAATTATAATTTATTAAATTTAAAATATTATTCAACACTTTAACTAATTTAAAGTTTATCTTTACAGGATAAATTTATGCCTTAACTTTTACACACAACATTTGCAACAACAAATATTGAATATAAAATAAACTACAACATAATTTAACGAAACCCAATTATTCTATTATACAATTCATACAAGTAATTTGACCCTTTTTCATCAAAAATAAAAAAAAAAAATTCCTTAGAGAATATTACATAATAAAATTCAAAAAGTGTCAATTGTCGCGAGTATCCCCTAATTTAGGGTCTCATCTATTTTTATATTACCTTCTATTTTTTTTTTAAACCCAACATAAATCAAAACATAAAAATTCATCTTTTTCTATTCTTGGAACAGAAAATCAGCACCACCAACACCTAAAAAACATAAACATTCTACCACTTATACGTGGCAGGGGTAGCAGAGGGTAAAAGCATTTTTTTTTTATATATACACAAAAAAAAAATAATAGAAAAAGGTAATAAGAGGGGAAAATATATTGGAGGGATAGAGGGTAAGTATAATGAACAACAACAACTAAATAATCCCAATTTCATATTTTATTTTTTATTTTTTTTGTTATTATCGACAAAAGACCAATTTTTACTTTTGTGCCGATATAAGAGACACCTTTACTGGCATACAACAAAAAAAAAATATGTCAAACTGACGTATTTATTATTGCTTTGTCCTTATTGTTACAAAAAAGGATTTTTTCCCTTTTTTTTTATTTTGTATTCCACTTTCTTTCTCTCTCTCTCTCTTTCTCACTCACGCATTGATGACATTTATCTGTAAAAATTGCAATTTAAAAATAATAATTATTAAAAAAAAAACTGAACATGTTAGAAAAAAATTTCTAATAAATCCTTTTAACAATGAAAATCCATCGTGGTATGTTTAGGGGTTCAATTTACAAGAATAATTTCATGAATAGTGAGATGAGAGAGAGAAAAAAAAGGGTTCCGGGATTTTTCTGTATTATGATTCTGAGGGATTATAATTTTTTTGTTTTTTGTTGTTTATGTTAGAAAAAAAAAATCCAACCAAAAATTGATTTTCTTTTTTAGAAAATTTTGTTTATAGAATTTCGTTGGTAAGGAAATTAGGTTATAGTGGGGTGAAAAGGGAATAATGCGTATATTTATATACATCTATATAAAGGATGAGGGATGAGGGATTGTGTGTTATATTTCGTACCTTAATCCTTTTATTGTTTAGTTTACTATACAGATATTTTTCTATATATACCTAACAGTAAAGAATATGATCTTGTTTATATCGTTTTCTTGTGGGAGTTTTCTTTCACCTTTAAAACAAATTTATCAATGTCAATGAAAATGAACATTTTCTTCTTTCGTTTATTATTTTTTTTTTTTTTTTGTTTGTTTGTTTTCTATAGAGAATATTATTAAAAAAAAAATAAACAAAGACTTTTAATTTACTTCTGTTAAATAATAAATATAAAATTATAGAAACATTCGATGAGACATAATATGACATTTAATTAATTAAATAATTAGGATGTGATAATAAAGAGGTATGAATTAAACTTTTATGAAGGTCATGAATGGAAACACAATAAATATATAATTTTCAATCAATTTTCAAAGTTTATTTCGCTTAAACCTTAAATTATTTAAGATGCAGCTGATTCATAAACAAAAAAGTAATATTATTGCTTTAGGACATTTATCTTTACGGATCATCTCATTTTAAAGACACCCAGTAACACTTTTATTTATTTATTTATTTTTTTTTTTTTTTTTGTTATTTTGCGTATAGAAATAAATTAATAATGTTGAAAAAAAATAAAATAAATAAATAAAATTGTTTGCCCTCTGGTATACCGATTATCAAATTAAAACTCCATCCAAATATTACAATACTAATATTATTTTGATTTTATACACTGTGGTATCACACGCACGCATATCATTCTTATTTATATTATTATTATTTTTGTTTTTTTTTTTTTTTTTTTAATTTCAAACGATCTTTCCGCTAGGCATTTTCTCTTCATATAATTATACTTAATATTTATATGTAGAAGAAGAAAAAGAAGAAGAAGAAGAAGAAAAAAAAATTCATATAATATTGAATCAATGCAAACAAGTTTCTATATACCTTCTACATTTATATATAAAAAAAAGACAAAAAATAAAGATAAATAAATTGAAGAAACTAAATAAATAACAACATAGTAAAAAAAATTTATCTCTATCGCACCATCGTACATACATGCATACATACATGCACATTACTTATATGATATTATTACACATTTACATATTCCAGTTTTTCCTCTATACATTATTCTTACTCTTCATTTTCCTTGCAGCATCTTTTAACTATCCATCACATAGACTCATTTTCATCTCATTGAGAATATATATTTGTTTTAACATTGAAACAAACTAACATTTGATGAGGAAAAAATACAAAAAGAGAAGAAAAAAAAAATGCAATTTTACATCACATCTACAAATGCAAGTACATTTACATCTACATCTATATCAACATCTACATCCAATATAAGTTAGATTATTTAATATTTTACACGGTAAATTTAATGAATTCACAAGAAAAAAAAATTGTATTCAATAAAATTACAGTTTTTCAAATTTTTGAAAATCGATAAAAAAAAATAGTTATTTTTATTGCAACTTTGTTATCATCTCACGTTGGGTAAATAGTTGCAAACGGTATTAGTGGTGCCATCTATTGAGCTGGTTATTATACTTTAATCTGTAGAAAAGCAAAAATATAATTCCATATAATTTCCTCTAATGCCTTCAGCTTCTAGTGCAATGAAACAACATTTTATAAAAATCTGACAAAGACAAAACTATTTAATTTTTGTTATAAATTTTACGAATATTTAATTGTGAACTACATGAATGCAATTAATTACTAATTACAGTACATTGTAACAAAATGAATTTTCGAAAGAATTTTTGTTTAGAATTAAATCTAAAGCGTGTTTCTAGATTTTTCTAATAATAAAACATAAAATAATATCAAATAAATAAAATATCATTTACTGTGTACAATAATAACGACGAATTTACTTTTAGTTTGAATGTTGAAGAATTTTGTTCGTTCTTCTGGAAAGAAAAGATAAAAGAAGAAAATTTAAAAAACAAACAAAAAATAGAATAAAAAAAAACTAGCGCGCTAAGAAGCAATTAATTTATTTTTCTGTAAAGAACAAAAAAATGATAATGAGACAAGAAGATTTTGTTTAATTTTTTGAGTCTTGAATTTATTTTTTAAGGTTTGTTAAATTAAGGTCAATTTGTCAGAAGATGAGCATGACCCATGCAATATATTATTTAGAAATGCTTTTGATGTCAAAAGAAAATTCAGTACAAAAAACTCAAGATCGTGCATTATTTGAATTAGATTACAGTGTTTAGTGAGTATAAATAGAATGCAATAATATTTAGAGTTGAAATTTGTGTCCCGTTTCCATTTCACGATTCAAAATAAAATACGTACGTTTTGTTGATAAATTCGTGATGATCGTGACAATAATTAGTCTATGCTAAAATCATTGACACTGTAAAACTTGCACATAATCAAATATTATAACACAGTGACCATCTACTTTAGACTTTAATCTGTTAAATGGCGCCCATAGGTCTTTGAGTCTTTATAATTTAACTTTTCTTGCATTCACATACAAAGAAAAAAAAAAGAGAAGAAAAGCAGAAAGCAGAAGATTATATTCGATGTGAAATATTTTATAATAGAAGAAAATGAGATTTATTGATAAATTTCTATAACAAGGACATTATTTTTATATATAATTGAAAATATTATAAGAAAAATGTTGATAGCTACGATCTTAAAATTTATGTCCTAAGAATATCCTTTTTTTTTGATAATAGTTTAAGCGCGTTTGTCCAACACAAAACCACCCAGCGTTACAATCGTTTCTTTTATTTTTATTTTTTTTTTTTTGCTCTCATATCGCATTTTCCTCTTCAGGCCAATATAATTTATAGATGACAGCGACAACGTTTTAGTGCAAAAAAAATGTGTATATAAAAGAATTATATAAATATCCATTCAATACACAGCCATATAGGAGTCTATGAAACATAAATCAAATTTACAATTATGTTTCCATATTGAAAATAAAATATAAAATAATAAAAAAAAAAGGTAATATCGCACCTGGGGTCTTTACACAGAGCAGAAAAAAAATCGGTACACACAGTGAATGGGAGAAACCTTCATTGTGGTATTTATTCTGTATAATTTTTTACTAAAATAATCCAAAGAAAATTTAATAATCAATACTTGTACAAAAATATTTTATATTTGATGTGTTTATTTTTAAAAAGTTCCAAATAAAAGGAATTATAAAGTTTGTTTTTCTTCTATTTTTTTTTTAAATTCTTATTATTATGAGAAAGAAATGGTTTTTTTTTCTCCATTTATATAATTCAACTTTTAATCTGTCGTATAAGAAAGAAAAACACAAAAATAAAAATAATAATAATAATAATAATAATAATAACAAACACAACAATAACAATAACAATAAAGGACTAAAATAAAATATAGTGATATGTAAGGATTTCTATTCCTTGTGACCTATGCACAGGGGCTCAAACTATTTTTAGAATTTTGGAAAACATCAAATAATTTCTTTCGTTATATTGAAATACAAAAAAGGACTTACACATTTCATTAGAGCAATTCTTTAAAATCTTTAAGGCGGTCCTGGTTAGACGTTAACCAAGGGATTTCTAAATTTGTGGTAGCCAATGGTCAAAAATTTATTAAACGCTTGACTAAATAATAATACATTTAAATTCTTATTATCAATATTTTTTTTTTTTTGCAATTTCAAAATCAGATAAGGTAAACCTTTCTTAAAAGCAAAAAATCTAAAGTCAAACAGACTCCCTGGTGTCCTACAGGAGTTCCATCTATTGAATTGATTTCATAGAATTCTTGTGACGCAACAGGAGTTATTTTATTTCTATCTACATACATTTACCTTTATTTATAAACATAAAAAAAATAATAATTTTTAAACAAACCGTACTTAAGACCCTTCATAATGTTTTTGCACCCCTGACGCCATCCCTTTTCACTATCTTAAATATTTATTATATATTTTCCTAAAGCGTATTATTTCCACCAAACTGAATCAAACAAAAATTTTTATAGAAGAAAAATTTGTGCGTATATTGCACCTTTTGTTATATTATAGGGGATTACTGCGATACTGGGTGACATAATTTATAAAGACGACAAAAAAAAAACAAACAAACTAAAAACACAATCAAATTCAAATAGAAATATTATTATTGTTAGTCCACTGTTTTTTATTTTATTTTTTTTTAAGAAGGATAATACAAGGGGTACAAAGGGGTGGCAAGGATAAGAAGCAAATGCATATATACCTATTTATATTGTCGGCATTAGGCAAACAGATAGATCCATTTACCAAATTAATCCATTCAATATTGAAAACACACAAAATGTTGAATATTGGCCATGAAAATTCGATTATTTTGACGTTTTCTATTTTTTTCTTTTGATCCTTTTTTTTTATTTCATTCTTCTTTCAGTCAAAAAAACAAAATAATTTTTGTAAGAAGGTAAAAAAAAAAAAACTGCAAAAGATTCTTTTGTGTTGTCAGAATGAATTTTGGTTTTTTTCTCCCATATTTTAATGTTTTTTTTTTCTTTGATTTGATTCTTTGATTTACGATTTTTGTTTATTTGCTCAAAATCTTATCGTTTTTTTTTTTCTATTTTTAGTTTTTTCTTTATCTTTTATTCATTTTTTGTTGTCTTCTTTTTACTTTTAAATGTACGCTTTTTTATTTATATTCGGGAAAAAACGTTTAAAAGCAATGAAAGCTAATTAAATCTAAAATGAAGATAAAATTATATTGAAAAACTTTGTTTGTTGAAACGAAAATAAAAACTAAACTCGACCAAAAGAAAAAAAGAAAAAACTCTTCAGAATCCAATTTCCAGAAACCGAAAAAAAAGCAAAGTGGTTTTTTTTTTGTATACTTCAATATGCTTCATTCCTTCATCCCTTCACATCCTTTCACTTACCACAACATCTTCTACCTAAAGAAACTTCAAGAAATGAAAGAAAGAAAAAAATGTATAGCCAAATTGCACATTTTAGTAATAAAATTGAATTTCTAAGATGAGAGTTTTTTCTTTATTTTAATTTCTTTAATTTTATTACTTTGAAATATGCCTGAATCGTAAAATGATTTTTAGGTTCAAATAGTTTGTATTTTACTAATGGAAAATTTTTAATGCATTTGTTGTTGTAAAAATTTACTTGTCTTATTTTTTATTTTAATTTGAAAATTTCGTAATAGAAATTGTGTTCATTTCAAAGATATCTAAATTATTTGTTGATCATATAATAGTGGATTGGTTAACTTTACACTTCAAAACTTTTGTTTTATACAGATAACGTAAAAGATATTTACTTCAATTCAATTCCGATGAATGGAATAAAAAATATAAATTTGATTGTAGACTTAGCCAATAAATACAATAATAAGGGTTGTTATATTTGTCAAAAACCAGATGTCTGTTATTGTAATTTTTTAACTAAAATCTATTGCACATTATTTACGTTTACCTTACAAAATAAACTGAAGTCATTGTGAATTTTTAGTTAACAAATTCTAAAAAAAAAAAATTGCGAATACAATAAAATTTGGAACAAGAAAAACGTATATAGGTAGTCATGTTATAAAATAACAAGGACAAGGGATAACAATATAACCTCATCTGGTGTCATTTATATAATTTTTGTTAACTTTTCAGAGTATGTACCTATGTACGTTACTTTTAACACGGCAATACAGAAAACGCCTCTATTGTTATCATATTTTTTTTTATTTTTTATATTTTATGTCATTGGAGCAGATGCGTTTCTTTTCACACAGAAAATCTTAACGCAATTAGAAAACATTTAGTATCAATGCTCTTTGTCCATATGTGTGTATATATTTTTCTAAATATAATTTTTAGTCTCATGGCGCTTCTTGCACCTCTTTCTTTATTGTATTATTTTCAAATTGTATACAATTAGATTTTAGTCTTCCATCTACATTGTTCAATAATAATATTTTAAGGATCCATTGCGAATCTTTTTTTGTAATAATATAAGTTTAATTTTTTGTTTTATTCTTCTATTCAATTGTTTTGTTTTGTTTTTTTTCTTTTTCTTAAGTCCAAACATAAATTTTGACTTTTTGACACTTCGTATACACTTTCTGTATTTTATTCTCTTTGAAAATATATATTTTTTATAAACAATAAGACGGACAATTTCAAACACTGTATAGATTTCATTCTTTTTATTGTTAAATTATGTCTGACTTTGTATTTGTGTGCCTTTAGTTATTCGAATAGAAGATGGTCTGATTCTTTTACGTTTGCCTTTTGTCCTTATTATTATTATTATTATTATTATTATTATGATCAGTTTTTGTTTAGTGAGAAGTTGGAACAGAAAAAAAAATAAAAATTTCGCTATCTGGTCTTTTGTGTTATATTTTCTGTTCATTCTCTGCTTCTTCTTTTTTTTTTTGCTTCTCTGTTATTTTGTCTTTTTTTCAGTTCTTCTTTCTTTTTTTTTTTGTTTAGTCCAGAAAGAATTCAAGTTTTGGTCTACTAATCATACGAATCGCCGCTTCGTGTTCAACCTTTTTTATATATACATTTTTTTTGTTCTACTTTATTTTATATTTTCTGTGTGTATGCCTGTGTGTGTATTGAAAAACGTCATACAATTGCACAGTACGCGATTTGTCCAACAAACAAAACAAAACAACAACAAAAAATGTCCAGTCCAGTATAATTTTGTATTATATAAATTCACTACTGGATATGGCGGCCGATGGTACGTTGAAGATTATAAATTGTGTTTGGTGTGTGGCAACGATATTGGACATATTAAATTTTATTCTTTTTAAATTTTAATGTAAAAAAAAAAAGAAAACTAGGAAAAAAAAAGAAAATAAAAATTGGACATTAATAGAAAGATAAGTGGAAAGAGGTAGGGAAACAAGAAGATTGGACAGCGAGACTAATGTTTTTGTTTTTAGTCGCGCTTCAAAATTACTTATTTCTATTATTATTTTTTTTGATGTTGTTTTATGGGTTTGATGGCTCTTGGACACAATTTCAATTATAATACAATTAAAATCATTTTAAAACGTGGACGACTTTTCTTTCTCTGTCTCTCTGTTTGTTTTTTTTGCCGTAGTAAAAATAAGAATATTTTATAAGTTTGACGTGAAACGTTACGCGGCTTATTATCTCCTTTGTATTATGGCATAACTTTTCCCATAGACAGTTCACTTTAATAAAAAAAAATTCCTTTCATTAACTTTAAGTAAAAAATGTATAATTTTGTGGTTAAGTCAGTCAGAGTTCAAAATCATTACAACTGTCAACAAAAATTAACACATTTGAGTTAGGAAAGGCAAAGGTAATATGTAAAATTGTACAATGAAAAACCACAAGAGAAAAAATCTAACCTCATTTTAACACGAAACTATTTTATAAAGAATAAGTCTGTCTATATGTGGAATATTTTCAAGTAATTATTATTATCTTAAGAATAACTGCTATTAGCATATGCGTGTTAAAAAAATGTTAAAGAAAATAAAGTATAATACTGACCGCACATTTTGATCTATTGATGACGTCAAGTCAATTATCATGATCAGTTTTGAATCATAATGTAAACAGTTTCTTGTCATCGATACAAAAATTTATATAGAATAACGAACGATATTTTAAAGATAAAAAAAAAACCATTATGAATTTCTTATGAAACAAAACTTCTTTTTCTCAATACAACAATAACAAATAATATAAAATATAAAGGGTCTCAATATCGATATATAAATACGCCCAAATTGGGTTTTAACAACTCTTCAAAATAATAACAATAATAAAAATAAAACTTAATAATAACCGTAGAAGTTGAAATTTTTGTTGTTGTTGTTGTTCCTGTCTTTTTAATAAAAAAAAAATAAAAAGAATAGAAACAGAAAAAATATGAAGGAAATTATATTGCCCGGTCACTTTTGTATATTGTCCTCTCTTAGAAAAATGGTACACCTTTTTTTTATTCTTTCATAGCCAAAATGGAAAAGGTCAAAAAAATGGTAGAACATACTTCATCTTCGTCTTCTTTCTTTCTTATTTCTTTTTTTTTTATGATTGTGTGTGTGTACTTCTAAATAATAGAAATAATAATAAATACAACAAAAGATGAATTTCTAAATAGAATCCATTGTTACCTTATGAGAATCTAAGGACGATTTAATGAAGCGAACAATTTTTTTTTTCTTTTCCTTCATTTTATTTATTTATTCTTTTATTTAGTTTTATTTTTCGTTCTTTCTTGTGTTTTTTTTTATTTGAGGGAATAAACACAAAAAAAGCGGCATTAAAATTGAGGTCTAAAAGGTAACACTTCTTGTTGAAAATAATTTAAGGGTCTGCGCAATGTCCATAATTAAAGGTTGTGAATTTCTTTTGCATCATAAAACTTTATAGTGCGTTTTTTTTTTTTGTCTCAACATATATTTTATTTTCTTACTTCTTTTAACTAAAATATAAAATTCACAAGAAAATAAAAAGTTTATTGAGTGTTAAAAAAATATTATTTCTTATCCAACGGCCATTCAAAAAGGGTTACAGTTCTATTGGTATTTTAATATCTTTCGTTGTCTCACATTGTTTTGGTGGAACTTCTAAATTAAATAAAAGAGAATAAAAATAATTTAAGTTCAATTTAAAAATTTTGTGGATTCCAGCCAAACCCTAAATAATCTTTCTATGCAAGGGTTTCCTGGGGCTAATAAGATTGATGGAATTAATGCTAGAATAAATAATGCAGCGAAGTGAGGAAAAGTTGTGAATGAGTTAAGAAGGTTGTATAAAAATCTATTAAATAGTATATATAAAAATGGATAATGTAACGTTAGAAATGTGTAATATATAGGAATATAAATATAATGAGTCAACCTTTTACTTTAATTACATCAATAATAATGAATGATTCTATATGTGAGCTCTACTTTCATGTCTCAAGAGTTTTTGTCGTAGATTCTTTATGATAGTACGTCATTGTTGGCTCAAGAGGTTTTCTTTTTTTAAGCCAATTCAACATTTTTATTTAAAAGCAAAAGAAAAAAAAAGAAACTCAAAAGAGAAGTTAAATTAATTTTAATCAACAATTTTCCTTCATCTTAAATGTGATATTATAAAGGAGAACGAGGCAAAAACATACAAAACTTATTAAGAAAAATTCATTAAGTAAATATAAATCCTGATGTATGAAAAAAGGGGGATAAAGATTTTTCTATTTATTTAAGGGGAAAAATAAAAGTTAATGGTAAGCATCTCCAGTCTCTCCTAAATACATACATCTATGAGTGGCTGCAATATACATCGGAAACCGCTACTTGAGCGTAAAAACTCGCAAGAAATACAAAAGGAATGAGTTTTTTTTTCTGTTGTTTTTTCTTTTTAAATCTTGTTTGTTGCTTATTTTTCATCATCATCATCATCATCACCATCTTCATGAATCTTTATACAAATATCTTCAGTTTGATCTTATAATGTTAGTTGACTTTGACTCTGTTGTTGGTTACTTACTAAGGCAAAATCTAAAGAAGTAGTTTATATTTTGATGTTTCGATCACACATAAGTACATAAATGTACACATACTTAAATTCAAAATACATTCCCACATTCTTACATATAAGAGTTATAAGAAGAAGAAACGTGATTTTGTTTACATAACAAATATTCAAGCCACTTAGAAGATCGATTAACGTTTACTTCATCTTGAGATCGTTTAACCTAAAAATAATATTCAAAAAAAGAAGGAAAAACAAAATAAATAGACAAGAAAAAAAAAATCACTCAAACTTAAAAATGGAACACACCCTGATGACACCATTTGTCGTAGTTATCTCATTTCTTTAACATTAACCAAGATCTTCTTATTTTGTTTCTTTTCTTACATAAACATCAACATCATTCTGTCTTCGTTTTTTTTTTTTTTTGCTTTTTGATTTTTGCTTTTCTGTTTTAAACTAAAAACTAATTAAGATTTTGTTAAATGATTAAGCTTTTCAAAAAAAAAAAAAAAACAGATACCAACTCAAGAGTGTTTTTCTTTCAATGTCAAAGGCAACAAAAAAAAAACAAAAAAAAAGTGCGCGCGGATGATGAAACAGCATGACGTATCTACCTACAAACACTCCAAGTACTTTCTTAAGTACATAAAAAAAAAGAAGAAGAGTAACAAAATTTTTGGAAACAATTTCTTGTTGTTGTTGTTGTTGCTGTTGTTTTGTTTTTTTGTTTTTAAAAAAAATTTCAGTCGGTTGATTTGGATTATCAGGGCTTACGTCTGGAAACAGAGACGGTGGTTGTTTCTTGATTTTATCTGATTTTACCAAAAATTCCCTAGACATTAATTCAATGTAATTCCATAATCGTTTTTATTTCATTTTCACTTTTCATTCTGGAATCGGAAGGAAAGTATAAAAATATCAACACTTTTCAATATTTATTTTATTGATATTTGATATTAAATTTTTTGTTTCTTTATTCTGTATGGATTCCTCCTCTCTAGTGTCCAATAAATTTTTGATTAAAAAATACAATTTCCTGTTGTGTAAAACAATTTTCAATTCAATTGTCATCTTCAGTCAATCATCCTTTTAGATTTATTTTCTTTCTTTTCCAAAAAAAAAAATAAAAATATTTTTTACAACTTCACTGGAATTTTCTTATTTTTTCTTCACCCGGGGCCAAAAAAATAAAATGAAACATCTGCTCTGATTGTTTTCTCTTGTTATGTTATTTTCGTTGTTGTTGTTGTTATTATTTTTCATTTCGTTGTTGTTATTTTTGTATCTTTACTTATTTTCTATATTGACACTTTAAAGGCGCCATTGAACTTGAAATGATATTTATATTCAGTATGCTTGTCAGAACATTGTCTTTTCTTCTTCTCTCCTCCTTCTTCTTAATCAATGAATTCATTCTTAAATCAGTGTGATTTTATTTATAACCAATGTTTATATATATATAAATTTTTTTTTTATTCGTTATAGCCGGTTACGAACCAGTTCATCAAAATAATCAAGAAGAACCAAATAGAATTTTATGAAGTTTTTCTTTAAAAAGAAAAAACAAAACTTCAAAAACAATTCGCTCTTTATAACAAAACGTGTCAGTTAACAAATTGATTTTTTTTCATCTTCGTTTTCTTCTTGTTCTTGTGTTTTTTTTTTGTTTCACGGTATTTTGGTTGCCGATGGATGACTTCGCAAAAACAAAAAAAAAATAAAACAATAAAAAAAAGAAGAAAAAAAAAACAATGAAGAAAAACAAAAACAAAAAAAATTCAACGCGCGTTTCATTTTGTTTTTTTTTTTTTCGTAATTGAAACGTTTTTTTTTCTTCTTTACTTTCAGTGTTTTTCCTAGATTTTCTCTCCAGTTTTTCCCATCTTCTTGTCTTTGTAATATTTTTAAAAAAATTAAATGAATGATTTTTAAAAAAATAAAGCAAAAATTTTCTTAAAGAATTTTAATTTGATTTTGTTAAAAAAAAAAAAAGTACTGAAATAATTATGAGACAAAACAAGCTACGAAAATATTCAATATTAAATCTTAGTATAAAAAGAAAAACAGCAAATAGAAAGAAGAAAGGTGAACTTTAGAATTTATTAATCTCTGTAATTGGCTATAATCACATCTAATCAACCGTGGATTTGGATTTTGATTTTAATTTTCAAATTAACGTTTAACGGATTTTATCTGATGAGTTGAATTATATGTCTGTGTGTCTGTGTATATCTTAACTTAAAGAAATACATCATAATATTTTTAATCTTAAAGAATTCCCGTTTCATATTCTTTTTATTTATCGTTATTATTTTTCGATAAAAATCAATTCGATTAATTGCAAATTAGAAACGCAACAGAAGAAAGAAAAAAAAACAATTATAGTTGTAAAACCTGTCAAAGGTGAAATAGTAGAGGCTTTGAATGACCAACATTTAATGTTTTTCACATACATTTGAAAAAAAATTGTGTATGAAAGAAAAACTCGTGAGTTTTCGTAGTTAACAGGTTTTTCTCTTCAGCATGCATGCATGAACTTAAGAACAGTAACAATAACCTCACGTTTTGACATTGACTTTTGATTTAATTTGACCCATATAATAATTAACCACCCATTGTGATGTATGTCATCTTTATCTCATATATTATAATTCTCTTTCTCTTTCTCTCTCTCTCTCTCTCTCTCTCGATTCGTCTTAAATTTTTATTAATTTATGTGAAAACAAACTTTTCGGTTTATCATTATTTTTTTTAGAATTTAAATGATTCTCATTATTTACTTTATTTTATTTTTGCAGTACACACAAAATTAAAGATCTTCTTTTTATTTTAGAATAAATTTGATATTCGTGATTTCCAAATAGAAATATTTAGATTTATGCATCTAAACTTACAAAGCAAAAAGAATATTTTTCCCAACGAATGTAAATTTCTTTTTCATTTTTCCACCTAAATTTTTTAAATTATTTCTATGTCAGGCTTCATTGACATTTTCAAGTTGTTTATGATTTTGTTCAAAAAAAAAAACAGATTTATATTGAAATTTATATAGGTTTGATTTATTAGTTAGTTAAGTCAAATGGAACAAATACTAAACTAGAATATTTTCGTTATTAATCCGTGTCACATTGAAAATTAACATCAGAAATAAAAAAAAAAATGGAATATAAAAATCAAAAGTGCTGAGAAATATTGTTTATTTTGCCTCCCCTTCATTCCTGCGGTTTTGAATTTGAATGCTGCGTCTTTTAACACCGTCTTAACGTCTCGTTTCTATTAAGATTAGGATGTGTATTTGTTTATCTGTTTGCATAATAAAATTTAAGTGTACATGTGTGTATATGTGTGTGTGTGTTTTTACACAGGCTGTCAAGAAAGAAAAAAAAAAAGTATAAATATATTTTTGATTAATTTATTTCCAATGAAAGAAACATTTTTTTTTTCTTTCTTGTCCATCATTTATTTGGAAATTAATAAGAAATATTTCTTTTATGAAAATATAATTCTTCAACTTCTTTATATTCTTCTATTTCTTCTTCTTATTCTTCTTCTTATATCATCTCATCTTTTATCCTAATGTTATATGTTAAATAAATATCTAAAAATTTGTTGGCACGATAAAACCATCATCCTCTTGAACTTTTATTTATTTATATGTATTTTATTCGTCTATAAATCCAATCCGACAAACACTTTTTTTCTTTCCTTCTTCTGTTTCCTTCTTCTTCATCATCATCTTGTTGGTCTTCTTTTAGTTTGGTGTTGTTATTTGTATTATTGCTGTTGTTGTTGTTATTGTTAAGGCCAGTGGCGGTAAAGACGAATGATGATTTTTTTTTGTTTTTACGTTTCTGTTTTTGATATTGGGATTAATTTTTTTTTATAAGATTTCTGTTTCTTTCTTATTATTCTTTTTCATTTATATTATTTTACTTTTAGTTCTTGTTTTCTTTTTCTTTTTTCTTTATTCTGTTTCTTTTATCAAATAGAAAACTGATTTTGAAGAATCATCTCTAAATGTTGGTTGATCATGTGAAATTAAATGAACAAAAAAATAAATAAATAAATTTTTAATATTTTAATAGAAGGTTACAATACGGCTTACGGCTTAGTCTATAATGGTGTATCAATTTGTTTTGAAATTTATATAATATAAAGAACCTTTTCTCTATCTGCGACAAAGATCAGCTAAAAGTTATTGGGAATAATTCAAAATGAAAATTATCTAAACTTTAAGAATCTTACATTTGTTCAGAACTGCTTAATAATTCATACAATCTTACCACATAAAATACAATAATTACATTGTTATGAAAACTGTGACGTGAGCAATACTTCTTTGCACACATAGGTACTTACATAAGTACATTTATAATATAAATACAAGAATAATTTAATCAATGATTAAAAGTGAATTTGTAAGCAACATAATTTTTTCTTACAACAGGAATTTATAGAGTGCAATGTATAATAAAACAATTCTACAGTAATAAACCAAACACATATGAGTTACATCACATATAGGGTTCCCCGTTGTAAAATACTCTACCTTACTCAATACTGTTTAACTTTGAGGTTTGATTGAGAACCAATATTTAATATGTAATTGTCATAAACATTCTGACCAAAACTATATATGGTTATTATTTATTATGTTGAAATAAGAACAAGAGGAAAATATATATATATATATAGATTATATATAGAAAATATATTGACCATTTGACCCAACCCTAAATATTGTTATAAATTCAATTAGATACATTCAATATTTCAATGTCTGCTTTGGCAATGTCACCGCATTAAACAAATTTATTATATAGATTCTCATTTTACAAAATATCGCTATTTTGATCTGACATCTTTATCTTCTAATATAATTTATAAATATATATCTATAACAGTGTGAGTAAAATAGAACATAAAAAATATTCCTTTTAATTAGCCAAACCCAAGAAAGAAAAAAAAAACAAGAGAGAAAGAAAGAAAAAAAGCATAAAAGTCATTTTAATTAATTTCAATCCTTAATTATCCCAATAAATTCACAACTTATATATTTTTTTTTTGTGTGTGTTTTTTTTTCTCCCATCATCAAATCAAAAGGGTTACAATAAACAAAAAAGAATAGAAGAATTCTTCTGTTGGTATTTCTGTGTTCTGTATAACCAAACAGATTTTTAGAAGATAAAATAATTCTAAAATATTTAAGAAAAAAACAAAAAATATGAACTCAATTTTTCGTTGTGTCATTTTCTCAAAAAAAAAAAAAAATACACAAGCCACACAAATAAAAAGACAAAAAAAAATCAAAGAATTTTTTCTTCCATTTTCATTGTATATGATTTGAAAAAATGATAACAAAGTCCGAAGATTTCTTCAAATTTTATGAGATTTTATTTGATATAAAGAGACAACCCTATAGACAAATATAAATAGACAGACAATAAGGATGATTTCTTTATTTAATCAAAAAAAAAAAAAGGTTTCTGATTTTTTTTTTTTCGTTTTAATAAAAAAAACTTAGCCCGCATTTACCATTTTTGTTCTTTTTAATATTTTGTGATCGATTAAAAGATAATCAACCAGACATAATTTTCCGTTTTTTTTTATTTCATTTGATTGAAATTCTCAACTGAGTTTTACGTGAAACTGAAATGACGAAAATATTATAATTAAATTCTTTTTTGTTGATTTTCATATAAGAAAAGAACTTTCACAAACTTCTTCAGTTCAATGAGATCCACTTAACTTGAAATAAAACTACATACTACACAAGATTGAGAATTTAAGTATCAAGCTGAGTAATGGAAGTTTGTTTATTGTGAAGATTTCCATTTTAATGAAAGTGAAAAATTTCCGTATTTAATCTCGTCAAAAACAAGTGGACGAATTTTCACACAACACAACTTTCGTTTGCCTAAAAAAAACTGTTACTGTTTAATATTTCTTCAGCTTTTCCAATTTTCTTAAGTTTTTTTATATAATTAGGGAATTTATTCAACATAATTTATATTTGAATAATTAAATGGGTTACCCTTTTCATCGAATAATTTATCCGGTTCATTTGGATCCGTTAAGTCTATTTATTTTATAATAAATTGAAGTATTTTCTGATCTGTATTTTTCAAAAGGTTGATCAAAAATATTTTGTACTTTAATGGTGTGACAAATGATAAAAATCAACAACTGAAACTGAAACTTATTTAAAGTGCCGACTAACAAATACGTCAAAATTTGTTTGAAAGTATTATTAGTGATGGCCCAGTAAAGATTCTGTTAATAAAAATGTCCTGCTTTTTTGTAGGTAATTAGTCTGGTGTGATGATATCTTAATCATGTTTCACTAAACACAATTTTTTTTCATACATGAAAAGAGTTTTTCTAACATCAATTCAATATCAGGGTTTTCCTTCTTTTTTTTTATCTATTTTGATATTTTGATATTGGATGTTAGATAAATTGATGAACGCAGCAAAATAATCTGTTTTTTTTTTTATAGATTTGAAAGACATTTATTATTATACATTTTCTGATGCTACAATAGACACAATTGTGTCTACTTTTTTTTTTATCTTAAAAAAAAATTGTGATGGATGATTGATGATGGAGGGGGGGCTTTTTTTTTTCTTAGGAGAGTAAGAAAAGAAAGATATTTGATCGTGTTGGTTATAGAGACATTAGACATACCGCGCCGTCTATATATTTTTCTATAATACAACAATTGAAATCAAAATCGAATTTCTATTCAATTTAATGTACGAGAGAAAGAGAGAGAGAGAAAATAAAAAAAAATATAAAAGAAAAAGTTTATTATTGTGTTATTAGTCGTTAGAATCAAATTATCGTTGGTTCAATTCTTTCCTTTATTTTCTATGCTTTCATTTTATAGATAACTTTTCGTATGCTACGTCTTCGTCTTCGTCTTCATTCTTAAATTTTTTTTTTATTATGAAATAATTCTTTCTTCATAACACGAAAAATATTATTTTTATTAAGAATGAACAAAAAAAAAATATTAATGCAATAGAATCTTTTTTCTGAGAAGAAATGAAAAAGAAAGAATAATCGTTGCTTGTCCATATAAGAAAAAATTGTTTTTATTTTTTTCTCAGGAGGATAATTTATTTTTAATTTCTATAGAAATGTGTGTTGATTAATTAATGAAGTTAGTGGTTATAATTGTGTTGTTTATATGTCCAAACAAAACAATACAAAAAAAAAAGAAAAGAAATAAAGGTTAAGTCCGAAGGGGTTAACTCAGCGGTTAGGTATAATGGAATTTTGTTGTTGCCGATGTTGTTCATTTTTTCTTTTTTTTTTTTTTTACTTTTAGTTAGTTTTGTGTTAATGTTGAGTGGTTTATGATTTGATTAATTTCAGTGACGATAATTGTCGTCATTTCTTCTTTATTTTTTATTATGTTTGTGTTCAATACTTAGAATGTTTTCTGTATATTTTTTTCTATATTGTTGTATTGTTGTACATTCTTCAAATCATTTTATTTACGATTTCGTTTTAAGTCGACAAATAAATTTTCCTTAAAAAAAAAATAACAAATCAAAAATTGAATCCTTATTCTTTAACTTTGTACACGAATTTGTCATACCCAGAAAGAAAAATCTAATATATATAGACGATGACATCCACTTACATGTTCGGGAACTTCCTTCAAGCAATAAAAAAAAAATGAAAGAAAAGAAAATATTTTATAATTTATTGAATAAAAAATATATTGGAAATGAAATATTATAAGATGTTGTAAGTGTCTGAAATGGACAGCAAATATATTTCAATAATATATAGTATCGCGGATATTGAATTCTATGTTTGAAAATATACAAGATGTCTTCTATTAAATATTATATATATATTTGAATCGATTGAACGAATCAGTATTTAATCCACAGAACTGTTTTTTTATTTTTTTTATTTTAAATATGATAAAACACACATTTTCTTTAGAATATATAATTCACAATATACAAGAGACTTGTACTTGGTAGAAAAAATACATGAATATAAATATAACCACAACTGGGTACCCTCAATTTTTTTTAGATAAAAAAAAAAATATACATAATGTAAGAGTAAAAAAGAAAAAAAAAAGACCATAATATTTCACAATTACAATTTCATAATATTAAAATCTTCTTATTTTTTTTTTTTTCTTTTTTTCTTCTTTCCTTTTAAAATTCCACCTATATATAAATTTTACACTCATTTTATATTGGATCCTTTCACTCAATTTCAATTGAAAGAATAATTTTCTTTTTTTCCTTCTTTTTATTTTATTTTATTTTACTTTATTTTTTTCACTTTAAAAAAAAAATAAGAGAAAAAAAAAACAACGTAGAAAGAAAAGAAAGATTGAATGAAAAATGTATATAGTAGGTAGTTATATTATTATATAAGAATTCAGAAGAACATATTACTAGGATGTATGTATATATGTATGTATATATATATAATTTATAAAGTACATTACATAAAATATATAATATGGACATAAAAATCTTTAGATCTTTAGAACATTTATCTAGACAATTTTCCATTTTACTTCTTCTTCTTCTTCTTCTTTATTATTCTGCGATGGCTTTAGTTTGACACGCTACTATATATGTATGTATATATGTATGTTGATACTTGGTACACCTATAAAAGAATAAAGGAAAAATGTTACAATATTTTATTCTACACTATTTATAGTATTTGAGTCGAAAGATATTCTGTAAGAAACTAACTTACATGTTTAAATTATAGACAAAATGAAAAATTGTTTTGTCGATTAAGTCAATTTTGTTCGAAGATTTAAGGATATTTATTTATTGTTGTTATGGTCTCAAGATTGGATTATATTTTTGTAATTACGCGTTTATATAAATTATTAATGATCAGTGAACTACAAAATATGTGAGGCTTTTCAAATAGCACAAATATTAACGAATTATAGATCAAAATAAAAACAAATCCATTTCTTTTGAATTAATTTAAAAATCATCCAAGAACATGCTTACTTTTTAATGTTTCAAAATTGGCATACCCTTTCATGTTGCCCGTATCCTTTAATTTATTATTGTAGGTTATAAGTTGCACCTATATACTTCCAGAAATACAAACACAAATTTCCTTCTATAAAATATAGAAAGCTTTTCGTATATTGAAAAATAAACTTAAGAAAAAAAAAATAAAGAGGGTAGAAAAACTCTTTATACAGACGATAAAAATTATGGCTACCTATAAGTTTTATACGGGAAACTATAAACTACATAAAATGCATGTCATTTACATTTTTATATAAAGACGTTTTTGGAACAAACAGAAGACATTTTTTTTGGTAAGAAAAGTTATACAAAAATTTGTTAGGTTATGGTAAAATTTTGTAAAGTATAGAGAGAAGACTGTGAATGTATGAGGGATGATGAAAAAAATAAGAAAATAACTTCACTCAAAATTCATATACTCAACATTGCAAGTTATTAGAATAAAAAAGAAGAAAAAAAATGTAAGTTTCGTAATTTTGTTTGACAAGAGACATCACTTATGCATTACATGGATATCAAAAAGTATAACATAGAAAAGAAACTTTAACGTTAAGTTTTATAAAAAAGTAAAGTTTTACATCTCGAAGCAAAAATATATTTTTCTATTCTTTATTCTATAAGCATTTTATTACAGAGTCGAATTTGCTGCAGGGCAATTGAGAGATTATACCAAAATATAGAATGACCTGATTCCGATGTTTGACAGAATACGTTCCTGTACGTAAAGTGAAACTTATCTGTGATATTTTAATAATTATCCTAATTTTGATGTTAATTTTTTTTCTTAAGACAAGTTGTGGAAGAATGGGTTCCAGTTAGTTGGTACCACATATTTTTAAAGTGTTGCCAGCATTTGAAATTTCTGACTTAATTTAAGAGCAACCAATCTATCTGTGTTGTTATTCTATTTTACGGATGCTGTATAATACAAACTCTTTACTTCCGAAACCAATATTCAATATGGTTGTGTTTGAGATGCAATCAAAAATTTTCGTATCAAATCGAACGTAGAAATAATCCAAAGTTATGAACGAAAAATGTTGATAGAATTTGTTATTATTGGATGTTTGTCGATAAAAAAAATAAAATAAATGACAACAACAAACTTGACCTGCATTCTCCAATATCTTCTTGGGTATAAAGTGTTATATTGGAAAAAGACGACGATGGAATTCAATATTGTGCAAAAGCACAGAACACAAACAAAAATAAAAAAAGTAAAAATAAAAAAAAGTTTGTGAAAAAGGGAGAAAAAAAAACACAACTTTTAAAGGATTTGAATTTCGTATTTTTCAAGAAAATTTATATTCGGTCAAGTGCTTATAATGTGTAGTCTGGGTATGAGGGCATTATATGGATTTTATTGGCGGCAAAGAATATATAAGAGTTTAACAAGAACTGTATATATTGGATGGTGTGTAAAATTAAGGTGGAAAGGTCGAAATTGTAATGATTTTGATTCTCATCTTAAATCTAAAAATACCAAAAAGAAAGGAAAAAAATTATTATTTCTTTAATGTTTTTTTTTTCTGGAATTTATAGCTTTTAGCCTCTTGAGATCCATCAATAAAAAGAAGGAGCAAAAATAAAAAAAAGAAATCGGTGACGAATATCGAATGGTCAGAGGTGGCGTTTTTTCATATTTTCATATTTTCTCCTATTCGTTCTTTGGATAACGTCATCAAGTCACACAGCTTTGTTTTTATTAAAACAATTTCCGATTATTAAATTTTATTAATTATCTAAAGTTTTGAATAAGGACAATAACCCCCTCTAACAATACTTTTAACTTACTTCACTGTGAAAGAAATAAAAAACAAAAAAAAAAAAAACGACGGCCATAAAATCAACTCAATATTGACTCAGCTTTAATCCAATCGTCGTACATCACACAATTCATTTAATTTTCTTCTTCTTCCTATATTTATTTTTTTCTTTCATCGCTTAAAAAAAGAAATAGGAAAATAAGAAGAAGAAAAATTTCAACAACTAAACCGAAAAAAAAAATGAAAAGAAAAGAAAATAAGTTGAAGGGGAAGAAAAAAGAAAAGAAAGAAAAAAACTCCCTTTAAAATCCAAAACCAAAATCAATTGAAAACCCCTTCAAACCAATAACTCAATAACGACGCAATTCAAATCAATTGAATTTCTTTTCAATATATAATTTTTTTTTTTTATTATTTCTTATTTTCTCGCTCACTCCTTTCATTCTCTCCTCCTTCCCTCCCATTTTTTTTCTCTTAGAATAAAAAAAAAATTTAGTCTTTAAAATATTCCCATTTTTATTGAACTTTTTTTCTTCCACAACTCCTTAAGGTTTTTTCAGGACGTTTTACTTCTTGTTTTTCCTTCTTTTTCTTCTTCTTCTTCATTTTCTTGTTTTTCTTTCAACATTAACAAGAAAAAAGAAGAAGAAGAAGAATAAGAAGAACGAATCTTCAATAACGAACATCTTTTAGTTATTTTTTTTTTCTTTACAAAAAAAAATTTTAACGTCTTCGTCTTCTTCTTCTTCTTCTTCTTCTACGTCTTCTTCTTCTTCTTCTAACCTATAAAAAATCGTGCCTAATAAAGAAATATAATCGACAAAATGAAAAAGGAAAAATGAAAATAGGAAAAATATTATTCTCGCATATATTCCCATGTTAGAAATCACAATAAAATACATAAAAAAAAAATTGAATATCGAGAAAAAAACCACAAAAGGAAAAACAAAAAAAAAATATATTTCTCCTATTGCCAAATAGAAATATCAGAAAGTGATCTTTTGTGAATTCTTTACAGGAAAAGAAGAAAAATTCAAAAGAAGTTAACTTTAGATTTTCTTTCCTATTTTTTTTTTTTCTTTCTTTCTTTTCATTTTATTTTTTTTACACGAAACTTTTGAAAAGTTCGAGAAATTTCTATATTTGGAAGCAACATATAATGACATGTTTTTGAATTTTATTTCAATTTTGTTCTTTAAATAAATTTATCCAATTTTGTAATATTTTTCTTTTTATTTATTTTTATTTAGAAATTCAAATAAATTTGAATTCATTGAATCATAAAAATATTTATGAATAAAATTCTATTATTAGATTTTGTTATCAATGCGTCTTATTGTAAATGGATGTTCGTATTCGTAGTAAATCAATTCCTGATAATTAAACGAATTTAAATAAAATTCATTTCTGTTAAAAATTAGTGGGCAATGATTAATAACATCTATGACCCTCTGGTTGGTGTGCAAGATAAGGTTTAAACCGAACGATTCTTCTTAGGAAATCTGCATGTTTTCTTAAGAGCTGGCAATGCGCCGAATCGAATTAAAAATGCATGTGCAGATGCTAGGTGGTTCAGAACCCACCTCAAAAAATAGTAGGTCTCCTAGTTACTAAATAATCTAAGTAGGTTGACGTACTAGGTTAACAAAAAATGGAATATAAAACTAAATCTAAATCTGTTAAAAATTGAAGGACAAGGATTACAAAGTAAAGCTGAAAAATCCATAAACTTCAAACAAAACAGACAAAGATTAATAAATTGATATTATTAGAAATTAATTTAAAATTAAAAAAAAAAAAAAAACTGGCAAAATTTAATTCGCATACCAATAAAAATGTAAACATCACAGAAGAAAAACGCAAAAAAAAAGTTACAGTAGAAGATAAAAAAATAAAATCAAATTGAATTTTTATTGCTGTGAATCATACATCATTTTTATGATCGATATTATTTCAATTTTTTCTTTTTCTTTTTCGTTTGCTTCTTCTTCTTCTTCTTTTTCTTTTTTATTTTTTTTTTTTTTTATAAAAACCAAAAAATATTATAACATTTTTTCGCGTCTCCTTCTTTTGAGATATTGATATTCTTATAACTGACAAGAAAAAAGAAAAAAAAGGGAAAAAAGAGAAATAGAAATTGGCTGTTTTTCCATTCAATTTTTTCTTTTTTTTTTTTTTTTGCCTTCATCCTCTTCTTGGTTTTCCTTAAAGTGGGTTTTATATAAAGTAGAAGAAGAAGAAGAAGAAGAAGAAGAAGAAGAAGTGGAATTTTTTTTGTCTTGAGGGGGTGAACACAAAATATATTTTTTTTGTGGGTTGGACGACGAAAAACGATATTCACAAATAATAAATTTACGATTATTTTCTATTACTTCGATCAGTGGAAGAGAGATAGAGAAATATAACAAGAGTAGGTGAAAGAGTAAGAGACGAATAGTTTGGTATGGGGTTATGGGAAAAAAAAAAAACAATTTTTATGTAAATATATTTTATTTAATCGAATGCAATTTAGAAACGAAGGATTGAATTTTTTTTTTCTCTCTCTATACTTCAACTTTGCTATATTTATATGGTTTGATTTTATTTGACGTAATCATTTTTTTTTTTCTTCTATTTTCAATAAAAAAAAAAAATGAAGGAAAATATTTTTCGGTATATGATTTTTTTTTTTTTTTATTTATTTATTTTCTTGTTGATAAATTTTTTATTTTTATCCTTAATGGATTATTTATTTGATTCAATGCTTTAGGGTAATTTTAATGTATTTATTTAAGGATTTATTATTTTTATTAATATTTTTGATATTATTGAAGGAATTTGTAGGAATATAAGATGAAGATGAGTGTTTACTGTTTAGAGTCATTAGACAGGTGAGAAGATTATTGATTTTCTAGTGAGCTGTAAGAAAATAAAAATAAACTTAACAGAAACCTATAAAAAGACTTAAGGGACTTCAATAAATTATAGTCTCCAATTAAACTTTATTTTAATTTTAACAACTCAGAATTTTTTTATTACAAACACTCGGCCAACAATAATGAGAATTTTTAGAACTCTATGCAATTATTACTGCATACATAAAAATGTGTAACTAACGAATCCCATAGGCATCTCTCTATAAAGTTATTTTGTATAAAATGATTTACATTTCAACCAATGTTTGAATAATAATTAATGTATGATTTGAAAAAACGAAAAAATTTTCTAGAATTGAAAGTTTATAGAACAAAAATGACCAGACAATGTCCTTTGATGTCATCCCAAATAAAATCTTCTTTTCCATCTAAACCTATCCGATATATTCTCTAACAAAGAATATTTTCTCTTTGGTAATTTCAATTTCAGACCCTTTGTCTGTCTCTTCTTTCATTTTCTTTTAATACAAAAATTCTTATCCATGCACTGCATTAAAAAATAGTCAATTAAAATTCCAATAAAAAATTTACTAAGAAAAAAAAAATACATAAAAACCCTAATCATAATCCGATTTTCTTTATGAAACTGAATTGTTTGTGATGTCACAACATGACATAATCCTCCTCTATTTTGATTTTTCTTTTACAACTTATAAGATATAAGGGATAAAATGAAGAGACTCATTCCCTTACAAATATATAAAATAGAAGAATAAAAAAAAAGGATGATACACCATATAAACATAAACGAATTTCACACTATACCCTACCAAAGATTTAGTTTGTTTTTATTGCAATTTAAAAATGAAATGAATGAAATAGAATTTGTTTATGATGAGAAAATGATTGGCAAAGGAATTCTTAACTTAAATTGTATTTCTTAGCTGACAAAATAAATGTTTAGAAAATCAAAAAAATTAACTAAAAGATTGAAATTGTAGGGTTCCATCACCTTGTCCCTTTTTCTTTCACCTAAAGTACAAAAAAAAAAAAGTAAACGAATAAAAGTGGAAAAAAATATCCTAAAAATCTGGGAACGGTTTTTTTTCCTACTTTCGTTTTGTTTGAAATTTAACACGGCCGGGTGTGCTACAGTAATTTGATGGAAAAATTACCGATTTTGACGAAGGTGTGAACAATTAGGTATCTAAATTGAAATGGGACCCTTACACATAACACCAACAACAATCTATAGAAATAAAGTCAATTTCAGATTACTTTTTTTTACCAATGCTGTTGATTTTCTTACATTAAAATAACTTAAGAGAAAATTTACGAAAATGATTAAAAATTAAAGAATTATAAATAAAAGTTGAAGAGGAACCAAGAATAAATAATATAAGAGAAGGCTAATATTTTGATTGGTTATCTTTATATTTTTTACATGATGGGAAGACAAATATGTACATATAACATGAAAGATGGTCTTTTTTTACAGCACATACAGAGAGATAGAGAGAGAAAGAGAAGAAACAACAACTAAATAAACAATAATTGTTTGTAATTAACTAAACAGCGCTTCGGTAAAAGTAATAGCGCGACCTGCAGAGGTAACTAATTACCGTTGACTTAAAATGTCAAGAGTCAATATTTGTTGGACCAAAAACATTACCTACAGTGAAAAAAGAAGAAGAGGTTTATACAAAATGTTAATTATACAAGATGGGGGGTATGGTCAACAATATACATTCATATAAAGCGCTAAAATAAACGAATAAAAAAAACTTAAGTCATGGATGTGTTTTAAAAAATATTAGAATATCATTCAAACTTTATCCCGAGAGGAGATTTTTTTTTTTTATTAAGGTAATCTTTACTGAACAACTTCAAACAATTTTTACTTCTTTTAAATAAACAAAAGTGCGCTGATGCTGATACAAAGAAATATTTTTTTCAAGCATCATCGTTGATTAATCGCGCTCGCCCAAATAACTCAATCATAATAAGAATAAAAATTTCATCTTGATCAAAATTTTCATTAACATTTTGGACAACCATAAGAACTCTTTATAATAATCTGTGTAAATTGAAATTTCTTCTATTTTGATTGTTGTTGTTGTTGTTGTTGTTAGACCTTCTCCCAGTTTATATTTACGGTTCATTATTCATTCGATTCCCGCGTCAAGACAATTAACTATTAAAAATGTTGTATAAAAAAAAAAACAACAAATGAATATAATAATATAATATTGTAGAGTTGATATGTTTCGTTTTTTTTTAAATCTCTATATGGACAATTAGTTCCGGAAATCACCGATAGGTTTGTTGTTATTTTTGTTGCTTTTTTAATACACCTTTTTTTTTTCTTTAAAAAAAAAGAATTCTTTCTAGATTTATTTGTTGCTTGTTTTTTTTTCTTTTTTTTTTTTTTGTTCAACGTCCATTGTTAATTACTATACGAAAAATGTTTGTGGCGCATTTGTTTTTTTCTCTCTCTCTCTCTTTGACTTAAATACTTTTACGTGTGGCTACTAAGTTAAAAATTGGTTGGAATGAGTTTTATGTCTGAAATGTCAAAATTTATAAATATAAATTGAAACAAGAAAAAAAAAGAAAAGAAATATTTTTACAAGAAAAGAAAAAAAATGGATTTAAGCGCTCCATTGTTTTGATTTAATTTAGTCCATCAACTGTACGTCAATTTATCAAGGTAATTAACTATTGGTAGTTTAGATAACAATGTTGTTGGTTCTTTTTTTCGCTGTTGTTAAAATGAAACTTAGATAATTACTATGAGATTTGACTTAAGTTAAGTCACTTAACCTACAAAATGTTAATTATAAAAATATAAAAACAATAAATGGTTTGGTATGCTAAACTTTTTTTTTTTTTTTGATTTTTCATAAATTTTTTCTTACACACCAGAATAATCAATCAATTTTTCTTAAAAAATCATTATTCACCAGAGCTTAAAGATAACAGACGAAAGAAGAAAGATGTACGAGAAGAAAAAACCGACGTCATTATGGAGTTAATTTAGCGTCATACTTTTAGAATATAATGTACGTCTTTTTTTTTTGGTTCCAATATCCATGTGGATGTGACGATGTTTTTCGATAAAAAGTGCGATGATCCGCAGAAAAATAAAGGAAAAAAAAACAACAAGGAGAAAAAAAAATGGAAATGTGTGTGTGTGTGTGTTGAGAAAAGAAAATGAAGAAAAAGAAGGAAGAAAAAATTGGTACGATAAAAAAAAAAAGAAAAAGAAAACATACAAACAGGAAGTATCAGAGAAAAAAAAACGATGACGATGGGTAGAGGAGGATACCTCAATGTTAAGTGTTGATTTGAGATTACATACAAAAGGTGCGTTTACACTTAAATACACACACACATACAGAGATACAAACACACACGTACACGTATACAGTTTTTTATTTCTCGTTAGATTTTCTTTAGAATTTTTCCCATTTTTTTTGTGCTGCCAAAAAACGCAAAAAAAAAAAAGAAAAATAAAATGAAATATTCAAAGAGTGAATGAGTTTTGTGTGTGTGTTGTTCAAACAAGAAGAATGAGAAGAGAAAAAAAAATAATAATAAAAAATAAACAAAAAGTTGAAAAGGAATAAAGGAGACAAAAAAAAAAGTAAAAAACCAGAAGCAAAAAAAGGATTCAAAATGAGGTGTTCCATTATTTTGTTTTCTATTCAAAGATGAAGAGGAAAAGGAACAAAAAAAAAACACGAAGCGAAAACAGGAGTTTATATTTTAATAGAAAAACATAGATTGAGCAAGAGAGCAAGGTAATTTTTGCTGGTTTCCCTCCATTCCCCATTTCCTTTTATCCACACTTTTTATTTTTTTTCTTGATAAAAGAAAATGAGAAAATGTTTTCATATGGTGGATGATTAGGTTTTCTTCAAAAACAACAACAACAAAACCACTATCATACGGATGATTGAAATTTATCACATCAATAGAAAAATGTTATGTCGATTGTTTCGTTTTATATTCTGTTGCGTTGTGTAAATATTTATACAGGATGATGCAAAAAAAATAAAAAATGTGTGTGTGTAGTGTGTAGTGTGTAGTGTGTACCATAATAAACTTGTTTAAACAGAAATTTGTTTTGTTCTTTTAATTAATTCTTTCATTACAACATAGAGCCTTAAAAAAAAATTCTCACATCTCACAGTAACGGATGTTTAAAATTCCAATGTTAATTATATTTTATTTTGCTGTTCTGAAATGAAATTAATTAAATTTTTAACAAACACAAGAAAGAAAAAAAATATGGGAAAAAGTGTCCAAGAAAAAAAAAAGCACTGAAAGGAAGAAAAGAAAAGAAGAAAAAAAAAGGCAAAAGTCCTTATCAAAACTCAAATAAAACACAATGAAAATTTGATCATGACAGGATATATTTTTTTATTTTCTGAAGAAAAAAGAAAAATATTTTACCCAAGACAACAACAAAAAAAATGTGTTTTTTTTTTTATTAAAATTAATTTTCATCCAGTGAACGATTTATTATTTATTAATAAATATAAAAAAAAAAACAGATTAAAGAAAAGAAAAAAGGAAAAAGAAAAAATCAAATGAAAAAGAATTTAAATTAATAAATTAATAAATCAATAATTCAAAATATTAAATTTTTTTTTGTTCCTACTTCTTGTATTCACGTCTTGTGTTCACGTCTTCATCGTGGTCATTATTTTAAATGATTAAGAGCCTTTTGAAATTCTTTATACAAAGTGCGCCTATATTCTACATAAATTAAGGCTGCATTCAATACCTTACTTCCAATTATATAATATTTTTAAGATTAAACTTTTTTTGTTTTCTTGCTGCATCTTTTTAATTCTAAATAATTTAGTCGGTAGAACATTCGAATGGACATAAAAAGGTCACTTAACACTTGGTTATGGCTTAAAATTATTCTTAGTGAACAAAATTGAACTGCTTTCTATAGAAAATGGATTTTTGTGAACGATTTAAATAATAAGATTTGAGAAAATTATAAAGCCGCTTAAGTCACAAATAGCAAGAATTTGATTAAAAAAATATCATCAAAATTATTGTCTTTGTCCATTTGTGTTTGTCTTCTGGTGAGTGATGGAAGATTCTGATAATATAATGGATGGTTCTTTTTTTATTGGTAACCCCTGCTAGTTGTTACCAAAAACAAATATTTCTGTATAGAATCATATTTAAACTAAACGTTTTGAGCACTTCCTTTTATTGATAAGAGAAAAAAAACTCCACATAAGAAGACCCAAAATCAAAATCGACAAAAAACCAAAAAAGAAAAGTTTAAGGAATTCTGTCTGAAAATCCGTATGAAAGGAAAAAAAAAACTCATTCATCATTTTATTTCCCCTCTCTTTCACTCTTCTCCTTTCCTTTTTTCCTTTGATATTTTTTTTTTTTTTTCGTTGTTGTTTTCCTTATTTTATTTCCTCTTCTTCTTGTTGTATTCTCATCTTTTTCTTGTTAAATAAAACATGAAGACAATTTATATGTAAATGATCTCAATCAGTAATTTTTTTCTTTTTGCTTATAGAATTTCTGTTTTTTTCTTCTTTACTTTACTTTCATATAAATAAATACTTCTTTTGAGGTTTTTTTTTTTTCTTTGGGCAAAGTTAAAATCGATATAATAAAAATATTTCCACTGTTCCGTCTCTGTTTAACTTCAAACTTTCTTATTTTGTATAATTTTACGATATATTTCTTGTAATACAAAAAAAAAAGATGTACATTTTCCAGGCAGTCCAAATCTAAAGATCCTTCGGTTAGTTTGACCATTTCCTTTTGTATACAATTTTTCTTTTTTGTGTTTTCATTTTTCTTTTTATTTAAAATGGAATTTCTTCTATTTTTCTTTCCACCACATCCTTATAATTTTTCATACTAAACAAATATTTTGTTACATTTGTGTTGTATGTTTATAGATCAATTTTAAGGGCTTTGAATTTTCCATATGGATGTTTGTGTGTGTGTGTGTGTGTTCTACTTCTGTAATAATGAAAAGTTTACTAGGAAATGATTTGATTTTAAGTGAGGTATATTTACATAATTTCAAATCGTACATTTTTAAGAATAAGTTTGAGAATTTTCAGAATGATAAATCAATAAAAATAAAATGAAATTCCAAATAAATAAATATTAACTGAACCATACAAAATATTATGAATTTCCATTAAATATTCAAGAGTTTTGCATTTATGAAGAGAAAATCCTAAATATTAAACTGTGTATAAGTTGAATACTGGAAATTATTGTATTGATTCAATCAAAATAATATCCAATCATTTAACAAATTATTAAAAATATTCTATAAATTTTTTGATTCACAAAAATAATTTAATTAATCGTTTACATTTTCTATTTATTTTTACACTGACCCTAAATATTGTAAATTATTTATAAATGAAAAAAAGAAAACAAAAAACTAAGTAACGAATTATAAAAAATGATTAATGATTATTTTTTAAGGCAAACACAAAATTTTAATAAATTTATTATAAATCAACCATAAATCCTTCAATCTTTAAGATAGTCGAGACATTTTACTTATTTTATAATAAAAAGGCGAAGAAATTATTAAATCGTACATTGACTTCTCACAAATACTGGAAATCTTTCAGATTATATTTATGTAGATGTATATACAAAGAACCTTTAACTTCTTAAAACAAACATTTTCATTTTTCTCTCAAAAATTTTTTTTCATAAAATGATTTCGTTTTATTTTTGGTTTTTTGTTTTTCACAAAATATACCTACAAACAAAAGAATTTCTTTAACACAAAAAATCAAGAAACCGAAATCCTAAAAAAAATGTAGAAAATGTATAAAACGATGATGAAGAAAAGAAACGCTTAAATAACAACAACAACAAACAAACAAAGAAATCCAGACGTTCACTTTAATGCTATAAACTCAAACTCCTATATACATGACATCCCTGCCAAATAAGAGAAATACCCCACCCTAATACTTATAGCCTAACTCACATCATGCACACTTTCCTCTTTATTTTTTTTTCTTTTTTAGCTCCTGCTTTTGGAATCTCCTTTCATTTAGGTGATAAATAGCTTCAAACTTTATAGTGATACATCGATTGAATTTAAACTTTCAAATTTTCTTCTTTTTTTTTTTTCACAAATATATAAAAGTGGGATAATATAACAACAACAATAATAACAAAAGGAATCAGGATGGGGGGAAGATGACGACGATGACGATGTTCGACGACGATCGAATATGACAACAACAACAATAACAAACAAACAGGAAAAAAAAAGAGTCATCACAACAAAAAAATGTTTCACGCGTACAAAACTCAATAAAAAAGGAGAAGAAAAAACACTTAATTGTACTTTTGTATGTGTTTTGTGTATTTTTAGGAATTTATAACTAAAAAAAAAAAAAAAATAGAGGATCCAGAATAAAAAAAAGTCGTTTATCGTTTTTTATTTCTTCTTACAAAAAAAAAAAAAAAAAGAAGGAAAAACCAACAGAAAAAAAAAATGAATTTTATTTACAATTCCATTCGACTTCCTCATTCCTCTCATAATAATCATCAACAACCCCAACATCATCATCTTGTATCTCTCATACTACCACCTTTTTTTTTTTTTATTATTTTGTATCCATTTTCATCTCATTCCCCATAGTTTTTGTATATCCCCGCGTGTCACCCATAATGGTACTCGTTTTCCATATATTCACTTCTTAGAAAATTCAAATGATTTTCTTCTTTTTTTTTTTGTTGTTATTTTTTCCGTTTTCTCTTCTTGCTCTCAAAAAAATGGTACAAATTCCATTTTATTAGGCAATAATAGGAATCCTGACTTTTCATATATGTATATTTTTGTATATGTGTATTTTTTTTCTCATTTTGCGGAGAATGAGAAAATGAAAGTTCAAGTTAAAAGCAAAATAAAGAAAGAAAGAAAGAAAGAAAGAAAAGAGAGAAAAGAAAGAATGAAATAAGAAGCAGTAGATAGAAGTGATTTTATTTCTTACAAAAAGTATAAGATTTTTGTTGTTTGTTAGTTGATGCGGTATTTTTGGTATAAAGTGTCTATACTGCTAAAGTATTCATCTACAGTATCATCGTTATTTTCACCGGATTTATTCTATTTTTTTTCAGCATAAAATCTTAAGTAGTCTCGATCTTCTCAATTTAATACAATTCTATGAATTTTGTTCTAATTAAAATAATTAAAGGAAGCAAATGTTCGTTTATTTACTCCATCGTCTTAAGAGAAACAAAGTTTAAAAGTTGAAAATTGATGGCGTAACTTCATTATGAACCAATTACTTTCTCATTGTTTAGTTAACAGATCTCAACAACGTAAAACCAAGAATGGTAGAGAACTTCAGAAGCACATATAATTCGTAAGGAATTGTTTTCACAGAACGGAGTGAAAGATGGGAATGGAATCACTATAAAAAAGTGATATACAACACAAATAATTATTTTCGATGGATTTCCTAAATGTGTGTGTGTGTAACCGATCGTTTACATACACGTAGTACGTACTTATTTATTCTTATAGTTATGTAACAACAATAAACCCTTTAGATATATAAGAAGAAAAAAAATCTCTCGTAAATATTCCTTTTTCTTCCTTCTACAACGATACATTTTTTTTTTTTTCAAAATAATATCCTTTATATTTTTTTCACTTCCTTTTCACATTTAAGAACAACTCTAAAATACTTCTTTTAAACGCAATAAAACGATACCATCTTTTTCTTTTATTTTCCTTCGTGCAATTTAAAACTAAAAACATTTTTAACTTTCCTTTTTGTCTCTTTCGTTTTTTTTTTTATTATTTTTAAGGGTTATTTGGGTGGATTTATCCCTTTTTTCTTTGCCTTTCCACACCAATTTTTCTTTTTATTCAGATTGTGTGTCACTCTGTGTCTCTCCTTCTGTGTCTCCTTATATTTTATTTTTATTTTTATATCATTATCCTTTTCGTTTTTATTGTTGTTGTCTATTTTAAAATCGCATAATATCAACGAATTGACTTCTTTTTTTTTATTTATAAAAAGTGAAGAAGAAAAAGAAAGAAACAAAAAAAAAAAGGGAATAATCAAAATAGGATCCGGATTTTTTTTTTTGTTGTTGTTTCTGCGTTCATGTTTTTTTCTATCACATAAAATACACGATAAAACGCAAAAGAATTGAAAGAATGGAAAAAGGGATAAACTAAATGGAATTTTAAATAAAAAAGAAAATCTAAAAATTTTTCTTGTAATTAACAAAATAAAAAGCAAACCTCTGATGAATTATTTTCAACTTTTGTTTAAGTTCTGTTTTCTTTTTTTCGAATTCTTAATTGAAACACAATTACTACAATTATTGTCTTTTTTTTAAGAATTAATTTCCTTAAAATTCCAAAATTCAATACCAATAAATAGTTATAAGGATTATAGTGAAGTTATATGTTAGTGTAACTGAATAAAATAAATTAATTCATTTTGTATCTTTACAGGGCATTTGAAATAAAATCGAAATATGTAAACTTGAAGGATCATTTGTATCCGTCCTTGTCTCCATCTTCTAAATACGCTGCTAATAAAATCTTAAGAATAAATAATTTATAAAACGTATACCGAATGGCCAATGTAATTTATCTTTACTACAAACAATACATAAAATATGCTGCAATACGAAAAAAAATATTTAATATTTATTTTAGACAAAAAAAAATTGAGCCAAAAGGAGAAAAACAAAAAAAAAAAAGAAGATAAAAAGAAAACGAATAAAAATAAACTTCAAAATGAAACCAAAACAACCACTCAACATTTTTATATAATAATATGTCCTTATCCTTCATACCTACTCATCCTTATATCCTTGTTCTTTCTATATCATATCCCTCTTATTTTTCTAACATATGCATTTTAAAAAAGAAAAATATTGTAATACAATATACTTGAACCTTATTAAAGAAAAATAAACACTTTTAAAGAAAATGTTAAAAAAAAAAAAAGCAACAACAACAACAATCGAGACAAACAAGAAGAAAAAAGAAAATAAAACCATATGGAGGAAAAAAGAAGAAAAAAAAACTGAGAGAAAAATATTAAATAGAAAAATAAAAAATAATAATAAAATAGAATTGAGTCTAAACGACACTTAAAAAAAAACAACAACAACAACAACAACAACAACAACAACAACATATTATTACAATCACACTTTTACCAAACCATAATTTATATAATCAAACCCCCTTCTTAACTAAATAATGCTTCCTTTTTTTCTTTATTTGTACTTTTTTTTTCTCTTCTTCTTATTTTTATGAAAATTTCATTAGAACAACAACAACACCATGCATATACACACACACACACACACATAACTTATGGGTAAATTATATTAGTGAAATAAAGTAATTCGTAGTTTATTTTCTTTATTCATTATTAATTTGGGGTATTATTATTTAATAGAATAAGTATAGATAGTTGGTCGTTGATATTAGGTAGGTACGGGAAGGAGAGGCGGATAACAATTTTTCTTCTTGATTTATTTTTTATCGTTTGTCTCTGTTTCTTGCATTAAAAATTATTAGTAAACTTTAGACAAAAAAAAGTGAATAATAATAAGGTTTGTCAGGAGTGAAGTATAAATACAAAAGAAAGAAAACTTAAAACAGAAATTGAATTGATTCCTTAATTGTCATCAAACATTTTATTCTGTACTGAAGAATAAAAATAAAACTTGTTTCTATTTTACTCATATAAAATACAACAAAAAAAATTAAAATTGGTACGGAACTAAAAACTCTCAACTCCTTTTGAAATTTATTTTTGTTTATTATTTTGTCATCATCGTCTTCGTCGCGAGTTTAATGTTGTTGTTGTTGTTTTTCTTCTTTTATGTTTGTTTAACAAAAAAAACTCTTCAGTTTTCATAAATACAATATGATGATGAGGACATAGATGGATAAGTAGGTACCTTTATCATAAGACTTATACCGTCCTTTTACCAAACAAGAGATTTTCTTTTTTCTTGTTTTTATTTTTTTTGTTTTTTTTTTTTTGTTTTTTTTTTTGTTTTTTTTTTCTGTTGATGTTGTTTAGTTTTTTATGTAAAACAAATATTAATATTTTCCTTCTTCTTATATTATTATTTTTCTCTTGTTTTTTATTTTTGTTTTTTTTTTGTTTTTTTGTTTGACGAAAGATAAACATCAATTATAAACTCTGAATTCATATATTAAAAGGGGTTGTATATTTATTTTTTATTTACTTTTTATTTTGTAAATATTCAGAGGTTAAAAACCTTTAAAAAATATTCTAAAAGATAAAATAGAAATTAACTGAAAATATATTTACATACATTAGTTTAGTCTGAGATTAAGCATTTTGAATTTGATTGAAATTAATTTGGTTCACATTAAAAAGTTGATTCTTTAAAATAAAATTCGCATAGAATAAATTATTTAAAAATTTGATCAAAAATTGGAGAAAATGTTAAAGAAAATGTTAATTGTATAATTCATTGTTATTGATTCATTTATTGGTTTATTGTGAATTCTGAATAAAATCGAGAAATTTGTAAATTTGTACGTTCATATGGAAGGCTTCAAAAATTAAGAATTTAAATATAATTAAAAGGATACACCTACCCTGCATTTATTTATGAGTAAATTTTAATGTTATGTTATGGTAATACACACGTTGAGTGAGGTAAAGTTGATTGAAATAACAACAAAAAAAAAATATATATACAACAATAACAACAACAGAACTAACAACCAGAAATAAATTGGTTTTTTTTTCTATCCTGGATTTGTTTGTCAAAAACAGAGGTAACTAGGGCAGTGTGGTCTTGTATATGAATTGAAGATTGAAGAGGGATATTTGTGTGCAGGTTTTTTCTTTTCTATTTAAAAAATATTCTCTGATGCGTTTTGTTTGTTTTGCTTTGTTTTTTTATTTAAACAATATTTCCTTTCATTATAAATTTTAAGGACAATATGAATATTATGCATACATCTGCTTCCTCTCTTTTTCCATAATAATAAAACAAAATGTCCAATCTTCAATTTTAATCAATTTCAACTGCTAACAAACCGCAGAAGTAATCATCAGGGTGTAAAATTATAATCAATATACGTCTTTTGGAAAGAATTAAACTTGTCCTTAACAATTATTTATATAAATGCACAGCATTAACAATTTCAATTTGTTCAGAATTTTCAATACGTTTTTCTAACTATGTGATCCCTAAAACAATTCCACAAATACTCAAAATTGTGCTGATGATTAGGGACATCTTTTCTGGTTATTTTATTCCCCTCATCTCTTATTAATTGAAGCTCCATGAGCTTTATGATGCTTACAAAGCTTAAAAATACAAATATGGTAATTCATTTATTTAATGACGATTATATTATCATAATTTGTATTTTATATGACTTTTTTGTTTTATTCAACCATCCATAATTAGATGATGCGCCTATCCCTTTTTTCCTTCATAAATAATACATACACACACGCCACCACAAACACACACTCACACATATATACATAGATAACTATATAATTCTAATTATCAATTAAACGATTGAATTTAAATTTTTATAATTAAAAATAACAGAAACAGAAACAAGAACAACAACAAGAAATGAAAACAGGAAAAAATATATATATAACAAAAATATTCAAATAAAAAAACAGAGAAAAAAAAAAGAAAGCAACAGGCAATTTAATTTTTTCCCAAAAACAACAACAACAACAACAACAATAACAACAACAACAAAAAATATATAAAATTAAAATAACAACAACATCTGTTTTAAAAGCTAATTAATGATCTAATTACCATAATTATAATCGTTTTGTGCTCTGTTCAGTTTATTTTCTGTTTTTTTTTTTTTTTTTTACTTTTTTAATAAAAAATAAAATAAATATATATTCCTATATGTGTGTGCCTCGCTTTTGCAGTTGAGTTTACTTCTTTGAACTGAATGTTTTAAGTTTTTATTTTGTTTTTTTTTCTTCTTTTTTTTGGTAAATAAAAAAAAAACACAAACTTATTTTAAAATTAAAAGATAACAAATTAATAGCAGAACACAATCACTCCCCTTATTCATAAATTTTTTATTTGTGAGTGAATGAAAATGTTTTATTTAATTTTGTTAATGTTTACTTGAAATATTTTTAATAAAATGGAACTGACACGTTTTCTAGAAACTATAAGATATTCTGGGAAAATGACTAGCATTGTATATTTGAGGAATTCATTTGGAAACTGTAGAACTTAACTTAACATTCTCAAAAATTTGTTCTTATTTCAGACTGTGGTTAGAAGGCAATTCAAATTCATACAATAATTGAAATTTATTACTTAGAATTGTGAATTATGTTCGAATAAAACTCTTTAGAACGAATATTAGATGAATAAAAGTTTTTTTAGAAAATTCATTAAAATCTCAGATCATAAATCTTAGAATGTCCTTAATCAAATTTTCCACAAAAGTTTAGTTTCTATAAAAACTCGTTATTCAACAGCATTAAAAAAAAAAATGTTTTTCTTCTACAAATTTTCTTAAATTTATCTTGACCAAAATTCAGGCAAAAAAAAAATTTTTAACATTTTCCATTTTTTTAGTATCCCACAGGTAACTTGGGTACCGAACTACCTTTTCTTAGAATATCCATTATTTATATACGACTTCAAAATATGTCTGGATAATAATGGTCAAGTTTCTAGACACAAAAATATCGACCAATAAAAAAAAAACAAAGAAAATTTCTCTACTACAAAACTTTCAAAACTTTGATATTTATCCTGAAATCCTAACTTTTCTATAATTCAACCCTTTCTTAATTTTCCTTTTGTTATATAGAATTTTTGTTGTTGTCACTTTGCCAAATAAAACAAAAATTTCTAAACCTAATTGATTCTAGTTTCCAAAAGAAAAGTACATCATAAAAAGAATGCTGCGCTTTTTCTTTTCTAGAGATTTTTATATTTTCTTCTTTTTTTTTAAGGATAACAAAAAATAAAAACAAAAAGCTAAATTTTTAACCGAATTTTGATGACAGCAAAAAAAAAGAAAAACAAAATATTAGAAACAAGGATTACATTAAGTAAAAGAACACTTTAGACTTTTTTTTTAAAAGCATGGATATAAAAGTCCTTTGCGTTTTATATTTTTCTATATCTTTAATACTAAAAAAGAAAAGAAAAGAAAAGAAAAAAAATCGGTGCTTTTCTTTTCTTCTCCTTTATATTTTTTTTTGTTTTGTTTTGTTTTGGATTTTTTTTTTTTTTTTTTTTGTTTTCTCTTTCATTGTTTTGTCTCTCAAGGGATATTTTATGTAATCCCGCGAAGATTATTTTTGTTGTTGTTGTTATATTTATATACCTTTATTTTTTTGTGATTGTTCCTTAGTCAATTTGTTTTTGTTCTTTGTTGTTGTTGTTCTGCTGTTATTATTGTTGTTGTTGTTGTTGTTTATCGTCCTTTATCTTTTAGTTTATTTATTTTCGTCAACATTTTTTTTTTCTCGTACTATTTGTTGTTAATTTTTTCCTTGATTTTTATGAGAGGATTTATTTTTTATTTTTTTCGAATTCTCAACAGTGAAGACAAAAACAAAAACTGTTTGTTTTCGTTTCAATTTAAAACGTTTACATCTCATTAGTGAACCAACAAATGTGCACGATTATAAAAGATATTTTTACTCAACTTTTTCTATGATTGTTTAATTTCTTAACTTTGTTGAAATATTCTCACCCAAAAAAAAAAAAGGAAGAATGTTACATAGAATGTTATTCCTTGGAAAATATATTGTTTGAAAATTTAAATGAACAAAATGCAAATAAACAATTAAATTAATTCTATAATAAAAGTGAAATTAAAATCAAATGAAAGAAGTTGGTGTGAAAAATCTGTTTATCGCGGTAACATCAAATAAGTTTTTTTTTTTGGTTCTATGGAGATTTTTTTTTGTCGATATTTAGACTAAAGAAAAAGGATATACGTCCTTTTGAATTGCATGTTTTACTCTCCTAAAAATTCTCATGGGAACTTAAAACTTCTTCCAATTTATTTCTTATATTTGAATTTTTTTTTTCCTTAACAATTTTTCTTCTAAATCCTTCAGGGCACATTTTGACATTTTGAATCAAATTATGAAACGTAAATAAAGGAAACTTTCATATATATATGTGACATTATACATGAAAGACAAAATAATATTTAGATTTAATATTTAAGAAAAATAAACCAAATCTTATATACAATGCAATGAATCTACAATGCATTGTAATATGAACCAATTCCACATCGTACTTTTAGAAATTTTGTTTTGTTTTTACATTGAATCATTATTCGTCGAAGGAGTGGGTTGTCTCTTAGGAATTTCTGAAACGAACTAATTAATATTCTGTTAATATTCATGGAATTAAATATATAAATAGAAAAATGCTTATAATTTACTAAATAAATTATTATGATGAACAAGAAAGAACAAGAAAATAAATCAAAAATTTGCTAGACTAAAATAAAGAATTTTTTTCATTAACAAAAAAAAAAATGAATAAAAATTATAAAGCATTTTTTATTTTATAATAAAATAACCAACACCATTCACTTGTTTAGAGAAACAACAACAATCATGGTAGACTTATTAATTTATTATCATAAAATAGAAAAGTATAATTGAAAAAAGTCTCGTCTTTATAAAAATAATTAATTATTCGCAATTTATTAAAAAAAAAGAAGAGAAGTCTAAACGAATGAAAATTATTAAAAAAAAAGAATTACGTGAAATAATTTCATAAAAATAGAAAATGATCATATTTTTTCTATACATTTTTATTCATAGAATTGGATCTGACACGATGAGTCGTATAGCGTTAATTTTTACTATTTATCATAATACCTCATTTACAACCCCATAAAAAACATTAACCTTTCAATCAACATATTCAAAATTTCAAATGAAATTCTAAAACGATAAAAAAAAATAATAATTATCATAAATATCTGACCACTCATCGTCATCATCATCATCATCATCATAATCATAATCATCAAAAGAATTACATCAAGTTTATTGCACATGTCTGATGGTCTAACACATTTAACGGACAAACAGTTTATTTTTTTATTTTTTTTTTTTGCGTTTTCAATGTTTATATGACACGACATGAGGTAAGAGGGTGAAAAGTTTAAAATGATGATGGTGGATAGGGGGGGAATAGTAAATGTGTATATTTACAGAGAAACCTGTGAATTGTTAAAAGAAGTAAATAATGTCCATCAAAGAGAATAAAAAAAAGGAATTGAAATCTGTAAATTCATCACATTTATACCTTAAAATGAACTTCAATGAAACGTGTATATTTGTTGTCTGTAACATTTGAATAGATATGAAAATTATTATAAAAATGAGGGTAAAACCTTATCTATTTTCAGCCAACAGAATATATATATAAAAATGGTAAAAGGACACCCCAAACAAAAGTAAATTACTATCTAATATTTTTATATTATATAATTTATATAAGTGAGAAAAAAGATCAACATCTGACTTTCAGCAATTATATTATTATATAAATATAAATAGATAGACAAACAGACAGACGGACGAATAGATAGACAGACAGATATAATAAGCAATGGACAAAAATAATAATAAAGAAAAAAAAAAAAAAAAGAGTGCAATGTTGTTTTATATTGGGGTTATGTATGAAGGAAGGATGATGATGATGGTGCGAGTGTAGAGGATTGGATTACCACACCATCCGTTGTCTAGTCTTATTTCTGTTATACCGTATATACCATTATCATTCTTATACAATCTTTATTTTCATACGTCAATATAAAAGTATATATAATATAAAAGATATGAATGAATAGAGGGAGACAAAAAGAATATTATAAGAAGGGAACTTTGGTATATCAAGATAGAAAATATATAAAGTAATCCAATTTGTGTATATTTTGACTGTTGGCTACAAATAAACCTATTTTTTTTTAGGCAACTTAAATCCCTTTAAAAGCCCCTTTAAAATAACACATATTTGCTTCGTTGCATTTAAAATCCAAAGGAGAAGAAAAGGAAATTGAAAGAATTTTGTTTTTGGATGAACTTCGACTTTAGACTTCCTTGGGATTTAAAAAAAAAATGTTATTGTTTGAATATGAATCGTTCAAAGAATTTGATTTGAAATGGGACAGACACATTAATTCAATCAATCAATAAAAGATTTTTAGCTTTCCATTAAATAAATACATTTAAAAATTATAAAAACTAAAGTTAAAAAAAAAAACAAAATTTGTAAGATTTCACCAAAAAAAAAACACTTTCAGTGTCATAGATTTGTTATAAGAATTTATTAGAATAAAAATAAATTTATTTATTGTTCATAAGTTTGGTATGAGTTGAATTTACGAAGTTCAACAATATAATATGAAGTTACGTATTTAGTTCGTCAGAAAACAGTGAAAGTTTAAGGCCGTAACAAATCCGAATTGGCGAATTGCGCCATTCATTTTATAACCACCCCAATATATATTTATACAAAAGTTTTACAACAGCACTCAGTCAGTCACCATTAACCTTTTTTTTCTCTCTCTCTCTCTCCCTCTCACACAATCTCACTTTTCTACTTTTCTTTCATACTTTTTGTTTCTGTTTTTGTTCTTTCTTATTTTCTTCTTTTTTCATTTTCCATTTTCCATTTGAATATATTTTTATATCATTTGTTCTATTTTATACAACATGTTACTATACAAATATGTATGTGTGTGTATGTGTATGTGTGTGTGTGACACAGAAAAGTAGAGAAAAAAGTCTTTTCATTCTGATCCTTGGTGACTTTTTCTTACTGTGCGTATTTGTTTGATGAATAAAAATAAAGAAGAAGAAGAAGAAGAAGAATATAAAACCGCACATCCCCTTTTTGTCGGCGAATATATCAACCGCTTTTAACCTTTTTCTTTTTTCTTATTCTACTTGTTTGTTTATTTTGTTGTTGTTGTTGTTTCTGTTACTGTTTATATTCCGTCGTTATATCCGCATCCAGCTGAGTATTTTTCTACAATAATAATAATAATACTTTACAATTTTAACAAAAATAAAACCTTCTATGTTTTCTTTTTTCTTTATTTTCCTTTTTCTTTTTTCTTTTTTCTTTTTTTTTTTTTTGTTCTTCTTTTTTTTTTAGCACATACAGAGAAACACTTACATTTTTAGCATATATATACAAGAAAATGTATGAAGTGGCGTTCATTTCTACCAATAATAAAAATAAATACTGGCGGTCAAATAGAAACATCATTTTCAAAGAAGTTTTCAATTTTTATAAATCAAGTCAATTTTGTTTCTATCAAATGGCGCCTTTTCTCAGTACATATTTGTATGTATGTGTGTGTGTGACTCTACTCTCTGGGATGTATTATAAGGGTGTCTATGACGACACATTCACATTTTGAATACACGAGTAGCTAACAAGAAAAATGAAAAAGGATAAACGAAAAGGGTCCTTTATTTTATATGAAAATTCGAAAAAAAAAATTCAAACTCACTTCTATAGATTGACATTAGCATTGACGCTGTGAATTTTATAAGATGATGAATATAAGAAGGAAAAAATAAAAAGAGGAATACGAATAATTTTACGGGATGAAAAAATATAAATATAAAAGAATATCAGGATTGAAAACAAGAATGAAAGAAATGGAAAAAAAAAAACAAATAAATAAAGAAGGAAGTGAGTAATAAATGGAAAAGGATGAAGGAAAAAAAAAATAGATGTGAAAGATATATATCCCTTTAGTAAATGAAATGAAAGAAAATGTTTGTGTGTTTTTCATCATTTGAATTGAATGAGTTTATTGAATAGAAAAGGACTTAATGGAATTGTGGATGATTCTATATGGATGAAGAAAATGTTATATTAGAAAATGTGACCTTCGAACATCCTTTATTGTGGTAGGACTATTATAAGTGTAATCAAAATAAAAAGGACTAAATTATCATGAACATCAGATGACTGTTCAACAAGGATTAAATCTTTAGAGAAAATGTTATATAAAATAATGTTGTTAATAATAATAATCATATAATAAAAATTGTATATAAGGAATTTTGATGAAGTTGTTTTAAAGTTTTATAACATAAACATAAACACTGAGAAAAAAGGGTTTTATTTTTTTTATCATTTTATCATAACTATTTATTTTTTGTATATATATAAAATGTTTGTTAAGTTTTAAACACATTTTAATCAGTATAATTATCATAATGACGCATCCAAAAATACAGTAGTTTAATGACCTGGAATTTAATACTTTTAAAATTATTATCACCATAATCATCATCATCATCATCATCATCATCATCAGGATATGAATAAAATAAACGGATTGGATTAATAATAATAATATTTCTGTTTATTATAATTTGGACTAAAAGTCTGATCGGATGGAATTTTTTTTTTGCTTTATAATAAAAACAAAAACCCACAATCAAAATTTACTACACAGAATTAGATATACCCAAACAGAAATAAAATAATAAAAAATATAATATAAAATTAAACTTATAAATAGAGAATTTAAATGTTAAAATTGAACTGAGTGTGTCAAACACATAATGACACTTTATCAAATTAATAAACATAGATTTAATAATCTACACTAAATTTATATAATAAAACTTAAACTTCAATTTTGACATAATTATTTAAACATAATTAATTCTATAAATTAGGAAAGTCATAATATATTCGTTAAATAGAAAAATCAATTGAGGGAAACAAAATTTTTTGTCAATCATAAAAAATATTGTTAAAAATTTTTTTGTATTTTAATTATTGGGGAAACGATACAGATTAAGAATAAATTTTGAAGGTGTAAAATTTGAAGTTTCTGATAATTTTGGAACGTCACAAAATACAAAATTTTTCTTAATAATTTGTAATTTATATTTTGATTTTCATTGTTGTCCTTACACGTTAAAGATTACAAACATTTTGTTTTAGTTTTTATTTTGTCATTTTCAGTCATGTTTTTCTTATAATAATAATTCTTTGATAACTTTATAATTGAAGAAATAATTACTTAATCATCTTCCCTTATTCAACTCTAAATTATTTCAATAATAAACTGTATTGTTTCAGACAAAATTTTTAAGGTAAAATAATTGAACAAAACTGCATAGCATTCCAATAATAAACACATAAATGTGACATATTTTACCACAAAAATATTAAAATTATATGTATTGAATATCAAATCATAACACACAAAATTCCAAATATTATTATGAAATAAAATTTTATATGCAAAATTTATACATCTATGAAAATAAATGCTAAATTGTCAATGTCAATTATTTTTGACCGCAACAGTCAACAACTCAAACATTCATTCATAGAAGAAAAAAAATTAAAAGAAAACATTCAACGAACCATGTGGTATTTTTTTGTTTTTTTTTTAGATGAATTAATAGTCGAAGTTTTGTGTTTAATAACCAGCAACAATAATAATCACAAGAAATATAACAAAACCCGTGGTTTTAGTTTGTCTTTTAACTTTTATAAAACAATAAAAGAAAAATATAATTATATATTTTTGTAAAAGTAAAAGAATAATAAACAAGTCATAGTAACAACATTATAATAACCCGCGCGACAATGTTCATGACTTTAAATTGTCAAGAATCAATTAGAATTGTTGTTTTTCTTTTTTTCTTTTTTTTTGGTTTATTCTTTTAAGAATAATAAGAAGACAACGACACGCACACTCAATTGAAAGCATTTTGAATTTTTCAATTTTTTTTTTTTTTTTATGTATTAATTTTATTTTCATTTCTTTTTATAAAATTTCATATTATTATTTTTTTGTTTTTTTTTGCTTTATAATAAATTTAAGTTTGAATTTAATTTAAAGACAAAAACAAAAAACAAAAAACAAAAAACAAAAAAAAATAACATGAAAACAAAGCAAAATGAAATGACGACAAAATGTAATTTTAATTTTTCATAAATTTATACGTCCGGTACGCGACTCAACTATTATAATTTATATATAAATAATACAGTGAGGTTTATTATGATAACGATGATATTTTGATGGACCACCTTTATGTTTTTTTTTTCTTTTTTTCTAATAATTTTCTTTTTTTTATTTATTAAATCTATTTCACTGAGTATAGATATTCTCTTCTCTTTCAAGTGTAACCAAGTATGATCATCAAATGTGTCATCACAATTTTACTTAATTTTTTTTCTTTTTTTTTTATGTAATAGAAATAATAATAATTTAGTGATGACTTCTTGTATACGCATACTTCACTGTACAAATTTCTATTTTTATAAAAAATGAAGAAGAAAGAAAGAAAAAAAAATGATATACACGATTAAATTGGCTATAAAGAAAGGAAATGTCTCTTCATCAGTATAACAATACAATTGACAGTGAAGACAAATTGATGACGTTAATTTTTTGTTCTCATTCACTTCTTCTTTTTTTTTTTTTTCATCATTTCATTTTCAAAATGACACTGACAAGGTTCAAGATTATGCCTTTGTTTTTTTTTTTTTTTTGTTGTACTAAAATTAGGCATTTTCACATAAATATTATCTTCGATTCTATGAGAATAAGGTCAGATGAAAAAATTATAATATTTGTTCCAAAACGATTAAAGAATGTTCATGTAAATTAACTAAAAGTTTTAAGTGAAAAATATTGAACCATCCATATACTACAAAATATCGTTTTCAATCACAAACATTTTTGTTCTGGATGTAAAAATTTTATAACGAAAAAAATCAATTTTTTCTCAAAACAAATTTAAACGACTAGACTTAACTTAAATGATTAAAGTGTCTTAATAATAAATTATTTATATTGTTTATGGTTTTACTAATAAATTACAAGATGTTTGCTACATTAGACAAGACAAAACATGTAAATAATCATGTAGACATTAAGAAAAAAAAAAAACAAAAAGTATACTTTTCAAACAGAATTTCACATTGTCTCTTGTTAACTTCAATCTATTAGACTACGTTTACGTTAAGGACATTTTCTTCTTTTTTTTTCTATTTTCTATTTTTGTTGTCGTTGTTATTCTTGTTTATTTTTGTTGTTTGTTGTTGTTTTTTTTTCTCTCTCTCCTAACTTTCAGTTATTTTCCTAAATACAAAAAAAAAAAAAAACCTCTCATTTTAAATTTTCTAATTTTCACCCTAAAGGTATTTTTACGATGTTACAATGTTCACCTTTCTATTTATTTTATATGATTATCCACATCCAACGTTTTATACCAGAGTTCGTAAAAAAAAATTTCAAAACACACATCCAAAGTACGCACACACACACACATGCATACATGCATACAGATATATATACTTTTAGAGAAATGTTTCAAGTAATTACAGCTTAGTGGTCAGATTATCTACAGAAAAAAAAAAATTCTTGCACTCTAATGCCACTAATATGACCAAAAAAAAAAAAAAAAACTGGGAATTGGTAACATTAAATTAAATGTGGTGCTGAATGAGGTGGAGGTGGAGGTGGAGGAGGTAGGTATACAGAAAGAAGAGTCGGATGGATAGATTCAGATTAAATAATATATAGAAGAGGAATAAAGTAAAAAAAAAAAAAAAAAAAAAGGGATTAATGGGAATGATATTTTGGTTTAGTTTTAATAGGTAGTTTGGGAGTAAACTCCAGACTATATTTATATGATTGTGGATATTATATAATCGAGATAATGCAATACGATTAAATAATAATAATGAATGAAAGAACATAAAATTATGTGTTTCTTGACTTTATATATTTAGTTTGACCTGACTCTTTGTTTTTTTTTTTTTTGTTCTTTTGCATTAATGAATTTAAATCAAAATTATAATCTTTATTTCTATCGTCAGTTTTTGTATTCAATGATTTTGAATCAATTGCTGTAACCAAAAAACCGAAATAATTTCATGTTATTTCTAATGAATTTTAAAATGATTTTTAAATCAAATGCAACAAAAACTATTAAATGCCAAAAATATACTTACAGGATTTTGTGTATCGTATTGTTATTCTCATATAAGTCAATTAGTTGCACGCGAGTTGTAATTTACGATAATAAATGGAATAAGAAAAAAAATAATTTAACTTTGAGAAATGATCCAGATGAAAAGGTTTGAAGACTAAGAAAAATATTAAGAATCAAGTCTGACACTGAAAATATTTTTACCCACAAACATACCCACGCACAAGCACACACACACACACACACACATGCAAAATGCACGAAACACCGCAGAATATGAAACGGAAAAATAATCCAATATATTTGTCACGCGCGCGTATTTTTTCAACGTAAATTTAAAAACACAATTTTTGACTTTTTTTTTCCTTTCTAATTCTTACTTTAACTTCTTCCTATTATTCTTTTACTTTTTCGGTCTTCTTCTTCTTCATCTTCTTCTTATTTTATCCTTATTCTTATTTTTTTTATGTTTTTCATCCCCTAAAAATGTGTGTATTTTTTTTCTTTAGTCCTTTGTTGTTATTATTATGTTGAAAGTAAATACACACACACACATATATACACACACACGCACACATACATGCACATAAACATACACAAACAGTTGTTGTTGTATAACCTAAAGGCAAAAATATATACCTACATCAGGCAATATAAGAAGAAAAAGAACAACAACAACAACAACATGAATAACAAGAAGAACAACAACAACAGCAACAACAAAAAACATGGTTATAAAAAGTACTATCATCATATTATTTTTTATTTTTATTTTTCTTCTATAAAAAAGAAAAGAAAAAAAAAAACGAACCAAATAAAAAAATATAAAACTTAATAAAAAATTATTGTTTTATATTTTGCTGAATGTTATGTTTTTTCTTACTTCTTCTTCCTTATAATTTATTTTCCTCTTCTTCAAACGTTTCTTTTCTCTTTCTGTATATTTTTTTTTTTTTTGGAAAATTGCCCAAAACACAGAAAAGAAAACGAGAAAGAAAAATCACAGAAAAACTTTAAAAAAATAAATGTCCGAATGAGAAATTAAAAATTTACTCCTATATTTTTTTTTCAACCCATAATTATTTATTCTATTTGTTTTTTAACTCCCCACCTATTTGGTTATTGCTTGTTTTTGTATTAATTTCAGAGAGATTTAGTACGACCAACTCATTAAATTCTCATATTAATGTTTTGTTGTGTTAATCCAAAAATTGTTTATCATTTTTTTTTATAACAACTGCAAGAAGTAGAGAAAAGATTTGTTCTTGTTCGTACAGAAAACCGTCGAACGAAGAAATCTCTCTGCAATGAAAGAGAACAACAAAAAAAAAACAATAACAGTTTTATTTTAGAAACCCAACGCATTTTGGTTAAATGGCGCTGTTGTTAGTAAAGCGCCTGCGTATTTTTTTTATTACCAATTCTCTCATTTCTCTTCATAATATTCTCTTGAATTTTCCCCTTCCTTTTAATTTAACTAAAAAATATTTATCTTTTCTCTCTCACACGATAAAAATAGTAAAGAGAGAATACAGAACAGTCAAAATACGAGTTCTAATTCTCGTTTGAATTGGAATATTTTTTAATAACAAAAAAAAAAAGGAAATGAAAATAGAAAGTAGAAATGATTCTTTAGTTCTTAGTTCTTAGTGCCTAACTAAAACTATTGCTAATATTATTTATTTTGACAGAAATTAAATATGTATTGTTGTATTATAGAATATTTATTTTCATAAGAATAAATAAAAAAATATATTTAACAAATTACTGTTTGTCTTTCCAATTATTTTAGTATAAAATTAATATAAAATTTTTCCAAATAAAGATTTTCTATTTTCTTTATTATTTCGAATTATATTTAATATTCAGTTTATTTTGTATAAGAATTTTTGGAAAATGAATTATATTATTATTAATGTGACGATCCTAATAAATAGAAAATAATATTTTCATTTCTAGGACAATATTTTTATTCAACATGAAAAGTTTTTTTTTTACGAATTTTTAAGACTACCAATTGTCTAAGAATGTTTTAATATTTTTCAACTAAAGAAAAAATTACGGTTATAAATATTGTGTGGTGTATAAAGTTTCCTATATAATTGGGAGTGAAATTTGTGTTTGGTCCTTATGAAAGAAAGATTACAGTTTACTTAATAACAAATTTCATTTCTTGTTAAAATTAAATTGACAATAAATTCTAAATAGACGTATCAAAGCTGCATGATTGCAAAAGAATTCTTACAAAAATCTACAAAGATGTAAATAATAATAAATAAAATCCTTCTTTTGTTTCATTGAACTGGAATTTAGATTTATATAGAGAACTCTCAATTCATCACTTCACATTTTCTATTTAGTAATTTATTTTTTAAAATGAAAATGTTCAAGAATTGGAACACCTTAAAATTCATTGGACTTTATATAATAAAAATAAACAATATGTCATCGTAAAAGAATTTCTCCAAACACGATACAAAACATTAAATTTCATGTCATCAGATCCAAACATAAAATTGACATTTAGAAAACATAAAAAAAAAACTGCAATATATAAAAGGAAAATATGATGCAGTGTAGTTGCATTTAGATGAAAGCTTTCAAACTATAAAAATAAAAATATTAGATAGTAGAGAAATATATAAAATCAAGATCGATAAAGAAGTAAAAACGCGTGTGGTGAAGGAGGGGATAGGAAAAACTATACATACAGACACAGGGTAACAGAGTCGATAAAATATTTTTCAGTTGTTTATTTTTCTTGATAAACAACAAAAAAAAACATTTTATTTTATTTCTGTACGAATTACGAATATTAGATAATAATTTTTCAAATGCGATACTAAAAAAATAAATAAATTTGTAGAAATTTTGGATTATAATATTCCATATTTTATAATGATAAGACGATCTCCCAATGGGTCTGTGCCCTATACATAAAATTACAGGAATTCAAAAACAGAAAATATATGTGCCATAAACATACATACACACACACACACAAATATATACTCAGAGAGAGAGAAAGAGAGATAAAAAAATATAGAGAGATAGAGAAGGCCCCATTACTGTAGTAAATATTATCTACCATTTCTCCCAGTGGATACATATCTATGTATATATATAGTCAATAAATCATCGTCTTAATTCAAAGAAACATCGCGACGAAAATTGTATTTATATGCCAAATAGGAATGAGAAAGCATTAATTTAGTTAAGATCTTTGAAAAAATATTAAAATAGAAGGAATGAGTTTCAAACGTTCGTATTTAGCAAAAAGTTCCCTTAAAGTTTTATAACACTTATTTTGCATATATGGAGACTATTTGGAATTGCTACACTTTGGCATTTTCTAAAATTCTACAGTGATTTTTTGGGAAAAAATTCAACTAAGACATAAAAATCACCAGCAGTACATTTTCATATCTTTTATCTAAATTCTAAATATACAAAAAAAAAATATATAAAACATTATTATTTCATTTGTATTAACGTTGTTCCATCGTTAACTATTTATTCAAAGTTTTATTTATATATTTTATATAAGAAAAAGTAAAAGAAGAAGAAGAAGAAGAAGAGAAGGAAGAAGTGTTTTACATAATACATAATAATATCTACAGAGAATATTATATATGAATGTATTTGAAAAGGGGTTCATTTTGTTAATTGTGTTTTTAGAATAAAAAGTGTCAAATTATTGTATTGTAGGTAAATGTATAAATGTATAACCAAACTATAATATTGGTCCCTTGACAAAATGAAAGGAAAAAAAAAAACAAAACGAAACCCAGAATCCATTTTCATATTTACTGAATCGTCCATACAATTTACCATTTTCCCAATGTAAATACCGTGAGATTTTACACCCGAAAAAAAAAATGACGTCAATTTTAAATAATACAACAACAACAACAACAGCAGTAGCAGCAAAAAAAATTAAATGAGATAATTGGGAAATAATCAAAAATAAATCCAGATGGAACAGTTGAAATGAAAATAATAAAAAAATTAAATAAAAAGAAAGCAAACAAACTGAAGGAATAAAAAAAAAAGAAGAAAAAAAAGAACGTACAACGTTTTATTTCGTTATTCTTCTTCTTCTTCTCGCAATCAAAACGCTATTTTAATTATGTTATAAAAACAATATTTGAATGCTAATTGTAAAATAATAAAGCGAAATATTATATTCTCTCTTTGTGGGTGTGTGTGTGCCAGTGACTGTATTTCTGAAAGGAGAGAGAGACTGAAAAATATAGACTGAAAAATAATTATATAAAAAGTATATATAAAATTATGATTTAATTGAACTTTTTAACGTTGGGTGAAAATTTTTCATTTTCCTTCTTTCTTAAGTAAATTATTTTTTGGTATATGAGTTTTTCATTTTCAACAATCAATGTTCAATATAAAATTTCTTAATATTTTTGATTTAAAATTTTTAAAAATCCCAGTCATAACATTTTGGACATTTTCCAAGGATTATTGGAATCAGTCACATATATGAAATGACCTTCTAAAACTTCCACTATCCATCTATTTTGGAATACATAGCACGTCCTTTTATTGGTACAGTTTTGGGATGAACAAAGTTTTAAAGCTGAATTCACGGTTTGTGTAAGCTTTCCTTAGTATGTTGTCTTCTTTGTTATTATATTTTATCATTCAAATTTATTTTGGTTAATTCATTTTCTTTTACAAAAAATTAAAATAAAAACGAAACAGATTACAAAATTGTTTCTCATTTAAACAAAACAAAAAACTATTCGTAATTCTACATAAAAGTAGAAAACTTAAAAGGATGAATAAAAGAATTACATGATGTGAAAATTGTTTAATTTTCTTCATTTATTGCAATTGCAAATCCCATGATAATAAACCTTTGTACCTATACGTAATAAAATAGTGAGTAGTACTATATAAAAACAGAAGAAAAGCGACAAAAAAAAAAATAAACAAAAGAAAAATAATCTACGACAAAAGGAAAATAGATAAAATGGAACATAAAATTGTAACAATTCCGTTTATTCCAGTGGCGTACAAATTTTTTTTTGATATCACTTGAATGTTTACTGTTCTTATCTGATTATCTCAAGTGAATTGGCTCATTGCATATATTGTCTGTTAAAAGAAAATTCATAATATGAAAATTTGAAAGTATTTTACCTCAATAATTAAACCTTATTTATTTAGTGATTTAGTGGACTCTACTCAAGACTTTATAATTCAAAAAACTTTATGTTCGCAATGGAATGTAATAAAATTTGTTGCATTTGTATGAAAAAGTACGAGTAGCCCCAATGGCAACTAGTACCATTGCTAGAATTATACTGGTTTATTCAATGGAGAAACAAATGTTTTTTTTTTTTTATATAAATGTAAAATATTAAAAGAGCAGAAAAAAACTGCTTTGTTATTGCAATGCAATTGTAAGAAAATGCAACACAAAATATAAAACGAATGAGAATAAAAATTATTCTGTTGATAATGAAAATAAAAGTTGAGTAAAATTGTTGATCACAGAAAAAGTAGATTGTAAAAATATCTGGTTCATTATTGAAAAAAAAAATAACGTTCCAAAATTAGTCAGTCATAATTAAAAGTTTCAAATAAAATTTTTACTTTATATAAAAATTGGAAAATTGTAAAAATATTTTGTTTACCCAAATATAGGTAATAAATCAAGATGACGCATGAGGAAGGGCATATTGTCTTTTTTAATGAACAAAGACAGAAGGATGAGTCAAAATTGATTTTATATATAATAATGACAATTTTATATTTCCTTTTATTTTAGATGATAAGAGACTTAATTATTTTTTATTGAACAAAATAATTATCGGATAAGAATTTGTTATCCATAAAAATTCAATGAAATTTCATAAAAATAAAAGAATAAAATTACTGAGGGTTATAAATTTTAGTCATTTTCTAATTATTTTCCTATAAGTGAATTTGATGTTTCACCATTGCTAAATGGATGATAGGATATTTGTCTTTAAAGTTTGACGTCAAATGTCTACACACAATGGTGTTTTATAATTTTTTTTTAACAGAATAAGGTTTACAATATTAGATGAACTCTGCACGATAAATTGTCGCACGATGAATTTTGTTCGATGAATTATTGGTAAAGCAAATGTACGTTACTATGAATACTCCGTAACTGATCATATTCCATAAAGCAAATCCGATTTATACAAATCACGTAAAATTTCAGACATTTTGAAAAAAAAAAATCTATTATGAGAAACGTTTATTTTTAAATTAATAATTTTAATAAAGAAGAAATTCAATTCCGATAAGATAAACAACCAATAACGTATAATAAATAAAATAAATAGGGTGAATGTGCCCTTACCAATATATACAAAAATATATAAAACTATATGATTGGATTAATCCCCTGGAGTGTGAGTTTGAGATAAAAAATTAATAAAAATACATTTTTAGTTTCTTGATAAGGAGTGAGCATAAAAAAAATCGTGACTAAAAAAAAAATATGGTGAATATAAAATCTAATCAAAATAAAGGAATCACCTTACCTTCCTTTACAGGCAGTATCATATATATATGAGTTCACTGACACTTTGCTTAATTTGCGATTATCACGAATGAATTAAGTTAGTTGACATGCTAATATTGTATTTTATTGTATAAAGAAAAAAAAAAAAAAAACGCCAAGATTTTTGACATTCTCTATCATTTATATACACAACACAATTTTTCATAGTGTATTTTATTTACACACTCACACCTTTTATATTCTTCATAAGTAAAATCCCTTCAATAATCCGATTAGTAAAAGCCAAACAAGTCAAAAAAAAAAAAAATAAAAATACTACACACACAAATCAATTTTAATCTAAAATTATTTCACTATTTTACTATAAAATTCTACCTCAATAAATTCTCATCATTATATATATTTTTACTAGTGCCACCCAATAACACTCACTTACCATATAACACCAACCATCATAAAACATTCAAATAATAATAATAATAAAATAATGTATAAATTAGAATAAAATTTATCATCACATATTGTTTTGTAAATGAATTTTATTTATTTTCTAAAATTTGGAATGATGAAAACAATTATGGACAAAAAATGGGTTAACAAATGGGGTTTTTTTTATAAAAATGTATTGAATCAAAATATTGTATATGATTCGTAGGTATGTTTGTGTTGATCACGACTAATTATCGTTAAAAAAAAAATTATATGTTGATATCACAAATTAATTTATTAATTAATGACCAATGTTTCAGTATCTATCTAAAAAATACAAATATTCATATACGCCGCACATATTATAAATGGTCACCTAATGGTCAATATATTTTATTTTTTGTTCGTACTTAAATTCCTAAAATAATAATAAATAATTAAATTTGATGAAGATGTAAAATAACTAATTTACAAATTATTTATTTAATTAGTTCAAATATTGCAATTATTATTATTACAATAAAATATTTACACACATTAAATTAAAAATAATTATTAAAATTAATTTTATTATTTTTTGAATTGTAGATTTTAGTTAGTGTATGGATATGGAAAAACTTTTGTGGTTTTAACATACTTCAGACTTTACCGATATATAATTTCAAATATATAATTATTTTTTTGCTGGTTATTTGTTGGGTAGCCCATATTTACCTATATATGCTTAAACTATATCCTATAAAAGCCACTCATGAAAATGTTAGAAAATATAAACATTAATTCGTATTGTTATTAAAACTTGTATAGTTTATGCGGTTTCACAAAATGTTAAACTTGAATAAATACTTTTGTGGGGTAGTTTTTTTTTTTTTTTTTTGTATATTTAATTTGTGTATAATTAAAATCACGTTAAATTATTGTCGGAAATAAAGGTAGAATATTAAGTCACTCAATGTCAAAGTCAAAAATTTAATATAGGAAATAATTTGTACAATTTTTTTTTTCTTTTTTTATACAATTGTTTGATTTAATTATTTTGACATTTTCTGACGTAAATTTGACATTATTTTATTTATAAGGATTTAGGTGCCCCTACATCTCACCATTCCCATTTACTATAATTTTATATAACATTCATTAGGATTATATTTTTGGATTAAAATACTCTTATAAAGGAAAATGGGAAATTTTTCAAATATAATATTAGAAAATATTTTTTGGTTTAATTAGAAAATTCATATTTTGAAAAGGTAATTAATAATAATTAATAAAAATTAAATCTAAAAATAATTTTATAATTCTCGTATTAAAATCAATCCTATTTTGACAATCAAATCTCTGTATAAATTTTTAATCCCATAACATTATTTTTTTTATGTTTAATTTGAAAATAAAATGTTACTTTATTCCTTCGAGAAAAGTGCACACCTCGAGGTCGGAAAAATTTATCGTTCCTTTTACTATATTTTTTTTTTCCTTTTTATTTTACAAAAAAAAAAAAGGAAAATTAATTCAATCAAATCAATTCATAATAAATGAAGAAATATTCCGGTATAATATTCTAGAAGAGGAAAAAAAAAGCACAATTGTAAAAGCTCTTTGTCGATACCTTTCAATCTCTAATTAAACGAAAATAAATAAATAAATAATTAAATTGAATAGAGGTGAAAATAAGTGTTGGAGTTGAAAGAAATCATTTGAAAATTATCAGGTATAAGAATCACAGCTATATAATTTCTCAGGCATATCAAAGAATCCTTGCAAAACTTAATTACCCATCTATTAATCACTTATTCTTAATTGTCGTAAATAGATTTTCTCGCATAATAATAATAAAAGGTAAAATTGTCTCATGCTCACTTTTTTTCCTATAATATTCTATCATGTATATACATTTATTTATCTTGTACACCAGGTTTTCACCCATTTCTCGATGTTGTATAAATATTCGATAAATTTGTTTATTATTTATACAGAATTAAACCAGATACAAATAAAGTCGATAAAATTATGGAGTATATTCATAGGTGGTAGAGTTTAGTAAACTGGGTAAAGTAGATAAAATAGACAAAAGGACATATTATTATAGGTCTTTGTGTGTTAATGTTAATGTCTTCAATATAATTAGTCCTTTACCTATATATAAAGTATATTTGTATGTGGTATAAGTCCTTTTAGGATGGGGGTACATAAACATACTTTCTATTTATATATAAATTTGATTTTTATTTTCCACTTTTTTTTGTTTTGTTGTTGTCTCATTTGATTATTGAAATTTACATAGTTCAAGTATTTATTTATTGATTTCTGGTTTTGATTGAAGTTTTATTGAAAATTTAACTACATAATATAAATAATTTATGGTAATTTATTGAATTTATGTGTATGAATATTTTTATGTTGTTCATGTGTATTGATGTGTGTAGTTTATAGTGAATGTGGGTCGGGTATTTTTTTTTTTTTTTATAATTATTGCATTATGTTTTCATTATGAGACCGCACGGCGTATTTAAAGTTTTAAGTAAATACAGCGTGTTAGCACGTTCTGAAAATAAAACAATTTTATGTTTAGAAACATTTTTTTTTTTATATACCAGTGAGAAATTAGTTTTAGGTTTGTTTTTCTTTAGTTTTATTTAATATCAAACGTACTTTGTGTTCAAACATAATTAATTCTTTATATAATTTTTGGTTATTCTTTATTGTACGGTATTTTTTTTTTGTATCAACATTTTTTCATTTTGCTAAAAGATTGAAAAGAAAACCGACTCTAAGAATATAATTTTTATAAATATATCGTAATTGAAGAACTTCGGAGAATTTTGAAATAATATTGTTTCGGTCATCGGGTCTATTTATAAAAAAAAAATTCTTAAATAAAACAATGTTTACGTATTTAATAATACATTATTAACGCAGAATAGGTCAGGGACTCTTATAACATTTCTTCGTCGTCAAATATAATCTCATTTTATTATTTTTTAAATGTTTTAAATTACACTAAAACCTCTATAAACAGACCACAAAAAAAGATTGGTTAGTAAATAGAATATTCCCGTAACAATTGGAACGCGAAGCTAATGAAAGATTGTCACATAGAAATTGATAAATTTGTCGTAGTGATTTCTTTGGAATGTTTAATTGTGTTAGTATATTTGATACAAAATATTCATTTCTCTATGTTTAAAAATGAACGTCATTTCTATATTTAAACTCTTGAAAATACAATAATATTTGAGTTCAATTATTGAGTTTAATAATTCAATGACTGTCTTTGTATTCAAACATTTTTTTCTATGATGAAATTATATAATTTGTTTCTCATAAATTATAAAAAAACTGATTGAGTTTTAAAGTCAAAATAATATAGTTGTGAAAACCAGCACAAACTGTCAAGTTATAAATTCTAAATTAATTAAATTTTATTTTATTTTGACCCCAAAAAAAAAAAACATTAAATTAATTGTCAGTTGGTATGTAAACAATTTTGTACACGATATACAATCAAATCTTTGAGTTGAAATTAGACAAATTTATCTAATTCTCTCACATATATGAAAATTCTTATTTTAGAACAATGAGAAGAAGTTTAAAATTTATAGACTTTTCAGTTTTTCAGTCAGTTCCTTAATAATACAAAAGTGAAAGTTATTGTGATTTTGTGCCATAATGAAATGGTCTCAGAATCAAAACAGAATTTATCTTAAAGTCATAGTGTAAAGATTAAAAATAAATATTGAACAGTTGGTATTGATTTTATTATAAACAAGTTAAAATTATTCTAACATTATTTCTATCAATCGTATTGGCAGCAGGTGTTTGAGGTACATACATAAATAATATTAAAAATTCAGCCCTTTTTATTGTTACGCATATTGAGTTTTTTTTTTCGACATACATTCACATATTTTCCTTTTTTCTTTTCTTTTCTTTCTTTTCTTGGTTGTTTTTTTTTTTTTTTTTTTTTAGATTTGACACAACTCAACACCCAAAAGAAAAGCAGAACATCACAGAAAGAAAAAAAAAAAGGAAAACCCCCGAAGAAAATTTATAAGAAAATGGGAAATCGGTATAAAAAACGAATATAAAATAAATAAATAAATAAAATATTATTATAGCGTGACAACAGACTCAGGATATTAATTTTTCAAAAATCAGGATTTATGAAGGATATCGAAACACACGCACATAATTTTCTGTTTTCTGTTTCTTTATTTCTATTTTTTGTTTTTATTTTCGTGTTTGAATGCAATTTAGTTATGGGGGTCGTGATTGTTTTTTTTTTTGGGGTTGAATTTTGATCTGAAATAACAAAAACAAAAAAAAAAAAATCAGTAAAGTGGAAATTTATTATGAGGAACAGTATTGAACTTATTTTGTTTGCAATTCCCAATATTTCCTATTAAATTTATTCAACAATATTGGGTTACGTTCAATAATTTTGTCGTGTAAATTCAGTAAGATCGCGGAGATTCAAAAATAATTAATTAAATCTTAAAATTATTCCATTATGAGGTTTAAATAAAATCAGACCAAGTCCATTTCTGTCAAAAAGTTAAAGGTGGATTAGATTTTGGGTTTGGGTAAACCTCATGGTATAACCAAAAGAAAAGAAAAAAAAAAGTAAAAGACGGAAAAGAAAACATTTATTACAACGAAAATTTTCGCGTTGATGTTTTTTCATGTTTGAATATATGCAGTAAATCACCGTCAGGGTAAATAATTTGACATCTTCATATATTTATAGAATGGAAAGAATGGGAAATACACACACACACATATACACAAAATATCAAAAAAAAATATACATAAGAGGAACAACAACAACAACAGCAAAATTTAACTTTATGCGAATGATTTTGTATTTTTTTCTTTTCTGTTTTGAACCATTTTGGATACACAAATTTTGTGTCTGCTTCTTTTTTTTTTTTTTACCGCATATAAACACGCGTGATCATATTTGTTTGTCTGTTTTGATTGATAGTTCAACCCATCTACTTTAATATCCAAGAAAAAGAAAAATCTCAACTGTACACACACACACACACACACATACATAAATATAGAAAACATTTCAATTCATCTACACCCATTCCCTCATCCACTAGATATATCGTAGCTCATCCATTCAAAATATCTAACTCAAATTCAAATAAAAATTCACATATTTTTGATTATGAAAACAACAGAATTTTTGTATGGTTGTTGTTTTTTTTATTTTTTGTATTTTTCATAGCTGTGTGATGTGAATTCGAACAGAGATTTCATACCGACAGAATATTATTCTCTGCGGTTGGTTTGTTTAGGTTTTTTTAGTTTGAGACGTCAAAATAAAATAAAAAAAATAAGAACAACAAAAACTGTTCTAGTTTAACGGAAAATGTAAAAAACAAAAAATATGAAAAACGATTCACCGAATATGTGTGTACGAGGGAGGTATGGAGGCCCCGTGAAAAGTGAAAATGAGTGAGAAAAAGAAAATTTATAATAATAAAGTATGGCAGGCAGAAAAATGTATAGATAAAAGTAGGTATGTGGAAGACGTGTGAAAATTGAAAGAGTTGAATTTAAAAACTAAAAGAAATCGTTTCTCAACCGGTTTGCATTATTTTACATAAATAAAAAGAAAATACCGCAACTATATGTTCAACCGAACCTATTGAAATTTCTCTTTTTTTTTCCTGTTTATGGAAAATATACTTTTTCCATTATTTTCACATTTTTCATCGTTTTCACATTTTTCTTCTTCTTCTTCTTCTTCTTATTTATTTATTATTCAGTTTTTCTTTTTCCACTGTTGTTATTGTTGTTGTTGTTGTTAATGTTATTGTTGGTTACAACACTGGTGCTGCTGTTAAGTTTTCGACATTTTAGATTGTAAAAATATTATTTATGAAAATATTTTTAAGTTCTCCTTTTTGTTTTGTTTCGTTTTTTTTTACGGTTCGTTCTTCTTCTTTTTTTTTTTTTTTTTGGAATAATTCAACAAGAATATAAAAATATAACAACAAAATAATAAAGGATTGGAAGGATAAAAATGACTTAATATATATTATTTGAGTATGTTTTGTACATTTTTCTTTTTCTGTAAAATAAAATGAAGCTTTTTTCCTAGGTACGATGTGTACTCATCACACTTTCTCTTTCTCTCTCTCTCTCTCTGTCTGTCTCTGCCTTTGTTTCTCTTTATTCCATGTATGTTTTAGGAAAGTAAAGGAAAGATTTTGTTTTCTTTACTTTTTTTTTCTTTTTTTTTGAAAACATCCAGAAGTAAAAATATGAAAATGTGAATATGATTTTCTTGAAGAATTACATTTTGTGTTTTTTTTTTTTTCTTTCTATTTGTATAAATTCTGTATGTGTGAATGAGACCGTCAGATATGTACATAAGAAATTTATATAAATGAAAAGAAAAAAGAGGAGAAAAAAATAAAAAGAATCTAAGAAATGTGACAGTATACGATATAAAGACGAGGTTTATAGTGAGACGATTTTTGGGTAAAGAAATTTTTAGGATGTTGGGTTGTTTTTTTCTTTTTTTTTTATATGCGGTGGTTTCAAACGATTAATCAAATCTAAGGAAGCGGAAAAATGTGACAACTAAAATCTTGCTTTTATATTATTTTTTTTCTGTTTTTATTATAAATGCGAACGAAAAGAAAAACTAAATTGAAATTGAAAAAAAATATATTACAATATTTTTTGTATATGCTGAGAGCTATTTTTTTCTGTATATGAATTTGTGTTGCCATAGATAAAAGTTCATTAACCCCATATATATAAAATATTACAAACAATATTTTATTTATACCAACAATAGATTTATTTATTTTTTTTCTTATAATCGTTTAATCGTGTTAAATGTATGAGTTCATGTCAGGCTTATGCCATGCAATTTTTCAATGCAACAATGTTTCAACTGATAATGGTTACGTGTATAACGCATTTTAATACAAATAAATATGGTATAATGAACTTTGATTATGGTAAATAATAACAATAATAATAATATTTGTTTGCAATTTGAAATTAATCTTAAGACGCATTCAAGAAATTCAATTTTTAACGCATTATTTATAGAAAGGGAATAATGCGGTTAATTTTCTTTTCTCAAAAAAAAAAAAAAGGGATCATATCTTATAATATTGGTATTGTGTATCAAATGAATATAATCAGCCGCACTTCTGCTTTTCAAAATGAGGCAACATTCACAAAGATTATAAAGATTGTATTTATCGATCAAAGGACTATACAAAGAATTGTCATATCCGGCCAAATCATTCACATTCGAATCAAAATAATTATGTTACCACAAATTTAAAATCAATTTATTGTTATAACCAAATTATTCAATTTGACAGTGAATTGTAAACAGTTGTGACCTTTCAAAGTTGTCTAAAGAAATTTGTACCAATATTGTTAGTTCACGTTTCATACAACGCTAGCAAGGAACAAACGTATAAACCATAACACAATTAATATTATTTTGAACACATCCTAAATTTGTACAACATTTTCGTTGAGAGAAAGAGACAGTTAGTGGTTTAAGATTTAATATAAACCACAAAATATGAACGTATTATTGTTTGTGTTTTCTTAACCTTTTTCTCTTGTTGCGGCTTTTAAGAAAATATATAATTATTTCCCTTGTATAGTTTATTGTGTATTATTTGCAGAAGATCGCGTTATATTATTATCGTATTTAATCTTTTCACTTACAAAGTTGTATTTTTTGGAATACATTTGTTCTTTTAACAATATTTTTCAACAAATTACACAACAATGTAACTTTTATTAAAGTTTCAATTTAACAGAACAATTTTTATTTCTCATAAATCTTTTTGTTTGAAATCAATATTTTTTGGTTATCAATTATTTCGGTTGTTATGTAAACCTGTTTGCTAAAAATACATTTTTGGCACACATTATTTTGTTGTTAATTCACCAACTTGGATGTAGATCCAAAGAAAACATAAATTCATAGAGTTCTTGTAAAATCATAAAAAACTTTAAACTTTAAAGAAATTATTCATAATTTAATAGTCAAAAATATTTCTCATAATCACGTCAAAAATATACAAATTAACTTTAAAAAATTTATTCGAGGTTATTTTTTTTAATATAATTTCACTTTATCATTAGAGACTTTCAATCTCTGTTCCCATACTTATTTATAACATATAAATTATAGAAATTCAAATCCACAATATTTATATTCTTTATAAAGGTTATGAAAAATATATATTTATGGTGCTTACCACAAAATGACCTCCTTTCAACCTTCCATACGAAAATAACAAAAAGAAGAAAAAAAAAATATTTGTGAAATTCAGTGAAAATTGGATTAGGTTCCTATTTTATAAATTATTTTTCGTCATAATACATCATCACACATAAAATAATAAAAAATATTCCGTGAAAAAAAATAACACGAAATTCAATAATATAAATCTCAATTATTTCCTTCTATGTGTGTGTGTGTATGTGTGCAGTATGTGTGCGTGAGTGGATGGTTGTGCAATTTAATATAAAAAAAAAGAGGAAGAGAAAAAAAAAAAGAACAAAACAGAAATAGAAAAAAATTGGAAATTTAAATCCCCTAAATGTTGGTTTTTGCGGATATTGAATTTGAAAAGCGACAGAAAAGAAATAAAAAACAAGCAAAACAAAAAAAATATATACTGCACAGTCAGACCAGACAAAAGAGGGATAAATCGCCCATTTACCTGTTCCCCCCCTTCACCTTCTTTCTTCTTTGTGTGTTTTTTTCTCTTCTTCTTTACTTAATTGTATTTTGTTTTGTTGTTGTCTTCTATTCATCCAGATTTTTTCCATTTTTTCTCATATAAAATATTAAATTAATAAATAGGAAAATAAGGGAAAAATGGAATGGAAATAAATCTTAACATGAATTCTTTATTTTATTTGTTCATTTATTATATGGTTGTTGTATATTTTTTCTAAGTCCAAGTAAGCTCCATTTAATCTGTCATCAAAATTGAATGAATATTCTAGGATTCCATCATTCATCAAAATGCATAATTATTCTTAGAATGAGATTAATTATAATCATAGGTGAGATTATACAGAAAAAAGGACACACAATCAATTTTGGTAGAACCCTAAGAATGCATTTATAAAAAATATAAAAACAACAACAATTAATTGAGTTCTGCTTTTTTTATTTGGACTTACACTTTGTATGTTTCCTTCAGTAACTTAGATTGCCCGAATTGTTGATTAATCACAATGAATGAATTAAAAAAGGATTGCAAAATTTGGATACAAAAACTACAACAAAAAGTGAAGAAATAGAGAGTCAATAACAGGCTTTGTGTGATAGAGAGAGAGAGAGACGGAAAAGTATATTAATAATCTGAAAATTCTATTAAATAAAAAAAAAAAATTACGAACAACAAACAAAAAAAAGATAGAACTCCTTCATTCTTTCATCTATAATCGATACACCAGAGAGCCTCCCAAATGTCTTTATTCTCTATAAAGAGATGAATGTTTATTCTGATAATACGGAATCCCTTTGTGCCTATATGTCTAATAAGACATCCCTTAAAGTTAAATGAAGCCCACCCACATATCCTAATATTCCTTAAATTCTATATTCGAATTTCTATAACGTCGAACGTTGAAGTTACAAAAAATGAACCCACAAAAAAAAACACACAAAAAAATGAAGAAGAAGCAAATATTTATGGCAGAGGAAAAAAAAAACAGTGACTCCCTTTAATCTAAATAAAATAGAAAATGTATATTGAAGAAACGCACACACACACACACACACACATAAGCTTGTACACACATACAATTTAACCTCAATAAATTTTGTCTCATTTTTGATCATTTTTAAACAAAACAAAAAAAAATACGAGGAAAACTGCGAGATAAACTGGAAAGAAAAATGTTTGATGCGTTTTCTTTTCTATTCTTTCTTTTTTTTTTTACTGTTGTTGTTGTTGTTGTGGTTGTTCTTCTTTTTTTTCTTTGGTGAAAAAATGGTATAAAGTGGAGGTTCCCGGCATATATATAAATATAAGGTGGTTCCCTTGGGTACCATTTCACAGATTGTATTTTTGTGGTGAAAACATGAAATTGACTTTTGGGGTTGGTATCATCATCTATATTCTCATCTCTCTATAACAGTTTTCTATATACTCCTGAAAATGTATGTACATAAATTTTACAAACGAAAATCAAACATCAAAATATTTTTTTTTTCTTAAAAGAAGAAAAAAAAAAGAGTTCAGGATATTTTTTTGTCGCATTTGGCTCCGTTAACGACATCTTATCTTAATCTTCCTTATTTTCCATTATCCATATACAAGGTTGAAGGTCCTTTTTTACTGACAAAATAATATTTCATTTCTTACGAAGAAAATCAGGACAATTTAAAAATTCAAAATATTTCAAAATTTCATCACAATACTTTATTAATTGGATTTGGAATTGGATTTGGAAGTGAAAGTTTAATACGATGATGATTAAAGCACTAAACTGATGAGGTCTGTAAAAAGTATAGAGAAAATAAAATCTAAAAAACTGTATAAACTTTTCCGTATCCATCTTTTAGATTTAAAGTTTATATTTTTCTATTTGGATCATTTTTTTTTTTAATTTCAAATGAAAATTATAAAATGAAAACAAAAATAACTCATCATATGATCCATTTCAGTATTAACATTCTGAATTTTTGTTCTCAACAATAATATTCTATTTATCCAGTCAGAATACCTAATCTTGTGTGTGTGTCGATGTGTGTTTATTTGTTTGTTTTAAAATTACAATATTTTAATCCATATACAAAATGTGGAATGAAAAGGTTGAAGTGTTTTTATTTTATTAAATTTAAAGAAAAATAAGAAAAGTTTATGAGTTGAAATTTTATGATTATTATAATTTTTTTTGTATTTATAAATGTTGGTGTAAGGTTTGTGAAAAATTCTTTTGTATTTTTTTTTTCATACGCATTTAATCCATGAGATTTTGGTTCCAAATTGGTAGGTACGTAGAAAGAGTTTTTTGAATTCTATTATAATTGTCAATTCAGTAACACGAATTATAATATTTTTTCCTAATTTTTCAGATCAAATATAAATTGAAACAAAATCTTACAATATTGTTCTGGAAGGTAATCCATTGATGCTTTTCTAGGTTTTCTTAGAACAATTTATGAATTTATTTTTTGTTTAAAAATAAAAAAAAAAATCCAGAAAAATGTTTGGCAATCGCTTTCAAAAGAGTCAGAAGACATAAAAACAAAAAAAAAATCAAGAATTCATTTAGAATTGTTGTTACTTTTTCTTTGGCTGTAAAAGAAAGCTAAAGAAAAAGTAAACTCTTGAAAAAAATCGTCAATTTTCTTTAAAAATTTATTACAAAATTCTAATGAATTTTTCAATAATTTTTATTTTTCCATACAAAATTTCTAAGAATTGTATTATAGGATTGTAGCAAAGAGATTTAAAATTTTTAATGATTATAAATCGATTAAAAATATTTAGTAAGAAAAACGTTAAATTATTGTTAGATTTAAAGCGGCGAAGAAAGCAATTAGAAATACCAACATCACAAGTGTTATAAGGGACCGGTTTCAGTGTACGAAATTTTGATTAGGTAGATGCATGTAGTGAATATATGGACTTAAATATCTTTCTATTATTTAAATTGAATGAAAGAAAATGTGTTCATTAGCAATTTGGTAGAGTTGTTCAGACGAATGATCTTCTATAATCTAAAAAACCATTTCTCTTAATTAATTCAATTAAAAAATTTAAATGAAATTAATTTCTTTCTACGGTATTTGCATTAGAATATTCATATTATTAAATACAAAAATTAATTTTATCTGTTAAAGTTAATTTTATTTAATTTACAAGCATTATCTGACCGGAAATATATTTACTCGCGTTATTCGCGATAAAACAGTTCTGTGACATTACATTTGAGTATTATAATAAAATTCGATTTTAAAGCCTTTTATCAGGTATGTATTCCGAGTTCACCCGGACGCGGACCCGATAATATAAGGGAAAGTGAAAAACCCGTAATCGTACCAAGACTGCTTTTTAAAACTGTGCACCTGTACTCGTAACCAATAAAATAAATTCTGTAGACCTCGATGCTGACCCATTACCAATTATGTGGGCCCGAACCATGAACGATAAAAATTTTGGTCATGCTTACAGCTCTGCCTTACATATATAATAATAATTTATTTCGTTTCATGAATAAATTTAAAATTAGGTCTCATTGACCAACTGTCTTACCATCCATACTCGGTTTATTAAATCCATTTTCTGTCTATATGGTCTTCAAAAATAAACTTCTTTCACTATGTTTTTATTCAGTTGTTGTTCTTCTTGCTTTTATTTTCTGTTGTCTGTTTTTTTTTATATTATATACATAAAGTCCACGATGGAATATTGGGATGTTATATTTGTGTATATAGAAAGGCTCCCCATTTTTTACAAAATAAATTTATGATTTTTTTATGTAAATTTTCATTTATGTATTTTTTTTTTGGTCTCTCGGCTTTATATACAATTTTTTTTTTGTTCTTTCTTTTTGAGAGTTTTTATTTTCAAATTTTTCAAATTATTTTATTTATACATTTTTTTTTTATCGTTTTTTAATTGGAAAATGGTAATTTCTTCTTTTTGATAAAAAAAAATAAATACTTAATTAGAAAAAGAGAACCCACCGAAAATAAATGAGTAAAATGGGGAAAAATAACAAAAATTCGTTCAATACGATTTTGTGTATATTATTTATGACGTTTATGATGAGTTTATTTGGGTTCATTTTTATATCCTATGTATAGATAATGTGTTGGCCTGGAACGTTAAATACATCTCGAGTTTTTTATCGAACAATTGAATATCAAATAAAAATAAATACAATTATAAATTACAGGGAAATCTTTCTAATGGTTCCATAAAATGTACACGGAAATTTGATTCAACCAGAGGTTTGGTCTAATTAGGTGACGCTGAATATAAATATTCATCGGATCAATTAAATTTTTAATACAAAAGTTTGTAGAATTAATGATGAAGTAGAATAATGTTCCTCTTTCATAGTATCAAGTGTGTTTTTTATTGATTCTGACTTATTAAAATTCATATAAAATAGAATAAATTTCTACGTATCCTAACGTACTCTAATTAGTTTCTAACCATTTTTTATTCACTTCAAATCCATAATAAATTGCTATAAAATAAAGCAGGCAAATATTTATGTGGGTCAAAGTTAAAATTTCAAAAAAAATTTTCAATAATAAAATTGTTTCAATTTTAAATGAATAGAAAAAATAAAAAGAAATAAAGATGATTTAATAAAGTTTATTTTGCCCATCGTGAGATAAAACTCAAATATGTTGACCTAACTTGATTCTTGAAGAAGTGAAAAATATTTTTTCTGACCACAAATTTTTTATTCAATGTAAAAAATATGGTCAATATTTGTCAATCTATTTAATTAGTTAGCGTATAAAATTTATATAAATTTTAATGGAATTTTCAATGGAATATCCTAAACCTAAATAGTGAATTAAGTTAATTGTGAATATTGTATGGGTTCATGTCATATGTTAAATTAGTTATTTTAGTCTTTATTCAATAATTTAGGGTAATTAACTATTAGAAAATATATCCAAAAGTAACTCTAAGAGTTTATGGGTCAAATTGATTTTTAGAAAGGCAATGTGTTGCTGGCATAAATTTTCAAAATTATTAATTATTATCTCATTGTTGTTGTCATTGGTTTATAGAAAAAATTTCCTTTTAACTCGTGCCAACATTTCTTTTTATTGTTATGGATTTAATTTCTTCAACATTATAGGAATAATAATAATTGTTACAAATTAAGATTTAATGTTTCCGGTTAGAAATGGTTCATTGTTAAAATAAATTAAGTGGTTTTGCAGTTAAATTGTTATTACAATTTTTTTTTTAGATAAAAAAAATAAATATGAGAATAAAAGAAAAATCAAAGATTAAAACAATTAAAGCAACAAACTTTTTTCAACTGAACAAGAAGCATCATTAAATTATTTATAAATTTGCCAGAGAATTGTTGTATTAATAAATTCAATCTTTTAAAAAATAATTAAGTTATTATTCGGAAACATGAGACAAAAAACCGCAAAAAACAAAAATTGTGTTTGGATGACTGATGAATTTCTATATAATTTATTTCTCTTGTCAACTCCTTCCCATACAATTTAATATAATAGAAAGAAAGTTAATCAACTGAAATTAAAGAAATGATAGCAGTATTGAAATTCATATTTTATGTCAGGGTTGTGTACTGTTTCATGACGTACCCGCCAGAATCTGGATGGAAGAAACCTGATCGTACCAATAACTTTTTTTTTAAAACTCAAACCCAAATTTCAAATTGTTTTGCTATTAAAAGTACCAACAGTATTTACAATAATGTACAAATCCTTCGCTTAAAATATTAATAGTTCTCAATAAACAATTGTTACAGTGTAAGCATAAAAATACACGAAACTCAACTCATTCATTATCTATCAAATTATCTTTTACGATAAAATGATGACCTACAAATAATTGATAAATATCAACAATTAAATCGTTAATAAAATAAAAGCGTATCGATCTAATAACATTTTTGCAGCAGTTCTTTCTATCAAACAAAAAATTAAACCAAAAGAATTGATCAAATATTCGTTCACCTTTGGACTATATAAATTTACCCTTGTAGTAAGTTCAAATGAATCTGTATTTTCAACGTTGTTTGTTTCTTTCTTAAAAAAAAAAAGATAACAACAAAAATAGAAAACAGAATATATTATTTAAACACACTTGTGTTTTGTGTTTGTGGTACAAAAAACGAAAACTTATTAAAATACAATTTATAACCGCAAAGTAACAAAAAATGAAAAGAAAAACAATGAAAACATTTTGTTTCTTTATAAAAATAAAATAAAATATTTGAAGGTGATGAAATAACCAAAAACACAAAAATAAACTAAAGCAAGGGTTTCCATTTTCCATGCGTCTTGTCTTATACCAGTAAGAATACCCAATAGTTATTATATTATTTGTCAATATTTGTCTTAGTTAATTTAATTTCTTCAATATTTATGACACAATTAATGTAACCTTGTTGAAACATGTCATTAAAAAACCCTTGTAAAAAAATACATAAAATTTTCATACAATAACAAAAAGTGTGACCAGTACCATGGCCACTAAAACTGGATACTATTTGTCGAAATATTATTGTGTGGCTTTGTCTAGAATATTTTCCCACAAAATGAAAATGGAAAATTATTTTGATTAAAAAAAAAAGTACAAAAGAAAAAAGAAGCGAAATGAAAATCTAGAATAATTCCCATTGGTAATAAAGTCCTTGAAATAGAATAATAATTTTTCATTTTATATTTTAAAACTTATTTTAATTTGATTTCAGATGAAAACATTCTTTCTATGTGTGAAAATGTGTGCGTATGTGTGTATGTGTATTATGTGACGTCATGAGTATAAAAATCATTCCTCCTTAGATTAGATACAGAAATATACACACCAACACATACACCCACACACCCACATAGTACAAAAAGCTCCCATGAGTAGAATTAAAACTTTAGCTTTTCCACTCTGTTTTTGTTATTGGTGTATTTTTTGTTGTTTTTGTTGTTATATACGTTCATCACAAAAGCCAAACCAATTGTAGTAAAATGCAAATTTTTATTTTATTTCTCGCTTTTCATTTTTCTTCTTTTTTTCCTTTATTTTTCCTCCCTTCTACTTTTTTTCTTGTTGTTGTTATTGTTGTTGCTGATGATTGTACGTATTTAACGGTCATTTTTCTATATTTTATTTCGTATTTAAATTCAAAACTTACAAAGTTAGTCAAATGAACTGACATGCATACACAGACACATCCATACAATACAGAAATTTAATTGAGGTTCAAAGTCCTTACAGGACCTCATTGACTTTTTTTTTTTCGTTTTTCCCGCATGTAATGAGCGAGACAGAGAATGATGAACATATAACACTTTTCAATATGCAAAAAAAAGTTTAAATGAAGTAGAAGGGTGGATGAGTGGGGAAGAGAAAATGGAAACAGATTTTGATGCTAATTTAATAACAATTTGTTCATTTTTTTTTTTTGTATGTTTCTTTTTTTTTGCAACAATGTTCACGTTCTCGTTAGTCCTCCATGGTTTGTTTTTTTTCTTGTTACTGTGTTTATTCTCTTTCTCTCTTTTAACGTATTTTTTACCATAATAAAAATTGTCGCGAATTTGTTTTTTCTTTTTTTTTTTTGATTCTTTTTTTTCAGTTGTTGTTGTGAAGAGACATGGAATTACTTTGTATTCCTAATGGAAAATAGAAATGGTATAATAATGTTAATATAAGAATATAAGAATATATGTTGCAATTTATAGATTTTACAATAAAGAATTTATCTAGTCAGATAATAGAAATTGAAATAATATTTAAAAAACGAAACTATAATATTTGTTATGATTAAAATTTGTGTTGTTGTAACACGTAAATTAGGGTAATGCTGTATGAAATACTGAGTTGATTTAAAGTGATATCTTCTTTTATATTTGAATACTTGACTAATACACTATAGAAATATTTTTAATCTAAAAATGTGTGTTTTGACTGTAAGGGAATATGAAGAAACAAATATACATAATATTTATTGTTGTAGAAAATGTCAGAATATATTATAGATTTCAATATTATTCAGGAATTTAATTCAAATTGTCAAAAGCTTAAAGGATTACAATAATAATATTATCGATTTCATTGAACATGAAATTAAACAAAATGTATAACGATACAAAATGTATTTAAATCGAAATATTAATTCTTATATTATAATTTTAATTAAAATAAAAAAATTGTAACAACTGTAATTACAATACAAAATTTATAATTAACTAATGAATTTTGAATAGTTAATATCCTTTATTTTTCTATTACAGAATCTAATCCCAGAGCGCATTCAATTAAGAATTTTATTTCCCGCAACTTCCATTTGTATTTATTGGTAGTTCAGGAGTGAAATAAAAATTTTTATGATTGTTCATTAAATTGATTAAATGAATTAAAAATATAAATTTAAAAATTGAAACTAAAAGAAAGGAATTGTCCCTACAAAAAAAAGTGAATTTAATTGATGTGTCTTTATGAAGATTGTAGTATCCAGCATCTGACAAAAAAATTTATTAATGGTTGTAAGAAAATAACAAAGTCATAATAAATTTTATAATTTCTTCATAATATTTTAAAAGGACTAAAATACATTTTCTTAAATTGCAAATGTAACCAATTATTTTTTCGTTCAGTGTATAAATTCATCATACATGTAAAATAGAATCAAACGTTTTTTCATCAAATATAAATTTCCTTATTTAAATTTCACAAAAAATCCGTATAATATAAAAGAGACACATGATTCAATTGAGTTCATTGCTCTCTAATACTATTTTATTTATTCAATTATTACTGATTTGAAAAGTCAATTGTATAGACAGAAAGAAAATAAAAAGAAAAAAGAAAAGTCTTTCAATTCATTTGAAACCCAAAGATAGAAAATGAATTGTGGCATAAAAGTCTTATATATTTCTATACGTCCCAATTCAATTCATACCGTAATATAATTCATATTCAACTTTCACACACGTCCAATAAAATTCTTTTATAGTTTCTTTTTTTTACTTTCATTTGGTAAAATACGACCACAAAAAGAAAGAAGAAGAAGAAGTAACATTTATTTTCTCGTCTAGAAAATTCCAAAAGTTACACAGACACACACATATATTTTTTACACGCAATGAACACATATGATGACAAATCAAATCAAAATTAAATTCAACAATCGAATACAAAAGATTGTGAGGAAAAAAAAAAGAAATATTATTAAATTTTATGTCTCTAGACAGCCATAGACAAAAAATTAAATTGATCCTAGAAAAAAAAAAAACAGAATAAAAAAATAACATTGATCCACCTCAAATCCAATTTTTTAATCCTCATCCTTATTTTTCTTCTTTTTTTTCTTTTTTACTTTAATAATATAGAATAGATTCGGAACATTCGGTATAACCAACAACACACGTCTATAGATTCCAGACCATTTAAAATCAAATTATTACACATTTTTACTAACATCAAACTTTTTTTTGTTATTCTTGTCTTTTCGTTTCGATTCTATATTATTATTATTTTTTATTTTTTCCAACAAAAACCACACAAATGAAAATATGAAGAAGAAGAAGAAGAAGAAGAAGAAGAAGAAGAAGAAGAAGAAGAAGAAGAAGAAGAAGAAGAAAAAAAAACATTATTTAGCGTTATAAGTTTTCTTATGAATTTTTCTCTTTATACTTTCCTCAACACAAACTTAAAAAAAACCCCTTCTTTTCATATTTGATCCAATCGTTCAACGTTTCTTCGTTGCTGTCCTGGTGTGAAACTTTTTTTTTTCCTTTCTATTCATTCTTACAGCAAAAAAAAAATAAAGAAAATATACAAGAAAAAAAAAAAGATACTAAGAATAATAAGAAAAAAATGATGAAGAAACTTTATATAAATAAACGACAAATTATCCATAAAGAATGAAGAAAAAAAAAAGAAGGAGAAAATCTAGAGGTGAGAAGGTGTCGTAGTTACGTAGATTAACAGAGAAAGTGTGGTTCTAAATATATTTTCTTTCTTCATTCTAAAAATGTATTTTCTAATAGAGGGTTAAATAATTCCATAGTAGAGTTCAGTGACGTCATTTGATATAGGAAACATGTATGATGAGTGAAAACATTTCTTCATATTATATTCTCGTTTTTTCCCTTTAAATTTAAATTAATTCAAATGAAGATCTGCATGTCTATAAATTACAGTGTGTGTATGTAATTGATTAGGATGTTTTTATGTGAAAACTTTACACTTTGCACTTTAAATTAATAAATAAATATTACAATTATTTGCGTCTGCTCTGTTGGTTACATTTATATGTATGTGTGTGTGTGTGAGTGTGTTAGCTTTACTTTATAAGTAATACTTACCACTTTTTTCTTTTTATTTGTTTTGTATAAATAAAATGCAAAATATAATAAAGTAAAGTAAAAAATATCTTTAAAGAAAAAAAAGTGAACACGAATAAAAAATATAAAAGGTATTTATGTGATGTTGTGCGAGCTTCTTATACATATTAAGGTGTTTTTCTTTTTCTTTTTTTTTTTTTGACTTTCATCCATATAAAAAAAAATTTTAGCGGAAATTTGTCAAAACATTTTCATTTATTTTACTGCCAATAATTTTCTTAGCTTTCTCTCGTTCTCTTTTTTTTTTTTTTGTTTTTACTTATATTTCCAATGTAAAAAAAAGATAAACAAAAAGTGGAAAAAATATAATAACAAATTTCATGTATTATAACCAGAACAAAATTTTTGTTGTATGTGGATATTATAGAAAGTCGTAATAAAACCATCATCATTCATTCACCATCATCTAACAAATTTGCTCAAGTAAATTTTCATTCAATTTTCCATACTCCCGTTTGTGTTTTTCTTCGCAAAGTTATATGCTGTTGAGGTAGTCGAAATTCAGGGACACCCTAAATAAATAAAATGCAAATCTAATCGAAAAGCCGAAATTAAGGGGTAAATCATTTTTTCTTTTATTAAAGTTTAAATTTTAAATTCCCTTTAGGAATATTTATGTGGTTTATTAACATAATTATATTTATGTGGTATAATTTAGCAACAATTCGATTATTGCATAATTTTAGTTAATTGCAATTTTCTATTATTACAAAATTTCTAATAATTTAGTTGAGAATTTAGTCTCCAATGGTTTAATGAAATATTTATTGTAATTCTCTATGCAGTTTGGTTTACATATATTTTGACCAAAAACTAATTTGTCATAACAAAGAAGTTTTAATAGAGAAAATGTTAAGAACATTAACAACCTTATTATATATTATCATATTGTATAGCCAAACAACATTATAAATTATAATACAAAATATTAAGGCCTTTTCATGTTTATATTGAATGTATTTGGATTTCCAATTTACTCAAATAATACAATTTAAAATTTCAATTTATTTTCACATTGTGTTTAAACTCGATACACTCGATACAAAGATTTTGTCTTTAAAATTCGAAAAATATAAAATATTGTCCATTTGTATATGTTTCTGGTAACGGTCAGTAGATTTGTACAATCCCCACCACCCACATATTAATTTTAAATTTTATACTCATTTTAAAACAATTTTTTTAGTCGATGCTCCTCGTTGTGTGAACGAAAATTTATTAACTTAATACTACCAATTATAATTTTTTCTGAAGTCAAGTTAATCATATCAGATAAATTAAAAGTGTCTCAATAAGATTTTATAAAATTAAAGTATAAAATGAAACTTTTTTTTTGTGCAATGACATAAAAAATGTCTGGTTCAATAATAAAAAAAAATGGAGTGCACATGCGAATGAAAAAGAAAAAATCATATAACTGGGGAAAAAAATTTATCGTTGTTGATATAAAAAAAATACGTATATCACCAGAATACAATTTTTTTGAAAAAAATACAAAAACAAAATTTTAAATAATAAAATCATATTTTGATTCAAAAAAAAAACTCCCAAAAAAAAACCCTGAGGCATCGTTTGAAAAAGTGTACCACTTTTGTGTTACAATGTGAAACACAATTTTCTAAAATAGAAAATTTCGTTTTAAAATTTAACTTTTTATCGGTGGAAAAAATAAATATACAACAAAATGGGTTTCCCTATTTTTCATCCAAAATATTTCGCCCATTTCCCAACCATGCAGGAAATATTAGGATCTAATTTTTATATCTGATTGTGTGTGTGTGTGTGTATAGTATTTTTATAATAATAATAAAAAATAATAATAATGTGCAAACATGAAAATGTTTTCCAGGAAAATAGAATAATGATGATTTTTGTTTTTCTCTACAAACACAATGTTAAAAAAAAATATTCCCTATGGAATAATTTTAATTTTTACTCTTTATTATTTCTATCTCTATCTCCCATAATACAAAATATCCCGTCATCTCTTTCTCTTTGTGTTCTTTATTTTTTATTGTTAAATGTCTGGTTGGGTTAGAAAGAATTTTTTTTTACAATTGTGAAGGGCGCACAAGACACAAGAAATAGTACAAGAATATTATATTCATTTGTATGGAAGGGATAATGTTAGATAGTACACAATAATTATAAGTTTATGAAAATTATATTTAATTTAAATAATGGATGTTATAAATAGAATTAACACAAAAATACTTTTCATATATTCTGTATAGGTGTGAAGTTAATGTTACTACAATTATTTATTTGTACATTCCTTAAATTATATCATTTCTACCCTGGTACTTGTAAAAATACTTTGAAATGGTTAAATTATTTTTCATAAAACGATTCGTTTCTTTTTAATCACAAGTGTAAATAATTTAAATGTTAATTAATGTAAAGATCTTATTTCTCAATATCATCGAGTTCTTTTTTTTTATTCTTCAGAAAGATTTTACATTTTTATTTTTCAAAATGCTTTTATTTATGAATACGAAATAATTACTAAAATACTACAGAAGGTGGATTGTATATAATTATGTTTTCATTTCATTCAAAATACACAAAATTCCAAAGTTTATTCGTTTTAAATGTAACAAAAACCTTCTATAATATTTACACAAACTAAACTCAACGGATGCAAATATTCATATAATTATTTTGATTATTGCACTTAAAATCATAAAATAAAATTTCTTGATTATATATAAAAGGATCTTCTCACCTTATTTTAATTCACTATAAAATATTATAGTTATAAAATCAACTAACACACACACACATACAATGCTTTTATATAACCTCACAATTAACGCATTTCCACATACACACATTTATACATACATTCTAATCTTTCTGCTTATCTTACTAATTCTTTTCCAATTTTAATTAAACTCTGTACACAAAATAACTTCTCACATATCAATCTATTCAAGAAGAAGAGAAAGATGAGGGGGAAAATGTAAGAAAACCAGGTGACAACCTAATTAATAAATTGATCAATTATTATTTTATGACGTTACAATTAATCACAATAATTATTATTATATGATTATAATCGAATCTTTATAACTAATCCTCCCCCTTAGTCCCCTATTCAAAAAATTATTATTAAACAAAACAATTTTGATTTGAAACATTTATTATTATTATTATTATTATTATTTAGTTAGAAAATCAATCAAATTTCATTTATTAAATTGAATACAATTTATTATAAAACCGACATCCTTCCATTTATTCTACTTAGCCTTCTCGTTCAACTATTTTTTTTTTTGTATCAAGAACAAGAGAGACAGAGACAGAGAATAGTTTTTTTTTCCAACCCATCAATTCCTTCTATTATTAGTACCTAGGAAATATATAGAACAATTTTCTAGACCCTATCAATAAATATCGTAAAAACTAAAACCTTCAACTCATTATTACTTTCTTTCTACTTTCTAAGTGCTACACATAACTCAATATTATATGGAATATGCTACTTTTTTTTTCCTTTTTTTCTCTATTTTCTTTTTTCTCTACCTTCGATTTAATAGTATATATTTTGGGTTCTCATGTTTATTTGTGTGTGTGTATGTGTGTGTGTGTGGGTATGTTTATATTTTATCGTATATCTGTGTGAACAGGAAAATAATTGAGAATTTGAATCTTTCTATGATTTTTGAGAAAATAAGAAAACTAATATAGATCTTTTGTCTTCTGTAATTTAGAATTTAGAATTTAGAATTTAAAATTTAAATTTTATACAGACAGATCCGAATTTTAATATTAAAATTATTTGTTTTAAAATTAATTTACAATAATTCTTTGTAAGAAAATATGATGAATTTAATAAGATTTGTCCAAATTGACAACCAGACAATTATAATAAAAATATCATAAATTCAATCTGTTGTTAATGCCAATTGTCTTATGATTTGTTGGTTGAATACTTTAAATTTTCAATTGTCTTATGATTTTTTGATTGAGTACTTTAAATTTAAGAAGTTATATTTTATATTTAAAATAATAAAAATTATAATTTACTTTGACATTAATTTGATCTTAACTTCATAAATTATTGTCCATCAAGAGTTGAACAAATTTATTGTATTTAAACAACACTGAATCCTATACTGAATTTGGCCTGCGGTAAAAAACTAAAGTAAACTTTTGAATAGTTTTATAAAAGGAGAAATAGAAAATAAAACATCTTTTGACATACATATATAAATGTACCCTTTACACCCCTCATCAAAAAATTTCTAACATTCAACATTCATGATTCATTTTCCCTAAAGCAACTAAAATCAGTTGTTTTTTTTTTTTAAATTTAAATTGGTTAATAAATTATTCTATTCTTTTGTTTTTCATTATAACCATAGAATAGCAATTTATTGAGTTTAACGCGAAATGCAACTAATAAATATCTTATACAATACTACTAACCATTACCACTACTTTAGTGTACCAACATTACCATTCTACTAGATCATTCTTATTAAATCTATTGTCTTTTTTTTCTTTCTTTATATAAAATATCTACATGAATAAACCTTAAATCTTTATATAATAATATAAAATAACTTCTCCTTATTCAAATTTTCCATGATTTTCCACATATAATAAAACCACAAAAAACATATACACTTACACACACATCCACAATTTCCAACCATCCATACATTAAACCAATTTTCTTTTTGATGGGTATTGTTCTTTACAACACCAACAACAACACATATATGTACACTCACAACGTCAAATAAATTTGTATTGTCATTTCTTGTCGTATTGAAAATTTTGTATAAAGCTCAATGGGTTAAAACGTGTTACTCTTAATAATAATAATAATGTGTAGCTATTGTTTTTCTTTTCAATATGAAAAATAAATGTTAAAGAAACTTTTACTTCTATAAAATCTATAGAATATTTTTGATTTCCATTTTCTATTTTCTATTCATTTATCAAATTAAATGTTAGATTTATTTAATGGTTTTTTTTTGTTGTAATCAATTTAAATTAATTAAATTGAATACAGTAAAACCTGTGTAATTGAAGCACACCTAGAATTATTTAATATAATTTTCCTCATTTCTATAATTTGAAAAATCTTGACTAATCGAACTAATCCATCGATTTGAAATGAATTCCTTAGGGTAACATTAATGGTCCTCGTATACAGGTTTTTTATTGAACATACTTAATTAAAGTCAGTTGATACTGATTCTTCAGAACATAAAAGACAGAACGCCGAATTAATTATGACACGCATGGTACCAACTTTTGCAATCGAATTCCAAATTATTTTTCCATAAAATATTTAGATAAAAAGTCTTAATAAATATTCCTACCACACAAATACTTTTCACTTACGATTGCATGGAACAATAATAACTTCAACAAATATTCATTCTAATGTAGGAAGTCATTCTAATAATTATATACCAAAAATATTTCAATCAATTTTCTTTAATGACGCTTTATTTATTAAATCAATTACCATTAATTGATCATAGTCAGCATAATATGGACAAAACATAAAAATCATGTTAGAGACAAGTCCATAGATCGTATTTAATTTTATTTATTTTCATCGTATACAGAATAAGGTACAATAATCACATGCAGACGACCAAAGTCTCTGGGTTTTTTTTTTCTATTTTCCTTCTCATGTTATTTTAGGTCATCCCATATTTTTCACCTTAAATTATTTTAAACTTTTAAATTTATAAATTTTTTTTCTCTTTTTTTTTTTGTTTTTTATTTTCTCTCCACACTTTTAGTTTATATTTATATGAATGTGAAAGCACCAAATTGAAAAAAAAAAGCTTTGGAAAAGTTTTTCTTTTCTATTTTGTTTTTTTTTTTTTTTTTAATACAGAAAAAAAAAATTAATTTAACGATTTTCTCTGCATCTCATTTTGTTGTTGCCCTTTTATGTAAAAATTAAATAAAAGTTGCAGGTTTGCAGGTGCTTTTTTTTTTGTGAGATTTTTTTTTTAAAAAAAAAAATTAAATTTAGTTTTGTTGTTGCTTTTTATAATGGATTTCCTGTTAGAAAAATTAACAACATACATCAAGGCATATTATTGAATTAAACAAAAACTTTAGAGTGTTCGTACATTTTTTTTTTTTTAATTTTGAATATTTTTTTCCATTTTATATACGAAAATAAGTTCTTTGGAATTGGATGACTGAAATGAAAAGAACATCAAAAAAAATAAAAAATAGTAACAACAAAATTGAATGTGAAACATTTTTTTACGTTTTTAAGAATTTAAAATAATTTTCTTGGAAATATTTTTCCATTTCCTTATTATTTTTTTATTGATCCGAAAGGAAAGGAAAAAGAGTTAAAGGCTTTTTTTTTTCTTGATGACAACAATGAATGAAACTCGTAACTAAACACAATAAACCTTTACATATTTACATTATTCCATTTCTTATCACCTTGATTCTAACCGCATATCATCGATAAAAATATGTTCTGCGTATATGTGTGTTTGTGTTTTGTATTCGTTTATAAATAAAAACTACCATCAATACAATTCCCACATCATCTAAAAAAAATTTATATTGTCCCAATATATAATACAACCGCAATCTCTCTTCCTTTACCTTTTACCTTAACTTACCTTACCTTATTTTATAACCATCCGTCTCTCTACCCAATACCTTTAACTGCGTTATAAAAGAAGGAAAAAAAAAATAAGAGCCATACCGCATTTTCTCGTTTTTCATTTTATATGCGTGTTGTTGCTGTTATTTTTTTTTTCTTTTTTGTGTCATCCTGTCGTAAAATTTCTATTCCCTCCAAAAAAAAAAAAAAATAACACCTCCAGAAGAAAAAAATTGGGAGTGAAAAAAATGAAGAAATCTTTCATTCAAAATTGAAAAATCCATTCGCATCAATTTTTGAGATTAATTTTTTTTTTATATTATACATCCAATGAAGGAGGCAAAACGGAAGAGGAAGGAATACTAGAATAAGAGAAAAATGAGAAGATGGGGAGTAACAAAAAAAAAAAAAACAGAAAATAAAGAAACGATGGAAAGAATAAAAAAATAAAATCGGTACCAAACAACATTTTGTGTTGAGTTGTGAGTGAGTAGAAATAAGATTCTGAACTTGACGGAATCATAAATATTTTTTCTTCTTTTTGTTAACCTCTTTTTTATGTGACAACATTTTTTTTTTTTGGAGTTCTAGGGTTGAGTCGGATGATTTAGTGGGTTAATGTAAGGGTGAGTTATAATGTTCGAACGAAAGTCACAATACGTTTAATTTTTGGCAAGAATATTTATAATGGATTTCAACAGTTTTGTTTGTTTATTTTATTCTTAGAACATGATTGTTTAAACATTAACATTAAATATTTTATAAAATTCTTTTTGAACTTTTAGTTTATGAGATTTTGTCCAATGAAATTTCAGTATAAAATATGCATTTATTGATCAGCAAATTTACTTAAAATATGGGCTGAAGCGTGAAGGTTAAATATTCTTCCAATAATTATTGTGAAAATTTAAAGAAAAAAAAAGGTGATTATATTATTGCCTTTTTGAAATAAAATTGAATTGAAACTGATTTTCTAAAATTTTTTTTCTTTCCCCGGCATCAACAAAATAAAAGAAAAATTTCAGTTGACAATAATCTCTTCTCATAAATTCAATTTCTGTGGTAAGACAATATTATTTCAATCAACTTCATATTTTTACAAAGAAACAAATTCTTAGAAAACGAAAAAAAGTGAAAAGTAACACAAAAATAATTTATAATTAAATTTTACTGAAAGCAAAGATGTGCATTTATTTTATTTTAACTGAAATTGATTTCTGATTTCTGAGAAATCAAAAATTGTAAATATCGTTAATTTTATTTACAGAAATCATTTATAATAACCAATTAATTAAATTCAAAGTATCAGAATATTCTCTCTGAAATGTCAATGTTTGATTTAAAATTGGTCAACACAACAACAGAATTAAAGTTGAATCATCCATTTATTTATTATTCTCTAAAAAAAAAAATATATAGGCCAGAATCATTGACGTTTGTACGTTCGTTGACCTCCCCTAATTTTCTAATGTCTGTAATTTATTTATTTCAAATAATAATAATAATAATAATAATAATATTTTCTTGATAATTCAAAGCATTAAATCAAATTCATAAGAAAAACAAAAATTGTAATGTTTATAAAAGAAAAGTGGGAAAAAACAAACAATAAATTTAACCCCTCCATTTGGGATAACCCAAAGCGTTGTGTGTGTGTGTTTTTTTTTTTTTTGTTCTAATTCAATTATATTTTTGTGTGTGATATTTGTAATGACCAAAAATATATAAAAAAAAAAACAAAAATGATATAATTTTGATTACTTAAGTAAGTAATTTTTATGTCCGGATATAAATAATAGAAATATAATGAGATTAGAGTGAAACAAAATATATTCGTACAACAACAGTACACAAATCAACAACAACAAAAAAAAAATTGCATTAGTTTATTGAATTTTTGGTGGGTATAAAATTAAAGGAAATAAATTAACAAAGCAACAAACAAACGATAAAAAAAATATGTACTTTAACAGAAAAAAAAAACTAACAACACAAACAAACCATTATTTTAGTGTTTTGTACAAAGCTCAATTTGAGGGTCTTTTTTTTTTTGTTGGTTATGATTCGACTTCACAAAACATTCCATACATTGGAAAAAAAAAAAGAACAATAACAACAACAACTTCAGAGTAGAAAACCAGAAAAAAAAAACAGTGACCATCATCATGATCATTGTCGTCGTGATGATTGTTCAAATGACAAAATACATATTATGGACAGACAACTGAAACATTTATATAGACATGACCCATGTCATGGATGGATGAAATGGACATTATTTTTATTCTCGCAAATTTTTTGGTAAAAAGGAAAGGAAATAAATAATTAAGGCATTAACTGGGCGTGAATATAGCAATTATTTTAAGTTTCTTGTAATTTTATTGTTGTTGTTGTTGTTTTTTGTCGCGTGACTTTTATATTATTCTTGTTTATTTGTTTCTATATATTTTGTTTAGTTTCTTTAGGATGTTTTATTTTATATAAAAAATTTTTTGGTAAATATGAACTGGATATTTTTTTTTTGCGGTCGGTTTAATCTGGTTAAGAAAGGGGAAAAAAAAAGTTAATTAAATTAAATTTTACTATGAACGTAGTTTATGGTAACTAAACATGTAAACTCAATGCCTACGGCCATGCTTTAGTAACGTAAAAGTTTTCTTTGTTTTGATTCTTTATGGAAATGAAAAGATTATTTAAATAATATCAGGGACAAAATGAAAAGCTAAATAAATTCTGTTAGAAAGAATTTGTAGAAAATATAGAAGCATCTTTAAAATTGTTTTAATTGAAAATTAATAATATTGAAGCGATTAATAATTATTTTCGACTTTTACCATTAAAAAATTCATATTCAATTTTTATAATTCAAACAGTGCAATAAATAAATAAAGCGATTCAATTAAAAAATACTCAATTATAAAAATGAACAATTTCCAATCAATTCTTTCTTTATCTTTAGAATTTGGTTGTTTAAAAATAATTGGATTATTAAAATATGCAAATATTATCTAATATCGTTTCTTATCCAAAAGTTAAACATTATTTTCCTTCATCAGCATTTCGTTTATGGTTAATAAAATAATGCATTTGAAACATTAAATTGCTTCAATTATGTATTTTTTCTTTGCAAAAATAAATTTGGGTTAATTGAACAAAATGTGTACGTGAAAAAATATGTAAATAGTAAACTGTTATAAATAGTAAAATTGTTCGTGTACAAACAGAGTTTATAAAAGGAAAAAATAAATATGTACAATAAGTGTTACCAATTACCCAATAATATATTTTCTACTTTACCAAGTAGTGTACTTATAATAAAAGTATAAAAAGCAATTCACAAAAAACTTCATAAGTATAGTGATAATGATGTTACATTAATATTATTTTTAACTGAGCAATTTCTGCAAAAGAAGAAGAATAAAAAAAAAATAGAAGAAAATAAACATAATAAAAGCTTCATAGAAATACAAAAATACCATTGGAGAATAATTTTAAAACAAAAACAAAAAAAAAATAAAACAGAAAACAACTTCCATTTTTTTTTCCAATTCTAAAATCTGTAATTAAAATAAAATGCTTTCAACATATTTTTCTGTATAGAAAATGTTTTCTTACAAAACAGCTGACCATTTTTAAAAAAAAAAATGTAAATAACGTTGAAACTTAATTACTTTGTTCGTTGTTTGTATTTTTTTTTTAATAAAACACAATAGAAGAATCGTTTTAGTGTTGACGTTACATAATAAAAAAAAAAATAAAACAAAAGTTCATCAAACAAAAAAAACAAAACATTTAGGATGTGTAGATTTTATGTGGAAATGATCACGTATCTTACATTAATTTCATACACACAGTTAACATTACATATTAAATTTGTTTCTTATTATATGGCAACTCTCAAATGTGAAATAAACAGTTTCGCTTTAACTATTCCCAAGATCAACTAATAATAGAAACACAATAAATTATAATTGAAGGACTATAAATTAGAATTCTTATTAATGTTTTTATTTTTGTATACAAATGTATTAAAAAAATATTCATGTACTTCAATCATCCGAACTGATTAAAAAAAAAATAACATGATAAAAACCGATGTTAGATTTCTGATGTATAAAGGAACTAATGCGTTTTGAAACAAAAAAAAGGGCAAATTGTAAAATGTGTCTTTAAATGTATTCCTTATATACTTAGTTTTTGTTATTTTGCAAATACACAGCAATCAAATTACACTTAACAAAAGATTTTAAACGAAAAAATCATGATAAGATTCTTTATAATAGATCAAAAAAAATTTTCCACAGAACAAAATTTACTAAACAAAAAAAAAATGAAAATCGCGAACGTTAACCTAATTTTCCTCATTTTTCACATAAAGTTTATTCTGTTTTTTTTTTCTTGTTTGTCTTCTCGTTTCTTTTGTTTTTTTTTTGGTATAAATAAATATATGTATTATTTGTAAAAATCTAGATTGATGTTGACGGCATTATATTATTCGTGAAAATGCCATCAGTATGACTATATAACATGAAAAAGGTGCTTTCACCAAATATTATGAAAATACGCAAGAGTGAAGAAAAAGAAGAAAATAAAAATACGTAAATGTGACAGACAAAAAAAAAAAATTGGTTAGCAAAATTCTTTTTACAGACTCACCGTCAACTTTAAATGAATTAGGATGAACAGATAAAAAAAAACGATATTGTTTCATGTCATTTCTTCGAAAAATCATAGTTGTGTATTATAATATTTTTATAATGGATTAATTAATTGCAATTAGAATATTTAGAAGTAAGAATTAAAGAACTTAAATGTGTACAGTTATTTAATTTGTTACTATACACAAACACAATCATCATTATTAATTATTAGTATAAAAATTGTTCAAAAAAGTGCTGGGTGCAAAATAAATACTTCAAAGTATACCAATTATTTATTTTTTATTTCATTTTCATCGGTTATGAATATTTACTAGTTAAATTCTCATTTTTTCTATTTATTAAATTGAACATAAAATACACAATTTTTGAGTATAGGTACTTGTACTCCAGTACATTCCAGTCCACTATAAACAATTATTCTCTTCAATTTATTTACACAAAAACATTAATTGAGAATACAAATTGTTTCTGTTGATAAACTTCTTAAACGTTAATTATTAAATCACCTTCATCTAGCCACTACTAGAAGATTTCTCTAATCAAAAATAATAATAATTGACTTATAACAAATAAATAAGCAAATAAACAAAAAAAAAACTTATTATTTATTTTGTAATAATAAAAATAACTTTTTGCTTACAAAATATAAAAATTAAAGTTTAATAATTTAAAAAAAATTTAAAAATATCCGCTGATGATTTAACGTAATTTTGAAAATTCTACAACCATTAAAATTATATTTATCCAATTTCTGTTGTGGTCTCCCTTGTCTCCTACAATATAAAAAAAAAAAACAAGAATAGTTTTTGCATAGTAATTTATTATTTTACAACAAAATAATTAACATATCCGTTGAAAATTAATAAATTTTTGTCTATATATAAAAGGTAGGAGAATGAATTGTTATTAGTACTGTATTGGCAGGTGAACTTGTTCATAAGCTTTAATAAAATATATTAACTATAAAATGATGCGATCAGTAATAGTTTTGTGTGTTATTGGTGTTAGTAGTGTATTAGCGTATGATTATCAAGATTCAGTTTTTAGTATGTATTTTTTGAATAGTTTCATAATAATTCTAGAATAAAGTGAAAAACAAAAATTCAATAAAAAATTGTATATTTTATCTTTTTATTAGATGAATTTTTGTTACGTGAATTAATTGAAGCATCTGATATTACGGGTGAGTCTTCAATGTCACAAGTGTTAAGAGAAAAGCGTCAAGCTGATAATGATGATGAACGTCAAAAATGTAAACCAGGTCACAATGGGTAAGTGTAAAAATGACAAAGTGTTTATTTTATTAAAGTGAATCAGATTTTCTATAATTTGTTTCTTTTTAAATATTTAGAGATCATTGGAAGTGTTGCAATGAAGAATTTAGAACACCTGAAATGCGTGAAAAAATGAACGAATACAAGAAAGAATGTTTTAATGAAATGAGAAAAGCATATCGAAAGAATGAAAATCAAGAGGATATGACTGATAGACCAAATGAAGGTAAACACAGAGGTGGATTTGGATCTGGTGGACCACCAGATATGATGACCTGTGGTGGACTTCATCATGGCAAAAAAGAAATGTTTTGTGTTGCACAATGTATTGGACAAAAATTAAAACTTGTAAGTTTATATTATATTATTTCTAAGCACTTGCCAATTTCCAATAAAAATATTCCAAATTCCAGTGTACCAATTATTCAATTGAAAATTCGATAAAATCTTTAGTTTGCCAAAACTAATAAATTTGGAATTTATTTTCTTTTTTTGGAATCAATTAAAAAATCATTATTCGTTTGAAATTAACAAATGATTTGAAACGTAAAATAACTGATTAGATTGTGACAATGTTTTAATAATTTTACAAGGCCAAGGTCACAATCAACACTGTCATCTCTCATAAAAAAATATCTATTTGATCTGCGAAATTAAACCTATAATTTCCTGTTATTCTACTTTTTTATTATTATTATTTGTTTTTTAATTTTATTTTTATTAAACAACAAAAAAAAAATATCAAAACCAAACAAATTATTATTAATTCATAGGTTGATGCGGACGGAAATATAAATGAAAGTGCAATGAGAACACATATTAAAACACAGTTTGGAATTACAAGTTGGCTTAAAGGATTAACAGATAAAATATTGGATAAATGTCTAGCAGAAGGACAAACAAATAGATTACCAAAGGATATAGGAAATGATCCCACTTGTAATAGAGCCACATTAAAATTTGCACATTGTCTCTTTAAGGAAATAAATATTGCCTGTCCAATTGAAAAGCAAAAAGATACAAAAAGATGTCAAATGATCAGAGAAGGTCCAACTGATAATGATATGAAGAATTATTAAAACTAAAATTCAAATAATTCATTAACTGTTGTTTATTGTAAAATATGAATTTATTAATTATGCTTTGTTTTGTTAAAATTGTATTTTGATTTTTGGATGTAGTAACTAAAGCAATATAAAAATATAAAATAAAATTCGAGTAGAAATCTAAAATGTTGTTTACATAATTTTTAACGAAAGAATTCGAATCAACTTCATCCATCGTTCCATCCTAAATTCGGGAAAATAAAATAAATAAACACAGTTGCAGTTTATAGATGGAATCGTTACATTTCTTAAATGATGAAGACCATAGCACAACCACATTTCTTGTTAGAGTTTTCTATATCGTTGAATATATATTCTAAATAAAATAAATAATAAAAATTTAATACAGAATGTCTCAAGTTGTACCAAAATAATATGTTTTTATTTCAATTTTTCATTCATTACAAATTATTCCTTTTTTATTGTTGATTGAAAATTTTCAATCTATATATCAACACAATATCTACCTGCAAATATCTGCAACTATACAAATTTATATATAGTCAAGTTAAGTGAACAAACAATATGAGGTAGATTTTGTCATGAATAATTGACTATAGTCAGTACATAGAATACAAAATAAATTTTTATTTCTAATATTGGGGAAAAAAAAGAAAAAAAAAAAAAAAAAGGATACACAAAATTTACATATCCATTTCTAACAGTTGTATAAATAATCAATTGACAGGATTCTATATAGAGAAAAATTCTCATCAAAATAAATCGATATAAATTTTACTTAAGGCGTGAATATTTAAAAGTTTTTTTTTTATTGTTTTAAAATTCAAAAGCTTTTTTCTGTTTTAACCGATTCCTTTCATTATTTCTTTTGTCCTTTTATCCTTTTGCATAATCATTATTGAACCCAATAAAATTCGTTTACTTGTTATATACTATATTTCTAAAGAAACCTCTCCTATTATTAAAATCCTTTATCAAAAAAACCCGCATATGCTAATTAAATAAACATAACCATATAATAATATTGAAATTGTAACCTCGATTAAAACTAAATTATTAAGAATGTTGTAAAAAGAATTTCCTTACACAAAAAATAAAATGATTTTTTTCTTTAATTTTCCATTTTGTTGTTTCATTAATTAATAAAAAAAAAAAACGAAAAATACCCACAAACAAAAGTGCGGATACAAACCATTCCACATTTTATAATATATAAGACAAAAATCTTTATCATTCCATCGTATCTTATATGAAATTCAAAGAGGATAATTTTAATTTTTATAATCGTGTTTATAAGGGATAAGGTATTTGCGATTATTATTATTATTATTATTATTATTATTATTATTATGAACCTTTTTATTTATGTTTATAAGAAAAAAAATAACAGCAACAACAAAAAATATTATTTATAGATGAGAGAGGAACCGGGTGGTGGTTTGTTAATGATTAATGAAATTAGTTTGTCACAAGTATAAAAGGTGTGTGGTTATTTCCACTAATATATAGAAAAATTTATGGAATCTTTATTACATTTTTTTTTTCCCCACTAAGATAATATAGACATAATAAAAAAAATATAATTATAATAATTGTAATAATAATTATAATAATTGATAAATGGAATTTTTATTATATTTAAATTTGTTGTATTTTAGGTAATGTTGGAAGAGGGTAAAATATAGAAAGTGAAAGTGTTTGGAAAGAGTTTTTATAAAATATTTCATAAATTAGAATACAAAAGGATAATTAGGGAATGATGAGAACGCATAAGAAGTAATATTAGAAGCAATACACACACACACGTACACACAATATCAACTTAAAAAAAAAAGAAAATTACAAACAAAACATGAAGATCTTTGGAGTATGGAATAACTGATAAGAAATAAAAAAAAAAGAAGATATTTTGCGCTTAGAAAATAATATAAAGATAAATACATTTTCTATTACATAAAATGTCATTTTTCATTCATTCATTATAAATTATGTTTTTTTTTTAAGAAAATTTTTATCATTCATAACTTCTAATAATTTTATCGCATAAAGAAAATATGATATCTTCCTCTGCCCTACCTCTCTTTTTCCTGTTTTCTTTTTCTTTATTTCTTCTTTTTCTTATTTGTGATAATAGTATTTTCTATGGTGATATTTTGACAATATTGTTTTGTATTAAAGATGAAGATGAATAATAAGAAAGATGAAGATGAAGAAGAAGAAGAAGAAGAAGAGGAAAATGTAATTAAATTTGATAAATTATACATATTTACTTCTACTATGTACGATTATAATCTTTGATATTTTTCACGATAGAGAAATTATAATTTTGTAAAAAGCAGTGGTGTAGTTGTAATTACACACACTATTCAGTGGCAGTGGTGTTTATGTTTAGATAATAACAGTCGATTAATCGATTTTCATTCAGGCTGAATAAAATTAAATGGAGTAGAAATTATTTCTCACTGTTTGGGGTGGTTAGAAATATTTCTTCTAAAGTCAAAAATCAATTAAAATTTTATTTCCTACAATTCACACTTTGAATATTATTTTATGGAATAAATAAATTTGATTTATTGAAACATTGTCACAATGGATGAATAACGTATAGAAAGTTAGACTTAAATTTTCTTTGTTTTTCTGCGTTAGTGTAATCATGGTTGTTATAGTCAAAAAAAGGAAAAGTAAGTCATTGAACCCCTTAGAATAAAACTTATGAACCAACACCACTGACTTCCTTTTTTCTTTTTTTTTCTTCTTATTTATATCTATTATTTTTGTTTTGTGTTGTATTCTGTTGTTTCTTTCTTGTTTTTCTTTTTTGTTGTTTTTTCTCATCTATGTATAAGTTTGTAATAAAATAAGGTAAAAACAAAAGCACCTTTGGGATGATAATTTTATTCAGGGAAAATATTGTATCATCATCCATATATACATAACATATAATGTATAAACGTAAATTTTTCTTTTTTTTTGGGTACCTCTGTTATGTATATAAAAGAAAAGAAAAGAAAGAAGACTTCTTCGATAAAATCATAAATACATAATTTATCATTGAATTATTATTTTATATTCTGGGTATGAGAAGAACAAACAACAAAAAATGTAAAACAAAATTGTGAAGGTGAAACTTTCAATAAAATATAAGAAAAATGTTTATAAAAAAAAACAAAAAAAAATAATAAAATAACTTTTCTTAGACTTTTACTTTATATAGAAAATATTTCTGAAAAGAAAACATGAAACGAAATTTTATAAATATATTTTACAAAATAGAAATTTTATAACATGAAATAAGTTCAAATTTGATCGTTTTTATTCCACTAAATAGATTTTGTATTAATTTTTTTTAAATGTTCTAATTAAAATTAATTCTATTTCGTTTTATCAATTAATCATCAGAGTAACACTTAAATATATTGTCAAACGTTTTAGCTTCTTTTCAGTCAGTGATTTAACTAAGTAAATATGTGACTAATATTTTAAAGAAGAAAACAAATTCATAATTTGTTTCTTTTAGATTATTTCGTTTCAATTATAAAAGGATTTACAGAAGCCCTGAGCTATTGTGTAACTTGGCCAAGAGTAAAAAAATGCTCATAGGACATAATTAAGAAAACAAATGTAAGGAAATATCTCTAAAAATAACCTGTAATAATTTTTCCATGTAGGAACTTATTGTGCCGTGTAGTACCTTGTAGTTCCAAGAAGTTTGTCGTGGAATGTTGTAGGTACGGAAGTATTACGTGCACTATTCGTGTAATTTTTATGTAGTATTGAAAAGTTTAGTGCGTAATTCATTTAAAACACTTATGACTAACCCCACGAAATGTTCACAGTCATAATCATAAGAAAATAATCATGTGAAAATATCCATTAAGATTATATACTTTCAATTGTTGATTCGAATAGAAATGTCATTTAATAAAAATAAAAAGAACGAAACTTTTATTCATTTCTCGTTTGCTTTTCACATTTTAATAGAAAATATAAAAAATCGAAAATCTAACAATAAAAAATAGGAAAATATGATGTGAAAATCATATTTCATTTTAAAAAGATTTACGATAAAAAATTTTGCTAAATACAGAACAGAAAAAAAAACTTCTTTTATATGGTGAACGAAGAATAATCGAACAAGTGCATTAAATAAAATATAAATGTGTGTGTGTGTGTTAGTTTTTTTTTTTTCTTATAAAAAATATAAATAATAAATAATGAATTTATATAAGAGAAATTTTAAAAGCATTATTATGGATGGTAAAGTTCTTGTATTTTATAATAATTTACTTTCCCATACTTTTTTTTCCTTCATCTTTTTTATTTACATTTAGCTTCAGATTTCACAAATTACTTAACATTTTATTATTATAAATTTTTTTTTTATTTTTATCTTTAAGTTCTATGATGTTAAGTGCTTTAGTTTTAATGATCCATCAAAAAGGGTTCAAGATCAAATTATTTTAACCTTTTTACGTATACAAACAAATGAAATGAATTCATCTAATTATTTCCATTATTGTTAGAGAAATCTATTTATAATTTTGAAGCTCTTTAATAATAATTAATTAGTCATTGTTTATGGATGATGCAGGTCATATGTTAGTAGATCATTATTAACATACAATTAATTAGTTCAAGTTCAACATGAATTTTCTATAAAAAATGGAAAATTTCAATTGAAGTAATTTTTTTGTTTTAAATGATTTCATTTTACTTTAATATTTTTTCAAAGTGCCTACAAATTTTTTTATTAAATTTTTAGTTACTGATGAAATTGTACTTGCCAATAAACAATATATGAATTCCAAAATATAGTGAGCTTAAAGTTTTGATAGCTTTAAAATCCTCTGTCTCTTAAAACAAACAAAAATGATTAATGCAAAATGTATGGAAGATAATTTAAATGTTAGTGGGCAGGGGGAGGGTGGGGGGACTTGTGTAATATAGTTAAGAATTAGTTACAACAATAAAAATGTTCACTAATAAAATCCTCAAAATCTTATAAATAAAATGTATTCACCAAAAAAAAAGAAAAGAAATTTACTTAAAACTTAATCCAAATTTAATTGAAGATTTGAAATTCTATCATAAAATCTATACAATTGTATTGTTAATTATTCAATCATTTTTAAGTCATTTTTCAACAACAGTAAAACAACAATAACAACAAAGAATATCTTAAGATAAAGATATACATCTCTTTTGTTTTCTACACGATTTAAATTTTAAATCTGGGTAGCCTAATTTTATTTAAAGTCTACATAAATAATAAATAAATAGGATTTTTGGTTCACAAATAAAATTAAGCCACAATATTCCCTGTTTTGTTTTATAATAATACGCATATTAATTGAGTGATGTAAACGTAATTTGTAAGATTAAAAGTAAAATTTTAGAATTTACTGAAATAATATAAAAAGAAAATTATCTTTAGGTGGATGTGAATGTAACATTCATAGATAATGAATATAACAAATTTATTAGTTTAATCCCATATATTTTGATCCTTTCACAAAACCACCATTTGATCTGAATCCTAGACATTTAATTTTTAATTTTTTTTTTTCTTTCTTTCTTCATTTTATTGTATAATTGTCGACGTATTTACAAGTTTTCCTATAAAAAAGGCAAAAAAAAAAAAATTGTTGTCGACAATTTTAATCTTCATCTAAAATTCAACAAAAAAAAAATGCAAAATATGTAAATAAACCAACAACAACAACAACAACAACAACAAAAGCAACAGCAACAAATAAAAAGAACTGTAAATAAAATAAAAAATCTTATCGACAAAAATCGTAACATTAAACATGAAACATGGAACAACAACAATAACAACAACTACAACAACAGTAAATAAAATAAAAAACATTTTGTAGCAAAAATCTGTAGAATCACAAACTAATCGTTTAATCCTAAGGATTATGAATCCAATTGGGAATGAGAAGTTGGTGAGTTACAAATATAGGGGTTCGTTATTTTTTCTGTATATTTTATAGAATATTTGTAATTAGTTCTTTCTCTCTCTGTCTACAGTTGTATATAGTATTTAACGTGAGACAAATAAAATAATACATAACGATAAAAAATTTGAACTGAAAGAGTTTTAGTAAAAGGATATTTTATTATACACCAATATTATCAGAAAATGTCAAAAAAAAAATGAAAATAACAACAAAAAGTATGGTCATGATCATGAAAGTTATTTATTTGAAAAAAGAAATGAAAGAAAATTTTATACGTTTGCGAATTGAAATTAAACAAAAATATTGAATAATGCTACGTTTTTTTTTGTTGGGAAATGCAAATAACTTTTGATGATACTTTTCAAAATATAATTATATCCGTTTTACTAAATAAACTTAATAAATTTTCAAATTTTGAGTTGTTTATTTGAGGAAATTTTGTTTTGAAAAAATTTGATGAAAAAACAGTGCAAAGATTAATCGATTCTGTTGCTTTGCGTGTGAAATAAATTGAAAGCATTTTTGGTTGCAATTATTTTTTTTAAAGATTATAATTTTTCCGAATTGAATTCAAATTTCAACTTTCAACATATAATTTTTAAAATTACGTTAAGAAAAGTTCAATTGAAAGTAATTTATTAATTCCTGTCTACCTTTTTTTACTATATTCAAGTGTTTATACTCAATGCAATTTTATTCAATTACACGGATAATTTTGGTTCACATAAATCATTAAATTCAATTGTTTTCAGAAGCAAGAGAATTAATCTGATAATAGTAAAAATTCTAGACGTACTTTTCTTTACGATTTCACTGAATTTAGAAATACGATGACTTATTCATTGTCAATAAGTCATCGTATTTTTTTCAATTATTTAAAGAAACTTAAGATTATGAAATTTACATTGACACATAAGGTAATTTTAACTTATAATCATGTCTTGTATATAAAACAAGGGATCTAATATGATAATTGAACCTTAACTAATACGCTGATGAAATTTGGGCGTGTTACCATAATGATTATCATTTCTATAAAATTTCATTTAATAAACAAAATTTCATAATACGTTTGATCGCGTGTTACAGCAACTAATATTCTGGTTAACAGAAGAAACGATACGATTTATAAGCAATGTTAATATTTTTCTATATTTCAACCATTTTGTATTATTTAATGTGATTGATAAATGGACAGTAAAACATCACACATATCAAAATAAATTAGCTTTAAATTCTTCTCACCAAAAAATTTATTTGAATTTTATATCAAAAATATTCTATAATATAAATATAAAATACATTATTCTAGTTTAGATTTATATTTATCGTATATAATCGTAAATTATTGTCATAGAATCATCATCAATTATTCGCGATTACTTGACAATTTAGTGTTGTTTTTTATATTTCTAGAAATTTTTTTAAAATATTCTATCCTCTGATTTATATTTTTTAAGTACGGTCATTTCGTTTATTTTTATTTTTTTCTTTCAATTGGATTGTGTGTTGTGCTTTCTCTTTTGTATCTAAAATTAGTATTTCTTTTATTTTTATCTCGGGCCATAAACACAAATAGTTTCAGTTTTTCTTTTCTATTTTCCTTTTGTTTAAATTTTTATTGTCAGAAAAAAAATTGTTTTTCAAATGAGAAATAAAACAAACATTGAGACAAATTATAAATTATGATTTAATCTTTAAAATTGTAAACTCTCATAAAGTATTGATCAATCCAAATAATTTCTTTCCATTATTTTTATTTCTCTCTGAATTACGTCAATTTTTTTGAACACGATCACAAAAGAAAACAAGTGAAGAAGAAGAAACAAGAAATGAATTAAATAAAGTAAAAATAAATGACAGAGAAACGAAATCGCAAACGTCAACAGAAAAATTAAGTAATGAAAAAAATGAATTAAATAAAATCAAGGTCAATGAGTTAAAATTAAAAAATATAGAACAACCGGTGTACGATAATAAGGAAATTAATAAAAACAGCGAAAGAGAAACTTTAACAAAGAGAGATGAAATTCGAAGAGTTATAAAAGATTATCATGATTTACCTCTAGGAGGACATCAAGGATTTAAAAAGACATACTTAAGATTGCGCAGACGATATTTCTGGAATGGAATGATGAATGACGTAGCAAAATATATAAACAATTGTCAAAAATGCAAAAGAAATAAGATTAGTAGAACGAATAAAATGCCAATGGTAATCACAGATACAGCCTCTTTACCATTTGATAAGGTATATTTGGATATTGTGGGACCATTGCCAACGACTATGGCTGGAAATAAATATATTCTGACTTTTGAAGATGATTTAACCAGATTTATGGATTGTTATCCAATGCCGGATGCGGAAGCAGCAACAGTAGCAAGAATCTTTTACGACGAAATTATAACCCGTTATAGAATCCCGAAAAAATTAATTACAGATCAAGGTTCAAATTTTATGAGTGAATTATTTACAAGAGTGTGCAAATTTTTAAAAATAAAAAAGCTAAAAACAACGGCATATCATCCACAAAGTAATGGCATCTTAGAAAGATCACATAGGCCATTAGCCGAATATTTAAGAAACTTTGTACAAGAAGATCAAACAGGGTGGGACCAGTGGTTAAGACAAGCGATGCATGTGCATAATAACACCGAACATTCAGCTACAAAGTTAACACCAATGGATTGTTTATTTGGTTTTACAGCTGAGGCACCAAACAATTTAAAAAGAAAAACGGAACCTGTGTATAATCATGAGAATTATTTTTATAATTTGAGATATAAAATTCAGAAAGCACACGAGATTGCAAGGCGAAATATCAGAAAAAGTAAATCCATCTCAAAAAATTATTATGATAAAAATGCCAAATTGACAATTTTTAAAATAGGACAGCAAGTATATTTAAAAAATCCGGTAAAACAAAACAAATTTTCACCAATCTGGATCGGTCCATACGAAATAGCAGAAATTAATAATGAAGTCAATACAACAATAAAAATAGGGAAAAAATTAAAAAGAGTGCATAATAACAGATTAAAAATAGCGTCAGATTAAGAAATTAATCCAAAGAAAATAAGCAAAAGAAAAATACCAATAAAAAGAAAAACAACAAAAAGGGGAAAACCAGAGTAACACCTTAACGAAAACAAAAAAGAGGGAATAAATAGAATTACTAATATAGCGAAAGAAAAAAAAAAAAAAAAAAATTTTTGAACGACCGGTGACGTATAAGTAATGTAAGACGGAATTTTTAAAATAGAAATCAAACAAAGACCCCGCAGAAATAAAATCAACACATTTACATAAACAATAAAAAAGTAAAAAGGTGTAAATACTGTATTGCAAGAATAACATGTGTAAGACACAAGCTTACAGAGGTGAAAAATATCAAAAAGAGATTCAAAAGTAAAATAAATATAGATTAAATAATAATTTAAGCATATAAATAATTAAAAGATTACAATCAGTAAAAGAATTACATCAAACAGAGCTGAAAAAAGAAATCATCAGAGCTGAAAAACATGAACATTGCAGCAGAAAACAGCTAAAAACATAAACTGAAAAAAACATAAAATCACCACCAAATAAGTGTGAGAGAGAAAGGTGATTGAAATAAAAGATAAAACAGGAGATAATCTCAGCATTTAAAAAATATATCAATTCAGAACCAGAATTCTGAAAAACAATCATCAGAGCTGAAAAACAGAGTTGAAAACATATAGCTGAAAAACATAAAATCACCATTGAAATAGAAGATAAATCATGAGATAATCTCAGCATTTAAAAAATATAGCAATTCAGAACCAGAATTCTGAAAAACAATCATCAGAGCTGAAAAACAGAGTTGAAAACATATAGCTGAAAAACATAAAATCACCATTGAAATAGAAGATAAATCATGAGATAATCTCAGCATTTAAAAAATATAGCAATTCAGAACCAGAATTCTGAAAAACAATCATCAGAGCTGAAAAACAGAGTTGAAAACATATAGCTGAAAAACATAAAATCACCATTGAAATACAAGATAAGCCACTAGATAATCTCAGCATTTAACACCAATAAAGAAACGAACAATACGAAAAAAAAAAAAAAATACCATCAACAAAAATCACCAAAATCACAACAAATCAATTAGGAGAAGGGAGAAGAGTAATTAAAATAAAAGATAAAATTTATTTTAAAGAAAAATTTTTTTTTATTAACGTTTAGAATACATATTTTAAAAAAAAAGAAAAAAGAAAAAAAAAAAACATCTAATTCATATGACGAAGTCCTTTGCGATTGAGGATGACCGGCCGCGCAGATACGGGGGGATCCTCGTTAGTTTGGTATTCCAGTAAGCGACCGCTACGCGGATGCCAGACTATCACGCTGGCATCTTCCAACAGGTGTTGGTATTGTTCTAGTCTTAAGTCATCAACCTCCGACATGGATTCCAAGATGGCCACCAATCCATCTAGTATTGGAGATCTTGTTGATACTATGGTCCAGTTCTTCATCTTCACGTAATGGAGAGTTACCGATGATAGAAGTGACCAACTTCTTTTGCTCAGGGGTCTGATGTAAATCCACTCCCCCGGATTAGTCCATAAGGACTCGTACAACGAATATTTTTTTTGTATATTAAACATTATTAATAATTGAATAAGTTCAAGAATTTGACTGATTTACCGATAAAAATTTCAATCTATTTATACTAAAAAATTGAAGAATGGACACAAAATTTTAATAACAAAAAGAAAGTAAGAAAGAAAATTCTAGCAAGTAAATATGAAGAAACAATAAATTAAAAGGAAAACGAAACCAAGTCAACGATATATGAAATAAAAAATAAAGGTGAAAAAGACAAGTACAAGTGAATAACCTGACACACATTTTTTAGAAAATAATAAGTAAAATTAAATATAAAGAAATAAAGAAATTATTGCATAAAAACAAATTTTGATAAAATAAATAATTGAGAAATATTTTTTTTGATATAATAAATAATGGAGGAATTTGAAAAAAAAAAAGTACAAGTGAATAACCTGACACATATTTTTTAAATAATAAGTAAAATTAAATATAAAGAAATAAAGAAATTATTGCATAAAAACAAATTTTGATAAAATAAATAATTAAGAAATATTTTTTTTTTTTTGATATAATAAATAATGGAGGAATTTGAAAAAGACAAGTACAAGTGAATAACCTGACACATATTTTTTAAATAATAAGTTATTTTTCCCGGTATTCACGATTTATTCAACCCTTGCGAAGGGATTTATTATTCTGAATAAATTAAATTGTGATGATGCTCCGATTAATTTTTTGCGTTATAACTCAAACAATTTTTTTAATTTTTTAAATCGACCCTTTACGAAGGAAATTCGATTTCAAAAAATAAAAAAAATTTTTGTCCTTTGACACTTTATTCGAATCCTACCGGCTGCGCCAATTTGTTGTGATTTTCCTTTGCGAGGGAAGAATCACGGATTTGTGGTTTATATTCGAATAAAGGATCGTTAGGCACTTGAGTTAATGTTAATGAAAAACGTTGAATTCAGATTTTAATTATAAAATTTATTAATCACTTTTGATTTACAAATGTTAATCTTAAACTAATCTTTAAGTGTTAAAAAGTTTTAGTGCTTAATTATATTACTTAGTTCAGACTCCCGACGTCTGGTCTGACTAATTACTTTTGACTAACTCTCCGATTCTTAGTGAATCGGAACTATTTATTAATTTATTCCAAAAATGCATCATCAACAAATATCCCCAATACTTCTGAGTAATTTCCCCAGTTGTATTCATGTTTTAGTTAAATTTGGTAAGTCTTTGTTTAATTAAATTTAGTTCAATCATTTTCATTTCTTTGTTTAATCATTATTTGGAAATATAATTTCGATCGATAATTAGGTAATCCATTGTTGATGTTGCATTTTTACTTTTTCATTAATGTAACTTTTAAATTCTGTATTAAAAACCTACTTTTAATTCTTTGTAATACTAACTTAATTATGACAATTCGTTATTATATTTCTATTGTGTAATTTATAAATATTTGATTATATTTATTATTATTATTATTTTCATTTTAAATGAAATGAGGTTGCCTAACTCTGGGAGCAAGCATTATTTATTTTAACTTTTATTTAAAATCTTGTTGACATTCGTTTGCCTAAGTATAGGCACAACATACCTCCACCCTTTGAACAAAAATTTTATTTTATTTTAAAAAAATTAAATAAAATTTTAAATTTTTAAATCTGTAAAATTACATAACTTAGTTTCCTATACATTCATTTTACTTATTATTAATTAGTTTTAATTTTATCAATTAGTTTCAATGTTATACATATGTAGTTTATTATTTTTTTCTTTTTCTTGTAAATTTTTTAAAGGTTTCAGATTTCTTATCTTTATTGTTTTAATTAACATTTATTTTGTGATATCTAAACCTACTATGATTACAAAAATATTAATTTATTTTTCTTTTTATAAAATTTGTCATTTAGCATTTTTTTTTTTTCTTGTTGAATTTCTTTTTTATTTAATATTACAAATATATTTATTTTGTCTTTATTAAATTACTGTTATTGTTCTTCACAATAATAATAGTTGTTTTCTTTTTATTTTTTACTTGGATTTTGATTTTACTTTTTCTTTTACTTAATAAATTATTCCCAATTTTTATTTAAATGTCCTACTTCAACTTCAGTTAACAGTTTTAGATTTCCTAATGATTTAGTTTTAATATTTACTTTAGTTTGCTCAAATGGTTTCAAATTTCTTGACAATTTTTTCTTTAATAATTTATTTATTTATTTTTTTTTTTTTTTTTCTTTATTCTTTGTTATGAAATATATCTAATTACATTTATCTGCCTATTGTTCTTATTCTTAAATTATACTCTCTTATATATTTTATTATTTTAGTCTTATTTAATCATTAATTAGTACTGATTATCAATTATCTGTATAACATTGTATTTGTTTCACTTTCAACTCGTTAGGTTGATGTTTCTGCTTTGGTACTTGTGGTGCCTTTTTTTGTGGAATGTCCGTGAATGTCGTTTCGATTGGGACTTCGTAAGTGGTGCTTTTCTTTTTAAATGGCGGTGGATTTGGAGGAATCGCAGGTGGAAATTCTATAATGGGTCTTGATATAATTGATATATTCCTACCTTTTTCATTCTTTTCTCTCTTAAATTTTTTAATCAATTTCCATAATATTAATATCACAACTATCATTCCAATCATTCCCATGGTTGAAACTGTCAAGGCGGTGTTCAATCGATTATGGTTTCCCTGAGCCCTATTTATTCTTTCTTGTTCTTTTTGTTTTAACAAATGTTCATAATCCGTAATTTTTTTATCTTCGAATATGATCTGCTTATTGGAATCCTCAAAATTTACTATTTTTAATGTGTTTAATTTTGTTTTGCTCATTTCTTCTTGATTATGTTGATAATCTGCCCAAGTGTCTTTGTTTAAAACGATTTCTGGCTGCTCTATTTTTACTGCCACTCCTTCTGTGCCTTCTATTGGAAATATTGTGGTATCTGTGGATATTTCACAATCTTTGTTAAATTTCAATATCCCTTGCTTTACTAGGACGATTTTTGAATGATTTCCGTTACAGTTCGTATATAGTATCCTTTCTTCTTTGACAAAGTACAACCAAGAATTTGGAGTATACATTTGTATAAAATGATCTTCTGGTGTGGTAATTAACTTGGTTCCGCAACTTGCTTCTTTTATGGAGGGGTTGCGCAACAGTTCTAGGCTACATTCACCTGTTATCGTCAATAGTTTCGGTTGATTTTGTTTGCATAGTCTTATGTTCTTGTCCATACCTATCCTTATTGTCTCACATTTATTTACCTGCTCATTTGTCATTATTATAAAATTTGTAACATACTTATTTGCTGCTACATTCTCAGCCTCTGTATTAATCATTGCATACAATTCGTTGCTTATTGGTATTGGTGTTTTGTAAATGCGCTTCATCGTGAAGATATCTTGGTCTACTAAAGGTACTACTATCTTTATATAAATTTCTCGTCCGTTTTTATAATGATGGATTTTAATTATTTGTTCAATTTGGCCGGGTTCCAAAAATAATAACTTCAATCTTGATTCTTTAAAATGATCTTCCACGGTTTTTATTATTGTATCCATTCCCATTACGGCTGGATGTAATTCGTTGTTATGGAGTGATGAAGCTATTGCAATAGTTGTTGTTAGCTGTCGTTGAAGGTGTATTAATTTCAGCATGATGCTGTTAATTAGTTCCTCCACATCTATTCGTGTTTGTGTTAATAATTGCATATCTTTTTTACTGCTCTCAATTTTGTTCATTGTTTCTATAATTTGATTTACCGCTAACGTGATATTCTGATATTCATTTTCTAAAGTTTTCATGGGTTTTTTCAGTGCTTCATAATTTGATTTTATTAGAGTAGATTGCTTCTCTAACAATAGGAATCCATCATCACTATTTTGTTTTAATGTGTTGATGTCTTTCTCTATTCTTTGTGCATCTTCGTTATCCATGGTTCCAAATAGAATTTTTGTTAGGTGACCCACTCCGTCCACATATGATCTCTTTACTCTTTTTTTATGGATCATTCCCTCTATTCTAGAGTCTTGTTGTTTTATTTCTTCTAGTAACTGGTCCATTTCCGTCGTGAAGTCTTGACATTTACTTGTTAAATATTGCTCTTTTATCCTAGGACACAGCTTCTTTAGGATCCACTCGCTTTGTTCCGTTATATTGATTGCCTCTCTCATATCCGGTATTTTTATTGCTGTTATTATCTGCCATGTTTTGGTGTAGAAAACAGTTTCCCCAATAGATTCAAACAATATTCCATTTTCTTTTATGGGTTGTCCTTCAATTGTCCCGCTGACCTGACCTGCTGCCATCAGTATTATCCATACATAGAATTCCATCTGTGCAACACAATGTTATACCTTATTCTTAAGTTTTCTAATGTTTGAATTAATCTAATCCCCTTATTTTTATTCCAAATTTCTATATTCCTTTCCTAACTTACTCTTCCTATCATATTTCCTATTCTATTTACTATTAAAAATGCGTTTCTTGCAAAAACATTTCTTCCTATTTTTCTTATATGCATCATTCTTGATATACTTCAACATTTCTTCCTATTTTTTCTAGATTTTTCTTATCTATTTACTATTAAAAATGCTTTTCTTGCAAAAACATTTCTTCCTATTTTTCTTATATGCATCATTCTTGATATACTTCAACATTTCTTCCTATTTTTTCTAGATTTTTCTTATCTATTTACTATTAAAAATGCTTTTCTTGCGAAAACATTTCTTCCTATTTTTTCTTATATATTTATAAAAAATACGTTTCTTGCAAAAAAAAAATATAAAAAAAAAAATATTTCTCAATTATTTATTTTATCAAAATTTGTTTTTATGCAATAATTTCTTTATTCTTTATCTTTAAATGCTTTTTATTTTCTGAAACATGTGTGTCAGGTTACTTAACTTTCATTGGCACATTTTTTTTTTTTTTCTTTGTTTTACTTTTCTAAATAATTAAAAACGACAAATTCCTCAATTATTTAGTATATCAAAATTTGTTTTTATGCAATAATTTCTTTATTTCTTTATATTTAATTTTACTTATTATTTAAAAAATATGTGTCAGGTTATTCACTTGTACTTGTCTTTTTCAAATTCCTCCATTATTTATTATATCAAAAAAAAAAAATATTTCTTAATTATTTATTTTATCAAAATTTGTTTTTATGCAATAATTTCTTTATTTCTTTATATTTAATTTTACTTATTATTTAAAAAATATGTGTCAGGTTATTCACTTGTACTTTTTTTTTTCAAATTCCTCCATTATTTATTATATCAAAAAAAATATTTCTCAATTATTTATTTTATCAAAATTTGTTTTTATGCAATAATTTCTTTATTTCTTTATATTTAATTTTACTTATTATTTTCTAAAAAATGTGTGTCAGGTTATTCACTTGTACTTGTCTTTTTCACCTTTATTTTTTATTTCATATATCGTTGACTTGGTTTCGTTTTCCTTTTAATTTATTGTTTCTTCATATTTACTTGCTAGAATTTTCTTTCTTACTTTCTTTTTGTTATTAAAATTTTGTGTCCATTCTTCAATTTTTTAGTATAAATAGATTGAAATTTTTATCGGTAAATCAGTCAAATTCTTGAACTTATTCAATTATTAATAATGTTTAATATACAAAAAAAATATTCGTTGTACGAGTCCTTATGGACTAATCCGGGGGAGTGGATTTACATCAGACCCCTGAGCAAAAGAAGTTGGTCACTTCTATCATCGGTAACTCTCCATTACGTGAAGATGAAGAACTGGACCATAGTATCAACAAGATCTCCAATACTAGATGGATTGGTGGCCATCTTGGAATCCATGTCGGAGGTTGATGACTTAAGACTAGAACAATACCAACACCTGTTGGAAGATGCCAGCGTGATAGTCTGGCATCCGCGTAGCGGTCGCTTACTGGAATACCAAACTAACGAGGATCCCCCCGTATCTGCGCGGCCGGTCATCCTCAATCGCAAAGGACTTCGTCATATGAATTAGATGTTTTTTTTTTTTCTTTTTTCTTTTTTTTTAAAATATGTATTCTAAACGTTAATAAAAAAAAATTTTTCTTTAAAATAAATTTTATCTTTTATTTTAATTACTCTTCTCCCTTCTCCTAATTGATTTGTTGTGATTTTGGTGATTTTTGTTGATGGTATTTTTTTTTTTTTTTCGTATTGTTCGTTTCTTTATTGGTGTTAAATGCTGAGATTATCTAGTGGCTTATCTTGTATTTCAATGGTGATTTTATGTTTTTCAGCTATATGTTTTCAACTCTGTTTTTCAGCTCTGATGATTGTTTTTCAGAATTCTGGTTCTGAATTGCTATATTTTTTAAATGCTGAGATTATCTCATGATTTATCTTCTATTTCAATGGTGATTTTATGTTTTTCAGCTATATGTTTTCAACTCTGTTTTTCAGCTCTGATGATTGTTTTTCAGAATTCTGGTTCTGAATTGCTATATTTTTTAAATGCTGAGATTATCTCATGATTTATCTTCTATTTCAATGGTGATTTTATGTTTTTCAGCTATATGTTTTCAACTCTGTTTTTCAGCTCTGATGATTGTTTTTCAGAATTCTGGTTCTGAATTGATATATTTTTTAAATGCTGAGATTATCTCCTGTTTTATCTTTTATTTCAATCACCTTTCTCTCTCACACTTATTTGGTGGTGATTTTATGTTTTTTTCAGTTTATGTTTTTAGCTGTTTTCTGCTGCAATGTTCATGTTTTTCAGCTCTGATGATTTCTTTTTTCAGCTCTGTTTGATGTAATTCTTTTACTGATTGTAATCTTTTAATTATTTATATGCTTAAATTATTATTTAATCTATATTTATTTTACTTTTGAATCTCTTTTTGATATTTTTCACCTCTGTAAGCTTGTGTCTTACACATGTTATTCTTGCAATACAGTATTTACACCTTTTTACTTTTTTATTGTTTATGTAAATGTGTTGATTTTATTTCTGCGGGGTCTTTGTTTGATTTCTATTTTAAAAATTCCGTCTTACATTACTTATACGTCACCGGTCGTTCAAAAATTTTTTTTTTTTTTTTTTTTCTTTCGCTATATTAGTACAAGGTCTTGACCTTGATTTTATTTAATTCATTTTTTTCATTACTTAATTTTTCTGTTGACGTTTGCGATTTCGTTTCTCTGTCATTTATTTTTTCTTTATTTAATTCATTTCTTGTTTCTTCTTCTTCACTTGTTTTCTTTTGTGATCGTGTTACAACACTACACTTTGTTGTTTTATCTTTTAATAAATTTTTCTCTACAGTCAGTTTTGTTTCTTCTTTTTCTTCTTGTACTGGATCATATGGAATTCGACTTAGTGCGTCTGCGTTTGTATTTTGTTTTCCGGGTTTGTATTCTATAGTATATTGATATCCCGCTATTTTATTTTGAAATCGTATCAATCTTGAATCTGGTCCTACATCTTTTACTACTCCTTTTAGAGGTTGATGATCCGTGTATACGGTAAATTTTCGTCCATATAAGTAACATCGAAAATTCTTTATTGCCCATACAATAGCTAACATTTCCTTATGTACTGTGCCATATTTTCTTTCAGTGGAATTTAAACTTCTGCTGGCGTATGCAATAGGTCGATCCTCTCCAACTTTTCCTTGCGATAATACTGCTCCAATTGCTTCATTGCTTGCATCTGTTGTTAAAATAAATGGTTTGTTGAAATCTGGATAAATTAAGACTGCTGGTGAAATTAAAGCGTCTTTTAATAACTGAAAAGCTGCTTGGCACTGATCCGTCCATTCGAATTTTGTATCTTTTCTCAACAATTTATTGATTGGTTCAGCAATTTTTGAGAAATTTGCTATAAATTTACGATAATAATTTGCTAATCCTAGAAATGACTGAACTTGTCTGACTGTTTTTGGAACTGGAAAATCTTGCACACATTTTATTTTTTCTGGATCTGGTAACGCTCCTTCTTGGGTACACCTGTGACCAAGATAAATTACTTCTCTTCTTAAAAATTGACATTTTGACGGTTGTAATTTAAGGTTGTTTTCTCTCAGTCTTTCGAATACTTCCATTAATTTTGTGTTGTGATCGTCTAAATTTTTCCCATAAATTACGATATCGTCTAAATAAACAAAACATCTGAATCCCTGTAAACCCGTTAGAACGTAATTCATCATGCGCTGGAATGTTGCTGGGGCTCCAGTTAATCCAAACGGCATTCTTTTAAATTCATAATGTCCGTAGGCGGTACTAAAGGCTGTCTTATTCCGATCTTCTGGATCAGTTAACACCTGATGATATCCACTTGCTAAATCCAACGTACTGAAGTATCTTGCATGACCCAACTGATCGAGAATATCCTCTATACGGGGTAGTGGAAACGCATCTCCAATCGTTACTTGATTTAATTTCCTAAAGTCAACGACTACCCTCCATCGTTTCTGACCATCCGGCCCTGCTTTCTTTGGTACTACTAATAATGGTGAATTCCATGGACTTTTGCTTGGTGTTATTATATCCTCCTCTAACATTTGTTGTACCTGGTCTTGAATTACTGTTCTTTGAGTTTCTGGTAATCTGTACATTTTTTGATTAATTGGCGGTTGCATCGAACCTGTTGGAATTTTGTGTTCCAATGCAGTGCTGTAACTTAATTTATCTCCTTGTAAATAAAATATATCTTCATATTCTATACATATATTTTCTACTGATTCATATTCTTCTTTATTCAAAGATTCCTCTAAGTTCAATGATTCTTTTAATAATTTTATTCTTGACCTACTTATATTTTGATCTATATTGAATGAACTTGAAATATTTATATTTATTTTATTATTGTTATAAGTGTCGCATTTCATAACCGCATTTGTATTACTACTGTCAGACTTTGTTGTTGTGGTCAACGTATTTATCTTTTTATTTTCTGTAATTTTATTTACGTTTCTTATTTCACACATTTCATATTGTTGTGTGTTTGTTTTTTTATTATCAACCTTGAATATATTCGTATTAGTTTCTGTTCTAAAAAAAATTAATGCTTGATCTGCATTTCTTGTTACAATTGTTTCTTTTTTTTCTATATATTCACTAATATCGTTTCTTTTATTATTTTCATTATTACTATCATCTTTTCCTTTACTGTTTATTTCCTTAATTTCTTCCGTATTTTTCCATTTAATGTTTTCTTTCATTTCCCCATTTTCTTCAATTTTTATCAATGTATTTTTATTTTGTTGTTCTTCATTCTTATTCAAGTTTCCTATTTCACTTTGTTTATTCTGTTTTGCATTTGTTTTCTTTGTTTCAACCTCGACTTCTTTTTTGAATGGAATTTCTGTAAATATTTTTAATGCTTCTGCTGCATTTTTTTCTTGTTTACTTTCTTCACTTTTATTTATTTCATTTATATTCCCTAATTCATTTTTTCCTTTACTTTTATTTTCGTTTTTTCTTATTTCTTTTTTATTTATTTCATTAACATTTGTTTCCTTTACTTTTTCGTTTCCTTTTATTAATTCTTTTTTATTCTCTGTTTCATTTAATGTTTGACTTATTTTCTCATGTTTCTTATCTTCTTTTACGTTTCTTATTATTACTTCTTTTATTTTCTCCGTTTCATTTTTTCCTTGACTTATATTTTTCTTTTTCTTATCTTTCTCTGTGTTTATTAATTCTTTTTCATCTTTTACTTTTAATTCAATAACTTTAAAATCACTTAATTTTTTTAATTTTGGTTTCCAATTTGGCAATTCTACGTCGAAATTATTTATGTTGATGATGCCAACGTTAATCTCTTGACCCTTAGGTCTAACCAATGAATTACCTATAAACACACCTGGTATGATCTCTTCTGAGTCACACAGCATGTCTTCTTCATCCTCAACTGGAACTGAGATTTGGACAATAGATTCCGCTCTCGCGGGGACATGTAAAACCTTTTTTGTATTGGTTTCCCTAAAACCTATTGTTTTAATTTCTTCCGGTTGTTTATCTCTTTCTTGAGAAGTGGTTGTTAAGAATGGTATTTCTATTTCTTGGTCGTTGGTTTCCGTGCGAGGGAACCTAAGCTTACCGTTTACTCCATCTATGACCGTGTGGTCCCATAAAAAATCTCTGCCCAGAATTCCATCTGCATCTACCCCGGCTGCATCTCGTGTTACATGAAAATTACACTCAATGTTATTGTTTAACATTATTTTTCCTTTAACTGTACCAATCGTTTCTTTTTTATTTCCATTTACGCCGCTAATGGTTATTCTTTCGTTTGTATTTATTTTTATATCTTTTTTTAGATTTTTTAATTTGATAATGCTGACGTCAGCGCCCGTATCTACTAATAATTTTGCTTCTTCGTTTTTAATAATATTTAATGGTACTTTTACCATTGCATTCTTTTCTTCAATTTTTTGTTCTTTCTTGTTGCACCATTTTTCTAGGGTGTCATGGGCAGCAACTTGGTGCCTTTGTTCTGCCCTTTTTAGTTTTCCGTTTTGATTTGCTGTACTATCTTTTCCTTCATATTACACTTTTCTTCCGCGTGTCCTGTCCGGTTACAAAAATTACATAATAAATTTTCTTGGGATCTGTTTATATTGATTTTTTCACAATTGGCTGCTGTATGTCCTGATTTTGTGCATAGCTGACAAATAATTTGTGTTTCTTGTATCACCGTATTTATTCTCTTATCTGTATTATTTTGGCAATTATACTCGTTATGCCCATAATTTTTGCATCGTCTGCAAAAAGGATTATATGTCCTGCTTCTACACTCGGATCGTACATGTCCTGGTTTATTGCAATTGAAACAGCGTATGTTTGTTCCCCTATTTTGATTTTGATGATAATTTGAACGTTCATAGTTGTTCCGTGAATTTTGACTATTTTGAAATCTAGTGGGGTCCTTATATGATGGTGAATTTTTTTCTTTGTGATTTTGAGAATTATTATTTTCCTGTTGGAAATTGTTTGGATACTGACTATTTGGATTTCTATTATTATCACTCAATTTGTTAACTTCACTGCGGATGTTTTGCAATTCTTTCATAACTTTTTCTATCACTTGGTTTGTGACGTCTTCCACAGAACTTCTTTCGTCCCTGTCCCCTCTTGTGTATGTTATGTTTGTTTTTTCTTGTTCGGGTTTTTTTTCTGTACTGGCAAATGCTAATTGTCTAGTTTCTACTTTGTTATTAATTCTATTATCTAAAATTTTCTGTACTCTTTCCTCAAGATCATTTTCTCGCATTCTCAATTGTATTGTTTTATCCATATCTTCCAAGGTTTCATTTGCTGTAATGGCCATTTCTTTTAACTTAGTAAAATCTTTTTCGTTCTGTAGACGGAGGTGACGTTGTAATTCTAAATTATGTACTCCTTCTTTTAATGTTCTTACGGCAAGTCTTTCATTATACGCTGTATGTTCTTCTCCCGGATATACCGTTTTTTCCCCTCTATCACATTCTCCTTTACTTTTTTCGATACGATCAATAAATGCGCGGATTGATTCGCCGTTCCTTTGTCTCATACTTCTTAAATTATCTTGTAAGTCGAATAGTTTTTTCGGTTTTATATAACAGTCAGTTAATTTCTTGTATAATTCTTCCATATTCTTAAAGGTTTCTCCGCTCACTTTGGAATACGCGTCCCCTGTTATTTTAGATGTGGCTATGCCCAGTATATATTCTCGTTCGTGGGCACTTAAATCTTGCACAACTGATCTGCTGAGGTTTATGTGTCTTTCTAATGATTTTTCCACGTCGCCGGTCTGTCCGTCAAATATTGGTACACACTCCCAAGAGGCAAGTGTATTTTGTCTTTCTGCCATATTTAAGTTTTCTGTTGAATCAGTGGCGTCGTTGATCGTTACGTTGGGATTTTGTGGGACTATTACTGGTCTATATTCAGGAATAATGATTATTTTTTCTTTCCGCACGGGACTACTACTTTTAGTTTCTGTGTTTATTTCTGATTTAGTTTCGAACTGTTTTCCCGCGGATTTAAATATTTCTAATTTGGTATCAAGTGAGTTATGAAATTTATCATAAGTAAAACTATTTGTCTCTTCTAATAATGTAGTGTCTTCTTCTTTATCTATTTCTATTTCTGTTTGTATTATTTCTAGTAATTTGTTTGGACCGGTTACGTCTAATACATTTTTTATACAATCTGATTGACTTAATTTATTACAATTTTTTATTTTTTCTAAAATTAATTTACGTGTACCTGGATTGGCTCTAGCGGTGTTGATGAACTGATTGATGATTCTTTTTCCGGATCTAAGTACTCTGGTATGAATAATTTCCCCAATTTGCTCCGCTGCTTGAAGTTCTAAAAGTTCGTCTTCTGATACTTCTATCTGTGTCTGATCACCAGTGTCGTCCCCACTGATGTACGAAGTGCTGGGTCGGTATTCTGAACTTGTTGGCGAATTTGTTCCGCCGTCAATACTGGACATTAAATTCTACTCTTTATTTTTTTCTTGTTTGCACGTTGTTTTTATTCTTCACTTTCACTCTGCTTTTATTATATTTTTATTTATTCACTTTATTTTATTTTCTATTTTTACTCTACTTATATTTTTATTCTTTCAACTCTTTTTTATTTTTTTCTTTTTTTTTTTTCACTTTCAAAAATAAAATTATATAAAAAAAAAGACGGGTTGAAATTATTTAATGAAAATAAAAATAATAAACAGAAATAAACCCAGTGAAATGTGTGCGTGTATTTTTTCTATAGTCTCTCTTAATCTTTCTTATTTATCAAAATAGTTGTCTCATGTTTTTCATTTGGACTTTTCCAAAACACGAATAAAAGTACTAAAAAAAGAATAAAAAAAAAAAAAAAATTGAATTTTATTTCAATTTAAAAAAAAAGTAAAGAAAAACAAAATATAAAAAAATGTAAAAAAAAAAAAATTAATGTAAAAAGGTTTCCTTTTAAGTAAATTAGGAAGATCCTTTTAAAAACAAAAAAAAATTATTATTATACTTACCTATAACAATAACCGCAACATTAACCAAAATAAATATCTGTATTATGTCATGTATGTGTGTGTGTGTGTGTAATCGACATATACCCATTCACCTTGATCCCATTTCTATATTTATAATTAAAACATAAAAACAAAAGAATATTTATATATTTTATAAAGGGTGAACACTTTCTATCAAACAACACACAAATAAAAAAAGCAAAACAACAAAAACATTTTCCGCACCATTCAACCAAAAAAAAATACAAAAAAAACAACTTTTATTTTCATTTTCACTTCAGCCTTTATGTAAAGAAAGAAAACCCGTATACCCGTATAACGGGTATATAGGTACCTACCTTATTATTATTATTATTATTATTATTATTAACGTAAATATAAAATAAAATCGTATTTACTGAAATGAAATGAAAAGTTTTCTTCTTATTCTACTTCTTGTTTCCTCTTCATTTTCTTTTTTTTTTCTCTCTCCCTTTTTCTTCGAACTTTTTTTCAATGTCATAATTATTTTAATATTTTCTCTTATTTTTATCTTATTATTTTGTCATTGGCTTAACTTTCTTTTTTTTTTTAATGAAATTGCATAATGAATTTATGCAAAGACTTTTTTTTTTTAATATTGCTCCTGGAGGCTAAAAATCTGTACTAAATACAACCAAAAAATTACGTTCTGGTCTATGCGCTACAATTAATTTTTTTTTTTACGAATTTATGATCGTCCCGGATTTTAAGATTCAATAAAATGATTATTAATTTATTTGAAACAAAAACATGCAGTGACTTTTAAATTAAATGACGTCAGTATTAATGCAAAAATAAAATTAAAAAAAAAGCAAAAGGTAGTCAAAACTGTATCAAATTACTCCATTTGTCCGGGTTCTTAAATGCTAAATCGGTTTGAGTTTAATTGTGCCTACATTTGTTGAGAACTTGTTTAATGGGTATTATTTACCATTACAAATACCAACCGAATACATTTACACTCTTAATGATTTCCGGGTACCCTTTTTCGAAGGATTCTCTTGTAATTACACATTCTCGTCCAATTTGCCTTAAAATGATACGACAGACCACCGAGAGATCTGACTATAATTTTTGTATATATTCAAAAAAATATCAATTGTTGTGCTAGCGAATTATACGATTTGAAAATAATTTGCTATGATTGTAGTCTAAATGCTAAGAGTACGTAAATAATGAAAGCGATAAAGAATTTTATGCATTTAATTTCAGATAAGAAAATGAAAATATTATTGCATTGACAATTAAATGACATTTAGGGGTTTTTGGTGTATGCTAAAAATAAAACTCAAATCTCAAATTTCATTTACTTTTAATTATTTGTGCAGCAGATGTTTGGTGTTACTTTCAATTTCAATTCTGATGATTTTTTTAACGTTAATTCCAGAATTGCATTGTAAATTTTTTTATTAATGTATTTATGTGACGAATTTTGTGTACTCGTGGAACGTTTTATATTTCTGAGGTCCAGGTCTAATAAGTTTTAAAAAGTAGTTCCGCCTTTCAACTAAACGATTCTGAGATGTACTTGTCCGGACAATTTCCAAAACATTCCAATTACGTATGACAAACACCTATTCAACATTTTCATAAGATATTCTAAACATTTTTTATTGAACTAATAAACAATTTATTCATGTACATAATTTTGTTTTCATATTATTGAATTCGAAAGAATTTTCCATAATAATTTGTTAAATGAAAAATTAAAGAAATTGTTATTTAAACAAACGCGATAAATCAATTTCTTTATTTTCTTTTTGATGGACGTTATTTTATATTTTCATATACAAGACAAACATAAGTATACAATAAATGCATATAATTTTATTATGTAACAACAACAAAAAAATTCCACATTAAATTTGTTTTATTAAATTATTTATTATTATTTTTTTTTTATTTATTTACATTTTTCTTTTTCCAATTTTTTCTTTTCTTTTCTATTTTTCTCTTTGATAATGGATTTTCTATTTTATATTGACATTCCATAGAATATAATGAAAATAGTCAATATTTTCTTAAACAGAGTTGGATTTTTTAATTCTCAATAGAAAATTGAATAAATTCATTTTAATTTTTTCATTAAATAATTTTCTGTATGATTACAAGACAGGAGGAGGTCTTGTTTTATTTTTGTGCTTTAAATTAAAAGAAACAATTTTCTTCTTATGACGAAGTTTGTATTAAAATTATAAGCTCAGGATGGTCAATTGAAATTTTGTATGATAAAAAACATAATTCTTAACAAATCTTCAAATGATCATCTTGGACATTGAAATTTTATTAAACAAAATTTGTGTATTTATTGATAAACTTTGAAAATATAAAGAGAAGGAAAATCTTTACATAGAGAGATTATCCTATAAATTCCAACACTGGAATTTTTATTTTTTTTTTTTTTACACAATATTTAATATGACGTTCCACGGTTTTACTCTACAATTTTTTTTTTAACTTCATTTAATTTTTTTATTTTTCCTTTTCTTTTCAATGCAGACACATTTCTTGTTTGTTTTTTTGTTTTTTTTTTTTACTTCATCAAAAACCATTAAAATCTAAATACAAAAATGCATATAAAAAGGAATGTTGAATCGTTTCGTTTAGAGAGGGAAAAATATTAATTTTAGAAAATTTATGTAAATTATTCGAAGCATGCATATTGCATACAGACAAAATACAAACACAAGTAAAAATGATAGAAGAGGGTAGTGAACTAAATATTGTGTGTAGATGAATAGAGAATTTATGTTGTATGTGTGGAACATAAAACTGTTTATGTAAATAATTACAAAATAATGTAAAATGTTTACAAACAAATTTTTTTAGGTCTAATTTAAAATCTTACTAATTGTAAAATTAACTTTCAGTAAAATGCAAGTACACTAATTAATTTCTAAATTTTCACTTGAATCTCCTCTAAACTTATGTTAATTAGAAAATTCATTTAATATCAACATAATTTTCCAAGAGAAGTTTAAGAATATTTTTAGTGCAGATTTTATAGAATATAATTTTCCAAGAGAAGTTTAAGAATATTTTTAGTGCAGATTTTATAGAATATAATTAAAATTTCTTTTTGGCTGCACAAAATCAACGTTTAATTTTTGTTTTTCTTTTTAATTTAAATATACAAAAATTCAGATATTAATTTAAGACAATAGAAAATCATACAAGTAAACTCAAAAATATGACCCTTAAATTATTTCAACAAATTATACAAAATTCAAATTATTTTTATTTCAAAATTTAAACTTCATTCATTCCAATGAAGACGAATGAAAAAATGAACGTTTAAAATTCTGTACAGTTTTAAATTGTACACATCAAAAATAAAAAAAGGGATAATTTTCATCAACATAAATACAGAAAGAAAAAAAAAATTGTATTCTCCATTACTGTACCATTCAACATCATCAAATCATCTTCATCTAAATTGCATCGTATTCTCTTTTTATTTGCATGCATTTAAATGTTTGTTCTTTTTCTTCTTCTTCTTCTTCCTCTTCTTCTTCTTCTTCATTTTCTCTCTATATACGAAAAAAAAATATGTTGAATAAGAAAAAACCAAATTTGATTTTCAAAATTTCTTTTTTTTTTCTAACAATAGAAAATTATAATCAAGAAAAATAAACAAGAAAAAATGAAGCAAAAGAAAAAAAAAATGTTCACATATCCGATACGCAAAAGGAAAAAAAAAAGTTGAAGGGACATTTTTTGTTGTTGTTGTTTCTTTTTTTTCTTCAGAAATTTTCTTTTGTGTACGTTCGTTTGTGTTTTATTTATATGTTGTGACTTGACGCTAAACAAATATTTTTATTTTTTATTTATGAAAAACATTTTTCATTTTTTTTTTTATAATAAAAATTATTTTCATTCAATTTCATTATTTTTTTTATTTTTGCCACAAACAGAAGAAGAACAAAAAGATAATCTGATTTTTACTTTTAATAAAAAATAGTGGAAAATACATCCTTAATTTGGTGTGAGAGAAAAAGATAAAGTTTCTGAGTGAAAGATCGATAGGGTGATTCAGAGAGAAAAATTAGTAATTGCATTTTTTTTTTGATGGAAAAGGAAAAGAAAAAAATGAAAGATGAAATTGATGAAAAAAAATAGAAGCATATTTTTTTATTGCATTTTTATTTTTTTACACTATTTTTATGTTATCCGTTACCATCAGAATAATTTGATAATAATCTTTGTGCTATCCTATTTTTATTGTAAATATTATTTTTTCAAATGACGATGTTGATGACGATAAAGTTATCTTGGAGCATTCATTGGATGCGTTTCATTACAATTAAACCATATGACGTCACGATTCAATTAAAATGACGTCGTTTTAGTGCTTTTGCACTAACATGAAAAAAAAAACAAAAGGTAGTCAAAACTGTATCAAATTATGCCATTTGCGCGGTTCTAAAATGCTAAATTGGAATTGTGCGTACCTTTTATTGAGAACTTGTTTTGGGTGCCAACGGGCCAGACCCAACCACAAATACCACCAACAAATCACCTTACTTGATTTTCGGGTACCCTATTCTAGGATTCTCCCATAGTAACAACACTTCCTCGTCCAATTTGCCTTAAAATGATACGACAGACCACCGAGAAACTTCTTTATAATTTTTGTATATATTCAGAAAAATATCAATTGTTGTGCTAGCGAATTATACGATTTGAAAATAATTTGCTATGACTGTAGTCTAAATGCCAAGAGTACGTAATTAATGAAAGCGATAAAGAATTTTATATCTTATCAGTCTATGCATTTAATTTCAATGGCAAAAACCAAAAACCAAAAACCGATAAGAGAATAAAAATATTTTAAAAATTAAAACAAATTTTACGTAAAAACAATTTAGTGACATTTAGGCGCTTTGAAAATAATTGGATAATTATCTTTGCGTTGTTCTATTTTTATTATAAATATTATCTTTTCAAATGACGACGATTGGGCATGATGACGATGTTAATGACGATCATGATGACATATACTATAAGTATGTATTTCCTTGAAATAAGTCAGAACGAAAAAAGAATCAGTGGCAACCATTATGATCGTCATAATTTGGACATATTGTGGTTCGATTACTGTAATTATCAATTTTACCAAATTCCTAAATTAATTTTTTCCAACTAAAAAGTTCATTTTTTTTTATCGCATTTCTAACTGCATTGAATTTTGAATAAATAAAAATTCCCTAATTGAATTTCCCATAAAATTAAATTTTTTTAATATTTTTAAAAGTCAATTTCATAATATGGATGAAGTTGATGTATTGGACCAATGAACTACATATAGCTGAAATTATGAATTTAATTTAAAATAAAATAATTTATGAACAAAAAAATTTTTCATTAATTTTTCATTTTTATATGTAAGTACAAAACCACCAAATATAATTGTTTACCTTTATCTGATTGATTTTATAATTATTTTTTTTAATTTATTTAATTTGAATTTATTTAAAAAACAATTTTAAATTTTTTAATAAAAAAATTTAAATTTACCGGCAAATAACGAATGTTGTTAAATTTCAAAAATGTTTAAACTGAAAACAAATCGATTTAGTTTCATATTTAGATTAGTTGCTGTAACCAATAACAATACAATTATTATAAATTATAACAAAGAACATTTATAGTAATTGAAAAAAACCTGAAGTAAATTTACTAGAAAATATTCTACTTCCAAAGCAAACACCAAAAACCATAAAGAACAAAAAAAAAAAAAACAGAATCAAGAAGAAGCAACGAAACTAAAAAACTCATGTTCTTGATGAAGAATTCTTCATTCTGTAAATATGAGAAAATTTTAAATAGAGAGAATGCATTTTACCTAATATAAAATTGAACACAAAATGCATATAAATAAGACCAAAAACCAACTTAACCATTATCTATACAATGAAATCTTTATCATCATATAAAATCTAATTTTACTACAAAATTCACATATATAACATCCTTAGGTACATATAGAAAATATCAACTTCCATTCCACATATTATGTAACATTCTATAATACATAATTCCTGTCATCCCACACTATATAATCTACCTGTCACACATATACCAATAAGTAACCAGAAAATTTACGATTTAATTGTTTTTGTCATTGGATTTAATTAATTTTCTTTCTTATTATTTAGAGAATATTTTCTTTTTTTTTTTTCTCTCTCTCTCTCTCTCTCTCACTTTTTCATTTTCATTTTCATTTCACTCTTGTATTGTATTTATTATATACAATTTCACTTTAGTTACAATCACAATAATACAATAAAAAGGAAAATGATAAGAAAAATAACAACAAATGAAAGAAACAAAAACAAGAAGAGAAAAAAAATATATAAGGAGTAAACATTAAGGAAAAGACGATGAGGACGAACCAAAAAAAAAATGGAATAAAATAAATTATTAGATAGAAATGACCACAAAAAGTTAAGTTTTATCTGAGGGACTGCGGAGGATCTTATAATTAATATCATTGACGTACCATTTTATTCGGAAATTTTCTTTAGAACATAAATTTCTTGCAGAAATAATTGGAAGTGACCATTATGACAATTGCAATTAATTAACAATAGCATTATTGGATGTACGTTGAAGGGACGTTAGTTGTGAATTATATTTTCAGTTATGTCATATTTTTTGAATACGTAAAATGAAATTCAAATGAAATTCTGAAAGAAAAAAAAAATCCATATCTGATCTAGAGTCATGATAATCAATAAAAAAAATTTTAGGTTACAAAATTGTTCCAAAATAAAAAGATTAGGATTCAGTAACGAAAAATTAAATTTGCATTTTACTTGAAAAATTAAAACCAAAAGTTTGCTCCTTCAAAAATGGAATACCCATCTTCAATGGATCTTTCGAAGATGACGAGAACAGCAAACCAGAAAGAAAGAAAAAAATTAAGACAAGACAGAAAACAGGATAAAAAAGAAAAAGAAGAAGAAATAATAATACCGCCCTTAAGTTACTTTTGTGTATAACAATATATAAAATGAAGAACTAAAGGAAAATATTCTTATATATAGAAATGTACATGAGAGCAAAATAAGAGAAAATGAAATAATACAATTCAAGATTCATATTAAATAGTAAAATTCGTTACGTGAAAACGACCGTTACAATTATTTTTATCTTGATTAAAACATTCAAAAAGGTTAGAAAGTTAGAAATTTTGTGTATTTATATGTAGTATGACGTAACACTGTTAAATGTTAGTGCAGAATGGGTATTATTATTAAATAGAGTAGGAGTAACCGTAACCGGGTTACAATAACCGATCGTAAAACAAAAGTACAAATAATAAAACGTTTTGTGATTAAATTTTGTTTAACGAGAAAATTGTCCATTTTATATATTAGATGGATATGGTCCATTCGTATATATACTTATCTCTACACATATAACGAATATAACTGTATGTGTGTATTGTTATGTATTAATATATTATAAATAGTCTCTTAATGACGATGTTTATATATTTTGTCCACCTTTTCACCTTTTTCTACTAACTTCGCATCAAGCTCACATCTTTTTGTTATTTTTGTTGTTGTTGTAATAAACGGACACTAAAATTTAGATTTAGAGAAGATGACAAGGTATATATGTACACTTGATACATACACACATGTGCACGTAATATACACATATGATTATTACGTAATATAGGAAGACAAAGTGAATTCAAGAGATTGAACACAACATTAAATGTAATGAGGGTGTCATCGTGTTGTGAATTTAATTGTTAAGCTAAATTAACATTTATTAAATTTTGTCAATTATATTCTAGTTCTTGTTCCAAATGATTTCAATCAAATGAAAAAAATCTTATACAAAACTAAAATAACAGAAGTACGTTGAATATTTTTCTAAGAAATTTAAATAATTCTTAAGTGCATCTGCGAAACTTAAGGCAATCAAGTATTTGCTTTAATTTACAGAATGTTCTTCTTAATTTTTAATTCTTTTTTCAGAAATTCCAAATTCAATACAATAATTATTAAAAGTGATCTAACTAAATTAACTTTACAACATTGACATAATTCTGACTACACTGAATTCAAAATGAAATTTTCCTTTTCAATTTGCAACAATGGGAATATTTTAACGACGTGACAAAGAGTCACCAACAAATTTGTATATATTCATTGTAACTCCAATTTAAAACAAAAATTGTAATAACTTATAAAATAGAAATCCAATAAAATATTCTTGACGATTCCATTTTTTTCCAAATAAGAGAAAAAGGGTGGAATGAACTTTATTTAGAAAGACACTGGTTATAATATTTATATTTTTCGTCTGTCTCTTTTCTACACCCTGGCCAACTGTAAAAAAAAAAAATAAAGAAGAAGGTTTCATAGTCTAGCCCATCATCAAATATGTCACATCAATATCAAGGACTTCATTTTTATTCTTTTTCCATTTTTTCCATTTTATTATACTTTTTTTTTTGTTAACGTCTCTTGATTCCAAATACGTTTATTCTCTTCTCATAAATATAAAAAATTATTAAAAACAATTTATCAAAACACAACAAAATCCATCGTCCTTTTTTTCTCTTCTTTTTCCTCATCGTCCCTTTTATTTTTCTTTTTTCTCATTTTTCTCCTTTTGAAAGAGAATTTTGTTTTTTTTTGTTCGCTTTAAAAAGGTAAGTGGTTTTATTTTATTTTGTTTGAATTAAAAAAAAAAAAAATTAGGATGAAGCAAACACTGTCCAGCTTCAATGTCAGTGTACTGCTTGTGGTAATGGTACTGCCTTCAATGTTAGTGTTAGTGTTAAAGTTCGTATTAAAGTTACTTAAAAAAGTATTCAAAAGTATTCAAACCGGCAATGTTTGATGCATGCATTTGACTATAAGTTTATATATTGTTGTGTGTATGTGTAAGTAAAGGATAAATATTTGCTATTAATATTCCTCAAAGGGTATATCATGTCATTTCACATTCATATCATTTTGAATTTGTTATGAGACGAAAGAAAAAAAAAAAACGAGAAATATAATCTACCCTTTTACTACATACATTTATATATTAAATAAAATATTTCAGATAGTACACACACACATATGCACACATATATATAATACACAAACACATATGGATAAATGTAAAAAAAAATGGGGTAAAAAATATCCAGACTACGAGAAAAATAAACTATGATATGATATGACATAAAAATCCTTCCCATTCTAAATACGATATATTAATATGAACCTAAAAATCTAAACAGGATCAATAACACATTTTCTAATGATAAAAAATTTTCTAGGGTGCTTTTAAAGTTTAGCTTTATATAAAAAAAAAAAAAAGTTGAACAGAAGAAAAACAAAAATACTTCCGTATTCAGTTACATAAAATTAAATGTTTCATTTTTTTTTTATTATTATTATTTGTCTCGTTTGTTTATTTGCGTTAAATGTTTTTTTTTCTTGTAAAATAAACAGGTGTTTTTGAAACATTTTCAAAATGAGAAAGTACAGGGGTATAAACAATGGTGGCTTCTTTTTTATGTATTTACTACACAGTAAATTCTATGAAGAACAAACAAAACACGGAACTAGATAACATTTTACTAGAACGCTATCGTTTTATACCAGAATAGAAGATTTATTTAATGAACCCTTTTTAGTTGTATTGTTATAAAATTTATGTTTTCTGTTAGAATTGGTACACGTCGTTAAGTAATGGTAAGTCTCATTTAAAAATGGACCAACAGATCAAAGTTGCCACAATAAAAAATACTCAACAACAATCAGTGTTAGTCTTAATAAATTAATAAATGATAAAAAACAAACAAGAATTATTTATTAAATTATCTAATTTTATTTTTTTAAATAAAAATGATAACAATTTAAGTAATGACAATGTTAAATTTTCAGAATAGGTTTTATTTTCTTGCACTTTGTGTCTGTATGTTTAAGGGAAATCAAAATTAAATCCTTTTGCTAATTTTATCATGATCCAAACATTTATATAATAATAATAATAATAATAATAACATTATTATAAAATATTAATGTCATGTTTTCAATTTTGTTGTTGTTAACAACATTTATGAACATGCATTTCTGAACAGTTCTGTACTTTTGTTTAGAGATTGAAAACAAAAGGACACCTTATACATATTAATTTACATAAACATAAATCTACACATATATGTGTACATATGTTCTGCTTTATATTTTGAGTTAACAAATAAAATGGGCATTGCTTGTGGTAGCATTATAAATCACTAAATAAATAAAATGATGGTTAATTGAAAATGTAAGCTACAATTATTGTTTATTTATTTCTGCATAGGTCACGATTGATTTTTCTCTATAAATCGATTCACTTCTTTCAAAATTATAAAATATCCAAAGCATTTTTTAAAAGTTTCTATAGAAATAAGTAAATAAGTAAAAATTAAAATGAAAACAGTTTTCAATTTTTGTATACAAAATGCATGTAAATAAATTTTTATCAATTAAATAATAAGAACTTAGACACATTTCTGGATCTATTCCTTAACAATCAATTTTACAAAAAAATAAGGATTCATCTCTGAACAAACTATAGATGAAAGATATTATCAATTTACTTGTAACGCTTCTATAATATAATACATTAAATCGATTTATTAACCATCTACAGAAAATAACAAGACTTTATATATTGTGTATGTACAATAATGTTCTTATAACACCAGTAACCGTGTCTATATAATGCATGTACAATTTTTTTTTTTACGTTTAACAGTGTTACAACATATCCGGTTTATAGGTCACAAATGGATTACGATAATGTTGTTGATCCTTTTCCCAATATACACATAAAATGTCTATCGATTTTCATTCCTCTTTCTTTCTTCCTTTTTTTTTTTATTATTAATATTTTTAATAACAAATGGTTCAATGTCACTTCTCATATCAATTTCTTCTTCTTTCAACATACATTTATTTATTTTTCTTTATCTTTTTTTTTTCTTCCTTCTTCCTTCTTTCAATATATTTTGAAGAAAAAAAAAATTTAATATAAAATTATCCTTTTCTCAACATAACGACAATTTTTTTAAGTGAAAATATTATATGAGAAAAAGGACGAAAATATAATATCTTGTATTTTTTTTTTGGAGATAAATTTTCATGAAATTTAATCGATATTCTATTGCATAGTTTTTTTGTTCGATATTTTTATTTTGTTTGTTTCATTTTCACAAAAAAAAATATTATCAAAAATTTCTAAATATAAAGCAGATCAAAATCTAAACTTTAATCTTATTTTATTGATCAGAGATGATCATTCACTTTGTGTATTATCTAACATTTTTTTATTGTTCCTTTTGCAGAAACATTTTCTACGAAAAAATTGAACAGACAATACCGCTGAATGAGAATCGTTTGGATCATGGAATCATGGATCATGTTGAAGGAGAAAGAATTTAATAAAAAACATAAACAGAAGAGTAAAAATGAAATTGGTGAGGTTTTTAATAAAAAATTGATAAGATTTGTTTTTATTTGGTGTCTGAAGTTATCTTGTGTTTTTGTTATCAATTTTACCTCATTTTTTATCTTTATAATTTTCATCTATGCAACAACAGCATACAAAACCTTTTCACCCTATCTATCGTCTTATTTGTGTTGTAATAATTTTACCTTTGTTCTTTCAGTCAATGTTTTTATTGTTTTATTTTATTTTTTTGTATGTAGCAAATTGTAGAGTTTTTCATTTCTCGTTCATACACAACTCTTTAAATTCATTCTTATATAAATATTTTTTGTATATAGCAGGTAATGTTGTATATTTTGGGTGTTATAACATTCCCCCTAACTTCTATTACATATATATTTTTCGTAAATGATTTTCTTTTAACATTTAAAATATAATCCAACGAAGTACAATAATCATTATATAAATAATATAAAATAGGGTGTGGATGGGTAGGTTTTTATCGTCGTATATGTGTCTATGGTGTATCTGTATAATTGCTCATCTCATCCAGAAATAATATTTAATTTGCTTAAAAAAATTTGAATAAACAATTAAATTTTGTTAATTTTAAAATCGTTTTCATGTTTTTAATGTACAAAAAGTAGGTATAAAATATAAAGAATTATAAAAAAAAAACACACACACACACAGTGGAGGGAGGAGACTTTAAAAAAAGAGGGATAAATACTTGGGTGGTAAATACATATATTCATGTTGAAATTAGATGAATTTTACGTATTATGTTATATAATAAAGTAAAGGTAAAACTGTTCAAACGTAATAATACAATAATGGTAAGATAACAATTGTGTATTGGACTTTATATGTACATTATACACAATTTTAGTTATATTTAATTGGATTTCATTTCATTTCATTTCAGTTTACTACATTTAATTTTTTTTTTTTTATATTCTTCTTTATTCAATCATTAAATAAATACAGTAAATTGTATACAAACAAATTAAACAGAATAATACAATTATATGTACCTTATCTTATTATTTGTACTTCTTGTATTGCCCATTATAAATATTAAATTGACCGACCAATTTTCAATTAAGTCAAAATCTAAAAGACAATAAATTTAAACAAAATTTATCAATATAATCTATGGATCAAGGAAGAAACAATGTTATATAGTAGAGGACAAAACAATCAGTTTATATAAATCTCATATGAATATAAATGCAAATTAAATTAGAGAAATTTAACGCATTTATTTTATTATCTGTATATGCTGAAGTAAATAGCCAAATATCTCTAAATAAATTATTTATTGTTAAATAATAATAGAAAATAATTTGATTACATCAAAATATAATTATTTTCACATAATATGAATTATTATTGAAACTTCCTTTTGTAAATAGATTTGGAAAATTCTCTGCAATTGAGAAATTCAAATATGAACCTATAAGAATTTTTTAAAATAAAATTCTATTGATTTAATTCCAATCAATTAATTACGATTAATAATTGCCGTGTTATTATTAAATATTTTAACGTATAGAACAGAGAAACTTATTTATTCATGTATTATGTATGATCTTTTGTATGGAATATTTTTTAAGACTTCACATACTAATTTTCTATTAAATCTATAATTTTTTACAATAATAAAACTTTCCGATTTTAAATTAAAACATTTAATTGATTTTATATAATATGAAAGAAAATAGTAACACGCAGATTACTTAAAATAATTTAGGACAAAAATATTCAATTTCATGTTATTCACTTTACAAAATGGATTAATAATTTGCATTTTCATAATCTGATGTAGCATAATGGGTAAAATTAAGTGAATTACAAGTTAGCTAACTTGAATATTATAAATTTTGTTTAACTGTAACAAAAAGATGATATTTGTAATGTATGTGCAGAATTCGATGGAAGTTGTTAGAAAAAAGTATAATTTTTCTTTTGGTTGCAAACGTTACCAATTATTGTAAATTTCTATTAGAAAAATGTCTCTACCAAATTCATAATTTTTTTATTTAATTCATTTATTATACAAAAAAAAAAGAAAAAATACTCAACACAAAAGTTTATAAGGATCAATTTTTAATGTGTTATTTATAATTTAACGATAACATTGCCTTGCCTATTTTTTATTATTTTTTGGTTTTTTTTTTAAATAAACGAAAATCAGCGTAAAAAATCTATTAATCAATTTTGTTTTCTTATAAAGTGTTTTAATTGATTATGTTTGATTAAATAGAAAATTAATTGTTTTCTATTTTGGACTAAATGAAAATCATCGTCAAATATATATTTTTACATTTTTTTAAACAAAATCCATATCCATCAGACCATCATTATTCATCATCCTCTCATCTGCAATCCATAGAGTTTATATTAAATATATAAACATAACAATTTTATAATCTGCAAATAATACCTATTATTATGGATATTAAACCAAAAATTAGGTTAAATCAATAACAACAGCAACAGCAACAACAACAACAAACAACAACAACAACAACAATAAACAACAAAAATCGAATAAATAAATAAACAATGAAAATCAACACAAAAAAAGTAAAAAAAAAAAAAAAACAACAACAACAAAACATGAAAATCATTTTCATTCAATTCGTTATAAAATATAAAAATTAATAAAAATCAAACAGAAAGACAGCATGATGAAAAGACAGAGAAAGAGAGAGAGAGAGAGAGAGAAATGGTTTGTTTTTTGTTTTTGTAAATATTTTGATTTGATTTCTATTAGGGAGTTTTATATGCGAATGTGATGAATTGATTGAAACGCATCCATTTCAATGGTCATGTGGTACTGATGCTGATTTTTTAAATATTACCAATTTTCATTTGTTTGTTTGTGTTTGTGTTTGTGTTTTTTTAAACAAATAAATAAATTTGTTTAAAAAAAATTATTTTTTTTTTTTTTGTTAGTTTTAATTTTAATTTATTTCATCAAATAATTGATCATCATTTACAATAAATTGGAATAATTAAATTTGAATTAAAAAAATTTTTTTGTATAATCCTCGTCGTTTTTTTTCTGGTGAATTTTTTTTTTTTTTTTTACATTATTTTGGTTTTTAATTAAAAATATTGAAAAATAATTTTATATAAAAAAAAGGGTGTATAATTTTGTTTTTGGTTGTACGGTAATAAAAATTATAAAAAATTTAAAATATTTTTCAGGAATATTCTAATGAAGATTTTTAAAGCTTAAAGTGTAATTGAAAAATTCTCAGAAGGAATGAACAGTATAATTTGGAATGTCCTTTTGAATTTTTGTTTATTTCTCATTTTCAAACTCTATTTCTGATTCATAGAAGTTTGAGTTCCACGTTTGTTTATTGAAGATATTAAATTCATAAATTGTGTACTAGTTAGATCATGTAAGATATTTAGCTGTACTGCTGTACATACTTCCTAAATTGAGAGAGAAAGTAGACAAGTTGAATGGCAAGGGACATGAATGAATTCAAATTAATGTAAAAGAAAAAAAAGTATGTTTGCATGTCACAAGCATATTAATTATTTGTACAAAATTTTCATAGTCAAAAGATAAAAACGAATAAAGCAATTCACTAAAAACTTTTCATTCAATTTAAGTTAATTCATGGATCGTTCTAAACATTATAACAAAACTTATATGGATGTGAAACAAACAACCCTAAAATTATTTAGTACAATGAAACTTTCTGTTTTATGTGGAGGCGCCTAGTAATACTAGAATCCGTGAATATTTTATTAGGAAAACCACGAAAATTAAATCTAAAAAAAACCCCAAGAAAATATATAAAGGCATTTCAAGAATTAAGTTCTCATCGACAGGACTACAATTATATATTAATAACTACATTAATGTTTAATAAATTGTCCTGAAGATAAGAACTTAGTTCTTGAAAAATTTTTCGATATTTTAATGAAAAGTTAGGAAACTTAAAGTTTTTGTTTTTTATTTAAAACTAAATTATCTGAGAATTAAATTCGGTTCCATAAATCTTTAAAATTCAAATTAATTTATTATAAATATAAAGGCAATTTAATTTATAAAAAATATGTTAAATAAATTGAATTAGACTAGAAATTTTGTATAACAACAGAAATGAAAATTTCCCTTTAATAATTCATAAATTGAATGTTGGACGTGTTATCACGTTAAAAATAAATTCTTTTATGTTAAAATTATGTTGTATAAAGTTTATAAATAAACTGGAGGTTTTTTCCCAAAATTACCTGTTACATCAAATTACATCAGCCACAAAACAGCAACAAATTGAAAATAATAAAAAGTATTTCACCACAAAAGGAAAAAAAAAATCTAAAATTGATTTCTAAAAATAAAAAAAAAAAATAAAAAAAATATATAGAAATATTTTCAATCAATTTTATGTTGGTTGAATCATCTAAAAGTGTTTGGGACCACATCCTTCCTGTTCAATCTTTTAACCTAGAAAAATATAATGATTTTTTTTTTTTTTAACGTCAAGAAAAGGTGAACGAAAATAGGTAACAATACACAATAGAACACAATATATAATAATATCCTTATTTTTACATCCCCTTTAACACGCATTACAGCAACATATAACCTCCTTTCCTTTTTACACAATTTCATCTCCATTCCTCATATTCATCCACCAGAATAATGTAAATCTTTAAAATGTTCTTAAATAAATTTAAGTAAAATTTAGTTCTATTGTTTTGTTTTGTTTTGTTTTTTTTTTTTGTTTGTTCAACTCGTCATCGTTTGATTTTATTTTATTTTTTTAATAAATACCAACCGAATTTGTTTTAAGTCTCTTCAAAGTGTATTTGTAAATGTGAAAGTTTTAATTGATATATAAACACACACATACACACACACACACATATATATTTTTATATTTAACTACAAAGGGGTGTTAAAAGTGTTAAAGATTTAATGGGATGCATAATCACACTTACATTCTATTTGTAAATGAAACAAAACAATTAATGTGAATTTTAATATTTTCATAAATATTTTTATTGGATATTTGAGGAATCATTGTAGTTTTAGTAAAATATAAATTAATATTTTGCTATGATAATTTATAAATAAATTAAAAACAATTTCCTCTTCCTAATGAATTTCCAATAATTTTCCAAACTAAATTTATGTAAAAAAAAAAAACCGTATAAATTCTTACGTTCGTCAATCAAGATAATATATTTTTTTTAATCTATTTCTTATCTAGAGAAAATTACATCTAACTTACGTATGGATTGTATGAGAAACATATACACTGGTATGTGATCGAAGTACATACTTCTATACATACAAACACATCTTATCTTTTATCTGATCTGTCAAATATTAAAAGGAAATAAAACAAAAGGAAAACAAACTGTAAGTAGTTTTAGTTCTTTCCTTTTCATTTGTATTATTTCTAGTTACAAAAAACAAAAAAAAAAAAAACCGAAGATAGAAGATAAAAGGAACAATAATAACAGCAGAAGTAAAAGACTGATCCTTGAATAATTGAATCAAAATAAAAGTAACAAAAACGTTTGTCCCAGTCTTAAACTTAAAGTTAAATAGAAAAAAAAAAAGAAAAAAGTATACAGAAGCTAAAAGTATATAACAACAACAAACTAACTAATCTATCTTGCAATTAACAAACGACAAAAACTTTTATTTTAACGAAAAAGTACAAAATAAAAATATACAATAACAGGAGACAAATATACACAGACAGACGTCCACTAAGATATTTTATATATAATGTAATGCTATTTATACACAAGTGTGAAGTGGGTGAAATGTGGGTGACAAACACATTCATTCATACACATATAAATTAAGTATAAAAGAAAAAAAAGTAGATCGACAAAAAAAAAAAAAAATTTGACGACACTTTGGTTGAATTATCAAAAGATACAAAACAAAATAAAAAAAAAAGTGTATAGGCAAAGACGAAGAAAAACAAAAAATATAAGAAGATATAAAATGAAATATAAATTGAATTACATTTAATGTGACTGAAAAGCAATTAGCCGTCCTTTTTAACGAGCTTGCTAAATAACAGGAGAGATATAAAAGTAAGTAGAATTTTGCTTCTGTATTTTTTTTCTGTATTCCGAAACAAAAAGTGAACGCAAAAAAAAACACAAAAAATTGTGAATAGAAAGTTTTTCTTGGAAAAGTTTTTAGTCAATTTTAATGTTTCTTTATTTTATTCCATTTCCCTATTTTTGTTGTTGTTGTTAAGTAAAACCATTTTATTTAATTCCCATACTTCTCACTACATCTACTAACAACATTCATATATAACTTTTCTCTGTTCTACATTGTACTGAAATCTTTAAAATCCATTATCATTTTTTTTTATTATTGAAAATTTTTGTTTTTCTATTTTTTTAACATTTTAAATTTTTTCATGATTTTAGGAATTTTGTCATAAGTTTTTGTAAGATGTTAGTCTCTGTTATAATTAAAGAAAAATAAATTTAAGATCATAAAAAATTTCTTTCGGTAAATAAAAATCTCCCTTTTAAAAAATCGTATGACTTTCAAAATGATATGATTTGTTTAGATTTGATACAATTTAACTTACTATAATTCAACCGTCATATTCAAAATAAATAAACACAAAACCATTCACCTAGATATTCACCCTTATAATACACACATAATATATAACATAATTAATTCAAATTACCATAACACCATCAAACTCAAAAAATTTTTGTTCAATAAGTTAATTTTTTTTTATTCCATAGAAAAACAACAAAAATAAATAAAAATGGAAAAAAGCAAAACAAAAAGAAAATGTAGGAAAAAAAAAACAGAGAAAATTCAACCAGCAAAAACAAAAAAAAATAAAAAAAAGGGAAAAAAGAAAGGAAAGAAACAAAAGAACAAGAAAGAAAAAAGTTCAATTTACATTTTTCCAAGCAATTCACTTAAAACCATAATTTTTGTCTTAAAATTAACCGCCGTCGGGTGTTCTCCATTTTTTTCTTCTTCTTTCTTCTTTCTTTTTTTTTATTTTTTATAATATACAAAGCGTTTTTGATAATATATACTTCACTTCAAATGTACCTACCCCATTCAGCACCACCGTCACTTCTATACAGTCCTCTTACCGCTCTGTACACTTTTATACTAATACACACATAATAAAGGATCTATGAGTTTCCTTCAATGTGTATGGAAAAGCAAAAAAAAAAAATATTAAGGAGGTAAATGGAAGAACGAACACAGAGAGGAGAAAGTATAACACACACACACACACACCCACACACACACACACACATACAAAAGGGATATTTTTATGAAAAGAAAAGGAAAAGTCGAACAAAAGACATAAGATCGCGCGAAAAAACAGACAATTTTTTTTCTTTCATTTTTTTTTTTGTTTTTGTTTTTGTTTTTTTTTTTTTGTTCCTTTTTCTTTTTTCTTTTTTCATATCAAAAATTTATATTATATTTTTTTTCGTACATCTTTACATCAGCAACATAATGGCCTCCATCACAAAGGAAAAACATAATTAAAAAAAAAAAAAAAAAAGAAAAGAAAAGAAAATTCACCCGCTAGAGGCGTTATCTCCTTCATCCATTCAATGATGCACACATACACATAAACACACATACACACACATCCTAACACACCGATTCATATACATAAAACACAATTTTCTTTCACACACACCAATGTACACACACACACACATACAAACATAAAAGAAGTAACATTAATAATAACAACAACAATATTTAACAACAACAAAATATTAACTTGTATAAGAAGAAAAGAAATCACTTCCTTGCTCCTTTCCTACATAATATTCGTATATTACAATATAGAATACTTGAATATAATTTGAAGAAGGTGTCTTAAAGTAGAAAGGACTCAAGAGAATTATGATGGAAAATGAAAAGAAAAGAAAGACAATTTATATAATCAAATTTTTTGACCTTGCACGCGGTTACAAAAAAAAAAAAGTTTCATTCTCTTTAATAATAATCCTTGTGAATCTCCCATGAGTGGCGTGATGAAAATAAGGCAGCGTTATATATGATTTTTTATCCAGTTTGATACATATTTTTTTTGTTTTGTTTTTTTTTTTTTTTGTTCAGCTTCCTTAATAACATCTTTCATTTTGAGACTTTTTTTTTGTATATACGACATAAGGATATAAGGTACCCATCCTGAACTTACTACCAAAACTTCAAATGATATCTGGGGAACTGAAAAAAGCACCCACATCAAAAAAAAAAATTGTTTGTACAAAATTTTTATTTATTTTATTTTTCTTGTTTTTCTTTTTCTTTTCTTCTTTTTTTTTCTTGTGTTGGCTCATAAGAAAATATTGTCTTTTGTTCGATCAAAACACACTCTTTATACTTATACCCTTATTCCTTTTTTCTAAGAATGAAGTGATGTCATTGTTTATATTTATATTTTTTTTTTATATATAAAAAAGAATAAAGGAGCCTATGGACAGCTAGTGTCAGTGTGACACTCTTCAAATATAAAAGAAAGACCAAAAAAAAAAAAAAAAAGAAAGAAAAAAAAAAAATAAAATTCATAACAATATAATCTCATTCTCTAGGATCTTTTTCGTCCTTAATATCCATATACTTTAGATACTTAGAAGTGTGTAAGTTCTAAGTGTGTTTATGTGTGTGTAAAAAAATTTAATCATAATCTGAAGAATTCAAACTAAATATATTTTCATAAATTTAATGCTAACTCGATTCTAAGTTATCTACATTTAAAACCATAGACACGTTTATCTAACTTATTCAAAGTTTCTAATAACATTTCTAACTTATATAAGATTTCACTTAACTTATCTACAACTTCTTATACAGTTATTATGTTTAACTTATTGTAACTTCTTCTCTAACTATATTCGTAACTTTATTAGATGACTCTGATTCTGCAGAGTCAGTTAAGGTTAATTTTTTCTTAAAAAATTTTTGTTGATATTAATTAATTAAAAGTAAACTTTTTTAGTTCTTAATTTATTACATCCATTTGTAATTTGTATATTAAAAATAGAATTAAATTTTAAAGTCTAAAATGTATAATATAAAATAATATCTATGTCTGTATGATTTAGTTTTTATAAGTTAACATTATTCAATTGTAAATTAAATGGATCATCTCATCACATTTGAACATAAACACAAAACCAAAAATATAACTGAAATATAAACTGAATTTCCACAATTCACTTCATATGAAATTTTTGACTATATTTTATGAGACTATGTACATATATATGGGATTTGTTCTTTCTGTGATGTTTTGACCCAGCTTTATCGTACATCATTTAGAAAATCGTACACAAATATATATATATTACCATATTCATGGTGATGATAAATGCACATTTTAATCTGTTCAAATTCTAACAGAGAAATTTATATATAGAACATAGACACAAAAATAAGCATTTCAAATTTAAAGTTTAAACCAAAATGACGTATATATAAAATGTTTTCTTTCATCTAAATTGTTTTAATCAAATTTATATACAAAATTAAACTCGCGAATCCTTTGATCAGAATTTTGAATTCAATATTATTTTGTATTTTGTTTTTGATGTTGATTTTAATTAAAACTAATTTATTTATTTGTGATGATGTACAACTAATTGCAGAGCAAATAGGTTAGAAAAATTTGATGATCAAGATCAATAAATGACTCAAATAGAAAGTTCCAAATAAAATGAAAATTATGTAAAATCTTTAAATCTTTTGATAATTAGTTAAATAATTTTATTGAGTTTTTTTCTTCTAACACAAATTTTATTCAAAAACATTCATATGAAAATCTAGAGAAAGACATGACTTGAGTTTTGTGTGTGTTACTTACATAAATATATTTGTTTGTGACTCATTGCTGTCATTAGCATGGTGCTACCTTTATGTCGTTTTATATATGTGAATAGTTTACGTAATATATATAAACATATACATTTTATGTAGAATTTTAGCTCATGTCCTCTTGAATGTTTATCCAGAATTTTACAATTTAAACAACATACGGAGATTATATATAAGAGGGAATGTTTTACAATCCCTTTAATATCCCATTCCATTCATCATTGTTATTGACTTGAAAATGTAAAAGAGGTTTTTTTTTATATGGGTGGTGGTATGTAGGAGGGGGTGAATTGTGGTTAAAATTTTCCGAAATAAGGGGAGACTAATATATATATACTAAAGGATTTTCATGTTCTTCGAATTTACAATTGTCCAAGTAGGATTTGTATATACACGAATTTATAATGATGCTCTCGTTGACAAGGATGAGTTCCTTAATTATTGGCATATTTGTGTGTACTTTGTATCTGCATGTGTATGCTTTTGGATTTATATTTTCTCTATCAATGCAGATTTTTTATATTTATTATTTCAATTTAAAATGATTTTGATTTTATTTATATAACTTTAATCAACAACCGAATAAAACGATTGGAATAAATTTAATTGGATCAGTGAACTGATTATCCTTTAATAAGCTTATACCTTTTTTTTCCTCTCAAACACACCAAATAGAAATATTGAATACATACGAGTATAGTTATATCCTTAACTCACATACCAAATCGTCCTTCGTCACACCTTTAACACATTTTTTTCTACAAAAGAAAAAAAAGGGAATAAGGAAAAAGGAGAATATACACCAGCCACACTCACACACGATGTCACAAACACTATCGAAGAAAAAAGGTGAAAAACAAAAATAAAATATCATAATATCTTATATATAAAGGAAATATCCCTTGAAATCAAAACGAGTTTTCGTCCTTGTTAGAATTCAATATAATGTCTTCGACACACATAAGAAGAAAAAATAAATCAATTCGTCATCATCGTTGTCCTGATGAAAAATATTTCCCATATCCATTTTTATTTATTTATTTTTTTTTTTGTGTTATTCTCATTTTCATTCAAGGATAATCCTAAAGGAGTAATCATGTAATGAAAAAAAAATATAGTGTTTTTTTTTTGTTCACATTCACATTCTTAAACGAAATCCTTTTCTTTTATTGTTTTATATTTTGTGTTGAATCCTAATATGAGCGATCCTTTTCTGTTATAAACGAAGAGTTTTCTTAATAACACCTCATTTATATTGATTGTCCTTTTTATTGTTGGTCATAAGAGGATATAAAATTTGATTGACTATTTATTATTGAAGATAAACAAAAAGAAAAGAAAAAAAAAAGAAGAGAAAAAGGATAACAGGAAAATAAGGGAAGAAAACTAGGATTATATTTTATTTTAACAATAAAATTACAATAATTAATCCATTAATTAATCGAATGTCTTACACAAATTGAATTATTAAAAAAAAACAAACATCCAGGCAAGATGAAATTTTCCACTCAATTATTTCCGTAATAATTTCGAACAAGAATTCATAGAAAAATATAAGGGGAAACAATTCAATTTCTTAATTTCCTGAATCTAATTTTTTGTTCTTTATATATAAAAAAAACATTTATAAGGTTTCCGTTAAATTCAATTAAATTTCACGTTTTTTTTTTCCTTACTACATTTTTTTTCTTGCCATAGATTTTTTTTTTTTAACGAAAAGTCTTATTCAATGAAACACGACGATATGAACGGAAATTCTATTATGTACGTGAGTAATTTTTTATCGTCCGGTAAAGAAAATATTCAATTTCAAAAAAAAAAGAAAGTATATTTCGTTGGACATAAAAAGGAACGTGTACATTTTAAGATTTTCTTTTCTTATAACGAAGTAAAAAAAAAAATTATTAACTTTATTATTCTATACCCTAATCATCCTATTGATTTGTATCTCTTCTTATTATGGATTATCTAACATGAATGAAAATATTATTGAGAATTACATTAAGATTAAATTTTTTTTCTTTCCTTTCTGATTGAAAAATTTTCTTTTTCAAGAAAAAAAAATTTATTATTCAACATCCTGTTCATGATTTGGTTTAACGTATATTATATATACCATATATGAATCTTATACAAAAATATATAAAATTCAAAAGAATTATGAGAACATTAATTTGTTTTTTTAATAAGGATTCATTTTATTAGTTAAAAAGTTTCACATTTTTATTTTTACATTTTTTGTCATTCAAATTTTGTATGAATATTTTTTTCCATTTTAATTAATACTGATTAATTGTTATTAAATGAATCATTGTAGAGAAACAGTTTGTTGTTTTAAGTTACAGGGTCAATTATTGGTTAAGAATTTGTTTGACTTTTGACTAAATAATAACAACCACAATTTGTCATAGGCACCTGAATAATTAAAAAAAATAAAAGATTTTCTTAAAGATATAAAATTATTCTTTAATTTCAAAAACAAATTTTAATCACTTGAATTATATTTTTTCAGATTTTAGATAAACAGTTCACACAACATCCATAATCAAACGTTGTAAAGGTGTGAAAATATTTTTGTCATAAAATATAAACCCCTTTAAACTTATGTTAATATTCGGTTACAAAATACCATTCAAAGCCACTTTTAGTATTAAATGAAAATTGTTTTTTTTTTTGTTAATAATAATAATAGAACAAAAACTAAAATATATAAATATAGAACTGTACAGATCTTTATATAAAAGTAAATCTTAACACATAAATAAAACATACTTCAATAATAATATGCAGAATATAATACCTCGATATTTCTTATATACAAAGTATTTTGCATTCATTTCAAGTATTTAAATAATAATACAAAACATTCCTCGTTTTCTAATTAAAATTTTGTGTATAATTAAATGAACTGAAATGAGATACTTTAGATGCCTCAATTAATATATTTATGATAATGTTAGTTTCTATATATGTGTGTGTGTGTGTGTGTGTGTATTTATTTATGTTTAGACCACATTTAATTATTATTCACGATAAGTACGTATACACATATACAGACATTAAATTTCTATAGAAAAGTATATTGTATAACTTTATCCTATACTCGAACAAACGATAAATAATCTCTCTATATATTCTTAGACTTTAAAAGCCGCCAATTTCCTCCTTTTAACATAAAATATCAACCGTCCCCTCATCCCTCCACTCTTTAACAAAAATTATTTAACATCATTCTCTATACAGTTCTACATTTGATATTCTACTTTACACGATGAAAGTATGAAAACCCATTTCCCATATCTATTTCCGTTTTCATCATCTTATATTACATTATATTCACATTCATGTCAGTTTTCCACTATATTTAAGTATATTTTATAACAGTGAAATTATTTCAATCAGAATTATTTTTTAAACGATAAAAAAAATTTTAATATTGACAGTTTTTTTTTCTTCAAATAAAATTTAAAAGCGATTTCCTTTAAAATAATCAAAACTAATTCGTAAAAAAATATTTTAAAGAACTGCAGACATGAGTCGACCTCAGTACAATGGACAATACAATGGATAATACTTTGTGTGATATCTTAGACAATTTATCATTATAATTTAATTAACAATTACTTAAAAAATTAAGACAAGCTCTTTTTAGTCTCCGTGTAAAAAAAAAATGTTTATGTAGATCCTTTGATTGTAAATAAAATTAATTGTAAATTACAAAATACAAGAAATCCTTTTAAACAAAAAAATATAACATCAAAACTATTTGAAACACAAAAATCTTAAAGAATAATAAATATTGATAAAATAATACTAAATATCTTATTTCTGAACTTATCTTCAATTCATTTATATTCAAATTAAAAAACTTATGTCAACATAAAATACTTTTTTTTTTTAAAATTCAAACAAAAAATTTAACACAAAAAAAAATGGATTGAAAAGGAAACCTATCAAATGTTTTAAAAATATTTTTTTGATTTTTGAATACATTCCAGTTTATTTATAAGATTTTTTATTGAAAGAGAAGAATTTATTATAATTAGATTCTGATAAAGATTTTTTAAATTTTTTTTTAAATTTTTACTGAGAATTTTCATTAAATTTTCCTATAATTATCGATAAAATAACAAAAACAAAATCAATTCTTATTATGAGAAAATAAATTATTAAGAAAGCTGTTGTAATGATTACATTTTTTAAATTTTTTTTGTCTCAAAAATCTTCAAATAAATTTTCAAAATTTCTTATCCTTTTTTTCATAGAAATCCATCTATAAGGATAATGAACGATTTATATATAGAAGACAAAACCCATCAATCGTACATCGCAAACTCATTCTACTTTCATTATAATTATTATTTTTGCTGATGGTTTTTTGTTTTAAAATTTAAAGAGAAAATAATCAACTTCCGTCCGTATTTTTACTTCTCATATACTTCGTTTATTATAACCGTTGACATGTTTTCTCTATTCAACAAAAATTCTATAAAACTCAAATAATAATTTGTATTTTAAAACGGGTAATTGGGTGGTTTGTTTGGGTGAAATGGATGAATAGCAAGTGAGAATATAAAGATGAGAAGATGATTCACTCATTGGTATCATCTCAAGTAGAAAATAAATTATCTGTTTACATTTTAGAGAAAAGTATATAAATGTACTTTCTTGTAAATGATTCCCGTATTTATTTTAGTTTTAATTAACGATCGTTATTTTCTTCTTCTTGGTTTGTTTTTTTTTTTTTTTTTGTATCATTTTTTTTTCTGTTCCTTTAAAGACGTGATAGAAAGAAAATCATTGATGCTTGGGTTACATAATATTAAATGCTTTGTTATTATGGAAAATTATATAAGAAAAATATATATAAGAATGGGAGATGACAGTTTGTGTTTTACCCCTATCTACAAGAATATTAGAATAGAAAATTTTGTTTATATAAAAGAAAAGAAAATCAATTTGATAATCTTAATATTGAATCTTTTTCAAATTAATACCAAAAAAAAAAAAAAATAAACAAGAAAATTTGCGCTTGAGGTTTTCCATTGAATCTGAATTTAAAGTTGATGATACAAAAGTATATGGTGTAAACTTTATTACCATGAATTTTCTTAGAATTGTCTTATTTTGTTTAGAAAAGAATTCAGGTGTTTCCACTTATATTTTCTATTTCTTAAAATTTTTATTTGTTTACTTACAATTTTATTTGAATAAAATAAATTCAATGAATTTAATTTTGTTTTTATCTTTTTTGTTAATCACCTCAATGAACAAATTCATAAGATAGTTAATCTTTCTCACTTCTCTTTAAACTAGATGTCACTCTATCTAAGCTTTAAGAGAGAAAATAAGTGACGTAGTAAATTTACAAAACTCTTGAAATAAATTCTGTTTTATTTACAAATGTAAAAACTTTGAAATTAAATATTGAAACAAGAATGAATAAAAAAAAAAAAGATTTTTTCCTACAATTATTTTATTGTTGATTTTACAGAAATTATTTTTATTTTAATTGCCTTAGGTACAAATTTATTATTTCACAATGCAACAATGCTTGGTATGAATTTTGATATGATTTCTGATGTACATCCAATAATCAAATAAGAAAAGGAAAGCAATTACGTTTAAATTGAAACCAATATGATTGTTTAGAATCTAATTATTGATTCTATTGATACGTACAATAATCTGATGATGTTGATTAGCCAATCGACAAACTTATGCATACAAAAAAAATATTGTGCATTTATTACAGACAATTCTTTCTTTCATAAATTTAAAGATAACAACGACAATTCATATTGGTAAATGATGATCGAAAGTTTCATTAAAAATAGAAAAAATACAAAACGGAAAATTTCTCATTTGTTGTTACTTTTCATTTTCCTTTCAAATACAAACAATGACATTATTTCTCTATTTTCTTCTATTGATTCCTTTTATATAAAGTTTTTTTTCTTGTTAAAGTTTTTCTATAAATTTATAATTTTTTTTTATTTGAATTTTAATTAAATATGTTTACATTAAGTATACAAATATAAAAAAGGATTTGTTAATTATACAATCATTAATGAATTTATATCCTTAATTGTTTTCTAATGGTTCTGTTTTATTTATTTATTTTTATTTTTTTGTTTGTTTGTTTGTTTGTTTTAAAAATGGTAACAACTACGTATAATGTTCTTCTGGTAAATTTCATCAAATATTTTGCGCGCACACATATAAAAATTCAGTCACTCATCTTCGTGTATTATCGTCTTCATTGTTGTGGTAAAAGAATGAATAAGGAAAGTAAAATAAGAATTAGAAATAAAAATAAGAAAAAAGAAAAAAGAAGTTAATGAAAGAAATACAAAAGTTTCGTTAAAATATCTAATCTTGTAAAGTTTGAATAATTTTATATGAAAATACTTAGATTTAAATTAAAGGAGGGTTTGATTCGTGGGAATTATAAAGGAAATAAGAAGATGGAGAAATAGAAATAATATTTTTAAGACAAATGATTAAGGTGGATAAATTCAAAGGAAAATAAATACAAACAAACAAAATTATAGAGGTAAATGTTGTGGCTGTAAAATGATTTAGTAAATTGTTTTGAATTATTTTATATATAAATTAATTGGATTAAAAATAAGAAAAAAAAAATAAAGCAAATAATGTCACAAGTTTTATTTAAATAATTAAATGAAGTTGTGTTCTTACGCACACTTCTCATAATGAATCGTTTTATTTGTGTTTTGTTTAAAAAAAATTGTTTGACGAATTTCACTGAAAGTTTGTGTGCAAACTAAAATGAAGTAACATTTTTTATGATTTATCATTTTGAATTTTATTTAAGCAAAAAATCGCTGAAGTTCAATCGAGAAGGGAATACAATGAGCTCAACTCAAGAAGCTTTGAAGCGCGCTTAAAATTCCAGATGAAAATTAGTGTTTTATATTTTTTTAATAATAAAAATGTCAAAATTTATTATCACAATTAAATGAAAAAAGAAAAACAAACAGAAAATTTGTAAAAATATATTCTTTAAATTGTGTACAGTTAGCAAGACGAGAAAATTATAAACTTTATAATCCGCACAAGAAAGGATAATTTTATTGTTTATAAATCAAATAAGAAAATAAAAAATTCAACACCACAAAAAAAAACATTAAAAACCATAACACAGAAATTCACTCAAACAACCGCATACAGAAGTAAATAATAATAACAACACACACACACACACACACACAACTCAGACAAAACTTTTTATCTTTTTTAATTTTTTCCCCAAAAGAAATACACATTCTATAACAGAAAGTGGTATAAGGCAAAATTTTACCCATCTCATCACCAAACCACACACAATCTGCACACTTGTTGAAAATATTATATTTCCTACTTTTTTTTTTATATATAAAAATTGATGATCAACGCAAAATAATAATAATAATAAAGTGAAACTGTATTAGTTCATATAATATCGGATGAGACATGGAGTCTGTGGAAAAAAACTGCAGTTCCTCATTCCTTATTCCTAGTAGAATTATAGAAGCAGAATATGGAAACATTTTCTTTGTTTGTTTGTCACATATCTTCATTAAGAATGTTCCGTGATTTTAAACTGGTGATAACAATTAATGACTTCATGTCAGCTGTTGTGACCTTACGAGTTCTCAATCTTTCAGGAATTAGACGAAAGATGACTACATATGACTTTAGTGTAATAATAATTACATCTGATACAGATTGTCGATCAGGGACCTAAATTTGATATCTTCAATGAAATAATACAGAAATTGTTTCAAACAGCTGGATTAAGAATTCATATAAAACTGTTCATTTAGTTCATAAATTACACCACCACATTTTTTTACACATTTGTGCTTCATCTTTCATCTTTATGAACTTTATCGTGTAGAAATATTCTTGTTTTCTTTTTAAAGTTTATAAGAAATAAATGTTTAAAATTGGTCGAATTTATTATTGCTGGAATTCACAACTAATTTTGTTTTATTTTTGTTACATAATAAATAAATGATTTTTGGTTCTTAAAGAATAAAAACTTTAATATTGGATTATTATTATTAAAAATGTCAAAGTTTATTCTTTGAATTAAAGGGCAAATTGTCTAAGTTTGTTATCAAGATTTAGATAACAATTTACGGATTATTATAATTCTTGTTTTGTTGTTTTATCGTAACAAAATCTCAATATTTAATCATAGTCTAGCCTATTGAATTTTGGATCGACTATTATTAAATTCTTGATACCTAAAGTTAAGTTTCCCTCCTAGTTTGATTTTTGTTTTAGAAACTTATACAGAAAGGTTTACTTTTGTCCTTTAAATTTTGATTTTAAGAAACAACAATTGTTCCCAATAAACTGCCTTCATGCAAAAAAAAAATTATTAATGAAACCAATAACAACAAATATTTTTAAATGTGGAAATTCGATAGATAAGAAAATTGTATTTTATAAAATATAAACTAAAATGGAATTGTGTTCTATGGTATTCATATTGAGGTATCAGATAACAATCCACTTATATTCCGCTTCTATTATTCGTTAAAAGAACTTCTGAAAAGAGCCCCACATCAATGTTTCAGTTGACTTATGGCCAAACGTACAATATCAGCTGAATCCATGTGGGGAGAATGTCACACTAGATTAGTAAAAGAATGTTCTCGTAAGGACACTGAATTTTGATCTTCCTCTCAATTATCAGTGTCCTCACGATACACTTCTGTATTATGACACTGAATTCTATACACTTCCCCTGAATTCAGTGTAGTCAGTAAAACTAAATATGATACGATTTCAATCACATTTTTGCCTGTGTTTTTTTATGATGTCGGAATCGTTCTTTATTTCCATTGTTGTAAGATGATTTGCATTAAATGAGTAAAAATAAGCTAAATTAATAAATTCTTCAATTATTTTTTTTTTAATTAATTTTACCATTGCATAGTTTTTGTTTTTATTTAAATATAAAACATAATTGAGAATTGGCAATTCAATTACTTTATGGTCATGCTATTGGGATAAATTCAAAAAAAGGATTTCTATGAAAAATTGCTGATTCTCGAATAAATTTTATTACATTTTTTTAATTTAAACAATTGGAGTCCCATACATATATCGGTGTTTGTGTGTGTTTGTTCATATGGATATTTGTAAAATAGTGGTGCAAGAAGGGTAGAAAATCACAGCTGTTTCTGGTATATATCCAATCAATTTTTAAGTGAGTTAGGCTCGTCCATCTTTATTCCCAATCGATTAACGATCGTCACGTATCCTGCGTATATCACGTACAACTCTATTATTCACCTAAATTGGTGGTGGTAGATGGTATAAAAATGGAAGTACAACGAGGGTATATTTATATTGTATGCTATGTGTTTGTGTGTGTGTGTGTATAACAGAAAAGGTGGTTTGATGAGAATGAGCAGCAAGAAAAGGTTTGGTTTTATTTTATATTTAGGTTAAATTTATTAAGACACAGTAAATTTTTTTTTTGTTCTTCCTTTTTTTTCTCTTTTCCATTTGCCCCCTTTTTCCTATTTTTTTTTTTTTTGGGACGGTGATTTATAATCAAGTGATTGATCAATTTGTATATGGATGGAAAATGGAGAAAAACGATGAAATGGACAATGTATAAAAATCGTGTTATATTTTTTTTTTTTTTGGCAAAAGGAGGTTAAGGTGTTCGTCCATTTCTTCGGTAATTAGATGACCGTAATTAACCACACATGGTTAACATTCTTACACTCACTTAACAAAGAATGACATAAAGAAAGGAAATTACATAATATAATTACACTTATGTTTAAGAATGAAAGAAATATTAATCTCATATAGAATAAAAATAAAAAGGACTCATAAACAAATAATTAGAAGATGTTTGTTGTTATGATTTTTATTATTTTCAATTTATCATAATTTTATTTCTATTAAATGACAATTCCAAAATATTAAATAAATAACTTCGACATATTGAATTGATGCATTTTGTTAAAAGCAATAAATTTGATATGACTATAATTAATTAGAAATTACAATTAGAATTTTGTATCTGTGTCTGACACTTTAATTAAATAAGCGGACTATACATTTTTAGTCTTGAGTAGGAAAAATCGGAAATAATGTTCCAATAAATTTAAATTTAAATAAAAATTCAGGCATTATTATTCTTCCAGAAATTACCAATGATAAGTTAAACTCCTTAAACTTCTATCCACTTTTAGCAGAATCTTCTAATATAACGCTGAGACAATCCTTAAATTAAAGCCACAATGTTGTTTCTAAATAAGTGACAATTTAAAAGCCACATATTTGAGAATTTTGGTTTAAAAAATTAAAGACCTCTGTTCATCTTAAATATATTTTTGAAGCATCATTACTGAAATTTAATAAAATATTACAGACATTTTGTAATGCATCTACGCAAAACAAAAAAATGTGTAGGTGTTGTATGTTGATAGAATTCTAATTTAAGTCTGCACTTGACACAAAAACAATTAATACTTATATCATGATCATTAATTAAAATCTTATTCCATAATCAACTTATCAGTCGATTTAGTTGCGTGTAAATGCAGTTGAATTGTTTTCTCCCCTTATAATAATTACATTATCCCCAAATACAACTTACACATACTAAAACTGGACTGGTCACCTGATGTTCTGCTATACAAAAAAAAACATACTTTCATTAATTGTTCATCGTTTCTGATTTACAAATACATATAAAAAAAATCAAGGAAATCTGTTTTTACATTTAAATACAAAAGTGGTAAACTAGGGGAAGGAATTTCAGCATGAATATCGTTTGGCGATTGAAATATTATTTTTTTGTTTTGTCTGTTCATTTTACGATTGAATGATAAAGGTGAGAGGTCATAGTGACTTCTGACAATGGCAATATATACAATAATGTGTTCCAGGCACGTTTTATAAAATGAACAAACTAATGTTAAGGGTGCATTCAAATAAAATAAAAGATAATGTTACGTTCACAATGTGAATCAAAGTGGTATGTAGCAAAATGGTTCAATAAATAAAACATTAAATGATGAGATGAGAATATTAACGAACAAAAAAAAATTCAGTATATATATTTTGATGATTCAATGACATCGTCTATCTCTATATAGATTAAATAAAATTGAGTAAATTCAATTCACCAAAAATGTTTCAACATAAGAATATCAAATTCGTACACGATCTATTTTTTTTTTTTGTCTTTTCACCATACTCTTTGCTATTTTTTTTTTTTTTGCTCTCTTTATACATATTATTATTTAAGATGAAAATGTGTTCAATTTATGTTATTAAACCCAGAGAAGAAAAAAATATATAACGTTGGTGAGGGGGAAAAAAACCCTACAACCCCATTTTTTTTATTCTGTATGAAAAGGAAAAAAAAAAGAACTTTGGGTGACATTTGATTGATTTAATGTTTTAGGGAAAAAAAAAACTCTGTAAATGTTTTTGTTGTATGCTTTTTTTTCTTCCTTTTCTTATACATTTTCTTGCTGATACAAATTTTAATCTTTAATGTTTCTTTTCCTTTTTCCTTTTCTTATATATTTTGTTGTTGTTGTTTTTTCTGTTAGAAAAATACACGTCATATAGAAACTGTATATATATTTTATATTAAAGTATTTGTGTATGTATTTGAGTAGCAGCTAGCTGCTGTGTTTAACGAGTGGAAAAACAGTTTAAATTTAAAACTCAAAAATTATATATATATATAGAGAAAATAAACCGTATAAATGCATTATCCTGTCACAAACATTTACATACATTTTAAAAGAATAAAAATTTCACCCACACACTATGCAATCTCAAAAAACTTCCTTTTTACCCCCATAAATCATGTTCTATATAATTATTTTCTACATCATACATATGTATATAGTACATACAGACAAATATATACATTCAGTGAAAAACACAAAATGTGAACATTAAATATCACTAATTTAAATTAAATTGTGCATTCAACCCTTATTGCCCGCCATAGTTAAGCGTATAAATATAACAGAAAATTCATAGACACACACACTTCCGCACAATAATTTTATATGTGCATTAATGTGTGTGTATGTTTAACAAATTTTAAAATGTTATTGTTTTAAAACAAAAAAAAAAGTGTTTTTTCTGTTCTTCTCTTAAAAAAAAATAGAATTCTGACATAAAGTCAGCCATATTTGTATTCAAACAAAAGCCGACAATAAGACAACAATAGTGATGTATTTTCACGAACAAGATTTCTATACCATAGAAATTTTTATTCACACACACACTTTTGGATATACATGGATTAGGGAATAATTTTGCGTATTTTATGTTAAATATGTTCTGGTATTTTTAAATTTAATTTTTTTTACACACTTTAACTTAACTCCTCCTGCCACCATTCACTGTTAAAGAGATAAGACACTTTTACCACAAACACTCCCTTAAAAATTCAATTCTATGTTGTTGTAGGTGGTAGATGATGTAAATATGTATGTAGGTGTGTAATGTGTGTATATATACCAAAAAACAATTTCATATTTATTAGTTATTAATTTTCATTATCATAATAAATTATACGATTAAATATTTAAATATATAAAAGACAATCTTAACTCTCACACACACACACACAGCCACATAAATACACTTACACAAACACTGGTATAAGATATGACGCCACAAATATATATTTTCTATATTATAATGACATTATAATACAACAACAACAACAACAATAACAAATTAAGAAAGTAGAAACATTTTTGTCTTAATATTTATATTCTAATTAATTAATAATTAATTATTTTTCCCTAGAATCGTTTTGAGACCGAAACAGCCCAGTATTAAAAAATGGTGTTTTTCAATTGAGGAACAAAAAAATAAAATAGAAAATATATTCAAAATGTGTTTTAAATTATTAGCAAGAAGAAATTATAAAACAAAAAAATTAATTACATATTTATATTCGGTTCCATTTTAATTTCATTAGAAATAAAAACAAATTTCATCAATTCAATTAGATCAAAGCCAAAATTGGTACATTCGATATAAAGTCGTTCAAACTTCAAACACAAGGTGAAAATAAATTTTTAAAAAAATTCAAAGATAAATCAATAATCATCACCTCATTCAATTGTTTATTTATTTTATTTGAAAATAAAAATTCCCTTTTCTACTTTGTACATCGATCAACAGAAACATAAAAGCATTTGAAAGGTTTGCAATTCTTTCAATTCATGATTACTTTCCTTTTAAACATTCTAAGGATTAAAGTAAAAAAAAAAATAAAAAGATTTTAAATCAAATCTATTAAATTCTTCACTTTTATAAGTAATGTTGTAATAACCCCCCCACCCAAAACTTCCATACTTTTGATCACATTAAATTCTTCGACTAAATCATCATAGAATAAAAAAAAAATGAAATATTAAATTTGTACAATTTACAAGTGAAGTTGAATGTTGAATGGGTTATAAACATTTTCCATTAAAAATGTTTACAATCATTCAAATATAAAACATTGAAAACTTAAAGTGATGACTTTTCTACCGCTTTTCATCGTATAATTTATTATTATGAGTTGCGGTTCAGACGTTCTCTATTTTTTCTTTTTTTTTTTTTTTTCATTTCCTTTTTATAAAACAAATAAAAACCATTAACGAAAATTAAATTAAATGCATTTTCTTCCTTTTGACTCTCTCATTAAATTTCTTTCATATTTTCAGTCACTCATATTCACTTTACTTTTTATGTACCGTATATTTAAAAGATTTCTGTATTTAAGATTTCTTTTGTCTTTATAAACTTTTTTTTTTTCTTCTAAATAGAAAATATTATGGGATATCACAACTTCTGTTCTTTTTTGAAAAATACAGGAAAATATCAAAATGTCAGATACAGTAAAAAAAATAGAGAGACAGAGAGAGAAAGAGAGAATAGAAAATTTTGTGAAGCTTCTAAGATGGGCGAGAAGAGTTTAAAATGAAACATACAAATAATCGTATTTGGAAGATTCACAAGAATATTATGGGTCTCATTGTATGAATAGAAATTAGATTTTAAGAAAACAGAATGATTTGTTTTATGTTTTGTATCTGTTAAAGTTGAATTACCACTATTGTTGGCATCGTTATATTTATATACAAACGTACAGACATATAAGGTTAGTTTAAGGTTTCCTATTATTATGTTTAACAGGAAAGAAAATATTTAGGATGAATTTATAGTGGACAGAATGGGACATTTTGAAACTGAATAGAGTTGACCATACTTTTATTTATATTTTCTAAAAGGATCCTTAATCAAAGTGATATTTTAAATTCATATACTGTCTTTGTCTTTACACATCACAATCACATAAGACAGTATCTAAATCTTACAACAATCTATATATATATAACAAGCACATATATAAGAAAAGGAAACAGGCAATATATACATTAGAACTAAAATATAGTTACGATGAAACTATAAAATGAATTGAAATGTAGTGAAAATGTTATATCGAATTTTATTACCGTCTGGTATAATGAAAAGAAAAAGAAAATTTTGGATGTCATAAAATAAATGGAAAAAATGAAACAAGTCGTTTCAGTTATCTTTTAAAAATTATTGTATGAAAAGCAAAAATTAATTGAATTGGTCGGAAATCCAGTTTCCAATGATATTGCTATCCTGAAATTCCTTTCCTATAAAATGTCATTTTTTAATATCCATACACAAATATTAAAAATTTTAAAAAGAAAATTAATTTGATATTCTTAAAAATGGAACAATCGCTTTGTCAATCATCAACTTTTCAGATTAAAATGGAGAATAGTTAAATGAAGTAAATATTATAAATTTACTAAACTAAAATTATAAATGAAATTTGTAGAAATAAAAATTTATGAAATTATAATCTGAATTTAAAAAATAATTATAAAATTTGGTTTTGTTTTGAAATAATCAGGAGTTAACAGATGAACAATAATAATAAATAAATAGTTAAGAGAGAGAAAAAGATTAAGGGGTAATTTATTTGTTTCAATCTAACATAGGGTTTAATACTGACAAACAACAAAAAAAAAATACCCACACAAACAAGCAATCTACTTAGAGACGATTGAGGTCCATACAAATCTATCAATTTATTCAAATAAATATACCCTTGAATTTCATTTCATTCTACGCAAATATCATTGGCGTATCCAATAAAATTTATTTCAATGGTGATCCCTTTCTTGCCCAATTCCATAGATTTTCGTGAAAAATGTATTTCGTATAATTTTCTTACAAATTTTATTTCAAATTAATTTTATACTTGACATTGTAATACAAAAGAAAAAGTTGCATGATATCTACAATTGTGTTTAAAACGTCACTGTTTAAAACCTTTCTCAATATTTTAACCCATATAAATATAAAGTATCAAGCTGTTTTCCTTCAATTTTCCTTCATACACCAACCTAACTAAATAATAATATAATACAAATCAATGACATAATGTTTCCCATTTATTCTAATAGACGTACCTACATGTTGTGTGTCTATGTATGCATGTATGTTTAATACACATTATGTATACATGTGACTCTGTGTGTTTGTATCTCATTCTAATGTCTGAACATATCTAACAACAAAAATATACAATATTCAATTGCTGGCCATTTCTAACACGAAATATATAAACAAAATATCTATCATCCCATTTACAAACAGATTGATTATACAACTCATCCCCTTAATATAAATATAAGAAGTCTCTCCTACCATTTTATATTCGTATAACGAATACTCTCCATGGGGATGCTCCACTTTATTGTGACCTCAAACTCTATAACATCCCCCCATCCCTCTCTTCAACAATCCCTCTCTTCAACCAAGAATACAAAAAATAAACTATATATAGAGCCTAATATAATATATACTAACAGGATGTATCTGATCATGACTGAAAGATAGCGTATGACGTATGTTTGTATTTGCCCCCCCCCCCTTTCCCTCCCGACCCTTATCAAACTACTTTTATTTTCATCACCATACTTTAACCCATAATAACCCCACCATCACATTATACTATATATGCATCAAATATATACAATACCTCATCGCACCCCAAAAAATATCGCATTGTGATTTATTATTTCATATTTGTTTGCGGGTCTTTCTCATCTGTATATTTTCTGTATATATAAAATTTATGATAACTTCTGGAATAGTGAAGTTTATATAACAGAACAGGCCAAACATTATATCCAATGGAAATCTTTTTAATGGAACCAAAAAATAACAATTGAGTTAATTTATGAAATTTGATTTAATTTCATCATTTTTGTTTTTTTGTTTTCCTTGAATTTCCATCAAGTTTTAAAAGATGCAACAAAATTAAATTAATCAAAAATATTAAAAGTTTAAGGAATAATTATGGAATCTACACTAGACATAAATCTCACAGAGATTGACTAGGATTTTCTTGTGTCCTTCGGCCATCACACAAATTTGTCGTGCACACAAATTTGGCCTTCACACAAATTTGGCCTGTAATATTAAATAGACAATAGACAAACTAAATCAATTTACTATTCACTTTTCTTCTTCTGTTTTTATTTTTTCCTTTTATTAATTAATTGAACAAAATTAATTCATTTTCTTTTGTTTTATCCCAACAATATATATTTTTACTCTTTGACTCCCCTGCCCTAATTTATTTTACATACCCCCCCTCCCACCACCCCAACCCACACCCTATTGCCTATTCATAATATTTGACGAAAAAATAATATTTGATGATAAGCGAATGAGTCAGGTTTAAATGTAATTTTTTATTTATTTTTTGTTTATAAAAAAATATGATTAACTTTTTTTCTTTTTGTTTTTGTTTTTTTTGGTGCATAATTATTGACATAACCTCAAAAATTGTGTAAACAAAATCCTTGCATATAGACTGATACATTCGTGTTCCCAGTTGGTAAATATAAATTTTATAATGAATTATTTTCGAAATTTTGATGGATATTCCTAGAATGACCAATAAATAATATTGTCTGGTTAAAACTGAAATTCAATTTTAATTTATGTTTTGTTTTTTGTTTTTTGTTTTTTGTTTTTTGTTTTTTTTAGAGAAATTATACAAATGAAAGGATGTATCTGTGAATAAATGCAATAAATTTTATCTAAAATAATAATTCAATTATTTGATTGTCTTTTATTTTTAAATTATAATAATAATTAATCGTTTCTGTTTTGCTAATTTGATTTGATATATGGACGAATTTTTATACAAGAATTAATTAGGAAATTTAATCAAATCGTCAAAAATTATTCAATTTATTGATTTGAAATATTTTAAATTTTGTAAGAATTTGTAGAAATTTCATTGGAATAATTAATGGAAACAAACGAAGAGATTTGGTTAGCATTGATTATTTATTCCTGTTCAAAATAATTCAAATTTTTCTTTAAAACTTTAATTCTAGACATTTTGAAAAAACTTCAAACATCAACAATTCAAAAGGGAAAAATTCTTTCAAATTGTCAACATTGAATTGATTTTAATTTTAAAGAATTAAATTTTTAAATCAATTTCCATTAAAATTTGTAAGCAAATTATTATTTTAATGGAAATTCTCCAATTAATAAATTTAATAAATTTTGTAATTTAATCTGAAATAAATCAGTTGGCAAAAACAACAACAAAAATTTATATTTATAAAAAAATAAATTTCAAAAAACTCATTAAGATGAATTACAATTTCCATATTTCAAGAAGAAAAATTTCAATTTATTCTTTCAATATGAAATTTAAATCTTCTTCTTCTTCTTATATTTTTATAAATCCCATTTTTCTTAATCTGATATTTAAAAACTTAATTAGTAAATTAGAAAATGTTTATTTTTTAATTTTTAATCGTGTAACACACACACACACATACAATGAAACATTTCACTAAAACTGAGTGTGTGTGTGTGTGTGTATAGAATGTCATGGCATGCTTTAAAAAAGTACCAAACCTTTTATAATTAAATTTAATTCATTCTATTATTCAAAAAATACTTGTATCATACACACACACACACACACATACACACACACACACACACATATAAAGAGAGAAATAAATATTTTAAAAAATCTACAAAAAATATTTTAATTAATAAATTCATCCAGATGAGAAAAAAAAATAATCATCCAAAAACCAAAGAAACAACAACAACAAAAATTTGAATTTAATTTTTTTTCTTCTCTTTTCATTTTTCTTTTTAAAGTTTTTTTTGAAACAAAAAAAAAAAAAGAAAAACAAAAACAAAACAAAAATTAATTAATCTTACCTTCAACAGTTGCATTCTCATGTTTAATTGTCTACCGTTTTTTGTTGTTGTTGTTGTTGTTGTTAATTTATTTTGTTTATTTTTTGTTTAAACAAAAAAGTTACGAGTGAAGAAAATTCTATAATAGAAAGAAAAAAAAGATAAACGTATATAAGAAGAAGAAGAAGAAGAAGAAGAAGGATATGATGACGTTGTTGAATGTTTATAAGATGAAAATTTTTGTATTATAAGAAGATAAGTAAAATGTTTCTTAAGAAGAACAGAAAACTTCATTAAAGTTTTAAATTCTTTTTAAAGTAAAACTTTCTATGCCAAATAGATTTTTATTTTAAGGAAGCGAAGGAATAAAATGTGGATGAAAGAGGAACACAGTAGTTGTGTTATGAGTAAAAAATGAGGAAAAACATGAGAAAATTTCTGATTTGAAAGACAAAATATGAGAAAATAAATGAAGAAATTAGGATAATATTATTGAAGGAACAAAAATTAAAATCAGATTTTCATTCACACACACACACACGAGACACAACACAACACAACACACAGACACGATTAAATTATAATTCAAATAAAGATCAACAGAATAGAAAATACAAAAATATTTTCATCAGAATTATCCGTTTCATTTATATGATTTTTCTGTCTGCGATAAATAAATAAATCAACAATTTTCTACCTTTTTTTTATATTTCTTCTTCTTCTTCTTCTTCTTGTTTCTGAGTGTAAAATTAAGACGATATTTAATTTGTGAAATCTTTTAAATAAATCAGCAACACAACTTTTTACACAATGGGATAATGTTAGCCCATATTCTGTTTCTTTTAAAACTAAAATTTTTATTCTTTATTTAGTGCAATGATGATGGCTCAAAATTTATAATAAGATTTATAGATTTTTATTATTAAATTATTTAAGAAAATATTTAGATTAATTTAATAAGATTTCTTTCTTCCTCTTCCTCTTCTACTTTTTTCTTTACTTCTTTGTAGGTTCTGTCAATCGTAACTAATTTTTTATTTAATTCATTCGATTGTTGTTTGATGACGAGTTGATGATGAGTGACGACTTTTCCTTTTTCCTTTTTTTTTTTTTTATTTTTGTTCATCAACAAGAATTAAAATAATTTCCATATTTGACATTCGCTAGATGTAAAAGTTCAAATGTCTGATGGATAAAAGATGATCACTATTTTTTTTTTTAAAACTATTTATGGTGAACGATGACGCGATATAAAAAAAATGATCGTTATCGCAATCTGATTTTTTTATTGTAAGTTTTTTTTTTTAACGCTTGAATTTTTATTCTGATTGAACGACAACAAAAGTCGTAAACTTTTATAGCCGTAAGGATTTTATAAATATAATTTTTAGTTTTGTATGAATATCGTTGAATAAATTTATACGAAATTTCTATAAACATTAAAAGTTTCTATAAAAGAAAGATTGCACATCAAGAAATACTAAGAATGCAATACAGTGGAAGCTGAACCGACTCTCATCAATTTAGAGTCAAGCCTTTGGTCTTGTAAACGAATAAATGGTTTTGGATAAAAGTATAGATACAATACACGTTAATAAGCTCTCACTCTCTCTCTCTCTCTCTTGAAATATTTATTATGGTTCTCTCTTTCTCCCTCTTTCCGATAATTCTGGTTTAACAAGAGTTTAACGTGTATTTTTTATTTGTATTTTTATTGTTTAAAGTTGAAACAAACAATGAACATTTAATTGGAATAATCAATTGTAAATATTTATTCGAGTTATTTACCAGTGAAAGTGTAAAGTTAATCCATAAACAGATTAAATAAAAAAATTACCAGAGATTTAAAATAAAAAAAAAACGTATAAAGGATTTTATGTAAATAAATTATAAATGGATATGTAAATGTCAGAGGTGAACTGGAAAAAAATAGTTAAATTTCTATAAACAAAATTTCTACAACTGCCCTTTGTTGTCTTAATTTTTTTTTTAATTTTAATAAAACCGACAGAAAACTAACTTTAAATTTAAACGTCAATCTTATCAACTTTTGTAATTTTAATTTGAGAATAAATATTCAAAGCATCTGTGATGAATATTCCAATTTATTAGAATTTTAAAAATTTACGTTAAATTTAAATTGTGACACTTTTCTTCTGTTTTTCATTCGCATAATCATGAATGTAACTTGAAATTCAGAAATTACAGTTCTCATTACAATTATCCTAAAAAAAAAAAGACGACACTTTAAATGTGTGATTTCTTCAAATTAAGTTTAACGTTAGTTGTAGATTTTTTCTTAGAACATAATATATTTAATAAGACAGACGTAAGAAACAAAGAAACAAATATATACAATGAAAAGTTGAATAACTTTTAAACCGCATACAATATTAATTTATATGAGGGAAACCAAAAAATTGTTTGGAAAATATTTATAAAGAATAATTCTAAGATTTAAATCAACATAAGTTTATAATTTTTCTTTTTCCTTAGTAACCAATTCTTGACACTAATTAGTGAAACAATTTTAATTTTTAATGCAGAAATTTTTGTGAATTCATTAAATTGTAACTTTAAATTAAGGAATCATGTTTCAAGTTCTATTTTTCTTATGAAGAAATCAGTTTCTGAATATCAAACGAAAAATTTAATCTTATGATAAATCGTCATTAAGAAAATAAATTCGGAAAACTGTTTTAGATGGAAATTTGTACATTTTCGTTAAAATATTTCAGCAAGTAAAGAAAATGATTAGAAAATATATTTACAAAAACCTAACAAATCCCTATGAGAATCCTTACAAATTAAATGTGTAAAAACAATTCAAATCGTTGTGGTAAAACCCTTCATTTGTTTTTAGATTTTCTGTTTGAGAATCAATTTAAACTGCGAATAAAAAAAGTGGAAATCCTTAAAATGAAAAATGAAAAAAAGGCCATCGAGAACCCGTTTTGGAATTTTTTCTATCATTTTGTAGGGCACTAGTTTTTTTCTTGATTCTTAATAATCTGATAATGTATAAAAGAAGTTTGGATGTTTCTTTTACATCGATTATTTTCCTTTTTCGATGGGTTTATGTGACATGAATTATAAAAAGGTGCAATAACATATTTTCTTTTCATTTGTTTTTTTTTTTGTGAATCGTTAAAATGATGACAGAAATTTCATTCATGGTTTACATTATCAAATATTTATACTATTTGATGAAATTGTACCATCAATTTTCTTTGCTAAGAAACGTCAATTTATTAATGAAATAATTTAATCAACGAAATCATATTCAATTAAAAATGATTTTAATTTTTTAATATTTTAAATATTTTTCTGCTTTTATAGAAATGTATTAATATTATAAGGAAATAATGTTGTAACAATTTTAGAGAACAAAGATCAATTTATAAAAAATTAATTATTTTAAATTTCAACTGATGATCATGAAGGCTTTCAAGCTTAAATATGAATGAAAGCTTTCAAAAACTTTTTGAATAAAGGAAAACCAGACTGATGGCGGGTTTCTCATCTCCGTTTAGATCTCATCTAGTGACTGTAGATGAGTTTTAAGCTAAAATCTGTTTCACAACATTTAGATCTCATCTAACTTAGATGCGCAATTTGGCGCATCTAAATACTTAGATGTGATTTGCTTTAGTTGTCAAATGTGATTCATTACAAAAGTCAAAACGCACAGAAAAAAACTAATCGAAGCCACTGAACTAAAAATAGTTTTAAAAAACGCTACAAATGTGGTGAAACAGATTTTTGTTAGATGTCATCTAAGGCTTAGAGTCGATCTAGTTAGATCCTCGTTTAGTCATTTGTTAAGAAACCCGCCATAAGAAATGTTTTTTCAATTTCATGAAAGCCTCCAAGCTTAAATATGAATGAAAGCTTTCGAGAACTTTTTGAATAAAGTTTCTTTAAAAAATTTCATGAATCAGCAAAATAGCAGAAACACAATCCATATTTAAATGCACAATAAAAATGACGATATGGTTATTTTCTCAGTTATTATTGAATACTACTCACTCATAGATGGCAGTCATAGTAAGTAACCCATTCACATCGGTAAATATTTACCTGGGTCATTTAATGTTATACTACAAATTTGTCTTCACATTTTGATTTTTGTATGTGAAAATAAACAATTAAAATAATCTCTCTCAAAAATCATAACTAGAAGTATTTCTAGCACCTTAAAACAGACAAAAAATATGGATAAATTCCCGATTCAATCGTCTCCCTTCCTACATACTACGTATACATACAGAGATTTAATTTGACAACCTGTAATTTATATTTATTTTATTCGTCACTAACCATATCATTATTCTTGTTATTATGATAATTATAGTTTATTGTAGTTATTTGTTAGAAGTACATAATATTGTGTTGTTTGGGATTATATGAGTTGCATTATATTTTTATACTATTTACATTTGTATTCAACCAGGAAAAATAAAAATAAATAAAAAATACAAAATATGTTTCCTTCATTGAATCAAAAAAGTAAAATTATAAAAATAAAAAGTGATGTATTATTGAATTTAGTCTAATATAGTAGCAGGTTTCAAGTAGTAACATATTGATGACTTTATAATCATATGATGATAAAATGTAGTATGAATTTGTTGTATTCTGATTTGAAAAAATTATCTAACATTATTAATTCTGAGATTAAGAAATAAATTATTTAAATCCGATTCTGTATATAAAGCACGAATATTTAATTCTGTTCATTTTGTTTTTTTTTCTTTCTTTTCTTCTTTACATTCTTTGTGAATGATTATAAGGAATTGTAGAAAATCCTGTAGCGTTATCCATAAGCATACAAATATATGTACGCCGGTCATACAATAGGTACAATCCATTTTTAACAATAATTTTATTTTTGATTGAAGTTAGTAATGTGAACCAACATTATTATTGTCGAATTGATTGTTATTTTATGTATTTTTCTTATTCATAATACAATTCAAACAAGACGAATGAAATGTTGATTTTAGAGAGAAGAGAAAAGTACGTACAAAAAAAAGCAATGTATAAATAAATAAAGAAGGAAGGTATGAATTTTTGTCGATAATAATAATAGAAAAAGATTACACTGTAACTAATGTAACTAACATAAGATTTTGATGATGATAGACAGGTGTTGATCGATGGGTGGATTATTATAAAAAAATATAAGCATACATTCATTATGCACGTACCATCAGTTACAATAATTATAATAATTTGACTGTGGCAAAAAAAAAATGAAAAAAATAAAAATAGAAAACCAAAACAAATTGTAGAATGAAATTTTATAATGATGAGAAAAATCAGTTTTTTTTCTTATTTTTAAAATTCAAGGATCAGAATAGAGGAAAGTAGCTTTCAATGAAGTTTTAGAAATTAACCGAAGTTTTTGTGTTAACCCAACATCCATTAAAAGACAGAAGAAAAATAATATTAGGACGGATTAAAAATACAAACTAATAAATACAACCATCCCTAAACCCCTAAAACCAAAACACAATTTTTTAATTGCGATGCAAAACGAAACATTCACCAAACTCCTACTCCTCGATTATTTTTTTTTTATCAACCCTTCACAGTTCACACTATTAATATTTATAAGAACCACAAAAAATATATAATAACGATTATACTAAATTATGTGAAAATGTCAATCAAATCACGTGTATTGAAAGAAAAATGGGAAAATAAACTTTTTCTATTTTTTTGTTTAAAATTTAATTTTTTTTTTTTTTCATTTTTTTCTCCTTACAAATTTTTTTTTTAATAATAATTTACACACACGAACGCAAAGATTAAGTAAGACAGAGATAGAGAGAGAGAGAGAGAGAAATTTACATACAAACCGTGATAATGACTCTACTTATTATTATTTATTTATTTTTCTAACAAACTTTTACTTATTATTTTATTTTCGTATAAAATGAAAATTTTGGGGTTGGAGATATTCGGGAAAGAAATACAAAATATAAAACGACAATATAGAAAAATTGTATTCACACTTCTTTCTAATATTTATAATAATTGTGGACTTCTGAACAATAAATAATAATACATAATTATATATTGTGTAATAATAATAACATAAAAAAATAAAGTAACAAACAAAAAGTTTGAAAAGGGAAAGAAAAGGAAAAAAGAAAACATTGTAAAAGATATTCGTACAAACGAAGTTGTCAAATGCATATAATGTATGTTGACTGATGGTGGTTTGAATTTATCACACCCATTTCCTTTTATGCCAATTTATTTATTTTTTCAATTTCTATTTCACCCAGATTTTATTCTATAAAGTAGAATAAGTAAATTATATGTGCAATCGCTTAAAATATTCTTGTTGTCATTTACAACATCATTATTAGTTTTTTTTTTGTTTTTGTTCAATCACGTGTTGTGTTCACTCATTGTGTTTCAACGTACATTTCTGTTCCACTGCTACGAGTTCATTTATTATCCACGATTTTGTTACCATCAATGGGTAAATTAATCGGCGACCATCTTGATGAAAAATAAAGATACAGAAGGTATTAAAATTATCAAGACAAAAGTCATATGAAAAACTTTGGTGCATTTTTGAACATTTTATTTATTGTGCATTTTTTCTTTCGTTTTGTTGTAAAAATTTCTTTTCAATTAAAAAAAAAAGCTTAATAAAAAAAAATTATGAAACAAAATATTACAAAAATATTTACGTCAACACAATAAATAAAAAAAAAAAAAAAAAGGGATGAGTTTAAGAATAAGGATGTAGGTTAATTACTTTTACAAAGTTTTCTTTTTTTTTTTACGTAAGAACTGAAAGAAAACAAAACAAACATAAAAGTTGGATTACATAACCGGAAGTAGATATGGTTTTATTTTTTTTGTTCAACAAAAAAAAAAGAAAACTTTATAAAAAAGAAATGTTGAACAATATGCTTGAACATTTTACATTTGCAGATTATCTAATGTAAATACAAAATAATAAAATATTGAACAACAGAGGAAAAAAAGGAAAAAATTCAACGATTGAAAATATATTTAACACAAAAGAGACACGTATAAAGAAACAGGACGATCGACTTATATAAAATGCACATTTTCATTATTAGCAAAAGACTTCTTTTTTTTTCTTATTTGTATATTTTTGTGCAATATTTATGGCGCAACATTTATGATACAATATTTATGTAACCCTCAGACACAGACAGAGCTCATAATACATTAATATTTATACTTTTGTCTCCTGTCTCTTTATGTTCCTTTATTAAAAGAACATACAAATAAAATAATAAAATAATCTGTACATAAAAAAAAGGCATTTTGCACACATTTTTTCTTTATTAAAAATTATTCTTTAAAAAAACTCGAAAAATTGATCCTGGTTTTTTCTTATGAATGCAAAATGTTTTTTTTTTAATGTTTCCCTTTATAATGTCCCTTTTCATAATGTCACCTCTTTTATTTTCTTGTGTAAATCCAAATGTGGAATTTTTCTTGAATGTATTTTAGAATCAAACATTTGGAATTGAAATGATACAAAAGAGGGTTGTTGCCTCGCTCCAACTTTAAACTCGGGTTAAAATGGGTTAATAGGGATTTTCTACGCAATCGATTTTTAAGCTTCTTCTTTTACTTTTTCAATAAGTTCCTTCATTTTTGTTATTATTTTTTTTTATTCTCTTACAAAAATGATTAAACGTGATAATCAAACGTCAACCTAAGTGAAATAGAAAAATTGTTTCAACTGGCATAAATTGAATATCGCAGAATTAAATCAGTACAAAAATTAACTTGTCTTATATCATGGTTATGGTCAGTGAAATTAAAGGATCTATTCTTATACAATGGAATCCAAACAAATATGTTAACCACAATGTGGTTTAAACTTGAGGAACTTACATTCTGCCACAGCGCATTTATGATTCCCTTTGATTGATTTTCAGTACTTGTATTTGTTTTCTATCGACAAATAAAAATCTTTCAGTTCAATACATTAAGAAAGACAATTATTTTAATAGATTTTAAGAAAAATTTAACCAACCAAACAAAAGTGATTCCCATTCCAGTTTCCGTTTATACTTTGGGTCCTCTCACAAATAAGTATTTTTAAAAATAAAAAGAAGAAGAAAAAGAAGAAGAAGAAGAAGAAGAAAGAAAACAAGAATAAAACGAAAATCAAATTTCCTTTCAACTTTTTTGTTCGATTGTCAAAGTTTTTTTTTTTTCTTTTTGCTTTTATTTTCTTTTCTTTACTTTTTTTTTCCTTTTTTTAAAATATTAAAAAGATTTTGAGTTAATTTTATTTTAGATTGTCACACACACACACACATACACAAATACACACGCACACACATATATATATATTACTTCCCTTTTTTTTCACTCCCACCCCTAAACTAACAATATCAGTAGATAGGAAAGGCCGGTCCTGGACCCTCCTCCTCCTCAATATTTTGAGGAGTGGTTGATGTCTCTGATATTTTACCACAAAGGATTGAGTCTGAGATATTTAAAATAACGGATTAATATCCAAGACACAATTATCCATAAGTTTGATAAGCTAGGGGATGGAGAGGGGGTCGGGGGGCTAAGTGAGGTGAGGTAAATAGTGTAATAATTGTTAAAAACATTAACAACTGGTGGTGTTGATGGTACTTGTGTTATCTAATACACAATTATCCAACAGTTTTTGGATCTAGAGGGGGGTGAGGTGAGTGGTGAAGTAATTATTACAGATATTAATAATGGGTGGAGCTGGTGGGTGAGTTGTATAGCTAAGATATTTGTGAGGTGAATTGTGAGTTAATTATTAAAAATATTAATAATAGGTGGTGCCTACAAGTGAGTTGTTTTACATAGATATATAAAAAAATCAATTCTAAATATTCAAGACATCGTTTTATGGTTTAAGCATTCGCTTTATCGATTAAGGTTATTGACTAATATGCAAATAAATTCATTAAAAATGTGTACAAATTTATTGTTTTTTTTTTTTACGATATTATGAAAGTTCTTTTAAAAAAAGATATTTTGATAATACACAAATAAATATATTAAATCTATTTAATTCAATTAAAAACATGCATCGGTTTATAGATCACTGTTTAAAAATTTTTACGTGTTTAATTTGTACAAGACCTAAATGTGAAACAGCAAACAAACAAATATTTTCTTTATATATATTTTAAACTTCTCTGATTTCTTTTACTACATTATATTCTTACTCTATATGTGTGTTTTATACTTTTTTTTTTATAACACTTGATGTATGCATCTTATAATTTATTATATATGAATTTCATATAAATAGAACGATAGAACGATGTATGATAGAAAATGTTTCAGTTTATTCACCCGTTCACATTAATAATTGCTGGTCCTAGTGGTTCCGGTAAAACAACATTCATACATAAACTAATAAAAAATATTGATAATTTGATAACTACGGAAAAATATCTTAAAGTAGAAAAAGTTGTTTGGTGTAATACTAATAGAAATGCTGTACCAAAAAATCTTAATGTTGAATTTATTCAAGGAATGCCAGATGACAATATGTTACAAAACGATTCTCACATATCAACTCTTATAATACTTGATGATCTCATGACCGAAGCATATAATAAAAAGATTTGTGAATTATTTACAAAAGGTTCACATCACAGAAATCTATCAGTAATTTTAATTACACAAAACATATTCTATCAGGGTAAAAATTGTCGCGACATTTCTTTAAATGCCAAATATTTAGTTTTATTTAAAAATCCTCGTGATCAATCACAAATTTTTCCGCTTGCTCGTCAATTGAATCCAAAAAATTCCAATCAAATATTAAAGGTATATAATGAAGCAACAGCTAAACCATTCGGTTATTTACTATTTGATTTAACACAAAACATCAACGAATTATTTCGTTATCGAACAAACATATTCCAAGAAGGCGTTTTTGAATGTTATTGTAATCGTGATTTATTAACTTCATGTGATCAAAATGAAACGATTGAAGGCAAACAAGTATATGTTACAAGTACTTCACAAAGCTAAACCAAAACTCAGAAAAGCTATCATTAAACACTCCGATGATGAATTAATTAAAACTATATGTGAGATAGCTAAAAACACGTTAAATGGTAATTCAGAATTAGGAAAAAAATGTAAGCTAAAACTTTGCAAGTATAAAAAAGAATTACGTTCATTAATATCTCACAAATTACCTTTGAAGAAGAAGAGACATATACTTGTTCAGAGCGGAGGTTTTTTACCAGTTTTAATTGGTTCCATTTTGACAGGAGTTATAAGTAAAATTCTAGAATCAGTTTAAATGAGTAATTTACAGCGAATGATTGTTATATCTCCTGAACTATATCAAAAATGTGAAGAGATTTTATCAGAAGATAAACAATTATCAAATCTCGATAAAAAAATGAAGAAAATTTTACAAAACAAGAAATTAGGAGAAATTGATAAATGGTATCTCTACCGTCAACAATTGATTTTAAAACCATCAACCAAAAATTATGTATCAAACTCATCATCATCATCATCATCATTATCTTCATCATTATCATCATCTTCATCTCCTGAAAAACCAATAATTTCTTCAGAAACAGACAAACGACTTTCTGAGTTAAATAATAAAATAAATAACAAATCAAACATGGAGGTATTGCCAATATGGCAGCATACACAGACTCCGAAAATAAAAGAACGGATAATCGTTCATGAACCAAATGATGATTTTAATCAAAATGTTTTTAGTGAAAATCATACAAACTATTTCAATGATAAAAACTCAGATATAAATATTATAAAAGTTAAAAATAGACTTGAAGACCAGGCGAATAAATCATTATTAGATGAAAAACTTTTACAAAAAGCTCGGTTATTAGCTTCAACTCCTAACATAAATTTAAGACGAATTTCTTTGTCTGGAACTGACTGTCAAACATATGTTGAAGAAGAAACAGGAAATGTTGTTACTTCATGTTTATCATCTGAAGAGGAAGATGAGTTTTCTCCTATTAAAACAAGAAACCAAAGAGCTGACTTAAAGAGGAAAAGACTTGATACGTCATTTAATGATGATGTTATTAGTAAGAGAGTGAGAGAGCAAAAATGGGAAAAATATTAAAATTTTAAAAACATAATGTACTTATGTAAATGTATATATTAAATTACAGAATTAAATTTAAAAAAAAACTATATATATAAGTGTATCTCTTATCTTTTAGTAATGAATATCATATCATATCATAATGAATGAACAAGATTTTTATGTGTGCTGTTTGAGTAATAGTTCATTAAATTATTATCCTAAAAATGTTCTTTCTGCTTTTACTAATTTATTAAAAAAACCATGTCAACTAGATGAGCATTGGGTTGTTGGACTTTCAGAAATTTCCTTTAATCATTTTAATGGAGAAGTATCTAAGAGTAAACGATCTGTTACACATCAAATCGAAATCCATATTGAGAATACAAATTTGGAAATGAAAATAATTGAATCAGATTTACATAAATATGAATTTAAACCATTTTTTATATATTTTCACAAATTCCTTGAATTTTTACAAAATTATGAATTTCCGTACAATAATTTAAATAATAATATTACTGCAATTATTTCAGAAATATTAAGCACTGAAGATTGGTTAAATTTACCAACAATTTCGCACGTGAGACATGTTCAAGAGTTCGCGCTTATAATTCCCAACTTAAACTCGAATGATTCAGAAAAAGTTATTTTAAAATATAAAAAATACGATACCGTGAGAGGTTTTTTAACAGAAATTATCACACAACTACCAAGAGAGAAAAGAAATTTAGATTATTTGAATAATATCTTTAATATCCCACAATTCAAAATAATAATAGCTGATAATGATGAAATGATGGAAGAACCCATCCGTACTATTGTTAATGGTGTACCAACAATGATTATTCCAAAAGAAATGAGATATATGATCCCAAAAATGCATTCGAAACAAGAAAAATTTCTTATCAATTCAGATAACTTACAAAATATGTTTATGTTTCCAAATGAACTTCTCCCACATGAAAATAAAAAAAACGATATTAAAATAAAAAAGAACACAGATGAGTTATTTTATGTGTATACAGATATTATTAAACCTAGATTAATTGGGGATATTCAAACAAGAATTTTACGAATATTACCAATCACATCAGATAAACGACATTTCAGATTTAGTCATATTGAATACTGTCCTTTAGACAAATCTAATATAGATAGTATCTCAATTCTGATAACGGATGGTCAAGGAAATCAAATAAATTTTAATGAAAGCACATGTCCAACTTATGTTACGCTACATTTTAAAAAAAAAATCAAAGGTTAAGAATTTAATATAAATACAAGTGTTCGAGTCATTATAAGATCATTTATTCATGCACTTATTACTATGACTAATTACATTCGTTACTATTCAAATCAATGTGGAAGTGGGTTAACGGATATTGGTGAGATATACCATACTCCACTTATTCGGCAGAGTGGTAGAGGAGGAATTGGTAACTTCTTCAGTGGATTAATAAAACATTTAAGACCACTATTATCATCAGGGCTAAATGCGATAAAAGAAGAAACACTTAAATCGGGAAGTTCTCTTTTAAGTGAGATAGGCAACAAACCTTTTAATGAAATTTTAAAGGAACACGGAAATATTACAATTGAAAATCTTAAAAAGAGAGGTATTAAAAAGTTGAATAAAATGCAGAGTGGAATGGGGTGTTGTCAGAGTTTTAGTATAAAGAGAGATCATTCCAATAATCGATCCCAGTTACAACAGAAACGTTTAAAACCGAATCCAAAAAAAATTATTAAGAAAAAAAAAACTAAAATAAAGATAAAAAAAAGTTTAAAGAAGAAAAAAAACAATAATAAACAAAGTAGGAAACTTGATATATTTGATAATTAAATAAACATATGTATAATATAATGCAATAGATGAAATAATAAGGAAATGTTTACATAATGTATGATATGTAAATAAATTTATGATTTCTTAACAATATTAAGTATTTTTTTCATAAATCTAATTAATGAGGTATTTGAGATGTTATAATATTTATAAATAGACCATGAAAAAATATATATAGAGGTTGAAATGAACAATCCACCACAGTTTAACTTGAAACGTATAAAACTAAGTATAATAAATCTATTATCATTTTAAATTTTAGAAATAAAAATGTCATTAAAATATAAAGAATGTATGAAATCTGAATTAGATCTTTTTACCACCCCATCAATTCAAACAAGTATTTTAAAAACAGAGGAGATACCATTTAAGCCCACCACCTCAGTAGAAAAAGCTACAGTTCTTGAATTCAGATCGTTAGGATATGGAGATACTTATCGTGATTTATCAAGTTCATATATTAGATTAAAGATCCGAATTTTAAAAGATGACAAAAAAACAATGCATGATGATAATTCAACTGGAGTCATCAACAATGTTTTACATTCACTAATACGACAATGTACAGTTACTTTGAACGGAAAATCTATTTCACAAGTAGATACAAATTATCACTATAGGTCATACATAGAAAATCTCTTGAATTATGGAAAAGATGCAGCAACAACACATTTAGAAACAGTCGGTTGGAAAATAGATAAAGGTGAACTAGATTTAATTGAAGATACAAAAAATAGCGGTTTGGATAGTAGAAAAACAGTTTTTGGTAAAAGTGGAATTGTAGAACTTGAGGGTAAAATTCATGCTGATATGTTCAATCAACATAAATATTTAATGAACAATGTGGATCTTCGTGTTGCACTATTTCTTGAGAAACCCGAATTCTATATGTTAGAAGCTGATGAGAAAACCTCTCAAATTGAAATTTTGGATGCAACATTATATATTAATCACGTAACAGTTAATCCAGATATTCTGTTGGCTCACCAAGCAGTTTTAGAGAAAAAGAACTGTGTTTATCAATATAAACGTGTTGAAGTTAAAACTTATACAGTATCTAAGGGAAATCAGTCATTATCACTTGATAATATTGTGGGTGGACAACTACCAAATTTAATAATTTTTGGTATGATAGATAACGAATCTTATACAGGAAAACGATCGAAAAATCCATTCAATTTTAAACACAATCATATCTCACAATTTAATTTATCTGTAAACGGTGTTCAAGTACCAAACGAACCATTGGAATTTGATTATTCTCAGAAACCATATATCAGTACTCGTGGATATTTATCTTTATTTAAAAATACAGGAATACATTACTTTGATAGAGGACATCAAATAACAAAAGATTTTTTTGATCATGGGTGTTTTCTTTTAGCATTTGATTTAACGAATGACTTTTCGTACAATAATTCTTGCGCTAATTTATTAAATAAAGGAAGTATACGTATCGAAGCTCGATTTTCTAAACCTTTACCACATACCATCACCTGTCTGGTTTATGCAGAGTATGATGCACAATTAGAAATCAATAAAGATAGAAACGTTTATACAAACTTTTAGTTATTTTATACATATTTTGATACAATGAACACTTTAGAATTAATTGAAAGTTTAAAAAACAACCCAATTACTAAAAAACATTTCAAAGGTGTATTTTCGTGTGATAATTTACCATTAAAAATTCGAAAGCCTGCATTTGTTGTTGCGAATACAGATTCTGCTAATAAAGAAGGAGAACATTGGATCTGTTTTTATCTACCTAAATGTGGACTTCCCGAGTATTTTGATTCATCTGGAAATAGACCCACGAATAAATATTTTAAGCAATTTTTAAAAAGAAATTCATTAAACAATAATTTTTTACGAAACATGAAGCGGTTACAAGGAGATTTTACTGCAACTTGTGGTCAATACTGCTGTGTTTATATATATTTTCGTTGTGTTGGTAGAAGTATGAATGAATTTTTAAAAATATTTTCCTCAAGAGATTTTTATTTAAATGATAAAAATATAGTTAAAATGTATAATAAATACTTCAAGAAATTACAATTGGGTGGTAAATATTTCAATCAAATTTGTAAATGTATTAGTGTAAACTAAAAGTATAAATTCAAGATGAAACATATTTATAAGTCAGTATAATTATCATCAATCACGATGGATCAAAAAAAGATAAGAAAAAAAAGTATGAAAAAAATTAATAAAAGTGAAAATAAAAACTGTGTTTTACCTGAACTATTACTGGCTTATACATATTTTTTAAATGAGGAGCACACTTGTTATATTATACTGGGATTTGATACGAATACTTTTGAATCTAAATTATTAATATTCAAAAATTCCTGCTTCATTTCTTTGACTGGTGACGATTGGATTAATATTCTTCAGAGATTAAAAAACTGTACATCTTGTATGTTTTCTTCAAATTCTGAGAACAATGAATTATCTACGAGCAGATACGAAATAAAATTAACCTGTTCCGAAAACGCAGAAAAAGGAGCAACTATATCATCAGAAAGGGAAGTTGTCATCTTGTCAGAAATTGAATTGAGAAGATTAATTTCGCTATCTGAATTCTTACTACTTGTTTTAAAATGGAATAACAAAATCCCAAAAGATATAGAAAATTTCTATAGTTTATATTTTCAAAAGTGTATAACACAAAATGTATTTAATTTAGAAGCATCTGATTTCTTTTTACCATTAAATGTTTATAATTATTCTTGTAATTATTCAAGATTGTTTTATGAATTATCTACTTTGTGTAGAAATAAATTAAATATTGATTATTATAATCATATTTGTAAGAATCTACAATAAATATTTTAAAGATTAAAAAATACACAAATCTTTTTTTTTTTTCTATAGGTTTTTTATTAACTATTCTCATTATTCGACACTTGCCACAGTTCTTATATTAAATGAAATTTCATTATAAAAACTCTAATAAAAAAAAAATATATATATATATATATATATAAACACATAAGGAATTAGGTAGAAACAATTAAAATAATTTTTTTTATTATTTTATATATTTTTATTGCATATACTAATCCCAATTCTCGGGATTGATCTTAAGACTTTTTTCCAAATATAATAACAAACCTAATACATTTTTTAATGGACATTGATAATATATACAATTTTTTATTGGACAATTCACATCTCGATTAGGTAATATCGACCATGTCCACCCTGTACTAAACACATCAATAATTGTTGCTTGAGGTAAAATGGTCATCATCAAACGTCTCTTGAAACTGCCCATAACAAAAATCTCATAAAATTCGTAATTGTATGATGATAGAATTTCATGTAAATCATCATATCTTAGTTCTCCATCATTCCATCGGCTATTACCTTTTTGTACTTGGAAGGGTGGGTAATACGGAGGCTTAAACAAGAAGCTTTTGGCTGTTAATGATCCAGTAGGTATAAATGCTAGTTCCTTAACGAAGACCGATTTATGATCTCGAATGTAAGTGAAATCAATGATAATAGTCTTCCCAATCGTGGCTTGTAACATCTTTCAAAACAAAACACATAAAAATTATTTTCAGATTGGAAAAATAAAATAATGTTAGAAAAATACCTTTTTTCTTTCTTCTTGTGTTTTACAAAAATTAACAGCACAATTAAAAAATGATTCAAAACTAAGAGACTAATTTAAAATTATTCTTATTTATATAGTTTATATTGGTCACAAAAATTTGATAATTGATAACTATATCCCATCAAAGAAAAAAATGTGCTGACTAAAAATTTTATTAACCTTGAAAATTTTTATAGAATTATTTTTTATATATTAGAAAATATTCAGAAAAATTATTTGTTTTTAGTTTTAATTGAAATATAATATTTTCATTTAAATAATTTTCATCTTTATTCTCTTCTTCTTTGTTTATTTGTTTTTACGTACAGTGGAAAAAATGTGCTGACTGAAAATTTTATTAACCTTGAATATTTTTATAGAATTATTTTTTATATATTAGAAAATATTCAGAAAAATTATTTGTCTTTAGTTTTAATTGAAATATAATATTTTCATTTTAATAATTTTCATCTTTATTCTCTTCTTCTTTGTTTATTTGTTTTTACGTACAGTGGAAAAAATGTGCTGACTGAAAATTTTATTAACCTTGAAAATTTTTATAGAATTATTTTTTATATATTAGAAAATATTCAGAAAAATTATTTGTCTTTAGTTTTAATTGAAATATAATATTTTCATTTTAATAATTTTCATCTTTATTCTCTTCTTCTTTGTTTATTTGTTTTTACGTACAGTGGAAAAAATGTGCTGACTGAAAATTTTATTAACCTTGAATATTTTTATAGAATTATTTTTTTGTTACCAGACAAACAACAACGTATTTTAACAAGTGATCGGTTTCATGTTCATTTCCGTTTGAAAAATTTTATTAATAAATAAAATATATTAATTTTTATCTTGTTTTATCGTGTTATTTTTTTTTAAAAAAGAAAAAAAATTTGATGACCTAAAGTATTTGAAAACATTTTCCCATATACCTTAAATCCCCACCCCCCTCCTATACATTAGTTTTTGTATATAAATTGGAAAACAATTCAAATTAAATTAATTACGAAAAGTTAATCTATATTTATAGTGGTATTATAATTGCTAGAGGAAAAAAAATTTAAAAAAAGTTTAAAAAATGGTAAGTTATCAAAAAAAAAAAAAAAAAAAAATAAAATAACTTAAAATAAATAATTTAATAAAAATTTATTTTATCTAAATTTCAGGATTTTTTAAATCAGTTAAACAACATTGGAGCAGCCCAAACATTTTTACCGTTAGTCAGATTTGACGAATTGGCGCTGAATAAAATTTACCCTATAAGAAGACTAAGAAGGGTTACAACTAGATTTGGACCGAGGATCATAATCGACATGGAAGAAACGAGCACATTTCTGCCAAGTAAATTTGGCGAAATGATTTCCCAAGATGAGGTGGATAAATTTAATCCAGACCATCTTCTAACAATGAAGATAACGGGGGTCGAAAAAACAATTTCATTTGAGTTTCAAAATAGAGAACCTCTATAAAGAGGTGTGTAAATAAAAGTTTTTGTAAAATTTAATAATAAAAAAATTTTATAAAATAATTTCTCTTTCAAGTTTATTTATTTTCTACTCATTTTAACATTTAAATGTGAATTATATTGGATATCATATTTAAAAATGATTCACTAATATCAATCAATATTTCAACAAATTTGGCATAGGCATTTGGTCCTCGGTGTGTAATTTTTTCCAACAATAATTGCAACTTTACATCTTCAATCATTGATTTTTTTTCAATATTGCTGATCATAACATCAGTAACAACGTTTATGTTTAAACATTTTTTTTTTAAAACTTCAAATTTTATTAATTCCATTAGTTTTGGAATGTTATCAATAATCAATAATCTATGTTTATCATTCATGCTTCGCACTTTAATTTAAACTGACTTATATCCAGGAAGTAGAATCATATACACTTAAAATACACCTGAAAATATGATAAGAAAATGCGCGAAAAAAAAATTAAATTATTTGTATTAATTAAAAGTTTATATATGTACTATAATTGAAATATTATTTAGAGAGAAATTCTATGTGTTGGTAGAAAAAAAAATTTATAAGGTGAAACAAAATCATAATAAATATTTGTTTTAAATAATTTTTTATGAATTAAAAAAAAAGAAGGAAACAGAAATTTTGTAATTCCTGTTCATATATTAACGAGCATATGTTTACTTAAAAAAAGTATTTGCATATAATTCGCCTACCTACTTATAAATTATATAAATAGTTGTACAGATGAGCACAAAGTAGTAGAACTACTACAATGAGTAGAAAGGACATTGTACAAGAACTTCATAAACCCGTACGAAAAAATTTCATTCGAAGACATGTAATAATTAAAGGTTTTGATGATTTATGACAAGCAGACTTAGTTGAAATGATTCCTTATTCTAAAGAAAATCAAAATATGAAATATATACTTACCGTGATTGATACCTTTTCTAAATATGCATGGGCAAAGCCTATAGAAAAAAAAAAATCAAAATTTGTTGTTCAAGCTATGTCTGAAATCTTCAAAAAAAATAATCGTGTTCCTCAAAATTTACAAACTGACAATGGAAAAGAGTTTTTCAATAAAGACTTTCAAAATCTTATGAAGCAAAAGAAAATTAATCACTACCATACTTACAGTGTAATGAAAGCTAGTATAGTTGAAAGATTTAATCGAACATTAAAAGAAAAAATGTTTAAAATGTTTAGTATGAATGGATCATATAAATATATTAATTATTTGGACTTACTTGTTGAAGATTACAACAAAACTAAACATCGTACAATAAAAATGAAACCGATAGATGTGACCAAAAAGCAGGAAAAATATCTTATGAGAACAGTTTATAATCAAAATAATGCAACAAAATTAGTGAAAAGTAAATTTAAAATTGGTGATCATGTACGAATAAGTAAATATAAAACAGTTTTTGAAAAGGGATATACACCAAATTGGACAACAGAAATATTTGTAATTACTCACGTAAACAACAAGTTTCCAGTAACATATTTATTAAAAGATAGTCAAAATGAAGATATACGAGGACGATTTTATGAAGAAGAACTACAAGAAGTTAAACATCCGAATATATATTTAATCGAGAAAATATTAAAGAAAAAAAATGATCAATATTTAGTGAAATGGTTAGGATTTAAGGACTCATTCAACTCATACATAGATAAAAATAGTTTAGTTTAATTTAAGATCACATTTATTATGTTTTTTTTTATTATTTTAAAAATACATCTTTACATAATATAATATATAATATAATAAACAAATTTTTTTTTGTTTAATCATCATAATTTTCATTTATTTTATAATGTCCCCATGCTAATGTATCTGTAGAGTTTGATATTAAATATCGTTTATCGTCCTGTCCACTTAAAACTATTTTATTTATATTTATTGTAAATACAATATGTTTTATTGATTTAAATCTAATCATGGATTTAATTAATAATTCATTGGTGTTTAGTTTACTTAAATAATCATTAAAATTAAAATTATCTACTACCGATTTATTGACACCTTTTGCTTTTTTTATTATTTTATTCTCTACTATCATAGAATACATTTTCGATCTGAGTCCAACAAATTCTAATAATATAGACCCAGCATTTTCATCTTTCATTAATCCTAAAACCTTATTATTTACTAAAGGTAAATGAAACCTATTATCAATTGGATAGTTACTAGTATCAAATTTATTTAAATCAGATTGTATATCTTTATAAAAATCATCAGTCTTTATATCATATACAAGAGAATCGGTATCAGTATATAATAATTTTGCACAATTTTTATACTTTTGAATTATATAATTATAATGAAAATCATACATTAAATTTTTTGATAATTCTAATACAGTGAAACCTAAAAATATTGGTTTATCATAACAAACTTTAATTCGATTCATTTGAATCGCAACAAAGTTCTCATTAAATATGGTTGAACTATGGAAATTTGGTTTGGCTATTAATTTTTCAGCTCCTAATCGTTTTCCAATATTTTTCCATCGATTAACTAATCTTACATCTACACGTTTATCAACATTTTCCATTGTTTTTCCATAAATTGAATTATTCATTAATTTAAAAAAATCTTTTTCAAAATCATTTTTAGCTTGTTGACGTTTTGTTGTATTCAAATCAATGTATGATTTTAACCAAGGAGCTTGATTAAACTGAAGTATTCTATTAATGGATTTTAATCTAAGGCCGGCTTTCATGCATTGTTTTAAATTTAAGCAATTAATTATGTATTTCGTTTTAGATTTAAGATTCGGTATTAATTTTGATTGTGAATTATTTGGAGGTGAAATATTCTCAGCACAAAATGGTAAATCGTTATGAACATCATGTAGACTAGATGGATATTCTAAGTCAACTTCTAAGACATATCCAATATTATCATTATCAGTAACATTATATGGATTGAATTTTTTAATTTCTGTTTCATCCATCCAACGGAAACCACCATATGGTAAATATTTTGACATAGCCCAACCGTAAAGATTATTAGCGTCAAGATAAATAAGATAATTTGAATCCTTAGATTCATCGTAACCATCTATATATTTATTATTTGCTTTACCGTATCTATTTGAACATTGACTTATTCCACCTCTAATTCCCATTTTAAAAAAATTAACCATATCAATGTCACACAACTGTTCAATTTTTATTTGTGTTAATTTTAGCATTGCATCCCAACTTAATCCCGGTGCTGTATAATAGTGACATGGATCTAAATTATATATTCCCATACAAATTGATCGAAAATTTTCGAAGATATCTGTTAATAATAATACATCCGTTTTCAAATAAAAATCTGAATATTCACCTAAGTTACGAATTTTAAAATTTATCCACACGTTTTGTGCGTGCTCATATTCAGATATCCTAATGTTTTTATTTTGAACTTTACTGAAAAAACATTCAATTGATGGTAAAGATTCATTTCCAAATTTTTCCCAAGTATCTATAAAATCGTATGGAAAAACTCCTTTACGTGTTATTAAATTAATATGATTGTCATTAAATATTTTCCTCAGTTCAATAAACTGCGTAGAGTTTAAACCAGCAGATAAATTATCGATACTTGTTGACATAAACCGAAATGAATCCAGAAATCTCATTTCAATAAAAACCGATTTAGAATTTATTTTATCAACAAATATCTTCTGACTAAAAGAAACATATTTTTCTTTATTATTAGGGATCACATTTACTTCATCATTAAAATATTTGGCTAGCTCGGAAATAAATAAGTGTGAATCGTAACCACTCAGATTGTGAAAAAAAATCGGTATAAAATTGGGAACTTTTAAATTTAAATTACATGAATTATGTGCACTTCCACGAAATTTACCAGTTAGATGACAATGGTCCGGAACTTTGTCATACAAATCTAGATCTTTATTACAAATATGACATTTTTTAGAATACAAATAATGTTCTTTTTCCTCAACGGTTAAAGGTAACATAGCAACTATTGGTTTTAGATATGTATGATATATAGTTTTAACATCCGATCTTAAATTTTTAACAAACGTTTCAACACAGTCGGGATTTCGATAACTTACATATTTCGACAATGATTGATTATATTCACACTTAATATAGTAACCGAAACTACAGGGTTCATGACGTTGGATAGTAGTTGTTGATGAATTTTGGGGATTTGGAATGCATGTGCTAATTGGTCTTAAGATCGATTCAAAGTCCGCGTAAACGACGAATGGTACTTTGAATTGTTTATAATGATTTTTAAATTCAATTATATCACCTTGTGATGGTAAATCCGTTTTTATTTTATTGCAATTATTTTGATGTGATAATAATCCATTTTCTGAATTAAAAAATAGAAGACATCCATCACAAATCCACTTCCTATGTTGAGTTTTTGATAACTGATATCCAATTAATTTCGATAAATCTTTGATCCAACAATAATGGGATCTTTCTCCATCTTCAACGTAGAGTAAATTTATATGCACATCTTTTTTAGTTTTAGTATAATGTAGCGGTCCAATAACTTCATGAACCCTTAATTTATGATTAAATTCTAATCCAAATATATTTATACTTATATTGTTTAATAGTTCTATTTTATGCACATCTATTAGTTTAACCGGAAACTCAACACCACTAAAGTTTAAAATTTCACTAAAATGTGGATAAGATGAAACACGATTAATATGTTGTGTTGCTGGTCTAAGTGCAGATACTATTGACCAAGCAAAACATTTATTATCATGATTCACTATATTCACACATGCATGTTTTTTTTCAATATTTTTGGGAAGTTCAATAAAAGATGAACCCCTCAGTGGATTATATTTATTGATATTAACTTCCAAATGTAAAATATTCAACAAACTCCATCCACTTTTACGTTCTTGAAATTCTTGAACTTTATTGTTTATCATAGAACACATTTCATCATAAATTGTATTGATGTTCGATGACTTTGTAATCACTTGGTTTTTCGTGATGAAAGATTTAATGTCCACTTCATTTGTTGTTGGAATAGAATAAAGGGAGAATAGTTCTAGATGACATTTAATTGTATTATGAATATTTAATTGATCACTAAGCAATGGAAGAACAATGTTTTTTATAAACTGTAGAAATTCAATAGGATTTAGTAATTTTTCATTAGTGTTTTTTATTTTGTATGAAGCAATTCTACATTTAAATGCATGTTCTATTAATTCAACATTACTATTGAAACTTTTACAACAATTTGCTTTGTGTGTATTAGTTCGCAAATGAGCTGAGAATTTAAATATAGGAACATCAATTTGACACTGTAAACACTTTTTATTATTAACACTATATTGGGCTCCAGATGTAGATGGCATTGGATTAGATATTGTTGGATCAGATGTTGATGGTACATGATTGGATGTAGATGCCATTGAATTACTAACGGAGCCCTTACCATTGTGATTCACTATATGTCTTTTTAAATTATCATTTCTACTAAAACTTTTCTTACACAGATCACACGAAAATATAACAGATTCACTAGTCATATGTCTTTTCATATGTCTAGTTAAATTATCTTTTCTACTAAATTCTTTTACACACACTTGACACTTAAACATTATTATGTTTTATTATGGTATTTTTATATAATGAAAATAAAACTTATATATTCAGTAAGAGATTTTTAAATAATGAACGAAATCAGAGAAGTTAAAAATATATAAGCCAAACAAATATTTGTTTGTTTGCTTTTTCACATTTAGGTCTTGTACAAATTAAACACGTAAAAATTTTTAAACAGTGATCTATAAACCGATGCATGTTTTTAATTGAATTAAATAGATTTAATATATTTATTTGTGTATTATCAAAATATCTTTTTTTAAAAGAACTTTCATAATATCACAAAAAAAAAAAACAATAAATTTGTATACATTTTTAATGAATTTATTTGTATATTAGTCAATAACCTTAATCGATAAAGCGAATGCTTAAACCATAAAACGGTGTGTTGAATATTAAGAATGGATTTTTTTATATATCTATGAAAACAACTCACCTGTAGGCACCACCTATTATTAATATTTTTTAAAAATTAACTCACAATTCACCTCATAAATATCTTAGCTATACAACACACCCACCAGCTCCACCCATTATTAATGTCTGTAATAATTACTTCACCAGTCACCTCACCCCCTCTAGATCCAAAAACTGTTGGATAATTGTGTATTAGATAACACAAGTACCATCAACACCACCAGTTGTTAATGTTTTTAACAATTATTACACTATTTACCTCACCTCACTTAGCCCCCCGACCCCCTCTCCATCCCCTAGCTTATCAAACTTATGGATAATTGTGTCTTGGATATTAATCCGTTATTTTAAATATCTCAGACTCAATCCTTTGTGGTAAAATATCAGAGACATCAACCACTCCTCAAAATATTGAGGAGGAGGAGGGTCCAGGACCGGCCTTTCCTATCTACTAATATCCTCTCTGACGCGATACAAAAATATAAGTCAGGAAACAGGGAGACATTAAACGGATGTTTGATGTTTTTTTTTTGATACTTTAAAAAAAATTTTGAATTAAAATTTTACTACAACTGAACAAACACACACAAATACGCACGCACACTCAAGTCATCTGACTTTACTGTATAATCTTTTGATGGAATTTGTTGAATTACTGAAAAACATCTTACCATATAAAGTAAGCAACCTAAGAAAATTAAAAATTGAACTTTCCAACTATTCAAAATTATTTAAGAATTTAAAGCTTTATTTTAAGAAAATTAGAGTAAATTTTTAAAAATATCTAACAATGAAAACGTAGCGCATATAAGAAAATATTACAAAGCGGTAAACATCATTATTAGAGTCAATTATTGTTTCACACACACACACACTGACTGACTATTGTACTTTACTTTCATTATAATAAAAAAATAGTCACCCTTAACAAAAGAACGAAAAAAAAAAAAAACACTCACACCCACACGCACACTCGCAAACAAAACGAAAATGGTAAATTCTGACATCTATCGGTTGTTTTTAGTAGTATTATTATGTGGTATAAAAATAGAAATGAGATTCAATATTTTTCCATTGTTCACATAAAAAAGAAGAAGAAGAAAAAGAAAAAAAAATTTCTTTGAATATTCGACATTTGTTTAAAATTCTCTGCATTTGACAGATATTAAAATAAGAGCTTAAACTTTACCACCTCTACCGCACTCACCCCAAAATATGCATACACACAAATATATATACACACCCTCCTTATATAATCTCATTCTTTCTATTATCGACAAAAAAAAAATATGTCTATATAAGTTTTATTGGAAGGACCACAATTGTGACATGTAAACAAACCCTCAACATCATAGTCTTTATCTCATTCTTTTTTTGATTTTTATTTTATAGAAAATTTAAAGATTTTCAAAAAATATTATTGCAGAGAAATTCAATTTTTTTAATGCCTCGTGCAAAAGGTCAAATGATTAAATTTCTCCATAGTAGGAATAAGTCTGATTCCAAAAGGTTTCTTCAACAATTTTACTATGATCTCACTGACACATTCTGATTAATCCACACAAAATGTTAAACATTTATAATTACACTTTACAATGATTATCCATCCTCTTCAATTCACCCTTAAATCTATATTTCTCATACCCTCACAATCATATAACAGAATAAAAATAAACGATTTATCCATCTTCTTCTTCTTCTTCTGTTCATCATCCTTCTCCATACTCTGAAAATTTATATCCCCACAAAAAAAGAAAAAATCTTTCTTCTTCTCATACAAACCCTTACCTACTTTTCACCCGTACAACATCATCATCATTTTCATTTTCAATCTATATAAACTTCTAGCAATAACAACAATTGAATCACCAAACAAAATCAAACAAACTTAGAAAGAAGTGTGTTGAGTTAAGCTCCCAAGAGTCAGTCGCGTAAATACAAATTTTCATTTTTTTCTTTTTTTTTTTTATTTCATTTTCAATTTTTTTCTTTCTCTTTTCTTCTTCTTCTTCTTCTTCTTCTTCTTCTTCTTCAGCTTCAAAAAAAAAAGCTGATAAACAGACAGACAAAATATTTACATTTTCCTTCTATTTTATTTTTCTTTTTTTTTTTGTATTTTCACTCCCGTTCATCTCACACCCCCATATAGAAAATTCCGCAAAAACCAATTTTCCATCAAGAAAAATAAAAAAGTGTGAGAGATTTTTATTTTATTTTATCTTTTTGTTTGATTTTTCACTGAAAGATTGAAAATGTTGAAAATTATTTATGCTGGATCATCTAACCTAACCAAGAAACTTATCCACCCATATAAAAAACTCAACCGATATCTCATCATTTAAATTCTGATTTTATTTCCTTCAATGATTATTTTTTAAGTGCATTTTTTGTTTTGTATTTGTTTCCTTTGAAGATCCTTTTTTCTTAACGTTGAATATTCTTCTTCTTCTTCTTCTTTTTGTTCTTCTTTGATTTTGACTGATTATTTATCGTGTGTGATCGATTATAATTTATGTTTAGTGAGAAGGAAAGGTAAGAAGGTGCAGACATAAAGAAAATATAACAAATTTGAATATTACATTTGTCTGTTCCCCCCATTTCTCCCATTCCCCCTAAAAATATAATCTAAGAAAATCAAGAACAAAATTTAAAAAAATAAATCTCTTTTTTTTTGGACAAGGGTCAGTTATTCAGATTCATATCCCCCAATTCAAATTATTCAATCACCAAATGTATTGATACACACACACACACAAATGGATTATTAGAATAAAAAAAAGCTTCTATTTTTGATGATCAGAAGATTCTGGTTATTCTTATTCTTCTTGCCCAATATCCTTTGAAATATTTGATTCTGATAAAAAATTTGCTATAAAGATGAAAAAAAAAAGAAGAAAGAAGAAAGAATTCATAAATTATGTTAATGGTCAAAAGATGAATTGATAAAAATAAAATTTGACGGTGCGATAATTTGATTAATGAAAAGAGAAAATGAAAAAAAATGAATAAAACTTTTTCCCTTATTTGTTGTTTTTTTTTTTTCCTTGCGGAAAAAATCTAAAACTTCTTGCATAATTTGAAAAATGTCTTTTAATGCGAAAGGAATGGAGGAAAAATTCTGTTACCCTTCAATATTTAAATAGAGGTCAACATCTGCATAAAATCTATCACATCCCCCTTTTTTTCATTTTCTTTTTCTATTTCACTTTTTAAGTGTAAAATTTGCAAAAAAAAATCTTCTATACTTTTTTTTTTCTGTATTTTCTTATTTCAAAACCAACAACAACAACAACAACAACAATAATAACTAAAAATAAGAATAAAATAAAAAGAGAAAAAGAGAAAAAAAAATAGAAGAAAGGAATTCTTTTTTTGGTTGCTTTTTTTTCAATTTTCAACTTTTATTCTTAATTTTTTTTTTTTTAAAGAAAAAATAATAAAAGAAAAAGAAAAAGAAAATTCCATCAGAATTGGGAAAAATAATAAATACAAAAATCAAAACAGAATATATTTAAAAAAATAAAAATGTTTACTTAACTTTTATAAGAAGAAGAAGAAAAAAAAAATTAGAAGGAGGAAGAATGAAAGAAAAGAGAAATAAAAAAAAAAAAACCATTAAAATTACCATCACAATTATAAACTAAAAAGAAAATGATGTCGTTTGAAGTTTTCTTCTTTCTTGGCCTCTTTTTTTGCCTCTTTTCTTCTCTTCTCCCGATTTCATTGTATTTTTATTAAGTTATATATGAAACTTCTAAAATAAATATATTATTAATGTAATTTATAGTTTAGGGTTTATTATTTAACCCCCCCCTCCCCACATTTTCTTCACATCTTCAAAAAGAAAGAGAAAAAAAAACTCATTCCAAAATAAAATATTTACATCTCATCCTTAAACCATTCAGGCGACTATAAACCCCTTTATCTTATCCTCAAACCATTCATACTTTATTTTAAACAGTTTTTCTTTTCTGTCTTTTTGTTGGGTTGATCTTCTTATCATAAATTTATTATTGTCCAATATTTATTTTTATTGTTAGTGAAAAGAAAAAAAAAATTATATACAATACAATAATATAAATGGACAGTAAAAGAGTCACATCCCTAAAATATATTAATAAAACTAACAACAACAATGAGAATAATTTTTCCTACAAAAAAAAAATAAATTCCAATTCTTCTCTCTCACTTTTTCTTTATAGAAATAATATTGTACAAGTACATTTTATTTCCTCACACATTAATGGACCTAAAAGTTTGTATTTAAACAAATATGTGCATCAATGTTTGTGTTTGTGTGTGTGTGTGTGTGACTGTATACTAAAGAGATGCTTTTAGTGAATATAAAAATACAAAACAAAATATAATATAACATTGTATTGTGTGTGTGTTTTTTTTTTTTTTTTGCCAAAAAGAATAAAAATAAAATTTTATAAAGAATTGCAATTGAATTCCGGTCGTTCGACGGTGGAAGATATATTTCATTATTGTTGAATTTAAGTATAGTGGATATGAAGGGGTTGAAAATTTATAAAAAAGTTTCATTTTTATTTTAATGTTGAGAAAATAAAAGAAAAATTGAATAATAAGAAACGGTTATTTCCTACAATGAATGATTTTTGTATGTATGGAATGGAACAAAAAACAAATTCATTAGAAATAACTTCAATATTTTAATTAGATTTTTACAAAATATAAGATTGAAAATAAAAGAATTACTTTCATTTTGATTGAAATAAATATTTATAAACGAAAACAAAATAATTAAATTATTGGAAATTGGATTTATTTTATGAAATACAAATTCACAGAATAATTAAAAATTCAGTTAACTTAAAAAAAAAAATCTTACAATTCTTTCATAAAAACAAATACAATTGAAGTGAAACGCTTTTTATTGCAAATGTTTATGAAGACGGAATAACATTTTTTCTAATCAAAATTTAACAATCAGGATTTAAAAAATTTGTTTTGCTTTTATTTAGGATTACCAACCAATAAGAAAAGTTCCTTCATTCCTGTGTGAGTTCTCATACTGAATGCATTAAATCAAAAATATTTTAACAATTATTTGACAACAATTGAATTTGGTATTTTCAATTGATAAAAAAACCGTCACGTTAATTTAATTAAATAATTAATTTTAGCTGATTACCGGATAATTAATCTAAGTCAATAAAAGAAAACCAAATAAAATGGGAACATCCAATAAATAAAAAACAAGGGAAAAAAAAATCTCAAACCATATTTGATCCATCCTAATAAATGGGTACTTATCACAATTACAATTTTATGTCATCCATAATTCATATTTTTTCATTTTCCTCCATCATTTCCCTCCCTCATTTTTGTCCGCCCTTTTTAAAACATTCTATAATAAACAAAAATAGAAAAGATGAACATTGTGAAAAATGTACAATGATGACGACAATAGTAAACAAAGGAATCTAAAAGAATTGTGTTTCACACACACACACACACACACACATAAACTATCCTAGATTCTATTCTCTATATTGCAATGCTGAAAATATTTATACGGAAAATATTACATGAAAAAATGTAAACAGAGAAAAAAATAGGAAATAGAATAAAAAAAAATTGTATTCCTTTTATTTTCTTTCTTAATGTGAATAATAAAAAAAAAAATTTTAATGATACTCGGAAACTGACCAATAAATATATCAGTTAATTTGTCACAGTCAAACACTATGTGGATATTATTATGTGAATGTTAAATGTGTATTTTCTATATTTATGGTAAAAAATTATTATCATTTCTGTATTAAAATATTTTTGTTGGTATGGGGTGAGTTAGCCTATTTTAAGGGTAGAATATTTAATATACCAGAGTTTAATCGTTTAATGGATAAGAATCGTTTTTTGATGGGGAAACTTTTAACAATTATTTTTATAACAATATTTAAGATAATTTATTGTTTAGAAAATAAATCGGAATTCAAAATATTTTTAACTAAATACAAATTGAAAGAGTTCAAGGGTGGCCAACCTTTGATATTGGAATTTTGTGATGCTATTTCTATAAAAGGTTAAATTAAATATTTCCAATGAATATTTTTCTGGTGAAATGTAAAACTTGTTTTTAGAATGGAAAATTATTTTTCCCGGCGGAATAGAATCTGAATCTTTCGCGTGAGAGGCGGGAATATTGAGAGATGAAAAAACATTTTGGCATCAGTGACTTAAACTAGTCGCTGATGTTAACGTTGATAATTCCCGAAATGTTTTGATTTATATGTGCAGATGTTGAGTTCATAACGAGTCATTTTTGAAGAATTTTAAAGAGTTCCATAGAGACATTTAAATAAGAAAACATCTTCTTGGATCTGTTTCCAGGCAAAAGAGACAAACTGAGAAATTCTAATTTTCTCTATGATGGATTTTATAATTTTTATATCAAGAAATAAAAATTTTTCTTTTAATCCCATTCCACATCTCAGAAAAAGTATTAAAAAAAAATGCAATTAAATTTATTATTTGTTTTCTCATAAATATATCTTTTGATTATCCGACACATAAAATTCTGTAGCAATAATTAATTGAATCTTCAAATTTTCTTCTTTTTTTTTTTTTTTTTATTATATTTGACCGCAAACAAAAAATTAAATTAAATTAATATTTCTTCACGCAGCAAATTTATTGTTGACTAACATCATTCGTCTCTTTCGCGTCGTCTTATTAAAACACACACAAAAAAAAAAATCTACCCCTAATTTATATAGAAATAAAAATTTCACGATAATAAATAATAATCGTTCACTTTACGATGTTTGATCTTAGATTAAAATACATATAAAATGATTTTCATCTGTTTTCTTTTCTACCCCCCCTTTCCCCTTTTTATTTTCAGTCTTTTTTTTTCTATTTTGCTTTGTATAAATTGAGTCCTTAAAATACAAAAATACAGAAAAAAAATAAAAAATATTTTATAAAGAAAAAAAAAACTGTTTTGTGGGCAACACAAAAACCGTGGGACTTCTTTGCATATAGAATTTTTTTTTTTTTTTGATTATTCATCTTATATCCTCTTTATGTTATATAATCGGATAAGTCAAGAACCACTTCTAGATGAATCAATTCAGAGTGTGTGTGTGTGTGTTTTGTGTTCCAATTTATTTATATAGAGAAAAAATTTTGACAATTGAAAATTAAACCAAATATAAAAACTTGGAAAAAAAAAATTTAAACAAAAACTTAAATGAAAATCATTTAGCGGATATGACTTATCAATTGTTCAAACGCGTATACTTTAGAATTTATATTGTTATTGTTGTTGTTGTTGTTTTTTCGGTAATAAAAAAAGGACTTCAAATTAATCGTGGTTAATCGAAATAAAAAACTTGGGGTTATTTTTTATTAAATTTTTTTCTATGAACATATTTTTTTTTTTTTTTAATTTTTCAAAAAAAAGTCTCAAGTCTCAAGTATAACTCATGTCACTTAAACATAAAATAATTATTCTCTCTCTCTCTCTCTCTCTCTCTCTCTCTCTCTCTCTCTCTTATAGGAAGAAAAAAAAAATCTATTGGATTTTATTTCATGAGAACAAATATTTTACGCAAATAAATTGTAAATTTTTATTTGAAGATTCTTATAAGGATTTATTTTCACTTCATCTTTTTTTTTCTTTTCTATCGTGTTGTTGTTATGAAGATTATCTGAATTTTTCACAAAACAGTGGAAAATTCTATTCTTGTCTGTTTGGACGATGAATTTTATTTTAAAATAAATGAAAATATTTTTCAGTCATATTTTTCATTATGAGGAACACGCCTCCGTTGTTCCTGTTTCTGTTTCAATATAAGAAATTTCTTGTAGTTTCCATATTATCATGTTTTCCTTATCAACCGAGAATAAACAATTTTTTATTTTCAGAATATTAAATGTTGGGTGAAATTAAGGGGGAAAATTAATTAAATAAAACTTTAATATAGAATCGGACTTTAAAATTATTTGAAGGAAGAAAAAAAAAACAGTTTAAACTTTCTACAAGGAAAACACTTTAAAATGAGTTTTATTAAATCTTTAAAAAAAATTATTTTAAAGTTAAAAAATACACACACACACACAAAAAGGAATAAACTAAAAAGTTCCTATTATTATTTTATAAAAATTCTGTAAATTCTTTTTGACTTGACTTTAAGTTGGAAATTACAAATCTATTTTTATTTAAAAAATTGTTTTGACTTTTATTAACGTCAAATAATTAATAACTTTCATATTTCAACTTTTTTTTTTTCTTCCTTTTTGTTTTTGTTTTTTAAAAACAAAGTTAGGACCAAAAAAAAAAATAGAAAATTTACTGCGTCGACTTTTTTTTTTTCTTCCTTTTAGGAAATCTGCAAGTTTCCTAAAGAGCTGGCAATGTGCCGAATCAGGTGTAAAAATGCATGTGCAGATGCTAGGTGGTTCAGAACCCACCTCAAAAATAGTAGGTCTCAAGGTGTGAATATAACCGAAAGGTTGCTTGCCCTTGTAAAATAAACAAAATTAACTAACTAAAATAACACAAAAAAAACTTTATCAAAACAATACTTTTTTTTCTTAATTAAGAAACTTTTATGTTTTTATTTTGCATATTAGAACTTCCTATTATTTATTATTTATTAGGAAATGTAATTGATGTAGGATTTCATGCACCAACTTCTAATAAAACTATTTGCTTTTTTTTTTTCTTTCAAAAATAAGAAACAGTTTGTGTAGGTTCTTATGATTGAAATGGGTCATGTCCCTTTATGTTATGCATATTGATAAATTTGACGTCATTTGTTTTTACTTTTTTACTTTCAATTTAGAATAAAAAAATATACAAACAAAAGTTATGAAAAAATAAAAGAAAGAAAAATTTATGAAACTTTTATTCTTAAATGTAATTTTTTTTTTGTTTTATTTTTATACAATCGAAACTTTTTAGAATTCCTTTCTAAACGTTAATTAAACAAAAAAAAGGATACAATTTGAAAAAAAAAAACGTTTAGAGCGGGAGGTACCAAGTTCGAATCTCGACCTAGGCGGGATGGAATTTTTCATTCGGTTAATTATGTACTAAACACACATAATGTAGTGGGCAATGATTAATAACATCTATGACCCTCCGGCCGGTGTGCAGGATAAGGTTTTTAACCGAACGATTCTTCTTACGAAATCGAATTAAAATTCATATGCAGTTGCTAGGTGGTTCAGAGCCCACCTCAAAAATAGTAGGTCTCTTAGTTACTAATGACCTTAGTCGTTGATGTACTAGGTTAATAAAAATTTGAAATACAAACAAAACAAACAATTTGAAATAATCACTTTGGAATCTTACCAATAATTCAGGGTATTTTTTTTTCTTTCAACCAAAGACGTTATTACGATTTGTAGTTATTGTATAGTATATGTTGTAACACAAATGATAATGAATGACTGCACTTTAAACCTGGTTTGGTCTAATGAATAACAAACAAATTAAAAGGTAACTAAACAGAATTAAACAGAAGTAAAAAAATATGAAAATTCAATTTAAAGAAGAAAAGTAAAATTTATAAAAAGCAAACGTTTTGTTTATTCAGAAAAATATAAGATCTGTCTTCCTTAAAAAAGGACCCCTTTACAAATAATGTTCCATATAATTACAGACACATGTTTCTCTTCAAAGTCCTTCTATATTTTATAATTTATCATTTTTACTATTTTCATCCATTAAATTGAATTGATCATCATCCATCGATACCGTAAATAATTGTTTCATTTACCAGAAGAAAAATAAATAAATAAAAAAATTAAGCGGGGGTTGAGCATCATTTTCTCTCTTCATCCTTACTTCCTTTTTATATCTTTTTATAAAGAATACATTTTTTTTTCTTTCTAGTTTTGTATTTTTTATTTTTTTTTTTTATTAAAAAAAAATGGGAAAAAGGATAAAAAAGGAAAAATAAACGACTAATAATGGATAAATGAAATCTTAATTCGAAAGCAAATGTTTTCTTCTTCATATAATCGTATCCCTTACATTCATCTTGTGGCCTTTCATTTTCTGTTGTCTATTTCTTTCTTCATTTATTTGTTTCTTTTTTTTCTTGTTTTTTCTTCCATTTTTTAAACGTCTGAAATGCATTTTGTTGTTTTTGTATTTATTTTGTATATAAAAGAAATAAAATCATCGTATAACGATATTGTTTATTTTCTTGTATCATTTTGTTTGGTTGATCCTTTTATAAAATAAAAAAAAAAAAAACTGCAAGTCATTTCTTTTGTGTAAACAAGAGGAAAAAAAAAACAACATAAAATCCAGATGATGATCCTGTTCCCTTTCTCTTGTTCAATTGTTTCGTTTTTGTCCTATTTGTTTTTTTTATTTTTATTTCTTTTAGAAAAATAGAAAATTCTTATTCCCGTGTGTGTGTGTGTGTGTGTGTTTGTACAAGTATCGGGGGTGATAGATTTAATGGAATTATTATAAGTTGGAACACAGATTTGTATCTAATGTTTTTTTTTTTCTTATGAAAAAAATATGAATTCCACAATATAATGAATAAATATTCTGAATGAAGTGATGACATTTGAATAAAATTGAAGCATTAATCAATGATGGTTATTTCCAAACAAAATATTTATAAATGCATTTGAGTAAACTAATATTCATGTCATATTAGAGAATGGGAATTATGATCTATCCTTGTCCTTGTTGTATTGAGAATATGATTCATAATGTAGATGTATCCTTGTCTCTTGAATAAATGTGTGTGATTGGAAGGAACCTATCACCATTAATTAAATATTAAATGAAGAATATTTTAATTATGAGATATTATTTTTGTCTTGTGGGATTTGTAATATAAGAATCATTTCTTCCCATAAATGGAACTTAAACTTTGATTGGTATGAGAAGCAAAAGTTTTTGTAAATTAAAACCTCAACTCATACAATTCCATTAATTACTTTTTTAAAGTTGAATAAAGTTTCTAACAATTAGTCTACATAGAATTTCTATTTTTAAAAGGGGCTTCCAGAATTATATTTTCATTTCAGAATTCTTTAAATAAACAAATTTAATGGATTTCATCAGAAAAAATTGCATCGATTTAAAAGTGAAATTAAATGAGAAACTTATCCAAATTAATCAACGCAAAAGATATTAATGGGAGTCGCATACGACTTCACGGATCTCATCTCGCACCTCATCAGCATAACACTTGAATTTTTGTAAAGAATTAAAATCAGAAACACTTCACTATTTTTCTGTTTGCCTACCCCCCTAACCCCCCCCCCCCTAATTTTTTGAAGATAAAATTCAATTTTTTTTTTATTATTATTTAATTCTCTTGGGATGGAAATTATATTGACATTGACTGCGAATTCCCAATACAGATTCCGAAAACCTTTCGATTTTATTTTTCTTGCAAAAAAAAAGAAGAAAAATTGTCCCTAACCTCACCACAAAATAAAAAGAGTGAAGAGAACTCAAACCATTTATCGATCTTTACATTTTTTTTTCTTTCTTTATCATTTTCTTAAATAAAAATCAAATTAATCCTTTTATTATTCTTATTATTATTATTTTTTTTTTTTTTTTATTTAGACAACTCAAAAAAATATTCAATTTATTTTGCTTTCCCATCATCCACCAACTCCAACCTCCTTATACGATTTTTCATTTTTAACAAACAATTTTCACCTCAAAGACATCGTATACAGAATCTTTCAATCATGACGTATATTTATTTATTCAAGAAGATAAGAAGAAAAAAAAATGAATTGAATTAAATTAAAAAGAAGAAGAAGAAGAAGAAAAAGAAGAAAAAGGAAAATTGAATAAAAAAAAAAGTCAATCGGTGTCGTAATGAGTGTCGACTTCGACACCGCACAACATTGGTGGCTGATGGGAATATTTCTTTTTATTTCCCTTTTGGAATGAGTGATTTCACCCCGTCTTCTTTATTTCTTCAAGTCAAGATGATGTACCAAGGGAAATCCCCACTTTATTCTTCTTTTTTTTTTATAAATAAATAAAAAAAAACATAAATACAAATCTTCATTTTTTCTTTAAATTCAAATTTATAAAAGTATAAGAAGAATAAAAAGCAAAAGAAAATGCAGAAAATAGAAAGAAAAAAAAAACGAGAAAAGAAAATTTTTCCTTTTTTTTTTTTTGAATTTAGAATTTTCTTTTACTTTTTCCTTTTTGTCGTCATTCGATTTTTCTTTGTGTCAAATATTTTCATTCCTTTCAATATGTTTTATGAATCTAAATGTGTGTTTGTGTGTATGAGTTTATTTAAAAGAGGCTAGTCACTCGTCGATTTTATTTTTTCTTTCTACTTTTTCCAGAGATTGTATTCAATATTATATAGTAAAGGAAAAAAAAAGTTGTAACAAAAGAAATGAGGTATTGTCAAGTTATATACGATTGACCCACGTCTCTTCTATATATTTTATATTTTTTACTTGTATTTGTAGATTCACCTCTACCACCATCATCCACCATCACCATACACCACCATTCAACAAGAGGAAAATTGTATTTTTCAACATTAAAATAGGGGATTACAATATCAATAGAGAGGGATTGCATAATCTATATTATAAATACAAAAGCTGAAGCTGAAGGAAAGATGGATAGTATATATAGATGTGTGTGTGTGTATTATATAGGTGTAAGGATAACAAGAAAAATATATTCTTGTATTCAGGAAGTTTTTGATTAAAAAGATTGACAATTTATATAAAAGAGAATTAAATGGACGATGAATAAAAACGGGAATTAAACAGGAAATAGATATCAAAATAGAAATGAACTGATATATTTTCATGTCAATTATTATTCATGATCATCATTATGTTTATATGGTCATCATTCTGTTATCGATAAGGGATTAAATAATATGCAAAATATTTTGAAATGTTAACGTGTGTCAACGCATACAATTTCCTGTTTATCTTGTTTTAATATAGAAAATTTACAATTTTCAAGTTGTATTTGTGTGGTTTTATAAAATAACTGAAATTTAATCAATTTAAAACATTTTTAATTCCCAAATGTACATTTTAGATGACTCAGTTTAAATATACAAATCTTAATTATATTCGAGATTATAAAATACAATGTTCTCTCTGGGTATAAATAATGTTAACATGAGAATCACCGAATATAGAGGGATGAATTTAGAATTTTACCAGTTCTTCAACTTGTTTGCTCCATAATTTTATTTAATTCCATGAAAAATTTATCAGACCAGATTCCCATTCAATTTAAAAAAAAAAGCTCTTAAACTGAAACATAAAGCCTTCCCCATAAAATGAACTTTAAAACCATACAAATTCACACAAATCATTTAATAAAGCAACAATTTTATATATAAATTCAACTCTGTCCAGCTGAAAGGAAACCCTAAAAAAGTACCAAAATTTAGTAAAAGGGAAACAAAACAAACACAAAAAAGAAATTATTTTTAGGTTTGATTGGGTGGCTTTAAATTTAAACTAAACGAAGAGTAAAAGAAAATGTTTGGCGTGAGTGAATTTTCATCAAGCATAAGTCTTTCCGTACAGTCATCATCATCTTCCATTTAACCGAGACAATTCATTGAATAGAGTAGAGTCTAGAGTATTAAAAAAATACCGGGGGACTTTTATTTAATGTTTTTTTTTTAACAAAACAAACAAATGAACAGAAGGCCATCATCATATCCTTTATATACAATTGTCCTCTTTTTTCGAGTCTTTTTTTCCTCGATTAAATAAAGAAACTTTGAATTTTATATTAAAAAAAATGCGGGAGAAAATAGAAAGAAAGATTTTGAAATTTTCCCGTAAAAAGAATTCAATTACAATTGAATGTATTTTTCAATGTATGCAGTGGAATTGAATGAAAATAAAAAATAGAAAAAAAAAGATTCTTTATTAAATTCATCCATTTATTTATTTAATATTTAAAAAAAAGCAAAACTAGAGAAAAGATAAAAACTTAAAAACTCATCCGAACATAAAAAATTCATATTTGCAAAGAATAATAAACACGAAATGTCATAAAATATTTTTTTATTCCATGAATGTATGCTCGATGAGTCCTTTTAATAGAAAAGCCGTCTTGTCTGTGTACGCATAAATAAAAACGTGTATGGTAAATAAAGGAGATCATTCATTCAGGATCAATCACACTTTAATCATTTTGACAGATGTCTTCGGTTATTTACTTTTTATTTGTGTTTAAATTAAATTTCCCTTTTTTTAAAGTAATAAGAAAAAAAATGTATAAAAGGATTCAATTGGGATCAATTTTAGCAGATATGTTTTACAAAATAATATTGATTTGCGGTATTCCATGATGGGAGATCAATTTAATTTGATTATTGTACAAAATCGGTGATCCTAATAAAATGATACATGAATATTGATGATGATGTATAGATTTCTGTGCTATTATTATGTTGGGGATGTCACAACAAATTTTGTTTTAATGATTTCGTGTGTACTATATACTTATATTTTTAATTAAATATCTTTACATAAAGGAAATCCTTCAGAGGCTGAAATTTCTGATTCAAAATAAAACATTGAATTTCATACATTGAAATTCTAACTAAATTTATTCTTTGATTGTAGGTACATATAGATGGGCTCATAAAATCGTAATCTTCTTTTCTTGTATTATTTATTTACAAAATCTCCATATACAAAATATAATAAAAGAAAAGGATTTGCGTTTATTTGCCTTTATTTGTTTCACCTACGCAATTATTAAATTAATCTATTAATATTAACAAATAAAACCTGTCTAATTGGAACTCGTCTAAATGGACCAATTGAATATTTTTTTTATAATTTTTATATAATTTATATAACTGGAGAATGGCGACAATATGTATATGCGTAATCGGATCAAATTTCATTTATGTAAAATCTATTCCTAATAATTTTACAGATTTTTTAATCTATAATGAAATGTATATATTTTTTACGAAACAATATTTAAAGTATTCGTTATTAGATAACTTCATTATTCAAATAAAAAAGAATTAAATGGACAAACATAATGCGAACTGGAAAAAACATTAAGTGTCTATTGACAAAATATATTTGACAATATAATCTTTCTCTATATGATGATTCCTCTTAAAATATAAATAAATAAATAAATATTGTATTTATATTCACTTATAAATGCATATATACAAAAAAAAATGTGTAAGTAATAAATTATTGTTACTATTTTTTAATATAAAAAATTAATATTATTTATTATTTCAGTTTCGGGATCTCGGGGATAGTCTCCGCTTGTCTCTTCATATACTATGATTTTATTTTTTCTTGTTTAACTTTTATATTTTTACATTATACATAGAATTTATAAATTTTCTGAAACTGAATCTTTAATAATAATAATAAGAATAACAACAACAATAACAACAACAACAACAAGAAAAACAGAAATAATCAGAAAAAGAATTGAATTGAATAAAACAGAATAAAGAAAGAAAAAAAAAAAAGCTTTGAAACAGAATCAATATTATTATGAATTTTAATCCTAATTTATTGGATTTTTCTTTTCTTATTTTATTCTTACAAAATTCATTTCTTTTCTTTTTTTTTTTGTTTGTCTTCTTTATAAATTTTTTTATTTTTTTTTATTTTGATGAAGAAATCATGAGAAAATACACACACATACAATAATTTTATGAAGATCGGGTGTCTGCTGAAGTTTAGATTAAAAAAATTTTAATAATAATAATCTTATCAGAATGGGTACAATAATTTAGAATTTAACGATAGAGGAAAAATTTAAATCAGCCACAAATTTCATTCACAAACTTCAAACTTAAAAAGAAAGATTTGTGAAAAATGAAAAAATTCAACAAAAAGCTCAAATTCTGTTGTTTGCAATAAACTTTCACATTAATATCAGAAAATAATTTTTTTTTACCATTTTCAAATTTTCCTTATACATTTTTTTTTTGTTACTCTTTTGCTCTTGATCTTATAATGAATGATCGCAATGAACGATCACCTTTATTACTAGACCAATAGATTTTACATACTGGAACTAATATTATGATCATGTTTTCATACATTTATCTTAAATTTTTAAAAGCCGACAATAATAATGTAAGAAATACCTAAATGCATACACACACAAACACACACACATGATAAATAAATTGTCTAATCAAAAGAAAACAAAAAAACAAGATAAAGTAAAAAATGTGTTTTCATAGTCGCGGCATTATTTGTATTTTTTTTTTTTTTTGAAAAAGAATTCAATGATTTGTCCCGCGCACATTGTCACGACATTTATATAAAATATTTATGTTCAAAGTTAAAAAATAAAAACAAAAAAAAAACCAACGAACATTTTTATCCTGCGTTTATCACTTTCAAGTCAGAACATTTTTGTTTCGTTATGTTTTTTTTTTTTTTATAAATAAAAGTTCAATATTTCATTTTATATAAAATATAAAATGCATACACACCAAACACAAATACTCAATCCAATGTATTAAATATTTTCATCTTTAAATATATTTTATTTTGATCTTGCAGATTTATTTCTTATAATTGCTTTGAAATATTACATTTATATTAATTTATTAATTTATTGACCAAAAAAAAGTATTTCTACAAATTGAATTAAATAAATTTTTTTTACATATGTTGGGTATGTATGAATATAAGATGTTTATAAGACGACATCTTTTATAAATAACCAAGAACATTTTGATCTTTACACAATATATATTTGGATCCGCCCCATTGAATGTCTTATGTTCTTATAAATATTCTTATAGAATTTTTGTTTTCTTAAAGAAGAATATAAATCGTATAATGTGAATTGTTTATTTATGTGAATTGAGATCGAATTTGATTAAGGTTACTATAATCAAACATTATCTAATATGTAACTTATATACAATTGATTATTGTATTATTGTATATCTGAAATAATAATCACTTAAACCATATAATCTGTAAAGTCAGCATTAACAAATAAATTTAATTCTTTATTTATTGTATAGAAATAATTAATTACGTTGGCAACTATACAATTATTGGAGACTAATGTCGTATGTTTCACAACAAATCTATCTGTCTCATATATAATTAGAAACCAAACAAACTGACAACAAATAAATTAAGGTGGACTTATGTAATATTCGACGCACAAAATAATGAAAACTTTCTAACCAAAAATCACAAAAAAAAAAACCTAATAAAATTCATAAAATAATTGACTAAATCATCGAGCTAATATAATTATCAACAGTAATTATCAAACTAACTTCATAATTTCTTTTTCTACTTTGTTAATCGTCCATTTTGAATGAAGACATTTTAAATCTGAACAATTTCAATGAAATTAAAATAAAAACACAAAAATTTTCAATCGAAATAAAAAAATAGGAACAAAAGGAGAAGGAGAAAAAAAACTTCTATATATGGAACTGGCCTCTTGAAATTAAACAAACAAAGTCAAAAGTAAAAATTCAATATAAAAGAAAAACTTCCGTTGACTTTTGGTTTTATTTATTTATTTCTGTTAAGTCACTAAAAATGTCGATTTATATATTTCGTCCCGATACCCTCCCACACAATACTGAATATTTATTCAATATTATTTTGATTCAATTAATTTATTTCTTTTCTTTTTTTTTTCTTTTAATTATAAAAATGCAGATGTTTGAACTGTAATTAGAATTATATTAGAAAAGGTGAGTGTGAGGGGCATAAATGAATAGACTCTTTGTATACAGTCATATTTATTTTATTTACATTTATTTCCATTTCTATTATTTTTTTCCTTTTATTTATTTATAATTTAAAAATAAATTTTTTTCTATCAAATTATAATAATGGCTGCCAAATGAAACAAAAAAAAAACAACATCTAACTCATCCATATAGGAAATAAAAAGAAAATAAAAAGAATAGACAACAATGGATGGTGTAAGACGCGCTTCAATAAAGAAAATAGAATAGAAAAAAAAGGCAAAACATAACAAAAATTATAAATAAAAAAGAAGAAGAAAAAGAAGAAGAAGTTAAAAGATTTAATGGAGGAAGAATTTTATAATTTTAGTTCTGGTGAAGGTATAAAAAGAAGTTAAACCAAACATTAAATGTCAAGCTAATTAAGAAATTGTTTCCCAAAAATTTCGTGTTTTTTTCTCTCTCTCTCTCTCTGGATTTCGTTACTTTTTTTTATTAATTTACTTCATTTTATTTATATTTCAAGTGGGCTGGAAAATTGAGTTGTTTCAATGATTGTTGCCGTTGTTGTTGCTGTTGTTGTTATTGTTGTTGTTGTTGTATATATTTTTTTCTTTATATACAAAAAAAAAATTTATTTGGTTATGGTTCGTGATAATGTTGATGATGTTGATCATGATGATGATGATGATGCTTGGTAACACGGTAATGGTGATGAAATTAAACGGACGCACGATTTAAATTGATTTGGTTGATTGACCAATTTTATATATTATTAACTTCTTGATTTGAAACGCATGAAAATTTATAAAAATTTTGTTATTTTTTTGTTTAATTTTATTTTATTTAAATAAACTTCTTCTATTTTTCTATGTTTTAGAAAGTTATGCTCTGTGATCGGCAATCGTCTGTATTAGAATAATAAATTTAAGGGTAGGCGTTCGAATACATTTAATGGTTCTAAAATTTGATTTAATCTGAAGTTTAGGCGACTAATTTTGAAACATAAAGGAGCAGTGAACTGAATTAAAAAATAATTGGATTAAAGTTACAGGTTATAAAATTCTCAAATCTTAATTAAACAAATCAATTAATAAGAAATTTAATTTTTGGCATTCCGATTTGAAAAAGAATCAAAACTTGATTAAATTAAGAATTAAACAATTTATTCGAATTAATATTGAAAGTTTCAACATAAATTTTAATTTTCCACAGTGCAATATAAATTTCTTTCGTTGTTTAGTGGGCTTCCTTTTAACTTCCAATTTATAAACGGCCAAACTTTTGTTCATTCAAAACAAAAAAAAAATATTAAAAACCAAAAAAACAAAAACTCCTTTAATTTTTATAAATTTATTGTATTAGACCCCCGCAATTATAAACGTTTATAAATTCCATTTAATAAATAATTATAAAAATATGAGAACAAAAAAAAAATTGTTTTCCAGAGAAAATCTATAAATTCTCATTCTTTAAATTCTCTTTTTTTTTGTATTAAAATAAAAGGGTTAAAAAAATTCAAAGAAGAAGAAGAAGAAGAAGAAGAAGAAAAATACATTTAAAACAAAAAGTAGCAATTTGTTTAATGAATACTCTTGATTATAACGAAACATATAAAAAAAAAAGTATAAAACAGTCGCATAATGAAGGGGGGGGGGGGGGGGGGGGGGAAGAAAAGAAACATTAAAAACATTGAAACATTAAACCAAAACGAACATAGGTAGGTTCCAATTCCTATGCCATTTTATATATATAGGAAAATTTTGCCTATTGTACAATTATAAATCGTAAGCTTTTTTCCAAGAGCTTTCTATACATATACAAAAGAAGAAGAAGAAGAAGAAAAAGAAGAAGAAGAAAAAGAAGAAGAAGAAGCAGAAGAAGAAGAAGAAAAAGAAACACGACATAAATTTACTAGTTCAACCTTGTAAGACAAACAAAAAATAAAAATAGAAAGAAGAAAGAATTCTCATAATAATTTAGCAAAACAAAAGGAAGTGTGTAGAGTATGGGTGAAAGTGAGAAAAAAATAATATAAGAAAGAAAATTATGAATGGAAAAATGGAAAATGAGAAAATTAAAAGAAATAATAAGAATTAAAAAAGAATATTTGGTTGTATAATGTAACAAAGATCAACATTAGTTAATTGACTTTTAAGTTGATGAATTGTTAAATGTGTTATGATTTTTCTTACTCAACCTACATTAACTGAATATGGTAAGATTTGTTTCACTTTTTTTTATATAAAATATGTCCCTTCATATGAAATCCTTCACGATATGAATTGTTAAAAAATGTTTAATATAAATTTTAACAAATAAAAAAAAAAATACTGAAAACAAAATTTTAATTTTGAGTTACCAATTTTCTTTTAAATTTCATTTTTCTTCTTAACTTTTCTAAAATAACAAAGAAAAACAAAACAATTAACCATTAAGAGAACATGCGTTTTTTTTTTTTGTTCTTTTTTTTTTTGAAAATGTAAAACGAACAAAGACTTGAACTTTATATATACAGACATACATACATACATACATACAAACAACAAATGCCATGCGCATTTTATTTTGAATGTTAAAGAAGAAAACAGATTTAAACTTTATATAATCAAAAAAAATATTATTAAGAATAAAAGTAAACTCTGTTTTACATTAAGTGATTTTTTATTATGTTTATTTTTTTATTAGAATTACTGGAGTTATTTGAAAACAACGAGACCTAATCGTTTTTCTTTTTTGGACAAAAACTAAAGTTCTTCTTCTTCTTCTTCTCTTTGTACTTGACTTGCATCAAGTGATTGTTTTATTGGCTTTTTAAGAAATCTCTTATATAGCCATTTACTATTAATATTAACGTCCACTTTTTCACACTAGGCCAACTTGGGACGAGACCTACTATTTTTAAGGTGGGCTCTGAACCACCTAGCATCTGCACATGCGTTTTTAAAAACTAAAGTTTTGATGTTACAATTTCATGACCTTTAGAAATTATGTCTTTGATTTCATATTTAAAAACAATAAATATTCATTAGACGGTCACCTTTACCACAGAATACTAATGTACTTAGATTTGTTAGAATTGTTCGATTTGTCTGTACCAATACCTACATTTAAAACAAGACCAGAATACAAATGTATAAAGAAAATGTTTTTCCACCAAAAAGTAACACATTGTCCAATTAAACTTAAAATAAAAACAAAATCCCCACAGTAGAAAACATACAATGTAAAATTACTTTTGAACTTACATAAAATAAAAATTTCTTTTGTATATTTTCCAAAAAAAAAAAAAAAGAAAAGTTGTTCATAATAAAAATAGGTACATAAAGGATATTCTTAAAAAAAATTTCAGTTTTAATAAAAAAATTTTTACAATTATTTTGTTGTTATATTTTTGAAGTTTTGTTATAAATTGTGTTAAAAGTGATTTGTATATAAAATAGTGCCAACTATATTTTGAAAATGAATTGAAGGGTTTTACATTATATTTATATTACGAGTTAAAATTGTTATTATTCTGAAAATGTTTTAGTCGTTAATATACGTTGTTTTTGTGTTTCTTATTAAGCGCGTACATTCATAAATTTTAAGTCAAACTGAACCGCACAATTAATAATTGTTTATTAAAACATGTTTAATTGTTTTAAATGCGAACCTCTGAAGTGTATATTTAGTTTCATATATTAATTTTGAACAATATTTAAATATAACAACCCTTTCGATCTTGAAAATGGCGCAAATTAAAAAGTTTTGAGTGAGTCAAGTTTATACGTTTTAACGATAATATAGATTTTGAAGTGAGTATATAACCTACAAGTATATATAATGTTAACATACTTAACGTATTTACACACACACACACACACACATATATGTAAAATCTGAAACATTTAACGAATATTATAAGAGTTAAGTAGGATTTCATATATTATGCCAATGAATATTCTCATTATTACATAACATTTATGTTTCTAAGAAAACTACACGTGCGTTCAAAGTTCTCAGTAATATACGGTTATTATTAGAATGTCAAGTGCGTCATTTGAATGTCAAAACTGACAGAAAAAAAAAATTTACATTCATTTTTTGTTTGCACCCTGAAAAGAATTTGAAAATTTTAAATGTTTTTATAAATTCAATTCCAAAACGTCCACATTATAAGTTTTAAGAATTTTATTTATGTTCCACTTTATTATGCATCATTTTCTAATATAAACAATATGTCTCCCCATACAATACGAACAACACTAAACATCACTTTATATATATATATATTTAAAAATCTCACCAAAAAACCACCTACTCCACCCTTATAAAAATATATGAAGTGATATGGAGGGTGTTACAAATGTCCCTCAACTAATGTAACCGCAAAATATATAAATGCATTTTTTATTCTCTTCCTTTCAATTTCTATAACAAAGTAAAGGGGATTTTTTTTCTCTCTCTCTAACAGAGAAATAAAATATTTTTTGCACGTGGACACAATATTGTTGGAATAAAAAAAAAATAGATTTTTATGTAGAATACAAAAAAAAAATGGAAAAGAAAAATTTAAAAGAAAAACACGAAACACAATTTCAAATAACTTTTATATTCTTGATCTTGATAAAAAAAAAAATGTAAATTATGTAAATGAGAACAAGGGGGATGAAAATCACATCAAAACATATAAGTTTACAGTTAATGCACATACAAACTGTCAATGCATTTAGGAAGGAGTTAAATGAAACACAAGGAAGAAAATTGTTAAAAATTTCGTTGATAATTTAATTATGGAGAATTAAAATTTGATGGGTACAAACATTACGATTGATCAGTGACTTTCTTTTTGTTTTCCAATCAAGAAGTGAAACATTTAATTATTGTTAAACTTATTGATCCCACAGATTTTTTTTTTAAAAGAAAAAAAATTAATTTTCTTAATTTTATTTTATTTCTTCAAGAAAAAAATTTGAATTCCGTTTTCTAAGAAAGTCTTATAAAACAAAAGAGAACTAAAGTTTTCAGTTTTCTTGTGAAAATTTCATGACGCATTAGAGAAAGAAAGAGATGGAGTGGGATACCTATGGAGTACTCTTGAACTAAATTACTACAGACAGATTATTAAAACTTTAATGTTCAAAATTCTTAAAAAATTTCCTTTACATTTTCTTACTTTTCGTTTCTTATCCTTCGTTTTTTTCTTTTTGTTGTAAATTTTTTGCAAATTGTTTAAAAACAAAAATAAAAACAAACAAAAAAAAATGAATCACAAATTCAAATATGAATGAAGTAACTTTTTTTTTTCTTTCTTTTCCTCAATTTTCTTTTATTTATTTTCCAACAACAACAACAACAACAAAACACGACAATATAAAAATGGAATTGTTTTTTCGCATTTTATTTGATTCTTTACAAAAAAAAGTATAAAGAATAGAAAATAAATAAATGGAAACACAGTTACGATGGGGGGTTTTGGGGGGTGTAAAGAAAAAAAGTGTGATGAAAATGAAAATGTGAAAAAAACCGATTTAAGAAAATTAAATTAAATTTTTATAATTGTCATCTTTGAATTTGTGAGAGAGAAAAAGAGAGAGAGAATATTCAAAGGGTTTTTTTTTAAATATAAAAAATTGTTGCTATAAAAGAAAGTTGTCAATTTGATAGCGCACCACCTCCCCCACAACCCTGACAAAAGTCTTTATAATTTTTCTAGACGTGCCTTTTTCCTATACACTATAGGTACCTAGACCTACCGAGAACCGACCATAGATCTATACACAGATATTTTGTTTATATAAGTGAAATCCCACAAAATTGTAAGAAATAAAAAGAAACGGTGAATTATACAATAATAAAAAGTTTCTTACTTTTTCTTTTAACTTTTATTCCTTTTCAATTCTTTTCTTTGAACATTTTTTTTTTCTTTCCTTTCTTAAACAACCCACCCCCCGTTTCCTTTTCATCATTGTTTTTATGGGCGTTTTTGTAAAAATTATAAAGTCAACTTTTTAAACAAAAGAAAAAAGAAAATAAATAATTGTAACAAGGGAAAAAATATTGTGAACAATAAAGGAAAAAGATTAAAAATATAAAATAAGCGTCCATAGTGTTTTGTGTGAAAAGAAATTGTTAAGGATTTCTTGTACTATATAGCCATCCTTTATATGATGTATAAAGGTGAGTATTGTTTGGAATGTATATATATATATATATATTTATATAGGGGGTGAGGGTTAAGGTAGAAAAAGTCAAAAAGGTATAATCAATTTTATTATGATAAAACAATAGAAAAAGAAAAAAAAAAAGAAAAATAATAAATGATGAAAAGTCAAGTTAACTGTTTCTTATTTTATGGTGATTTTATATTTTTTCCGTATATAACAATATACAAATTTTTATAATAAGGATACTTTCCGTCTTTTTCTTCTTCTTCTTCTTCTTTTTTAATCCCACAAAAGGATAGCCGCATTCATACCTAAATATATAAAATGGTCGAACAGTTAACAACAAAAGACAAATGTAATAAAAAATCAATTAAGTTTTTGTCTTTTTAATTTTAAAAATAACAAAAATATATAAAATTTCTTATGGGTCCATAAACAAGCACATGCAGATATACATTAGAATTGTTGTCGTCATCAGGTAAATTTTTCTTTTTCTCTGAAGAATTTTACAAAAGAAAGAAAAAAAAATATTTTTATAATTGTCACGACGATCGTAAAATTTTTAAATTTAGAATTTTTAGTTTTTATACTCTCTCTCTGTGTCTCTCTCTGACTCACTCTCTCTCTCTCTGACTTTCTCCAACATTTGTAATGTTTATATACGATTATAAAAGTCGGTTGTATATTTTTGTTTGTTGATTTTGATTTTCTTTGGCTTCAAAGATTAGAAACAAAAAAAAAAAGTAAAAACATTTCTAAACAAAAACCGAAAATTCAATAAAGTATTTATTTTTTTGTTTCTTTGTATTTCTTAAGACAGTAATTTTAACGCTAAACATTTGTGTAAATACGATATATTGATAATCGACTCTACCAAAGTCTGTTGTAAGACTTTACTTCGATTTATATGAAAAATGTAGAAAAATGTTATCCTGATATTTTACTTTTCGACTCTATGACGATGAGATTCGACAACAACGTGTTCTTAGCGACCCAATTTGAAAGCTTCATAACTGATTTTCTATAAATTTTCTTAATTCATTATGTTAAATTTTTTAAATTTAAATAGGAATACACCATTGACTGTAGATTATAAAGTAAATTATTTGGAATCATATTATGAGTGTAGTGCCTCTTCCTAGTGCCTGATAAACAAATTTGTCTCCTTATAAACGAGGAGCCACATAAATATATTTCCAGGGAGTACCATTTACCAAACATGTAAGGATGCACATGTTTAGGGGACATTTAAAGTCAGGTCAAATGAATATAATTAATTTTTTCACATCAAATTTTATTTGAATAGAATAAAATTTGAATTAATTTTACAATTGTGAAAGGCAACCTTTAGAAAATATTATTAAAAACAAATTTTAAAATGACAATAACTGTTACAAAGTATCTATATGGTGGTACAACAAAAAACCACCCCGCCGTAAAAAAAAACACCCAAAAATAGAAAAGAATAGAATATGGAATTCCTGGAACACCGCAATTTAAGTGAATATTCAAAAATATTTAACCCTCATAAAAAACGAAAGAACAAACAAAAATGGTTTTTTTTTTGTATTTGAAATTATTGTATATAATTATGCATATACTTTTGAGTTGTAAAGAGGAATAAGGAACAGAATAAAAGGGCGACTGGCGACTAGGATAAAAATTTCAATCCTCAATAAAACAATCAATTTATTGGACACGCTTCTTAACAATCTAATAAAATGTTTGAAAAGTTTCTAAATAATTTCAATAAATTTTTTTTTTTATACTTTTTGAACAAAATAAAAAGGGTTTACTCCTAGCGCCTTTTATAAATGTTAAAAAATGATTGTGTCAATCAGTCAAATTCATGTACTAAAAAAGAAAAAATGGAGTTTAAGTCATCACAATAAAAAAAACGTTTATAGAAGAAAAACATGTCATCAAATTTTCTATTCTATAATGAAAACAAAAGAATTGTTATTAAAACGAAGTAGATTCCTAGAAATTTTCAAAAAAAAAAACCAAAAGAAACAAAAGGCATATAGAAAAAAAAAACACTCGGGCTCCAGTTTTCGATTATTCATAATAAAAAGCTTTTTTTTTTTATATAAACAATAAAAAAAAAGTCAAAACGACATACAATAGAAAACCCAGCGTAGAAAATGCCCATAGAAAGCCGAAAAGTTGCGGTAAATCTACGAACTAAAATGATCGTGCTTTTGCACAAACATCAGAGATGTTCTGTTCTCCAACAAAACAAGCTCTCCCTCTTTTTACTTATTTTCTGCACTTTTTACTATGGATGAAACAAAACTAATATTTTATTTTATCCCCACCAACGCAAGTTTCATATAAAATGAAAAGAAACAAAAACGAAAAAGAAACGAAACAAAAAAACTTTATACGGTTGAGTAAATCATTCTTTAAAACTCCCTCGAAAAATATTAAATCTACACAAACTTATTTAAATATTGGGTGTTGCACATAAATGATACGCCCATGAAAAGAAATCACATGAGCAAGAATGAAAAAGAGATAAAATTAATCATTAGAGGAAAAGAAAAAAAAAATAAAATGAAAAGAGAGAAAAAAAAAAAGCTATCGCATTTTATTAAATAACAAAACAAAAGTAAAAACAACAACAATGTAACAGTAGAAATAACAACAACACAATAAAAGTAGAAAAGAAGAAAAAAGAATCTGTTGTGTATGTATTTTTTGGTTGTTTGTTCTTGTGCAGACACAGGTAAGGGAATTTTGGGAGAGAAGATCAGTTTGTGAGAATCTGTTGTTGAGTGAACACACATAAATGAATTTACAAAATAATAATTAATTTAAAATAATATTTTGATTGATAAACTTTGATTATAGAAAAAAGAAAAAGTTCAATTGAATTTAGTTAATTTCTATTATCAATTATATTGTTGTGTATTATTAACTATACAAAAAAAGGTACTGCTATTTGAACAAAAACAATTGTGAAAAAAAAATAAAAACTTTTCAAGTGAATATTTTTAGTGAAATTTTTTTTAAACAAAAAAAACTAAAAAGTGCTTGTTAGTTTTGTTTAGTTTTTCTATCCTTAAATTAGGAAGAAGAAAAAAAATTCCAAAAAAGTAAAACAATTTTGGTGAAGTGAAAAATTGTAAAAGAATCGAAAATAAATTCAAATTTATCAATTTTTATGAATAAATTTGAAATGATGACGAGTTTAACTCATTCACATTATGCATTTTCATTACCGGATATTCCGTCACCAAATGATTTTTCTGCACAACAACCGTCGCATAGTCCACAAGATAATAATGTTATTAAACGTGGTTTATCATTTCCACCAATGTCAATAACTAGTCAGTCATCTCCTGGATCACAACATGGTTCTCCGGGACAGGATGGTCACATTAAACGTCCGATGAATGCCTTTATGGTTTGGTCAAGATTACAACGTCGACAAATTGCTAAAGATAATCCAAAAATGCACAATTCAGAGATATCAAAACGTTTAGGTGCTGAATGGAAATTATTAACAGAATCACAAAAGCGTCCATTTATTGATGAAGCAAAAAGATTACGTGCATTACACATGAAAGAACATCCAGATTATAAATATCGTCCACGTCGAAAACCAAAAAATCCATTATCTGGTGGTGGTAATGGTGGTGGTAATAATGGTAATGGTCAAGGATTACCACTTGGTATGCAATCATTACAATCAGCTAAAACACAATTAACATCACCATATAATCCATTTCATCAATTGCCACCATATTTTGCACCAACACATCATCATCTTGATCAGCCTTATCCGATGCCATACTTTGGTGGTTTTGATGCATTAACATTATCTAAATTACATCAGACACAACAGCAAGTTACAAATTCACAAAATATATTAGATGGACAAAAAGGACAACAACAGATACCAACACCAACATCATTAAGTACATTTTATTCTGGTATATATAGTGGTATGTCAGCACCATTGTATGCACATGCACATTCAGCTGGATTATATAATTCATCAGCATCATCAACATCACCTGGATCAAGTCCAAGTGCATCATCATCAACAATAGAAAATATTGAGAATACAATTAGAAGGCCTGTTCCTGTTATATATTAATTTAATTAAAGTAACCATTATTCATATATTACCTTATAATCCTATGTAAAACACCGATCACTCCCGTTTCACACAAAATATATCCCTCTATACCACAGAAACATTATGATTAAGTTTCTTTAGACTGAATGAATGAAGTTATTTTGAAAATAATATCAAAAGGTACATTATAGTTTGTTTTAAAAGGAATAATTTTATTGAACAAAAAATGAATTAATTATGTAAATCGCTGAATTCAAATTATTCTCCAATTAATTTCAAATTTTTGATTGATTTTCCAATGTTAGGGACATTAACCATTTCGATTTGTATGGTGTAAATTAAAACAAACCTTTTGTGCATGATCCTCAGCTAAATGGCTAATGAAAAGAAAATGTATGAAAAATTACTTAGTGAATTTTATATTTTTTATTTTATTTTTGTCTCCCCCATTAATTATAATCATCAATTAACTATCAAAATATGGGAATTTTTTCCCCTCTTGCAAATAAGGGAAAAATCCCACACGATCATATTAAAAATAACGTTGACTGAATGTAAAAAAAAAAAACAAAAATGAAAATAGAAATGATTTTGTAAATAAGAGAATTTATTCTCCTCCACCCCTTCACCATATTCCCCTTATATTTCTATATTTATTGTATTAATTGTTTCACATTTTTCAATTTCTCTCCAAACCATCAAATATCAATTAATTTTTTTTTTTTATAAAAAAAAAATGGAGAGAAACCATACAAAATATCCCATTACCCCCCCCCCCCCCTACCTCCTTATCCTTTTGTAAATAATTTATGATTTTAAAATAAAAAGAAACATTCCTAACTTAATTTAATTTAATTTTTCAACAAAAACAAAAACAAAAAAAAACTAAACAAATGTAAAAATAATAAAATGAGAGAAACAAAAAGAGACGATGAGAAAGAGTTTGAAAAAAAAAACAACAAAAACAAAAAAAAATAAATTTATAAAGAAAAAAATTCCTTTCGATTTTAAAGAAATAAAAGTTAATTTTTCATATTGAAGGGATTTCTTATTTTCTTTTGTTTGGTCTTTTCTTTTTGTTTTTTGTTTTTTGTTTTGTTTTGTTTTGTTTTGTTTTGTTTTGCGTTTTGTTATAAAGAAATCTTTTTTTTTTTTTTTTTTAATTTTAAAAACGTAAAGAAAAATGAAAAATTTAACTATTGTGAATAAAATCTTGAATTATAGTGTTTAAATGTTATAATTATAGGAAAATACAACAACAACAAAAAAAAAACAAAAAAAAAAAAGAAAAAAAAAAAATAAATAAAAAAAAAAAACAAAAACAAAAATAAATTTAAATAAAATTAAATAATTTGTAATTAATTGATTGATTACAATTAATAATAATATAATATAAAATAATTAATAATAATTAATTCTTCTCTCATTTAAGAAAAAAAAAAAAAATACATATATATATTTTTCCCTTTTCTCCCCACACCCATCCACTCTTTTATATATATACCTAAAATAAAAAGAAAAGAAATTTAAATTCCCTCGGTCAGCAAACCTCCTAAAATTCCAAACAAACATATTTTTTTTACTTCTTATTTTATTTTTTTTTAATAGTTTTTAGAGAATCATAGCTTTACTCTGAATGTAATTATTTTTCTTTCTTTCTCTTATTAATTATTAATTATTAATTATTAATTATTAATTATTGTGTATTATTTTCTATTATTATTAACTAAAGTACGACCTATTATTGACTATTATTATTGATTTATTATTTTTTTTATGTTAAAAAAAAAAAAGAAGAAGAAAATAAAAAAAAAAAAAACAGAAGAAAGAAAATGAAGAAAATTTATGAATAAAAATAAGAAAAAAAAAAATAAAAATTATTGAGTTTTTTTTTTTTAAATTTAATTAAATCAACTGAATGATTTTACTTTTGCTTTGTAATGAAAGAAAAAACAACAACACAATTAGTTTGATGTTCGTATGATAAAATTGATTGACTTCTAATGATGTTCGTTAATTTTCCCATATGAACCTTTGTAATGTGACCTTTTCAGATTTAGTGATAATTGTAAGAATTTTACAGCGATTGTTACTGATTGTCTTATCAAATCTTCCTACATAGGTAAGTAAATACTGAAGTCGTCTAAATTGTAAGCCATAAGTGCGTTAGAATTGTTTTTATATAGACACATTTTCCATTTTATTATTTAAAGTTTCGTTTAATTAAGACAAACATCTTATACAGTTTTTCTTATTTTGAAATATTAAAATTCATTAAATTCTAAATAAACTTTTTCACTTGAAAAGAGTTACAAAGAATTGTAAGAATTGCTTTTCTTTGTACTGAAGTTTTTAATCCCCTTTTTTATTCTTAAATTTAATTCATAATTGTTCAAAATTCTTTCTTTTATAGAAAAAAAAAAACAAAAATCATAAAAGCACAAAAAGTTTTTCCTCCATTTTTCTTACTAAGAAAATAAAATGAACAAATAATTTTAAAACAGAGAGATTTTTTTTTTTTTGAAGGGATAGGAGAAAATTTCTTCATAATTATTGTGCAATTACATAGAAAGAAGACGCAAATTACCTGAAAAGTCATTAAGTGAATAAGAAGAGGGGATTGGAATGTTAATTTATTTGATATGTATTTAAGACACAGAACAAGAAGAAGAAGAAGAAGATGAAGAATTTGAAGACATTTTATTTGATGAATATACAAAATTGATTAATGTTCAATCGATCAGTATTTGACGTTTAATAATCATAAAACTCATGATCATTGATCATAAAAAAAAATATATATTGTAGCAATAAAGAGGAAAAACAAAAACAAATACAAATACAAAAGATTCAAGTTAACGTAAGCAACAAAAAAAAAAAATAATAATTTGAACTTTAATTCAAAGTTCAGTTCAAAGAAATAAATAAAAAAAAATATGTGTATATACGAAGGACGGTGAAAACAACAAAAAGGAAGATCCTTTTGTATTTATATTAAATACGTAATACATGCAATTGTCACCTATGAAAGAAATGCGATAATAGAAAAAAATAAACAAAAGAAAAAAAATGAAACCCTTTAGCGATTTTCCTATTTTTTCATTTCTTTCTTTCTTTCTTTCTTTCTTTGTTTTCATTGCAGTGCGCGCACTGTTGTCTAGAGCTGACAAACGCCATTATGAATACAACAAAAGGGCAAATCATAAGTAATTGAAATATAGAAAAATTAAGAGAAGAATAACAACAACAAAAGAATGATGATGAATCTTAAAGTACACCAAAGGGCATCCATAATTTTTTTTTGACATTTTTTCACACACATACAATTTTAGTTTCAGTTTGTTTTCTAGAATTTATATAATTATAAAAACAAAAAAAAAATGTAATTAATAAAAAAAAAAAACTTAATTATATATTCCACTACGAGACGACTGTCTCACTAGAAATTTTCAATAAATAAATAAATAATTGCAACAACAATAAATATTGTACATAGAAACCACAACAAATACAATAAAAACAACAACAACTTAGAAAGAAGAAGAAGAAGAAGGAAATAGTGAAAAAGTGAAATAGAATTACTGACAGACAGCGCACCCTTATAGAAAAGTTATTGTTAAAATGTGAATATAATGTTATTATTATACCGCCCTTATGATGGTTGAATAATAATGTCACAATATGTTTCGCGGATCGTTTGTTTCACCCCCGCAACAAAACATTAAAAATACACACACACACACACTCGTTTATAAAGTTCATATAATATATTCTAATTTTCTATATTCCTTTTTGTTCTTTATAAGAAATATAAGGGATGGATTTATTTTATGGAAAAAAAATTTGTTTTGTTTGTTTGTTTCATAATGTGACTTTTTTTTCTATATATTTGGGTTGTGCATAGCTTCAGGAATGGGGTGGTTTTCATTATATAGTATACATAAATTGAAGAAAGTATTTTCTCCAACCTAATGTTTATTTGACCGTAATTAATTACTTAATTTATTATTAATTATTTACATAATGAATCACAAATGTTGTATATGACGTCATATTAAAAAATAAATAGAAACAATAATACAGTTAATATTAAAATTTATATTCATCTAAAGTGTTTTCCAGCAATCAATCTTTGTAAAAAAATATTCGTAATGAAATTAAATGTATCTACTTACACAATAAGGTCAGTTCAATTGAGTTACACTATTGCCTTATGCTGGAAGATCGAGAACTTTTTGTATCTTTTGATAATTCACATTAGCTCTATTTAATCTATCATTTCATTGTAGTATTAATTTCCATACCTAATTGACTTTATTATAGAAGGGAACCATTAATAGGATCTGAGTTGATAATCTATTTGATGTTTTATTAACTTTATTTAAAAAAGTTCACTAGAAACTCCATTTTTTTTACGAGCTTTTTTTCAACCTAATGAAATTACAGAATTAAACTTCAACAAGAAAGTCATCAATTATTTGATTCCTAATAAATTGAAGAACAATAATTTTTGTATTTCGTCAAATAAAAAGTGCGTCTTTTACACAATGGAATTGAAAGAAAATTGACTGTATGAAAATAAAAATGGCAGTTTTATAGGGTACCCTTGTCCAAACAAGAGTAAAATAATGTTCAATTGACCGTTTAACATACATGTTGTCAATGTTGTGTGTGTTGTGTATTTGTTCATTTTATTTTTATGTTTGTATGTGACAATATTCACAATCAAACATTACCATTTTCTTGCCTTTTGTTACATTATTTTTTTTCTTCTTCTTTATTTCTTTCTTGTTTTTTGTGCTTGAATGAATGTTCCATTGTCATCGGTGTTTGGTTCCTTTTATAATAATACAAAATGTCTTTATAGATATTGCAAAAGTTTCTACAGATTTTTTTTTTTTTTTCTAAAAGATGTCTTGCGTTTGCGTTTGTATATTTTGCCTTGTGTTAAGACATTTTCTTTATACATTTATTTCTTTTGTTACATTATTTTATTATTTCCCCCCTCAAGGCTCTTTTATTGTCCATAACTATAATATTCCATTATTATTTATATATTTTATTACTATTATCATGATCGTCGCACTTTTATACCTATTATTGTTATTATTCTGTCCTACATGTGTGTGTGTGTGTGTGTGTGTTTGTGTGTGTCTGTGTTTGTGTATGTTCTTTTTAAAATATTTTAATGAAAATTGTCTGCTCATCGACAGAAAATATTTTATTCTTTCAACTCTTTCATATTTCAATACATTTTGTTGGTGGTTGTTATTTTTTTTCTTTTCTTTTCTTGTTTGAAGAATCATCTTTTATTATAATCGTTATTGTAATGTTATTGTTGTTATTGTTGTTACTGTTATTAAATATTGTCAAATTGATGTAATTGTTACATTTTTATTTTTGGTTTTATTATAAAAATTTTAAAAATTTAAAGCAATATTTACGTGAAGTCTCTGCTACTTATAACAAAAACATGTGTGGAATTCCGTAACCAATAATGGTATCGTCCTACCAAATTTTCATCCGAAATAATAATAATTCAAGGTGCCGGACGTTCAGGAAAAATAGGAAGAAAGTTGATGTAATCGGATTTAAGTCAATTCCATTCATACATTACTAAATTGTTTTAAAAAATTTTCTTTGTACAGAAAATTTCAAAATTTTGCGATAATATTACTAAATTAAATTTTAGTCAAATATGAGACCCCGCGGACAATGATTAATGTCAATATGAATCATTCCGACTAATTGTTTAACTATACAATATTTCAGAATAATATTATAGGCATTATTTGTTTTGTGACCATAATTAGCAATAATTTTTTGTCAATATTTAAATGCGGCTTTTATATTTTTGTTTAACAATTTTTATAAAACAGAATAATTACGAATTTTTATAAACACGAAAAAAAAATACACAAAATGACACAAAATTTTGTAGTTTTAACCTAAAAATTACTCAGTTGTTTACAATGAATAGTTTTGAACTTCATCCGTTGTAGAATATTACGCACGCATCATTGAAGAGATTTTATTCATTTTGTTTTATATTCTTTCCAGGTAGTTAGATTTTTGATAATTTTTGTTTATTTTAATTATTAATTTCCGACGATGATTTCGTTGTTTGACTTTTAAAAAATTGAAATTTTGTTTTTTTAAACGGGGATTTCCAATGATTTTTAACTAATTCTTGAAATTATTTCCGCAAAATTCTTCACAATTTTTTACTGATTAAGAAACAATTTTCTTCTTGTAAACTATACACCATAAATATGGGAATTATGAACGAGTCGAAAGCATCTAAAAATTAATTGAAATCCACAGATACACAAAGTACACTTCCAACTCTTATCAATCATCGTGAATGTGTAACAATGGAATAAAATCGATTTAAAATTATTAAATTATTAAATCAATTAACAATTAAAAATTCTAGTGTTTTTTTTTATAAAGAAATTAACAATTTAACTGTTGTAAAATTTCCATAAAAAATTCATCAATAAAATAAAGATTCTGTGAAAAGAAAAATACAAACAATAAAGAAAAAAAAAACTAACAACTTCTTATAAAATAAATTATAAATTTTAGACAATCATTATAATTTATAAAAATGTAAACTTCAATTTTTCAATTTGCAATTTTGAACAACAGAAAAAAATAACAACACACAAAAAAAATCACACTCACATTGCAAAATAATAAAGAACAAAAAAAAAAAGCACACGAAACACGCTAATTTGATGTGTAGTCAAATATTTAAATACAAAAATAATTCTGCTGCTAATTATAGAAGGTCACTGAAGACTGACGAGGTTATAAATAGACACTGGATATAATTATTAATTCAGTAGAACCTGTCATATCGGACCATTTATTATTTGGTCTAATTAGACAGATGGTCCGACAATATAATAATTTGTAATGAGTTGTGGTCCGAATGGTCAGATCTTACCGTAATGTAAATTAAAATAATCTAATAATAAATTTCATTGGTACACTTTAATATTGCATCCACCATCCACCATGTAAACCTTCTTTTGTATTTTTAAATGTCGCATCATCTTCAACAAACCCTTTATACAAACTATCGCACATAATTACACTTTTTATATTTATTATTATAGTGAAATTTATTACACACACACACACACACACATATGCAGATTGGTGAAAAAATCATCATCATGATCATCATAATAAATAAAACCCATAAGGACTTTCATATAGTGAGTTGAACGAGACAGAACAACAACAACAACAAATATATATGAAATATAAAAATAAGTAAAGTTAAGTAAAAATATTTTATATGGAAAAACTTCCCTTCCTCCAATCTTTTTTCCTTTTTCTTTTTTTTTTATCCTTTTTATACTGTGTGCGATAGTCATTAATCTTATGAGATTTCATCCCTTTATTGTATTTTATACATATAGTAGAGTATTATGGTACTTTAGTTTGTCATACAAATTATTACACTAGCAGAAAACATGAGTAGCTAAATTGAATGTAAAAAAAAAGAAAAAAGAAAAAAGAAAAAATATGACAGAAAGGAAAATATTGTGCACATCCGAGATTTTCTGGTTTTTTTTTCCTTTCTTTAATAATAAATAATAAATAATAGTAAAATCATGTCTCATTCATATTATTATTATTATTATTATTATTTAGAGAAGGCATCCAAAATATCCACCCTTTATTTCTTTTTTTTTATTAGAAACTATGAAATATATTTTATGTTTTACTTTTTGCGTTTTTCGATGTGGTAGAGAAGAAGAGGACATATCAACATTATAAGAAGGAACAACAAAAAAAATGTTTAGTTAGTTGGGGTGTAGTGGTAAGGGTGAGATTGTGGTGGTAAAGGCGGTATTGTTAAAATTTTGTTTTATTAATTGTTTCATCAATTTTAAAATCTCATAAATCATTTGTTTGAATTTTGATGAGATTTTCTTCTTTTTTTTTTCTTCATCGTCTTTTTGGGTGACTCTTCTATCCTTTCCAAATTTTTTTTTTCCTTATATTTTATTTGCTTATTCATGCGACATTTGAGGACATTTATAAATTGTCTTTTATATTTCTTTCGTTCCTTTTTTTATATATAAAGACATTTTTAGAATGCGGGGTAAAAATATTTTAATGTTCTCAAAGGAATTCGCATATGAATTTATCTTAACAAAAAAATTCGTATCAATTTTTTTTCTCTGCAATTTTCATTAATCTAAAATTGCACGTACATTTCAGTAATACAATTGGAATAATATGTTTATCCTTATCGTATAGAAACTTAATTAAGATTGAAAATAAATTTCCTTCAATCTCATTTGTGAATCACTCACGAACTACAATTTTTCCTTGACGCACACCGATGAATAGTTAAACACTCAAGTGGAATAAATATCGTCTGGCGACTATTTTTCACACCAAAAATCAATTAAATAAATGGAAAAACTTTATTAATTATCCGTATTTGATTTGAATAAAATTTAAAATAGAAAAATAATGAAAACATCAAAATTCCATTATCCCTTTACGCACATAAAAACATTAAAAGTTCAAAACAATTGTTTCATTCATTTCAACCATCATTATAAAATTCGTGCAGACTTAATTTCAAATGGACAATCATATCATCTATAGAATTAATTAATTAAAATTTCAAACAAAATAAATGAATAAAATAAAATCGTATAGAAATTTTATTCTTATTTTAAATGAAATGTTTCAATTCTTTCACATAAAGAAACAAAAATCTCAACATAATAACAAAAACAAAAAAATATATTAAAAAATTGCATTCATCAAATAAATAACAAGAAAGGAAATTTTAACATCTGACTTTAAATTTATGAAACATTAAATGAATTGTTTATTTTTTGTTACCAAATCAAAAAAAAAACTAAATAAATTTTGTGACTTTGAATTCGTGTCGCATAGAAATTTATAGAAAAAAAAAGGTTATGTAAAAAGCAACAAAACGTTTCTTAGCGGCAGATTGAAGTTTTCAAAAGATAATTTTTGTTGAACTCCCGTGCTAAATTATATTTCTATTATTTACAATTCAAATCAATTGTTATTTTTATTTGTGCTATTTTTTGAGATTACAAAATTAACACAATTCACATTTATTATTTTTTTGAATTTTTTCTTTTTAAACGAATACTTTGAAATTAATTTCAATTTTCACCGTTCACCCATTTCACCCATCGAAATTTAATTAAAAAAAATTCTTCAGAATTTCTTCAAATTTTTAAGACAAAAAAGTATAAAATAAATGAGATTTAACTGGAATACTGAAAGACTGTACATATAATTAATTCAGTAGATGAGATCATTCGTATCATTTTGGTGTTTTATTTCGACATTGTAAAAATTAAACAGAATTGCACAATCTGTGACATTCTGTATACATAAATGATTGACGTCTTGAATTTTGTGTAAATATATTATGAGCACCTTACTTATAACATATTGAATTTAATTACGAAATGTGTTTCTCCTCAATAGACGCAGAAATAAAGGATTTATAAATATATCAATTATAATTGCGTCCATTTAAAATTTACAAAAATGTAATCGAATTTATTATGAGTATTTAGAAAAATTATAACACAAAGAATTATAGATGCTTTTAAAATTTCTCAGTTTCCATAAATTAAAAAATAAAAAGCTTAATAGAAAAACTACAAAATAAATAAACTGAATAAAAGTTTAACCCTTAAAATATTTATGAATAAGTAAAATATACAATTAATTTCAACACCTTACAAAATACTTGAAATATAATTGAAGCACAAAAATATAAAAATAACAAGAATTTTACTTCGATTCTTGACCTTTTATTTAAGAAACAAAATAAAAAAATCGGATTTTCTGTCGAGTTATTCATGTTTAGGTTTTCTTTAATTGTTTTCATATTTTTTGCGTTTTAATTTTAAGAATAATGAAAGTTTTTCCATTTATGAAAAATAACGAGCTTATTACCAGTTTTTTGTTTAAATTTATTTCAAAAGCGGATTAAAAGTAATTTTTGTACTCGAAACCAATTAAAAAAAAAAAGTTTTTCTTTCTTCGAATATTAAAAGTGGGTGAATATAAAAGTGGGTGATGGAAAAATGTGTACAGTGGAATAGTTTTTGATTATGTGAAAGGAATTTATTTCAAATGGACAGTACTAAACAATTATAAAATATTTTATAAATATTCTGATCCTTTTTTTCTTCGTCTTACTTACCTTTAATAACATAAATTTGATTCGTTCACATTATCAATTGTTAACTTAAAAACAAATCAACTGAAAAAAATTAGGACATTAAAACGATAATCATAAATATGTCAGAATTGACTTGTCTATTGATAGGGATGAAACAAATACAGAAGAAGCTATTATATTTTTTAGTAAATTCTGCACAGAGACAGCATCCAACATGAAAAGACAAAAATTCATATTTTTGAGTTATGATTCATATTTCATATTTTATAGTTTTTTCATCCTTTTGTTAATCAAAAAAAAAAATGGATTTTTGTATGCGAAAAAAAAAAAATCAAACAAAAATCTAAACGTTAATATGGGGTTGAGTACTTGAGTTGAATTCCATATATTACAGAACAATAATAAATTAGGTAAATGTTTTATAGAAAATAAATTGAAAAGGATGTGAACAAAAAAATTAGACAGAATAAACTTTATACACACCGTGACATTTTCAATACATACGAATTGTTATTTAATCATTGTTAATGGGCACTTTATGTTCTATTCGTATATTGTTCTCGTGCGATTTAACTCAAGGTCCCCATATAAATTATTATACTTAGGAAAATCTATTATATTGATAAACTTCCAATGTTCAATATTACAAAAACTATATACAATAATTTTTGTTTTAATGTAAACCATTGTAGAATATATAAGATAAAAGTTAATATTCGTATATCGCACCTTTTATAATAATCTACATAATTGTTTGTATTTAATTAGCCTCTTATAGTCTCACACTTATATTATAATACGACAGACATAAGTCATATAGAGTTAACTTATATATATTAATATTAAATAGCCAATCATCATATTAGCCATCAGAAATAATAGTTGTGTCTTGTGAGCTTTGTAACGTGACGTGATATACCAGTATACATTAAAATTAAGCTTATTATTATTTTTTTATTACACTTTTCTACTCTTGTACCGTGTCTTTCATTTTTGTCTTCAACATTTTTGTTTTTTTTTCTTTCAGTCTACTAAAATCAAGTTATCTCGGTAATATTTTTTTTGTTAACTTTTTCTTCGTTTCTCATTATTATTTGTACAAATAAAAAAAAGAAAAAATACACGAAACACGAAACAGTAGTTACTTTCAAAATCAAAAAAAAATTTAAATAATTTACAATAAATAAATAAATGTTTGTGTGCAATATAAATAAATCACTGTTCTGTATATAAATATATAAATATTTTTTTTTTTGTTATTTTCAGTTTTTTAATAAAAACTCACAAAATAAAAATTAAATATTAAAAATTTGTACAATTCATTTATTTAAAGTCTGAGATATTAATATTTTTTTTTTAATTGGTAAGAAATTTTCTTGATCACTTTCAATTTCAATAGGAATTATTTCACCTTATTTATTTCGTCTAGTTGGAAAAAAAATATTTAGTAAACTCCATACACAACATTCACATCCACCTAAGCAACAATAAAAAATAATATTGTGTACAAATTATAGATTTTCAAAAGACCAAAGAGAGACAAGAAAAATATGTACCATTGATGAAATGTTTAAAACTTTTTATAGAAATGAAATTCTTTAAATCTGGATATTAAAATACAGATTCATATTATAAAGGCACCATTTTTTTTTTTTTTGTTTTGTTTTCTTCATCATTCTCTTCCAACAAAAACAAAAAAAAAACACGTAAAGTTATTTTCAAAAGAAATAATAATAATAATAATAATAATAATAAAAATTAAGTTTACATAAATAATTGACACTTTACCATGCATGGTCTACCATTTAGAAAATTGACTCTTTATATTTTAAGTAAATTTTGTACGATATGAACAAAAAAAAAAAAAAAAAAGACTTTATATGAACAACAACTACAACTACAACAACTACAACAACTACTAAAAAAAAAATGTAGATAATAATAATAATAAATAAATAAATAAAATGAACAGAACAGAACAAATAAAACAACTAACATTATATTTATTGTTAACAATGTTAACACAACAACAACAGCAACAACAACAACAAAAAAAATGTATTATTATTGTTGTTATTATTATAAACCAAACGAATTCGTTAAAAATTAACACCAAATAATTGGATTTATAGTTTTTTTTTTTTTTTTTTGAAAGCAAAAAAAAAATTAAGCAAAAATGAAATGGTTAAAGTTGTGACACCACATTAAAGTGGTTTATGGGGGGGGCGTGGGGGGCATTTTTTTTCTAAAGAGAAACAAATAAAATCTCTTTTTTTATGATTTGTTTTTTTTTTTTTTTTTTGTATTTATAAGTCGGTTGGTTGCATTCCAGTTAAACTTATTATTATTATTATTTTGTAAATGATATAATTTTTTTTTTTGTATATATTTTGTCCTTTTTATTTTCCCCTCCGCACACTCCGCACACACCGCATCCAAAACATGAGTTGCTCCGATAAAAATATATAATAAAAGGCAAGACCACCAAAAAACTACTTGACATTATTTTTTTAAATTGAAATTGACGTTATGCAACAAACAGCAGAAAAAAAAAATGATATGCAAAAAGAAAACAGAAGTTTGAGATTGTTAAGGGTAGATTATTTTTTTTATTGAAAAGAAAAAAAAAATACGGTACGTCCAGTTTTACTTCTGATAAATTGAAAATGTCTTTGTGTATTTATGTTTATGCTTTGTACATATTTTTTTTTTCTAACTTTGATAGAGAAAAACTTGATTGAAGTATATTACACTACTGGTACTGGGTGATAAAATATTATTGGAGATTTTTCAATTTTCATTTGAATTGATTTTTGTTTAGTTCACAATTCCCTTTAATCCTTACAATGATCAGAATTATTTCGCTTCTAATAATTTTTCTTTTCCTTCTTCAGACAATAAATTTTATTTTTTTTTCTACATTTTTCTATAATTAGACACACCCTGTATTTTGTACATATTTTCCTATATATATAAATTTTGCTACCTTTCAAGCACTATTATATTATATTATCCAAGATTAAATCATTCAATGGACCCACCACAACAAAACATTCAGCACAAAATAAATAAGAAAAAAAATAGTAAGAAAGAAACACAAACGAAATGCAAAAAAAAAAAAAAAAAGAATAGAGAAGAAAAGTTTCCTATATATTTTTTTTTTCTTCTCCTAAATCTTGGAAAAATCTTAACAAAACAAAAAATATATTATTTAAATTTTTAAATTGTCACAATCATTTGTTGTTGTAAGTATTATATTTGTTGTTATTGTTACCATTAAACTTGACATGTAATTTTTTTTTTCTATAGTAAAATGTTAAAAAATAGGAAATAAAAATAAAATTGTGAAATGAAAATGGGAAATAGAGAAATGAAGGACAAAACAAGGAAAAAAAGTTTTTCCACCCTTTTCTTCTTTTTTTTTTTTTCTCTGTTATTTAGAATTTTTGGTTGAATCAAAGTACTGTACTGCATACGATAAAAAATTGTATTATGCACGTATGAATATTTTATGAGTAAAAATTGTACGTGAACTTCGTATGGGAATATTTGCCAGTTCATTTTTATATATTTTATTTCTGTATATATTGAGACACTCAAGTGCATTAAAAATTTTTATTTTGGGGAAAAATATTTTTTTAGGGAAATTTTTTTTTTCTAGTAAAAATTATGTCCTTCAGAAAAGTTTGTTTTTTTTTTTTTTTGCTAATTTAACATGAAAATAAATTTTTTTTTTTGAAGCCAGCATATATGAAAATCTGTATTAGTGTACGATGTACGTAGTAACACGAAGTTGATTTGCAATACATTTTTTTTTATTTTACCAATTATTCTTATACGCACAGGCAAACACGTTTCGTCGGAATAAACAGTATTTGGGTACAGAAGAGTAATTGAAGCATTAATACAGTAGAATACGATTCGATGAACAATGTGTGTGCATTTGGTGTAAAAAAAAAATGAATTTTAATTTATTATATTTTATTTTTGTATATTTTAATAACATTTTTCTTGTGTTTAGGAAATTTATTATTGAGAAATGAATTAATTTATTGTTTTTATAAATTGATTATTAAATTATTGATTATTGTATGTGGTAATATATCCACAGGAATTTTAAAATATTTTTATATTTTCACCATAACAACCTATAATTCAATCCCTCATCGTCATCATCAAAACATCAAAGGTAAAAGGGGAGTTTGAGAGATGAAACAAATTACATACAATGAAGAATATGTAGAGGTAGATCACAATAATAATGTATCTCTCATTTTATATTCATTGCAGATTATAAGCTCGATCAAATCTATTAATTTTTAGTCATTTTATCAATGTACATCTCTCCCTTTCAACAATTGAGTTTATCTATTTTATATATATTATATTCACCCGGAATTACACTCGTCTCACTCTTGAACGAAAAAAAAAAAAAACAACAAATATCCAACAAAAAAAAAATATATATTTAAGGATTATACCAAAAATATCCTTCAGAAAACCAACAAAAACAACAAAACAATATATATAAAAAAAAAAACTTAAATAAAAACCGAAGGTTGAAGGATTCATTGAACAAAAGTTGTATCACATTGTGTAAAGATTAGAGGTCCATTGTCATAAAATGGTGTCTGTTGTAACAAACACAACAGAAAAAAAAAAAAAAGAAACAAAAAAATTAAATAGAAAAGAAAAACGCATCTGCCTATTTCGGTTAGATTTAATGTGCTCAGTACTATATGCCAGTGATGAATAAGGATATTCTACAATATAATCTTTATTCGAATAAATTTATTTACACACCCAATACGTTCCTGTAATTTTCACGCTAAATCTACCTTGAACATTAGGGATAGTTTGCAGTTTTTTTTTTATTTTATTTGTCGTTGTTGTTATTGGTGTTTTTTTTTTTCCTTTTCTCCGGTTTTCTATGAAAATTCTTGTATTAAGATCTTTTTGTGCTCCATTTTATATTTTCAATCATATACACACACAAATAGTATACAAGCAAATATACAACGAAAGGTAAATTGCCTTTACCTTTTGCATTTTTGTATTTTACTGTTGTTGAATTTTACTTTTATATAATAAATATTTTTGTTAATAATTTTTGTGCACTCACCAATGGATCTGTGCTATTTAAGAAGATTTCACCTTTTATTTTGTTCTATTCTTCTTTTTAGTTGTTTCCAAAATTTTCAAAAAAAAAAAAAAATTTTGTATTTGTCTTGAACAATAGAATAATATGTTTTATTTGAAATACGATCACAAATGATCATAAATGATAAATCAAGGTTTATATAAATAATGAAGGGAATTATATTTATTATTATTATTTTTCTTTTTTTTTCTTCTACAAGGGTTCGTTCATACATGAATATATATAAATGTCGATATAACAATTGTAAATAGCTTTGATTATATACAATAAAATATAACAAAAATGTATACAACAACATGCGACAAATTATACAATATTGTAATGGTAAAATTCTTTGTGTAATAGACAATTGAATATTTTTTTACCGCACAGATTTTTTAGAGTATTTTTTTTTTTCCTGTGTTCATTTTATAATTGTGTCAAATAATGTAAAGTAAATTTATTAAAATGATCTCTTTTTTTTTCTTTCCTTATTTCTAATGAAATTATTTATAATAAAATATTTTTCATCATTTCGCTGAATTTGTAGAGAAAGGTGAGAATATCTTAAGAGCATTCGCTATATAGATTTACATTCAATGCCAGATGTAGATCATTAAATATTTGTATCAAACATAAACAACAAAAAAAAAAAAAAATGTTTTTAAATTTGTTTAGGTAATTATTTTACTGTTTGACGTCATTCTATTCGTATATAATGTTTCTTGTCAATATTTTTTTACTTAGACTTTAAGAATTTCTACAAAAAACAATTTTAATTATTTTATTTATAAAAAAATAGACAAAATATTAATCAAACATATTTTATTTTATAAAAATTCTATAAAAATTTTATATAATATTTATTTATTTATATATATTTTTTACTTTAATGTCAATAAAAACATATTCAATAGAAAATTAAATTAAAACAAGAAGTGAATAAATTTATAAAATAAACACAAGAGAAAAAAAAAATGGAAATACAAAAAACGTATAAAATTTTCATTAAATAGAAGCACCGCGTTATGTATACATTTACCTTACCTCTACATTTTTATAAATTTTTTTTTTCTGACGTGTAAATATCATAATTGCAAAAAAATAAACTGAAGAAATTAAATTTTCATTAGGAAAAAAAAAACAACAAAATAAGAAAATAATAAAAATGTCGGCAAAATTTTGTGTGATCTTTTCCTTTATTTATTTAAATTTAAAATGATGAATAGAATAAAAAAAAAAAAAAAAACACAGTAAAATATGACACTTACAAAATAATAATAAATTATGCTTATGTTTGACATATTTTAGAAAAAGTACAGAAGTCTTTTTTAACATCGCGTAATTATGTACTTACAGATGCATATTCACATTTACACCTTTTAACATTAAAAACTAATTCTTTAAGGAAAATTTTTTCCTTTTCGTTTGTTTTTTTTTTTTTTTTTCTGCAAAGGGAAACTTCTAATTTTTCCAAGCATACAATTCTATTTTTTTTTTTTTTATAAAATTAAAAGTAAAAAATTTTATTTTGTTTTTTTTTTTAATTCGTTAATTTTTACACATACTCACAACACACACACATCGTTATGTCAACATATATACAAACACCTTCAATTCTTTTTGATGTTTAATTATTTTCTCTCTATGCTCTCACATAAGACTTTAAAAAGGAATTTTCCATTTCATATTTAAGAATGTTTCTTTTATAAAATTAAATAAAAATATAAATTAAATGTAGTTACAACACTTAAGATTAGACCAACCAGATTTATTTTAATAAATAGAAAATAATTTCTTTTGGACAAAGGGGACACTAAAAGGATATTATTCATTTTATAGACGTAAAAAAAAAAAAAAGTATCTAGTAAAAAATAGGGATCTGGCAAAAAAAAAGGGGTTACACACGGTATTCCTCTTTATTTAGTTTAGTATTTTTTAAAGCGGAATATAAAAAGAAGGTAAACATTTTTTATATAATTATATTCATTTAATACGAGACTTTTAAATTAACATAACAATTGACTAACAATTATTCGTCCAAATAAGTCTATTGTTAGACGTTAGAGATTTTATATTATTATTATTATTATGTATTTTTTATATTATTTTGATGGATATTTTTTTTTTATCATATTTTATTGTTAGACATTTTTTTTTTCTTCTGCTCTGCTTTATAATTTTTTTTTTTATTATTTTTCAAGTGTGCGCTCTGTCTCTTCAATACATTTTTAGAAGAAATTATATCCTACTTCTTCTTTTGTACTTTTTTTTTTTACGTATAGCAAAATAAGTGATCATGGCATCTTTTATATTAATGCATTGATACATTTGTAATTGCGTATAAGGACAACAGTATAAAGGTGTTAAATATTCTAATTATATCTCATGTAATCAGAATGGTTCTTGGATTGAGGTGGAATAATTTCACCTCAATTCTAATTATATAATTATTTAAATCGATTAAAGGATTTGATTATTTTTCATTCATTTGGAATTGTGTAAAATATCTCGAACTACTATTTGTTCAGTTAATAACTAGACTTGGTATTCTCGCATGTTCTTGGAGTTTAATAAAATCCTGACAAGACCAATTAATGCAACAAACAAAAAATAATAGGATTTCGGCTAATTCTCAAATATATCAAAATAAATTATTCACTGCGTTGTACATTTAGAAGTCCTTAAATTATTTTACGTATACACCGCGTTGTATTTTTGCTCGATTATATTTTACTCCTTTTACTTCATAGAAAATTAAAATGATTTTTATCCCTTTAGAAATATTATACATAAATAATCATCCCTTTGTAAAAATAATACAAATATGTACATATAATATAATATCATTTATTCTCTATAATACAAAGTTAAGATGATCCTCTGAAAGTAATTCTTTTTTTTTCTTTTGCCTTCATTCTTCTGCATAAAGAGAAGTAAAAAAAAAGGAAAGGAAAAAAAAAAGAAGATTGAAGAAAAAAAAAATTTCCTCTCTCTCAGGATGGAACAATGAAACTGGTCAACCATGGGGAGATTTTCAGTTTGAGAAAGAAACAGAAAAAAAAAAACAAAATATAAAAAGAGGATTTTTGCTAGAATGGAAATTTAAGGACTCTACTTTTTTTTTTCTTATGCTGACGTGAAAATGATACAATTTTTTTTTTCTTTCTTTTTTGTTAAATTTGATGAGATGATCATGAGATTGAGATAGTTCTCACAGTCCAATTAACTGGTATATATTCTATTATTATTATTTTGAGGGGGATTAATATTTGAATAACGTATATTAAGGGATGATTTTCTATTAAAATATAGATAACGGTTTTATAACCTCATCTCATTCATAACAATATTTTTTTTTATTGTTTTATTTAAATCTTTCATTTGTAATAATCATAAACCGTAACAATTTTTCCATTTGTCTTTTGTATATTAAATAGATAAATGTCATCGAACTTATTTATTAGCAAAACGTATAGATGAAGACTTCGTATGAGATCAGATGCATTTTTAAAGTGACATTATTTTATGTCATCCACCTTATAAAAATTTATATATTACGAAAAATATAATCTCATCTATATTGAATTGATATTTATGCTTTATATTCCATTCATTAATTTACTGATATCGTGTCATTTGATTATTTAATATGACAATATCAAAAACTATAATAGAAGAATATATATAATGTATATTATGAATAACACAATATTTTTGTGTGTAAAGAAAAAAACAAAAATTTAATATAATTTGATTTTTTTTTTTTTGTATTTTTTCGGATCAAAATCATAATAATGACGTCCGGTTTCGATTTGCGCGTCACCGAAGCTTAAAGATTTGACCAGACTTTTATGTTATTATTTATAATAATGAAATGTGTATATTTACTATAAAATTTTAATACTAGATCAGTCAGATACATCAGTGGTAGAAAACATTGAACTCAATTATATATAAGAATATTTAATGATGAATCTTTTAAAATCATCTAAATATAAAATCTATAACAGCCTTCTATACAATTTTCTTTCATAAAAAAACAAAAAAAAAAAAAATCATCATCAAAAATTTAATCTGAACACTTTCGAAGAACTTTTTAATATTTTTTTTTTCTTTAACATTTTTACAAATGAAACAGCTGATCGATAGATTTATTTATTAATCACTTAAACATGCGCATAAAACATCAAACAGAAGTTCATCAACGCCATCATTCATCCATTTTCTAAAATATAAATTATAATCTGACATTCAATTGTTTTGTTTTTTTTTTTTTTATAAATAACAACAACAAGACAAAAAAAAAAGAAAAACAAAAACATAAAATTGACAACTAAAAAAAAATCATATAAATAAAATAATATATTTAATCAGAGTCTGACACTTGAAATTGAAAGAAGAAAAAAAAGAGGAGAAGACAACAACAATAATAATAATAACAACAACAACAACAACAACAACAACAACAACAACAACAACAACAAAATAAATGTAGAATAAAATAACGTGATCGTTTCGCTGTTGATCGCGTTCACGCAAAATAACAATAAAAAATTTATGTGTTGTGTTTTGTTTTGTTTATTTTTTAATGTCTATAATTATATTGAGAGACGCATCTCTATAGGACATAAATAAAAACAAAAATGAACTAAATATTTCTATTTTTTTTCAATTTTATGAAATTATTTTTCTGTCATATTTTTTTTTTTGTGTTTTTGTTAATCCTGATCTCGCGTGATTATGATATTTATCAACATAAAATAATACGTGCGAAATGTTTGTGTCGGTGACTGCGAGAATAAAAAATTTACTTAAACTTTTCAATATTTTATAATAATTTATATTAATCATATGTGCAGCAGCAAATTAAACTCTATACGGATTACTGTGCATATTTCGTTGAAGATGGATGCATGCACATGCATATCCGTTTCATTATAACAATTGAACTTAAATGAACAAAGGTTTTGTATTTATAATTGATCAAGCAATTTCACTTATAAATTAAAATCAAGAAAAAATAATTTAAGGATCATCTGAATCATTTTTCTTTCAGTTGAAACAATAATTTCTTTAATTTTAACATTTTCCTAATATATACATATAATTGTATTTTACGTAGACTTATAAAAACAAATACATAAATTAATCGAATTTTGTTGTGACATTCGTCACATATAATACATAACTAACATTATATTTGAATTAAGCTACTGACTTTTAAATGATCACTTCAATATAATCTTTTTAATTCTTGTTAAAAGTTAATTAAATGTTTCGGTCACTTCAAAAACTAAATACAATAATATTCTATAATTTCCATTACAATTTTTGTTAAAAGGTTTATAAAAAGTCTCTTTCTCTAAGCACATATAAAATTAAAGTGCATTATATGCTTGTATACTTTAATAAATTATTTAACAATTAAATTATATTCTAAAATATTTAGAAGAATAAATATAAAAAGATAAAGATTATTGATAGTAATCCTCGGTCAATTTATTCAAAGAAAATCTTCATCTATTGTATGTTGTTTTTTTTTGTCAAAAATTGAATTGAATTTTCTTTTAAATAAATAAAAAAAGGTCGCAACAAAGACTTTGTGTAATATGTAAATAAAAGGAATTGAACAGATTAAAATTATAAAAGATGAGTAAAGTTCACATAAACAGGCGAATAATTATTTTGTTTGGACAACACATTTTCAACTAAAGTAAGAATTCCTTTAAATATTCTAACAATTTCAGTATTAAGACGAAACACGATTTCTCCCCAATTTTTTAATGTCGGATTAAAATGCAAACTCAACTTAACCAACATTAGATCAATTGTTATTGTGTCTTTATATTTATGTGTTGTAATTAATTAATTACTTCCTAAATACTAATTTAATTAAGATAAACACCGACACATAAATATGTGAATGCTTTCCGATTTTCTGTATACAATTTATTGCATGAAATATATAAATGTAGACTCTTCATATATAGAATTGACATTCGAAAAGGAATAATAAGAAATGAATGATTTCTTTAACAAACAGTCATAGAAGATGATAATTTTTTTGTTTTGTCGTAATTATTATAACAAACAAAAAACTAATTTCACTAAAATGGATGGTTCACGTTCAACATATATTAAATATGTACAGTAAAGATATATAGAAAAATAGTTTACATACGAGCGTAAGATGAACTTAATGGTATTGAATGTGACATGCAAACAAAAGAAAAAAAATTATACAAGCAAGAAAAGGAGAAAATGAAGAATAAAATACAGAAGTAAAAATTGTACTCTACGTACATCTTCTTATACCCTTACATAAATACCTATATAGATGCACACGTCGTCTTCATCATGATCATTTTACCATCGTCGTCGTCTTCGTCATTATTAAGTGTTAATAAAATCTATAAGACAAACACAAAGAAACATTCTTTTGATGGTTTTGTATTTTTTTTTTTCTATTTATTTTTTTTTTTCTAAAGTAAATGAGACGCGACTTCTAGTAAACACAGTCTCTGTTTGTTCAATTGGAATTAACATACATAAAAGAGCCTTAACAAAACACAGTAGCGTCCTGTATATAATTAAAAATTTCTTTCAGAAATTAAAATTCTCATTCATTTTTATACCATCATTAAATTCATTAAAAAATCTTCTCTAATATACAAAACTGCAGATTGTACATAAATAATTTTTACACCATGTTATGTTGTAATAATCAAGGAAATGTTAAAATTTATAATATTGATTTTAATGAAAATGATCATTACTAAAAAAAAATGATTTCCCTCTTCCATTATGAATATTTTCACTTGAACTGCAATTTAAATTGATGTAAGAATACAAAATATAAAAGTTTTCTATATAATAATTATGTAAACAAATACAAGAACAAAACAAAGCATACATAATATATAAAACCTCACCCCAATAGATTCAAGCTACCCAGCAGCTCAACGTAACCAACCCCTTCACTTTATTATTGTTGGTATAAAGTTAATAATGTAATACTTTAAAAGAACCACACACACACACACCTACGTATAGAGAGAGAAAAATGAAAAACAGAACAACAACAACAATACAAAAAAAAACACAGAAAACACAAGAAAACCTATGAGCATACAAAATCGAGTGTTTGGATTTGATCCTTTAAAGTTTAAAGTTTAATCGCAGTACGTATTATGTAATTTATTGGAATGAGAAAAGTGAAGTATTTTATGGTAACTAAGAATGTTTTTTTTAATTACAGTCTTTTATTTTTATTTATTTTTTTTTTTTTGTGTTTGTTTTTGTTCTGTGATTATTTAACTTTTGTTTGACGTCATTGAGAACTAAAATAATTCTTTAGTTTTAATTGTGAAAAATATTAGATTATAATTTTATACCTGTACTTTTTTTTAATTAGTATAAACATTTTAAGGTTAATTAGTATTCTGGACACACACAATTATATCTGATAATAAATAAATATTTTCCGTTGGAAAATTACCAATGTGGAAAACAATATTGTTACTAGTTAATATTTTATTTTAATTATTTTATCAAATAATAAAAAATGAATAGGATGAGAAATGTACTAATGTGTAACAATTGACAATTTATAATTAATTAAAATTTGTTTTGTATTGAATAATATTTAATTATTAATTTAATTAATTAACCCAGTACTATAGGTAAGGAAAAACGAGATACTATAGAAGTGGTTTTACCTACCTACTGACTGGTTATGTCAAAATGTCAGATGAAAGGAAAGATTACCTACAAAATAGACAGAAAATATTTAGAGAAAATTTGTGCCATATCACTTTTGACAGTTATTTGTGTATGTTGTGTCATTTAATTATTTTTATATTTCTATTAGTAGAGAAAGTTTTTCTTTTCATTATAAACAAATCGCAAATTACCAATCAATTTAATTAAAAAAAAAAAATTTATATGAATAATAATCAATTCATTTATAGATGATATCGGATTCGACATCAATTATAAATGGTTCTGAACTACCATTAGAAAAGTTTTATTTAATTTCAATTTTTACGTTAATTTTTCTATTATATTTTCTCCCTCTCGCTCTCACTCTCACTCTATTGTATCTATTTGTATACAAAAACCATCCCTTATAATCATTTATTGTTATATATTTAATCACGCAAACACTATTATATATTATATACAACTGGGCCTTACAATTGGGCCTTCGCACAACCAAAACAAAGCAGCAACAACAATAATAACAACAATAAAGTGTATATATATCCGCACTCGAAATGATATTTGTATACAAAAACAGAACAAAACAAAACAATATATAGAAAATAAAAAAATCGGAATACATAAAGGGAATTGCGTATAATACGTAACAATATATAATACCATCATCATCAAAATATATAAAGAAACAAAAACGAATTACAGAATAGGAATCCCTCTAACTTATATAAATGAATTCTGATAACCTGAAAATTATATACAAAAATATATACACAAACACACACATCCTCACATATACACCTAAAATATTAAGGGCAAATAAAAAAAATATATATATATATATATATATATATAGAAAAGGAAGACCCTATATACAATATAATAAAGCCTTAATTCATGTGTGTATACATAAGGTACCTTTATATAGTTTATTTATTTATTGTAGTTTTGTTACAAAACTTAATAATAATAAAATATTATAATAGATAAGGGAAATTGTTCAATTGAACTAAATTGATTCGTAACAAGAGATAAAAATTATAAAACCATCCTTGGCTATGCTACAATAACAAACAAAAAAAAAAAAGATCTATCCTTGTAAGGATCAGAGATTATAGTAATTTTATTTTATTGTTGTTGTTGGATATGGAAGTACTATATGAATCTAAGTAAAAATCAGAACTATAAAATGATATACGATTGAACATCGGGTAGTTCGCATGATTTAACATTATGATCCGGTTTCAATTTATAGACATTATTATGGTTTGGGTTGGGCGTTTATTATAAATTATAATAATGATTATTTGTATATACGATCAATACAAAAAATGATACACTTATAGATCTAGAGTGATACAGATAAATGTTTAGCACCTGACATTAACATATTTTTATTTAATGTACCTACGTACAAATTATTTTTTTTATTCTTCCACACACACACACACACATTATTTGTATTATATTGATTTTTGATTAAATCGAAATTTTGTTCTTATATATTGTTTGGATTAATAATAATAGAAAAGATAAGATATTTATACAGAAGCGCATTTTCATTCAAATCTAGTCTATGGAAACAACTTCTGGTGTTTTTTTTTTCTTTTTTTCATTTATTTTATTATACCCACTAAGGCTATGCTCTAATGATTTTTTGCTACAAGGTACAAATAAAATTTTTCTTCAAACACACAACGTTCTCAAATACTCATGCTCCCAAAAAAGTGTAGATTGAACATTGATCTTACACTTACCTTCATTGTAAAAGTTTAGACTGTACAATTTTACAGTATTAAAGTTGACATTAACAAAAAATCGATCATCTTTTCCTTGAATTTTTTTTTGAACTCAACCTTAAAAGCAAAAAATCGAAAAATATACGAACTAATAAAATGCCAGCATCAATAAAAAAGAAAAAGAAGAATAATAATTTAACAAAACACGATCATCATATCTGTCTGACATCTGACGTAATCAAAAAGAATTTCATTAAAAACAACGTTTGAATATAAATTTATATAATTTAAGAAAATCATCTAGTAGCCCTAATCAACATAGGAAATATAAATTATCGATCAACAACAACAACAACAACAACAAATAAGAAAAGAAAAGAATATAAAATAAAATAAGAATGAAAGACGAAGAACAGAAACAAAAAAAAAATAAAACCGAAAAACAGAAATGAGAAAAAAATGAATTCTGTTTTACTAAACAAAAAAAAAATCAACTTCTACATCGTTCTCGGTAGCAATTTAAATCACCACGTGGGGTCGCCCCCAAAAATAAAAAAAATACAAAAAAAAAAATAAAAAAGAGAATCAAAATAAAAAAAAAAAAAAATTAGTAATTTCTGATACAGAGAGAGAAAATATTTTAACGGTCAATGGCTCTCAAAATGTCATCATCAATTTGAGTGGGTATTAATTGTCACACATTTTAGTTTGATCGAAATTTTTCTTATTATTATTATTATGATTTTTAATTCGATGAAATATTAGTAAATTATTAATAAAATAAACGAATGTTTATAAAAATAAGAAAAGAAGAAAAACAAACGACAGACGGCAATTAGTCAATTTTCTGATGGTATTAAAAAAAAATCGATAATTATATTCTGACTTTTAAAAATTTGTTTTATACAAAAACGAAAATGTTTAAAAAAAAATGTTGTGCATTTTTTTATACTTTAAAATACCGTAAAAAGTCAGTTTAAAATATAAAATGTTACAAGAAAACTTTTAACAAAATTTAATTCAACTAATTTGATGACCAAAGTTAGAGAATCTTAGTTTTTAAATTTTTTAAACATTTAAGTCCAATTTAACGCCTTATTTTGAATTTTTATAATAATTTTATATAGTTTTTTTTTTGTTGTTGTTGTTGTTGTTGTGTTGTTGTTACTATTATTGTTACTATTATTATGCTATAATAAAAAAAAAATTGGTTGTTTTCGCATGTCATTTTATAGAGGTATCGTTTCATTGATCCAAATTCAATTCAATCGACATACCTTCAACATTTTGTTTCTTCTTCTTGTATAAATTTTCTATTTTGTTATTTATTATAATAGAAAATATTTAGGTATTATTGTTTAGGTTATGTTTGTTGTATGAATGTTCTTTTTTTTTTTTTCTTTATACAATAAATAAATATATTTTTTTTTTGGGCTGTTGTTATATTTTAGTAATGTGTTTTTTTTTCTTCTTCTTCTTGCTGTTGTTTTGTGTTTTGTGTTTTTTTTTTTTTGTACCTATATGGAAAAAAGACAGAATTTCTATAATAAAATACTGAACTGAACGTGGTTGGTTACGGTAGCTAACATTTTATTGTTGTTTCTTTTAATTAAAATATTCAAACGATATTCATGTCAGATAATATGGCGTATTATAATAATAATAATAATAATAATAATAGAGAGAAGAGAATAAAATAAAATATAAAATGGGCTAAGTAAACGATTGGATTCTTATGTTTCTTTTTTTACACGTTCAAATGTAATTGATCGTTTATGTTTTGTTTTTGTTTTTGTTGTCGAAAATTTTATCATAAAGATTAAAAAATATACTTTTCTAGATTAAATTGTCAAGAAAATCATGAAGGGGGTGGAAGCATATAAGGAATAAAATAAAAGTCGATCGATAAAATTTAATTTTTTCTTAAAATAAAATGTCAGAAATATGTCAATATGGCAACACTAATCCTAGTAATGATCTATTTTTCTTAGTAAAGTAATCCTTCTACAAAAATATAGAAAAAAATAAAATATGTATGCATGATTTATTAATTTATCGAATATTATGTTTGACTCACGCGCACGTTTTTCTTGTCTATAATGTTATTATGTTAGATATTCAAGATGTTTTCATCTGATTATATTTTTATTTTCTACCACTTGTATGTGAGTATGTGTGTGTCTGTGCCTGTGTTCAATATGTGACATGCTGTTTCTGGAATTTAAATTTAGCACCTATAAAAAGAAGCGATTTGTATATAATAGCAACAACAACAACAACAAAAAACACAACCCAAAGAACAATGAATCTTCACAATATAATATTTTGAATTATTAAAAATTAGACAAATGAAATCAAATCAAACGTAATAAAATAGTAACGAAATAACCATATTTTTTTGTGGTTACATCAATATTTTTGACATTCATACGAATAAAATGTTAATTTTTGAAGTTTTTAAAAAAAAATTTGAATTCATTTATTCATAATTGATTTGATTTTAATTGATTCTTATAGGTATAAATAAATTATATTTTTCTTGCTTATTGATTTATGTGTTTTCGGGTATTAGAGTTAAAATAACTTCTATTTTTTTTTTTTTTGGACTAAACAAAGGAGAATATAAGTGGTACAAAAAACAAAACAAAAGACCGCCATTTTCATTTGATTTTGAAGTTATCACACCAATACCTTCTAAAAGTCAATCATAAAAAAAAAAAAAGTTGACTTTTGAAGGTCATTTTTTTTTCTCTATATATAAAAATACAATTTTTAAATTTAAAGTTTTTATTATTTTTAACAAATATTACCCATAATAAAATATATATTATGGATAGAAATTGACTTTTATAAGTACATAAGAGGAAATGACAATAGATGACAACTAAATAATATAGATTTTAAACTGGTCTTAGCTTAAAAAGAAAGAAATAAATGACACAAAAAAAAAAAGAAAACAACAAAAATAACAAAAATTACACAAAGAACAAAACAGTAACTTACATTGAATTAAAATGTCTTCCGGGAAAAAAAAAAGAGACTGAGCCACATGTAGAGACAAAGATTTTTTTGTCGTCATTTACATTTATGACGGTCCAACTATAATGCCCAAGTCAAAAGAAAAAAAAAAAGAAGAATATTTAACTGAATATATACGTTTTGTTTAGTTTTCTTTTACATTGAAATATATATTTAAAGAAAACTATATAATAAAAGTTTGTTTTGTTACTTTTCTTCTGAGGAAACAAACATTAAGAAAAGGAAAATGACCAAATTGTTTATATAGGGTTTTTACTATTCTTTTGGTTTATTTTCTACTTCTAAGGATTCTAAAGAAAATAATGGACACCGAAATAATGAAATTGTTTGCAATTGATAATATGATTCGATTTAAGTAAAAAGATGTCCATGAGGTCCTTTTCTTTTCTTATATAGCTATGTATAAAAATTCTATTATTTATACAAAAGAATCATAAAGAGATATTTTATGTAAATATGTGGTCACATATATTGTGCTTAAGGAAAATTAACTAGCGGGTATATATGTACATCTGGCCGATTTTATGTAGCAATTGGAATGATGATGATGATGATGTCAAGTCATGTCATTTTCAAATAAGGTATTGCGTGCTAACGCAGAGGGCTCTTTCTTTTTTTTTGTTTGAGTGACATATGTGTATGTACAGTAAATAGGATTTTAGGTGTTTCCTAGGATTGGATAATCCTAATTTAATATATTTTAGTTATGTTATTATATACTTTAAGGTGTGATCGCGCGAGTTAATTGCTTTTGTTGAATTATATTTAATAAAGATTGCAGAATGGATATAGAAAAAGTTATAACATCGCAACAAGTTTACCTATATTATGTAAATGGTTATATGCTGCTTATGTAATGAAAGAATTTGCCTGAAGGTCCATCGTATATATGGAGAAAAATAAAATTCATATAAAGATAACTCAATCTATAAAGATGAAACAGTTTAATTTATTTATGATCTTTTTGATTTCAAATTGTGCGTTGTGACAATTATTTTATTCGATTAATTTTTATAACCTTGCATAAAATGAAAACCAAAAATTAAATAAAAAAACCTTCAATTATAAAATGTTTGTGTGACATCCGTCTTTGATTGTTATAATGTTCAAAGAACAACAATACGTAATAGTTAATATTGAAATGATAAAAGGGCAACATTTAGTTCCATATGGACATTCATTTTTGTGTCACAAAAATAATTTTTATTGATTATGTTCAGTCATTGCAACAAACAAACAAAATCTAAACAGTGATTTATTTTTAATATTATCTGATGGAATTGTACAGGTGAAAAAAATGACCAAAATAAAAAACAAGTAAATTAAAGTTTAATGCGTATATTAAATCTTTTTAGCTTATGAACGAAACATTAAAAAATTCCTAACTAAAAATTCCTGAACCTTATAATGATTTATGGAATCTAAAAAGAATTCTTAGAATTAACAATGGTACAGTTTGTAACAAATTAAATTTAATATTCTTCATTACAGTCTTCATAGACCGCAAAATTTTAAATTGTGAACAATTTATAGTTTCATGCGACTCCTGGGTCACTTAACAACCTTATAATTTTCCTTTACAAAAAGTAGACATTAAAGCCAATAGGGAACATTTTCAAATATTTATATTTTATATTTATAACATTTATTATTATTATTATAAAATAATCTCATTCCTTTGCCATATAAATATCGTTTAATATCTTACCATTACTGTTTTATATTATAACAAAATATATTCAACCAAAAAAAAAACGAAAAAATAATCGCATGCAATATTAACCATATTAATTGTACCAATTACTATAAAATAAAAACAACATAAACAATAATTATTTGTTGTGTCCCATTTTTAAAACGTTTTGTATTTTATTTATTTAGGTACTTCTAATTTTTTTTTGTTTATTTCATTTTTTTTTTAAATTGTTAAATTTAACAAAAATAAAAGAATTGAAAATAAAGTAACAAATAAATTTGGATTCTGATTTTATTTTATTACTTTTTTGATATTACAATATAATGTGTATAAAGTTAACAAATAACAACAACAGTAATAACAATGGTAACAAACAGAACAACAGACAAAAATATATATAAGCATTTAAGTAAATTTCCGGCTTTACGTATTATAAAATAATACCTGCGATGATAATGATGAACAAAAAAAAAAAGCGGAAAACTGAAAATTTTTTATATACAAGAAAAAAAAATCAACAATATTATCATTGTGTTTTTAAATAAATTGAACAATTCAAGCGTATTATTATTATTGTATACTTTAAATATGTATTATTCTCGTATACGGGATAAATGAGTATTATTTTCACACAGAATAGAAAAAAAAACACACAAGAGATAACAATAAATGATGCGCGGCGCGAATTGTATTTTTTTTTTGTGAACATTGTTAATTGTACCATATATTATTGCAGTGGTGGCAATAAATTGTAATTCAGTAGAATATATTGATGTTTATAGACAACACTTCATCACGTATAGTCATTTAAGGATGTGAGTGTTGCATTAGGAAACCATAATAAAATGTCCTCGTTGAAGAGGGAAAATCAACGACAGAGAAATATAAGTCTTTGTATATATTTGTAGAATTTTGAATAATTTTGTTAGACAAAGCTGAGATAATTGATTGAATAAATTATTTTGAAAGATTAATCACAACAATTTTCTATTGATTCTATAGAGTTATTAATTAGTGATAACATCAATTAATCAATATACAATTAACCTAAATTTTCTAATTTAAACAAAAAAATAGAAGATCAGAATGGAAACATGTTAAATATAAATTTATAAAAAATTAAGTACGCCACTGAGCTTACGATTAAATAAAATAATTGATTATAATATTACGGTCATTTTTATATACTAACACGACAATTCAGATTAGAACATAAACAACATTATTCAGATTTAATTCAATTCTTTTCTACTATTTTTTTTTCTAAATCTAAAAAAAAAATTTATACTTTTTTTGTTCAAAAAAAATTCAACAAAAAAAACACACAATAAAATTGTGCAATATTGTTTAGAAAAATATCCACGCTTTTTTAAAACGATCGACCTAATGTAAAAATTGAAAATAAATTTAATTGAATTATATTTATTTAATTTTAATTATTTAATTTTACTTTTTAATATTATTAGGTACAGATTTATATAAATGCAAATACATTAACGTATAAGATTTTAACTGATTTCGCCTTGAATTATTTTTAGTTGATTCTCAGAGATTATTTTTCAAGTTTTTTTTTTTTATTAAGATAATTCAATTATTTTATTGGACTTCGATTTTATAATTCAATAATAATAATTTTACAATAAAAACAAACAATACAATTGGTAAAAATGAATTTTTCATCTGATTGGAGTGACCGCTTTGTATTTAGTGCGCGCGTTTTATAATTTTTTTTGATTCAGATTTTAATGATAAATTATTGAATTTAATATTTTTTTATTCTAAACAAATTTTTTTTTGTTTAATTTTTAATCACTAAAAATGATACAAGGTTTTAATGAAAAATATTGAAATATTAATTTTTTCGTTTCAATAATTCTTAGAATAAGAGATTTGGAGAAAGAATATTGAATAGGTGAATTTGTTTTATTTAAAATGGATTATATTCACTAATAATAATAAGAACTTTTACTGGATAATATATTTAATGAAAATCTCACAATCACAACTAGTATACAACAAAAACAATACAGAAGAATAAAGTAAAATATTAAAATGAAACTTGTTACAATAACGATAATCGCATAACAATACAAGTATCGGTTATTTGCATAAAAATAATTTAACATACAAAAACCCAATGATCATAAATTTTTTCACCACAAAAAAAAGATTAACAAAAATATAGAAGCTGGAATCTTGGACCAAAAAAATTATAAAAGGATAAAATTATAAACTTAAAAGTGTGTAAAACTGAATAGAAAACAATCACAAGAAAAAAAAAGATTAAATTTGATTTAAAAATGAATTTCAGAAAACGCTGTTTTAATACGATTCTATTTTTCGTTTGTAGATCTTATAGAAGTCTGTTGTTATATTAGAGATCCCTAGGTTTTTCCAAAATTATTATATTGCCCGACAACTATTTCTGGAAAATCTTCTTTTTATATTTTACCATTTCTTGTCTTATATTTATATAAGTCCCAGACTGCTTGTCGCCTCTTTAAGTTTACCTTTTTTTTTTAAACCGTAATTGAAATTTAATGGTTAAAACTGGAAAAAAGGGATTTACAAGTCTAATTTTTTTTTGTTTATCGATTTATCATTTTTTATTTTTTGTTATTTTTTTTTGTTTTCAGAAGAATAACAAAAAAAAACTTTATATGGGCACGTCAAAGAACCTAATTTCCGTGTCAAATTAATCATTTTCAATTATAATAATTGAAACAATGTAATTGATTTGGATCTGATCATAATATATTTATTATTATAAATGAATCGTCAGATGTATCTCACACTTTGATTGAGGGCTCTAACCATTACTGTGTCTACTTGTTAAATTATATTTGTTACAAATTATAACTGATGTTTATTAATAAAGAAACCCAAGAAACTATTTTCTATCTTTTAAATGTTCACATTTAAAATATTAAATACGATAAAATTCATTATAATATTTAATGAAACGACATCAAATCACAATTTTATCACCCTGCATTTTACTGATTATTTGTAATTGTAGATGAATTCAAATCCTAAGAAAAACTGTATTAAAAATTTATATAGAAAATGATGATATCACAAATGATCTTACTTAACTTATGTTAATTTCAACACCTACAATATAAAAACCAAAACGACAAACAATCAACTTTTAAATTAATAATTTTGATAATAGCAATAAGAAAGAGGAACAGGGTGTGACAGAAACCATTACCACACGTAAGAAAAGATTTGATCATTTAAATTAAGACGAAGAAACAAAAATAAAACAAACCTAAGTATAAGAAAGAAGAATAACAACAACAATAAAAAATATGAAAATCATAAAAAGAAACTAATAAAAGGAATATTTTTTTTTCTAAGACGTTTTTTTTCTCTCTTAAATTTTTCGCCTTTGACATTAAAATCATAAAAGTCGGTCCCGCTTTCGTTTTGTTTTCGTAGAATAAAAAAAGAAAAAGAATAAAAAAAAAATAATAATAATAAAAGAAAAGGGCCACAGCAGGTCAGAAAGCTTTGGACGAAAAAGGGATAAGGGATGAATATAAACTTCGGTTTATTTTAAGAAAGAAAAAAAAAATTTTTGTTTAGGTGCCAGAGTGTCTGGTAAATTTTTACCATCCATTGGCAGTAATTGAATTTTTACTTTGATGGGATAACATAAAATTTAGATAAATATTTTAGTAACGACTATGGAACGATGGAATGTCTAAATGCTTTTAAGATTTTCAAATTACAAAAGATCTTATAAATAGGTAACAAAACGTGAATGTCATAAAATGATGGTAAAAGGTACACCAGTACACTGTTAAATAATCAGATTCATATAGGACTAATTCTAATGTTTAGAATTCGAACCAAAGATTTTTTCAGATTTACGTAAACTCCTATTTAAATTTCTCAAATTCAGTTTCACGACAATTTTAAGTGACGCTTTGCTAATTATATCAATTCTTTATTATTCATAATTAAAAATAATTTAAAGTCCGTTATTGATTTATAAAAAGTGATATAATTCACAACCTACGTCAGCAGAGCGAATATCCATATAATTCGCGAGTTAATAAAATCACATTATTCATAAAATCTCTAATTATCGATCAACAACTGTCAATGGTGATAAATTGTTGATTATTTTCCTTTAAGGATATTTATAACAGTGCATTTAAACATCCGTATAATAAACAACAACAACAAAATATATGAAAGAATCAAAGAAAAGGCAACAACAGCACATAAATAATATATTGAACACCTGACAATCCCAAGAAGATCTCACATCTCACATTGTCTGACGTCACTAAACGTCTTTTAACAATAACTTATTCATCTCTTGTTAGTTTCTTTTTCTTATATTTTTATTATTATATTTTTTTTTGTTCTTCATTCTTTTTCGTCGTCGCTTTATAACTCATCTTTTTGCCTTCATTTTACTGTATACAACAAAAGAAGAATTCCCAATCTTAGATGGCTTTTGTTTTGTTCTGTTATTTCTCATTTCTTTTTTGTTCTTATAATATTGCGTTGTATACAATTTTATTTTTGTTCTTTTCTTTTATTTTTAACTTTTTGTTTTTTGGCTTCATAAAGAAAAAAAATTGTTTCTTTTCATTTGGAAAATAATTTGCCTTCAATTGAAATGGATTGGACGTTGACGAATTATAAGTGAGTACAAAAAGGGATTAAAAAAAAAATGAACCATCAAAATCAAACGTTAAAAGGATCCGATTTTTGAGTTATGATGCCCTAAAGGAATTTTTAATGTTCAGTTTCAGCCATTTTCTAAAGTGAAAACAAAATAAAAAAAAAAAAAAAGCAAAAGGGAAATAAATCAAATATCGTAGGGAATTTCCTTTTCTTAAACTTTATACAACAAATATTTGATTTTTAAATAAAAATGTAAATAATAAATTGAAATAAAAATTGTTTTCTTTAAAAAAAAAATCACTTTTTTTTCAACAATGAACAAAAAAAAAATAACAACAAGAGAAGAATAAAAAAAAAATAGAAGGAAGAAGGATAAAATGTGTAAATAAAATACGCGTTTGAAGAAATGAAGTATAAAGAAAAATAACAAATAGTAGCCTACACAAATATTTATAAGCAAAAGGATTGTTTAAATATTATGTCATATTGATGATGATGATGATTATGATCATGATGATCATGATCACAATCATTACATATAATTAAAAACAATTTTTATTTTGTATATTTATAAAATTTTGTTTTTTTTTTGTTTTTAAAGGAAACCTTTGTAAAACTATAAAGGATCATTATGTAAAAGTAAAATTTGTCACATAACAAATTTCTTAATGTTACGATAAATTCAAATGACGCATATATTTTTTTTCTTATATTGTTCAATTTAAGGATTCCCAACAACAAATAAAGAATAACAAAAAAAAAATAATTTGTGTGGTGTTGTTATTTTTCTAAACTAAAAAAAAAAAGGATTTCTTTTTTTTTTTCTTTGAATAATAAATTATTTATAATATTTTTGTTTAGTTAAAAATTTTGGTGGTGTGGGAAAATTATTTGAACGTTTCTATGAGACTCTTAAAGAATGTTCACTAGACACATGGTGGTGTTACCTGATCACTTAAAAATCTTACAAAACAAACCACTACCATTATCTTGTTATTGGACAGAGTTAAAAGAAAAACGTGTTTAAATTTATTCAATAAGGAAATATTTTAAAATAAAAATTTATAATTCTATATTTAAAAATATCAATAGAGAGAAAAAGAATAAGATACTCGACTACACCACTTTTGTATGTTAGTATAGAATTTTTTTCTAACTAGACAGCTTGTCGCCCGGTGTCCAGCTGAGTGGAATTTACTTTATTTTTTTCTCTTTCTGTTAAAAATTCTATATATAATTATAATAAGGCATATCCTTAACAATACACTAAAATAATATTAGATTTCTTTATTCAATCTTTTACACAAAAAATATATAATATATTATTTATATACGTTTGTAGATGCGGAAGATCCTTTATAAGATGTTTTTTTTTGTTTTGTTTCTCTTACCTGAGACTAAGGGATGTAACTGAGTCTATACATATAAAATACGATGAGATGTTCCTGATACAAGTAAATTAGTTTGAGTTCCGTCAAAAATTGATTAGAATTCGTGAAAACCGTTTTTTATTTAATGCATTTTATAAATACAATATTTACAAGAAGAACAAAAAAAAACGAAAAATAAAAAGACTTTTAAACCGTCTTTATTGAATTTCACATACAAAACGATAAAAAAGGTTAAAGCCGGGGCGCATCTCAGAAAGACTTTTTTCTATTTTCTTAATTAAATTCAGCAAATTGTCTCGTGTTCATTGAAGTGTTTCCAATGTGTACTTTTTTTTCTTTGCAACGATTTTCTGCAAATCCTTTTCACAATTGATTTTTGGGTTCTCTTTTTTATAATTTTAATCAAATCAAAACTCATTGACATTTCTATTCCAGTTTTAATTGTAATTTATTTATTTTTATTTTTTTGCAAAGAAATGGGATCAATCCTTTCATGGGGTGACACATCTACCATAATGTTACATAAATTTAAATGAATGCGACTATGTACAGCATCACCCTGTATCTACTGTGTCACACACCAAAAAATTATATAACCCTTTTTTTAAGTTCAACAATTTAATAAGGGATTTTACTTGTTTTCCTAAAAAAAAAAAATTTTATGAAATTTTTTCCTTTCTCCTGTTTTCTTTGCATTGAATTTGCAAGTTAAAATAAATTTCATTTTGATTATTTATTGTCCTTTTTTTATAAAGCGCGCAACATCAGAATATTGAATTAAAATTCTTTCCGTTTTCTTTTTTGTATTATTTATTATTGTTGTTATTCTGTTCATTCTTCCTTGATCCTTGTTATTATTTTATTTATATATTTTTTATTAACAAAAGAAAAATTTTAATTTTAAATCGCAAAAAAAAAAAATATAACAAGAATATAAAAATTGGAATAAGAAAAGAATGAAAAAAGGTGCGACAGGTAAAATCGATTTAAAATTAATGCAACAATTTTCTTTTTAGGGTGACAATTTATCTTCTATTTTTTTTTTTTTTTGGCAAGGGAATTATAAAATTGTGCAATTTTATTTGTTTTGTTTGGTTGCATGCATGTGTGATGCGTGTTTGTGTGTGTGTGTGTTTGCATTGATTGTGACAGTGTTTTAAATTTAGATCAAATTTTTATTTTTGAAATTTCTAAAAAAAATTCCATGGAAAAATTTAAAGAGATTTGCAAATCATTTAAGGTCAATTGTTAAAATAAAAATTTGACCTACTCGTTGACCCGTCAAACTGAAATTATGTCAATCAAAAGTTTACAGGAAAAATTGCAATTCTAGACTTGATTTCTGCTAGTAAAATCACTGATCGTTGAATTTTCCTTTATAAATTCTACTCTCACTGTATGAATTCCTTGTACGAAAAACAGGAAAAAGAAACCTTGAAGAGACCCTAAAACAAAATATTAAAAAAGGGGTTCAAAAATTGATTAGATGCGAAAAATCTGTTTTCCTTTTCATTGTTATAAAACGCTATAAAAGACTTCCACAATGAGAGACCCTAAATGCAGTGTCTAGTCTTGTATGATCCATTTTTGTTTCTTTCTTTTTTTTTTGCACTAGAATTATCTATTTTGTTTTTTTTTTTTAATTTAAGGGTCCGAAATGAGAATAAGACCTGTTTTTGTTGTTGCATTACACTGTTATTAAATGAAAAATTGGATATTATTAAATTGATAATTTGAGAGCTAAGTACGTTCCATTTATGTAGTTTTACCATGCGACAAATTTATTTGATTTCTTATTATTTAATTTTGGAATTATAAGATTTTGGAATTTAATTTGTCTTGCACTGGCTCTGATTCTAAATTTGGATAAATAATTATAAATTTTGAATTATTGATTCAATTAGAAATATTTGGTTTAATTATTGACTAACCAAAATCATTTACACTTAATTACAATTCTTTAAAAGTTACTACATCACGATGTATGCTCATTACAAAATCCCTATAAAACAATTTATTTTAGAATTTTAATCAATATGAAAGAACATTCGATGTGACATTTTAATGTTTCCAATAATCAATAACAGTGTAATTTATTAAAAAAAATCAACCGATGACACTTTTAACAATGTCATGAAGTAAATCACACAAATACAATTTTATTTTTGTGCGACCTAAATTCATATATAAAAACCACTCGTTTTTTAAAGTAAAAAAAAGTTCTTGTGTGAAACAATTTTCTAGATTTGAAAAATGTGTAGAATATCGATATAGTCAGAATCGTTGACATTTTTTGTTGTTATTATTGTTTTTTTTTTCTCTTCTACCATATAACGTTGATTATTATTTTAATAAACGTAACCCCTTGTTGAATTTTATAAATATATATCCACATCCACAATGATTTTTGTTTGAACGAAGATGTATATAGGAAGAAGAAGAAAGATAAGGGATCAAAAAAAAAACAGAAGAAGAAAATCAGAATCAGGACATGGAACGTTAATTTAATTTGTGCAAAAAAAAATATCAACCCCTTCAAAATTTGTGAACCAAAAATGACAACGAACAATAGAATCTTAATTCATTTCGACATTCGTGATAATGTTTTATGTAATATTTATTTTTTATTTGTGTTGATCGTTTTAATTTGGCCTTTTATTTATGGATTTTAAATTGAGGGGTTGATTTTTTTTTTTTTTTTAGGTATCTTAACTCCATTTCTGCATACCTACAAACTGCAATGGAATTTTTGTTTTCCATCCATCCTTTTATTATTTTTTGATGAGAGGATTTGGATTTTTTTTCTTTGCTGGTGATGATGGGAATTAAAATAATATAAATTTTTGATGAGATTTTTATTTTGTTGTATTGTCCATTTTTTTGTCAGACAACGTACGCGTGTAATATGAGTAGGATATTTTGATGTATCTTTTCATTGTTATTCTGATGGGAATTTAATTTCCGCATTGACCATTTTTATAGTCCTTAATCTAATATGTAAGTCCTTAATATGTATTGCTTTGGTTAGAAAATAATAAGATCAACAGTTAAAATATTAAAATATTTTATCTGTGAGAAACCAGTTGTCTACAATATTTAAACAATAAGATTGAATAAATGTAAAATCTATTCATAGTGTCCTCGAATATAAACAGGACACGATGAAAAAAAAACCCACAGACACGCCTTTCTTAAATTTAAGAAATTATCAAAAAGATTTATCGCTATAAAAACAAATTTAAAAAGAAAACCAAAAAAAAAAATATACAATTTGCAAATCAGTTCGGGGTCCTATAAAAAAAATTGTTCCTATATATAAAAGTTGTCATCCTTTTTATATAGATGCGAAGTGTGAAAAATTATAGAAGAGAGGAGAGAAAAGAAAAAGGATTAATTTATTGCCTACCGTGACAAAATCTAATGTTTTAACGACAAAACGTAAGAAACTTGTCTTTCCGCCTTTGAAAGGGTATAGAGATAATTGATGGGGCGTGATACATTTATTATGGTTTAATTTGTGATTTATTTACTTCTTTTTTTTTTTTTTTGTAGATTTCTTTAAAAGCGCTATCAAAAAAATTATATCGTTTAACGGAAAAAAAGGAATAAAATCGAAAAATGATGAAGTTTTGACCCAAAAGAAACTAAAAATAAAAAGTAAGAACAAATTTTTTTTTTTAATATATGACGAAAAATTAATTTAGATTCATTTTCTTATGTTCTTTTTTTTTCTTATCGTATTATTTCTTTATTTTATTTTGCTCTTTTTTCTTCATCGCACATTTGCGTCTTTTAATTTTGATTCATTATAAAAACATTTTTATTGCATTCTTTCAACTTCTTCTTCCATATATAAACATAAAGCGTCGTCTCCTTAAACGTTTTTGACATTTTAACAAATGCGTTATTTGGCAGAATGTTATTTTTGTTAAAGGATTAAAGAAATTTACGAGGATTTCTTTCTTATTTTTATTTCTTATTATTTTTATATTTTTTTTTTGTCTTTTCTCGACAGTAAAATTATTATCTTTTTATTTTGTTTCGTCTCGTTTCTTTTTTTTTTTTTTTGTTGTTGTTTTTCTTTTAGGTTTTATGTCATGTTTTTTTTTTTTTGGCACACTGGATCGATTAATTTGAACCTAATAACTTTTTTTTTATGTTATTTTTCAAAACTTCTTAAAGATTGTTGCGGTTCCAAATAATAATAAAAACACATTCAGATTATAACCTTCAAAACCATTATATTTTATCGAATAATCGTGCGCTTGTGTTATTATTTTTTTTTTTTGTATATATTGTCGTTTTCTCAAAGAAAAAAAATAAGAACTTCTAGACTTAAGTCCATAGGTAAATTACAATGGTCAATGAATTGGATTGTTCTCATTCTTAATACATACATTATATTCGATCAATGAATCGCATTATAAGTGCGGGAATTATCTAAATGGAAATACCGCACACACACACACACACAAAAAAAGATGACATATATAAAAACACAATCATATCACCTATTCAAACCTTATTATCCTTTTATTCTCTTGTTGTTGTTTTTTTTTTCTTTTCCTTTATTATTTCGCTTCTTTTTTTTTTGTCTTGTTCTTTATTTTTTTTTTGGTTTATCTTAACCTCATCCTACACTCATAACATAATCCGTCATTCAATCAAAATTACAATAAATATAAATGACTAAAAAAAAAAAAAAGTAAAATAAAAAGAAAAAAAGATGAATAATACAAGTAAAATAAACAACAAAATCTGTCCAATCAAATTGGAATATAAAAGAGGAATAAGAAACCTTTTAACCATTAATTTTATATTTCTATCTCTTTTTTTTACATTATCAGAATATGGTTATATAGAAAGAAAAATTCCACAATGATATAAAAAAAAAAAAAAAGAAGAAGAAGAACTTAAGAGGAAGAAGAAGAAAAATCTTCTTTTATTTCAGAAAAATGATTTATCACTCAGTAATTCATTTTGAACAATAAACTATAATGTACTTTGACAACGCAAGAAACAACCGAAAAACGAGAATTAAAAAATTTGAAATGTAATAATAACAATAAAAGGATGATGATGATAATCATTAAAGGAGAGGAAGAAGATGACGATGATGATTATGATGATGATGATGAAAGAAACAAATAGCCGTAAGAAATAATAATAAGAAAAATTGACTTATGATTCATAAAAATTGCGAAATGTTGAAGAAAAAAGGAAGAAAATTAGGATAAGAGAGAATAAATATTCTGCGTGTTAAAAAAATATTTTCTTATTTTTTACCTCCAACGCAAAGACCACCGCACTGAAACAATAATAAAATAAAATTTTGGTTTTTCCATTTGACATTTTTGATTTTACATTGAATTTAATTGAAAAACAAAAATGTTTAGTGTACAATTTATCGTACAAACAATTTAAAAGTGGCAACACTAATGTAATGGCACATTCTTTGTATATACAAAAGATGAAAGCTGTAAGTAAATAAAGGATAAAATTGTTCAAAAAAATGTTAACGCTTCCAGGGTTTTTGCGTAGGATGAAAATAATATAATATTTTATAATTGGAAATATTTCTCTTGTGTCCACACAATAATCAATCGAATGCAAACTCGAAGTAAATCTGAAAGGCAAACATTTGGAATTCTTTCTTTGATTTAAGGAATTTCTGAAGTTGAAACAGGTGAAAATGTTCATAGGCACTAACACCTTCGAAATAATTATAAAATTTACTCCCTTAAATATTATTTACAGAAGAATTAAGTTTCTAGCTGAAATATTCTCTGATAGAATTTAAGTAAATATTTTCAATTTATTAGCATTAATAAAAAACACCACGAGCTTCAATTCTAACATTTTTTTTTTCTCTTCTTTTTATTCTTTTAGTATTCTATATTCACGTTAAATTATTTATATAAAAATTTATTAATTTATTTAGAAAGAAACAAAAACAGAAATCAACAAAAAAAAAAATAAACAGAAAATTTGTAGCACCGCGCGTAGTCAGTTAAAACTATAATCACAAAACCATAAATTTTTTTTTCTTTGAATTTATTAATATTTACACACATACACATGCACACACACACACACACTATATGTGTTCTTCTTTTTACCTCATCAAAGAGCAAAATAAGAATAAAGAAAGACAGAAAAAAGAAATAATAAAATGAAAAAAAAAATAACAAAATTATTTCTTTCTTTATGAAAAAAAAAAAAGGAAGAAAAAAAAACATCAAGAACGGGTTACGGGTTACACCTCGTATTCAAAGACACAGCGGGTGTCACCCACCATATAAGAATGATGCATCATGTTTTAACCTTCGCCGCCTTTAGTCTATCTCACTCTTATATTCTTTCGTTTTATTTCGTTATATTTTGTATATATTATTATGGTTATGAATATGACCCATGCATCACATTGTTAGATTATTATTATTATTTGACGTTTATTTTTTTTTTTTTCTTTCCATCATTTTAACAGGCTTTCCTTTTATTCAAATGTTTCACCGAATAATTAAAATATGGACATTCTTCTTAACCATTTTTTGATTTTTTGTTTTGAAAGAAAATAAAAAAAAAAACTAAAGGTACGTTCACATTGTACAGACACAATACAGATGATTGTACACAAAGTAAATCGATGAACAAAAATTCTGTTATTATGATTTATTCTTAACATTCATATTTGTTCAAAACATATACTTTATGAAAATGATTTTTATATTTTCATTATTCTGTTTTTCACAGACCTTACAATTTTGCATTTCTTAATGAACTTCTTGTTAGAGAAATAAGTTAATTATAAAGAATATTCAAATTGTTTTAACTATGATTCAGTGATTACTTGGAATAGACTGATGAAAATTGTAATCCTTGTTCCTTAAGAAGGAAATTAAAATCGATACAATAAAATTAATGAATTTCTATTGTTTGTAAAAAAAAATGTGTCCAAACTCATTTACAATTAATTAAATTTTGAAATCTTTGTTATGAACTAAAATATAAGAATATTAATCAAGCAGCAAATGTAAACACAGCATCAGTGTATATGAGAAGGCTTACATTTTTGGACCCTAAAAATTGGAAGAGATACTTTTCATCTCTTTCTTTTATATTCATAAAAATATAAGAAAAAAAAAACGAATTCTTTTAAAATATCATCCAGCCGGTTTAAGGTCTCCATAAGGTCTGACCAACCCAGACATTATGGTGCCAACTATGCGTATATATTTTATGTTTGTTTCTTGCGTCTTTGGACTGTGACGAATTAACATGATATTGTATTGTATAGGTTATTTCTATTTTGTATTTTTAAGAATTGAAATCTGGATAGCATTATAAAGGCTGACCTCTTCTAGTATAGGGCGGGGAGGACAATTTATTTTATTTTAAGAGAAAAATTGTTCATTTTTTTCCTGAGACATCGATGAATGGATCTTTTTTTGTGTGGTTTAGGAATTTTGACTGTTTAATTGAGTGAAGGTCATGGCTTTTTAAGTTTTGTGTTATTTCTATGGTATGGTTCATGTTGATCGCATTTCCTTTGTCTTTGACATGATTTTGAAAGAAGGAATTTTGATGGAGTTGTTAACTTCGTCGAGCATATGAACGTGGTTTTTTTTCAATGGTGAGAATTATTTAACATTCTTCAAATGATTATGTCGATTATTATCTTATATTATTAGAAAAAAAAACTTCATTCAATAAGTGAAGAGATCTGCAACCTTACGTGTTTATTATTATGATAACTGAATATAGTTTATTGCTGAATAAAGTTCATAAGAAAATGAATTAAATTGCGTGTTTTTGTGCATTCATTTATCAATTACCCCCTATCAATATATGTACATATATATACTAAATCTCTAGAATATTCATCGAACTCCTCAATAAAAAATTTATAAATACACAACAAAAAAAAATTCACATAGAATTAAAATGTCCAAACTTTGAGATTTTAATTCCTTTTGGTCATGAGTCTTTATAAATATTGTAGAAACGATCATTTATAATAAATTTTGTATAAATTTGAAAATATTTAAATGTGTAAATATGTGTGTGTATGAATTATTATGTATATGCATAAAAGCAGTTTATAATATTTTGTCACATTTAATATTGCAGAAAATTCATAAAATTTTAATTTATAATATATTCGAAATAAAACCGCCAAATTTTATAGTTGTTTTTTGTTCTGGTTTTTGTTGTTATTATTGTAGATAAATTTTGTCATGATCTGTCTGACTGTCACTTTATATATATGTATATATAATATTTGACTGCCTTTTCTGTATATTCCATATAAATTTATAATTAATTCATATAGATGAATTTTCACTTGATTATAATTTACTAAACACTAATTTTTAAATGTTTACCTAGGTCAGTTATAGCATAAATAATAATAATAATAATAATATTACGTTCACAATGAGACTGAAGTGGCTATTAATTTGAATATACTCTCATAATATATATAACAACATCAAATAAATCAGTCAAATTAAATTCATATAAGAAAATTTCTGTAATACTTAATGTTATAATACTCTGTGTTTATATAACCAAAAATATAAAACCCTTCAATTCTCTTATTACCTTTGTTAAGCTCTTTTTGATGAAACACAAACGACCAAAAGAAATAAATAATAATAAAGAAGAAAAAAAAAGGCATTTATACAAAAGCATCGTCGAAATAAGAAAAATAAGGAGAAAGAAGAAAAACTTTTTCCCTGAATTGTTACAAATAAAAAAAAAAAAAATATATAATATGAAAAGAAAATTGTCGTCAGCTAATAAATCCGTATAAGACTGAACCTCACAAAGAACAGAAAATCTTTTAAATTTCACAATTTTTTTTTTATTATGAAAAAAAAAATGCCATACTTTTACTTTAGTTTAACTTCCCTTTTTTTTCCTTGAAATTTCCTCTTTTTCCCCATTCCGTACCCTAAGAGTTTTTCCTTTATACTGTATTATAAGATGAAAAAGAGGCCATTCGAATTCCGTAGATATCGTCAAGGAAACTTTTTACTTTTCATCTTATTTTTGAAAACATTCCTATTCTTTGCTTACACACACACACACCTACATATAAATGAACACACGTATACAACGATTCGTCTTTTTTCTTAAAACGTGAAAATTCTTTTTTTTTTTGTTCCGTTTTTTTTTGTAATAATAAAAAGAAATATGAAAGCACAAAAAATGGCCAATTTACTCAAGGATTATTTTCATTATTATTGTGATTATTATTTTGAAAATGAAAACTTATAATAGCGTAAAAAAAAAGTATAAACAAAATTTAAAGAATCAGCTAAAGTTTTCATTAGAAAGCTTAGACTTAGGTTTGACTTTAAAAGCTTTATACATTTAATAAAAGTCTCATAACGCACTATATTTTTTGTTAGAACAAAACTTTACCATTTATCGAATTAAATTATAGAGAATTTTGAAATGTGAACGTATAACAATAATTGTAACGTTTAATGACATTTATAAAAGTTTTCTTTTGTTTTTCGTAAAAATTAATTGTTCGTAAAAATAATAATTTAAATTTAAGAGAGAAAATAATTTAAAAATTAACTTTCTATACTGAACAATATTTCTAGAATACAAATTCCAATATTGACAGGTTTCAAACTCAATTTTACAATATCCCATCCCTTTGAAGACAATATACTAAATAAAAAGAATAAACTCAGTTATTTTTTTTTTCACAATTCTATTCGTCCCTTTTTTTTATTGTCAAGTAAAAAATGTGCGTATTATATTTATACATATGAATTATTACGTCTATAGTCCAACCATAAACTATCAATTATACTTATTCTTTTGTTAGTAAAAAAAAAATGTCCTTTCTAATATTATATACAGGAGAGAAGAGACAATATTCATTCAACTTTTGTTCCATTCAAAATATATTTCCTTTGAATGATCTCTAGACGTAGAGCCATATATACAAACCAACTATAGAAAAGGACCAAAGAAGAAAAACTAATTTATACATTTTTTTGTATTCTTTTCTTATTTTTTTTTTTTTTTGTTACTTTTTTTATAAAGAACATTTTTAGGACTTCGTTTTTTTTTTTTTGGTCATTATTTGTATTAACTGAAAATAATAGAATAGCAAAATGTATCTTATAAATATGTAAGTATATATGTGTATATCCATGTCCTTTTTATGAATGTGTCAGTTTTTTTTTTGTTGTCCTCCCCTTATTTATACTATTTTTTTTTGTTCTCTTTCATATATAAACTTTTGATGTCAGAAACTGTTTGGTTAAGGTCATATTCTAATATCTTATAATACATCAAGTGCGGAAAATCAAATCATATATATTATTTTAAACTACATACATATATTTGGCGTAATAAGCAGGTAAATTATATAAACTTTATTCTACTGTGTGTCTTTTTTTTTTTTTTTGTTATTGTTATATTTATTCCTAACCTTTCAAGTAAAAATCACCATCAATTCAATACATAATAAATCCCCCCATTTGACTCAAGAATATCCTTAATAGGTGACCATTTCACGCATCAAAAGAGGAAAATCTTTCAAGGGTCAAAATCGTTTATAGCCCCAAACCTTCTGTAAATTTTCTGATCGACAGAGCGATATGTGGATTCAAAGTAGATTTAACTCCCAATTTTGCTCTATATAACGTCTATTTTTTTTTTGTTATTCCTCCCTTTTAATACATACACACACGCATACACATATAGAGCATAACAAAACGTGCGGTTTTTATTCAAAGTCAAATCCACTTCTGACCCGCATAAAAGTTTCTATTGAACCAAGGATTCTTTTATAAGGTCAAGTTTTTTGAATTAGCCCAATTCTTTTGAGTAAAAATGAAAATCGGATTTGAATATGTGGCTTCGAATTATTCCCTTTTATATAAAAAAAATATACATAATGGAGAAGAAAAGAGAAAAATGGGGAGCCACATTCTATCATTTCCATTCCCTTCACATATTTCTTTACAATTATTTACCCGTCACACCAAACATAAAACCACAAAAAAAAATATATATAAATATAGGTAAATGTAGGAGACACAATGTCGACAGTGGCCTAGGAAACTACCATAGGCGTTAATAGAATATCTAATATTGGATGGGGAATTTCTATCAATACAAAATTTATTTTCACGAAATGATTTTCTAATATGAGAATACTCACCGAAATTTGTGATATTCTACGTCCTTGACAAACAGCCAGCGAATGCCTTATAAAAAACCAACAACAACCTATGTGTCACAGGTAAAATTCTAACCCTGCGCTGGTCATAAGAAGGACAAAATATCCTTTAGAAAACAATTTTTTTTCTCTTCCTTTCTTGTAGGTTATTTTCTTTTATCCAAAAATTTTTCTTTTTTTATATTTTTCGTTCTTTCCGTCTTATTGTTCAACCAGTCAGAGCATTGATCTTGAGGTGTTTCATAAAAACAACAACAACAACAAAATATATTAAAAAAAAAAACAAGTGACAGAAAAATTAAGAAGAAGAAGAAAAGAACAAAAATAAAAACTATCGTTTCGTTTTACGCTCAATAAAGGTACTCCGCCCCTTGAAATTGCTCTCATGCTGTGCTTTTGTCGTATAAATATTCTCAACCGCACCAACAACAAAATAAAACTATGAACTTTTTTTCTTTTTCTTTATTTTTTAAACAATCTATTTATTTTTTTAAGGTTAGGTTTGCGTGCGTGTCCTCTCATACACACACACACTAACAAAATGAAAATAAAAAAAATGTAACATTCAAGAAATCATTTTTCGTTTTCTTTTCATTCCAAAGAAAGAATTCATTGAAGGATATTTTATTACTTTTTTTTAGTTTTCTTTATTTTACATTTTTTCTTCTATTTTTTTCTTGTTGAATGAAAATTTTATTTTAAGAATATTCAAATAAAGGATTGAACCGAAAGGAGTTTTAACTTCCTTATAAATCCTCTTGAAATCCAGTTAAAATTTGATAGAAAAAGTTATTTTGAAAAATTTTAACTACAATTTTAGTCATCAAAAATTTATTATTTCAATTATAATGTTTGGTTATTATGAAACTGTTACCTCACACCATAAGCATTATATTATTTCACTCTATCACCTGCATTAATATAAACTCAGATTTCATATACTTCCAATGTTCTTTTATATAAAACATTTTATTTTGTTCCTTCTGGTTGTTATACAAAAGAAAAATTATTTTTTACTCAAATCAAATCAAATCAAATATTTTCAAAAATAAATATTTTCATTTAATTTCCTTTTAATCCATTTTGCAATAAAAACAAAATTCGTTTTTCTTTTGCCTATAGATCTCCATTTGTGTTTTCTTTCAATCGAACAAAAGGAACAAAAAAAAGAAGTAAAATTGCAACAACAGCAAAAATGACAAAATACTCACACACACACATTGAATGACACAAAAATGCAAATTCTAAGAAAATCAATAACATCAGTGGATCAACGATTCAGTCCTCTTTTAGTTCTTAACTCCTTAGACAAACTTTTTCTGTTTGTCACAACAACAATAATATAAATAGGAAAAAAAAAAAGAAAAAAAGAAAGAAAGGAACAAATAAAAGGGAGCATTATAATGTATTTTTTATTTTCTTCATAAAATATTCATGAAAATATTCTCTGTAATAATTATAACATCAGGGTAACACGCTTACGTTCCAGTGTGCTTGTATGTGCATATGTGTGCCTCTGTGATGTGTGTATAATTTTTTTTGCCAATTCAATTTCTTTTATCATTGGATTAAAAAAATATATATATAGATTATTATTTTTATTATTATAAACGTAAATCCTTAACAACATCGGTACAGATACTCGATTTTCCGTGTCAAATTTATTTATTTTGAACAAAATACAAAATACAAAAAAAAAAAATAAGGGACAATAAGTAAAGATAAAGGTGAGAAGAATGTATACCTATGGGAAGACACAGGATACTGTTGTACATGCATATGTGTGTATGTCATAAAATAGGATTTTAATAACAATAATAATAATAATAATGAAAAAAAAAAGAAAGAAATTTTTGACGAGGTGTCCTGTAACAACAAAACAGATTGTTTATATCCTAGTGACAATTGAAAATAAAAGAAAAAATGGATTTTATTCTTATATTTTTTTTCTCGATTGTTATAAAAAAAATTGTAAAATGAGATGACATATTTTTTTGTATTTTTGAATTGGCAAAATTACAACTAAAGTTTTTGCAATACTGATGATGAAGACAAGTTAATATACTGAAAATATAAGTAATAATTGGCGTTTGTAAAATTATGAACCTTTATAGAGAATAATCTTTAAGATAAATATTTGTTTTAATTCGACTAAATCATTTGCTTTCTATTTAATACGATTTAAAATTCCTTAAAATTCTATTATTTTTAACCGCCGATAATGATTAATTTTTATAAACTTTAAAGAATTCAAACAAAAACTTTAATCCTTTATCCAATTATAAAACTTCAAAATATTTATAAATAATAATTTAATTTAAAATTTAATCTCAATAAAATCCTAACATCTTATTATTTATAATTTCATATCTTATAAATGTATATATTTACAATTCACAGATCTTTTCTCAATTAAGGACCCCCATGTGATGCCAAGTCAAACACATCAACCGATTTATAGTACAAACAATAATCAACAAACATACAACAACAACAACAACAAAAAGGCTTCTGGAATTTTATTAAATAACCCAAAAAAAAAAAAATATATGAAGATAAAAGAACAAGAACTCTACATCTTGTGCTCCGTCCGTAGCGAATTTGATTAAATTTTTCGTCAAGAAAAAAAAAAAGTTGTAGTAAAGAAAAAAAAAATGGAATTAAAATTGTTTTCTGTTTAAGAAAAGAAAAAGAAAATAATAATAATAAGAAATAGAATGAAATAGAAGAAATTCCGTCATCGTCTTAAGAAATAAATAAAAAGAATTAACAAAATAAAAAAAAAAAACAGAAAAGAAAAGAAAAGAAAAGAAAAGAAAAGAAAAGAAAAGAAATAAAAGAAATAAATAAATAAAGAAACATGAAAAATTGAAATGATATTTTTTTTTTCATTGATCGCGTCGCTTCTTCTTCATCTTGAAAATTTTTTTTTTTTTCTAAATTCGCCTTATACAATAATTCTTCAAAAAATATAATATTTTAACTTCAAAGTTAAAAGTTTCAACACTTCAATTCGATAAGATGACTTTGCACATTTTGATTATTTATAAAAGAAAATGTTTCAAAGAATGAATTGTAATTTTTATATTTTAGGAGGTATAATAACCGACCAAAATCTTCTAAAAGGATTGTTGTAATTAGTTTATTCAAAGATGGTATTATTATTTCTGTTGTTAGATTTTGTTTATTGTTATAAAACTCCCCAAAAAAAAATGAAATTTTATCAAACCTTTTTTTAAAGGTACAAATTTAATTTTAATTGCGTTACTTGATGAAATTTTATAAAAAAAGTCATCTTCACATAAGGACCCAATTTCATACGCTTTCAATTTCTCAATGAATTCCTATTTTATAATTTATAAGGATATTATTATTTTCTGAATTTAATAAAAATCAACCGAAATGAATTTGAAAAATTTTCGTATTTGTGCAGATAACGAATAAGTTATTGAGGAAGAATTTGACACGTAATATGACAAGATCAATATGATGAGATTGTATTTGACAATAATTTTGATTTGTTTAAATTTCAACAATTTGTATGCAAAGCGCAAAAGTTTTATATAAAAGTCTACAATATAAAAGAAGTTCAAAAACAAGAAGTTCATCTTTAGTTTCTACAAATTATTTTCTCGCTTGATCATATTAAGCCCGAAGCCTTTTTTTCTTTCTTATACAGTTTATTGTAATTCAAAAAATTCCTTTATATATGCACACACAAAATATTATACACGTTGTCACATAATATAATATTATAAATTATGTATTACTGTTTATGTATACCAACCAATATATACAATTTTTATATAAAATAATGCGTCTTTTATACATATAAATTTATTTGATTTAATGTCACCATGGCAGCCCCGATATTCACAATATATTAAATATTATGTCGAAAATGTCTTATTTATGCCAGAAAGGCGTGCAATTTGATCGTAAATCTTTAATACGTTCGTTTTTTTTTCCTTTAGTTTCTTGATTGAAATGAAAAATAAATATATGGAATGAAAAGTAAAAAGCAAAAGAAAAAAAAAGCTTCAGTTTGATTTTAATTTTTATAACATTAGTTTTGCTAAAATTTTAGTTCCTTCCTCCTTGTAATTCGTTTTTTTTTTTCTTTTCTTTTCCTCTTTTTTCTTTTTAAAAAGTTTTTTTTTCTTTTATTTTCTTCCTTTTTTCCGCATTTCTGTTATTGACTTAAATTGAATTTGACTATTTTTAGTTTTCTTTTCAAATGTAAGTTAAAAAAATATTTTGATTCCCTCTTTCCGTATAATTTCCCATCACTATTTCCCATAATATTCTTTAACTTTATATATGTGTGTCTGTGTGTTTGTACCAAAGAAACCTTCTTTTTTAAAGGCTATTGTCTCGTATTCAGTGTTATCTGAATTGGGACGAACACAAAAAAAAAATAACAATAAATAATATCAATTTCATTGAAAAGCGCGATTTTTATATTCATTTCAGAACAAGGAGAATTATTGAATTGAATTCTGATGGGAAGACTAGAGAAGAAGAATAAGAAGAATTAAAAGAAGAACAATAAAAATGTTATAGATGAAGAAAATTTGCATTTAATAGAACATTATAATCGGTATAACTGTTTTGTAAATGATATCCTTTTTTTTTTTTTTTTCATTTTATTTCTGTTGATTATTTATTACTTTACATTGCGGATGTAATAATCGAAGACCGTTACGCTTGTTATTTATTTGTTAAGATGATTGTATTTTATGCAAAAAAAAGAAAAAGGATTCAATTTCATATAATCAATTGAACAAGAAGAGAAGAGAAAATTATGATTATATAAAAATTCATATCGAAGAATAATAAACACACTTGAACCAAAAACGAACAAGAAGAAAAGGAAAATCGTTAATTTAATTTTTTGATCATCTTAACCGAAATATTTATTTCTATATAAATAAAATACTAAATGTATGATCGTCTTTGTATGATCGAACAAATTATTTGCATTTTTCATGTAACAATCAGATATAAATTCCAATTGATTACACAAAATAAGGATTTCTGTATTTTTTTTTTTTTTTCATTATACAAATGGAAAAAAAGTCACACGGAGAGCAATGAGACGAAGGAAGAACTCGTTTCGAAATTCTTGCGTACAGAAAATCTATTCCACACCTGCTTTTGTTCTTCGTCCTGCCGATTGACCGGCCATATAAGATCGTTTATGCCCTTAAGGTACTCAAATACAAATGAGTACAAAAGCAATTCTTTTTCAGTTTTTTTTTCTTTCGTTCGTTTTTCTATGTTTTTGTCCTTTGTTAAATGTGTTCAAAGGACAAAACACCCTCTCATATAAGGGACCACCATTCATCTATTTGATGCATTTAGGATTTTTTCTTTATTTTATTTTTTAGTTTTTTCTTTTTATTTTCATTCATGAATGAATCTTTTTAATAAATAATAATAGAAGAGGTGCCAATGGAACTAACTTTTCATAGAATAGAATTCAGAAGTATTGAACCTGTATTTTACATTCACAGCGTTCTAGTTTGTTCTAGATTTATATATAAATAGAGAGTTCTCAGTAATTCTTCAATTTCCTTCTCCTCTTATTCAATTTTCTAATTTAATCCCTAACCTTAGAGATTCATAAATAATATGTAAATAATTATTCACAAGTCAAGCAATAATATTACTGAATTGTAGGATTTGAGCCAAATAGCCAAATAAAGGACAGTTATGGCCCCGTTTTCTACACCTGATTTTTTACTAATAACAGATTTCATGACTGGGCTGTATAAATGTTAAAAAATTTAACACACAAAAAAAAAATCATAGTTCCAAGTATAATAAACAGGAAACGAGTAAAGATTCTTTTTTTTTTTGTCATTGTTGCATTTTGATGTTTCATTGTTGCATTTTATTCTTTTTCTTTTCTGATGCATCCAGATCCAATTTTACATTCTTATATTTATCCTTTTTTTTTTCAAATAATAATAAACACTAAATTGATGTGTTTTCTGAGGAGTTATGTATTTTTCGTGATGAAGGAAGGGGGATGTTACTTAGATTAGATCCTTTTCTTATTTATTGTTTTTTTTTTGAATTTTTTTTCTCATTTTAAAAAATTAAAACGAAAATTCAAGATTTATTACTGATTATTAATTTTAACTTAAAGATCCATATTTTTTCCATATTTTGGATGTCGCGAAAAGCGACAATTAGTATAGGATTTAAATTTTGGGATTTATTATTTATTTCAGGGACAAATCATCGTTTCTACAAATTTTTAGACAACACAGAAATAGAAAGTTCATCCGAAAATTTATTAAACGTTAAAGTTTTTGATATTTTAGAGTTAAAAATGAAAATCTTCATTATGTAATTGGCAGCTGTTTTTATGGGTATTAAAAATGTAAAAATTTGTATTCCCTTTGGTAGAAAAATATTATTACAACATAAAGCTATTGATTGAATTGGAGGCAGTCTTCTTTAATCGCTAAAAATTTGTTCGGTTTTTAAATTTTAAATTATTTTAAAATTTGCACAGATGGACCTGTGCTAAATGAGAAAAATATGAACCATTTTATAATAAGCGATAAACAAACAATTCCCACCAAAAAAAAAAACCGTAACATCATAATTCATATGCATCGAACGATTCTAAATATACAGTATCCTCCTCTTTTCAATCCCATAAACATAATATAACCCCATTAACATCCCATATTCAACTTAATAGACTCATAACCATTTGCAAAACATGAAAAAAAAAATAATAATAATAAATTGAAAGTGAAAAGAAAAAAAAAAATTGAAAGATATGAAAAAAAAAAACAAAATAATAAATAAAAATTGCATTTTTATGACTCAATCAGATACATAAACTATAATAAAGGTTAAGGGAAGATTACCAAATAAGACCCCCGTGCGAAATTTTAAATCTTTTTATTTTTTTTTTTTTTTTTTTTGTTTTTTTCTTCTTCTTCTTCTTCTTTTTTTGAGAAATGAAAAATTCGAATTTAAAATATTTAAACCATAAAAATCGATCCGCCCTGATTTCAAATGAAATTTAATGGGGTGACAATCATTGACAAAAGATTGATCTCGATTTATATTAATGGAATTTTATATTCTTTATACCGATATTAATGAAATTAGCATAAAAATGTGAAAATATGCAATTTTACCCCTTTATTGCATAAAGTCCTTTTTCCTTTTCTTTTTTCTCTTTTTTGCAAATGAATATTTTACAAAAGTTACATTATTTCAGACTTTTTAGTTAATAAATTCTATATGGTAGAAGGGTTGATTGTTACGCTTTAAAATTTAAGTACAAAAGTCAGTATGACTCGATGTCAACCCATTTTAACCAATCAACCAAAATTTGCACACATGAAGGAAAAAAAAACTAAAAGGTAAATGACATAAAAATTAAAGGGCGCGTACGAATTTTATAAAAAAAAAAAAGCACATATAAATTGAGAAAACGGGTATTGAATATGGTATACCTACATATATGGTTTTCCTATTTGCACCCCATTTAAATTGCAAAAATTATTGACAACCAACAAAAACAACAATAAAATGGGATAGAAAGAAAAATCATCTGGAACCTTTTTAATTTTTATTTTGTATCCGTAATAATGTTTGGAATCATTCAATAAATTAACTCAAGTTCAATTTTATTAGTTGTATATATTTTTTTTTTCCTTTTTTGTTTATTTGAAAGAAATTGCATTTAAATAATTCCTGTGTGTAAGGATTTAATTTGAGTTAAATAAGAGGAGAATATTTACTCTATTGTAAATTGTGACCTACTTTCTTCTCTTAGTTTTTTTTTTGTTGTTGTTTACATTAACAATAATATTTCTACAAAAGAAAGAAAAAAAAAATACGTTATGAATTCAACTGACATCTGTGATCGTTATTCTAGTATCCAAATATTATAATATTTACTCATTTAAAGATGTTTCTAAATTTAAATTATGTAAGCTTTCAATTTTTCTATATAATTTATTTATAACAGCATAAAATCTCAAGTATTTATAAAATTCTAAACTTTCAATTTCATATGAACTCAATGATCGATATCAGTTTACCTCACACCTCCGCACATACATTTTTCTATATTTACAAGTATTGAAACTTTATTATTATTGTATGTCGATATATCGATTATCGGTTATGTTACAATAATTACAATATTTTCTATTACCTTCCGATCAGAATTATTAAAAAATTATAAATATAAATGAATTTTTCTCCTTTCACACCTCTATAAACAAACCGGATCATCATCAAATGCAATCCAAAAGAAAAGAAAAAAAAAAAAAAAACTAAAACTAAATTTAATTTGAATTTGAATTTTTGTATCCGTCACTAATTGAACCCAATATTCATAGTAGAAAAAATAATAAAATTCAACTCATGGATAATTTTAACAGAATGATTTGCTATATTTTATTTATGTTCTTTTGTATAATAAATTTTTGTTCTATATTATCTGTAACTGTGTTCGTATGTGTTGAGTATAATGTTGAGCTGTAAGTTTATATGCAATAATAATAATCTGAAAAAATAAGGATAAAAATTAACAATTTTTTTTTGAAACTATAAAAAATATGGTGAAATGGAACAAAAGAAAAAACAAAACAACGTGGGCGAACAAATCATTTGTCTATTTAACGGATATTATAAGAAAAAGAAAATAAAAGAAATAAAAAACAACAACAACAAAAATTTGCCAACAAAAGAAAGCGAAATATACAACCAACAAAAAAAATTATTAAATATATTTAATTGTTATTAAATATTTCGTTTTTTTTTTTTTTTTTTTGTAAAATGCCGCCGCCAGTCGCGACCTTCTTTAAACACGAGGAGAAAAAAAACCAAAAAAAAAAAATTTTGCTCTGTCATTGCAAGTTAATTTTGGCGAGCTTTTTTCTTCTTCTTCTTCTTTTTGATGATGATGGGTTTGGTTTGTGTTTGCCTCATGTAAAAAATTATTTAATAATAATCTAACGGCATGAAGTGAGAGTTATAACTTTTAGGTTATAATGTCGTTATGCCGTTCTTTGTTTTTTATGCGATAATCATTTTTTTTTTCTATAGTAATTTAGGACACACCCTTTTTGATGGTAAATTAGACACCTACATTATCATAAGAAATTGTGTCATGGACGAACTTTGTTAGAAAAATATAGATGACCGACCACCTGTTTCAACTTAAACCCTTTATTATTATTTTTTTTTTTTTTGTTTAAAAAAATGTAAAAGTATTTTAACGCATAACATTCACATTTCACAAAAATATTTTATTATTTTTCGTTGTAATCTTTACAAATCAGATCAAAGATTCTTTTATAAATTTAATCCTTTTTCAATAATACTATCATTGAATTCATTAAGATTACACAGGGATTATTTAAGTAATCTCTTATTTTGGAAATAACCAAAGTCCTTTTGTATATATATATATATATATTTTTACAATTGTCACCACATACAAAAATCTGTATTTAAAAGAACGATTGTAAATATACAAAATACAATGGAGAAAAGGATTTTCTTTTGTCTTCTATTATATTTTATATTTTTCAGTTGTAATAGAAAATCTGTGTTTTTTGGAAATTGAATAATTTTTCAAATTTATATATACAGTGACGTAGTGAAAGTTCTATTTCTTAATTTTTTTGTAAATTTACATTTAATTCTTGAAGAATTGAAACTAACAACCCAAAACTAATAATACGAAATTTTTGTAAGTTTTGTAATTACACATAAACTTATCCCTACTGCACTGGCAGAAAAACAATTATTTTTGTCCTGTATTGAGGAACAATGAGATGAAAAATAGAACAATTGATTAATAATAAATCCTTTTCTCTTCATTTAGATTACAAATTGTATTGTAACGTATTGTAATGAAATATTGCACCTGAATTGTAAATCAGAAATAGGTGATGGATTTCCATCTTTCTCTCTCTTTTTGCTCTCGCTCTCTTTAACATTCTCTCTCTCTCTTTCTCTGTCGCTCTCTCTCTTAACATAGATGCGTTAGATTATTGAAGCAATAATGAATAGTGAGTGATTACTGATTACTGGTGAGCAGGATTAAAAAATTTTTGAATGTAAAGCAGAAAAAAATTGAAAGAAAGCAAGGATTTTTTTGTATGTTGTCCTGGGATACGAGTTAATTAAAATATTTTCAACTTACTCAACTGATAAGGTATTAATGTTTGAGAAATATTAGATTTAGAATCGACCCTAAATTTATTATTTGATGCGTATGAATTATAATTATATTTTATATACGCAATCATGCACTAAATATGAAAAACGCACTCACCTGAGGACGAATGCGAATTAAATTGCTGGAGATTGTGTTAAAGGGACGCGAGTTAATCCTCTCATATAAAAATAGAAAATATATAGAAAAACATCTGCCTAATCTGAAAACTTGAAATACAAAAGTTACATTTCCACAAAATTGATCTTGACTTTTTTTCTAAAAATCGTATGCGATTGAGGACCAAAAATAAGAAGTCCCTTTATATAAATTCAAAAGGACAAAAAGCTAGGATTTCTTGATTGAAATCAATTTACTTTTATATTTGGAATCTAGAACAAAATAAAGAAAAGAAAAAAAAAGGACGAAAGAAAATTTATCTTTTCATCTAAATCTTATAACGCAATCTGATTGATCTGGGAATGCCGATTCCAGTGTATACTGAAGACAGGTGAGAATAACATTTTATATAAATTAAAATTCCATCAAATCTATAATTTGAGAATTTGAATAGAAAATAAATCGATATCATTGATCAGTTTTCTTTTGTATACGTATAAATCGTGATTCATGATGCATTGCAAAAAAAAAAAGAATCATATTGTTTGATTCGAACAAATGTTGCAAATAATGTCAGATTAATCGAATTAAGATATCCGATCGTTTTATCTTTGAATCCTATCAGATTTTATTCAGAACTTTCTCTATTATTTCTTTATATTATTTTTTTATTCTTTCCGCAAATATTGCAACAGTGCACAATGAAAAGTTTCCGGTGCACAAATTGTACCACAGAATCTATACCTACCTCACAAATCCCACTTTTTTTTCTGAAGGTTTTTTTTTGCATTGAAATTTAGATTGCCCAACAATACAATTCAATTGATACTTAAAAAATAATTCAAATGATTATTTGACAAGATAAAAAATTACTTTAATAGGTTCACCGATTTTTTTTCCCAATCGTATACATCGAATTGTCGTGACTCGTGAGAGTGAGTTTGTCGGTTATTTGTTTGTTGTATATATTCGAGATTTTTTGTCTCATAACGCGAGATAATTATTTATGATCATCATCAATTTTATATTTTGATTGGTTGAAATGTAAATTCCATAACATTGTTTCTTAATCCTTTCGTAAGCAAGCACATACATTTTAAGTTTAAACTGTCCAATTAATTATGCTTTTAAATGCTCACGTTTTTTTTTTAGCACGTTGATACTTTATAATTTTAATTTCTTTTTAATAAGGACATATATATAACTGCGGTCATCTTGTTTCGTTTGTTGTGTCATGGTTTAACACCTGAGAATTTCTTTTCTTTTATGTTTTCGACAAAACCAGTTTTTTTTTTCTTCACATTTGATTATGGATTTATTAATTGGATTTAATTTTTCTTCTGTTTTTTTTTTGTTTCTTTTTTTTTCCTCTTAAATCAAAGACTAAATTTTAAGCTGGATTAGATTTTGAGAATATTGTGGCATTCGTGGCATATTATTATTCCTTTCAAGATCTCAGCACATATAGTTGTATAGACTGAAACTGATAAATATTATTCTACTCCGATATTTTTAATTAAAGAACTTCAAACCTTTTGTGAACAAAGCAAAACAGTCAGTGTCAATTCATAATAATTCACATACAAAAAAAAAATAGGTGGAGGCGCCTTCACTTAATTTTTTTTGTTCCCCCGTTAGAGTTTTATTAATAAATATTTTTTTTAAGAACCCGATAAAATTTTTTTGAAAGAAAAACATTAAAAAAACCCAAATACTTAATGCCAGATGATAAACTACACAATACAATTGTATATAGAATCTGAAACCGCGAATCACAAAATAAAAAAAAAAATTAAATCCTAACCTAAACTAACACTTGACGCGCATGCATCAATATCATTTCTCTTTTTTTCATCTTTCTTTTATTTCTTTTACCATAATATAATATTATTTATTCAGCCATAATATATAGTTATGTGTGTGTGTGTGTGTGTAGTGTGTATGAGAGTGTATAATTCAGACACAATAGATGTCGCGCGCGCGTGCTATAAATATATTTTAAATAATAATAATAATAATAATAATAATATAAAAATTCATTTAAATGCAAGAATAATAAAGGCAACAATAACGGTAAGAAGAAGAATAATAAAATAAAATAAAAAATCATATATATAAAAAAAAGTCTAACAACAACAACAACAGAACAACAGCAGCAGCAACAACAATAATAATAATAATGAAATGGAAAAAAAATGTCGCTCATTCTCTCTTAAATATATTTACATACATACATATGAATATGTACTATATATTTACTACATACATTAGACCTATATATATATATATATAGATTTTTACCATATACATGAAGAACTATTATATACTATTGTATATATAAATGAATATATTAAATAATTCAAATTATGTTTTTCACTTTTACAACAAAATTTATATGTGCCTACATTTTTCTATATAGACGATTTTTTTTTTGTTTTTTTTTACACTAAATATACAACTTGTGAACGAGAAAACCACAAAAAAAAATCTTTTCGTATTTTATTTCTCTACATGATAGAATTATATAGTTGTGTGAATCATATATATGAATATTTAGAGATGGCACAGACATTAGTAATGTATAATGGTGTCATTTTACATAAACAGAAGTACGAATTTATAATGCGTTTATATTTCCTTATTTACAGCGGTTTCTTTATAAAGGTAGAAATTTCAAGTTTAAATTTTGAATGTACATATTTTATATTAATTATGAGTACATTATATCCATAAGTAAATACCGTCAATGATTTATTTGTCATTTGCGTCATTCGCTTCTAGAAATAAATAAGTCCGCTGTATATTCGGATGAGGAAAAAAATATACAAAACAATCAAACTTATAATATGCAAATTTTCACATATAAAAAAAAAGGATAAAAATAATAATAACAGCAATAATTTTGTTTTGTATTGGTAAAGTTATAAATGATTGTAGTAGTAGAATACGTATAAGGGTAGGGGGTACTCTAGATTATGGATAGAAAGTAAAATATGAAAAACATGAAATAAAAAAAAAAACAAAAACAAAAAAAAAATTGTAGTATGCAGAAAGGAAAGTAATAAAAATAAAAAAGGGGGACAAATTATACGTAATTGAAAGCGAAATATTATTCCAATGTTGTTTTTTTTTTCCATCCATTGTTGAAGGGTGATTGTGTGGTAATTTAAATTTTATTATAGAATTTTTAATATGTATAAATGTAATGTAACACATACGTCCAATGTCCAAACCAATTTGAATAAATAAATCTGACAAGTATACAAATTATAATAACAAAATATATATATAAAGAAAACCACGTGTCGTTAACAATTGTGGCCATTTTCTTTTTTTTTTTGTTTTTGTTTTTCTTTAATAATAAGTTAAAAAAAAATATTCAAATAGAATTTTGTCCAAAAAAAAAACATCTCTCGGCTCGCTTTATAACAATAAAAAAATCGTAATTATGTAACAGGTGCAATTCAATAATAATAATAATAAAACGCCATTGAATTCACTGATCCTTAAACATCGTCCCCTTTTCTTTATCATACATGGTTGTGTGTGTGTATTATAAAAAATTTCACACCTTAAGTTTCTAGTTAGATGAAAGGAATAGTTTTATACACAAAGCACGCAATGAAGATAAGAAAAAAAAGATGATCTGCCGTTGCAATGAATAAAGAAAAATATTTAGTCAGAAAAATAAGCAGTAAAATTTTCATTTGACATTTACATGCATTAATAAGTCAATTTTAAGAAAGAAAATAGATTTTTACTGAAATGAATTTCATATGTATATCAACCAAACACACTCCCAATAATAGCCTAAAGTAGTTCACGAAATTACAGTTTTCACCAATATCGTCTTATACTTTACGTACTTTAAATTAGTACATTCAATATGGCATTATTAAAATTACAAAATGTAACACCAAAAGTATACCTTTTAATAATGTGTACACTTATATTGATTACTTCGTATATTTATGTCTATCTGTCTCACATAAATTACTGTAAATTTTATTGACAACCATTTTTAAAAAGAAAAAAAAAACACTAGAAAAGTTGTTTTGTCTAACTAAACTGTTCAGTTTAAAATTACGAGACTATTATTAAGGGCATTTATGTAGAGACCTTATATTTAAGTAATAAATTCTTTCACTTTACTTTAAATTTAATTATATATTCGTAGTAAATGCATAGAGTATGTATATATGTATGTACATATATTGAATATCGCGACGGCTTCGATGGTCCGCATCGTTACAATGAAATAAATTAATTTAATTTTTTTCTAATATTTCTAAAAAAAAAAAAGTTTTTAGTTAAATATTATTAAAATGTTAGAGTAAAAATATTTTCTGTAAAGTTCTTTTCTTCCTTTTTGAATAGAAATAATAAACAAAATTATAATATAGAAATAATAAATTGAATTGAATAAGGTAGATGAGACTAAAAGAATATTATAGAACAAGAATAAAGGAAAATGGAAACATACCTACTTGAAAATGAGAGGAAAGAATAAAAAAAAAATAGACATATAACCCAACAAAAATCATATACTATAAAAGAGTTAATACTTAATGTATTTACTTACAAAATAATGTTTTTTTTCTTTCTGTTTCCTTTTATCCAATTAGAATTACAATAACAAAATGTTTCATTCTTCAAACATTTTCATTTCAATGCGCGATTTTTATACAAAATACAAAAGAAAGAATAAAAAAAAGGAAAAAAAAATGAAAAGAAAGAAAGAAAGAAAGAAAGGAAGAAAGAAAAAAAAATTGTAGAAAAGAAATTGTATATAAGAAATGAATAGATGAAAAAGAAAAAAAAAAAAAAACAAGAAATACCTACAGCAACAACAATCAAATAAACCAGCAAACAAAATGAAAATAATACTATCTCTGTCTAATAAAATAAAACTGTATCATTCTATAAAATTGCTCCCACCAAAAAACGGGTTTTCCCCTACAAAACATGAGAATATAAAATAAAAAAAAAAACGAAACGTGTAGAAAAAAAATAAAACTTCTTATACGACTCCAGTATATTTTCCCCGCTGCTATCAAAATATACTCTTCGAACTATTGTATGATGATAAAATTGCGCCGCCTTTTGGTGGCTTACACGTACTACGAACCAATCACTTTAACGGACCAATAATATTATAATAAAAGGCGGACGCATGCGTGATTGTTGAATTCTTTATTGAAAAAGAAATAAATAAAAAAGAAAAGAAAAAAAAAATGTTAACACAAAAAAAATTTTAAAAGAAATAAAAAGAAGAAAAAAAAAAACAAACAAGAAGAAAAACAGAGATAAATTTAAATGTCGATACTTGAAGAAAATACGTATAGGTGTCGTTTTGTTGTTTATTTGAAGAAATGTCAGTTTCGTTGTAGATTTTTGCAAGTTTGGTTCGATGTTTTTTACATCAATAATAATTTAAAACAAAAAGAACAAAAATCAAAGTAACTCATTATTCCTATAATTAATTAATCAATTAAAATAATTAAATACAAGAAATAAAATTAAAAAAAATTCAAATTGTCAAATAAGAATCAAAATGGATTCCAATATAATAAAGAATGACGTCATGAAACTGCAACATAAATACACTGCATTATCTATTGTGTGTGAGTCTGATGAACTCACCCATTTCTAATTATATTTTATTTAATTATTTTACAACAAAAAAAAAAATTCTTTATTCAAATAAAATAAAATAAAAATAAAAAAAAGTGACGTTTATTGACTTAACTAATGGCGAACCAACAACAAAATTTTGAATAAAAATTATAAATAAATTAATTTAATTAATTATATAATAAAAGAGAGAGAGAAAAAAAACAGAAAAATTTAAATTTTTCTCTCATCAATAATATTTTGCCACTGAATACGATCGTGTGTTTTTTTTTTGTTTTGTTATTGTTGTTTTTGTTGTTTCTTCTTTTATGAGTTTATCGATTTCGATTCATATATTTTATAATATAAAAATTTTATTTTGTCTTGCCGTTTTTTTTGTTTATTTTTTTTTATTCTTTTATTTTATTTTCTCATCTATCTGTGCGATTTCTTTCTGTTGCGTTACCTTATTATAATAATTTTTTTAAGTGTTTTGAATTATGCAAATTAAAAACGTCGTCTCTGGGTGTTAACTAGAGGAGAACCGGTTAAAAAAAAAATTAAAAGCAAAAACAAAACATTTTCTTGTTGTTGTTATTTACATAATAAATTATTATCGTTAATAACAATAAAAAAAAACAAATAAACAAAAAAGACAAAATTGTAATAATAATGACAATAATAATCGCATTTTTTGTTTTTTATTAAAAAAAAGAAGTTAAGAATTTAAAATCATAATATTGAGCGATAGAGAGAGAGAGAGAGAGAAACAATTTAAAAATATTTGTTTTTTTAATCCACTTATAAGAAAAGAACAAAAAAAAACGAATAACAAAAAAAAATTCAAAGAAACGAAAACAAAAAAGAAAAACAAAAGTGTCTGTAAAAAAAGTTTAAGTGTGTTTTGTGTTTTTTCAAATCCAAAAATAGATTGAATAAAAAAGTTTTTTTCTTGATTAAAAATAAATAAATACAAACGCATTGTGGAATTGACACTAAACTATAGATCTACTTAAGTAACAAGTGAATTTGACAGAGAACAAAATTGATTTAGAATTATATAACCGTGCCGAAAGGCATTATTTGGGGTAAGACGATTATAATGATATGATTGTATGATGGTATATGAAGATGATTAAGTCAATCAAGTATAGAGAGAAATAAAAAGGGGTTTCAATAAAAGTATAACTGTAAGATAACACGTTAAAGGGTTGTTTAACTTAAGTTAAACCAATCAATGAATTTAATCTGTTGTATAAACACTTGAATTGAATACGAAATAAAAATAAATAAAAAGGGTTAAAGGTTTAAGGCTGTGTCCGAATGGTTCAACAAACTTTGTATATAATTTTCAGACTATATTGTTACATTTAATTTAAATTCAATTACAAAATATTCTGTATTTATTTCTCTTATAAAATTAGGGAGAATCTTTCGGACTAAATCGAAAAGAAAAATTTAAGAATAATGTGTATGGATGCTTGTTAATATTAAAATAGGGTTGTTAAGATTTTCCAGAACAATTCAAATCAAACAAAATTCTATTGGCTTATCTTATATAGTCTCCCAATTAACGTCGCACTTTGTTTAATAATCATAAGCGTCATAACAAAGCACGTAAGTGCTAACCATCTGAAGTTAATTTTTTTTTCTAATTAGAAAGTTTATACAAAACCGACTTATAAAAAGTAAATGAGAAAAAAAAAATTAAATATTTTAAACACTTCCACCATTTAACGGCAATTAAGATTAAGTAATTGGAAATAATTGGATTTCTTTTTTACTAGATTTTTTAATGAGAAACATTATGAAGGAGAAGAAAGAAAAAAATTACCCAAACTACGAGCATTTTGTCTAGATATCTTTATACAACTGAAAATTCCAATTAATTTAATTAAAATACCTTGACGGTAGTACACACACACACACAAACATACAAACATACAAACATATAAAAGTCATCATTGTTCGTTTATATATTTTTATATAAAAAATAAAAAAAAAAACCTAAAGAAATTGTGCTTAATTGTTTTTTATTATAATTATTCTTTTAACTTCTTTTCTTTTTTAACTGTGGCATACACACACACACACACACACACATGTAGGCAAATGAAACACAAACAATATAATTTCCATAAATAAATTACAAAAGGTATTTGTAAAGCCACCATTACTACTACTAACATCACCCTTAATTATGCCATGCCACCACCCATGCCGCCACCCATACCTGCATATGTGTATATATTTATTTTATATTTGAGAAAATTCATTACGTTTTATTTGTATAATATTTTGAAAATTTTAATTAAGAAACCACAAAATTGAATAGTGAAAATTAATGAATTAATTAGTTGAACAATAAAAATAAAAGACGTCAAGTGAATGGTGTTTATGGCTGCGGTCTTTTCAGACTGTGCAGATATATATTTTTTGTTGTATATTTGTTGTATACTACCTACGTTTAATTCTCAACAAAAAAGGGTTAGATAATTGAAAAATAAAACGTCATTACTGCTAGATAAATTAAATATATACAGCAGGTCTACAAGAGTAGTGAGAATTTTTTTTTTAAAATTGTGTTATGGTTGTGTGTGTGCGCCTTTTTAAATAGACATTGCATAAATATATATATGTCACTCTTTTACCCATTATTATTCGTCTTTATTCGTTTTTATTCAAAACTCAAATATTTGTTTGTTGTTGTTTATAAAGGACCGACCTATTATAGCGAAACATAAAAAAATTAGAGCAAATTTTTGTATAAGGATTCTGTTTTTGTTTCAAAAAAAAAAAGTTTTTTTAATACTTTAACAAAAGCTTCGTGTCTCGTTTTAAGTTTGATCAAAAGAGTATTTTTTAGTGCTTATTAAAAGTTAAAGAACTTTGGGATCAAAACCCAAAAAAAAAGTCTGCTAAAAAAATTACAGAAATTAGTTCGTTGAACAATTTCGATTGATTTCAGTAAACACCAATCATTAGAATCCGCAAAAATTCATCATTTTACACGCATTATAAATCCTTCGATAATCAAATAATTTAACTAATACGACAAAAGTAACCCTCTATAGAATTTTATACGAAGCGTGAAATTTGGATCCGGATTTATCTACATGAGAGACTGACTTTATATACAAAATATACATCCCCATAATATCCTATAACAGGAATAAGTTTAAGTTTCTCTCAAAGCGACAATTTTCCTAATGTTTCACTTTTACATTTGTGTTTATTTGATGTGTGTGTGTTACATTACTAAACAACAATATACATGTATATACAATGTCTGTTTCAATTGTCTAAGGATCTGATCAGTTTTTAGTGAATAAATAGGGTAGGCGTTAGAAACCAACATATAACAATTTAAGGGGTGAAAAATCCCTTAACTCGAGTGGCCTAATGAATTTTTGGGGGCTTTATTTAGTGAATAGGGCAAATATTATTATTATATAGTTTGAGGTGTGCACTTGGGTAATTAATGGTCTGTTAATTTATTTATCCAAAAAAAAAGTATAAAATGGGGATTAGTTTGTCGGGTGTGCAAGTTTTAGGTGATTGAACTCAAGTATCCGTTTTTCAAATTAGATGACAGGGAAATATGATGCAAAAAGAAGGTAATATGTGCCACACTATAACTAACTTTTCATTTCGTTAAACATAATTCCCATTTAGTAACAGTTTTAATGAACCAATGAAAAATATTATTTTCATTTTTTTTCAATCTCATTAAAAAAATTGTTGCCTTAAAGTTTTATATAGAAAAATTTCTTTCAAAATCAACTGACAATAATAACTGCTAATTATTTATAAATTATGTGACTTAAAAAATTAGCGCAGGCATATATTTAGACTTTATTTATGAAACTCAATGTATACAATAAATTTCTTTCATGTCATTTGAAATGAATTAATAAAATAAATATTGTTAGTAGAGATAAAGACCAATTATTTTATAACTAATTTCTAGGCGCCGTAATTTCAAAATTCAAAGTTATAAACATCAACTAATAAAATTGAAGTATTTACTAATTAATGTTCATGTATTTTAACATTTCAATTAAATCGAACTTATGTATTATAGATTGTTTCTAAAAGTGTAACTTGAACTTCACCCCCCTTATAATGTACAAATATCAATATAATCTAAACACTTATATTGAATGTAACTTATGTGTTGTACATCACTGTTTGTCCTCTTCATGTCCACTATATGTATATACAACAATTCAAACATTTCAAATATCTATAATATAATAATTGAAAATGATAATATTATGTTACTTTCAAAAGTGGTTGATTGTATACAATATTATAATAGTCACTAGTCAGTCAATTATGCTAATTAAATATAATAAATTGAAATCGTGAAAAAAGCTCATTTGTACCTTCTTTTTTTTTCTACACTTCTTCTTTATTATAATTATTATTATTATAATTTTTTTTTCTCGATCTCTTTCATAAACCAAATATTATTCCAATATATTTGAATAATATAATTTTTGTATATTTCTTCAACGATTCTTATATATATAAAAAATTATTGATAAATTTTTTGTTTACGATCTGCAGATTATAAATTTTTTTTTATTATATGTGAATATATTTTGTTGTTACTTGATTATTTATTAATTGAATTTAATTAGGGTAATTATAGATTGTTCAATTGAATTCATTATTATTGAATATATGAGATTAAAATATGTGGTATAAGTATTAAAAAACTTGTCTAATGGGACCACCAGTCAAATTGAATGAAGTTTCATCAATAAATTTGTTGGTCCCGATTAAAATATTCTTGCTGTAACAACATTTAAATTATTATTGATTTTCAATGATGATTAGGATTTGTTTTTTTATTATGGAATCTTTTTTGTTGAATTAACTTTTAATTTTTGAATTTTTACTTTATGTATGGGTACCGTTTTAAGACAAATTGAAATTTATTTTAAAAGATGATTTTAAGAAAATTAAAAAGAAGTCCGTATTCGAATAGTTTAAGGATAGTCATCTTAATTATTATCCGTTATTTTTGTATCTATGAATGAAAAGAAAATCAGTTTTAAAATAGCAATATTTGACCCCAAAATTTATTTCAATTGTATTATTGAAATTTCAACATTATCGACATTCATACAGTGAATATAAAAATTATTTTCTTCAATGGTAAGTCAAGTAAGTCAAGTATAGTCTGTATCTAATTTTTATGTTCAATTATCAAAATTTTTGTGTTTTGGAATTTATCTCAATCATACTGTCGATACTGCCTGTTAAGGGATTATAATAATTTAAGCTTTTTATTTAAGAAAGCTTGTATGTCATCATGAAACAAAAATATTTATTGCATTAAACGGAAGCATATTTTCTATTGAAATGTTCATTGGGAACATCCTTTTATTAAGAATATTTGTTTTGTTACTGCGACTGCGTTCAAATATTGTACACCTCAAACTTTATAAAATAATGAAAAAATATAAAGAAACAGAAAGAGAATATGCAGCAATACCAACCCGCAAACAAGTAACAATACTTTATACTGAATATCCTTAAAATAAAAAACACAAGCGCATTCTATACATAACAAAAATTATTTGTCACAACCCACTCGAGTCTTTTTCCTTCTTTTTTCTTCTTCTTCTTCTTCTAATAAATTCCTATTAAATCAGAGAGGATCTAACGAAATGAGCGCAGCCATTAAATTGAAATTTTATAAAAAAAAAACGTAAATAAATTCATTTAAAAATGTGAACTGTTTATTATTCATATTTTCCCAAGAATATATTTTCTTTGGGTGAAAAGAATGATACAAATATATACAAAACTGAGTTTATCGTGCTGTTTTATTTTAGAAGAATGAATATAGTAAAGTGTCTCACACCGGCTGCGTGTCCCTACTTCGACTTTTTTATTCTTCATCTTCTTCTCCTGTCTTTCTTCTTTTATGCTTCTTCTTAATTTTTTTTTTATTATTGAATTTTATACGAAAGTAAAAAACGGCAGCACAAATTATTTTCAAAGAACGAATAAACGAATTAAGAATGATAATAAGAAAAACGACAAAAGAACAAGAAGTATATGCATAGAAGAAGAGTAAAAGAAGAAGAAGAAGAAAGAGAATTAAAATAAGAAATAACGAAAAGACTAATATAATAATATTCGAAAGAAAAAAAGATGATAATCTTAACTTTAGTAACAAAAAAAAAAGAAAAAAAAAAGTTTCATCTCCGATTTTTCGCAGCGGGATGTCATTTACACTGGCTACCCGTCTTAATTTGAAGATTCAAAGATTTGGAATTTCTTCATCTTTGCATCCTCTTTTATTTCTATTATTTCTCATCTGGAAATATATTTATATAGAAGCGTTCCATCTAACAGGTAAAATTGGTTTGGTACACTACTAAAGTTATTTTATCATTTAACGGTTCAAAAGTAGTTACACATTTTTAATTGTATTTAATTGGATTTATTCTCTTTCGTTTATTTTTTTTTTCTTCTGTTTTTTTATTAGTTTTTTTTTTATTGGAATAGATACAGTTGAATAAACTATACGCGTTACGTCAATAGTATATATCTGTCCATCCGTCGGCTATTTATTTTTTTTTTGATGTATTCATAATGAAACGCGCAAGTAAAACTGACAGATGGTATGTATGACGTGCTGCATACTAAATAATACCCAACTATATATAAAGTGTGAGCGCGTGAGTTAGGGATTACTTCTATTTTTGTCATTCTATCTACATTATTTTTGGGCCTCGATTTTCACTTTTTTAATATTGTTTTCTAAAACAAAAAACAAAGCACAATAAATACCTCATTTTACTTATAAATATTTATTTTGGCACATTCTTTTTTTTTCATTGCCAAAATACAAAATTGCATATTTTGAATAAATTATTTTTTTCAATGGAATAATTTATTGTTTTGGGAAATTCAGAAAAATTTTTTTACAAGTGTAAACAAAAATATTTGTTAGACACAATCCGTTGGCCGGGTTGATAACATGTCCATATATAGGCCGTACCAGGATATAATGAATTCCATTATAAAATTAGATCCCTTTGTATCATAATATTGATAAACCGCAACAAGTATTGAAAATCAGTAACACAAATTAAATTGTGGACTAAACTCCTTCTATTCATGAACATAAATAAAATATTAAATATTTTGATTATCGCTGCATACAAATTTTATATTAAAAGTTTCAAAAAGCTTTCTATGGAAAAAATACAATTTATTTTCGATTTTACTCTAGACATATTTCCAAAAAGAATATTTAAAATTTTCCCCTTGTCCGATAATTGAATGAAAAATCATATTCATTAAATCAAAGGTAACACAAAATACAATCTTTAATTATACATTCAAATGAAACGATTCTTTTAATTAAGTAATCTAAATATTTTAAACATTAAGATCATCTACATAACGTATAAACTAATTAATCTATTCTAATTTGTGAAATGCTTAACATGATTACAAAAAAAATTAGATTTTAGGAAAAATATTTACGTTATAGAATTTTAATCAAATTAATTTTCATTTTCTCATCGAAACAGTTACGAAAGAAGGGTGAGAGAAAGATAGAAGGTGATACAAACAATACAATATAAATGTTTTTCTATAAAAAATTTGATCCCCCCGCAGGTGACAAAACTTTAAACTAGAAGTCAACAATTCGATTTATTAAAAAAAAAAAAACAAAACAAAAAAAAAACAGAATCAAAAGAAATGAAAATAAATAAGAAATATAAGAAAACAAGAAAGATGAAGAATAAGAAGAAATATATAATCATCAGAATGAGTCTATAACAATATCCATCCGTTTGTCCTAAAACCCAAAGTGTGTTGTGTTGTGTTGTGTATCTCCTGCTGTGTTAAAAATGTTGTCTAGATATCGCGCGGTTTGATGTTTTGAACGCGATACGGAGACCTTTTTTATGGTGATTTTTGTCTTCTCGTTTTTTTTTTTTTGGTTGTTGTTTTTTTTTTTCAAAAAAGTTTTGCCGCAATTTGTTAGCTTACCCCTGAACATATGGGGGGTGAGGTAAAGAGGGGGCGGTAAGTGTTTATGTGTGTGTGTGTGTGTGTTTGTATAGATTTTTTCTTTTATTTTTGTTGGGTAGAAGAAGAGGATTAGCTGAATTTATTATTCATTCATTTTGTCATTTTTTTTTCTCTTGAACATAATTTTAAATAACAACAACAAGAAAAATTTATAAAAAATATTAAAATAATAAAAATAGAAACAAAAAAAAAATCAAGAATTTGGGAAGCTGAGAATAAAAAAAAAAAAAGAAAAGAAAAAATTATGATATAAATTAATGATCGTAAATCATTTCTAATTAATAAATCAGAGGATTTTGTTTATAAATTTATTTTTTTTTATATGACGTTATTTTAACTTTTTATAGATCGTCATCAGTAATGATGGATCGAATACCATCATTATCCTTACCAGGATTATCTTTATCACATCCACTATCGATACCAACATCACAAAGTTTACAAAATCATTCAACACATTCATTAAATTCATTGAGTATACATACACAAAATATACATGTCACATCAGCTAGTGGACTACATAATAATCTTCATAATAATCTTATGACAAATACAAATAACAGGTGAGTAATTTTTATTTATTTTTTCATAAATAAATTTCTGATTATTTTGAAAAATTTAGTCTACATTTTTTGTAATAAAAAAATGTGCGGGTTGTTCCCGTTTTTGCTCTCAGGTAGTTTTTATATAAAAATAACGACAAATAAATAAGTTTTATTCATAAATCATAATTTCGCTTTGAAACCGAGTTTTTTCTTTCGAAAAATCTTATAAATTTAATTATTGATTGGATTTATCGAATGTTTGTAAAAAATAACCACTTTAATTAAACTTAATTATAAAATAAAAATTAATCGATTCATGGAAGAATGCTTTTAAATTTCAGATGACAAATTAATATATTTTTAAATTTTTATTAATAATTATAGTTTGATGGTACAAAGTCAAGCAAAACGAAATGCTGAGGAACATATAAAACGTCCTATGAACGCTTTCATGGTTTGGTCACGATTACAACGAAGAAAAATTGCTCAGGATAATCCAAAAATGCACAATTCAGAAATATCAAAGCGTCTCGGTAAGTTTTAAGTTTAATTTCAATTCTAAAGTTTTTATTTTTATATTAAATTTTCAATAAGTTTGTATGTGCCGACGGCTTTTCATTTCCAAATAAATTGAATAATCATCAAAAAATAGTTTTGAATGGGGATCACACTTTGTTTCCAATGAATCTTGCAAAACTGAAAAATATTCTAAAAGATCCGACGGCTTCTTTTTATCCTTAATTTTAATTCAACCCCTCACGATTAGGTACTAAATGCGATACATTTAAACAGCACTCCACTTTTTTTCGTTCTCTGCTTTAAAAATGGGAAGAAAAAAAAAGTAAAAAATCTTCATCGTCCTTTATTCACGCCAAACAAAACAAAACAAACAAACAAAAATAAAAGAGAAAAAAACTGCACAAAAGAAAAAAAAATGGGAAATAGAAAACCGAAAAAAAATCCAATTCTGATTGTTTGGTCCACTCGAAAATATTATACGATGCTTTTATATAATAATATTATATAATTCCACTTATCCTTATCTGCCATAATCGGTAATTGAGTGGCTATCGATGATTGTTAGTTGAACAAAAACGAAAAGAAAAAAAAACATATTCACTCATTCCTCATCAGTTATAATCATTACCCTCTATCAACCACCACCCACTGTCTGTCTGTCTATGATGTGATGCCAAAATCTATAACAAAATATTTTTTCTCTATTCTTTTCTTTCTTTTCTTTATTTTCTTCTTCTCTTGTTATATTTCTTGATAAAATGATGTTTTTTAGTTAAAGGAGTGTGGCTGATGGCTTCTTATACGTGTCATTTATATATAAAAGTGAAGGCAATCTACCCTATTTTAGCTTCTTACAAATTCAATTCAATGACTGTTTTCTCAATAGATTTTATATTGATTTGTGTTAAATGCGCGGTTTAAGTATTGTCCACCACCGACGGATAAAATATCATTTAAGTTTAAATGTTTACATTTTGGCCCATTCCAAATGACACATCAATGCCTCTGTAAATGGCTGAATGAGAATACACATATGAAGACTGCGTTCTTGTAAGACATTTTTAAAAATCAATTCATTTTATCGATTGATAAACTCTGAAAAAAAAAACTCATTGAAATTATTAATTAAAATTCGTTTGGAAATAGAAAATTGTCGTACATACCTAGAGTTCACAATCTTTTTCCCAAAACAAAAACAGAATTTTCTGATTTCCTATTTTGTGTTTTCATCATTTACGAATTTTTTTTTTTTTGTTTTATTTTTCTTTTTGTTATTTCCAATTTTTCTTTTCCATCTCATACTATCCTGTAAATATTTCCTTTTGTTTATTGTGTTTTTCCCTGTATACGATATTCAATCGGATTCAATGCGGGGATATAAACAATGACTTCATTACAGCTCAAAAACAATTGATGTACCTACGCCTGTCGATTTTGTTTAACGACAAAAGATGGATATATATATATATTTTTTATATTATTATTCTGTGTTTTTTTTCGTCCTTTTTTTTTTTGTCCTCCTACTCCTTTTTTTCTTTCACATTTTTGCCAACGTATTGGATATTAAATTCTCCCGATGGATATAATATAAAAGAAGAGGAAGAAGAAGAAAATAAAAAGTCAGTTCTTGTCAGATTCAATATCGAAGAGTCTCCATTTCTTTTTATCTGCTCGCGTATGTATGGGTGTGTGTGTGTGCATGTTTAGAGTTCTTTTGTAAGAGAAGAATTGATTGGATTTTGAGATGCCAACAACAACAGCAACAAGAATAAAAAAAATATCTACTTTTTACAATTGGAAAGTTTTTAATTCAACGTTTCTTTTTTCTTTTTTCTTTTTCTTTTTATATTTAAGACTAGAAATTTAAGGAATCAACTGATTTTTATAAACTATCCCTTTTCATTTCACAAATTCTTTCATTTATCTTATTAATGAAATTATTTGAATAAAATTTTCCCCACCAATATTTGATCTTTTCATTTTATAATGTGTGATTAAAACCAAAGACACGCCACTGGAATTTCAATTCAATGTGAGGAAGTAAAAAAAAAAAATTTGGCTGTGTGATGGTAGATGTTAGTACGGGAGTTTGAGGGTGTACTATTGTTATTAGATTGACAGTCAATCTTTATCTAGAATTACATCTGTTTGGACAATTGAATCGAATAAGCTGGGTGTTGTGTTGTATACACAAAAAAAGAAAGAAAACATTGTATTTTCCAAGTATAATCAATTGTTCTCACGTTTTAATATAAATATTTGTATAGAAGAGGGTAAAGTGCGTTGATTGAGGAAAATGAAAAGATTTATACATAAATATAGATGGGATGTAAAGGGGTAGTTTGTATTATGTGAAAGGATCATCTTATAGTCTTAGATATTTAGTTTAATTTTAATAATTTAAAAAATTGAATTGTTGATAAAAGAGTTTAGCGACTCTCTAAAAAATGTAATCAGTGTGAGAATATTATCTGAGAGTGCATCGTTTAGTAATTACATCAATTTAATTTTGCATTATAAAATGGTTGACTTTTTAATGGTATACTTTACAGAAACTTTCAATAAAAAATGCAATTTTTTATTCTGTTTCCATTTAAAAAATATCAATATTACTTGTGTTAAACAATGTGAAAAAAAACCCAAAAATATCTTCAGTCTCTTGAACTTGTCCATTTTACAGTTTTTTCTGCCTTAACCTTTTTCAGTCAACCGAAGGACAAAAGCAAATATTTATTAACATGATTCGCGTTTTTTAACGTCTATTACGTACTTACAATTATTGTCTCCTTCACTTTCGCGATTAATAAATCACAATATATTTCCTTCTCATTCCTAAAAACAAAAAACAAAAAAAAAATCATGAATCTCTTCTATCAGTCCCCTTTTATGTTTTATACTGCAAAAGCTATTATGTTCATATTACACAACAATTTTCAAATTTAAATATTTGCTTTTTATTTCAGTAAAATATATAAACAGACATATATTCATATTAGAAATATCCAACAAATTATTCCCAAGTCAAATGAACCATATGTCCGATTTAGTATAAACAACATCTGAACAATTGACTCCCTCTCCCTTACATCTATTATACGAATTAAGTTCAATATTTTTGATATCCATTTAGATTTTGAATAGTAAACACGACTATATATGCATACATCATAGATTAAATCCCTTTATAAAAATCAGAGGCCAACATTCTTGATATAACGACGGGAACAAATTTTGATACTTTAATGGACACCACCGATTCGTTCTGAATAAATTTAATAACGATTTCCAATAAAAACTAATGCAGAGTAACATTAAATTCGTATAAGGTTAATAATGTAGTATTATTCTCAGTATTTTTTAGGATGTGATCCTGTATCCATCAAAATAAAATATAAAACAGATAGAAACTATATAATTGTCTTTAATTAATAGAAAAGTGTACTGTGTCCCACAATTCTCCGTCTCTAATAAATTTATTTTTTTTGTTCACTGTGCGAATAAATCCTGTCGTGTGCTACAAATTGTAAAATATTATAAATCGTTTTTTTATTTCTTTATTAATTTGTAATGTTTAAATTTAAAGACCTCATACAGAGGACCAAAACTCCCTATCACCGCACCACACTCTCCCACGGTGATCTTACAAAATATTAAATAATAAATAATAAATAAAAAGAAATAAAATCCACCCCAAATATTTAATATTCCAATTATTATGATCATCGTGTGGACAATTATTATAAAATCTGTTATTCATTTCTAGTTCAATTGTTACCCATCATGAAAGATTAAAATATTAAATTATTAATATTTATGATAAGAAGTGAAGGGAGTAGAGGGAAAGCGCGAAAGTGAGAGAAAGAGAAAGAAAATAAAATAAGGGAGAAGAGTAAAATGAGTAGCAGTTTAACATATAAAAAAGGGGTTATAAAACACGTGCCAAAATTGCACCCTGATTTATATTTTATATGTATGGATATTAACAGACTAAAGAAAATATAAATACAATAAGTACACATACACACGCACACACATATTACAATGTATCTATAAAAAATTGATGTGCAAATAACAAAAGGCAAGTGGGTGGAATAAGAAAGGTTATAGTATAAAACGACGTTTTTTCTTTTTCCTGTATAATGTGCATTATTCTGTACACATGCATTATGGATTGAAATTATTTCAGAAAACAAAACAAAATTGGCTCATTAAATAATTCTTTCACGAAATACTTATTATAATTATAATTAAAGAAATGAGTCAATGAAACCCTTCATCCCTCTTAAAATAAATGTATGTAAATCTCAGATATAAATCTTTTTTCTAAACCATAATTTCTTTTATATCTATATTTACGTCATCTCATGTATAGATGGGTAAAATATGAATTTGAAGTGAGATGCTGAATTTTGCAAAAACAAATTTATAGTAAAAGATAGATTTATATGTTGATTGAAGTGTCTTATATGGATTATTTGACACGTTTTGTTTTGACTGGTATACAAAAAAATATGTTTATACCGCACACACATATAAAGGGGAATGATTTTACTATATTCAATTAAGGGCTTACGTTATTATGTGTTAAATATTTGCGTATGGTTTAAAAAGGAAAAATCCAATGAAATGCCATATGCAGATATACAAAATTTTCATTCTTTATCATTATTTATACACAATACGATATACATTTGTATTTAAATATACCAAGAGAGGGATTGAGATTTGTGGATAAAGTGGTTTGTCTAAATCTGACAATAAAATAGGATATAAATATATATATATATATATAAATATATATATATTTCTCATGTCTGACGTGAATTAAAACCCATCCAATTTCCTTGTTAATTTCCTTTCATTCTTTATTCATATATTTTTCAGCATTATTATAAATAAATGTAAATTTATATATAACTCAATGTTTTTTCTCATTTCCTTGTTTATTTTTAAACAGAATAATATAAAAGAAAATCAAATATATAATGCTTAAATCTGACTGTGCACTTTTCCATATTTTCTATTTTTCTTTAACTATATATAGATAATATTGTCTCATTTTTAACATTTTTATTCAACGACTCTGTTGTTTACCACTAACATTTTATAACCCAACAATTTTCCAATATTATATTTATAATGTATAGAATAGAATATATAAAATCTACTCCACTATATTTTTGTCATCGTTTCCTTTATTTTCGTTATATAATATGCACTAACAGTGGCGTAGAAAGAGAACCAAAACCCTTTTATATTTTCTTTCCGATTTCTTTATTCAGAAAATAAAATTCATATAACTAAAGAAAAAGGAAAAACTGAAATGAAATCAATAAACAGAGTGTACCTACTTTGAAAAAATTTTAGAGTAATTATATTTTCACTAAGCTTTAAGTTACACACATACCAATGGAATAAAATGCAAATAAACCCTATACTATTCCATATAGAAATTTTTAACCAACCAAATATGAATGTACCAAAACCACCCACACAAACTTCCCCTTTTTTTCGTATATATAAACAAAAAATCTACCATCATTATCATCATATCCTGTCCTCCTATCATCATTATTCTTCAAAATATAGTAGAGTCCCCTAGTAACAAAATATATAGAATAAAATGAATAATAAACGAAACATATATAACGTACAAATAAACAAAACAAAAAACATTCAGTAGTCATTCGACGAACGACGACATTTAATCAACAACAACAGCAACAAAAACGTAAAAGAGAAAATATAAATAAAAAAAAAATAAAAAAATTTAGTCCGTTGTCATAGCAATAATAGTACAAGGTATTGTTTTAAAACAATTGAAGTACCGTCTATTGTATTTTACAGTGTATTGTATTGTGTATAACTTCATAGCTATGTTTGTATATTTTATATCAATTCTCTACATTATGTTGTATTATTTGCATTATATATTCTACAAAACAGAAACATGTATGTATACATACATACATATATTTATATTGTGTATTATACAATAAAACATTATTGTGTATTATATGACGTCATATATAGTATATGGAATACAATATAATATGTAATATACAATAATACAAATTCACACAACAATTCGTCTATCAAACATATTTTTATTTATTATAGTTACACAAATTATTAATAATGAAATATCACCCTAACTACCTTAACTTAAATGGCTAATAATTTGATAGATGAATGACTTCTTTTTTTTTTCGTTTCTTTATTGTTGTTTTTTTTTTTTTTGTTAAAATGTTATGATCGCGGAGACATTATATAAATTTGAAGACTTTAGTAATTGCAGTTAACTTCATATGAAATGTTAAAATAATAATAACAGTATAATAAGAATAATAATTACAATGGTGACAATAGTGTTTACGTTACTCGGAATAAATATTTAGTAAACTTCATTTTGTTTTAGAAATAAGATAAAATAATAATAATATAAAATTATTGAAAATGTAGGAAAGAAAATGAAATGAAGAAGAGTATCTAGTATTGAATAGAAAAACAAAGAGAAGGATAAGAAAATATATATAAATAATTGTGATATGGAAAATTTAAATTATGAAACTGTTGAACCAAGATAAGAATAATTAGATGTTTCGGTATTGTTCAAATAAAACCGACAAGTATAATATGAGGATGGTTTTGACTTTTCTCAATGTTTTCATATCATTATCATTATCATTTCATCATCAACATCATCAGTATCATCATCTATATGTTACATTTCTCCCTTATTTTCATCATCTTATATGTATAAATATATATACCGTCAACATCTTTTCACTGTACCAACAATAGAATGGTGATATTTTGAGGTAACAAAAGGATGTTGCTTTTTGTTGAGTTTAGATTACTCTGAGACGATATAAAAGGAAGCAAAAAAAAAATATTATATTATAAGAAAATGACGACAATATTATTTTCTATTTTGTATTATATTTTCTTTCATAAGGATGAAAAAAAGAAAAAAAAAAGAGAAGAAGAAAAGAAACTGAAGTGAACAACATACAATAAGAAAAACTGTTTTTCCACATTTTTAAATCTTAAATATATAATTCCCCTTTTTTTTTGGAATATAGAAAATGTGTTAATTAGTCTTTTTTTTTCTTATTATATTTATAGGAGCAGAGTGGAAACTTTTAACAGAAGACGCAAAAAGACCATTCATTGATGAAGCAAAACGGTTAAGGTAATGCTCGTTTCTATATATTTTTGTAATATTTTTCAATATATTAACTTTTTAATTTTTGATTTTTATACAAACCTTTCTAGGGCCATGCACATGAAAGAACATCCGGATTATAAATATCGTAAATATATAATTAATTATTCAAACCTTTTTACATTAAATTTATATATAATTTATTTTGTTTAAACAAAAAAAAATGGATTAATTTAACCGCAATAATAATTGTGATTTTTTACAACACATAAAATTCTAGTTATAATTTAATAAACTAACGAATATATTTTATCATATATAAATTTTATACTTTTTAAAGAATTTTGAAATATCCGATATTGTTTAGCATTAATTAAAACATTTTCTTTCAAAAATATATATACAGTGAAACTCGGATATAACAAACTTTAAGGGACCAAAAAAAAAGTTCGTTATAACCGAAAGATTGTTATAAGTGAAGTTCGTTATAACCGAGTTTCACTGTAATTAGATTATATAGAATAAAAAGTCTCCACTTAAACTAGTATTATATAAAAGCTGCATTAGAGTTATTGGTTGTGCGTCTTTGTTTCTCTTGTACCACAACACATATGACAAGACACATATGATGAGAGATATAAATAATTATATGCATATATACAAATAATTTTATTATATATTTTTCTATTTGTTTCAACATGTCCTCGGAGAAAACCAAAAGCACTAAGACGTGACGGATATCCGTATCCGATGCCGTATCCGTCTGTTCCTGTTGAAGCCCTTAGAGCAGGTTTGTTTTTCTTTACATAAAATATTAAATAGAAAATATCTATGTCGCACGTGACATTATATTATAATGTTTTTCCTTCTATATATTCATTTTTTTATTTAACAAAACAAAAAGAAACAAGACGATTTTCTTTACTTTTGTATTACAAAAAAAAAAGAAAAAAATTAAATGAAAACACAAAAGAAAAAAATGGAATAATGAGAAAAATGGAAAAATTAAATTGAAAACTTTTTTCTTTCATTCATTTATATTATGTCGCATTGAATTTTCTTCATTTTCTTGTAAACAATGAATAACAACTTCCACGCCTAATTAACATATTTGTTTATATATTAATTCGTATTTCACGTGACTTTAGAAAATTCTTTGAAAATGTAATATAAAAGAGAAATAAAACAATAATATATATAAGAAGAACAATATAATTTGTATAGCAATAAGAAAAAGTATCAAAAATATATATAAGAAACAACAACAACAACAACAAGAAAAACGTTAACTTTTATATTTCGACCGCAACACGCCATCATCCTAAATTAAAAAAAATTATTTGGTATAAATAAATAAATATAAATCAGTTGAACGTTTTTTATTTTGTGTTTTTTTTTCTTTTTTTTTTTGAGTTGGTATAGTTAATCTGCATTTTATTTATTAGTATGAGATTGGGATTTATGCTGGTTGATTTCGTTTGTGTAGTTTGCTTTTTTCTTTTTTTTTTTACTTCTTTTGCTTTTTGTTGTTGTCAATTTTGAAGCTTTAAGGAAAATAAGGTGGCGTTATAAGTGAAAATATTTATTATAAAATGTATAGAAATGCGCGCGTGCGAAATATATAAAATTGAATTATATAATTGGGTTAGATATGAAGATAAAAGCTTTTTAAGCTTTGTTTATGAATATTCTGCATTTATTTAAATAAATTTACGCATAATAAATATTTGAAGAAAAATTCTTTAATAAATTCAATTTTTTAAATTCATTGAGATTATTAATTCAATTAAACAAAATTTTTGATTTTTTCAGTGTTCCGTAGAATTATGCAAAACATTGAATTATTTCATGTTTTCAGAAATTCAAATAACAGAAATCATATAGAACATTAAAGCCTTATCAGACGAATAGTTTCTAAACCAAAGAATTCCAACACCAAATATTTACATAGAGAATTTCTAGAAAAAAATGAAACGGAGAAGAAAAGTCTCTTGTATTTCCTTCCAATTTTTTCGAGACTGTTCTTTTGTTTTATTTTACTTTATGGATGCTTTCATTATTTTTATAGCAAAAATAATTAAAAAGAAATATTTTTACATAAATTATAAATAGGATTTGTAGTTGGAATTCTTAGTTTTGAAAGTATGATCGTTTGATAAGGCTTTTAATATAAAGAAACAATTTCTTCAAATGAAAATATTTTATAAATAAAAGCTCCATTTTTTTTATTTTCAGGAATAGCACCAGGTTATTTTACACCAGGACCACCATATCATCACCTGGGTAGTCACTTATCACAATCAAACCCACAAACATCACAGGTAAGAGTCAAAATAATAATCAAGGATAAAACATCTGCTTCGGTTCTGCCAATAAAATTTAACCCGTGCTCTTCATTTGTATCTATTAATATGCGGTTATTTCAGGAAACAATTAAATTTAATTGTGATAAACAACAAAATAACAACAACAATATTAAATTAAATAAAAAAAAATCCTCTCAATTTTGAGAAAAGATGAAAAACGCCCCAATTTGTTATTTTTTTTTTTTTTCATTTCTAATTTTCTGAAAAGATTTTTATCTTTGATGTGAATAAACTGTTTTTTTTTTTTTTGTGTATTTTTGAAAAGGGTACAAAATCAAGTCATCTCTTTTAGACGTCTATAATTTCATTAAAATAATTGTAAATTTTGAATTGTTGTTGTGTTTATTTTATTTTTTTTTTGCCTTGAATCTCACCCCACCCGTCTTATTGTTTTTTATTGTTGTATTACCAATAAGTGTATAGAACAAAAACACAACAATTACAACAATAATATTCAGTTCGTTATGAACAAAAAAAAAAAAAGTTGGATTTTAAAGAAAAATGAAAAATCACCTTCATGACGATCATTGTCTTGTAATAATATAAAAGATAAACAAAAGACAAAAAAAAAAAAAATAGTTAAAAAAAAAAGGAAAGAAGAAGAAAAAATTTTATCTAAAACCAAAAAAAAAAAAAAATTATAATAATAATAATTTATGCAAATTTCTTAAAGCCGAAACGTCAAAAAGATCCGCGCTGTCAAAAACCAACCGCATCTTATTTCAAGAACAAAAAAAAAAGACAACATTCACAACAATAACAACAACAACAACAATTTCTCTTCTTCTTAATTTTTGACACAAAAATTGTTTTGTTTTGTTGTGTTTCTTTTTTTGTTTTTTTTTTTGTTTTTTTGTTGAATGGCTTTTGTGTGCCTTATGCCAGTCGTACATTTTTATGTTCATCTTTTTCTCTCACACAATATTCCCAGTATTTTTTATCTCATTCTTTCCAACCTCATATATTTAATCATGTTTTCTTTTATATTTTATTCATCTTTTATTATTCATCATCTTTTGCGTTTTGTTTTCTTTTCTAATAAATATTATTATTATTAATATTATTATTATTATTATTATTATCATTATTTGGATTCGTTAAGATGATATTGTTCGAGTGTCACTCTTTAATATATTACTTTTTTTTTTCTCTTTCTCTTTCTTTTTCATCTTCTTCTTCTTCTTCTTCATCTTTTTCATCTTTTTCATCTTAAAATTATTCTTTTTATCTTTCTTATGAGTTTATAAATAAAACAAAAAAAATGTATATAATGTTATGATGGCATGTAAATAGGTATGATGGTATCATGGTAAATGGTGTACACTCCAGGGTATATACAAAGTGTTTAGTCAAGAGATATATGTTCTTCTTATAATAAATAAATAAATGAAGACTATATCCCTATATTGTTTATTATTATTATTATTATTATTATTATTATTATTATTATTATTATTATTTTGAGTATTAGATGAAGTGATGCTGGTGTTATAAAGAGTTTTTTTTTTATAGGACATTTAAAGGTTGAAAGCTAAGTGTGCGGTTTTTTCTTTTATTTATTCATTTTTTATTAAATATTTTGATTGGAATTGATTCACTTATGATGATGATATATGTTGATGATATATAATTCAGGGAATTCCTTCAAACTTAATCATTTTTCCCTCTAAATTTGTAGTGCTAAGATGTCATTAGATTTTTATATACATAAGAAAGTTACTTTATGTAAACTCATTTAAATGATTTTATTGTCGAGTATTGAAATAATTCTATTAATTCACTATAAAGCTTGATGACGCTTAATTAGCATTTGTGCGTAATATGATTTATAATGCGTCAACATAAAATACGAATAATATAAAATTCATAAAACGTCGTCGTCTGATTGTCGAACAAAATTTTTTTCATTATTGAAAAAAATTAAACTTTATTATAATCGTTACGTTGATTTTGGTAAATTCTCCTCATATGAGTGATGATAACTCTAACGATTAATTAAACCCTTTTAATTAATTAAATTATATTTATGATCATTAAAAATTGGATGCAAGTGTGAAAAGAAAGAAGATGTTATTTTTCTAAAATCATTAAATTGTATAGCAATACTTCGTTCTGCCATAATGACTGACAGGCTCCATATAAAAATATGTTGCTGCAACATTTTGTAAAAAAAGATGAAACGTATGAAGGAATTTTCAATTCATTCACTGTTAATTTTAATAGCATCAAAAATTTAATTATAGATACTCGCAATCATTAAATGATCTCAGTACATGAATTATACATTCAACACCTCTATATAAATATAGTAATTATTTTTATTCATATTTTTTTTTAATGAAATCAGAAAAAAAACGATTCAGATAAAAGACAATTTTTAAAAATTTCTTCTTTATATAAAAATTCACGTTAAGTCACGCTGAGATCTTTTTTTTTTCTCCTTTAGAAAAATTAATAATTTATAATCAATATAATTTCACGAAACGGACAGATAGAGAGAAAATATTTGAAAGTGTTAAAAATCCATTAACAACAATTTTCACATCATTATTATTATTATTAATATTTTTTTGTTATCGTTGTTTTCATTCTAAAACTCTCAATCATCTGATAATCTTTTTTCGTCTATATACAATTATGTTGTTAAAGAAAATGAATGCATGATTATTGGAAATCTTTTGTATTCTTAGACCCCATAATTATTTAAAAGAATCATCTTTAGAACTGATGTTGAAATAAGTTAACTTCCCCTTTTTTTTCCTTCTTCAATGTTTAGAAATATTATATTTGAGATACAAAACAGACAGGTCCAAACCCAATAACATCTGTATAATTATTTTATTTCGATCATTTCATAAAATTAAATCAAAGTATTTATTGAGGTTGTAGCTGTTAAGATTCCATTGATTAATTCATTATAAGGTTGAGATTGATGTTTCTGTTTAATGATGATGAATGGATTGATTGGTGGAGGAGGAAGTAAGATAAAATATTTATTTTTTTTTAAGAATTGTGTAATTTTATTGCCCAGCAACGTATAATTGGAAAGTATGTCAATTTCTATTTATTTGATTTTTTCTTCATTTGTCTTTTTTAGGTTAATTACATTGAACCAATGACGTGCAATTAACCGTGAAAAAATATAAAGAAATCCATTTTTTTTTTCATTCAAATCAAAAGTAACATAAAACAAAAATAGACTACTGGTTATTATTTGACCTTTAAAATTGTTAGAATTGTCTAAAAAAAATAAAAAGTGTTTAATTCAGTTGATCGCCTCAGAATAAAGAACGCGACTTAATTCAAACTTAAGTCACATGAAATATAGTAGCACTCTACATGACTATGCTAACACTGTAAAGAAGAAGAAGAAGAAGAAGAAGAAAAAAAAAAAACCACTCCGCATGATCGCAATCAAAAATTAAATAATCAAAAAATTTTGACATAATAATTGCTGAGATTTGACTCTTAACTCTGCCCACCAAAAGTAAAAAATAAAAATAAAGAAAGAAAGGAACAACAACAACAACAACAAAAATAAATAAAAAAGCAAAATTCCCATTCAACTTATTTTTTTCTTTAACATCCATATTATGCATGGCGTTTATTTTGGGTTCCCTTCTTTTGTTCGATGAAACACTGTAATTATCTTTAACACTTTGTTCTCCCATTTATAATCTTCCACAGCTACCGTTTTTTTTTTCTTCACTTCTTCCTCTTATTCGTTCCCAGTTTTTTTTCTTTTCTTTTCTTTTCTTTTCTTTTCTTTATAGGCTTCTTTGAATTTTAATACAACAAAAAAATTGACGCAAACATTATTATTTTTAAAATAGAAATAAAAGAAGTTCGCCCTTTTTTCTCTCTATATTGTTGTTGTTGTTTTATTTGTTTGTTTTGAATTTTAAATAAAATAGAAAAAAAAAATTGTTTGGTTCCCAACCGTCGTCCATCCGCTGAATACAAGGGTGAGAAATTTTATAATATTTATAGAGCAAACAAAAAAAAAACGGAAAACTTTACATTTTTCACCCTGTTTATGAATTACGTAAAGGGAGGGGGTGTGGTGGTGGTGTTGCTGGAAAAATATACCACGTTATGGTTTTGTTTATAGAAAATTATAGATTAGAGTTAAGTTAAAGGGATTTTTGTTTTATTTGTATTATTATTACACAATTTGTATAAAAATTTTAAGGGTGACATTACATAAAGGTTGTCGTTAAAAAAAAATGGTTTTGTTGTCTTATTTGTAAAAATCAAACGATAAATTATGAATAAATATTTACAAAAAAGAAAAAAAAAATTGTGCGGGTGAGAAATGTCAATATTTACCAATGAAAAATATTTATATTTTAGACTAGAGTGTAGGGTTTGATATTATAAAATTCCATCATCATCATAAAGAGAAATAATTTCCTATATAACGTTAAATTATATTTATTTTTTAATGATAATTTTTAATCAAAGAAATTGAAGCCAAAAAAAAGCTAAATTATTTTTCACAAATAAAATAAACAAACTGGGAAATTTTACATAAACCAAAAATTTTATAATGTTTTATTTACAGATTTGAACTTCAATAACATTTTTTTTGTCTTAGAAAAAAATTTTAATTAATACAATGAACTCAATAAAAGGCTTCGCTCTGTGGTGATGCCAATATAAATAAACAAAAGAATAATTTTGTTTCAAAGAATGATGTAAATTATTATCAAATGAATTTTATTCTTTTGATGACGTTCTGTGGCATTGCCTTATTTACCAAACAAATATTCTTTGTTTTATGTTTTCTACAATAATTACGAATTTATTTTCTTATTTTCACAGGCATCAAATTTATCACAAATTACATTGGATCGTAGTGCATATTTAGGTTCAGCTGCTAGCAGTCTTTATGATCAATCAAAAGCACAAACATATAGTGCATATTTAGATCCATCCGTCCTAACAAAAGCTTATTTTGATTCAAAAATGTATCAGGATCGGGCAGCAAATTATGCATTTGATATAAGTAAAATTTACGGTACACAACAGCAACAACAACAGCAACAGCAACAGCAGCAGCAGCAGCAACAACAACAACAACAACAACAGCAGCAGCAGCAGCAGCAACAGCAACAACAACAGCAGCAACAGCAGCAGCAGCAGCAACAACAACAACAAAATTCAGAATTATCTAGAAATAGTATATCGGGTGGCAATGGGAACAGCAATAACAATAATAGTTTAGATGATTCATCATCATTGGGTGATAATTCAGTTGAAAAAACACAAATAATCGGTGGTGGTGGTAGTAGTGGTAATATTGATGGTCAACCAGATTCACCTATGGCAAATTATGGTAGTTATCAGTATCCACAAGGTGCAGATTTTCGGAGACCTTTGACTGTCATTTTTTGACCCGAAAAAAGTTAAAAATCGGATTTATTAATATTTTTAACATAAAAACAAAAACAACAACAAAGAAGAAAAAATAATTAAAAATTTTCATTTGCTCGTTAAAAAAAAAACTAAAGAAAAAAATTTAAATGAATAAAATTTTAAATTGAATTGAAATGAAAAGAAGAAAAAACAGAAAATATTTTCGCATACGAAAAGCGATTTTTAAAAAGGGGTAACAATATCTATTATATAATTTGTAAATATATTATTATGAAAATTGAAATGTGATTTAACTTTTGTTTCAGTATTATGTAATAATTATGTTGTAATGAATATTAAAATATATGTATATGTACCCGAGAATATAGTTAAATGTTTGTTGATGTTCAGCATGGTTGAATAACAACAAATTCAACTTAACATAAAAAAAAAATTTATTGATGAAAATATAGATTTATTTATTGGTACAATAAAAATTTTGATTAAGTTGAGTTTATGTTCGTTATAATCTCATGGCTGTTGTATGATAAAAGAAAATTTGTATGTCCTTAATGTGAATGTTATTGTAAGTATTTTTGTATATAGTACATACAATTATGATTCCTTATAAAAATTTTAACAGAATATTGTTGAAGTAAAATAAATTTAAAAGAGAAAAAAAGGTGAAAAAAGAAAAATTGTTAACCTTTTGATCTTTGTATTTTATTCAATCCTTTTAATTTTAATAACATTTCCTCTAAAATTTTACCATGTTCATGAAAAAAATGGAGTCGATTTTTGTTTGCCCAGTAAATAATTTCACATTTCATAGAAATTCTCTTTTTAAAAAACAACAAAACAAATTTTCAAAACAACAAAAATCATTAATCAATTATGAAAATACAAAATATACAAAATGATTTTTATTCAATAATTTAGTCAACGATTTACGATTAAAAATATTTAACAAAAAAAATGAACAGAAAGTAGAATTTTTAAAATTCTTAAAAAAAAAAAGATTTGAGAATTTAATAAGGAATCATAAAAAAAAAATACAAATAAAATAATTATTCTTAAATATTTTGTTTTAATATAAAACAAATATAAAATTAGAACCTATTGTTCAATTGCATTATGATAAAAAAAAATTTGTTTTTTACTTATGTAAATTTTATCGATTTCGGACTATTTTAAGGGCTCATAATTTTTAAATCGAATAAAGTGAAAAGAATTTGTAATTTTTAAATAAAAAAAAAACACAATTTGTGTCTAAGGTAAAATTTTGCTTTGTATTTTTTTCTGTAAACGACAATTGAATAATGAATTTGGTTTAATTATTTCTCTAATTAATTAATTAATGAAAAATTAAAATAAATTATATATAGGAAATTTAATTTTCATTTAATTATTAATAGTAAATTATGGACAAATTGTAAATAACCCATGAAAATAAAAAAAAATTAATTTTTATCTTAAAAATCTTATAAATAGAAATTACAAAAAATTTAAAAAAAAAATGTTTAAATGTTTAAAAAATTCAATAATTAAAAATATGAAATTAAAAATAATAAAATGAAAAATGTAAATCATTTTTTTTTTTGGACAAAACAAAATCAATAAATAATAAAATGGTATGGCAGTTTATTTATTAATTAATTGCTAATTAAATAATAATTATTATTGTAAAAAAAAAAACAAACAAAATTAATTATAAGAAAATTTATTGAAAGAAAATAAAAAAAAAATTAAAAATTAAAATAAAAAATTGGAATTCATTTTTGTCTTTTTCTTTTGTTGTTGTTATTTTTTGTTATGGCCTTTTGTTTGAATGTTTTTTTTTTTCTTTCAATTAAATATTCCCAAATGGGAATTAATTCCCTAACATTTCTATAATCACCTCGTTACTTACTCCTTCACGTATTTATATTTTGTCGTTATACACAAAACAATAATTGAGAAGAATGAGAACGAAAGAAAAAAAAAAGTCATTAAATTGAAAGGCTAAAATTTGTAAATGAATAGAAATAAGGGAATAAATATGAAAATGAATATATAGGAAAGAAAAAAGGGCAAAGTAAATATATACGAAAAATAAATACTACTAAAGTCTTCAAGTACTCCGCACTTGAAATGTAGTTAAAATAATATAGGACAAAAAAAAAGGCTAACTTGACTTCCTATACCCATATAATATTAAAAAAAAACACAATTCCATTTCTCTTTCCACAATCGAATCCTTCATACTTTTTTCTTTCTCTTTTTTAAAGAAAAAAAAATTGATTGAATCATTAAATTACAACACGTGACAGCACTAATTTGTATGTGGCGTTATAATTGGACTTGATTCAATTGAAAAAAAAAATTCTTTCTGATAAATAATTTATATACCTTTTGGGTTCTTAAATAATTACCCTAAAAAATAAAGTCCTTAAAACAAATATTGATGTTTTTTCTACCATGAACATAAAAGCACAAAAAAACCATCATCGAGATTCAATAAAAGATAAAAGACGAGAAATATTAGTGAAAATCGATTACTAAACAATTTAAAAATCATTATTTATCAACCAATTTCTCCAAACCAACTGACGATTAAAATTATCTCTACATGCACCTTTCTTGAGAATAATCATATTCAAAACATTTTATTTTAATTTCAATTACATAGATGTTTTCTTAGATCTTACAAAAATTCGTTCTCCGTCATATATTAGAGTTTCACAGAAAATTTTTTAATATTCGTGTTAAAGTATTTTTATTTCACTTAACGGTTTTCACGATTTCAGTTCAATGCTGAAAGGACGAATTACATTTTTCACAACAACTGGTCCATTTTCTAAAACAGGATAAAATCCTAGAACACAACTACGCTTCAAAATAAATCCGACAATAAAGAAAAAGCAAAGTAACCCACCTATAGTTTAGTTCTACTAGTTACCGCTGGAACAAGAAGTCTTCATTTCAGTTCGGTGTCGTTTTTCATGGACAAAAACCACAAATTATGCAATACGTAATTTGGAAGCTTTCATAAACAATTTCATTAAAGTGATTTGAAAGCTCCTTCAACTCAGTTAAATTATATTACAATTAATAATTTATCAAAACTCTTTTTCCTAGGAATTTTTCTTCTTAAGTTATAAAAAATAAAATTTGCGGAATATGTTTTAGAATCTATGAAATCAAATCTTTGTAATGCCAGTACTTTTTGGAATTAAAGTATTGTAACATCGTAATTATTATTTACTTTACATAAATTGAGTACATGATGGATTAAGTATGTCCAATTCTTTAATTTGTTAATAAATCTTCAAAATCACAAAGCAGAAAATTTATAAAGAATTCATCGTTTTTTTTTTCGTCTTTTATCAAATTCAAATATTTACATAAACTTTTTTTTTAATATGAGCAAATTTTATACTAACGTCGATCCACAAACACTTAACATTCAGAGTTTATACCTAAACATACAAGAAGAATATATAAAAAAATAGAAAAGAATAAAGTTATATCCTTAAACAAGGACCTTTTGTTATCAAGAAGATAACATTTAATTATATTATGTGATATGCATTTTATTTTAATCTTCAAAATGAAAAGAAAAAAAAATTCCTTATTGTTTAGATAATAATTCTATGTCAAGAGATAATAAAATCTCAACGTTGTTGTTTTATACTTATGAAGATTTTTTTAAAGGAGAATAAAAAGGGACACACACACTTTATATGTGATTTCCTTTTATTCAAAATTTTAAATTGTATCGCAATTTTTTTCTCATCATCTTCTTCTGTTAATTATTAGAAGAAAAAAATTTATCTATATAATTTTTGTTGTGTTTATTGTAATCATTTTATTAAACTGAATAATTATTTCATCTTCTGTCCACATTCCAAAGTTACAATTCATTGGAATTTTATTACATATTTTCACAGAAAAATTATTGTACCAAATTCCAATGCAACAACAATTTAAACACGTTTAAATTTTGTCCTAGCAACCAAATCGTTTGTTAAAAATGTGCAACAATTAATTTTATTATTTTTAATCTGTTCAATGAATTAACGGATCAAATGAGAGGATTAATAAAAAAAATTGTATCGTACAGATTCGTTACACAAATTATTGTGTATCTGGAAGTTCAATCATCAATGGCTGACAGTGACCCTGACCATATTGTAAGTTCATTCACAAGACATTTATAATTTTCTTGGACATTTATAATTTTCTTGAACGTGGAGAGTCAAATAGTCAATCTTGTTGCTGTACAAGAATTTGAATATGGACTCCAATTATTTTTCACCGAGCAACATCTTTTTTTTTTTTGTTACTCAATAAAAAAAAATTCCGACTGTCAAAAATTTCAATTCTTATCATTCTCATTATTGTATTGTGTACAGTTGGGTGATATGACAATCATATAATCGTTAAATAAATAGGAAACAAACAAGACTAACCATTTTTTTCTTTTATTTGATATTCTCACGAATTTGGTTTGTTTCTGCTCTTATTTTTTTTTTTATTATTTTATGTTCTATAAAAATTCCCTACAATACAAAAAAAAAATTAAATTTTGAAAGAAGAAAAGAAGTGAAAAGTGAAAAATAATCGAAGATGTGATTTTTATATGATTAAATTTACAACAACAAAATAAATACAATTTTTCATTTATTGAGGTTTCCAACGATTTGCCGGAATAAAAATACCACATCCAACTCTCATTCATATAGGATCATGTGAGACTCACTGAACACGAAAGAAATATTCTAATATTTTAAAAGAATTCTTATTCTGATGGTTATTTCCTTTACTCTGCTTTAAGATAACAAAATTGAATTGGGTAAACTTGCGATGGACCATGTTCTACAATTAACTCGTATTTCAACATTTTTCTTCCTATTTACCTGATTTACTGATATTTAATATCCTATTTAATAAGTTGATGCAAATCAATTACAACACTTTTATTTTTGGATAATAATTAAAACTTGTAATAATTATTTCTAATCTGCCACTGTCTCAACTATTTTCCTCTATAGAAAGTTTCAGCAAAAAAAAAAAAATAAATCCGTCATCCCCTTTCACTTATTCAGTTAACCCTGTAATAACCGTAAAACGATTAAATAACGTGGTTAAGATTTTTCTTTTATTTATGTGTTCATCTCATTCTCTCAATATAATTCATTTGCATCCCCCTGTATCACATGGTGAAAATCATTTCATCGTGCGCTTATTAAATTTGTGCGTTTTTTTTTTGTGTCAACCATCAATTGTTTCCTTTTTTTTATTTCGTCCTTACATTTTCTGTTGCCTGCTGCCTGCATCTCATGCTCTTATAAGTGTGTGATTCTATGAATGTGTTTGTTTAAATGTATAAATTTGTATGTGTGTGTGTGTATAAATATATGAATAATATAAAATCGCATATAATAGCGAATAATGTCCATTATTCGAAAACAAACGACTCTACTGTGTTATTCTGATAACAGCATTGAAGAAGGAATAATGTTACAAAAAGATTATTTCAAATGATATGCTAGCAGAGGGAAATATATACATACATATATACAAACACACACACTTCTAATTTCATACAGGCAACCTTATACACACACACACACACACAAAATTCATTCATGTATATAGAAAAACATATATAAAAAAACACAGAAAGAGAGAGAGAGAGAGACAGAGAGAGAGAGACAGTGGAAGAGATAAAAATATAAAATGAAAATTTATATAACGAAAAAAAGAAAAATAACTTCCTTTTATTTTTCAATTAGAAAATTGTCTTAAAAAACGATCGTCCAGTTTGAAAGTCGTTCAGAATTTTTTTTTTTTTGTTTCTTTTTTATTATGATCCTTATAAAAATAATAACGGATAACGGTATAATAATAACAAAAGAAGAAGAAAAATAAAGAACAAAATAAATGGAAACGTCCACTAGTGGTTAGTGTGGTAGTTGCGGGGAATATTTTCAGAGAGAGAGAGAGAGAGAGAGAGAGAGAGAGAGAGAGAGAAGAAGAAACTGGGAGTTAGTGGGGTTCTACTGTTACTGTTATAATAAAGAAAATGAAGAAGAAAAAGGAAAAGAAAAATATAAATACAAAAGGATATTTTTTGCAATTGTATTTTGTCAAGACAATAGAATAATACAAACAGAAAACTGTAATAGAATAGAACTTGTGATAATAAACAGTGGCCTTTTTGGCTTTTTTCTTTATTATTATTGTTTGCTTTTGTTGTATAGGTTGTAGTCTAGTGGGTGAAAATAAGATGGCTGGGTATGTGGTTTTGTTTTATTAGGTGATGGTTACAATATTCTTGTATTTTGTACATTTAATTTGGGCTTCAATATTTTGTGTTAATTTAAAAAATATTTATGATTTAATTTTAAAATGTGATTAAAGTTGAGAAAATTATAATCTCTAAATTTTGCATAAGTTTTGATAACAATTTTTAACATGTAAAGTGTTTCCTCTTACTTTCTTATAAAGGTTTAATTAAAATCGATCTTAAAAGTATAAAATCTACAATACATCGAGACAATCAAAATATGTGTTGGAACATCCAACTTAATATTACAGTAACAACAAAAAATAACAAATGAAAATGAATTAGTCCCGATCACAATATCAAACGACAAAAAATCATCCCTTAAATTTCCTCATCTTTTTATCTTTAACCATACCACCCCTCGATAGCCAAACAAAAGACAACAAAACACTTGAGTTTACGAAAAGTCAATTGCCATGTCCAATTCATGTGATGACCAAAAAATGTGGTGATGGTCGGGTCAAGTAATTTTTTTTTTCTCTTCTCTTCTTCTATTATTTGTTCGGTATTTATTGTGTTGTCTTCTGTCACAAAAAAGGAACGCAATAAAGTTGTCGCCAATGGCGTTTTGTTAAGGCGATAAGTGTGCGAGTGTATTGGAAACCATATGAATCCATCTGTGTTTATGTTTGTATGGGTGGCTTTATATGAATTAAAACAACAATTGATACAATAAGCTTAATTCCTTAATGAATGATTTCTTTTTATTACCGATTGAGATAATTGAAAGAATCTTTAATAAATTTCTTAACTTTCATCATCAATTGAAAAATTTCAATAAATCTCAATTTTCCACTTCCAAATCAAAATTTCCCCATCTCATATTCTTTTCAAAAACAAAATAATTTATCTATTTATTTATATTTATTATAAACTAAAACCACCACCACTCACTCACCCCCAACTCCCAGTCTTTACTCTATTTTATTTATATTTTCTTATAAATCGTATATAGTTGCTCGCGGCTTTTATTTTTCTCTATATATACTAACAGAGGAAAGCAATCGAAGAGTGTTAACTTTTTTAAATTGTCTTTTTACTGTATACATTGAAAGGGGAAGCGCTTAACGTGGGACGATTATTATATACATACATTTATACACATGCACATGATGAGTAGTTGGTGGGTGGTTGTGGGTGGTGGTGGAGGTGTTATAGTATATAACAGAAAATTAGATGGGAACTAGAGGAGAACGATAAATTTTTGATTGTATGAATAAGCGGTAACTTATTGTTATGGCATTCGTAAGCTGTTCTAGGATTATTACTTTTTTTTTTGAAGGGGGGTTATGTTGGGGTCGGCATTTGGTAGGAGACTTTACTCTCGGTTTCGATTTTTCTTTCATGGGGAAACCGGAAATGTATGTCTATGTGTGGATGAATTTTCTATTTTCAGACCTTAAATATTCTTCGGCCACTTAATTTACCTATTCCCGAACAACAACAACAAAACAACAACAATAAGACAAAAATAAAATTATTTATTTATTTTTATAATATTTGTTTTTGTCTCTCTGTGTGTGCCCTTTTCACCCCTATACGAAGAAAAAAATAAAAGAAAAGAAAAACAACAAACAATATAAAGTAAACATCCATCCCCTTTTTTTTGTTTTGTTTTTGTTTTCTTGCCTTTTTTTTGTTTTTTCTTTTATTTTTTATCTTCTTCCTTTTTTTATATGAAGATGAAAAAACAAACTTTTATTCTTCCTCTAAGAATAGAAATTTTTTTGAGACAGTGACACCTGTTGATAGTCAACCGTGAACAAACACACCCCTAAATTGTTATGATTGGTGAATTTTCTGCGCATGGAAAATTTCGTCCTTTTTTTTTTGTTTGTATTTAATCGTACAAGAAGAAAAGAGAATTTGTTGTTGATTGTTGTTGTTGTTATTTCGATATGGAAAATGTGGGAAAGAATTGAATGTGACAACAACATTTTGAATGAATGCAGTGGTTTCACTGATTGTCAATTTTAGGGGGATGGTTTTAAAATAATTCACAGTGGTGTAGAAATTTACAATTTTTAATATAATAATTTATTTTTTAATGGAACTAAAATTAAAAAAAACCAATTTTAAATGCAAGAAATCTGGAATCACATCTGACAAATTCAACTTCATCCATTTTTATTAATTTCAAATAATTGTTTTTTCTTTCCTTCTTATTGCAGATCTTATCAATCCCATCCAAATTTAGACAAATTATTTTGGAATTAAAAAACGAAAACATTTTTCAATTAAATTCAAGTTCGCAATATTTTTTTCTTCAAATTTATTTATTTGGTGTACAAGAATTTACTTGTTACGGTCAAAATTTATCAATGCCAATCAGAATAAACTTTATAATAACTCGGTACTCGGTACTCGAAAGTAACAATAATAAACCCCAAAAAAAATTACAATTGATTCTTGAATTTTAAACTTCCCGATCAAAAAAATTTGGACGCCTCTGCATAAAAAATTCATATTTTGTTAATTGAAGGTGTTGAAATCAAACAAAAAAATTCTTCTTTTTTTTTTTTTTTGGTTTAATTTATTTTCTCATCCCCCATTTATTATTGAACAAAAATTCCTGTAGAAAAGAGACAGACTGCTTTGATTTTATTGAAAAAATAAGGGGAAATATTTATATTCGTCTCACATTTTCTCCTCTATTTTTCTGTTCCTTTTCTGCAGACAATAAAAAAAAGTGCCTTTCTCCACATTGAAAACATTTTTTTTTTTCTCAAATAAAGAAAATAGAAGAAAGAAAATGTAAAACGAAAGACAAAAAAAAAACAACAACAACACATCAAAAACGTATTTTGTTGTTTTGTTACAAAAAGAAAAACGTGGTACGTGCTCCCTTACATTAAATATACGATAAACCATAGACCAGAAAGGATCCTTTTCTTTTCTTCTGTACAACCGCAAAAGAATCCTTTATTTTTTTTTATTCGTATATATAAAAAGTAAAATAATAATTATTTAATAAAAATTCATTCAGTCTAAGTAAAAATAAAGAAGAAGAAACAAAAAAAAAAATATAAATTTTGTCTCCTTATTGTTGTTATTTTTCTGTTCATTGGTTCTTTTTTTTTTTTTAAGAATCCTAAAAAAAAATTCATCTTTTTTTTTTTATTTGTTGCCCTTTTTTTTTATTCTTCTTCTTCTTTCTTTTTTTCTTTTTTTCATTTTTTTATGTTTATAAAGTTATGACAATATTTTATGTTTGATATAAACGCCATTGTATGTTTAGTTGTCAACGTGAAAACATCACATATGTGCTACGTTACGTTACGTATACGATAATTTTTTTTTTTTTTGTGATTTTAAAGTTTTTTTATTTAATAATAAAATTCACTGTGTGCGTGGGTGTGTGTGTACATTTTTCCCTTTTCGTTGTTCTTCCTTTTTTTTTTTTTTTTCTTTTTTTTTTCTTTTTGTTTTATTGTGCGACTGTAAATATTTTTCTAACAAATAAATTGTACGTGAAGACAATTTGTGCTTTTATTTTTAATTTGTGTTTAATTTAGGGCACAATCTCAATTCATCCTTCATAAAGTTATTCGTAAAATTGTCTGAAAAATAAAAACTAAACAAAAAAAATAAACAGAATTTTTTGTGTAAACGAATGAAAACAAAAAAAAAAACAGAATAATTAGACGAATAAAAGAAGACGGTAAGACAATCACTGCCGATAATTGTTTCTAATTTATAATTTTCTGTGATTTTTATATAAAAAAAAGTGTCAATTTAAGATGATTCCGACTTTTGTGAAGTGTTAAAAATTTTACCTTGTTGTTCCGTTCAAAAAACGCAATAATAAATCAATCTTTTTTTTTATAATTAAGAGAAAAACGTTTGAAAATTTATAAAATAAATAAAAACAAAATAAGAAAAGAATAACAAGTATAAAATTATGTCATCACAAAAATCACCATCGGAGCATATAAAGCGTCCGATGAATGCCTTTATGGTTTGGTCAAGAGGACAAAGACGTAAGATGGCACAAGATAATCCAAAGATGCATAATTCAGAAATATCAAAAAGATTGGGAGCAGAATGGAAACTTTTAAATGAAAGTCAAAAGAGACCGTTTATTGACGAAGCGAAAAGACTCAGGTGAGTTGTTTTTTTTTTTTTAAATATTTTATCATAAATTTATGTTACCCCTTTTTATTAGATAGCACACACACACACACACACATGTACAATCACATAATATCCAATCCATTTTGATAAACATATACTTTTGATTATCGCCTAAAACAATATTATCCAATTATAATTTACCAGGACCCCTGCAATTGTCAATTTAAAATATTTGATTCATTAATACAAATAATTCATTTTGAATTTTAATTACAAACACTGTAATCTTGTAATATTCTTGTATTAATTATTAAAAATTATGTTAATTTACGGAATTAATTTCAAATGGATTGAATCAATATAAATGTTCCTTATTCAATTCTTTGATTATTGAATAAATCTTATCAATTTTTCACCATTGACTAAATTCAATATTCGAAATAAAAATTCTTATCAATTTCACTGAATTCAATTATGTTATTCTTCCCTTTCGTTGCATATTTATTTATTTGTATAAAATTTGACTTAAATAAAAAAAAAATGTTTTAAATTTTAACAATTTTCTATCAAAATTCTTGTAAAATTCTTATCAATTATATTCTAATTTAGTTCTGCGAATAAATCCAGTAAATCCATATTTACATTTATTTATTTTAAAATCAATTCAGAGAAGAATTTATGCGTTGGAATTATTAACCTCTTAGGTAATCGGTAATTGGATTAGTCCACATACCAATCTTTTAATAAATATGAGTTCCGTAAACGTAATTGTTGATTCTTACGTGTTGCCACCGGTTGCCAATTAAATAATAATTGTTATGACCAAATGACCAAATCATCAAATAAATATAATAAATTTCATAAATCAATAAAAAAAAAAAACTTTATAAAAATTATCCTTGAAACTCCCCAAAAAAAAAATTCTTAAAGTAACAACAATAAATGCTTACAATTCGCACCTTAAAAAAAAAATTAACGCAAAAATTTGTTTGCTTATTAAATTTTTTTTCTGTATAGGATTTTATTTTTTGCCTTAAAGAAGAAAAAAAAAATAAGACTGGATCTTATCATTTAAGGAACGCTCCCTCATAAAAACTCTAAAAAGAAAAAAAGGCAACACACATAATTTTTAAGGCAACAACAATAAAAGAAGCAAATAAACAACAACAACAACAACATAAAAAACAAACAACAAAAACAAGACAAAAAAACCAAACAAACAAACAAATAAGTAAATATATACGATAAATAAAAGAATAGACGATATGTTTCTTCTTCTTCTTCTTCTTCTTCTTCTTCTTCTTCTTCTTCTTCTTGTTGTTTTTTATTTCTTATGTAAAAAAAAAAAAAAAAAAAAGAAATAATCTAAAGCAAAAGAATAATAACAAATAACAAGCAAAACTTAACAAAAATATAAAGAATTTTTTTATTTAATATTTTTATTTTTGTTGTTGTTGTTGTTGTTGCTGTTGTTGTTGATAAGAATTAATTCTAAACTTTTTATTTTCTTATAATCAATTCAAATATTGATCTTTAAAAAAAAAAAAAAAAATAAATTGTATTGAAAAATATATGAAAATAAACAAATATCCGTTTTGTTTGGTTTTTTTTTTTTTTTTGATTATAAATTTAGTGACAAACATTTTTTTTATAAATTGGTAATGCACACTCTCCTATATACATTCACATATAGTATAAAAAAATTGAATATGGTAACATGTTAGTAATATGTCATGTACATTATACACTTACATTAACGAATATAAATATTTAAATTTAATCATTTTTATTTCATCAATCATCAAATAAAATAATAAAATAAAATAAATAGAAAAAAAAAAAAAAAAAAGTTGTGCTTTTGATAAAAGATAAAGAGTCTCCGTCGCATTTGTATTTTCTTTATAATTTATAAATAAGAAAATCAATTAAGTTCTTTGTATGTATTTCCATTTATGTAATGTTGATATTTACTAGAAGTTTATTTTTTTATTCAACATAAATGATTCTGATAATTCTTCATTAATTCATTTTCGTTTCACACAAAATCGAACCGCAAGAAAAATTAGAAGAAATTTAAAATTATTGTTTATGTTGCCGGCGGTTTTTTTTTCATTCCTTACCTGCAACAAACAATTCTTTAATGAAACTTCTAATTATTAATTCATAAATTAATTTGCTTATAAACTTTTCATTCAAAGTTCTAATTGCAATTCAATCAACATCGCGATAACAAAAAAATTATTTTAATTGTAAAAAACCCGATATAATTATTTACTATTGGCTTTCAGTATACGTTAAAGTAATCATTTCATTCCTGATTCATAATCTCACGTCATTCCCTTGTCATTCCTGAGAATATAAAATTTTCCCAAACCATAAAAAAAAAACAAAAACAAACAAATGAACAATTTGATTTAATGTTAATTTTACATATTTTTTTTTGTCCTTTGATTTTTGTGTTTCATTTAAAATTTATTATTTTATTTATAGAGCACTTCATATGAAAGAACATCCTGATTATAAATATCGTCCAAGACGTAAACCAAAAACATTAGTTAAATCACCAGTACCAACAAATCAAACAAAAGAACAAACAACACAACCAAAATATCCATTTGGTCCACCATTAGAATTAACCCTTGGATTACCACATCATCAAAGGCCACCTAGTTTTCCATTATCACATTATTCATTAGATACAACATTAGCAATGGATCTTCAGGCACGTTTACAGGCAATGTATGCTGGTAGTTTCTATCCATTACAATATTTTCGTCCGTTAGTAACATCAGAACCACCACCATCACCTCCACCCACATCATATGTATGTGTTAAACCATCAAAATCATCATCATCACCTGTACAACAACAGCAACAACAACAACAACAGCAACAACAACAACAGCAGCAACAACCACAACCACCACCAAATATTATATGACCAACTCCACTGCGCTACGGCGCAGAACATTCTGTTTAAGTTTTTATAATATTAGAAAGGGGATGAATTCAATATATGAAAGATTTTCTTGTAGATTGATGATGATGATTATGATGATGTTGGTTTTACCTATAGTTTCACCGTACAAAAATTATTGTACAATTATTGTGTTGTACTTTACTAAAATTTTCCAAAATTAAATTAAAATGATGATAATGAATTATGCCATAGAGTTTGTAAATGAATTTTGTATACCAAAAAGAAAAAAAAAATTTACGCCCGGAAGCGTTGTGCGTTAATATAAATGAGAAAATTATTTATTGGCTGAACTAAAAAGAAATTATAAATTTTAATTAACAACAACAACAACAACAACAAAAAAGAAGAAAAAGAAAATAAAAATTTATTAAATGGAGGCATTAAAACGTACCTTAGAAAGCAAAAGAACAACAACAACAAAAAAAAAACAACGTAATGAACAGACACAAAATTAATACAAGAAAATGTTAATTCAACAATGGACGGTGCGAAATTATTAAATTGTGTGTACAAAAATTTTTTACGTGAACTTTTTGTCTTTAATAAAACATTTTTCATATTGGTATTTTATTATATAAATTTCAAAATAGTATACTGTGACATTCTCGATTGAAATTATTAAAATTAAAAATGTTTTCTTTATACAATTTTTTCTTTTTTAATTTTCCATTTTAAAAAATTGTGAAAATTTGTTCAACCAAAACAAAAAAAAAAAAAAAGAAAAAATTACAAAACAAAAATGTTGAAACATCTTTAATTCTAATGTCTTTGTATTGACCAAATTCTTTTCTATCTAAACTTTATTTTATAATAATTTTCACAAAATTTTTCATTCAATTTAAAAAAAAAAGTAAAATTTCATTTTCCAAACTAAACAAAAAATTGATCAAATAAATTTAATCTCAGAGAGAGAAACAAAAAAAAGTAAAAGTCAAATACACACACACACACAATACAAATCCATGACACACACACACATGCAAAATTAGTTTTTTTTTTTTTTTGAATTAACAAAATGAAACGAAGAAAAAGAAGTAAATTTTATGTAATAAATGTTTGTGAATAAATTAATTAATAAAAATTTAATTAAAATTAATTTAAAAATAAAATTAAATAAAAAAAAAAAATAAATATAATTGTGATAAATCGAGAATCCATATCATTTAAGAAAACTGACGACAAAACCATAAATGAAAAAAGAAGAAAAAAAAAAAAAAAATAGTGGAAAGATGAGACAAAAACAAAAAAAACAAAAAAATAGGAAAAATGGAAAAAAAGGAAAGTCCTTTTTTTAGTAAAAAACTATAATTTTTCTTTTGTTTTAAATTTATTGCAAAGATGAAGAAGAAGAAAAAAAAAACAAGAATAATTGATTTCTTAAGAAAAATATGTGCAATAATTATTTTATGTAATAATAATAATCTCTCTATCTTTATCTATCTTTATCTCTCTATCTATCTATCTCTCTCTCTCTCTCTCCGATTCTTAACTGAGAAAAAAAAAATTAGCCCTTTATTTTTATACAAACAAACAAACAAAAAAAAAAACAAAAAGAAAATATGAAAAATGAAGAGGAATTTTCTGTGGATCTCGTTTTAATTGATGAAATTAATGGATCGCCTCTTATAAAGAAAGAAAACCAAATAAAAAAAAAAAGAAAAGGAAAATATGAAAAGGAAAAAGAAAAAGATGAAAAATCATTATCAAAAAAAAAAAAATTAAGGGTTGTTGTAATTTGATTTATTTCGTTAATTATTATAAAATATAAATTGTATAAATTGATGAAAAAAAATTTTGTGTTTGTAGACATTTTATATTAGGAAAATAAAGGAAATTAAAATCAACAAATTTTTATTTTTCTTTAAAAGAAATTCACTAAGGGATTATTCCTGTGCCGATATCGCCTGTCTCCTTACAGAATGTCGGCCCAGATAATGTGTGCGATTTTATCGACAGAAAATTCTACAGGGAACATTTATAATTAAATAATACAAAAATTTATTAAATTATTTAATGAGTTTTGTAGTTCTGCCAAATTTTTTATTTAAAAATTTCCTGCAATTTCCGAAAGTTTTTGAAAATCCAAAAAAAAGAAAAACAAACAAACAAACAAACAAACAAACAAACAAAAATTTTAAAGTTCAACAACTTTGGTACTAACCAAAGTAAACTAAATTAAGATATTTATGAACTGATGGTTACTTAGTTAAGTTGTCTTAAAATATCCTTCAATATTACAACATATTAAAATTCTGGAACTGATCAAATATATTCCTAAACTAAAAAAGTTCCAATCAATAAAGTTACATTAGGAATAATTATGAAATTAAATTATCATGAATTCCAAAGTATACAAGTCAAATATTTTTCCAATTAATCCAATCTGTTACATACAAGAAAAGTAAGTGTAATAATGCAACCCTATTACCTCAGTTTTGTCTAATCAGATTTTTTTTTTTACTTTTTCCCGCCACATTTTATCTTTATAAATACAAAAAATTTACCAAACCGCAAAAAACAAACAAAAATCAAATTCAATAAACTGTTTCACTTCTATTTTCCTCTCAATTGAATCGAAGATCGTTTCGAACCCTATAAATAAAAATAAATATAAAATAAAAAAAATAGTGAAAAAATGTGTCTTAAAAACAATCAACCCCTCCGTTTATATAAAAGAAATAAAATAAAAAAGTTCACCTTATCAATACAAACAAATATTTATATATAAAAAAAAAAGAAGTGTGACATCTCAATCATCAAAAGATAAAAACAAACCATCATCATCTCATTCTTCTTACAAAACAAAAAATAAAACTACCTTCTCACACCCTCCCCCACAACTCACTCATAATATTTATGTTTTTTCATGGTACTAACAAATATATCAGATAGCTCATCATCTAACCATCTCGTATCTTCTATATATATTCACCCTTCTTACCCCCTACCCCATATATAAACACTTTTTCACGCCTTATTCTTTCAACCCCATACTCAATGACGTTTAAATATTTGGTTATTCTTTAACAATAATAATAAAACGTTCAATGGTATGGGATGTAAGAGGGTCTCTCTCTCTCTCTCTCTCTCTCTCTCTCTCTCTCTGTGGGTGGTTTTAGGTGGAGAGAAAAAAATTTTTGCAACAACAATAACAGAAAGAATCTGTATGTATAGAAAAAATTTGTAGTCGCACAAAAAAAAACCAAAGTGTTATTTAGTACGTAGAGAAGAGGAACAAATAACAACAGCATATATTGTAGGAATAGAAGGCACATAGGATATTAAGGTAGGGGTGGGGTATTATATTTATATAATATTAAAACGAAGGGATGATGTACTCAATTGTATTATATGACATGTTTTAAAGGGTGTCTATTTGTTATTCTATTATGATGTCTCAATGATTACTGATTGTTGTATATTATGATGGAAAGTAACAAATCCGTTTTCTTTTTTATACTTTTCTTTTTTTACATTCTACTGTTTCAATCTAACAATGTAATAAAATATTATTATTATAAAAGAAAATCTTTTATGAAAATCTATTCAATATTTGAGGCGTGTGTACAAATCTTCAATATAAAATAAAAAGGGATGAGAATGGTAGGCCAGTGAATGTTGTAAGATAAGAGATGTTTATATGATAAGGAAGATTTTTGCGAATTGTTTTTTTGTGATATGAATATTATTGGAATCTTGATAGTTATAGTACAGTCCCTTAATGTGTAAATGTATCAATTAATGTTTAGAGAGACAAAAAATTTAATTCTTTATTTTACCAAGATTTAAAATTTAATGAAAATAATTAAATTAAATCAACAATTTCCAATCATTATATTTCATTTGGAACAAATTTATTTCATATGGGAAAAAGTAACATAAATGATTAATTGAAATTCAAACATAAAAAAAGACAATGGTCTCTTTAACCAACACAATTTTAATTAACCTCAGAAATTTTTATAGATTTTACAATCAACAATTGTTCAAAATTTATGTAAAACAAAAAATATTTGAAAAGAATGAAAATGTTTGCAAAACAAACAAAACATTTGTGATCTCTAAGCAGTTTTTTTCATTTGAATTTCTTTTTTTTTTTGTCAATCAAACAATCACGAAACACACAAAAAAAAACCAATTTGCCAGCATCCTTCATTTGTCAGTTGGCACCCATAAAAAACAAAAACAAAAAAAATTACGTATTCAACTCTTGCAATGTCAACGGAAAATAATCAAAATAAAAAAAAAATGCCCATTTTTACTTCTTTTGTTAGATTTTTTGTTTCATCTCTATAGAGTCCAATTGTATTGGGAAAACATTTTCATTTTGATAGCCAAATAAAGGTCTATTCACATATATAAATATTAAATCAGAAATATAGAATAGAATTTAATATATTGTTGTTATGGAACGCGTGCCGTTCTAAACGAATTATCATTTCAATTGTTTGTTAAAATGTTTTGTGAATAGTCCTTAATGCTCCACCACCACCCGCTTTATTTATAAATTTGTATTATTTTATATTCATATATAGCTCCCCCCCTGACAGTGTTTGTAAACCTTTATAGACTTTTAGAGTTTATTAGACACTTTAAAGCTTTGCGCTCCATTTTTCAGTTTCTTCTGCAACCCATCATTAGTATTTTCTTAATCTTATCGTTTATAAATTTATAAATACTAAAATTTGTTATTATAAAAATTTTGGCGGAAGCCTCTCTATCGTTTCATAACAGTAAAATTCTAAAAATTTATTTCTAGTACAACTGACATTTGAACAAAGAATATTCGTTATAAAAAGTTCAAACTTTCGACAATTCATTTAAACGACTCAACCATATTGAGTAATGATCAGTTCATTTTTAAGAAAATTAATAATTACTCTAAATACCATATGAAAATTATGTTAAAAAAATTCTAAATCTGTATTGTAAGCTTCCAAGTATTTCTCTTTTCAATTCTCTATTTGGAAGAAGTTTCAAATAAATATTTAAAATTTTTGTCTGGACTAGATAGACAACCCCTGAAAGGAATACACTAATCTGAACAATTTATCTTCAACATACTTCACATCTTCACATATTCACGTAACAAAACTTTTCTGTATGAATGTTTATAATTCATGTTTTGTTGTATGTTTCAACTGTTTCCATGTATAAGGGATAATGAAAAGATATTTAATTTACAATAAAAAAAAAATACAAAACAGAATAAAAAAAAAATGGAAAAAGGAGGATTTCCCTTATTTTAAGCTTTTGTCCCTTTCTTTCTTTTGTTTCAATGTTAATGTATGTGTGTAACAAACACCAAGTAATATAAAAATTTGAATTTTGTTAATTTTCATCCTTTTGTGTATCATTTATTATGTGATTCTTAATTTTTTGATTCTATACATTTTTTGTGGTAATGATTTTTATGACTTTATGATATTTTTGATTTTTATGCAATCAACAGTTACATATCTGACAGTATAACCAAATGAAACTTGAATAATTAATTAAAGTTTATAGACTCTAAAATAAATTCAGTAAGCCAATTTTCAACCCTCTGTAATATACAGTATAGGTCAATCTGATTTTCACACAAATCCAAATAAAAAAATATATATCAATCCTTCAATCAGATAGTTTGTATTCATATACATATTTTTATAGAAATTAGAATTTCCCGGGAACTAGTTGATTTTTCTTATAAGTTACAATAAAAAAAAAAAAAAGGAGAAAAAATTTGTCAAACAAAATATTTATGTATATAATGTGTGTGTGTGTGTTGTATATATGCATGAATGTTTGTATGTATATGTTGTATGTATATTATAGGATCATACAACAACAATGTATTTTATTATTATGAAGAAATCTTTCATAAATATAATATAAGAATGGGACAATATCTCAATTTTTGCGATATCCCATCATGTATGTAGATATATTCATGTGTGTATATGTAAAGATGATTGAATGTAAACGTATTATGTATGTGTGTATAGGAGTAGGTGGTACAAATGTTACGTTGAGTATAGGTTGAAAATATATATATATATATGTAGGTGTTGGATCACCACCCATCCAAAATTCATCTCTGTATAGTATAGTGTTGATATTTTATCAATTGATGCTCTGTGCAAATTTTACCCTTTTGTATGTTTCATTGTAACAAAAACGTGACAGGATTTTCTTATAAGGACTCTTTTTTTTTTTTTTTTATTTTCATCAGAATAATAAAATTTTACAATCAAGGACAAAAGGAATATTTTTTCATTTTTGTTTTTTTTTTCTTTTTTTTTTTTTTTGAATCAAAAATTATTCCCCTTTTTTATCTGGATATGTGTTAGTGTAGAGACTAAAGGATGATGGGGTTTGTTTTATGATTCGTTATTATCTTTTGTTTATTAAATTCCTTCCAGTGATGATTATTATTATTATTATTATTTAATATACGGATCCTTGATCTTTCAAGGGTTTTACACATTCAAGTGTAAATTGTTTTTTTATTTTTCAACAAGCAAAAGAACGAACCAATTTCATTGTAAAAATATTGATTTCTGATTTATATATATATTTTTTTTATTATATTTTTTTTTTTTTTGTAAGGATATTATATGCAAGTGTGTGTCTATATATGTTTGTGTATCCTTTCTTTTGGATACTCTTTTTTATATCATTTGACCGGATATCAAAGATCTTATCAAACTTTTGTGTCTGTCATTGAAGAAGTACAAAAATTGTATTTTTTTTTTTGCTTTTTTATTTATATTTTGGACTGTTAAGGACAAACGGGATATTGTATTTCATAGTCATATGTAAATTATGGGATATTATATACTAAACAGAGAGTGCATAAAAGTATGAATTATAGAAGTGATTTGATAAGACACGAGTATATTAAAAGAATTGAATAAAGGGGAAAAACAGCTCAAATTTCCCTTAGGATATGTCCGAGTTTATGCCTTTTGACCAAATATTATGGCATCATTTTTTTTTTTTTAGTATTATTTCGATACAAATCATTTTTTTAAAAAGGGTACTTTCTTCAAAATTCAGTGAATCAGGTTCAAAGATAAATTTCAAATAATCTATAAATAATCATTATCACATTTATCTTTGTTTCCTGTTTTTACTTATTTTGTAAGGAGAAAAAAAAATGGCCGCGAATTATAAATGCATATTTTTATATATAAAAAAAAACGCGCGAATCATAAATACAATAGAGCACAATGAACGACCTGATAACAAAAATGAACAAAAGCCCATACGGTTTATAGTCCCTAAATACACCCACAGTCACAATGTAACTCATTTACCCACCTTCACTTTATAACAAAAAAAAAACCACGAAAAAAAAATATTTTGTAGACATTTAAACAGAGTTAACTTTCATTGTACATATTTTTATATATAATTCCATTAAAGAAGAGAAATCATCACGTTTTTCTTGTGTGCCGCGCCATTTGATAAATCCAACAACAACAATACCAACAACAACAACAAAAAACATTACCGTTAACTGCACCCGCCATTTTCTTTTATCTTATCGTCGTTCCTTTTTTCTTTGTCGCTTTTGTACTCAGAGCAATGATGATGGTTTTTTTTTATCCTTCTCCTATTCTTACTATTCTTCTATATTTTTTCCTTTTTCTTTCGTCTTTTCTTTTGCCCTTCTCTTTATAATAATACCCATAATATGATTGTATGTACTGATAACCTTAAATGTTTTGTTGTTGTTGTTGTTTTTGTTGTTATTGTTGTTGTGTCTTTTGGCTTCTTCATATTTTTTTTTTTATCTACAAACCAAAAACACCTTCTCTCACTCAACTAATATAATAAGCCATCTTCTCTCATTGCCTTGATGGTAAACAGAATAATACTGAAGATTCCGATGAAAAAAACGCGCGAAGAAAAAAAATATATATAATAACAGAAGGGCAATCAACTTCGAACAGGTCATATGTCCATGTTGTCCCTAATGACATTTTATAGATTACATTTTAGAAAATTTTAACGTGCATCCTGTTATTTCAGGTCTTTGACCGATTTTTAAAGTAAAATAAAATTAAATTTAACAACAATTTCTTTCACACAAAAAAGAAATTAATTGTTCAAGAAAATTGAACTCAAATATGTATTTATTTTTAGAGTGCCACACTTTCGTCACTTACTTTTTCATCACTGAAAGTCAAAAACGAAAATCATATACCTATACATACTGTGGGAAGTATATGACGTCATAATAATGACTTTTATACGACGATAATTATTATAATGTTTTTTTTTAGAGTATTTACATTTAAAGAGGCAGAGATGAGATATGAAGAAAAAAGAATTTTCTTGGAATATGAGAAGCAGGTAAAATATGAAATATTTTATTATACTTTTTTGGCGGATGGAAATATTTTTGTATAAATACATAATATACACACATCTATATAAATATACAGGAATATTATTCAAACGACCTTCGTCACATACAAATAACACACATACACACACACTTAAATGATAAACTCAATCTCAATTACAGTCAGTTTTTCACTTGACTTCATATATAAATAGAGAAAAATATTCTCATTCTTTAAATTTTCTTCAAAATGTGTGTGAAAAGATATGTGTGTTTATCAAGTGTGACGTCAGTCAACCCATGCCAACTTTAGTACAATCATTACATCAATAAGATTCGCGTTTATATACACACATAGTATTCTTTCCACAAATCGAATTGTATCTATTCGAAAGTTCAACCAAAAAAAAAAAAATACGAATGTGAAAGGAATGAAAAAAAAAAGAAGAAAACAAATTTTTTTTCTATAGATTTGTTAGAATGCAAGTTTTCCATCGCACGAAAAAGAAAAACGTCTTTCTTCATTTTTTCTTTTCTTTTTTTATTTTCTTTTTATTTTTCGTTCGTTGTTGTATTCATCGTATATACTGACTGAAGGAGAATGGTATCATAATGTCATAAGGAAGTATAGTCATTTTATATAAAGATGATTTTGTGTTATAAAATTACAACAGTTTTATGATGTATGAGTAGAATAGGGGTAGGTGTAATTTAGTATATACGACAAAAAAAACATTGACGTGACATATGAAGTTTTTATCCATACCTTTAAAATTTTCGTGTAGCTCACTATATTGTTGCATGGGAGTTTTCAGATTTTCATATTCAAATAACTTTGTCTTTACTTCTTCAAAATAATCCTAAATGACAACAACTTTGCTCCTAGGTGTCAATGTCATACATTAAATGATTCTTCCCTGTAAAAGACTATAAAAATGGTGGAAATGTAAACCATCGAGACTATGGTTCTGATAGCACATCTCTTTCTGTTATGATAAGACGAAAAGAATTCCCCTATCGGTTTCATCCTACAAACCCCCAAACCATCCCAAAAAAAAGAAGGGATTTTTTTTAAAGCGTTCATCATATTTAGGAGAATGGGAAAACCATAACAGAATCAAACCCAAAAAAATATTCTCCCGCTACAACCTTCTCTTTTCTCTTGCTGTGGGTGTTCAAGTGTGTGTGTGTGTGTGTGTGTGTGTGCATGGTGAGATATTCTTATTCTTTATATATTATTTCTTTTCGTCCTTTTTTTTTATTTTTTTTTCTTTTTATTATATTTCTCGCACTCATCGATTGTACGATATTTGAGAAAAGAAAAGTTTCTTTTATTCCCCATTTTTTTTTTTTTTTTTTTTGAAGATTTGAAAATTTTCTTTTTGTTACTTCTATACTTTTTTTTTATTCTTTCATTGGTATTGTTAAAAATGGTCGAATCGAAATGAAGATGTTCGGACATTTAAGGGATTTTTTTTTCTTTTCCCTTTTCAACAGTATCAAAACCGATTGATATATTTATAAAAAATAAATATATCTACTTAAATGGGTTTCTTTGTGTTCGATTCACCTTGGCCACTTTTTCTGTATTCCCATGGTCCCATTTTGTTTTTGTTGCTCTTTTGTATTAAATTCAACTTAACTAGAATTCAACGCGTTTACATCATATAAGGCATACATACGACGTCTCATAACATTAACTTATATCTCACACCCTGGTTTAATAATCCTTGATATGTTGTGTGTTCCATTAGTGATAAGATAATCATGTATTTGTTGCGTCATTGTCTTGAGTGTAAAACGCGCGTATTTTTTCACACACAAAAAAAAAATACACAGAAATAGAAAATAAGAAAGATTTAACATCAACGACCTCCACGACACATCCCTTAAGTTATCGTTTACTCAACTCCTTATACTCTTTTATAACACCCATAAAATGGTATACGGCATAATATTTGGGAGAACGGGAAGAGATGATATATTCTGTAATTATTCTATTTTAGTGAATAAACGATAATTTTGTTTAAAAATACAACAATATTGCAAGCCAATAAAGAAAAATAAAATGATGAAAAACAGGCAGATTGAAAGGAAGGGTGGGTAAGAAGGACCAACAAAAAAAAATTCCTTATTTTCTTAAAGAAGAAGAAGAAGTTGAAAATAAAAATAAAAGTTTTTTTTTTTTGATTCAAGTGGAATTCAAAAATGGTTCATTTGTAGACATTTGTCACTTCTTTAAACCCAATTATAAAATTTTCTATTTGAGACTTTTTTATCTTCTTCTTCTTCTTCCTCTTCACAATTTTTCCCTTTTATTTTCTTTTTTTTTTTTTTTTTCATCATAATAATATAAAAAAGACAAACTTCTTTCAAATGAGTTTTCACTTTGACAAAGAATCTTTAGAAAGTTAAGGATAGAGAAGACACTATTCCATTTGTATTCGATTTTGTTCTTCATTTTTTTTTTTAATCATTTTATTTATATTGAATAAAGATATAAATTTCATTAATTCATTGAAATTTATTATTTTTAAAGAAATGAAAATAGAAAATTCTACGATAAATTACGTTGAATACAAATTTCAAATGAATCCACACTTTCTGTTATAAGTTAACACAAGTCTTCCATACCAGTATATAAATATTCCAGTTCAAATTACACTTCTGTTTCTTCTTCTGCTTCTTCTTCTTCTTCTTATTCGTCTTCTTCTTTTTTTGTACCTCCAACCACTTTTTTTTTTATTTCTCAATAAGAATAATAATAATGGTAATTACACCTTTTTTCATGTAAATTTTAAATATAAAATGGAAAAATGGAAAAATGGAAAAATGGGAAAAAAAAGAAAACAAGGAAATAAATTTATAATTTTTGCCTTTATTTAAAAATATGAAGAGAAACATTTTGATGAAGAAATAAAAAAATGTAAGGGAAATTTAGGAAAAAAATAGAAAAGAATAAAAAAAATTAGAACTTTTGTTCAAAATTTTCTTTTCATCTTTGTTCGTTATTATTTTATTTAAAATAATTAAAAATCTAAATTGTAATAAAAATAATTTAATTTTTCATATTTGTAAAGGAAATGGAAATTATGGGATGAGAAATTTATATATTTTACATTGAAACATCTTTTCTTCGTTAAGAATAGAAAAATTCACAACACCCCAACCCCTCGGTTCTAAACTTAAGTACAAAATAAATTTTAACTTTATAAACTTTAACTGGAAAATTCCAACCAAAAATAAAATCTTCTTCCAGAAGAAAGAAAAAACCACTTTTTTCACACTTGACTTATTTTCTTCCGCATCGCATCATGCAGTCGACTTCCTTTTAAAAAGTAAAAAAAAAATCCGCCGCTTAATTGCCGTTGATATGAACAATTTTAAACGATTAAAATCTTTGAAAATCAACCGAAACTTTCGTATAAGAACCAGAAAATAATCATTTTTAAAAATCAGTTCAAGTGAAATAAACATTCTGTTTAAGACAAACTTTTTTTTTAAGAAACTTTCCATATTTTGAAGATAAATCGATCACGCAATTTATTCTCATTCCAGATTCTGTTTTTACAAGATTCTTTTAAAAGTAAAGATATCCGGTTTTTCTTTAATTTGAAAACTTTTACTTAATAACAGCGCATAAGTTGCTATAAAATTCAGAATATGTATGTAATTATTCGCCTATATGTTTGATGTAATTTCGATTATCCGTTTGATCTGTTTGATCCGTCTTTTAAATTAAATATTTAATAATAATATAAAATCTTGTTATTCTTATAATGACCAATAGTTACAGATATAATAAGGAACAATCAAATATTTTTTCAAGGAATGACCATAACTAGGAGATAAGTTTATATTTAATTATTTAGCATTAGTAATTAAGTGAATAACATTCAAAAGTTTAAAACTTTCACTGAAACTTTAACTCCATCCATTAAGGGAATCAACTACAAAAATACTTCAATCATGTTCATGATTAATTAATTATCGTTTGATTCTTCGGTCAAAAAAATAATTAACAAAAAAAATTATTAATTATAATTGAAATTGAACGATTCTGTGAGAATCGTTACTGTAAGAATAGAATTTTTGTCTTAATCTTAAATCAAGGAAAAATTTTTTTAGGAGACATTTTTATATAATTTATTGAATATTTCCTGTTCCATATTTTAATGTAAAATATTCTGATATGGAGAATATTAATATATTGAAGATGAATATTATTAAATGCAATTTTGTATAATCGTTTAAATATTATATTGAAGATTCAGGTCATAATCTCTAAGAAATTGATGCATAAATTGACAATATATAATAAAAAAATTCAATAAATTCTTGTCCCGTTCGTATACGTTCCAAGGATGTCTTCTATATAAAAATTAAGCGAAATAATTTTCCATCAAACATATTTTTATTTTTTTTTTGTGTTAAAAAATGGAAATCAAATTTTTTTTTCCAACGTATCGACGCCATTTATTAAACCACAAATTTTGTTTTTTTTTTTTTTTGCAATTTACAAATTGGATTTTTATTAAAAAAAAAAAAAAGAAGAAGAAGCAAAATGTATGAGAAGAAAAAAAAAACAAGAATAATTTTTTTTCGCCATGGAACGATGATTTTCCTATTTTCAATTTTTTTTCCTCACCATGCTCATTTTTTTTTTGTTTGATTCAAATGAAAATAAAAAACGATTTTTTTATGATTGGAAAAATGTAAAAAGATTTTCACAAATTTTACTTCGCTTACACGAAATAAAATATTAACGCGTTTCAATTAATCTTCTCATCAAAACTTTCAGCTTTGAATTATTTGAATTAATTGAATTACATATTTTAATTAGTAGACATGCCTTTGGTGTTTAGCCCACAAGCGTGTAAAATATTTTAAATGATAAATTTCTATCCAGAAGCAAAACCATTTTTAATGATAATATTTAATTGTATTAAATTCAATTGCTGTATTTATTGGCATAAGAAAAAAAAATGGAATATTCAACTCTAATAATAATATTTGATTTAATCGACTAAATATGTTTTGCCTTTCATCATAATCATTCCATTATTAACATTATTAAACTTCCCTACCAAATTCTTTATTATATGGGATATTTTTTCACTTTTAATATTTTCGTTGTCATAATTGATCCTTTGATTCCATTTTCTCTCTTAAGATGTGCGATTCAGTAAATGCGAAAATAGACCCCAAGTACTTCATCTTTACGGAAATCACAGATTATAAGCTGTTGAGAAATTACGAAAAGAATTTGAAACAATTTAAAGGCTGTTAAAAAAATCACATTTCTTCAATATTCTGATAATAAAAATTGTTCGCACCAAATTATTAAATATCAAATGGATGCCAAAAATGTTCCACATTTAAAAACAAAACAAAAAACGTAATTCCATACTTTTTATTTTTTTATTTGTAAATTTATTTACAAATCATGAATTGCAATTTTCATATAATTTCCATTAAAATTATCAAAACAAATTACAAAAAAAAAAAAATGTAAATAATCAAAAATCTTTCAACCATAAATAAATTTTCTATATTTAGGGAAGTTGTTTTTTATCCCTTATATTCATATTAAAAAAAAAAACAGAATGTACACAAAATAATACTTGAAAACTGTGTTAACACTTTGGCCTTTCCATCTTAATCTTTTCTCACTTAGATATACTTGAAAATCTTATTTAAATCTTTCTTCTTTTTTTTTGTAAAAGAAGAAAAAAAAAATAGAATTTCAAAAGTTTAATTAAAAGAAAGAAGAAAAATAAAAATAGGAAAAAAAATTTTGTTATTTACATTTTTTTTTTTTATTTTCCTTTTTTTAATTTTCTAATTTAAATTAAGTAGATTTCACCATTTCGTTGTGTACAAATTTAAATTGATTATAACGTATAATTGTTGCACACTTCAAATAACACGACAAAGTATAAAATCCATTGAAAGACGGATCTTTAATTACAGCAAAAAAAAAAACAAAAATTAATACACAAAAAATCAATTGAAATTTTTCTTTTATTCATTGTCGATTTTTTTTTTATTTAGATTTTTGATTTTGATTTTCATTTAAAATTGTTTTGCAGATAGAATTTTTTGGTTCATATACAAAATGAAGATCATCCATTTTGTTTACATAATTTTCACAAGATTAAATTTTTATTTATGTTTTAGAATGGATCTTTCAAGTGTTAGAGAAAATAGTGAAATTGGAATAAGATAAAAAAGAAAATCTATTCGATTTATACGTTGGAATGAGAAAAAGGGGAACAAATATCTCATCGTCTCTCTGTACCAATTGAATAGAAATTGACTATTTTTTTTGTTGCTGTTGTTGTATGTCTCTGTTTCATCTATTTCTTTATTTGGTAAAAAAAATTCATCATGTAAAATATAATTGAAATTTTTCAGATTAATTTCATAATAAAAAAATAAAAACATTGCCTTCGGGTTAGAAACGTTCTCGCACTGACAAATTATTTATGATGTAAATTTTATAATATAAAACTGTATACAGAATGATGAATACACAGAGAGATAGAAATAGTGAGAGAGAGAGAGAGTGGTAGAGAGTGAAATGAGGGAAAAAAAAGGAAAATTGTATGAAATTTGATTTGAAAGCAGTAAAAGCGTAAAACAATTTAAACCAACTAAACAGGTGTAAAAATCATAATAATAAAAAAAAAACAGATTGAAATGTAATTCAATGGGGGGTGTGCTGGGTTTGTTTAAGGGTTGTATTTTTTTTTTTCTTTATTGAAGGGAAAGAGAATGATTGTCGCTATAATTTTTTATTTTTTTATTTTTTTTTTTGGTATATAGAAATTGAATTATTTACCAAACGGAAGCAATAATAAATATAACAATTCACCTAAAGCCTAAATATTTATTTATAATAAGATGACAAATATTATATTGATGGTCGTTTTAATTTATAATTATTTTCTGTTGCGTATTTATAAATTAGTAGAAAAATACAAATCTATTTTGTTGGTGAAATTATTAATCATTTTTGTGAAATTAACAAAAATAAAAATTAAGTTCAAAGAAAAGATTTATACAAAATTTTCTACAATAAGAAGTTTATAAAATGGAACCAAATTTTGATGATTAATGTTTATGTTGTAAAAATAAATGGTGGCAGTTTGTCAAGTATGAAACAAATTTGAGTGTTAAGTCTGTAAACGTAAAGTAACTTCCAACAAATGTTACATTTAGAATTAGAATATATCAACAATTGTCGTCTGTCTGACTTTATTATTTATAATTATTAAAAATATTTAACAAAAACAAAAAGGTTTGTATAGAAAATAATTAAACCGCAAATTAACTGGTCAACACATAGTTTAGATTTTGTGTCAAAACAAATATTAAGACAAAATTATCATATTTTTTTCTAACAACAAATAAAGATAAATATAGAGACAAATACAGATAACTCAGACTCAGAATTTATAGTTAGTTAGTTAGTTAGTTAGTTAGTTTTATTTATTTTACAAGGGCAAGTAACCTTTCGGTTACATTCAACCTTGAGACCTACTATTTTTGTGGTGGGTTCTGAACCACCTAGCATCTGCACATGCAATTTTTAATTCAATTCGGCGCATTGCCTGCTATTAGGAACACATGCAAATTTCCTATCGTAATTTATATATTCAAAGTAATATAATATGTGTACATAAATTTATTTGTATTTTGTATACTGCACTACTATTAGAGGTAAAGTATTATATTTTGTATATACATTATATATATAACAACAATATCTATAATAACTCAATTTTCAATTCTGGAAAAAATTTTAACTATATAGTCTAGGTTTTCACACTGTTGTTATAGGCTGAATATAAAAGGTGTACGATCATATAAATTAATTGAGCAGAAAATCATCAAAATGAAAATCGACACCCTCTGTCTCTCTTCTCTCTAAATATTATATTATATAAAATAAAACCTTAACCAAAAACCATTCCCTCCTAGAAGAAAAAAAAACTCAAACCTTTAATATTTTTTTATTTTTTTTTTTTTGAAGAAAGAATAAAATAGAAGAAGCAGCCAACCTCCATATTCTCACCAAACATAGAACACACAATGTAAATATAATACAGAAAACCAATTCTATTTCACATCTTTCTCTTTCTCTCTCTCTTTCTCTTTCTTATATTATTTTACCCATCTTTTGATCTCATTCCATTAACAATTTTCTTTTTTCTTCTTCTTCATTTTCTTCTTATTTTCAATTTTTTTTTTCTTTCTTCTGTGTGTGAACTGGAGACTACATCAAAACTTTGTTATACTAAATTTTCATTTTCCTTCATTTTTTTTTTCTTCTCTCTGTTTGTGGTGGGTGATTTTCATTTTTTTTTTTTTTTCAACTCCTTCTTCTTCTTCTTCTTTGAGGTGGGTTTGGTTTGTTGAGAAAATAGAAAAGAAGAAGAAGAAGAAGAAAAATATTATTATTATTATTATTATTATTTTGGGAAAAAGAGTGGAAAAAAAAGAAGAATAAATTTGATTATTTTAGAGAAGAAGAAGAAGAAGAAAAAAAAGGCAAAAGAAAAAAAACGAATTTTCTTTTTTATATAAATAGAAAAGAAAAACGATCTTTCGCGCGTCTTTGAAAAGGGGTTCCCTTATTTTTTTTCTTCATTTTGATTTCCTGAAAATATATAAATATTAAGAGGAAAGGTCACGGGATTGAGGTTGTTTTTGGGTACATCATCTATACGGGTTTTCCGCTTCTTCTTATTATTATTATTTTTTTCGTCTACCTTCTCTCTCTCTCTCTCTCTCTCTCTCTCTCTATAACTCTCTGTCTCTCTCTCTCACTCTTTATATATATAAATAATATTTGGAAAATTGAAAATGGAAATGTGTGTATTCATAAGAAAAGGTTTTTCTAGGGAAAAACAAACCAATTTTCCAGTTTTTTTTTGTGTTTATATTTTTTTATTTTTGTTATGAGAATCTATTTTTTTATTTACACCAAAAAATTCTAGTCGGGTTAAACAGAAAATTTGTTAAAAAATAGTTTGTTTTATTTGTAAATCTGTTAAACTGATTAGATACTGCATCGATTCATTGAATAGAAATAATCTTCGAAAAATAATCCGATGAATTTATTATGGCAATGGCGACAATATTTACTTTTTTTTTTTGTAGTTTTTGTTTATTTTTTGTTCTCTTTACTTTATATTTATTTTAATTAACTTTTGTGCAATAAATTGAAATGGAAATTTGTAGGTCAAATTTGGTATGAGTTTTCGTATATAGGAGCGACTGTCAGACACTTTTTGAATTTTCACAGGATAATTCATATAAATTTCAAATTCATTTAAAAATGTTAATTATGAATTTTCAATGTAATTGTACAAAAAACGATGTGATCTATTGCGAATTATGTTCCGTTTAAAAATCAGTAAATATCATAATTAAAATTTAAACGCAGCGACTTTTAACTTACCCCATAATTTATAAACTTAATTTGACGATTAAAACAGAATAGTTATCATTTATTGTGCGTACCCAACTTCTTTCTTTTCAATTCAATTCACCAAAATTGTTTATGTTGGTATTGAACAATTTATGACTATTTGATTTTGTATATGGATTCTGAGAGATCATTATCAAGTGTAATTGATCCATACCTATAGATCGATAAGTGAAACTAAATTCTAATCATCAATCAGAGATAAAGTCCTTTCAACACTATTCATCCATTATCCAATTTCAATGAGAAAAAATATTATAGAATGAAATTTTCCATATTTTTCTAATTTTTTTTTTAATGTATAGAAAAGAAACAACAACTAATTTTAGTGCCTCTACAATGCTCACATATATACAGTTAATACAATAGCATCTCACACAACCCACAACAACAGTAAAAGAAAAAATAGAAAACAATTTTCCTATATACAATTTTTTCCATCATCTGACGTCTTTATTTTGATACTGCCAACACACACACACACACATGCCCACCCAACAACACAACACAAAAAAAAAAACACCCTCACACAAAATTCGTGCATATTTTTATTGTTGAAAAAAATTCTTTCACACAGTCGAAGAAAGTATAGAAAGCAGCAAAAGAAAAACTAAATCCTTTTTTATTGGCGATAAATAAAGGAGAATTTATAAGAAGAAGAATATGATGAGAATGGTGGATGGAGAAGGAGGAGAATAGAACCGAATAAAAATATAATATATAAGAATGAAAAACATTTGAATAAAAGAATAAAATATAATAGAAAAGAAAAGAAGAAGGCAAAATAACAGTTTTTCTTTTTTGCAGCAACAAAACGACGAGAAATGGAAAAAAAAAAAATGAGAAAAACAGAAAAAAGAAAAAAATGAAAGAAAGAATGAAAGAAAAAAAAATATATCAAAAGAAACATTAAGAAAGGATTATTTGAATATATGTTAGGAAGAAAAAAAAAAAGGATTTCTTTATTTGTGGTTTCTTTTTTTTTTTTATTCAGTTGGAAAAAATATACCCAAAAAAAAAAAAAGAAAAAACATTGATAGAATATATGAGATTATTTACGTTTTGTATGTTTAATAAAGAGAGACAGTGAGATGGAGATAGAGATGATATGGTACCTTCATTTTCAACAAACATATATACATACACACACACACACACACACACACTCACGCTATAATATGGTTCCACATTTTATAAATGGTTTTAGTTTTTTCATTAGAAAAAAAAGGATACACACACACACACACACACACACACACACAAATCGAATTTTCATTCAATGAAATAGAAATAATAATGGGAAATTGAAAATTCAAATAAAAAAATTTGAAAATTGAATCAAAGGAGGAATAAGAAAGTGTCGACTATTTATTGAGGTAACAAAAATAATTAGAAAATCAAATAAATTTTTAAATTTGAAGTTACATTAATTGCTATAAGAATTCTATCACTTATTATGCCTGCGATCAATTGATGTACGTAGACACAAATTCATATGGCACCATGGTCAACATAATAACATTTTTTTTGCAGTAACTTGATCAAAATAATTCAATCGGAAATTTTTATTGTAGGAATTATGAAAAGGGGATTCAGGAAAATAAAACAAATAAATTGAATAAATTTTCTGTAAACAAAAATAATATTTTATTTTTTCTTGAAACTTTTTTATCCTTTAAACGTAACAACTTAAACCAAACAAACAAATAATTTAAAACCGTAAAATAACAACAAACCAAAAAAAAAACCAATTTATTGATATGCGGACTGTAAAATTAAGCAAGTGTCGCACGTTGTTGCATCTGCTCTCGGGGACCCTTATCTTTGTTTGTAAATCTTGCATACCTAAAAACATTCAAAAACCCAATTAATAATCGTAAGGATTCATTTTTTAATTTGAATTTTAATTTTAGATTGGATAGAAGAAAGAAAAGTTACATTTGCTTGTATTTGATAATATCCTGCGGTGTTAATGATGGTCTTGTACTGATGAATGATTCCATTAAATGATTTTGTGTTACCTCAATTTTATCCGGAACATTCTAAAATTTATTGATTTATTAGAAATGTCATATATTTTTTTTTAAATGATTTAAAATGTAAACGAATTTAATTTCCAATAAATCCAATTCATGTCTTTTTATTTAATCAAACAATAAATAATTTGGAGGAATAATATTCTAGATTATTTTACAAATCTACAACACTGAATAAATTTAATTCCATTGCTACATTTCACTAATCATTAATTATTATTTTCTAAATATTCATTTTATTTATTATTTCAATATTTTTATCTCAATTCTGTAATTTTGTGTTATTTTCCTGATTAAAAAATGTTAATTTTTGTGAAAATTGATCATTTAGACTACAAATTTGATTAAGATCTAATAAATTGAATAAGAGAGAACCAACAAGCATTTCTTATTATTTAAGAAAAAATCAAACAAAAACAAAGAAAATTAAAAATTTTAATAAAAATGTAAAAAGGAATCACAATTTCCTTGTTTTATTTCAAACTTCATTAGTCATATCTACGGGATTTCCAGAAAAGAAAAAAAGTTTTCAAACTTCATTTTATGTAAAATAAGATTTACTTAACTCTTGTCTTATGATTGGGGTGTGTGTGTGTGTATGTATGGGTGGGTATATGTTACGTTAATACGACACCTCTAATCATATAGATTACCTCACTTAAAGGGTGATTCATTTTTAATAAATAAAAACAGAAAAATTCAACTCAAAATTTCAAAGGAAACAATTATTGTTTTTTTTTTATATCATTTGATTTAAATTTGTATTCAGCTTGATGCTGAGAAAATTAATTCTCACTATTGACTTGTCACGTTTATTTTCGTTTCATTTTCTTGTACCAAAAAACATTCCTAAAATCTCGTCACCCTGTTCACAATTCTCTTTATAAACTTTAAATGGAAATTCTCTCATTCCTTTCCTGAAAAATTTTCTTTATTAAACCACCTCGATTACATATTTGTGGTGGTTCCTTCTCATTCTTATTTTAAGAAAATTTTCGTGTATAATATAACAAGATTTTGTAACATTCTAGTCACCTTCTTACCCATTTCTAAAATTGTTTTAAGAGTATATTCAATTAACCGTCGTTCGCTAATGGATAATTAACTGCAAATAATTATTATAAAGTTTCTAGAATATTACATCGTGTTTCGTAGAAAATTTTCATAAAACGTTGTCTTTTTTTTTATAAGAAGTTTTATAAGAAAAAGAAGAAAACTTTTTCTTTCGTCTCATTCCGCTTTGATTGTTGTTGTTGTTGTTTTTTTCGTAATAAAATTTCAAACTAAACAAATTAAAAATTGAATTATCACGATAAGAAATTTCTTACGAAAAACAAGAAATATTTTTGGATTATTGGAATTTCATAGAAAGACAATAAAAAATAAAAGATTCTTACCTCGGAATCTTTGGCCAGACATTCTTTAACTGCAAACATATTTGCTGTTGTTAAAATACTTTGAATATCAGCACCAGTAAAATTTTGTGTTTTATCTAAGAAATACTTGAAATTAACATTTTTTGCTAAATTCAATGATTTACTGAGATTCACAAATATTTTATGTCTTGCGTCCTAAATAAAATTATAAAGAAATTAAATTTATATTCCGTTAAAGGGACAGAGAATTAAAGACGGTCAAAAATCTCCCTGCACATTGCAATAAGCGTAACGAAGTTAATACAATTTACCTCATTTGGAAGTGTACATTCAACTAAACGATCAATTCTTCCAGATCTTAGTAAAGCTGGATCTAGAAGTTCTGGGCGAGATGTTGCAGCTATAACAATAACTCCCTAGGATAAATTGAAAATTTTAAGTATAAAAATTAGACTATTTTAACTTTAGGCTGAAAAAGTGATAAATTATTGTTGTTCTCTAAATTCTTACATGAAGTCCTTCAACACCATCTAATTCTGTTAACATTTGATTAACAACTCTGTCTGTAACACCAGTTGAGTCATGTCCACGTCTTGGTGCTAAACTATCAAATTCATCAAAAAATAAAACACAAGGTTTGGCACTTCTGGCTCTGACAAATAAAAAGAAAGGAATAAAAAATAAATTCCAATTGTTTAAATAGAAAATTAATTTTAATGTACTTATTAAAAAGATTTCTAACATTCTCTTCACTTTGTCCAATATATTTTGCTAAAAGTTCTGGCCCCTTTACCGAAATCATTCGTAAATTCCATGTTCTAGCTATTTGTGCTACTAAATATGTTTTTCCTGTACCTGTAAAATTATTTATTATTCTTAATTATTCGTTTTTTTTTGTACTTGAAAATGTATTTTATGAGGGATCTAATAAATATATATTATTACCAGGTGGCCCAAACAAAAGTACACCCGCTTGATTTCTTAATGGTGATTTCTCAAAAATATCTGGATATTTTGATGGCCACATAAGTACCTCTTCCAATACTTCAACGACATTTTCCATACCAGCAATTTCATTAATATTTTCATTATCTAATTCATTTTCAATTTTATTATTATGATTTTCAATGCCTTGTAAACAATAAGTATTTGTTGTTTTCAATGAATTTATAAATATTTCATCGGTTAGTATCGGCGCTTTTGTATCTAAATTTTGAAACAGAAACAATTAATTAAGAGTAAAGTAAAAAAAATGAATTTTAAAACCATTTCTAGCTGCATAGAAAAGAGCACGATCCACAAATTGTACTAAATCCCCAACTTTATAACCTTCGGTTAAATTAGAAAATCGTCGCCAATTTATATTTTTATTAAATTTACATTTTTTACAAAGTCCTTTTATAATTGTTTCACGTTCATTCTTTTCCAAATCAGGTATATGAATTATTTGTTGAAATATATGACGTCCACGTGATGTATAAACACGTTTATTTAAATTAGATATACTTGAAATTGTTGCAATTACAGAAATTGAACTATTTCTAGTATATTCTAAAATAAGATTATGAATAACATCAGAGATTCTTTAATTGAAAATTAAAATTTTATTTAATTAAAATTATAAATAAAAATTGTTCATTTATTATTTTGTTTGTTAAGGATGCCGGTAACTCAACCTTAGATTTGCAATACCAATGAAGAGTTTCACATACATTTTAGACGTCTGATAAAAAACAGTAAACGATCGAAAATTTTAATGCGTTTCGATCATAAGACACAAAATAATTAATATTCATTGTACTTGTTCTGAACTTATCCACAGTTAAAAAAAAAGGAATATAAGTCCATTTGTAGCATGCGAAACTTCAAACATTATTTTTTACGAGTGATCATGATAAACATTCACAAGAAAAAAATCCTCTGATATTGAGCTGAGTGAACTACAAAACTCTTTAGATTTATTCTTTAAACAAGTTTTATAACAATGAAATAAAATGAATATCGCAGATCAAGAATTAAAAATGTAATCATTTCGTTTATTTTTTTTTTTTTTTGATTTAAGAGCAAAAGAGAAATTTAATCCATATAATGCGCAACGATATAATTCTTAATAAATCCTATTAAAAAAGTTTCTGCTCTTTTTTTTTTTTTTTTTATTAATTTACCTATTAAAATATTCAGCCTCTTGTGTTTGTTCAGTAACTGTAACTGTTAACATATCTAAATTATCCAAAATTAAAATTGATGGATTAAAATTCATACAATTTATTAATATTTGTCGAAGATCTTTTTGAATTGATTCCGGCTAGAAAAACAAAAATAAAAAAGAAAAAGAAAAAAACAAAAAACAAAATCAAAAAATATTTATAAAAATTGATGAAAAAAAAAAAGTTGATTGAATCAATATAAATGAAAAATGACCCTTTTTACCTTTCGTCCTTTATTTTTGGAACAATAAAAAATATCAAAATAACAATCAAACGGTGACGCAGATAATTCATGTAGAATTTTAGAAGAAATTGCTGATTTACCAGAATTATAAGGTCCTAAAGATAAAATAAATAAAATAAAAGAAATTTTAATTTAATTAAAAATGTTCAATTGTTTTACACTTTCGTCTTTATTGCCGCAAAGATTTTAATGAATTATGTTGTAGTAGATAAGTTCTTTAGAATTCAATAAGAAGAAGCTACTGAAATTTTTGTTAAATACAACTTTTTAAATAGTGATCTCATAATAATAAAATAAAAGTTAACAAACAAAAAATACGATTGTGTAAATCATTTGAATATTTTCTTTTTGAAAAAAAAAACTAACCAACTAGTAGAAGATTTTCCATTTTTCTCATACGATTTCTTTCATCAAGACAAAGATTAATTTTGAAACGTTCAACACAATCATCAACAATATTATCAAATTTCTCAATTGACACTAAATTTTTATCATTATAAATTATATGCTCTTGAGTTTTTGATGTAACTAAAATGCTATCAACTTCTTTAATATGTTCAGATGTTGATATACGACATTCACGTAAAATTGCACCATCAATTGTACAAAATTTAAATGATTCAGGATGAATTTTTGTTGTTACATAAAGATCATCTTTAAGCTTAAATATTTGATTACGATTTATTAACATTGGATATAATTTTGAATTATCAATTATAAATTGTTTAAATAATTGTTCAATTTCTCTTAAACGATATGTGGCCTTTTTACTTGGCAAAAGTTCAACTTTATCAATAAAATTTATTGGAAAATTTTTTGGTTTTAATATTACTTTTTCATACGGTTCAATATCAAGTTGTGACATAAGAATATCATTAATTTCCACTGTTGGATAATTTCCTTTTGATACGAAATTATTATCAGTTTTTATTTTAATATTAACGTAATATTCACGATCAAATTTTGTATTTAATAAAAATATTTGATTTAAATTTAATGATGATGGTAAAACTCCTTCCGATACAAATATATCAGACATTTGATTAGTATCATTCCAGCGTCCTTTAATAACTCTTAAATGTATTGAATTGGGTGCATCCTTAATTAATTGTTGTGAAATATTCTCAAGATGTTTTATACGTTTTTTTAATTTATCATCCATGGATTTCATAAATTCATTTATTTCAAACTGTTCTCGTGGAATTATTTCAGATTGACAATGCGATATTCTGAAATTTTCTGGTGCTGGTTTTTCACGTCGTACGACAGAAGTAAATGGCACAATCGTTAATTGTGTATCATTCTCAATTTTACCAAATGGAAGATTTGGACCTATTCTATCTATAATAAATATAAATTATTATTTAAAAGCAATTATGAAAATTTGAAAATTATTTACCTATTTTTAATGTGATGTGCATTGATTTATTAAGCCAAACAATTAATTTTTGTCCTTGCGTTATAATCCGTGTTTGATCCAATAATGTATTTTGTATCCTTTTACTATTCATATCCTAATAATATAATATACAAATATATTGCAATGAGCAATTACAAATCGAAATCATAATAAAATATCTGATAAACGTACAATCATTTCCCAATCTTTTTCTGATGTAGCTGCTGCTGTAACAGAATATAAGACCATTGCTTCCGCAACTAGGTTACATTTTACCAAAGACCCTTCTTTTAATCCTGGAAAATAAGTTTGACATTTTTTTTTTCAAAATCTCCTAAAAAAATTATTTTTGTAGTAACCAATATTTTCCGCAACAGTTGCGTTCAATCCAATTTCATTATCTCCAATATAATGAGCACCCAAAGTATAAGGAGCCCAAGACATATATTGAACAACAGTATTTGATGTTAAACAAAGACAACCACGTTCCTAAAAAAAATCAAAGAATTTTCACAGGCACCTTGAAATTTATTTTTAACACTATTATATTTATGATTATTCACATTGTTTAATTGTGAAATCAAAAGTATTGAGGTTATGTAAGATGAGCATAATAAAATATAAACTAATCAATTAAAAAATTGCTTACATAGGTTGACACCACTTGAAAATAACTCTCTGATAATAGAACATAATTATTTTTCATTGGTTTAAACACAACAGTAAATGTCCTACGAAACATTTTCAATTGAAAATTAAGAAAATTATTAATTACAAATAGATAGAAATATTGCTTTAATGTTTTGACGTTTAATTCAACACTTATAACTGATTTGACAATAGAAATGAGATTGCTGCTTTCAAATATTGAACTTAAAATAATATAATGAAGTTAGGTACAATTAAAATTAATAAAAATGTTCAAAAATAGATGTAGATCGAGTTGTGAAGAGGTTCAATCAAAAATAATTTGCTTCTTTCTGTTATATCTGACATCTATCCCAGCAGAGAAATCGTAAGCGAGAGATTAATAAACACTCTATAAACGGTGAAAGCAAAGACAGACGTTCTACAAAAATTCAATGAGAAAGAGTGAAACAAAAATTATTTGTGATGTGTGTTCTTATACCGTCGATTGTATATGATTTTAAAGACCTTTTATAGCACTTATAAAGACTTTACGCATAAACAGGTCTACATGTGTGTGTTTATGAGAATTTACTAATTCTGTGGTGTTGGTTATGACATTTTGATTTTATTTATGTCAATACCATATGGTGTCGTGTTTTGAGGTCCAACATTTTGGTAATTAATTGGAACTATTAATATTTATATTTAGTGAAAATGGATTATTTAAATAAAAAGTTAAATAATCAAAATTTGCGACTCATGAGCTAGCAAGTTTTAACTTAAGAAAAAGTTCTTATTTTTAAATTTTAACTTTGTCTATCTTTTACAGAAAACATAGAAAACCGTTGAATTTAGTGAATGTAATTAATAGCAAGCATGGAAATAACATAGTGGTTATAAAAAGATGATTCATTTATTTTATTTTAGCATATTCACAAGATGAAAGTGGAATTAATATATTAAATAACTAGTCATTTCATGACTCTCTTACCCAGAGCCCTAATTCCTTAGATTTCATAAATAAAAGGATATCGAACAACCATATAGAGCATGTCCATTGTAAGTACATACAATAATTTTTATTAATTTCTTTTCATTAATTATACTTTACAGTACGTGAAACCGACATTGATGTTGACGTTAATAATGAAACAGACAATAATACAGCTTATGGTAAGTGCTATTGTTTAATATATTTATTGTAAATAATAAAAATTTATACAAATTTCAGACATAATTTTAAAAGAACTGGCAAAGATGGATGTCAACATTAATTTCATTAAAAATATTCAACATAAAATTTTAGACATTGTTCAAAACAAAGAACAGGAAACAATGGACAATATAGACCTACCTATTACAACACCCAATGATCTGAACGAGTATGAATAACTTTCTGGAAAACTGGAAGACAATATGTATGCTATTCATTTACAATGAATTATTATAATATAAGAATGTAAAAAACAATTATATTTACAAATAAATTAGTTTTTTTAATAGAAATTTGCATTTAATTTAGAAAAAAATGAACCCCTTTATTACTACTTGTAAATGAACACTAAAAGAGGACTTATGTTCAAGGTCCTAGTCAGTGCTGACGAGAGTGTTTATTCGTAAACACTGAATCAATGCTTTAATATACCGTTTACGTACGGCTTCACCTTATATGAAACATAAACACTTGAACACTATTAGTGTCAGCGTTTATCGTAAACACTTGGGTATTTATGCATAAACACTCATTCAGCACTGAATAAACGCTGATTTCCCTGCTGGGTAACTTATCATATAAATAAAAATAATTAAATAAAAAAACGAATCGAAAAATAAAATAAGTAACAATAATTTCAAAATATCCGACAATGAAACGCGTGTTTCCACCATTTTGGTTAGTTATCCTTATTTCAGTCTTGATTCTTGAAAATAAACCTTAAATGTAACTAAACAGATACAGGAATAATAAAAAAAAGAAGCTAAAAGTGATAATAAAACAAACCTGCCTAAACAGTATATAAAAATATAAGAGCAATAATAAAAATAGAAGCTAAAATTGATAATAAAACAAAACAAAACATGGATGAATGAATGTGGAACAAATAAGAACTGTTATTGATGAATTTATCTTAAAAAAAAATACTGCGGAAAGAATCTTAGCGTGTGCATTTTATGAATTCGACAGAGCCAGCATGATTGCGAGGGAAAGAATCTCGCAAGTATATGGTAATGGTCAGTGTTGTTTATTTGCAATATGAAATTGTTATTTAACTTTTCGATTTAATTTGTTTTTAAGGTCAGATTTGAAGGTAGCAACCATTAAATTATTTGGGTTTGTTGCTAATTAATTTTTTTTTTCTGTTTTAAATACAATTTTATAATAAATTTAGATTTTCTTAAAAATACATTTGTCAATTTTAAATATTGTCGTTAAAAAAATGTAAAGAGATTTTTTTTATCTTTTCTATTATTTAAATTTTGATGAAATTACTTACAAAATACGGCAACACATCAATTATTTAAACTATTGCTAATAGGGAAAAAGAGTAATATTATTTGTACATGAATTAGTCAAAACCAATTTAATTTTGAATATATATACTTAATTAATTGGTATTAGTTATATTTTGTTTTTGCTTGTGTGTTAGTGCCTTATCTTTTTCAAATAAAGATATATTATTGTTAAACTGTTAAGTGTATGTAGTGTTTTAGTGAATGCGCTAAAAATGATATAATGAATCACAGGCTGAAATGCAAGTTTTATTTTTTGTTGGGCTTGAATTTTGAATAATATACTAATAATAATAATGTTACTATGAATTGTTAAATATGTATCGAATTAGAATTATTGTATGTACCAAGAACTAATTTTTTAACAAATCAGCGAAAATATTATTATATACATATACCTAACTAATCAGTTTTGTCAGAATACGAATAAGTTTCTTCTTCGTCTTCTTCTCTTTGAACTTGATTCGTATCAAGTGATTGTTTTTTTAGCTTCGAACAAGTTTTATTGATATGATAACATTATATTGTATCATACAAAAATAAATTGTAACCCATGCCTCGTTTACACTTCATGATTTTTATAAGAATTGAAGGAATTGAAATTGTTTGATGTTTTAAATGCGAGAATTGAATATTATTATAATATTTAAAAATAAGTTATAAGTTGACAATGGAATAAATGTTTTTAAATAAATTTTTTTGTCAATTTCGTTATACAGATAATTATATTTGAAGCTGTACGAATAGTTAAGATACATATTTTTGTAAAGTGTAAACAGAGACTTTTTTATTACAGGAAATTGTTCAGAATTCTATCTGTAATTAACTGTGTTGCTGTTGTTAATTTGAAGACAATACTTAGTAACTTATAAGTTTCTTGCCTAAATTGTGAGAGTGATTCTAATGAAACATTATGGAAGCATTTGTTTTTCTGAGTTCACGTTAACAATTAAAGAGTGTTAGTTGTATCTATTAATTTTATTTAATTAAGATTACATTTGTTTTGGTTGCTTTAAATATTTTTTTAGTTGTATGTTACAAGACAATTATTATTAATTTTATAATACCAGTTCATAATTTTACTAGGAATTAATAAAATTTCTTTTGTTTCAGTTCCATTAAAAAACTAAAACATAATGGATCATTTACTACAAAAGTTTAAATGCCATTGTTGCAAAATAATACCAGATTCTGATGTTTATCAATGTAAAAATAATCATATTGTATGCAAAACGTGTAAAAATAAAAATCGTGGAATTTGTAAGGTATGTAAAGGAAGATAATCCATCCACTAAATAAAATATTTGCATGGGTTTATTACTTAAGCATACTCACTCAAGTGACATGATCGTATTAATAATTTGAAATAAATTTTATCACGTGTACAAATAAAAGAACTATTTTACGATTTTAAATAAGTTGAACGATATTTTCATCTTTTTTGCTCTAGTTATAAAGTCATAAATTTTAATTCTCAGTGCAAACAAAATTTACAAAGGAAGGCAGAAAATCCATTGATAAAAGAATTAACTAAAACAAAAGATGAGTGTCATTTTAAAAGTTTGGGATGTACATGGTCATTTTTACCGTCTGAAATGGATGAACATTTAAGTGAATGCAAATTTAGAACTATACCTTGTATTGGGGCTACTTTACAGACTTGGACGTGAGTACAAATTATTACTTAAAATATTTATATATATAAAATGCTATTCTTTTAAAGATGTGGATGGAAGGGTCAACTATCAAATATGGAGAATCACTTTAAGGAACATCATAGGAATCTCGGAGAGCCTTTTAATTATTTTCAATTTTCCGAAGTGCCTTTTGATGAAAATAATACAATTTCAACTGTAAATCTGATAAACGCATTTAACAAACATTTTGTTTTTTATTATCACTCTGATACGAAAATGGTTTATTTTGTCATATTTTTGATTGGCCGCAAAATCGATGCAGACCAGTTTTTCTATGAATTCGTTATAAAATCTTCTGAGGATAATTGTAGAAAGGTTTTTTTTTAAATACTTTTTATTCACTCAATTTTTATTTTATTTTATTTTGTTTTTTATTTTTTTAAAAGATAAAATTTGTTGAAAACTGCTATAGCGATTGTGTAGATATCAAAACTTTATTATCATCCGAGAAATGTGTTGCACTCACGATGAAAACAATTAAGAATCATATTAGAGATAAGGACAATCTCATTTGTTTTCGTTTTAATATCGCAAAAAAAAGTGCCGATGATAAGATTGAACGTCTACAAAGACAGAAAAGCAGCAGTTTTTGTATTGACGAAAATTCAACACATAATCAAAAGCCAACTAAAACCCAAAATAAGCCCACAAAGTTTAATTTGTCTAATAACGAATTTAAAGGATACAACAGTTCATTAAAAAATCTAACTCCTTCATCACCTTCTAGTTTAAATAGAAATTTCGATTTAAGTCCAACAGTAATGACCAATTCCCCATCATCAATCAATAAATTTAATAAAACAGATGTATCTAACACTTTAAACAGTCCATGTTTGAAACCTTCTATAAATAAAAATATTTTTTTTCAATAACAATTAACAGGTACAAGTTAATTGTTATTATTGAACATTACATTTATTTTTTTATTTTCTAATTTTTTACTTTAATAATTTTTTAATTAATCAGAATGTGATTTTCGAAATTTTACCAAAAATATAGAAATAGCCAAAAATATTTTCATTTGAATTTTATTAAAGAAGGATTTTCATTTTCATTAATTCTTACAAAAACTGTAAATTTAAGAAAAAAAAATTGTTCAATTTAAATTTAAATACTTTATTTTACTTACATAATAAAACAATGACATAAAATATTTAATTATTAATTTATTTATTTTGATTTTCTGATTAGTTTATTTGTGGAACTAACAATTAACATTAACATTTTATAATTTTCAACTTTATGAAAGGAAATTTTTATTTAACATTTATATTGGTTTATTATTAGCAACACTTAGGTAACAACGGTAAGTATAGGTACACAATATTTATTCGTTTTAGTGAATTTTTGTTTTCTTTGAAGGATTATAATTTGTATATTTATTGTGCAATAAATTTGATAAAGAATTGACGGAAGTTTACTATAAAGATTATATGAATTTATAAAATATACTTTCTTTTCAAACTGAAATTTATATAATTTATAAATAAATTGAAAAGAAAAAGTTAAAAGTAATTTCCGAATAATGTTGAATTTACAAATTTGCGCCATTTGATAGACTTTTTTTGTTTGTTTGTTAATTTTGATTAAAATATTGTCTACTTACAACAAATCACAGCTATTTCTTATTTGTTTCATATACATTAACACTTATATTCTAATTATATTTTATTTTATACCTTTGTCCTTGTTGAAAATAATTTACTGATAATTAAAAAAAAATTAACAGTTAATATTGTTTGGGATTTTAATTTGTTAATTAATTGTTTAAAAAAAAAAAATTTAACAGTTAACTTAATATATTAATGATTGAAATAAAAATACTAAAAAACACTTCAAAAGAAAATTAATGTTAAATTATCAACATTTCAGTCGTTTCCCACTTTTCATAAGTATTTTATATTGATTAAAAAAAAAAAACGTTCTAGCATTTCATTGCTCAAAAATTGGAATGTTTATAAAAATATTAGCACAGTGAGGATACTTTCTCAATTTTTACAATCCTTTTTTAAAGACTTTTACCTTTTAATATAAATTATAAAATAAATATAATAGATTACAAAAATTATTAATTATTATATAACTCACTGTACTCACTGCATATTGATCTACATTCATTATACACATTCATTAAAATAAATCATTACAATTTTTCTATATTTTATTGTTCTGAATTTAAATTTTTCTTTTTTCCTTTTTAAAAAAAATTTCCAAATAGCATAACATTTTATATATTTTTATACAAAATCTTTTATTCACAAAAAAAAAATAAATTTTTAATTTTGGAATTGGAAGGGTTTTTTTTTTGTTTTAGTTTTAAAAAATTTTTAGTATCTAAATAATTTTTTAAATTTTAAATATTTAATCAAAAATATATGGTAAATTTTTAATATAAACGATTTCTTATTTACTACACCCTGTTATTATTTCTTCATTTTTTTCTTCTCCATTTTAATTTAAAAAAAAAATTTAAACAAGTTTAGGTTTTCTTTATAATCTAAAACGTGTTTAAACAGAAAATTACAAAAATAAAAAATATAGTTTTAATTCTCTTTCTCTAACTTAATGTTTCGCACCATCTTGAATTTTCATTTGTTTTTTTTTTTGTTTTCTTTTATAACTAATATTTAATTATAATTTAATAAAAAAATATTGGGCCTTATAAATGAATAAAAAATAGATATTATTTATATACTATAATTAATTAGAGATCAACCATTGATTGAACTTGATATTTCTATGTATTTTTTTTTATTAAAATATTTCATTTTATTTCATACAATGAATGAACTAATTTTTCTATCTAAGGCTCTTGTTGCTTTTGAATAGCATATACATATACATTAATTGTTTATTATAAATATTAATTTAATAAAATAATAAGTGAAAATAATAAGAAAAAAAAAATATTATTATTATATTTTCTGATAAATAATTAATTCACAATTTTAAACAATTTATAATTGTTTAATTTTTAATTTCGTACATATATATTAAAAATTTTCAACAATTATTAATATAAAGTATATATTGATGTAAGTTTTTATCTAATAATCTGTGTTAACATTGACTTATAATAATATATAGGATAGAATTACATTCAACTATCCATAAGAATATTTCTGTACAGTCAGTGGGTTTTAAATATGTATTTTGTAATGATGATCTAAGATAAAATTTTATAAATTTCTCACACATCATTTCGAATTTTTTTTTTATGTTATTTTTTATACAAATTTTCGACATAAAATTAACTTATTTATAATTCAACAATAAAATCGTTTTACTTACAGACTTTTTTACTATTTTCTTATATCAGTTTCTTTTTCTTGTAAAATCAATGGTTGTTTACTTGGACTGCACTCCGATGGGGATTTTTGTTTATTATTTTTACCATTCTTGAGTATACTACTAGGCCCTGGTTGCCTAGGTGGTGGTTCCACAATTACTCCAGTAACGACAACGACAGGATTTACATTGTAGGTTTTCTACAATAATAAAAATAATAATCAAATAAAATACGTAAATATTTATAAGATAATTAAAATTACCACAGTTTCATTTCTCTGACTTCCAGTTGAAGAAGATTCTAAACGGGAGGTCAGAGCCCGTTCTCATAGTTGTAAACCTTCACCTGCTAACATTCCTCTCGTTGGAGAATCTGCTGGAGCTCCATTCACCAAAACAATTGTGTTTGCAACACTGTCATATGTATGCAAAAAATCTTTTGAATCTTTATATATTAATTTTCCTGCAGGTCCCCAGTCTGGTGTAGGCCGAATTAGTGTTACGATTTTCTATAATTAATAAAGTCGAATTAATCGTAATAGATTGAATTTTTTGTAGTTATAGTAACCTCTTTGAAGGTTAAGTGTTTCGGAGCTTGTAAGATTTCGTAGATTGCTGTTATAATAATAACAGAAACTGGCAAAATTCCTATAACCCATCCCACGGCGTCTGCCCATAAAGGATAAACATAATGTCCATAGGATGCTGGTTTATATTCAACCCAATTAAAGAACAAAATAAACTAAACAAAATAACGAAAATTATGGGTTTTTTTTGCTTAATAATTTATAAGATATACTTGCCAATAATGTAGCAGGTGTAACAATTTTCCACATCCACGACCAGAACATCACCCAATATTTAGATCGTCGACCAATCATACCTTGTATATCATTTAAAAACCGATCTGCACCATATAACCATGCAATTAAAATACATTCCAAAATTGCAATTATTAAGACGGACCAATTCGCTGCATACTTATCCATTAACTGAAGCCAATACATACCACTCTAAAGAAATACATACATTTAATAAGTGAGTATATAATAATATATATTTTTCATATTTTACATTTGTCGTAAATCCTAAGCCACCGATATAACCAAAAACAGCAACCGATAAAACTACCCAAAATTTATATTGCCTTAAATTTGGAAATTTATCCAATATTGCGGTTGTTACTGTTTCCATTAGAGCAAACTTAAATATATAAATGTTAAATTAAAATACTCTTAGTATGAAAAAAAATTGGAACTACCTGAGAATCAAGACCCAAAGTAAGTAACATTACAAAAAATAAAAGTGACCAAAGTGGTGAAACTGGTAATCTTGTTACAACTTCCGGATATACAATAAAAGCAAGTCCTGCACCCTATTTATTTATTAAAAGTTTAAATCAAATTTCAAATCTCATATTAATTTAATATTATTAATATGGAATTAATTTTTACCTGATCAACAACTTTTTCAACATCCACATCTAATTCATGTGCCAAAAATCCAATAATTGAGAAAATAACAAGTCCAGCAAAGAATGATGTTGCAATATTAGATATGGCTACTATTAACGAGTCTCTACAATACAAAAATTAAAATATTTGTTATTATTACTTTTAAAAGTTATTCAGAGATTATTTTCATCAAGTATTTTTAAATTTGAAATAAATAAAATTGTTATTAAAAAATAATTAATTGATTTTCACAACAATTTTAAGTGAATCTTAAACTTTTTTTTTATATCTTGAATAAATTTTTTTTGTGAAATCCAACATAAGTTCATTAAATTTTACATTGGAACATTATACATTTTTTTCTTTTAATTTGGAAATTAGGGAACCACTTACTTGTAACAATTATTAGAAAATTTATTATAAGATGATAAAGTTATTAAACCACCCCAAGCAGGACTAAGAGCGAAAAAAATTTGAACAGCTGCGTCACCCCAAACCTATAAAATAAAAAAAGTTAATTTTTGTTTAAAACAATTGTAGGCGTAACAACAGGAAAAATAATCTTTATATTTTTTTCTTATTATTAAATCATGATTAATCGGATTATTGAACAACTTCATTAATTTCAATTTTATACATTATTTTATTGTTTTTTTGTTAAATATGAAAAAGAAATACCTGTGCATTAGCTAATTGCTTCCAATCTGGTGTTAAATAAAATAGAATGCCAGTGGAGGCGCCTGGTAATGTAACTCCACGAAAAAATAATATTACAAGGACAACATAAGGAAATAGAGCCGTGAAATATACCACCTAGAAAATACGTAACAAAATATTTGTAAAATTATAATAAATTAATAATTTTATCTTACCTTTCCTGAAGACTGCACACCTTTACATAGGCAGAGAAAAACAATAACCCATGCTGCTAAAAGACATAAAGCCAATGAAATTTTAATTCCTCCAGTTTCTTCAATTCCTGATGATAAACCTAACACGTAATTTCTGTGAAAAATAAGAGGAATACATATTAAGAATTGAAATAAATGAAAATTTAATTATTTTTCAACACCATTTTTTTCACAGAAATAAATTATAATATTCTTACGTAAAATATTCTTCTGCTGGTGGTCTTTTAAGAGCATGCATGGCCAATTCTGTTATATTCAGTGTCTCTCCATAACTAGTATTATAACATGTTCTCAAGTAAAATGTTCCATTACTTGCTTCACACTCATCAGCTGCTTCATATGAAAAACAATCTAAAATAAACAATTTCTAACTTAAAATATTTTCTAAATAATAAAAATTGACGATAAAATGATTTTGTTAAAAAAAAAAACTTAACATATATTAACGACTTATACGATTTTTAAATATTTGGTTATATCGGATGTTAACATTTGTTTTGTAAATTATTTATCTAAATATATGTGGAATTATGGTATTGTTATGGAGATTCTACATTCATATACTTTGTCATTCTTCCTCTCTAACATTAAAATTTAAAAAAAAAAACATTTTTGTACTCACGTATTGTACTCCATTCGGGTTGACATTTTTGCCATGGTAATTCTGATCTGAATGATGCAAACATATAAAATATAGTCCAGCCAATAATTAAATTATAATACAGCATAACAATTGCTGACACAATAATCATTCCGTAGCCTAGCCCTCTCATTAATGGAGAAAATCTACGATAAATGGCAACTGGACCTAGTAACACAAAAGATTAGAAAGAACACCGCACCAAAAGGCATTTATAAAAATATTAGTATTACCTAGTGCTGCATATTGACCAAATGATAATTCCATAAACATTAATGGAAGGCCTGCGATAACTAACATTATAGTGAATGGAATTAAAAATGCTCCTGTAAAATAAAAAATGAGAAAATGTTATCATTTTTTAAATTAATAAATGAAAAGTAAATTATAAAAGTAATACGACATTCTTGATGTTATATTTATTTCTTAAGATAGAATTAGCTTTTTATGGATTTACTTATTTTATTATATGATTAAAAAACCATTCTAATAAAAAATTAAAAGCTCACCACCCCCATTATTATAGCATAAATAAGGGAATCTCCAAACATTTCCTAATCCAACTGAATAACCCAGAAGTGATAAAAGAAAATCAAAACGACCAGTCCAATTACCCCTTTCTGGAAGCTCATCATCTTCTAATGCAGATACATCACTTGATAAAGGTACTTGAGAATTTGCAACAGAAAATTTATCGTCTGTCTGACAATTATTATATTTAATTAGTTCAATTATTAATGACAATATAATAATAAAAATTGTTAATTGATTAAATTTTTGTTTTTACTTACTTCCCATAAATTTGTATCAATTTCTTGTCTTGTAAGAATATTCTTATGTTCCTTATTATTCATGTACATTTTTTTATTTTTAGCCATATTGATTCATTAGTTTACTAAATTGATCATCATCTGTATTTACAAAAGAAAATTAGAAATACAATTATAAAATTTTTGATGATAATATTTGGGAAATCTGTGAATTTATCAAAACAAAATCAATTTTAAATTAAATGAAATGATAATCACAAACCACTAGTTAGTTATTTTGAATATAATTTATATGCAATATTTACTCTATAGGAAACGGAAATGGACACCACATGGTTAGTTACATAAATGTTATAAAAACATATTTGTGTACATAACAAATTGAACGAACATATTAATTTGAAATTAATTATAATTTATTCAAAAATTGTAAAAATTATTATTTTGTGAATATTTTATTTTAATTTAAAGATTTAGGTACTTGAAATTAATTATTAGGTGCTATAAATTATTTTAGTATACATTTTAGATTTGGCTTTTAGTTATATATGAAGTGATGGATGGATAATCTCATAAACAAGTGTAAAAATAATCTCTTTGTGTATTTGATTCGCATCTTTATTGTAACATTATCATAACAAAATTTTCTTAATTTCTTATGATATTGAAAATAAACAAAAGAAAAACGTCGAGCGACAATATCATCTTGATATTATTTCACACATAAAATAAATGCTATCTGGAAAATATAATTACAATATCAACACAGCATTAGGAAATCATGTAAGATTTTTTTTTAGAAGATTCACCAATTTTAATTAAATTGAAATCAATGAATGAACATCAAAAATCTTATATATTTAGATTGGACACAATCTGTATATAATTCAAAGAAACAATAATATGATGCAATATTTTATATAATATTATTTGTATTAATTATATATGATTATTTGGAAAACATTAAAAAAATTCCATCCCTCTCACCAGTTATCTTTATTTATAAAATTTTACATTGTAAAAAATATGTGTTTGTTGTACGTATATTTGTGTTTTTGTAATCGCAATAATGTAATTTGTAAATTAAAAATAATATAACAGAGATGTTAAATGGTTATTATTTGAAAAATGTTAATTATTATAATAAAATTTTAACATCATTATTAATTTGTTTTAATTATTTTCATGAATTGAGTGAATTCTATATTTTAATATGCGCAATGACGATATTATTAGTTAGTCCATATTAATTTTTTTGATTAAAAATTTAACATTTCTTTATAAAATAATTCTGTATAATTTATTAAATAAACAAATATAACCCATTTTTAATCAATAATAATCCCAATGGGGGGGTCATTTGTTAAACATCCGTAATTAATATACATTATTCATTAAATTATAAAAAAAATTGTCAAAATTGTAAAATTTTATTTCATTCTGCTCTTTGTTATATCGAATAAATATTATTATTATTTTTTTTTATATTTATTCTTTATGACAATTTTAGCGTAAAAAAATTAAAAATTAAAAATATTTTTAATTTCCTTAAAGGTGAAAAAATAAACTCATTTTGTTGTTGGTGCAAAAACTTCCTTTTTTTTTTTGTTTATTATTCATACCTGTAATCTTGAGCATAATTTTAAAGAAAAAAAAAATTTGAATAATAATTAAGATGAAACTTCAAAATAACTAAAATTACAATTTTTAAAAGAAAACAACTTCAACGAAATTTCCGTAAGAAAAATTATATTTCATATTTTTTAATTATAATTGCTAAACTCCTGACCTAATTTTTTTTTTTTTTGCTTTCCAAGATACAGTTGATTACCTACAGGTCTGAATACTATACAGTAAAAAAATATACAGTAAAAAACTATTATTTGTATTAGTTACATTTAGAATTATTTTGTGTAAAATACTTAAACACGATTTAAAGTTTTTCATTTAAGTTTCATTTAAGAAATTCTTATAAATTGAAAAAACTTAAAATTTAATTTATTATAAAATTATTAGAAGATTGATTTGTCTTTATACGTTAAAAATTAATATTCTTATAATAAATAAGAAAAATGCATAAATATTATGATAAGATTCAAACAACAAAAATAAAAAAAAACTTCAACAACAAAAAATTACATACTGGTGTCAATTTTAGAACTTAGAAGTGACATCAAATAACACGTGTAATAATTGAAATATTTTCATTTCATTCTTGAAAATATTTTTATTTATGTTCAATATAATAAAAATAAAGCTGCTGTATAAATCATAAAATTGATGAGCCGTGGAACTATTTTTTTTTTAAACCTAATTTTATAAATAAAATTATTATTGTCACAAATAAACTTTATAAAACTACTAATTAACAGACAATATAACCTTTTAATATTTTACTTGTTGAACGTAACAAATAACTGATATAGTTAGTGTAGTGTATTATTAATTAATAGTAATTGTATATATTGGTGTGAGTAGCATAGGTAGAAGGTTCTCATTGTTAATTAAGCTCTCAGTCGAGATACGCACTTTATAGAAATAAACAATAAAAGTAAATATTAAATGATGTGTTTTAATAAACATTACAGTTAGGATTATTTTAGAATTTACATTCTTATTATTTGACACTCCAAAATCCGGATTATCTTCTTAAAAACAAAAACTATGCAATAAAAGTTTTAAGACTATAATTAATTTATTTCTAAGATAAACTATGAAATAAAACAAAAGTCTAAATAAAAATTTAATAAATTGTATCGACCACAAAAAATCTTAATTATATTTATTAATTTTAATTTCCTCTTCATTTAAACCTTATAATTAAATTAATACAACTTGTATAAAAAAAAAGAAGAAAATAAATCGTTAAATTGATTTATTTAATTTACACATCATAAGATTTATAGATGTAAGATATCTTTTGTATAATTTAACTACTTAATATTATATAGATATAAAGATGTTTTCATATTCTATATATCTACATCTAACTCTATCGATAATCTATATTTTATAGTTTATGATGTGAAATGAAATTATATATCTATAACCTACTCAAAGAATATATGCTTTTGATGTCCTTTTAAAAATAGAATAGAAATATTTGTTGTTGTTGTTATATGATCAGATTATGATGCTGAAATTATTTATTATTATTAAAGATGAAAGTAATTTGAATCCTGAACCCTTGAATTTATTTAAGAAATTCAGTGGAATCATGTTCATACATATTGGTAGGTAGGTATAAATATATCTATAATTTTTATTCAATAAAAATATTGATAAAAGAAAACAAACAACAAAACAATAATAAAGAAAAAGTTAACTAAAACAAATAAAATAATTTATAAAGAAAAAATTTATTTTATTTTTTGATATATAAAAATAACAAAAGTTTCTTTACTTTATTCTTTCATTATTATTGGTAGCATCTTGACTGTTTTCTTTATATATTTATTTATATTTTTTTTTTGGAATTGTTTTAATAAAAAAAATATCTTGATTTTAATTGAAGTAAAAAAAAAATTAGATTTGAGTAAATCTGTTGAAATTTAAATTTTTAAATAAAATTTAATTCATATAAAAAACATTAAAAATTCAAAAAATTTTTACAAAAAAAAAAACAAAATATTATCTGGATAGAAAAATATGAAAATATTATCAGAATGTGCAAAATTCATTACATAAATTTCTGTACATTTTATAGGTAGATGATACATACGTATATACCTCTATACATATTTACTATTTCAATGGAGGTTTTCTGTATAAATCAATAAATTCTCTGTTCACAGAATTTTCTTTTAAATATTTTTGTATTATGCAGTTTTTCCCAAAATTATTTTTTTTAAATAAAATTTGAATGAAAAAATATTCTTAGAAATCTTAAAAGAATTGAAGAATTTTGATCAAGATTTTCTATTTTAGTATTGAATAGAAAACAGAATAAAAAGAAAATTATTCAGTTTTAATTATAAAAAATAAAGGATTATAGAAAAAAAAATACAAAAATTCTACTTTATTTTAAATATACAAATTACATAAGAAAAATGTTAATTGATACAACATTTCGTAGAATGAAATTTAATATATAAAAAAAAAAATAGATATAAAAATATTGTAACGTTACCAAATTGGATATTCCAACTTTTATGTTTATCAAATATCAAAATATAATTAATAATTTTATTGATTTTTTTTCTTTATTAAATTTTCATTTAAAGAAATTCTGTAAATCAGTTTCTTAATTTTTATATAAATAAAAATATCTTTAGAATCATTATTTAATGATAATTAATTAGATTTTTAGTTTAAAATGTAATTTAATTAATGTTAAAATCTTTATTAAATAAATAAATACTTTTACGATAGCAATTATTGTAGTTTAAATAAATTATTGTAAAAAACAAAAAAAAAATAGAGATTAACATAAATTTTTATTCTCAAAAAACTTTTTTAGTTTGGTTGTGGATATTTATGAAAATTATTCACCCACTCTTCATGTAAATGCAAAATAAAATTATTAGTTATATATAAATGGTTGCATATGTTATGTCATCCTTTATTTTAACATTATCTGTACAATATTTGACTTGATAATTTAAAAAAAAAAATAAATCTGTTAACGAGAGAATTTATTATCGAGATGTCGAAAAAATTATAAATAAGAAAATTTATTTCTATTTAAAATTAATATAAAAATTAATTCTAATTAGAAATTTTTGAGGGCATATGAGATTCTTTCATAATTTAATGATTTCTTTACCTGGGTTTTTTTTCTTAACTAATTTCAATCAATGGTTAAATATTTTGTAATATTTATAAGTATTTAGGATAATGCATTTTATTTCATTTTTTGAATTAAATGCAAAATCATTAATTTATTTATTATAAATTATAAATTATAAAAATAAATATTATTTATTGAAATATTAAATAAAGCTCAGTGTATACAATACCTAATATTATAATATGTAGTTAGTGATAATTATTTATTTATTTATTTTTGCCTTTGTGTTTTATCCTAAAGCAAAAACAAATTCAATGAATATTCCAATAAAACTATGCAAGTGTAATATCCTTGAAATTCATTATGATGCTGTGTACTTTTGTTGTTATTATCATATTTTTTATTTTCTTCTTCTTTTCTTTAAACCTAAACACTTATTTTATTAACATACGTGCAAACATTTTCACAATTTAATATTATTATATATTTAATTTTTTTATTTTCACAATTAATTTTTACTTAAGGACACATTGAAACATAATTTTCTATTTTAATTGATATAGGCATATTTTATATACAGGTTAATTGAAAAAGAAAAAAAACATTTTTTTTTTTAATAAAAATAAATAATTTGTTAAGGTCCGAAACAAATGAATGTATTTTCAAGACTAGATTACCCACAGAACAATTTTATTTTGTAAATCTATTGCGTATAAATCATAACAAAAAAATTTCAAAGACAAATCATTTTGAAAAGGTGCAAGAAGACTATATAATATAAAATTCTGTTATAGATAAAATATATAAAGAGAAAATTGAAATGAAACTGAGATGAAAATTCAGCATCACCAAATAATGAATATATACGCTTGCGCTAAATAAAATTCTGGAGTTTTATTATAACAGAGTTTCTTAAATATTGTACATTCAATACATTTTTTATATTATATATAAAAAATTAAACAGTTATATAATATATATGTTATATAAAAAAAAAGAAGTATTTTTCATATTTATTGGTGTTTATTAATCAATTAAATTCAAGTTAAAAGCCACTTGCAACAAAAATTCTTATAGGTGAAGGTTTTGTTAACGTTCATTAAATCTTTTTCTAAATAAACAATAATAAAAAAAAATATTTTTATAGTTTAGTTCAATGTTGCAAAAAAAAAAATATTTTTCAACAAAAAATACAAATAAAATTCACAACAATTTGATAATTTTCATAATTTATGATTATGCCCCTACAATTATAACGGTTGAATTCAAATTACTGTATCTTTTTTTGAATTTGAATTACCCCTGAAATTATACTTATAATTATTTTTTATATTTGCCTAACTTTAAACAGCGTTGCCAATAATTCAGCGATGTAAACCTAAACAACATTTGACAATCCATAATTCATCCAGTTCATTAAACATAATTTAAAAAGAAATATATACTTACCGCAAATAGAATTATAATAATTAAAATATTTCTCGTTATGTTTAGACCTGGAGGATCAGAATCAGAGAGTGATGATGACGGGTTTGACTTTGTAAGTAATCTCAATTAGGGTTTATTAAAAACATTCACTGCTAGTATTTCGTGTTATTAATGTAACAATAATTGGTCAAACAGAATGGGGGAAGTTTTTCAATTATCAACGAAATAGTAGTTAAAGTGTGGTAATAAATCTAATAAGTAGGTACATACTTAATCTCAGAAAATGTATTGTTTTAATTCTTAAAGGGATATGATAAACCGAAAGATGAAATTTATAATAATAAGTTAAATATTAGTAAACAATTCGATGAAGCTTTCCAATCCAGCGACGCCGAAAAAATATTCCAACTATGGGAATTGAATTGTAAGTACATATAATTTTTAATCACTACTACCTATAGTTATAGTTCCCAGAAAATAAAATATATTTGTTTTTAAAACTATGGTCAAACTATTTTAATTTATATTTTCTATATAGATAAAAATTGCTCAATAGATACTCCACTGGATAATGGATTATCACTTATGATGCATTCATGTGTCTCCGGTTGTGTCGATATTGTTAGGATACTTATTAAACGTGGTGCAGATTGTAATAGTAGGATTGGTATTTATGTTTAAATAAAAACATTTAATTTATAATAATTATGAAAAATTATAATTTAGGTTCATATACTCCTTTAATGAAAGCTTGTATCTGTCAACTTCCTGAACCTGCTTTGCTAATTGTTCAAATACTAATAGAAAATGGAGCTGTTATCAACATCTCTGATGATAAAGGCTATACTCCTTTGATGATCGCTATATTAAATGGACACGTTGAAATAGTTAAAATATTAATAAAATCGGCTTGTTTAGAATCTGCTGACGCTTATGGAAATACGGTAATTTGAAGATAAAATATAAAAATATTTTGAAGTTTTTAATTAAAGTTTCTTGTAGCCTGTATTTCTTGCTATAGAAAAAAATAATTCTGAAATGTTGAATTTATTAATAAATGCTGGTGCCAAATTAGATATTACGAATATAAATGGATTCAAACCTAGAGAATATGCAATATATAACGGTTACGAAGATATTGCACAATTACTTCCTTTAGAAGAGGAAGAACAAATAATTCCAAAAAATTATCTTCACTACCTTAAATATACGGATTTAGCTCCGACAGCTTTTGAAACACAAACTCCAGCATATTTTCAAGAAATTCCGGCCATGCTTTATGGTATGAATATGGAAAAATTTACTTATAATTTTGCTGAGAATAAAATCAATTTAGAAGAATTTTTAACTATCACTGATGAAAAATTATTAGCAATAGGAATAAAATTACCATTCCACAGAAAAAAAATTCATCTTGGGCTTTTCAGGTAAGGTTACCTAAAAATTATGAATAAAAATAATGAATTCAATACATAATATTTGAACAGATTTCATTCTCATAAATGGAAGAAATCATCACTCACCAAAGTTAGTCATTGCGAGAAAGAAGAGTAGGTTTTTTATATATTAGTAACTATATCATTTTAATTTAAAATTATTTTTAGTACTTATGATATGTATTTGATTTTTGCTTCATATTTAAAGCACATTATTATCATGAAGTCGAGTCTAATGTATGTTGCAAATAATGAAATCTTTAATAATACTGGAAAAATTAATAAAAAAACTTTAGATTCTCTTTTAATATCGTTAAAAGAATTTCAACGGGAAGTGGCGATAATGAAAGAATATACAAAACACGTAAGTATTTTTTTATTGTTTTGCTATTTATTTATTTTGGACGCAAATATTTTGGTGTTTTAATTATAATAACGATCTCTTTTAGTTGGAGACTTTTAACCCTCCTCCTGTTCGTAGCATAAATATGGATTATTTTAAGGAAAAAAAAGAAAAGAAATCTTGGTTGGCTCTTTTAACTAAAATTTCGTTTTTTGGTGTTTTATTTTTATTATTAAAAAAACAAAAATTTTCTTTCTTTTACGCTCTATACGATAAGTTTTGTTTGAATTATAAACTTCCATTATTTTTTAAATAAGTTCTCTTTTCAATCCTAATTTTTTTTTATACAATGAATTTCAAATCAAAGAAGGCCATAATTTTATGTTTTTGTAAATTACAAAACAAAATTGTGATTTGATAAAATTAAGTAAGATCTATTGAATAATATGAATCGTTTATTAATAATGAAGATACTAACCCAAAGAAAACCTATTACAACAGTAATAAGATACAGATCGGTTAGTATATTTTAATTGGTTGTATATTTTATATTAATTTTTTTCCTTGAATTCAAGAGTTTGCCGTTTAATTTGAAAAATCCATATTGGTTTACTACAAAGTTTTTTTTAATAAGTTTTGTTGGATTTTCGTCACCATATTTAATTGTTGGTTATCAAATGTATAAAACAAATGCATAGATATTTAACGTTCCAACGGAAATGAATTCAAAATTACAAATGACATACGAGAAAAAATGTACTTATATGAATTTATTAAAATAAAATTATATTTTTGAATTTACTTTGGTTTTTTATTTCTTAATCATAATACAAAATAGTTGAAATTAAGCCAGTTTTTGGCAATAACATCTGTGAAAAAATCAAAAGTACTTTTATTTGTGGAGGGAAAATTCTATTTAACCTATAAAAAAATTAATGAATATTTCTTAGTTTTATATTTTATTCCAACAAGGCAACACTGTAGTGTCGCCACTTTTACTATAAACATCTCTAAATTAAGGTTATGTTTCTATTTATTATTTTCTTATAAATAAATTGTGAGTGTTTTTATTATGATCTAATAATTTTCCATAATCTCTGATCTATAATTTAGTTTTAAATTCACAATATGGAACCTGGAATTATAAGAAAGTTAGATGAAACTGTAATTAACAGGATAGCGGCAGGTTAAATTTGAGAACCAATACAAAAATTAATTGCATACTTAATAATTATAATTTAATTTAGGTGAAATTATACAAAGGCCTGCCAATGCATTAAAAGAAATGATAGAAAACAGGTAAATTATCATAATATTTAGTTATTGTAGAATTTTAAAAATTGTTTTTATGTCAAAACTTTATTTTATTTTAAGCTTAGATGCAAATTCTAGTAACATTCAAATCGTCACAAAAGCAGGAGGACTAAAATTTTTGCAAGTAGGATTACTCTTCTAACATTTTTTCTCTGCTCTCAATAATATATTTTTCAGATTCAAGATAATGGCACTGGAATTAGAAAAGAAGATTTTGGTATTGTATGTGAGCGATTTACTACTTCGAAATTGGAAAAATTTGAAGATTTAAGTGCAATGACAACTTACGGATTTCGAGGTGAAGCTTTAGCCAGTATTAGTTATGTAGCCCATTTGACTATATTGTCAAAAACGGCGTCAGAAAAATGTGCTTATAGGTAAAAATTCCAAAACAATTTTCATAATTATTTGAAATCAGAAAAAGCTACAACATTTATAATTTTAAATTTAGAGCTACATATGAAAATAGTAAATTAAAAGAAACGCCTAAGCTTTGTGCTGGAAACCAAGGAACTCAAATTACTGTTGAAGATTTATTTTATAACGTTCCTCAGCGAAAGCAAGCTCTTAAAGGAATAGGTGAAGAGTTTCAAAGAATTTATGATGTTGTTTGTAAATATGCGATTCATAATGCAAATGTTGGTTTTGTATTAAAAAAATTTGGAGAAAACAATTCAATTAAGTATTGAAATGATATTATATAATTATAGTTTATGGTATTAAACCATTTCTATTTCTTTCTATAAGAACCGCGCCATTTTCAAGCCAAACCGATAATATTCGTATAATTTATGGTAATGCAGTAGCAAAGGAATTAATATCTATTAATATGAAGGACGATGTTTTAATGTTTCAAATGAAAGCTTTGATAACAAATGTGAATTATTCAATAAAAAAATCCATTTATTTATTCTTTATTAATCATAGAATGATTGAATCAACAGGTATTTCCAAATCTGTTATTAACATAAAAGTTTTATTGTAATCAAGTATAATATTTATTTCATTTTAAGCGATAAAAAAATGTATTGATGAAGCATATTCTAGTTATATACCTAAAGGAAATCATCCATTTGTGTATTTAAGCATTGATATAGATCCAAGTATAATTGATGTAAATGTACATCCTACTAAGCATGAAGTGCACTTTTTACATGAAGAAGAAATTATTAATAAAATTAAAGCAGAAATTGAGAAAAATTTAATTGGTGGCAATGAATCCCGAACATTTTATACTCAAGTAATAAAACTAAATATTATTAATAAAAAAAATGTAAAATAACATTTTTTAGTCGAGATTACCCGGAGCTTCCAATCCAATAGAAAATTCCGATATTGGTTCTGGCTTGAAAAAAACTTATGCAAAAGATCTAGTTAGGACAGATTCCAATTTACAAAAAATTGAAAAATTTTTTGGTTGCTCACAACCAAAAGTTGAAGATCAAAATTTAAATGAAACATCAACTACAAAATCTTTCAATGAACAATTAATTACAAAACAAAAAAAGTAAAAATTTTGATAGGTATTTTTTTTTGTGTTTTCAGTTTAGTATTTTCAATTTTAGACACACCAAACTTTCCAGTATCTTAGAATTACGAAAAGAAACAGAAGAATCAATGCATAAAGGTTTAAGAAAACTATTAGCTGATTTGACTTTTGTGGGAATTATTAACAAAAGCCAGGCGTTGATACAATATCAAACTAAATTATATTTGAGTAACACAAGTTTATTAATGTAAGTGTAAGTTTAAATGTATTTCTTTGTTTATGATATTAGATGCGTTCAACTCTCTTTTTAGTAAAGAATTGTTTTATCAAATGTTATTATATGGATTTGAAAATTTCGATACCATAAAATTAAGTGAAAAACTTTCTATCAAAGAATTAGCTTTAATAGCACTCGAAAGTGAAGATAGTGGTTGGACGCCAGAAGATGGACCCCGTGAACAGTTAGCTGATAGAGTATTAGAAATACTATTGCAAAAATCACCAATTATGAAGGAATATTTCAATCTTGAAATATCAAAAGACGGAGCACTGGAAACATTACCATTATTACTAGGTTTTTTATACTCAGCATTAATTTAAGTCCGAATTTATTGTCTAATTTCTTATTTTTAAGATAATTACATTCCCTCACTTGCATATTTGCCAAAATACATCATACGGCTTGCTACAGAAGTTGACTGGGATATTGAAAAAGATTGTTTTCAAAACTTTTGTAGAGAAACTGCAATATTTTACGGTCACATTCCTGAATCAATTGCAGAAAATGAATGCAACTGGATCACTGAGTTTGTACTGTATCCAGCAATTAAACAATATCTATTAATACCAAAACATTTTGCTTGGAATAACAGTTTATTACAAATTGCTAATTTACCTGATTTATACAAAGTTTTTGAAAGATGTTAATTTAAAAATAAATCTAAACAAGTTATATTTTTAACACTCACACGAAATCTTTTCTTTCAAACTACGTAACAAACTTATTTTTTTAAAATTTTAAATCTGGTTGTCTTATTCTAGATTCTTTATTGGGATTGGAGACATGTTCTTTTAACAATGCCATTATGGGACTATTATATTCTTCAGGAACAGGTTTATTACCAGTTGCCCAGTAAAATATTTCCCAGTCGTTAGTTGGTTGATTAATTAGTTTATCATATAGAATTGTTTCCTCCTCATTCATATTACTTAGATACTTATCTGCGAATGTACTTAATATAAGACCATTTTCTAGCATACCCCGTTTACGTGATTGATACAATAACCTGAAAAAGGTTAGATATTATACGACGCAAGTAAATATTTTTTGATTAATTCTAAAACCTTGCTTTACGGCGATGTAATGTTTCATTCATTTTTTCTGCATAAATTGGAATAGGCACTGCCTTTGAATCATCAAAGTCAATCATTTCCACATATTTATTATTGTCATCTGATGATTTTCCACCAGAACTTCTCCAAAAACTAATTTGAACCGTTTTTAAGAAATTAAAAGTCTGAAAATAAAAATATGTTAATAATATTGTTTTTGTTATGTAATAAATTTCACTAACTTTCACAATTTTCAAATTTCGTAGTGCCATTTATATTGTAATTTTTAGCACAAGTATTATGGAATAGAACTTGTTAAAAAAACTTCCCTTGCAGTTTTTGTATGGTGATGCTTCGTATCGTAATCCTAATACAATGTATAGTTATTATTTGTTTTGTTTTCACAATATTAAAATTGATTTACTTGACATTGACAGATTAATTAAAAAGTTATGGTTTAATTTAGCATAAAATTCATATGTCCAGCAAACACAGTTAGCTGATTCTAGCCACACTTTTGACAGTAGCCATCCACACTTTTGACAGCTAGGGGAAATTGTATGGTGGAGTGGGGGAAATGATTTTTTCATGCTACCATACTATATTTATTATAAATATTTTAAAAAATTATTAAATATATAATAAAAAGACAGTAATTTCAAAATAATTTGTTTTATTTATATTTTTAGTTCTTTCAGAAATGTTTTTTTTACAGCAAATACATAACAAAATAATGTAAATGGATATGAAGAACTTTAATGCTTATCCGTGACCACTTTTCATAAGATTTTAATTTGTTTATAATTAAAGGCTGCACGGTAGATTTTATTATTTATATAGATTCCTAAAGTTCCAAGGAACACTCTAAAATATAGTTTGATTAAGTTCACTGGTAGATCTCCACAAAATAAATCCATTTATGTCAGCATCACATTTTTCCGTGGATATTTTTTTTTATAAACAATTCCATTTGTTAACAACTAAATTATGCACGGTGGATTTTATTTATTCTATAGATGCACTGGAACTTCAGGAACACACTAAAAATAAAATTCTGGTCAGTTCATATTTTAAACTTAACAAATTAAATACTTTTATGACTGCAATGCATTTGACAGTTGCTTATCCGTGAAGAAAAAAAATTTATTAACAAATGAATTTGTTAAAAACAAAACAGCGCACGGTCTGTTTTATTATTTATATTTAGTCACTGGAACTTTAGGAACAAGACAAAAATATAGTTTTATTTAGATTACTTTAAATTCATACACAATATTTTATTTCAACAATATTTTGACATATCGTTATACGTACAAGAAAAAAATTTAATAGTTTAATTTGTTATTAATTACGGTTTGCACGGTCGATTTTGTTAAATATTTTCAAATACTGTAACTTAAAGAACATACGAAAAATAATTAATGTTTAAAAAAAAATCAAAGAAAAATATTTTTTTAAAAATGTGTAGTAAAATTTTTTACTGCACAAAATTTGAATTAAACATTTAAAATAAAAAAATTTTTTAACTAACATTAATTTATTGGCTATTCTTATACTAATTCAAATTTATTTACATCATTTAATCAACTATTTGTTGCTAAAATATCTCAAAACTAATCATTTAATATAAAAAAATATCAAACCAAATTTTTGAATGCGCGGCCAATTTTAGTTCAACATTTTACCGCAGCGCCATCTAACATACAATATACCAAACTTATATGACGCCATCTACATTTTTATTTTGTAATATGGATACTAATGCATATGTTTTATATTACATAAAATATGTTTTACAACTTTTTTGGCGGGTTTCTTAACATATGACTAAACGAGGATCTAACTAGATCGACTCTAAGCCCTAGATGACATCTAACAAAAATCTGTTTCACCTCATTTGTAGCGTTTTTTAAAACTATTTTTAGTTCAGTGGCTTCGATTAGTTTTTTTCTGTGCGTTTTGACTCTTGTAATGAATCACATTTGACAACTAAAGCAAACCACATCTAAGTATTTAGATGCGCCAAATTGCGCATCTAAGTTAGATGGAGAGTTAGATGAGATCTAAATGTTGTGAAACAGATTTTAGCTTAAAACTCATCTACAGTCACTAGATGAGATCTAAACGGAGATGAGAAACCCGCCATTTATGTTTTAAATAATATATAAATTCGTTATTTATTTTATTATAAATTCAATTTTCTTTTAAATTTATGGACACAAATTTCACACTGCCTTGCATGGTTTTTATTAATGTAGAAAAAAAATGCTATAACAGTTTTTTAAATTAAACTACGACAGAATAAAAACAATAAAATATTTTTTTATTAATTTTTTTTATTTGATTTAATGCACTTATTACATATTATATTATGTAAAATTAAAATCATAAAAATAATAAATAATTTATTAAAAATAAAAAAATAAATTGTTCATCTTACTATTGTTATTGGGTGTGTATGGAACATCACACAATATTTCTTTGCATTGGCATAACAAAAAAAAAATAACAACAATTCAAATTTTAATTTAAATTAAATATCATTTCAGTATAATTTGGTGATACATATACTTACCATTCCATTACTTACCACCCTATATGAATCTTTAGATATAAATCAAACAAGAAAAAAAAATGCAAAACCAACAAATTTGTTTCAATAAAATTTATTTTATTAATTACATCGATAAAAAATGGTACAAAAAATCTTATTTTTATTTTGTCTGGATATCGTTTATCCTTGCGCTCGGAAACGAGCCCTCCTGATGATTTGGAATTTAAATTCTAAATCATCAGGAGAGCTCGTTCTGAACGCCAACTACTTAATCTAAATATACTTAAAATTAAACTTAACTAATATTACATACATACACATATTCAATTATAGTTGGTTAATTGAATATGTGTATGTACATAATAATCACTTAAAACTACTCTTACGTTGCCTTTGAAAATTTAAGACACGAACATCTTATGAAAAGGTGGTACACAGATCTTTTAAAAGTCTTCCATCTTGTTCTCTTCTTTAGTTGAGAATCCGAACATTCTGCTTCAACATTTACTTCTTCCGTTATTTCTTCTGTATGACAAGGTTCTATTTCCAATGAATTAGAACAATGTCCTAAAGAGTCTTCGGATGCAATCGAATCAGAATCTGATGTTGTTGCACATCTGGACTTTAAATAATCAAAATACGTAAAAGCATCAAGAATTTCTTTTGAATTTTCAGCTACGTCGAATTGAACTAGTTTTCGTCCTTTAAAAGATCTGATAAAAGATTTTCTAACTGTTTTTCTAATAAGATCGTTTATTATTTCACGCACATTAACAAAACTTTCACTTTCGCAAGGAACTATAATGTTATTTGCTGTGTTGATAATAACTTCAATTATTTCGGAAACAATTAAAACATCACACGGAAACATAATATTGCCGAACTCCATTCTTAAATTTTCAAATGACAACTGAAAATTAATATTTGTTTATTTACTTTTATAGACTTTTTTTTACTTAGCCTACTTTGATTTAATTTAGAAAAAAAATTAAGAATAAAAATAACAAACAAGGTGGTTTTCTTTCAAACAAAATAAAATAATGTTTAATTTTTAGTGTTAGGAAATCTGAGACTTCGAGAGTTTACAATTAATATCGTTAAGTCCTTTATAAAATTTAAAAAAATATTAATAGAACTTTTTGTAATTTAACCGGCGACATAATTTTTAAATATGTATATTTGTTGCCATCTAGGCTTTCATACTTAAATTAAGTTTTACCGTATTGAAATGTCAAAACTCAAAATATTATAAATTAAAATCGTAAATGTGAGGTTAAGATTTAAGAATATATTTATTTATAAATGTGTTCTGAAAATTTTAAATAAAAATTAAAAAATATATAAAAATGGAAGAAATTAATAGTGAAGTTAAAGTTTCGAATGATAATGAGAAAGTTTCAATAAATAACAAACGTTGTTGTGATGATGATCAAGAAGAAATAATTTATACAAAAAAACAAAAACGTGATAATAAAAGAGGAAATCGAGGAAAAAATAAAGTATTATCATCCAATCTACATAGATTAATGAAAATTAAACAATAATTATTTTATTTCAGTCACGTCCAAAACCTTTTAAGGAATCCCGAGATGTTAAATTGAGTAAAACATTGGTTGAAGAAGAAGAAAATGCTAAAAATTGTTCCTACAAGAACTGTATTTTTATTCATGATATTGAAACATATTTAAAAACAAAAGGAGAAGATATTGGGCCTTCATGCTATATTTATTCAACGCGTGGTTATTGCCATTATGGATTAACTTGTCGTTTTGCACGTTCTCACATGGATGAAAATAATCATAACAAAGTCTTGGATACATATGATAAAAATACTAAAACTCAAACATTTAATCAGATTAGTTATGGTAAGTTGAGCAAAACCATATCATGACTATTATCTTACTTTATTTTTCTAGAGTTACAGATGAAGAAAGAAATCATACAATTTTGATATCTCTAAGAAACTAGTTGAAGAAATGGAACAAATTAGAATCAGTGAAAAGAAAACTGATAATGACGAACAGACGACAAATAATGATGACAAAGATTCTTCAGTTACAAAGTGTATTGGTTATTCTTCATACGCCGATATTATCAAAGATGAACATGAAAAGAAAAAAATTGATTTTCGAGAGAAACTTTTATTAAGTCCTTTAACAACAGTGGGCAATTTACCATTTCGGAGAATTTGTAAAGAATATGGTGCTGATGTTACATGTGGTGAAATGGCTTGTTCATGCCGCACAAGAATGGGCATTAACTAAAAAACATGTGTCAGAAGATATTTTTGGTGTACAAATCTGTGGACATAAAGCTAATTTAGTTGCTTTTGCAGCACAACTTTTAAATGAAAATGCAGAAATTGATTATATTGATTTAAATTTAGGATGCCCAATTGATTTAATATATCAACAGGGTGGTGGAGTGCTTTGTTTCGTCGACGGAATATATTAGCTGATACAACAGATAATAGTCATTCAACAGTAATGAAAATAAATGATAATTTACAAATGGATACAACTACAACAACAACAACTACTACAGAAACACAAGAAAATCAAGAAGAAATTCGTACAAATATGAATGAATATTTATTAGAAAATGGTTTAACAAATTTTGATATAACAAATTCAAATTTATTAGACGGTAGTGCATTAACATTTGATAATGATTTTTTTTAGTATCAATCCAAATATAGCAAATAAATTAAGTAATTTAGGTTTTAATATAATCGATTATATAAATGAAAATATAATTGAAGAGGTTGTTATAGAAGATCATAATCAAAATGGAAATTTAAATGATTTTATCATAAAAGATGTAACAAAAGAAAAACTTGATCATAATAAATTAGAAAATAAAAAAATTCTAACAAATAATATAAGTAGTACAAAAGAAATAGAAAAACAGAATATTATGAAAAATATAAAACAAGAAAATATAGAAAAAACTGTAACAAATGGAATAACATTAAATGGTATAACAAAAGATATAAGTAAATTAATGTCATCATCGCTATTGTTATCATCATCAGCACAATCATTAAAAACTACTCCAACAAAACACGTTAATAAGCCTAGATTCCTTAACAGTTTACCTGCAACAACAGCAACAACAACATCAACTACAACTTTGCCAATTATAAAAACAGGAACAGAAACAATATTACCAAAAGAAAATTCAACACCGATAGTGAAAAATTTAAAGAGACACTATAATATTGGACCAAAATTACAAAAGATCTCAACATCAACATCAGCAGCAACATTTGAACGGATATTATTATCAAAAAATCAAATGATTAAAAAAAATGGACAAATTTATATTGTTGATCCAACACAAAAACAAAAAGGAAAACAATTGAGTTTATTAAAACCAAAAAGTTTATTAAAAACAATGAATAACAAAGATTTAATATCAATTAAAAATAATCATAATTATTTAACAAAATCAAATTTTGAACATACTGATCATGATTATGCGAAAAAAATTATGTATCATAAACAACAACAAATGAATAATTCTGATAAAAATCTTACAGTAAATAAAATAAATCAATTAACTGATTCAGTAACTATTCCAAATAATATAAAAATTATTTACACAAATAAATTGGAACAAAAAACAAATAATAATAATAATAATACTAATAATAATTTATCAACAAAATTAATTGAAACAAAATCAATATTTCTATTAAAAAATAATAGATCAATGGTAAATGGTTTTTATTTTCTTGTTTAGTTCATCGAATGAACAACCAACACAACCGGCTGATATAAAAAATGCAATTTTAAGTCGTCCAGAATTTGATTTTCTTACAAATAAACATATGGGTGTACCAATATTAAAAGACGATTACCAGGAACAATAAATACACACACGCAGATATAACAATGCAAAACAAAAATAATAAACAAATAGAATTAATTGATGCTATTAAACTTTTATGTTTCTTTGTTTGTTTTTTTTTTCTTGTTTTTTCATTTTGCTGTTTTTATTCCTCTTTTCTTTTATGTGTATTTCTATAATTTTACAGTTTTACAAATAAAGAAAAAAAATAACAACAATTCAATTTTAATTAAATATCATTTCAGTATAATTTGGTGATACATATACTTACCATTCCGTTACTTATCACCCTATATGAATCTTTAGATATAAATCAAACAAACAATTAAAAGAAAAAAAAATGCTAAACCAATAAATTTGTTTCAATAAAATTTATTTTATTAAAAAATCATTAAATTACATCGATAAAAAATGGTACAAAAAATCTTATTTTTATTTTGTCTGGATATCGTTTATCCTTGCGCTCGGAAACGAGCCCTCCTGATGATTTGGAATTTAAATTCTAAATCATCAGGAGAGCTCGTTCTGAACGCCAACTACTTAATCTAAATATACTTAAAATTAAACTTAACTAATATTACATACATACACATATTCAATTATAGTTGGTTAATTGAATATGTGTATGTACATAATAATCACTTAAAACTACTCTTACGTTGCCTTTGAAAATTTAAGACACGAACATCTTATGAAAAGGTGGTACACAGATCTTTTAAAAGTCTTCCATCTTGTTCTCTTCTTTAGTTGAGAATCCGAACATTCTGCTTCAACATTTACTTCTTCCGTTATTTCTTCTGTATGACAAGGTTCTATTTCCAATGAATTAGAACAATGTCCTAAAGAGTCTTCGGATGCAATCGAATCAGAATCTGATGTTGTTGCACATCTGGACTTTAAATAATCAAAATACGTAAAAGCATCAAGAATTTCTTTTGAATTTTCAGCTACGTCGAATTGAACTAGTTTTCGTCCTTTAAAAGATCTGATAAAAGATTTTCTAACTGTTTTTCTAATAAGATCGTTTATTATTTCACGCACATTAACAAAACTTTCACTTTCGCAAGGAACTATAATGTTATTTGCTGTGTTGATAATAACTTCAATTATTTCGGAAACAATTAAAACATCACACGGAAACATAATATTGCCGAACTCCATTCTTAAATTTTCAAATGACAACTGAAAATTAATATTTGTTTATTTACTTTTATAGACTTTTTTTTACTTAGCCTACTTTGATTTAATTTAGAAAAAAAAATTAAGAATAAAAATAACAAACAAGGTGGTTTTCTTTCAAACAAAATAAAATAATGTTTAATTTTTAGTGTTAGGAAATCTGAGACTTCGAGAGTTTACAATTAATATCGTTAAGTCCTTTATAAAATTTAAAAAAATATTAATAGAACTTTTTGTAATTTAACCGGCGACATAATTTTTAAATATGTATATTTGTTGCCATCTAGGCTTTCATACTTAAATTAAGTTTTACCGTATTGAAATGTCAAAACTCAAAATATTATAAATTAAAATCGTAAATGTGAGGTTAAGATTTAAGAATATATTTATTTATAAATGTGTTCTGAAAATTTTAAATAAAAATTAAAAAATATATAAAAATGGAAGAAATTAATAGTGAAGTTAAAGTTTCGAATGATAATGAGAAAGTTTTAATAAATAACAAACGTTGTTGTGATGATGATCAAGAAGAAATAATTTATACAAAAAAACAAAAACGTGATAATAAAAGAGGAAATCGAGGAAAAAATAAAGTATTATCATCCAATCTACATAGATTAATGAAAATTAAACAATAATTATTTTATTTCAGTCACGTCCAAAACCTTTTAAGGAATCCCGAGATGTTAAATTGAGTAAAACATTGGTTGAAGAAGAAGAAAATGCTAAAAATTGTTCCTACAAGAACTGTATTTTTATTCATGATATTGAAACATATTTAAAAACAAAAGGAGAAGATATTGGGCCTTCATGCTATATTTATTCAACGCGTGGTTATTGCCATTATGGATTAACTTGTCGTTTTGCACGTTCTCACATGGATGAAAATAATCATAACAAAGTCTTGGATACATATGATAAAAATACTAAAACTCAAACATTTAATCAGATTAGTTATGGTAAGTTGAGCAAAACCATATCATGACTATTATCTTACTTTATTTTTCTAGAGTTACAGATGAAGAAAGAAATCATACAATTTTGATATCTCTAAGAAACTAGTTGAAGAAATGGAACAAATTAGAATCAGTGAAAAGAAAACTGATAATGACGAACAGACGACAAATAATGATGACAAAGATTCTTCAGTTACAAAGTGTATTGGTTATTCTTCATACGCCGATATTATCAAAGATGAACATGAAAAGAAAAAAATTGATTTTCGAGAGAAACTTTTATTAAGTCCTTTAACAACAGTGGGCAATTTACCATTTCGGAGAATTTGTAAAGAATATGGTGCTGATGTTACATGTGGTGAAATGGCTTGTTCATGCCGCACAAGAATGGGCATTAACTAAAAAACATGTGTCAGAAGATATTTTTGGTGTACAAATCTGTGGACATAAAGCTAATTTAGTTGCTTTTGCAGCACAACTTTTAAATGAAAATGCAGAAATTGATTATATTGATTTAAATTTAGGATGCCCAATTGATTTAATATATCAACAGGGTGGTGGAGTGCTTTGTTTCGTCGACGGAATATATTAGCTGATACAACAGATAATAGTCATTCAACAGTAATGAAAATAAATGATAATTTACAAATGGATACAACTACAACAACAACAACTACTACAGAAACACAAGAAAATCAAGAAGAAATTCGTACAAATATGAATGAATATTTATTAGAAAATGGTTTAACAAATTTTGATATAACAAATTCAAATTTATTAGACGGTAGTGCATTAACATTTGATAATGATTTTTTTTAGTATCAATCCAAATATAGCAAATAAATTAAATAATTTAGGTTTTAATATAATCGATTATATAAATGAAAATATAATTGAAGAGGTTGTTATAGAAGATCATAATCAAAATGGAAATTTAAATGATTTTATCATAAAAGATGTAACAAAAGAAAAACTTGATCATAATAAATTAGAAAATAAAAAAATTCTAACAAATAATATAAGTAGTACAAAAGAAATAGAAAAACAGAATATTATGAAAAATATAAAACAAGAAAATATAGAAAAAACTGTAACAAATGGAATAACATTAAATGGTATAACAAAAGATATAAGTAAATTAATGTCATCATCGCTATTGTTATCATCATCAGCACAATCATTAAAAACTACTCCAACAAAACACGTTAATAAGCCTAGATTCCTTAACAGTTTACCTGCAACAACAGCAACAACAACATCAACTACAACTTTGCCAATTATAAAAACAGGAACAGAAACAATATTACCAAAAGAAAATTCAACACCGATAGTGAAAAATTTAAAGAGACACTATAATATTGGACCAAAATTACAAAAGATCTCAACATCAACATCAGCAGCAACATTTGAACGGATATTATTATCAAAAAATCAAATGATTAAAAAAAATGGACAAATTTATATTGTTGATCCAACACAAAAACAAAAAGGAAAACAATTGAGTTTATTAAAACCAAAAAGTTTATTAAAAACAATGAATAACAAAGATTTAATATCAATTAAAAATAATCATAATTATTTAACAAAATCAAATTTTGAACATACTGATCATGATTATGCGAAAAAAATTATGTATCATAAACAACAACAAATGAATAATTCTGATAAAAATCTTACAGTAAATAAAATAAATCAATTAACTGATTCAGTAACTATTCCAAATAATATAAAAATTATTTACACAAATAAATTGGAACAAAAAACAAATAATAATAATAATAATACTAATAATAATTTATCAACAAAATTAATTGAAACAAAATCAATATTTCTATTAAAAAATAATAGATCAATGGTAAATGGTTTTTATTTTCTTGTTTAGTTCATCGAATGAACAACCAACACAACCGGCTGATATAAAAAATGCAATTTTAAGTCGTCCAGAATTTGATTTTCTTACAAATAAACATATGGGTGTACCAATATTAAAAGACGATTACCAGGAACAATAAATACACACACGCAGATATAACAATGCAAAACAAAAATAATAAACAAATAGAATTAATTGATGCTATTAAACTTTTATGTTTCTTTGTTTGTTTTTTTTTTCTTGTTTTTTCATTTTGCTGTTTTTATTCCTCTTTTCTTTTATGTGTATTTCTATAATTTTACAGTTTTACAAATAAAGAAAAAAAATAACAACAATTCAATTTTAATTAAATATCATTTCAGTATAATTTGGTGATACATATACTTACCATTCCGTTACTTATCACCCTATATGAATCTTTAGATATAAATCAAACAAACAATTAAAAGAAAAAAAAATGCAAAACCAATAAATTTGTTTCAATAAAATTTATTTTATTAAAAAATCATTAAATTACATCGATAAAAAATGGTACAAAAAATCTTATTTTTATTTTGTCTGGATATCGTTTATCCTTGCGCTCGGAAACGAGCCCTCCTGATGATTTGGAATTTAAATTCTAAATCATCAGGAGAGCTCGTTCTGAACGCCAACTACTTAATCTAAATATACTTAAAATTAAACTTAACTAATATTACATACATACACATATTCAATTATAGTTGGTTAATTGAATATGTGTATGTACATAATAATCACTTAAAACTACTCTTACGTTGCCTTTGAAAATTTAAGACACGAACATCTTATGAAAAGGTGGTACACAGATCTTTTAAAAGTCTTCCATCTTGTTCTCTTCTTTAGTTGAGAATCCGAACATTCTGCTTCAACATTTACTTCTTCCGTTATTTCTTCTGTATGACAAGGTTCTATTTCCAATGAATTAGAACAATGTCCTAAAGAGTCTTCGGATGCAATCGAATCAGAATCTGATGTTGTTGCACATCTGGACTTTAAATAATCAAAATACGTAAAAGCATCAAGAATTTCTTTTGAATTTTCAGCTACGTCGAATTGAACTAGTTTTCGTCCTTTAAAAGATCTGATAAAAGATTTTCTAACTGTTTTTCTAATAAGATCGTTTATTATTTCACGCACATTAACAAAACTTTCACTTTCGCAAGGAACTATAATGTTATTTGCTGTGTTGATAATAACTTCAATTATTTCGGAAACAATTAAAACATCACACGGAAACATAATATTGCTGAACTCCATTCTTAAATTTTCAAATGACAACTGAAAATTAATATTTGTTTATTTACTTTTATAGACTTTTTTTTACTTAGCCTACTTTGATTTAATTTAGAAAAAAAAATTAAGAATAAAAATAACAAACAAGGTGGTTTTCTTTCAAACAAAATAAAATAATGTTTAATTTTTAGTGTTAGGAAATCTGAGACTTCGAGAGTTTACAATTAATATCGTTAAGTCCTTTATAAAATTTAAAAAAATATTAATAGAACTTTTTGTAATTTAACCGGCGACATAATTTTTAAATATGTATATTTGTTGCCATCTAGGCTTTCATACTTAAATTAAGTTTTACCGTATTGAAATGTCAAAACTCAAAATATTATAAATTAAAATCGTAAATGTGAGGTTAAGATTTAAGAATATATTTATTTATAAATGTGTTCTGAAAATTTTAAATAAAAATTAAAAAATATATAAAAATGGAAGAAATTAATAGTGAAGTTAAAGTTTCGAATGATAATGAGAAAGTTTCAATAAATAACAAACGTTGATGTGATGATGATCAAGAAGAAATAATTTATACAAAAAAACCAAAACGTGATAATAAAAGAGGAAATCGAGGACAAAATAAAGTATTATCATCCAATCTACATAGATTAATGAAAATTAAACAATAATTATTTTATTTCAGTCACGTCCAAAACCTTTTAAGGAATCCCGAGATGTTAAATTGAGTAAAACATTAGTTGAAGGAGAAGAAAATGCTAAAAATTGTTCCTACAAGAACTGTATTTTTATTCATGATATTGAAACATATTTAAAAACAAAAGGAGAAGATATTGGGCCTTCATGCTATATTTATTCAACGCGTGGTTATTGCCATTATGGATTAACTTGTCGTTTTGCACGTTCTCACATGGATGAAAATAATCATAACAAAGCCTTGGATACATATGATAAAAATACTAAAACTCAAACATTTAATCAGATTAGTTATGGTAAGTTGAGCAATACCATATCATGACTATTATCTTACTTTATTTTTCTAGAGTTACAGATGAAGAAAGAAATCATACAATTTTGATATCTCTAAGAAACTAGTTGAAGAAATGGAACAAATTAGAATCAGTGAAAAGAAAACTGATAATGACGAACAGACGACAAATAATGATGACAAAGATTCTTCAGTTACAAAGTGTATTGGTTATTCTTCATACGCCGATATTATCAAAGATGAACATGAAAAGAAAAAAATTAATTTTCGAGAGAAACTTTTATTAAGTCCTTTAACAACAGTGGGCAATTTACCATTTCGGAGAATTTGTAAAGAATATGGTGCTGATGTTACATGTGGTGAAATGGCTTGTTCATGCCGCACAAGAATGGGCATTAACTAAAAAACATGTGTCAGAAGATATTTTTGGTGTACAAATCTGTGGACTTTATGTTGTGCTTTTGCTGCACAACTTTTAAATGAAAATGCAGAAATTGATTATATTGATTTAAATTTAGGATGCCCAATTGATTTAATATATCAACAGGGTGGTGGAGTGCTTTGTTTCGTCGACTGAATATATTAGAAGTATTGATTAAAAGTTGTTCGATATTATTAGGTGATAAACAATTAAAACTCGTTAAAGAATTTATGCAAATGAAAGTGTTGCAGATGAATTGCTACCAAAGTTTGAGGAATGGGGGCAAGCATGGTTACAGTAAGTAGCTTTACTTTTACAATTAATTAGCCACAAATTGCTTTTTATTTTTTGTTTCATAAATTCATTTGCAATTTTATATATTTTTGTTTATTGGAATTTATAGGTTCATGGTAGATCGAGAGAACAAAGATATTCGAAAACAGCGGATTATATACAAACATTTGCTGAACAAGCTAAAAATATTCCAATTGGTAATAGTGATATTCTTAATTACGAAAATTATAATGAAGCAACAGTAAGTTCTTTCATTAATTCAAAATATATTTTTAAATTAATTCTAATTCTTTCAATATTTTTATCAATACAGAAAATTTCTTCCATTGTGTTTCTGGTGTGATTGGGCGTGGACCTTTAATAAAACCATGGTTATTTCAAGAAATAAAAGAACAAAAATCATTAGATACATCAAGTAAAGAAAGATATGAAATGATGCAGAAATATGCTAATTATGGTCTTGAACATTGACGTAGCGATACTAATGGAGTTCAAGTACAAGAAAGCAATTATTAAGTAAAATTACATGTTAATTATTAAGCACAACAAAAACCATTACAATTAATACATTCATTAGTTCTTGACAGTAAATATACCGGCCAACAAACAATGGGTGCTGAAACAATTGTTGAAATGTATTTAGCTGATACAACAGATAATAGTCATTCAACAGTAATGAAAATAAATGATAATTTACAAATGGATACAACTACAACAACAACAACAACTACTACAGAAACACAAGAAAATCAAGAAGAAATTCGTACAAATATGAATGAATATTTATTAGAAAATGGTTTAACAAATTTTGATATAACAAATTCAAATTTATTAGACGGTAGTGCATTAACATTTGATAATGATTTTTTTAGATTAAGTAGTTGGCGTTCAGAACGAGGGCTCGTTTCCGAGCGCAAGGATAAACGATATCCAGACAAAATAAAAATAAGATTTTTTGTACCATTTTTTATCGATGTAATTTAATGATTTTTTAATAAAATAAAATTTATTGAAACAAATTTATTGGTTTTGCATTTTTTTTTCTTTTAATTGTTTGTTTGATTTATATCTAAAGATTCATATAGGGTGGTAAGTAACGGAATGGTAAAATGTTGAACTAAAATTGGCCGCGCATTCAAAAATTTGGTTTGATATTTTTTTATATTAAATGATTAGTTTTGAGATATTTTACCAACAAATAGTTGATTAAATGATGTAAATAAATTTGAATTAGTATAAGAATAGCCAATAAATTAATGTTAGTTAAAAAAATTTTTTGTTTTAAGTGTTTAATTCAAATTTTGTGCGGTAAAAAATTTTACTACACATTTTTAAAAAAATATTTTTTTTTGATTTTTTTTTAAACATTAATTATTTATTAATTATTTTTCGTATGTTCTTTAAGTTACAGTATTTGAAAATATTTAACAAAATCGACCGTGCAAACCGTAATTAATAACAAATTAAACTATTAAATTTTTTTCTTGCACGTATAACGATATGTCAAAATATTGTTGAAATAAAATGATTTATTGTGTATGAATTTAAAGTAATCTAAATAAAACTATATTTTTGTCTTGTTCCTAAAGTTCCAGTGACTAAATATAAATAATAAAACAGACCGTGCACTGTTTTGTTTTTAACAAATTCATTTGTTAATAATTTTTTTTTCTTCACGGATAAGCAACTGTCAAATGCATTGCAGTCATAAAAGTATTTAATTTGTTAAGTTTAAAATATGAACTGACCAGAATTTTATTTTTAGTGTGTTCCTGAAGTTCCAGTGCATCTATAGAATAAATAAAATCCACCGTGCATAATTTAGTTGTTAACAAATGGAATTGTTTATAAAAAAAAATATCCACGGAAAAATGTTATGCTGACATAATTGGATTTATTTTGTGGAGATCTACATGTGAACTTAATCAAACTATATTTTAGAGTATTCCTTGGAACTTTAGGAATCTATATAAATAATAAAATCTACCGTGCAGATTTTAGTTATAAACAAATTAAAATCTTATGAAAAGTGGTCACGGATAAGCAATAAAGTTCTTCATATCCATTTACATTATTTTGTTATGTATTTGCTGTAAAAAAAACATTTCTGAAAGAACTAAAAATATAAATAAAACAAATTATTTTGAAATTACTGTCTTTTTATTATTTATTTAATAATTTTTTAAAATATTTATAATAAATATAGTATGGTAGCATGAAAAAATCATTTCCCCCACTCCACCATACAATTTCCCCTAGCTGTCAAAAGTGTGGATGGCTACTGTCAAAAGTGTGGCTAGAATCAGCTAACTAGAAGCGGATTCAATAGGTGTGTTCTATCAGAAAATAGCGCTACGCTAGCGTAGGGTAATTATACTATTTTTCATAAAAAAAATTCACTGAAAAGAATAGTTACCCCAATCATTACACCACCTATTTACTTGGCGTAAGCAATTGGATCTTTCCGCTAGGTTCGCAAAATCGTTTTATTGCAGATTTTTCCAAATTAACAAACCCTTTCTTACATTTTCACTATTTATTTGTTTTACCTTTATATTTTGGAATGTTTAAAAGTAAATTTTTTTAATAAAAATAATATTTTAAAGAGAATGTCAATTTAAATTTTTAACAGCTGCGCTTGCTACCGTTTGGCGTAAATTTCGTCGTTCTTTCATCTGAAGTTGGCATTTTATTGTAAATTTACGCTACACTAGCGTAGCGCTATTTTCTGATAGAACACACCTAATGAATTTTGAGGCATGTACGGATTTTATTACATTTCTTGCATTCTTTTTCGTAGCGTTGCAGTTTGTTAGTATTTTTCCTTATTTCTCTGTTTAAATTTTATTTCTAAAAAAAACTTTTTGAGTAAAATTTAAATCAATACAAATTATTCAAGTCAGCCTTCACAGGAAATCTTTAAGATTTCTTTCCGAAGAATTGTTTTCAAAATTGAAAAAAACTATTTTGCAATATATAATTTACAATCCAAAAACAAATACAAGTTATAAATAAGCAAATCACTGTTTTTTAATCTCGAATTTTACTTATAGTTCCAGTTGAAATTATATTCCATTTTTTCCATGATTTCGCCTTTCATAATTAGGTAGTTATAAATAAAAATAGTTTTTGGTAACATAAAAGATTAACTACTTAATCTGGAAAAAAGAATAATAAAAACAAACACTTGTGGATTAAAAATGAAAGTAGTAAAAGTCGAAAATGAGGACAGTGTGATCAAAACTCTTTGTGAAAATATTGAAAAATATGCTGCAGATGCTATTGAAACTAACTCAATTTTTCGAGTTGGATTATCAGGTTATGTTTAAGAAAATTATTTTTTTATCAAAAATGTTTCATGAATTATTTATGTTTTCTATACAGGTGGATCATTAATAAAATATCTTTCTCTTGGTCTACCGAATATCAAAACAGACTTTTCTAAATGGCAATTATTTTTTTGCGATGAAAGATATGTGCCTGAATCTGATCCAGATTCAACTTTTGGGGCTTATAAAGAATCATTGATAGATAAAACTAATTTAAATGAAACCCAGTTTGTCAAAATTAATGGCAATCTAGACTTAGATAAGTGTGCAGAAGATTATGAGAAGGCAATTAGAAACAATTTTAATCAGGTTAGTAAGTTTTATATTATACTTTACCTCTACTTCATTACAAATTCAACAAAACTTACTAAAATGTTAGAACATAAAATCAATTAACTAGATTCTATTTTTTTTTATAAAAATTAATTTAGTTATTTGGCATATTAAAAAGTTATACGAGATACACATATCGTATTTTTAAAATACAATTTTCAATTCTTAAGATTCAATTTATTATAAAATATTTCTCGTAGGAAACAGGGATTCCTGTTTTTGATGTGCTCCTTTTAGGAATGGGTCCTGATGGCCATACTTGCTCTCTATTTCCCGATCATAAATTGTTAAATGAAACTGTTAGATTAATAGCCCCTATTGATGATTCTCCTAAACCACCATTAAAACGTGTTACTATGACTTATCCCTTAATTAACAATGCAAAATGTTGTATATTTGCTATGGCTGGATCAGGAAAAGCCGAAATGATTAAAGTAAGCTCAATTAACTCATATTTGAAAATATTCTTAAAAAAAATGTTTAAATTTTATAGAGAATTTTGTCTGATAAGGAAGCTATTCCAGCTGGACTCGTTAAGCCCAATAATGGAATACTTATTTGGATATTAGATGAGCTAGCGGCGTCTAGTTTATAAGTTTCACGTGAAAATCAAAATTATTTTTCACGCAATATATCAGAATTACATAATAATTTTTGAAATTTTTATTAATCTTGCAATAAAAAAATGAGAAGGGAAAATGAATTTATATTTATTTATCAAAATATAAGTATTTGAAGCATTAATCGATTGAATTAAGAAATTTAAAACTTAAAGAAATTGGTAATAATTTTGCCAAAATATGAACTTTAAGATTATTAAAAGTTTCTGTTAAAAATTTCATAAATAAATATTTTAAAAATTAAATAATATTGTCGGCGGTGTGTCATTTTTAAATTAGAAATTAATAAAAAGAGGAATAAATTAAATTATAATATAGGATTTTTCCTCATTTATTAGATTTCAAAAAAAAAAAATTATTTTTATCTTACACATTCATACAAAAAATAATAAAACTTTCAAACTTTGTTGCATCAGTGGCGTTCAAAAATTGATTATTTTATCCGATGTGTGACTTTATACATATAAACACATTCTTATGTAACACATTGAATTTATCTTCCAAACAAATTTCTCTTAATCCGTTGAAGTAGTGTTTCTGATTCAATTGCATTTATCATTATTTCATTATTAACGTATTTTTGATATTTCTCAAAAATAATAGGATCTAAAGGTCCCCAGTTTTTCATTGGTTGAAATGCTCCAAATATTTTCTATTAAATATAAATTATATTTAGTTGTTAATAATTTAAAACTTAATTAATTCAATTAATTACCTCTTTCCAATTAAGTCCATCATTTTTAATAATGGCATAAAATGCCCAAATAGGAAGTTGCATTAAACCTAAAGACGCTATACACCACCCAAATGCTGTATAAAGAAAATAAACAAATTGAATTATTAGTTAAATTGTTTTAAACATTTAATTTTTTTACCATATGCTGAATTTGGATAAATATAATCTTTATAAGTCAATGGTTGATATGTTGCAAGTGTATAAATTAAAATTGTTGCCATCATAAATGGCGTTATAAATCCCCAACATATTCTCCAGTATAAACCTGGTTTCTGATTTAACATAAATTCTACGTCTTTACAAAATCTATCAACACCTGGAAAAATTTAAAAAAAAAATACAATCTTGTAAAAAAATATAATTAAAAAATAGCAAACCATAAATCCATGCTATTGAAATTAATTCCGCAATTGCTAACACAAACGCGATAAAGGATGCACCAAAATGGTCAACTAAATTTAATACATACTGGCCACCCTACAAAAAATAATCGAGTCAATTTATTAAATTATTTAGTTATGATTTTTTTAACATACCGGCGTAACGTAAATACAACCAACAGCAATGCCTATGCCAGCGATTATCAGAGACGCTTGCCAATGTTTTACTGATGGAAATTCATCTCTAATAACTGTCATAAGACATGACATCATTGCAACATTACTACCAAGTCCAAGAACGAATAACATTAAAAAAAATAATACTGAAAAAACCTGAAATTAATAAAAATTAAAATTTATTCATTTCCATAAAATTTAAAAGTTTTACTTGAGGGAGAACTTCAAATTTAGCTATTGCATCTGGATATGAAATAAATGCTAGTCCTGTTCCTCCTTTAACAACTGATCCGATATCGTCTGTACCAACTTCATGTGCTAAATGCCCTAAAATACCAAAAATTGTAAAACCAGCTAACAACGAAGTTAGTGTATCTAAAGATGTAACAATATTGGCATCTCTGAAATTAAAAGAAATATAAACTTAAATTTATATAAAATATATTTTTAATCAAAAGCAAACCTATGAATATTATGTGTAAATTTATTATATGATGAGTACATAATTATGTTTCCAAAACAGACAGATAATGAAAAAAATACTTGTGTGACTGCTGCATACCAAACCTTTAAATTAATAAATTCATAATTACTTTTTTTTTGCATAAATTTATTTAGGCAAATTATTTCTTATACTTTTGGATTTAAAATTTGATCCCATTGTGGTTTAATAAAATAAATAATCCCGTTTATTGCACCAGGTAGTGTCACGGCACGAATTAATAATATTCCCATAACAAAATAGGGAAATATGGCTAAGAAATAAGATACTTTCCCTGAACTTTTGACTCCTTAAATTTCAACAAAAAAATAAAAGTTATCGTTGTAAATTATTTTATTGTATCTAAATTAATTTACCTTTGATTAAAGTTAAAAGTACAAGAAACCAAGAAAATGCTAAACAAAGTGTTAGCTTCCAATCTGGCATTCCTATTCCATCATGAATTGTTGCTTTTTCTTTTAATACTTCATTGCTATTAATTTAAATTAAGGATAAATTTATTTATTTTTTTATTATTACATTAAAATATTAATTGATTAAAGATTAGTTTGTATGGAAAATTAAGTAAATAGGTAGGTACTAAATGAAATTAGAATATTAGAAAGATGAAAAAAAAAATAAAAGCTCCGATGATAAAAAGTAAGTAGCTGACCATATAAAATAAAGAAAAAAAAACACCTGTATATTACATTTTATTATTTTGACTCGATTAGGTTTTATCATATTTACAAATTTTATTTAATTCTTTCCTCCATCTCTTTTCTTTCATATTCAAGCGTTGATTTTATAATACATTTATGAAAACTTATTTATAGGAGCTTTTATTTTTGTTTATAAAAAATACTATAAAACTTACGTGAAATACAAATCAGAACTACTTTTTATGAAACCATCTCCAGAAATACTAGTATAATTTAAAATGTTCTTTGTTTGAAGTGAATCAATACAATTTGTCCAATAATGATTACAATATGACCATGGTAAGGGTGTACGAAATGAGTTGATCAAATAAAATAAAATCAATGCCATCAGTGAACCATAATAGGAAGATAGTGAGGCAATTGCTATCAGTTGCCCATAACCAACACCTTTTAAAATTATTTTAATTATAAATTATAAAAGTTGAATCTAAAAGAATAATTATCTAAATGAAAAATAATGAGTTCATTCATGAATGTTTAAATTCATGTTATAAATCATGCCATAATATAAATCAAGTACCATTAACCATATTGAATATTTATTTATAAGCTGATTATTTAAAAGAATTTATTAATGATATGATAAAATAAAGTAACTAACCAAAACCATTTATGTATTTTTTTTTTCTTAAAGTTGTAAAATTATAACAAAAAAATCCATTTTTGTTATAAATAAAAGAACTTACAGAAAATATAGTTCTGCAGATGTACTGCCTTTTAAACTATTATAACTGAAATTACTAGCCAAATCGGTGTTATTATTTTTTTGAACTGACGATATACAAGCTGATTCCCAATTTTCATTACATATACTCCATGGTAAAATTGATGAAAATGAAGCGAAAAAATATCTAAGAGTTAAAGCCATCAGTGACGCATAATAAGTAGAAACGATCCCTGTTGAAAGTATTTGACCATATCCAACACCTAAATAATACACAAACACAACAAAACATTTTTATTATATCTGCATGTAAGTATTTAGATACAAACAAAGACAATTTTTTTGTTAATAAAAAATGTTAAATAAATTACATTTAATTAAAAACGTTATAAATACCTCGCATTGCTGGTGCAAAATCATATACTTTTACACTTCCTTTACTTGAAAATTGTCCAATTAACATTTCTAAATAGTAAAGTGGTCTTCCAACTAATGCTAATACAATTAAGTATGGTATTAAAAATGCTCCCCCACCATTTTCTAATGCAGTAAATGGAAAACGCCAAACATTTCCCAAACCTACAGACATTGCAATACATGACATTAAAAATTCTATTGATTTTCCCCAAGAATCACGAAGTGGTTCTCCTTTTCCTTCTGTTTCCGTATCTTTGACATCATCTATTGTTATTTTTTTTTGTATTTCTGGTTCTAAATTTGCATGTGTACCATTATATGAAACTTTAAAATCATCTCTGACGTATGTTGGATTATCGTGACCATTCATTTTGTATGATGTAACTGAAAAACAAAAAAAAAATATAAAAATAAAATAATTTTTGTACATTTATTCACAGAAGTGTTCGTAGATAAAATTTTTTTTTATGATTGTCATTAATTTTGCAAATAAAATGAACCATCTATCTCTGGAAGAATATAATATAATAAGAATATTACTTATGTACCTACACTTTTGGGTAAAGAGAACAAAAAAATATAATAAAATTAAAATACAAGTAAATAAATTACTATATAAATTTTCACCTTCAAATTTTTATTAGAAAATATTTTAATAAAAAAAATACGATGTAAAAAGTTGCTATACAAAATATAATTCGCGCGTTATAATAAAATTTCATATTATTAAAATAACACAAAAAAAAAATAGATAGTTAGGATGGGTATTTATTTCCTTTGAATAGATTATGAATGTAATTACGTTAAATCATAATAATTAGCAGTCTGTTTTGAAAACCGAGTACGATAAGAATAATTTTACATAAAAGAAAATATTAAGATAAAAAAAAAACAATTTGTTGTTAATGAAAACGGAAAAACTTCATGATAAATATATATCGGTTATATAATAAATAAGTAAATTTTAAAAATTTTATTCTTGAATAATACCTACAAATACCAACATTTATGGCATATGTTAGAAAAGAGATTTTTGCTTTCAGAAAGAAATAATAAAGAAAAACATTTTATTTTTTACAAAACATTATTTCTGTAAAGGAAGGCTGTATCTTTAGATATGGTAGGAATGACATTAGAAGGTCGTTCTTCCTTTTATGAATTTTAAAACAAAAATATTAAACTCAAATTATAAATGAAGGTTGTTGGATTACGAAGAGCCAGCCTCTACTGATTGATTAAATAAATAAAACAAGATACATTTTTTTTTCTTCAAATGTTTCAATGTAAAGGTCATCCAGCTAAATGATATTATTATTCGTTCTTCACATTTTTTTTGCATTAGAGGGTACATGGAATGTTATTGTAAAAATATACCAACTCCAGGCTCTCTGATACTCATACAAAATATTTCAATAGTAAGGTCAAATTAGTTATTCGATTTTTTTTTTTTTCAATATAATAATTTTTGATTTAGTCATAATCATCAATTTAAAACAAAATAAAAATAACAAGTAGGCAATAATAGGTCATTTTGTTGTGAAACATTTAAAGAGAAAAAAAACTGGCCTCAACATGTAAAGACATTGAAATAAATTAACTATAAAAATGTTAATTTTCTTTTTACTTTTTTTTTCTTTAGATGCATTTAAAAAATATGCTTGCATTTAATGTGTTATTATTTAGTGATTACTTTTTTTTGAATGATTTTTGTAATTATATTTATTGTTTAGTATGCATTATTGTATTTCAGAAAACCGGAAACAATAAATAAGCAATTGCATTTAATATATAATTGACTAATGACTAATCCATAAATTTACAACTTAAAACTTAAAAAACCTTATAAGTTTTTATTGGAATTTCAAATTTCATACAAATATTCAATTACTAAAAATTATATAATGATTTATTATTATTGAAGATTTAAAAATACTCAGATCTGCTCATCAGATTTTCCTTCAAATGAAGGATTTATTAACTTAATATTTTTATCATTTTTTTTTTTTATGACTATTAATAATTAATTTTTTTACATTTCTTTTTATCAAATAATAAACAAGAGACAACAACGAAAACAATTTATCAACAATCAACAAACAAGACAGACACCTAAATATTAAAATATATATTCAACACGAGCTAGATAAATTGTTAATAACTTATTTGCATAAGATGAAATATTATAAACTATATTATACCTATTTGTATTTAATTGTAAATATATATTAAATTGAATAAATAAAATAATGATTGCAATAATTAATTGAATGTTGTTGTTGTTAATTATATTTTGAAAAAATAAAAACATTATGATTATACTTTGGTATTAATAAATAAAAGTATTTTGTACTTACAATAGTAGTTTGTACTTACAATTAAATACACATACTTATAAATATATTTAAAAATTATTAACTGTCGATAATTAAAAAATAATGAATAATAGCCAACTATTACCAGAATAATATATGATCTAAATTTGTTGATTCAATTGTTTTACGTTTGATTTAAATTATTTTTTTTTTTGTAATTTAAAAAATACCTCCAATATTATTGTTAAATTATTTGTCATTATAAACAGGTAAATAATACTTTATCTAGGAAATTTTATGCAGGTTTACTCTAAATTTTTTTTTTCTTCTTTTCTTTTCATTGTTTTCAATTTATATAAAATTATAAAATATTATTTGAACAGACGAACGTTATACTGTATAATACTAATTTATTATTTCTGAGAAATATGCCTTAATAGGCATATTTTTAATAATACTAAAGGCAATAATAAAATTCCATAAAATGTAAAAAAAAAAAAAAAATTATAGATAAATTGGCATACGAAAAATATTGAACAATATTTGAAAATAAATCTTAAAACTGATTATAAAATTATAAGGAAATCGAATTGACTTCTGAATGAATGTCTATAAATAAACATAAACTAGAAATTTTAAAAAAAATTATGTGTATTGTAACACACACACACACACACAAATTTGTAATTTTATACAGAGGATAAATTGTAATGTCGAGACAATTAAATAGACTGAATTAAAGGGATTAAGTTAGTTATTCAGTTTTACAAGTTTTACTTTTTACTTTTAATTGTGTATCAGCTAAAGTATTAATAAAGATTTGTTTATATTTAAAACTGTATCGTAATAAAATCGTCACAAGGTTTTAACTTGTACTTATAATTTTTTTTGAAAAATATCATACCTAATAAATAAATGATGAAATAAATTGTTTTAAAAAAAAAATAAAGCAATCAATTTAATTTTAATATGAATGAATGAATGGACAATAAAGATATTATTTATTTTTATTTCTCTTTTTTAAAATGTTTTACTTTATTTCCTAACATATTTTATTTTTTTTTTTTTTTGGTTTTGTTTCTTTACATTTAGTTTATTGACATTTTTTTTTTGTCTTTCTTTTTTTACTTTACAAATGTTTCAATGTCATATTTAGTAATTTTTTTTTATAATTGGTTTTAATATGTTCCGTTATGCCTTTACTAGATTTATTTTTATCGACAACTTTCGCTAATTTTATTTTTTAACCGAATTTATTAAAATATTTAAATACTGAATGAATATGTTAGACATAATCCATATAGGAATATGTTAGACATAATCCATAGTTACTAATAATAAAGTCACAAATCTTTTTTTCTAAAAACACATTATTTAGAAATAAAGATTCTGAGACCAATCTTACCTAGATGATAAAAAGTGATTTGATTTTAAATTAAACAAAAAGTTAAAAAATTATTTTGATTTGTTTTTCACAAATTTTTAAATTGAATTCCCTTTATTCGTTTTTTATTCTTCTTGTTACATTCGCAATTAAAACTCACTTTAAAAAAAAATTTGTTGTGAAACTCTACACAAGTACAACACTTTACTAACTAATTTTTTATTTTAACTTTCAAAATATGAAATAATTGATGAAAATATTTCTTAACATGAAATTATTAATAAATTACTCACAAACATGAGATTTTACGATTCTAATCAGAATAATTCCATTAATTAAATTTGTTTTGTTGAAAAGTTCGTTTTTATTCTTAATTTATAAAAATATGACAATTCTAGCAACTTTGGGATTTTGTTTTCTTTTTTCTATTTTTCTATTTAAAAATCGTGTTTCAATTAATTCAAGGTAGTTTAGAATATTGAATATATTTAAATCTATATCTTCTAAAACAAAAAATGGAGTGTAACATTCCAAAAAAAAAAAAAAATTCTATATAAAATATTGCATTTGCATACAATAAAAATAAAAAAGTAAAATAAAGTAAATTTTTGAAAGATAAAAAAAAACAGAATTAAATTACGTTGAATGTTACGAATGTTACTATATCATCATATGTACCTAAATCCATCAGACTGTTATAGATGGACGTTAGATAAATTTAACTTTGTTATTTTTTTTTTTTTTTTTTGTTAAATTTGAATTTTTTTTTTTTTGTTAGTCATCATAATCATGCAGATATATGAATTTGAAAAGGTTAAAAAAACAATTTGGGTAAACCAATAAAAAAAAATGTGGTTTTTTAGTCTACTATGCTTTTTTTTTGTTGGGTTTTTTTTTTTTTTTTTGATCATCAATATGAAAAAGTTTATTCGTTTTGGTTGTTTTTGTCACCATTTTTTCTAAAATGTTTTTAGCTTAAAAAGCAGCTGTAAATTATTGCGTTCTTTTTTTTTTTTTTTTTTTTACTTTCATTATGAGCAATTTTTTTTTTATTCTTTATTTCAAATGTTCTATTTTTTTTTTTATTATTGAAATGAAATAACACTTTATTATTGTTAATTTTATAACTGTTTTTGCTTTGGCAAAACTAGATGGTTAGAAAATTATATAGGAGAAACAATAAATGATGAGAAAAAAAAAGCCTTAAGGCAAACTTCTGAAGAAACAGTTGAGTTATTTTTTTTTTTTTTTTGGGTCGAAACTAATTATTATTATTTTGTTTTCTCTCAAATCACAATTTTCAAAAAACAAATTTTTAGAACTATTTTTTTTTTTTTATTGAAAAATAAAAATAAAAATAAAGAAATAAATAAAATAAATAGAGAAAATATTTATTTTTGTACGTTGTTCTTACCTTTAGTATTTTATTTATAAATTATTAAAAGTTTATGTTAATTAATTAGAGTTATAAGATAGATTTAATCACAATATTTTAAAAAACATAATTATTTATTTAGTATAGACTAAATATGCACTAATAAACTATTATTTATTATTTTAAATTAAAATTTCAATCTAATCTAGGCAACGATTCACAACAAACTGATTTAAGAAAAAAAAAAAAAAAAGAAAGAAAAGTAATAACAAAATTATAAATGGGAAAGAATTGAAAGTCAAATACCGCAAAAAAAAAAACAAAAACAAAAACAAAAAACTGAATTTCAAGGTGTGGGTATTTATTATATTTTTTGTACACAATTATTAATTAATAAATGTTGTGTACTAAACAGAAGTGAATTTATGTTACTTTAAATTTTTTAATTTTTTTTTGTTTTATTAATTTATTTTTATTACGATTTAATTAACCTTCTTTTTATTTTTATATTAATCTTTAAAATTAACAAGAAAAAATTAAAAGTAATTTTGTACTAAAAAAATATATACTCATTTAAAATCCTTGTTAATTTACAGATATGCATGTATTTACATTACATTATTTAAAAATGTTAATTCTTTTATTTTTATACTTTTTCAACGTATAAAAAAAAAATGGTTAGGACAAAAAAAAAACAGATTCTGTAAATACAAAGTTGTGTTTACTAAATTTCATATTATGTTGTTAATAAACAAATTACAAAACATAATGTAACTTCCTACATCATAATTATTTTTTAGTTTATGAATAAATAATTAATTTTAATTATTGTAATTTTATAAAAATTTATTTGTTCTTGTTAAACTTTATAAATTTCAAAGAAAATTATTTAGATATCAAATTTTTTTTAAATTTTGAGTATAGTTATGGTCGAACCATAAAATAAAATAGGGGAATCATTTTAAAATAAAATAAATATCAAAAAGAAAAAATCTTTTAGATCTGAAATTTGTAAGCGCATGAAAAAATAAGGTTTTACGAAATATAATTTGTCACATAATTTTATATTTAAGCTGAATTATGATTATTAAGTAACTCAAAAATAAAATTTTAATTTAAAATAAAAGTAAAGAACTTTTTTTATTGATTTCATAAAATTTGTATCTTTTTAACCTATTATAAAAAATAAACACAAAGTTACTAAGCTGAAAAAAAAGTAAAAAGCAAAACTTATGTAATGTATATTACATTTACAAATAATCATTTTCAGGTTTTCTGTTTTTTTTAGGAGTTTGCAATATAAATTTTGCAGCCAATGAGAAATGATCTGATCCTATGGATGCATTAGGAATTCTTCCTATTGCTTTACACTCTTCAATTGATGGTAGTGCATATCGTGATATTAGTTTTAATGATCCTTCAGTGATTTTTCTAAATTTTGGATTAAACCATTTACTGTAGAATATATAATCAGTGATGAGCCATTCATTTTGATGAGTGGTAGCGTCAACCATTTTTTGATCAGAATTGTGCACATTCACTGATGATAAATTTAATTGATGACGAAGACTTCCTGTACCATATGATGGTCCTTCCTTGTTTTTCAAAGTCTCTTCTTTTACGCCTGCATTTAATTCTGAGTGGTATAACTAAAATTAAATCTTATAAGATAACATACAATATTCTCATAGTATTTTCCTTAAACACACCTTTGTTTGATCACCGGTTTTTTTTCTTACATTGTTGTGTTGGCAATTATCGTTTATTTGTAGACCAGACGGAAGAGGGATATTATTTTTCTGATCAGAATTTGAATTTTGATATTCTAAATATCCAGAAGTAAATAATTTGTACGGCGCTGACGATGGTTGCAAATTAAAATCGCCTGCCACTATAGTGGGTAAATATCTGTTTGTTCCGTTTTTATTCAAACCATTATGGGAAACTCTATCCAATTCAGCCAAAAGAACTTGAATTTGTGCTAAGCGAACATTTTGACGACGAGGATTATACAACAAATGTGTATTAGCAATAACTAATTTTACATTAGGGTCTGATTTTAATCCAAGGATTACTATAATAGCAACGTTTTCTCTATTCAATACCTTTAAAAATAAATAACATTATAAATATATATACTTATTTAATATTTGTTTAAATCTTACCTCGATATGTGGTTGATAATACTCAACAGAATGACTTTCTAACAATTCAAACAAATTCTTATTATAAAAAATTGCGCATCCATCAATTTTTTCGCCAGTTCTTTTTTTAAAAATCATTTCAAAGTTAAGATTTTTAAGGTTATTACTTATTTTCTCTAAGTGAATCTGTTCAACTTCTTGGAGACAAAGTAACTGGGGATTTATATCATTAATTTCTTCGATAATTTTTTCTAACCTATAATTCCACTCCAAAAATTCTTCTGTATGATCTCGATATAAATTAGGATGAGATTCCAACAATCCTTGTGATAAAATATTATATGACATAAATATAAATTGAAATCCGGAATGTTTTGCTGGTTGTTCACCGAACAAAGTATTTTTCCATGATCTTTTTAATTCCTCAGCACAAGCATTTGTTTTCTTATTAGACACTGATTCAAGATTGTCTACTTCCATTTTAATATGTTTTTTAGCCTGATTCTTTGTAATTATATTCTTTTTAAAACTTTGTGAAGATTTATTATTACAAATAGTTCTTAATGATTTATAAGCCTTGAAATAATTTCCACGATTTGTTATCAACTGAGAAAATTTTAGCATTATTTTTGGTGACGAAATTTTTTTATTAAAACTTTTGTCATGAATTCTTATCGTTTTTGTCATAACCAAAAGATTTTAATTTACTATATATATTTTTAAAATATACGATAATAATAATACAAATACAAATAAGAATGTATATGTAATATTATTATAAATATAAATTAAAAATTAATATAGACACAATCACAATAATAATCAAAAATGCAAATCTAATTTTGACATATGAGTAATTTCTCTATTTTCACAAAAAATTTATTTGGTTGGCTGCGATGATGCGAAATTCACATAAATTCAAGTAAAGTTAAATTTTAGGTCTTTTTCAAAAAAAAGTTTATTTTTAAAAAAATTTGTAAAAACAATGAAAAATTTAGATATTTATTACAAAAATAATTTAAATGCTTAATAAGTTAGACATCATTTGCTGTACTATCAACAATCATGACTTCTCTGTTTTCATAAGCCCAAAACTTGTGAAATTCTATAAGAATTGATATCATTGTTTCACCTTGACCACTAAAATTTATAAATATTAAAATGCAAATAAATAGATAATCATAATATAAGATAGATATAAATAATATAAGTTAACCTGTTTATTAAATCCTTCAAAGTGATTTTTGTTGAATCTTCAGGTTTAACCATATCAAAAATTTCATCCTTGACATCTTCAAAGCTAACTGTTTCTGCTCTGTGGGCCGTTATTTGTTCTTGAATTCCCTAAAATTTTAGATCCAAATTTGAATCGATATTTTGTTAGTTAAAAAAATTATATTAACCTTAAAAAAATAATTAAGCGTAAATGCTGTTAGATAGCCTTCATGTTCATAATCTAAAATCCTGAATAAATAGTGTAAACTTTGTGGCTCTTGACGGTTCTCTAAAGCAAGAACGAAATCAAGATACGTTTTATAATCCATTTCTCCATCGTATGTTAAACATTCAGAAAATACTCTATCTAAAAAAAGGGAAGTCAACGTTCCAGAGCCATAACTATAAATGTGGATATTAAACAAGAAGAACAAAATATTTTGAATAAAAAATTACCCAGCAAGTTCTTTTTTGCTTAGCATTCCATTATGATCTTTATCCAAATTAAGATAATGACCATAAACACTTAAAGTCGATGGAGCCGAAAACCAATTTACTTCTTGTGCATCTTTTGGTAAATCTTCATCTCTTAGCTCAAGTAAATCATCTAAGAAACTGCATGTCAATATATCACGAATTTTAACTCGACCTATAAAATAAATGACAAAAATTAATAGTTTCAATTATATACAATTAAAAAATAAAGAACATGCCAGTTCTCAAGGGATCTAAGAAAAAGAAAAATTTTCTAACAGCTGTGCAAACATAAAAACTATGAAACGATCGCTCTAATCCTTCTAGTTGTGGTAGGGATGGTATTAATTCCAAAATGTATGACTCTAAATCCTAAGATAAAATATATTTAGTAAAAATTGAAAAATATTAGTAAAAACACTCACCACTTCGCGTAAATATCCTTGCCCAGTGAAATCATATAAAGACATACTTATTCTGGTTTGTTGTAGCCATACTTTTCTCATTGTATAATTAAATAAAGACATAATGCTTGCCCTACCGGAACATGAACTTATTGATAGTAAACGAGCAAATACTGATGCGGTTAAGTAAGGTTTACATCTTTTACCAGCAAGTTCCACAACTTTTAAATAATCATCGTATGTTATGAACTGTTCATCATTGTTCAAAGTAGAAGTTGAATGATGTTTTTCAAATAGTCTCCATAATGCTTTTAACTCATTGCTATCTAGTAATTCTTTACTTCTTTTTTGTAAAAACAATGCTCTTGCTTCTTCCCGTAATTTTTGGGCCAAGCTATCATTGTTTTTCGGCAATGTATGGTAAAAATGAGGAATTACATTAAAACTTGAACCTCCAACTTTATTTTTTTCAACAACTTGTTTTTGACACAGAACTTTACAGTATTTTTGAAATAATATATCTTCCAGTTCTTCATTTTCTTCAATAGAAATTTCTGTACAATTTTCTAAAAATTTTAAGTACACAATTTAATAACGATACAAAAAAAACGATATAAAAAAATATAACCTGTTTCTTTATTTAAACTTGACAATAACTTTTTTTTAAAATCCATTCTTATATTGCTTTACTAAAAAATTATTATTTTTGTGCAACTTCCAAAAATACCACAAGTCAACAAAATATAAACAATACTGCTAATTTTCGAAAAACTATTACTGATAATATAGAGAAGTTCTATCAATTTTTAAAATTTTTCAATAACTGTAAAATGGTTAGGAATTTAAATTAAAATAATTTTAATGATTACATTAAAATCATTTTATTAAAAAAAATAATAATAATAATAATACGAAATAAACAAACTGCAAATCAACAACGAACACAAACAAATAGAAAACGTCAAAATACATAAAAACTGTTCAAATTTATACAAAAACAATTAATGCCTAAAAACAGTTCAAATTTAAACTAAAAATATCATGATACAAATGATTTGGTTTAAGTCCAAGATTTACGAATTGGCGGGATTATAAAAATTAAGATTTACGAATTGGGTGTTAAAACATTTCTAAAAAAAGTACAAATATAAATAAAACAAATTATTTTGAAATTATTGTCTTTCTGTTATTTATTTCATCAGTTTTTAAAATATTTATAATTAATATGGTATCATAAAAAAAATCATTTCCCCCACTCGAAATTTTAACATTTACATGAAGTCTATAAAACAATTAAAAATAAATGCTTCAGTCAATTCTAAGTTTGAAACATTTTTAGGCCTTCATCCAACATACATAAACCCAATATTTGAAGAAATACAAGATATGTATGTGTTTGTATTGAATCAATTAATTTCATCCCTATTCGGACATTGTCTCTATTTTTTTGTATTTGTTTATTGTGCTAATCGTATTTATGTTCATTTATATGAATTAAAGAACTGATATAAAATAATTTATTTATAGGGTTGATGATTTCCATTTTTATTCAATGTTTTTCAGTAACAAGTAAATCAACTGTTTACTTGATAAAATTGAGTAGATCTATGTTCTGAAAACTCATCAAAAATATTCGTCACTAAAATATGTTCTCTATTTAATAAAATGCAGTGGTACTAAAAAATACTATTGCAATGATGATGTAGATCCCTACAATAAACTACATATCGATTGCAGATTGACTGCTTTTGATCAATTTTAAATGTCATTTGAATCTGTGTTTTTGTTTATGAAAAAGTGTTTGAAGAAAGCGCTGTGGTATTTTAGCACAACAAAACTTCTATGAGATAATGTTCGATTGATCTTATTATTTTAGCTCCTTTATAAATAAATCATTGACATGAAGTATTGCCATTAAAGTTGTATCACTCACAAATATTATCCCAATAGGACAAATGATCTGTTTTATTTACTCCGGCGACTTAAATCTTATTATTAGACCCAGAACCCAAAACTTAAAGCCGTTTGCCGCAATTATAAATTTACAATTCCCAGGATATTTTTTATAATTACGCAAATAATAAATAAATAAATAAATAACAAAAAAACATTTTCCATATTAATAAAATACCGTTTAATTTAAATTTAATTGGTTTTTTTATTGGAATGCACTAATTATATAAACAAAATTCGTTGACAATTTGTGTGAATATATAAATACAATGCAAATATATAATCAACTTTCACTTTAAAGACTAGTATTAATTTAATTAAAAATTTTTTCATGTATTTTTATAATTTTTACGTATGGAAATTTAATTTAAGTTTTTTTTATTTTTTTTTTTGATAATAATAAGAATAAGAATAATAATAATAATAAAAATAATCGTATAAAATCCATATAGTTTTCATAATATTCTTTTCCACACACTTTGTGCGATTTTATATATTATGTTATAGTTATCATTATTATTTTAATTTTATTGCAAAAACAAAATCTATATATTATGCATATACATTAAATATAACATGTAAACTATCTAAATTGTTTAATAAATATTAAAGTTAAAAATAAATACAAAACTAAAATAATTTAAAAATAAGGTTTTTTTATAAAAAAATAATAATAATAACTTATAATAATTAAATGGTTTTTTTTTGTTATTGTTATTAAAATTTAAGCAAAATATTCATCAAGCTATATAATTTAAATTGTCACTTATTTATAAATATATAAAAGCGAACTAATATCATTTAAATTGTGATGTATTTTGGCGTCAATATTTAATTAAACTTTAAAACTTTTTCTAAAAACTTTGGGGAGGTATATTTAATAACAAAAAATAAAATTTTTGTCTTGAAACAATCTTATTTATGTTGCATTACAATATTAACTATTTAGATATTATTTATAAAAAAAAGAACAATGGAAGGTACGCATAAATCAAAGACAGAAAAATAATAGAAATACAATTAAAATGTATGCACAACAAATTATTATTTAAAAATTAATTTTTAATTTCTTCATAAGGGAATTCCGTATTATCAGAGTTTTGATAAATTTGGCCATTTTCAATATTTTTATTAGTTTTTTTTACCTGATACTTGTATAGAGTTTGTAATGGTACATGCAGTAATTCCACAATTTGAGTAAAATTGGCTTCTAAAAATTAAAATATTTTGTTTATATATATTATTTATAATATATAAATAATTACCGTTTTCAGCTGTTATAATTCCATGTCTTATTAGGAAATCTAAAACAACAGGACAGCTAGTTGTTTTAAAGTCAGGTGAAAATACCTTCTCTAAGCACTCCTCAGCTGACAGCAATTCAAATGCTTGTACCTACAAAAATCAATTATTAAACATTCTAATATGAAAAGAAAAATCTTTACTTCTCCGTCAGAATTGCTTGGAATAAAATCTGGTGGAAGCTCCAAATCAAAAACAAATTCAGTGTTTGCAAAAAGACCTCTTTCACTTTCAAAGAAGAAAGAAACACAACCAGCCGATACTAAATTCCTATTCAAATGTTCAGGAATAGATGCTTCTTCGGCTGCCTCCTTAACAGCTGTCTCTTTAATGCCATAACCAACAGATAAACCACCACCGACCATATTATCCCATTTACCTAAAAACATCTTATTTGTATTAAAAATAAAAGTTTCAAATTGAAATTAACCTGGCCATGTTTGCTTATTATCGGATCTTTGTTGTAACCATATACACAATCCCCTAGTTGGATGTTTAACATATCCATTTATATCGACACCATAGTTTCTAATACCAAATAGACATGTTGCTGATCTATCCATTTTCAATAGTGAATTTCCATTAGCTTTTACTTCGTAACATTCATCACGCCATCCTTTAAGCGTAACGAATACATCATCAGCACGAAATTCTCGTAAAATTCTATCAACCCTTTCTGAACGTTCAGCATAATCTCTAAATGCTGGATTCAATTCAACCACAGACTGTATTGTGATAAATATAAATTAATTATTGCTTTGAAAATATTTTAAAAATAATTACTTTTACTTGTGCTTCCTTATCATTGTCGCGAATACAGAATACTTCAGGATATCTGAAGAGCTGTTTAAGTACATCTGGTCTAATAAGTCCTACTTGTTGTCCGTCTACAATAAAGGGGCAACACTCTCTTTTGATCAAGCCTTCAAAAAAAAAATCTGCTTTTAGTTATCAACATTGTTTTTATTAAATATTAAATCATTTTCCCAGAATTTATCAACTATTGTTTGTCTACCATGATATCAAATATGAGACACTTTAGTTAATTTTGCAGATAAGAATAAAATGTATATGTAGTTTAGTAATAGTATGAAAAAACTGAATAATGTTTGTAATAAAGAAAATTATAAATACTTAAATAAATTTTTAATATATTTTTAAGTTGAATTTTAGTAAATAAATGTTCAAAATACTTTTAGCAATAGCGTGACTTTGGCATAATATGGCCTCCTTCATTTATATTTTTGATGGAAAGGACATTTAAAAATATAATATTAAACTATTTTTAGAAGCTCTGGTCAAATGCATAAATTATTTATTATTAATTCTTAAAAAAATTCGCCCTTTTAAAACAATTATTTTCTCTTTCAATCAATCAATTAAATATTATTTTTCTAAGAAATCTTATTAGTTTCTTTACGCAAAAATTACAGAAAAGATAATTTACTAGAAAATTATTTCTCATAAACATTGATTTGCCTTATTACTTATTTGCTTTATTACCGACAAAATTTTTTCACAGATCGATACATTTTGTCTGCACTTATATTGAAATAAATACCATAAAATTACAATTAATATTTAAAGAAAACTTATTTTAGTTTAATTGTTAAACAAAAAATTTATTTAAATCACTTACCTGATAGATAAAAGGAATTAAATTTATGAGCTAACTTTAAAACTCTTGAGCTTGATGACATTTCAAGAGCCATTTTGAAACACAAAATAGTAAAGTTTAAAGAAAATCTGAAACGAATTATAGTATAACAGCCTGATATCGTAGAAAAAAAAACAGTTTAACAGCTTGTCAATAAAACCATTCAAATGTATTTTCAATTAACGATGTCTATTAGTCTTGTAAATAGCATTATAATTAAATTAATAAATATTCTTACCAATAACGACGATGCTGCAAAAAAATTTAAAGCATCTGATTGTTTCAAAAAAGTTTTGAGTTAAAAACCAAAAAACGCGTATTTCAAAAATGTACAAACGTTTGTTTTTTTTTTTCTTAAAATTATTTTATTCATATCGTCATTTAAAATAAAATTAATATTAAGTTCAAAAAACGTTTATCTTTATTGAATGTTTTTTAGTTTAGATTAAAAAGAATTTTTGAGGTCAGTGTTCAACTTAAAAATTTATGTTAATTACATTAAATATTAAAATCATAACCACCTTCAAACACTATTTATTATAAATATCTTCCATAGATTTCCAATTACATATTATGAGATTTATTAAAAATTGTAAATAAATTAACTTACCGTGAAAATCAAATTATGTTTTGATTTGCGGTTAAAAATTATAAAAACAACAATATAATATTTTAGTTTTTTTGTATTTTTATTAATCTTTTTCACACTAAATTTTCCAACGAAAATGCTTTATAAAACAAATAAAATAGTAATTTAGTTCAAATAATTTTAATGAAAAAAAAAATTAAAATACTAAAAATTATTTGGTTTTCTTTTAATTTTATTTTTATATTTATATGTTTATGATCTATCTATTAATAAACTGAACCAAAACTTATATATTAATTAATAAGGTATCTACAAGAGAAAGAATAAAAGTTAAATAAGAGTTGTTTGTTTTTTTGACACTTTATGCTATCAGAATAAACAGAATGTTTAACTAATAAAAAAAAATTCACATATTTTCGTAGACAATTTAACAAACCTTCTGTAATTATTTAATATTTAAACAATACTACTATTAATTTTAGTAAATAATGACGAATTTGTCAGCACAATTCACTGCCATTTGAAATAAATATAAAATTTAGAACAAAAAAAATAATATTCAACAACAAAATAATATACCAAAAAAAACTTTTAAAAAGTGTAAAAGCAGATTAACAGAAATATTTTTTTCCCTTATCTGCAATTATTGTTCAATTTTTTTATATCCTTTCTTAAACTGTGGTCACAATATGCGATGAAACAATTGGAGAAATTGGATTTATTGTTGGTATTGTTGTTACCTGTTCAGTTTTCGTCAAATCCTCGTCTGAAACAGGTAAAGGCAATGACTGTGCTTTTAATTGTCACTTCACTTCAGGTATTCCCTGATACCTGGGTTTACTATGAGTAAACGGCAAATATCTGTATTTTATCATATGCTAGAAAAATTTTAAAAGTTAGCAACATACTAAAAATTAAGGAATCTAAGTAACCTTTATCTGTCTTTTCATTGTTATTCCAAACAAAGTAATGAAATACATGACGAGAATTGGCCAAAAAACAGGAATATTAAAAGCATCAAAAAATGTGCAAATCATTCCAATTATTGTACTCCTGGTAATAGCATACCAAAATTTAAATTCCGGCAATCGTCTTATAAATGGACGAAATTCTTCATTTGATCTTGTTGGTAATTCTGGACCTTGATCCTCTAAATATTTGTAAGTTTTTTAATAATAATTAAAACATTGTGAACAACAACACTACCATCTAAATCAAGTGCTGGATCCATTTTAGGTGTCAGAAATGCGATGAACAAATTTAAATGATATATTCCTAATGCATACGTCACAATATACCATCCTTGCTTTGTAAAAACTCGCAACAAAAATAAAAGAACTAGAAATATAGCGACACCCCATCTTATTCGTGTATGTGGAGTCCATCGATCCAATTGTGTTTGATATAACTAGAAAAAAATACAAGTATTGTAAAAAGTTTTCTTCTGAAACATCTAAAAATTGGCTGATAACGTCAAAATCAAAAATTAAATAAAAAACTAACCTGTGACAAACGCTTAAAAAATAATAAGATCGGATTTGATGCTGGTGCTGAATCTTCGTTCATCATTATTATTTATTATATTTTATGTTTTCAAAGATTATTTTTTATTTTATCTTTTTACACTGATTAAATGTTGATCCGATGGTTAACTATATTTTATATATAATAATTCAATTTTATGCAAGTAACCAAAATAACATTTCTGTATTTTTTTATAAATTGCAAATATATTTTATTAATCAACACTTAAATAATATTTGTTTCTCATTATTTTAAAGAATAACTAAAGTGGTACTGTTTATTTATATTTTAACTATCATGATAATAATAATTAATATTTTCTACATAGCACAAAAACACACCACGACACGTCAATGATGAGACATTAAGAATAAGTCATATTTTATCCGATAGGACTTTAACAACATGATCTGTCATAATTTTTTTCCACGTTTCCTAATAGATGGATAACTTACATCGGGCAAACCTAATTTCCATTATATTTTTAGACGAATTTAAAATTTTTAAATTACACAAACATTTTTTTTTTTTGCTTTATTTATGCATATGGCGACAAAATTGTTAATTTAGCAAAAATAACATAATTATTAGTGTATACTTTTTATTGATTTAAGATTTACAAAAACATGAATATTTGTTAATTTTAGAATCAATATACAGCACACGTAACTCGTTGAAACCATTTGTCCATATTTAGTGTTAAATCTTTAATCAGAATATGTTGCTTTATTACTGAACTAACAGCAATATCTCCAATCGATAAATTATTACAGTAGTATTCAGATTTGCCTAGTCGACTACTCAAAGAACGAATTAAATTCTGACGAACTTTGACTGATGTTTGATTCGCAAGTTCGTAACAAAGATCAAGAACAGAATCAATTTCGTTTACATTAGAACAGTTTTCATAATTTAATTCATTAGGTCCAATTCGTGATAAAAATCGTAAAATATTTGCTTCTCCATAAATGGGTACAACAACTTTAGGGGAGCAATTCATTTCAGTATTTCCTAAAACTTAATTTGATATTAGTTTTAACGCTAAATTTAAATAAGTAAATAATTTTTTACTGTTCTTCCAAATAAGAATAACCTTTAATTTCACTCCAACTGACCCGCAATTGTTATTGCACACAATAATTTCTTGAAAATCTTTAGCCTCTTGGGAAAGTTTGGATATGGAAGAATGTGTAAAACATTCCACAACGACATCAATACGTTTGCTCCATAGATTCTTTATAGCAAGTAAACTATATGGTATATTTTCAGGATTAACGTTAATAACGATTTCTTGAAGATAGGTAGTCTGGAAGAAAAACTATATCATTATCATGATCTAAGCAAATTATTCAAACAGCTGGTGAGTACATCAATTTCTCGTTGCTCAAAAGTTTGAGTAGTTACACAGCGTTGGTCAGGTTTGTTGCACAGTTTTAAGTCACTATTCATAACAGTTAATTGAAGTTTCAATTCTTCTAATTTCTGTAGGATTTCCTGTTGCCTTATTTCCAAAACTTCCATTTCAGGTAAAGTTTTCTGCAATAATTTTTTTTAATACAATTTTATTTCCTTAAAAAATAATCATAATGAAAACTCAATGAAAGAATTCTAATTAAAATTATAGAGCCAATTATAAGTATATAATTCCCTATAATACAGGGAATTAAATATTACAAAAATTTAAATGGATAAAATTAAGATGTTAAAGTAGTGATTATTTATTCAACCTGAAAATGATGCAATTGGTGATTAGAATATTAGTGCACATGTTAATAAAATATTATTTAAGAATAATCTAATTTAAACCTTAAGTATATTTTGAATTTGTTCGTATATTTGTATATCCAATAGAATAGGTGACTTTTGAAATTGACTTACACATTCACTTTCATTTTCATCACCATACATGTTTTTAATTTTATACATGCAAGTAGGATAGTCAATAACAACTTGTCGCAAAATACAATTTATTTTATACATTATTTTTATTTTTGTTATATCGTTTCGTTTTTAATTTTCTTTTCTATGCCACGAGTCTCTTATAAAACAGCACAAAAATGAAGAATAAAAATAACTTACGAGAAAATAAAATCGCAAAAATATTTCTTCTTCTTCTTCTATTAGTGTCCCAACAAGAAATGACTAAGCGAGCTTGTTGTATTGAGACAGATATAGGATTAGGAAGGAATGCATTCTATCTCTGTTTTGCATTGAAACAACACTAACACTTATAAAATTGCGTCCATATTACGGTATTTTAGATTATAAGTTTGAACACATCGTTGTCGGATTTTTTCATGGCAGCAAACCACAATTGTCAAAAAAGTTGAAGTTGAATTGGTTCGATAATAAACGCTGATTTCTCTACTGGGGAGTTTATTGAATTTTGACAGAAGATAGATATTGTTAATTTAAAAAAAAAAAAATAAATAAAAAAACAATACAAATATCAATAAAAATAACACAATTTAAAATAAATAAATAAAAAAAGTGAGGTTAAAAAAAAAGAAAGAATAAGCGAATGGTTGTATAGGAAAAGCCAAAAAAACAATCACTTGATACGAGTCAAGTACAAAGAGAAGAAGAAAAAATTATATTTGTATAGTGTTAGGAAAAGGAGTTGTTATATATAAGTAACTATTTATTTTTTTCAAATTATTAGTTATTATTAAAATGGTAACTTTGGAGGATAAAATACTTGGAGATAAAGTGCATAACTATTGTAGCAGTAGTGAAGATGAATTCGAGTCCTCTGACGAAGGAGACAAAGCAAATATTAAAAAATCTGGGAGTACTTTTGAAAAATTTGATGACAGTACAATACCACCCAATCTGACAAACTGGAACGGAGCTGCAGAAAATACAGGTCCAAAAGGTGTAATTAATGATTGGCAAAGATATAAACAATTGGAAAATGAAAAACGTGAAATTCAAGAACGTGAAAAATTAGATTTATTCAAAAAGCTAAGTATCACGGTTAAAACTAATTCAGAGGATGATAAGGATAAAGCAGAAGAGGAAGAAGATCCGGAAATCAGGGAATTAATGCGCGATGAAATGTTATTACAATTTCAGAAACAGAGAATGACCGAAATGATTGCAAACTCTAATAAAAAAACTTCATTTGGAATAGTATATGGACTTAAAACTGGTGATGATTTCTTAACTGCAGTGGATAAGGAGTGTAAATTTACAACTGTTGTAATTCACATATATGAAAACCACGTCAAGGCGTGTCGTACAATGAACACATGCATTGATGAACTAGCACTTGAATATCCGTACGTAAAATTTTGTAGAATGGTCAGTTCATGTGCTGGAATGAGTCGAAATTTTAAAAAGGGTGGAATACCAGCTCTACTTGTATACAAAGGAGGACAAATGATTGGTAATTTTGTACGCTTATCTGACGAATTTGGTGACGATTTTTTTTCATCTGATATTGAAAGTTTTTTAATTGAACATGCTATGATACAGGATAGAAGTTGTGTTCCAATGTTAACACAAAAATAAGTAGTTTAACAAAAACGATAAATTCAGAATTTTTTGTTTACATTTTTTTTACATTTTTAATAAGCTAAATACATTTTACAATATATTATATTCCCTTAATTGTATTATAATTATATATTAATATTAATAAAAAATTTGTTTCCTTGGACTTCATTTAGGATTTTAATTATGTTGAAAATTATGAATTGCTCTGCCATTTCGTCCTCTTTCAATAGAATCAAATACACGATTTCTTGTTCCAACTGTATCTCGCCACATCATTGCTAGTAAAATATAAAATCCGCCAATAATTTTTGAAAATAAATCAAAAATTCCTAATATAATAGGTGTCGAAACTTTAATTATATTATTCAATTGGTGCATAAACTGAATTGTAAATGATCCAATATTTTTGACAACATAAAAAGCGCTACTAATTGCGGATATTAAAAGAAGTAAAATACATTTTACTAAGGATGTGGCACATCCTTCCAACACAAACCAATTTAAAAATTCTTGGAATAGGGTTTTCCATGATTTAAAATAGTGACTAAATAATTCTGAAATAGTTTTAAATTCGGTTAACCTATTATTATCGAAATGATCTGCAGATTCTAGAGGTCGTATACATTTAACTTTAAAAAATACTTCATTAAATGTAAATTTAATTTTTTTTATTTGAAACCAATAAAGACCGAAGGGTTGATACTTCAATCGAGTTAAAATACTATAAGATGGTGATGCTAATGTTGAGATATTATTTGGACTAGTAACCCCAATCCATGTTTGTTGAGTGTTGTAATTTTTTTTTATTTCTAAAATGAACTTATCCAAGTTGCCTATCAATACAGTTTCTGCTTTATTGACAACAATAAGATCCCGGTAATCGTTAATAGAATTTACTAAAACCTTTTCTTTGTAATTACCTAAAAATATTAGATTTTTAAATAATTCATCACAAAAAGTTTGTAATTCTAAATCCACAGCAGAGCTCATGACAAAATTATTGTAGCTAAAAAATAAAAAATACCATGTAATGAAAATCCTTCAATACTACCTGTTTATGTCAATAGAATATTTTTATTTATTTACATATGCAATTCACACTTCATTCGCATTTAATGGTAAAGTTACATGGTAAATTTATTACAAATTTAATGTTAAACCATTAAATAAAATTCAAAAATGGCAATAAATATATAAATATATATATATAAAGACAAAATCAACCCGTAACTTTTCGGTCACCCAAAATCACTTAATGCACTTCCCAATTTTAAATGTTAAAATTTGATGTATTTCTAAGTATATTTCTAAGTTAAGAATGCACAAAACCCAAATTAAATATTTTATTAAATAAGGTTTTCAAAAAACTTTTATCGTGTTTTTATTTTATTTTTCTCCGGCTTAAATTAGTTTTTATCTTATACTTATAGTACGGTGTTTTCGGTATAAAGGTTTTTAGTTTTAACTACTACAATTTTATACCACCCAAATTTAACATATTTTATTTAACTTTTTAGAAAGTTACTATTTTTCAGTTTAAACTGATCCATCTTCGTTCAAAACTGATCCAGCTTCGTTATTTACGACATCGTTTTCGTTATATATGTGTAGAAAACATGTAAATTGCATGTAAAATGCATGTATAAGTATTCTCCAGTTTTCTACATAGAGTATCTTACCGTTTTCTACTAGAAAAACAAACTGAAAAACTGAAGAAAAAAAACAATGTAAGAAAAATCACTATATTCTTACAGTTAAAATTAAATTTATTTTTAAAATTTTCGCGGCCAATATTCATTGCTTACAGAACGTTTTTTTTTCAACAAATTTTAGTTTTGTGTCTACATTTTCGATCTTTCGAATTCGAATAAGAATTTAGAAATGGCCGTAAAATGTTCTTTTTGACGACATAATTTGTTAAAAAATTTTTATTGAATTTTTTTTTAAATTGAGTAAATAATTTTATAATATATTATTAAGAGAGCGCTTATACAATAACTTTTTACAATTATAATAATTTTATATTAAAATATAATGCATAAAATTTAGTTAAATCGTCAACAAAACTCATAATAGAACAAAAAAATAATATAATCACAAGTTTGGTTGCATTGTCGATACTTTAGTGTTAAACACCAAAAAACCTAAAATATAATTAAAATAAATTCTAAATGTTGTGATGAAAACAATATATTTTATTACAAACTTACATACAAAATAGCATTTAAACTTGCATTTCTTTACTATAATTTTACATAAATGTGTGCAGCAAATTGATTTCCTGAACACGACAGAATAAAAGAAGAATATCCGTATGTAAATTTTTTCTTAAATCTTATAAAAAATATATTATAATAATTGTGTTCCATATTGTTTATTAATATTTTGGTATGCTTTTACTTCAGATTACTTGGAATAATTAACGAAAATTTAAAGATTCTTTGCAAAGAAATTGAAAGAAAAATATCCAGAAAAAATCAAAATGGAATTGCGTGTTGGTAATAAGTACCGTTTGGGCAGAAAAATTGGTTCTGGATCGTTTGGTGATATATATCTTGGTACAAGTATATTAACAGGGGAAGAAGTAGCTATTAAATTAGAATGTATAAAAACAAAGCATCCACAACTTCATATAGAAAGCAAATTTTATAAGATGATGCAAGGTGGTGTCGGAATACCACAAATAAAATGGTGTGGTTCTGAAGGTGATTATAATGTAATGGTTATGGAATTATTAGGACCATCATTGGAAGATTTATTTAATTTTTGTTCAAGACGTTTCTCGCTTAAAACTGTATTATTACTTGCTGATCAAATGATATCACGCATCGATTATATTCATTCAAGAAATTTTATACATCGTGATATAAAACCAGATAACTTCTTAATGGGGCTTGGTAAACGTGGTAATCTTGTATACATTATTGATTTTGGTTTAGCAAAAAAATATCGAGATGCTAGAACAAATCAACATATACAGTATAGAGAAAATAAAAATTTAACTGGTACAGCCCGATATGCATCGATTAATACACATTTAGGTATTGAACAATCAAGACGTGATGATTTAGAGTCACTTGGTTATGTACTAATGTACTTTAATTTGGGTACATTACCTTGGCAAGGTTTAAAAGCAGCTAATAAAAGACAAAAATATGAAAGAATTTCTGAAAAAAAATTATCAACACCTATTGAAGATTTGTGCAAAGGGTTTCCAACAGAATTTCCAAACTATTTAACATACTGCCGTCAATTACACTTTGAACAACGTCCTGATTATTGTTATTTACGTAAATTATTTCGTACATTATTTCATAGACAAGGGTTTACATATGATTATGTATTTGATTGGAATATGTTGAAATTTGGTGGTTCACGCAATCAAAACAATGATGATAATAATGAAGGTGGTACAACTACAAGACGTACACAGCAGAATATAACAACAAATAATGCAACAACAGAAGAACCAATGGCTACAAATTCATCACGACCCTATGACACACCAGAAAGACGTTCTTCGATTAGACTTCGTGGACAAAATGTTGTCTGTGGTGAATCAAGAAATCCTAAGTAATAATTACGTCATTATATTAATTATATACATAAATATAAAAATATAAATATAAAAAAAAATATTATAATTAATTCAAAATGGTAATTAAATAATTAAAACAAAATAAGTAAAAAAAGATTTTAAAAAATATCCTTTTTTACAACTTTGTCGTAAAAAATTAAAAATCATACATTTGGAAGAATTTTAACATCTTCTCTTCAATATTTAATGAAAAAATAATGTAAAATAGTGTATGTTTTGTTCTTTTATATAAAATTTGAATTTTAATTTAGAAAAAATGGAAGAAAAAGAAAGAGTTGTTACGAATTGGCTATTAAGAGATGTTTCGAAAAAAGAAATTAAATTTTAAACATTAAATAAAATGATGAAGAATAAATTAAGTAATTTAACTTAATTTAAATTTAAAATTAATTAAATAAAATATTGAATAAAAAATAATAATTGTAAGGTGATGAAAAATAAAATAGAAGTAAATAAATAAAAATATATTTCAATGTGTTCGAGATTTGTTGGACAAAATTTTGACGATTATTTTTATTTAAATTGAATTCGAAGAAATTAGTTAGTTTTAAGAATGCTTATTATAAATCTTATATTTTTTGATTATTATTTATTTTCATCATTTTATTTATTCCATGAGTTTAGATTTTTTTTTGTTTTCAAAAATTAAATAATAAAAGAATCACTTATAGGAGAACTTTTCCTTTTCCACTTCAATTTTCGGTATTTTGAACAACAAATCATAATAAGCCTATTATTAAAAAATAATTTTAACTTGATATTGATTACAAAAATAAACAGAAATTAAAACATTAAAAAATTACTTATTTTTAATATAATATTATTTTTGAGTTTTTGATTTTTTATTTATTATTGAAAAGAAATTCTTACTCCCTATACTATAATTAGATATTTTTTGATGTTCTTAAGTTGTTCTAGTTATGGTTTAAAATAGTATATAGAAAAAAAAATATATGTATTTATATATATTTTAAGTATTCATTGCAATGGAAGCTCTTAAAGGATGACGATGACTCATGGGTTTGTATTGTACATATTTCAAATCACTAAAAGAAAATTTTCCTAAAAAATATTTTTTTAAATGATTATTATTAATGAGAGATTTGAACTTCTTTATTATTGCGAAATAATGCTTTGTGTTTTAAAATTAACATAACGATTCAAAGTTATGTTATCGATTTAATTATTAAGAAACACAAAATTATAATTTAAATTAAATATTTTTAATTTATTTTGGCAACAATCGCAAAACCCCTAACAATTTGTTCGTACATAAAAAATAAAAAAGTATTTTCAATTTGGTAAATTATTTTTTTAAACCAATTTTATTTCCAGTTAATTCTGAAAAATAATGTTTTCGATATCATAATAAGAAACTTTAACAATGTAATTTAAAGAAACAATTTTCAAATTAAACTGATACTAGAAATAATATTGTGCAATGTTAAAATAATATTGGTAATTAGAATAATTTAAGATTACGAATTAATTTTTATTGTTAAGTATTGAAAAAAAAATTTTTGTTTAATATTTGAAATTGGCGCGATTTACTTATTTCTATTTTAGAAATACGATCGGAAACTTTTATTTCGTGTACGTGTATGCTATTGCCGTATTTCGTAACTGGGAGTAAATTCTGTCAATGTTGAGTTTTAGGAATTAATTGTATTATGTATTAAAACTTTATATTAAAAAATTTAATCTTAATAAGGATTATAATATAAAATAAAATACTATTATATTTCTCATATAAGATTACTTTTCATTGTTATATAATCAATACTTACTTTTTTTTTTCCTGTTTTCAATGTAATTTTAATTTTTTTTTATATAAATAACGAAGTATACATATAAATTGCAGTTATTTCATTATTGTTCAATGATATTAATATTAAGTGCCAAATGGATAATTCAATTCAAATAATTGATGGTAAAAACAAAAGTTTAGATGAAAAATTAAAAAAATCTTTAGAAGTAAGTTAAAACAAATTTAGTATTAACATTTTTTTTCTTAAATTTTTATATCAAATCAAAATGTATTTTAAAATTTATAGATGCTTCAACAGACTTTCGAAAAATATAGGCAAGAAGAAATATTTATATCATTTAATGGTGGAAAAGATTGTACTGTTTTATTACATATGGTTAATGATTTAGTAAATAATGTAACTAAACAAAAACTCGAGTGCCTTTACGTACAAGCAGAAGAATCGTTTGACGAAATTGAAGAATTTGTTCTGTTATGTGAGAAAAGGTATCACACTAAAATTAAAACGCATCGTGGACAAATTCGATTTGTGTTAGAAAAAGTTTGTTCAGAAAATCCTGCTCTTAAAGCATGTCTTATGGGGAATAGAAGAACAGACCCTTTCTGTCAAAATTTGAAAGAATTTCAAGTAGGTAGGTAAAATGATTTTTTGGAATATAATATAAAAATGTATTTATACTTTAGGAAACTGACCCTGGATGGCCCAAATTAATGCGAATTAATCCATTGCTTGATTGGACATGTGATGACGTTTGGAATTATATTCATCTAAATAATGTACCTTATTGTAGTCTTTATAATCAAGGGTAACTTTATAACATTAGTTTTTTAATTTTATAAAAATCATTTTTTTAATAGATATACATCTTTGGGAGATAAAACAAATACCATTCCTAATCCACATCTAAAATACACAGATTCTAAAACCGGGGAAACTTTGTATTATCCAGCATTTAAATTAAAAAACTCCGAACAACTTGAGCGAGCTGGAAGATTGTAGATTGAAAATATAAAGTTTAATAAAAACCAAAAATATTTTTAAAATTATCCTAGTTATTACAAAATGTTACAATAATTAAGTTAAAAATTAATTTTTTTTTGAATTTTGATGAGCTGATGTTGAAAGGAAGGCTAAATGGCCTTTCGGACATTTGTTAGCATAATGACCTTTTGTACCACATTTATAACAAGTAATTTCCTCCAGTGGTTTGGGTGGTCCTCTTGGTTGTTCTTCACCATTGTGTTCACGATTATTTTGTTTAAAATAGCCAAGTGCACGAAATTTGGCCTCTTCTTGACGAATTGTTGCTTCGCGTTGTTCTGGTGGCATTCGTTGGCAATATGTGGCTTTGTGTCCAAGTTCACCACAAAAGTGACATGTTGGTGCTCTTTTTTGTGTCTGGTCTTTGTTTATTTCCGGTGGTGGAGGAAGTTCGAAGCGCGGATGCATAAATTTACAAATTTCTCCTTCCGGGCAGAAGCCTGATAAGAAATTCATACAAAGAACACGTCTCACATGCCTGAAAATTGTTTAAGTGAAATAATAAAGTGCTAATGAATCAAAAATATCATTTTACCTATGCCTACAATGAGGACCATGCCTACAAAATCCTCTATCGTACCATGGACAATCTTTTATTTTACTTTCTGGATCAATATGCAAAAATGGGCATTCTTTGTTGTGACATGCATTAAATCTTGAATAAAAATAGCATTCTGGCATTTTTGTCATATCATATTCATGTAAAAATTCACATTGATCACCCTTTTTACATAAACCTCTTAACCAATGTTTACAAACAATTGTTCGATCCCCACGAATATGTCTAAACGGACAAGAAGCACCTTTATCACATTCTGAACCATCTTTAGCATTAAAAAATAAGCAAACAGCAGCTGTTGATTCTGTTCCAAAATAAAATACATTAGGAATCATCTATAAAAAACAATGCTTTAACCTCACTTACTGTCCATTCCGGGAAATGGAAGTGGTAAAGCACCATATTGCTCATTTAAATCTCTTTCTATTTTAAACTCGATGTGTTCGACATTTGCAATAAGGGTTTCCATCTTAAAGCAAACTATACGCTGCAGTTCAAACTTTATTTCATTTTATTCGTTTTGTCCAATTTATTTTTTATTTTCAGTACTTTTGGTTTGACATTGACAGTTACAAATGCTTGTATGGTTTGAAGTTTGGCACCAACAAAATCTCCCATGAAGTTGACTCTAAAATATTTACTATAAAATATATATAAACAAAAACAATCTGCCAAATTATAGTAAAAAACCAACTATAATTTTGTTTGAAGATAAATTATATATTTCATAGAATAGATGAAAATGAAATATTTGCGAGTTTAAATTTAAAGTAATGTTATCAAAAAAAAATATAACTATTTATTATTTATGTTTAATGTATCATATAATTTTAATTTCTATGTCCAAAATTAAAAAATTCTTTAAAATTTTTGTTACATTTTTAATAAAAACAAAGTTTATATCAAAATCATTACATTTTAATAAATTTGAGTGTCAAATGTTAAATTAATGTTAGTTATTTATAACTTGCGCATGTCAAGAACTTTTTTTAGCTAGGAAAATGGAAAATTTATTAATATTTTTTTTGTTATTGTCTGCTCGTAATATATACGAAAAATATATGCAAACATAATTAATGCATTACATATCAGAATCATCTAGTAATTAATAATCGTAGATACTTTTTTAAATTACACATAAACAGAATTGAATTTTATTTATGCAACTAATTCATTTAATTTTTTTTTGTAATACATACATTAAATATTACTTAACACTCATTATAAATGTTTGTGTTTAATGATAAGATAATCAATATAAAATAATAAAAAAAAACTAAAATATACCTCATCTAAATTATAACTATCTAAACTAAATTAATAACAAATTAAACCCAAACGTTTTCATTGAAAACGGAAGTACGTAGAAAATTAACTTACTTTTGAAATGAGATGGAGATATACACATATCTTTTGAAATAAACAAGGCAAGTATATTTTCTTCGCAATTAAACATAAGAGAAACAGTAAGAGTGAAGAGTACGAAAGTAAAAATAAAATGATTGTATGCGCGCGCCTTTTTATACCAACAAATAGCCATTTTGTCAAAAAAAAATATTTCTATTGTTGATGTGTCTAATAAAAAAATGATATATATTACAAGTTCGAATTAATTAATAATTAATTGGAATATACAATTATTTTAAACGATATGGAAAATAAAATATTAACATTAAAAGGTGCATTTATTAAGTTGCTTTTGTTTGCAATTGAATTAATAGAATATTGAAAAAATTTCATTTTACTCGCACGCCATCAAGAAAAAATAAAACACAGAAAGAAAGAATCCCGACGGGGAACGTATTATTTGTTGGTGTGTTGTGTTGAAATGTTCGTAGTGAAGTTAAACAAAGTGTACAATTTATTTTATATTAATTAACAGCTGGAATTAAAAATTACTTAATAATATAAGGTATGGAAATTGAAACATACTAAAATTAATAAATAGTTAGTTTATTTTTGATGAATGTAACAAAAAATATTTTAACATAAAAATGTATATAACCAAAAGTCAAAATGGCTGCCGTCGGCTTCTAAGTTATTTTATACGCCGCACATATACAATAAATATTTAATTTTACATTACAGTAAATGTACATAAAACAATTTTTCTACATTTTTATTGATTTATACAAAATCTAAAAAATAATTTGTTAAAAAAAATTATTAATAAAATAAAAAAAAATGACAGTTTTAAAGAAAGAAAAATATTGTGTTGGAAGTCTTTTTTTGTAATTTTAAAATTGTGTTAGAAATTAGTAGATATTTTAATATATTAAATTCACATATACAATCAACTGGCAGATGTGTCATACATTAAAAAGAAGTGGTGTAGCGATCCAATATTTTTATTAAATACAACATTCGAAAAAAAAATTTTTGCGTTTTTTTTTTGTTCGTGTGTATTTTTTTTTTATATATTATACATATTAATGTTCTCAATTCTTGTTCTTCCTCTAAAAAAAAATTATAATCAAAACGCTTAAAATTACATAGGCAATACATATATGCATGAAGAATTCATACATATTTTTTTTATTGCAGTATAATTGTGTTAAAATATATATCTGTATTTTTTTGTAATTATTTATAAAACTCCGATGAAGAATCATTCGATGATACAATTACAGAGTGTACCAAAATATTGTTATAGTGACATTAAATTCTAATATATACTAATAATGTTATCGAAAAGTTCTTAAGTAATTAATTGTCATACCAATTTTTGTTTTTTTTATTAAACATATACTTGTTTTGGTGAACCCTTTTATCTGATAAATATTACCTGTAAATAAATAAATGCATATATATATATACATATGTAGCTATATATTAAATATTCCTAATACTGTGTATGTGTATGCTGTCTTCACATTTTTTACATTAATTATGTGTTTTACAATTTCAAGATAAATACAGACACAAATAAATTTAGTATTATAAATATATTTAGCTTGAAGTATAATAGAATAAAACAAAAAGGCTCGTTTAAATAGAAAAAAAAAATTAATTTAAATGCATGCCATATTATGAATGTAAAATTGTAATTGCTTACTTATAAGTTTTAAATTGCAATTAATGTAAAATGCATTGATAACTACTATGTGAATCTGATATTTGGAAATCAATAATATCGTAAGATACATTAAATTTGCTATTTTACATAATTATTGATAAAGCATATTATTTAGCAATTTATTATGTTTATAATAACTTTATCTACTAGGTCTATAAAACATAATAAATTGCTTAATATCTTAATAGTGAACTAGTATTAAGTCACAAATTTTTTTTAGTGAAATATATTTTTAAAATCAGATGTTATATTAATATTTTTTTTAGGCGGATAATCGAGATATGCGAGAAACGTCAAATGAAGTGAGTGCACAGGTGTGGCGAGAATGGATATTAGAAGCAATAAGAAAAATACGTTATCAAAAACAACGTCCCAGTATACAACGTATTTGTCAAGCAATTGGGAGCCACCATAAATTTCATGAAGATATTGTTGCTGAAAAATTAGAAGAAGCTGTTGAAGCTGGTGCTGTTATTAAAGTATATAATAAAGGATTACATTCTTATAAAGATCCAAGGCCATTGCAAAGACGTCGTGTACCTGTTGGTCGGAATTCAGATTTATCACGTTTAGTTGCTAAAGCTGTACGTGAATTGGGTGAATGTGATGGTTCAACATTGAAATCTATTGAAAATTATGTGCAACAATCAAATAATATTGATTTAGAAACGGATACAGATTTTAAACAAGTGATTAAAAATTCAATAAAAACAGCTGTAGAATATGGATTACTTGTGCACGAAGGAAAGCTTTATAAAGTTGGAAGGAATTTAACATCACCAAAAAAACGACGTTCTAGTTCACCAAAAAAAAAATCTGAGGATGATTCTGTAAAAGTAAGTTTATTAAGATATTAAAAAATTTTCTTGCTCGCATTATTGATTTCATCCTTAAAGAGGGAACAAAATAATTTAACCATATAACTATAATAATTTTTAATGTATGGTTTCTTTAACATCATGTGACTTAGCTTTGTTTTTATTATGAATAAAAATTATCGACAATTATAATAGTAACATTTATTCATCTTAAATAAACACTATACATATTACATTTTTCGAATAATGTAAATGTCAAATAACGTTCTTCAATAAAATATTGTGCTTACAACTACAACACACTGCCAGCACACACAAAACAAATATTTCTATGAAGTTATGTTCATATGGAATTATATATTTGTTTCAATGTAAAGTAAAAATGGGGTTCTATAAATATTGACAATAACAATCAATTCTATATAATGTTAATCCGATTGCGCATAAGAAATTTAAAATAATTCTATTTCTTTTTATTCAAAATTAGAAAATTTACTGCGTTGATCAAATGTGGGCGAAACAAATATGTAAAATAAAAAGAAATGATTTTTAATATTATTAAAATCAAAACTTTTAGGAATTTTAATTTTAGAAATTCAATTACATTTTTGGCTGTTTCTCGTAATTTAAATTTTATCTTTTCTATAAACCGAACCATATTTTTTATTTCAATCTGATTATGGTCTTAAATCATTTAGATGAATCATGATGTTGATTTTAGAAAATTGAATTTTGTTGTTGTATTTATCAAAATTATTATTTTGATGTTAAAATTATGCGTTTGATATATTTTTATCAATTTATAAATGTTACATGGATTTAGGAATATGAAATAAGAGAATGGAAAACAACAATATATAATTGAAAATTTCATTTGTTTTTCATTTACAACCAATTTAATTCATTTTACCTAATACAAACTAAAAAAAATCGCCACCAAGAAAAATAATTTAATAGTTAAAGTGGTCAATCAAAAAAAATATGTATCCTATATATATTCTCTAAATGACAATATATTTGGGAAATAGTAGTAATAATGCAAAAATAAAAATATCATTACGTTTAGTTTAATTATTTGTCCGAATATTATATTATTAATACAATAAATAAACAACATAAATATCCTGTTAATCGTCCGTCAGAACTGAATTTAAACTCACTTCAACCATACAGTATTTCTGAATAACTCTTTAAATATTGCTGCATTTAGTTGTTGTAAAAATCTATTTGAAAATAATTTAAAGACGAATCTCTATTGTAGAAAATAACTTTTAATTGGTTTCAATAAAATTTCAAAAATTTCTATCCTTATTGCGTTTGATAATTTATAATTGTTTATTTAATATTATTGCATATTAGTTTGCTTTCCTAGTTTAAAGAATCAATATTTGAGGTGATTTTTTTTGCTATTCATGATTGATCTAATTCATAATAAAAATTCACAAATTTTTTTCGGTAATTTGTAAATTTTTCATCATTAAAACAATTTTTAAAAATTGAACAAGAATAAGAATTTAAATTCGTTTTCACTATAAAATATAGAATTTAATTTTTTATTCTTAAACTCAATTGTGAAGAAACAAAAAAAAAAAACAGAACTCAAAGACTTACACTTGTATTGTTTTAAATAAAAAAAAAAACGCACAACGTATTTATTTGTAAGGCATTAGGTATTTTAGTTTTAATATGATATCATGACTCACATTATTATTTCTCTTCTCTTTCATTTCTTTTTTTTATTAACAATGACGCCGTAGTTCTTTTACATACAATTGATGTATGCATGTATATATGCATGTGTGTGTGTATGTTTGTATGTATGTATGATTTAGTTTATATGTTTTTCACCCTAATAATATAATGTTATTAAATTATTCTGTGTGTGTGTGTGTGCATACTACAATAAATTTATTTATTTATTTTTAATTTTACATAAATAAAAGGATAATCAAATTTTTTTAATCTTATCAGGTGAGTTAACACGTTTCCGTTTATTTAAATAATAAGGAAAACATTCAAGTTTTTTATAAATAAATTGTAATAACATGAGAAATAAATAAAATTCTGCTTTATATTTCTGGGGGGAAATTTTTTAATTAATTAGTTTTTAGAATAATTGTTTTGAGAATGTTTTTTTGTTTTACTTTTATCAGTGAGATCAAAAATTGAATACTAATTATACTAAGAATTATATTTTCTTTTACTGATTTGATTTTACTTATAAATAATTTATAAAATGTTAGTGGTGGTTGTTGGCTAGTTAAAAATTATAATTAAAATAAATAAATTTGAATAAGTGTCTTCTCTGTTATGAGTTTTGCTATACCTAAATATGACACAGAAGTGAATTATTTAGAAGATATTTAGGATATCTCGTTGTAATAAATTCGGTGTCTTTTTTTTTTAATTCTAATCATCCATCGATAAAACAAAAATCCTGCAAATACGTAATATACTACATAATATGCTAATTTCATTCATTGTTACCCATTATATCATAAAATGTTGTTTATAAAGAAGGATTTTCTTTATGTATTGGGGTTTCATGTTTTTTCACATATCAAAAATACATTATAGGAGTTAAATTCTTCTATAATAAAATAGACTCGTCATAAAGTCATAAAATGTCCATAGTCAGGTTTTGCGGTAATTGGTTCTAAACATTTTCTTTTTTTAATAAATGGGGAGTTTTTTTTCTTCATTGCATCGCGGACAACATGAATTTTTTTTTTAATATGATAAGATGCAACATTTTTGTGTTTTTTTTTTATAATAACAACAAAACTGCATTTAAAATCAAGTATAAAATTCAAATGCACGATACAAAACTTTCTAAAATCAATTTAATAAATATTTACCTAATCTTATTTAAGTATTTTAGTAGAAATAATAAAAAAATGTGTGTTATTGAAAGAAATCGTCATTAGTTTAATTTATAAATGTTTACATTAAAGATTAAATTAGAAAATGATTAGAACAATAATTTAATATAAAAAAGAAAGAAAATTAGAATATTCTTTCACTAAATAAATTAGGTGAAATTAAATCCTGTGAATTCTAATATCATCAAACGTTCATTTATTTGTCCATTTTATTGCAATCTGTGCGCATATGCAATAAATGGTTTTATCGGTGAGTGGTGTAGACAGTTTTCCTTGAAAGAAATCCTCTAAAATTGAAAATATTTTATTAACTTAACTAAAAACAAATATTCAATTATTTCTTTAAAGTTTTATCTTTAAATTAGGTATTATGTGTAATGGTACATTTTAAATGATATAAATATACAAAGTCAAATAAACACAACTTGTTGGAATATTAAAAAAATTAACAAAAAAAATTATTATTTAATTTGCCTTTTATTGATAATTAATTAATACACAAATACTAACAATTTGATAATAAAAGAAAATGTTTTTTTAAAGAAACATTGAACCATAAAATTTTCTGTTTTAACCGTAACGAAACAATTGCAATTGACGTTATTGAATTTTTATTTCACTTTTTTTTTAAATATTATTAATTATAATTTTGTCCCTTTTTTAATGATTCTCTTTAATTTAGATTGATTTTTTATTCTTTTGAAAAAATTAAAGTTTTTTTTTTCTTTTCACCGAAACACAAAAATATATTTTATATTTTTCTTAACTCAAAGTTAATTGGTAATAATTACGATGCTAACCACAATTATTAATATAAATTTATATGTCTGTCTTTCGTGAAAGTTCATCGAATAGTTGATTTTTTTTTTATCAAAATCAAGTTTTAAAATTTAAAACGTAGGAAAAATATAAAATTTTAAATTATTGCATTAAAATTAATTTAATACAAAAAAAATATTCTCACTGTTTGAGTGAATTTTTATACACAAGAAAAATTTGTTTTTTTTTTATTATTATGCAAAATTAAAGAGCGAATATTTGGTAGTTTTGTGCTAATCATTAGGAGAAACATTTTAATCAGACCATTAAATAATTTAAATTTCTGTTTGTTTACATTTATATTTAGATTAATTTATTAAATATTGGTGTTTAATTTTTACTCTAAATTTACCGTCAAAATATATAAAATTGATTTATTTTTAAAATTGTATCAAATTCTTTTAAACACGATACAAAAAAATTTCTATGTGATTCGTTACTATATGTTAGTGTAGTGTAATAAAAGTCTGTACTAATTATCTTATCTTCAATTTTTTTTTTGTTTATAAATAGACGAAACTAACTTCATTCTAATTTGAATATTTTTGTTTTGTTTGGTTTATAAATAAATCGAGGTAATAGGTAAAATTTGATTCTGAATTTTTTGAGATTGGTTATGTTTAATATTTTCAAATTTTTTATTAAAAAAAGGACTTTTATATTAATTAACTCGTTAATTTAAAATCAGTAATATGATAACATATTAACTAAAGTTACTTTAGTTGATTTTATTTTACTATAACGTGTGCTATGATATTAAATAATTAAATAACTAATTTAGAAACCGATTAAAATTGACTCATTCTCTGATATTTTGAATTCTATTTCTAGACTGGAAAATTAGCATTTTGTGCTGAATGTAATGGAACAGAAATAAAAGGACCAAAAGGTGTACCAGAACCAATGAGTTCATGTGATGGATGTGGTATGTTACTTCATTCTACATGTGCAAATGGTTCTGGTAAAAATTTATCACATATCCCATTAACATTGCTGGTTGCCAAAGGCAGTAAATGGTATTGTGAGGAATGTAAATCATGTGAAGCTTGTGATTCAACAGAAAAAGGACCACATCTTGGATGTTGTGGATGCCATAAAAACTATCATTTTGGTTGTTTAGATCCTGTGCCTGATAAAAAACCAAAATGTCCTTGGAGGTAAATTTTTATACATTTTTTTTTACTTAAAATCAGTGTAATTTTTTTTTTACTACCATTTAAATTCTAGATGTCGACATTGTTTAGAACATCATGATAATGTAATGAAAAAATCAACTAATCGTAAAATTGAAGCAACAAATTCAACTAGAAAAAAAATATGCAAAGTTCGAGAGAAAGTTATAGAAAAAAGAAAACGAAGGTATTAATAAATGATTTATAAAAATGCATTATAAAATATTTATATATGTAATTATATTAGGTTATCAATGGATTCTAGTCCTGTACCTTCAACAACAGCTAATACAAAAACACCCACTACAAGTCGTCGGTCACGTGTACCACCAACACCGGACTTTCCAGACACTGATGATAATGAACCGGAACTAATAACTGGTAAACTAGCTGTACAAAAATGTTTCCAAGCTAAACACATACAAATTTCAACATTGAGATCAAAAGATCAACAACAAATTAATCAAATAAAAACAACGTCGTCAAATATCCCTAATTTAGAATTAAAAGATCATCCGTCCTCTTTGTCGTCTAATTCTTCCAATTACAGCAATCAGCTTATTCTTCAGCAGCAACAATTGAGCCAGTCAGATCGTATGTCTAAAGAAAAGCAAAAATTTTTTCGTCATTCCGCATTTAATAGTGAACGCGTTTTAAAAACTTCTCCTCAATCAGGAACAAACACAGTAAGAAATAAAGTTAAACCCAATAGTCCTAAAAGTAGTCGTCAAAATGTACAAACAAATTCAACGCGTAACAAACAAAATTTAAATTCTAAATATCAGTTTGAAAGTAGTGACAGTGAAACAAATGTAGGTGTTAAAATAAATGGAATAAATGTTGGAAAAAATGCGAATATAACAAATATTAAACAAAATCAAACGGCAGCTAAGAAGAAAAAAGATTTATCGGATTCATCGTCATCCTGTTCAAGTTCCGATGATGATGATGATGATGATAGCAGCTCATCTGGTTCTTGTAGTTCAAGTGATAATTCTGATAATGATTCAGATACTTCAAGTTCTAATTCATCTTCATCGGAAGATGATAATAAAAATAAAAATCGTAAAGAAAAAACTGAAAAACTAGAAGTAAGGTCTACTAATCCATCACGTCCAGATTCTGAATTAAGTTGGCCATCAATAAAGCCTTTTAAATCAAAATTAAACATACCGTCGCATGGAGTTTTCAATTCAACTTTTGGTGAAAATAGTAGTCAAGATGGTAATTGGGGATTTGCTGCCGAAGCAAAAAAATGTTCGGGAATTTTTACAAATAAAAATAATAAAATCTATTCAACGTCACAGAGAATTTTCGGTAATTTTTCGGGCGTTGATAAAGATGCACTAGTCAAAAATGATACAATACCTCAATCCCAATATGAATTGTCTGATTCTAGATCATATGATAATAAATATAGAGGTGGCGGTCAGTTAAAAGGATTGTTCGATGGATTAACGCATTTTTTTACAACAACTGATTATACAAGATCACGACAGGGGGCTCTTTTAGAAAATAATACACAAAGTAGTATTAAGAAAAATAAGAAATTATTAAATGACGAAGAGCCCCCAAAAGTTGTTCTTAAAGAGACTAGAAGCACATACAGAAATTATGAAAAAAGCCTTTTAGAAGAAAAATTAAAAACTGAATTAGAAAAGACTGATTTAAATAAAAGTTTGAATAATTATAATAAAAAGCAATTATTATCACATAATTATTTTAATTCAACATTAATTAATTCTGGTACCAGTAGTAAATTCTCAGTGAATAATTGCAATACGTTATTTAAACGTTTTATATCAAATAAAAGTTTATCAAATCAAGATACATCAAGTGAAGATGAATTACCATATTTATCACCAAGTAAATTAGTCAAAACCGCTGTTAATTCACAAATATTAGAATATGATCGTAGTAATTTATCATTATTTAATCAAGATATCGATAACAAACTCTTTGGATTTGGATATTTAAATAATTTGGATTTTGCATCAATACGAGATAATAGCAGCTGTTCAAATATTTTTGGAAAGTCTGAGCCATCGCCGCCATACAGCAATAATCAGTTAATCGGTAAGAATTATATCAACGAAAAAGAGATTTTTAAAATAAAAAGAGAAACACACTTTAAACAAAGAAAGAAAAAAGAAAGAACAAATCTCCGACCACTGCCTAATGTTATTTTCTGAATTTATAAATATTCCCGCAAATATATTCCTTCTTCAATTATCTAGTGAGGATTTCGTTTTGTTTGTTTTTTTTTTCATTTTATTGTAATAATATGGAAAGAGAACTTATTCGAATTTTTTAAATTTCTTTTTTCATGGAATCTCAAAAAAAAAATAGATGAACGTCGAGATTAATAATTATTTATTAATGATTGTTTTTTTTTTTTTTTTTGAAGTACATTGAAGTATTTATTAATTGTATTCACTACTATTAACAAAAAGGCTTCAAATGGTTTCGTTTTTTCCTGTACGATCTTAATGACACAATTGCATCCTGACATTTTGAGTTAGTTTTTATATGCTGCCAATGTTTGCAATTTAATAAAAAGTGATATGCTGCTGAAGGTTATTATCTTAATATTTGTTTAATTGTTTTAATTATTTTGTTGTTTCTATAACAACGTTTGTTATATTATTAATAAAAATCAAAAAATCAAAATTACTAAAGAAATTTTTGAATAAAGAAAAGAAAAAAAAAACGAAATCCTCACTTTAAAAAAAAAATTGTTTTTAAAAATTTAAATAAATTTTTTTAAATTTTTTTTCAAATCTCCTATTAATCACCTAAATTCCCTTAACCCCCTTATTTATCATCTCCATTAAATAAATCAACAAAAAACATAATCCTAGCATGATGTAAAAAAAAAAAACAAAAAAAAAAATTCATACAGCAATTTCAAAAAACAAAAAAAAAAAAAGTGGTGTGTGGTAAAAGTATTTTTTTAATTACACATTTTATGGTGATGTTCTAACAAAAAAAAAAAAACACGGTTAAAACAAAAGTTACATCAAATTGATGAATTATAGATAACTGCTGCTTCAATTTGATTACCATTTTTTTAATATATATAATATCTCTCTTTGTTTCTTTTTTTTTCTTTTTCATTTACATATAATTGGTTTTTTTTTTTTTTTTAGATTTAATAATTTATAATATTATAATAATATTAATATTAATAATAAACAAAAACAAAACAAAAAGGAGCAGTTTTCTATTTTTTATTTTAATCAATTTTTTTTTTTTAAATTATTACAAAAAAATAAAAAAAACAAACCAAAAAAAACGAACAAAGCAAAACAAAATATTATGTAGATAAATTGTGAATGTTGAAAATAATAATCATACATTAAAAAAAAAAAAGAAGAATATTATATTAATTTCTTTACCAATATCTGATTGATTACTAAGTATGGCGGCTGGCGCAAATTTTCGGAGATATATACCTGCTTTTTTTTTTTGTTTTTACAATTAAACCCAATTTATTGTCTTCTTTAAATCTGGATTTGTTTCTTTTCTTTTTTTTTCTTTTGTTTATTAAAAAGTTACTTTAAATAATTATTTCTTTTTTTTTGAAATTTGATTTTCATTACCACAAAAAAAAAATTGTAAAATTGTGAAAAAAAAAAAAAAATACTACTGAAAAGAAAAACCAAAATAAGAATAGAAAATTTTGTAATTGTCTCGGTCTGACTAATCTAATTGTTGCTGTTGATGAGATAAACAATAGAAAACTACACCAAAAACAATATTAGTGTATTTTTAATTGTACCTTTTTTTTTTTTTGTTAATATTTGTTCTTTTTTTTTTATTAGTAGTTGCATGTTTTGTTTTTATATAAGAAAAAAAAAAGAACTTAAATTTAATAAATTATGTACATAAATATTTAGTATATAAAAAAAAAATTATATATAAAATACCCACCCTTTACCCCACACACCACTTTTTTCAATAGCTTTTTATTAATGGTTTATTAATTGGTTTTAATTAATTTTTTTCATTTTATACATTATATCTATATATGTATGTATTATACATATATAAATAATTAATGAAAAGGGCTTTTTATCAACTAATAATTTATCTAATTTAATTTTGTTTTTTAATAATTAAAAAATAAATGAAAAATGGGAGAAAGTTCTGGTAATTTGCTTTTGAAAATTATTGTAAAAAAAAACTTTTGATTTGTTTAAATAAAATTATAAGAAATCATTTTTAACAAAAATTTATTCTTATAAAAATATATAGAAAAACAACCATTACCACCGGGTGTTACACAAAAAGATGTTGACTTATATAAAGAAATACGTGAAAAAGCAACAAAAACTGTTACTGAAGTTATAAATTCAGATGGAAAATTAAATTTAGCAATACCGGGAAATTCAAGTAATCCACCTGTATTAAGTCCTTCTACAGCCGCATTAGCAGCTCAAGAACGTTGTCCAGCTGCAATTGAATTTGGTCAATGGGAAATTGAAACATGGTATTCAAGTCCATTTCCACAAGAATATGCAAGGTAAAGTTAGGAATAAAATTAAATAGAAATAATCATTTATAAACTAATAAATTTTTCTTTTAGACTTCCAAAATTATTTCTTTGTGAATTCTGTTTAAAATATACAAAAAGTAAAGCGGTATTAGAACGACATCAGGATAAATGTAGTTGGCGTCATCCTCCTGGAACAGAAATTTATCGTTGCAATGAATTATCTGTTTTTGAAGTTGATGGAAATGTTAATAAGTTATATTGTCAAAATTTATGCCTTTTGGCAAAATTATTTTTGGATCATAAAACACTGTATTATGATGTTGAACCATTCCTATTTTATGTATTAACAAAAAATGATCGTAAAGGATGTCATCTTGTTGGTTATTTTTCTAAAGAAAAACATTGTGCTCAAAAATATAATGTATCATGTATAATGACAATGCCACAATATCAACGGCAAGGTTTTGGACGTTTCTTAATTGATTTTAGTTATTTATTAAGTAGAGAAGAAGGACAGCCAGGTACACCAGAAAAACCTTTATCAGATCTAGGACGTGTTTCTTATCATGCCTATTGGAAATCAATTGTATTAGATTATCTTCATGAACATAGAAATGATAATATATCAATAAAATTGATTGCTGAAGATACTGGTATGTTTGCACCTGATGTTGCATTAGCATTTCATTTACTTAATTTTGTCAAATTAACAATAAAAGAAGGAACAGAAAAATATTTTGTTGCATTTTGTATTGATTGGCCACGAGTTGATTTACATTATGAAAAAATGTGTAAATCCAAAAATAGAATTCCAATTGATTCAGAATGTTTACGTTGGACACCTTTATTAGCAACTGTAATTAATCCATTTCGAACGGAATCAGATAATGAAAGTTCACAAGATGTCGTGTTATCAGAAATAAAAGATGAATCAATGATTATTGATAAACAACAAGAAGAAGATAAAAGTCATCCAATATCTGTTGTTGCTGCATTACAAAGTAATATTGCAGAAATACGTGGTGTAAAACACAAGCGTCGTCGAACACAGTCAGCCTTAAGAATGCCAAAAATCACAAGAAAAATAAAGCATCGTACGTCAATTAAAGAAGAAGTACAACAACAAGAACAAAAAATACCACCAATACAAGAAGTAATTGAAGTAACTTCATCTGGTAGAAGAAGAACTAGGCCAAGTAAATACAACGAAACAACATTTGGGGACATAAAAATAAAATCTCCTGAATTTGGTATAAAAGTAGACTCACAAGTGATAAAAGAGGAACCAGTAAAAGTGTTAAAACGTAAAAGATCACCAACTGGAGTAGGAAGTGATAAAGATTCAGAAAAGAAAATGAAAATGGGTAAGAAAAATTGTAAAGATTCTGGAGAGAAAAGTGAAGCACCATCAGTAATTTTAACAACACCGTTAAGAAGTAGTAGAAGATGTGCAGTAAGTTTGGAAATTCCTACAAAAATTACAATACCAATTGCAGTTTCAAGTATGGAATCGGATACACAATCAGATGGAAATGATACACCACTTGTTTCGTCTAGATCCTTACGTCAAGTAAGCCGCCCTATTCCAACACCGCGTAGGGCTAAACGTTTTTCACAGAAAAAAGAAAATCTGCCCAAGCTTTTGGAAGATGTTATTGATTCACCTAATCCAATTAATAATACTGAAATTGAACAATTATCTGATGACGAAGGTACTCCAACAATATTTAGCTCCAAAAGTAGGGTTAAAGAAAAGAAAAAAGATAATTTACTTGAAATTATGACAAAACAATCACAAAGCTTATCAATTGATGAACCTCGTATTTCTTCAATTAAACGTAAGCGAACAATGGAAAATAATGTTGTTAATAGAAATTCTAGTCGTATTGCAGCCGCAGCTGCAATAGCTGCATCATCAGTAACAGTGACAAGTAGTGATGATCAGAACATTCAACCTATTCTAAAAAAGCAACTTACCCTTCCTGAAATTTTTAAGCGTGAGAAAGCAGCAGGAAGTCAAACAAGGAGTAAGGATAAGACTGAACAAAAAATAGTTGAAAGTGAACAAAAAATGTATGCAAAGGTAAAAGTTGTAGAAGAAAGTATTAAAAAATCAATAAAAAGTGCAACAAATGATGAAGAAAAAATAAATAAAAGTATTTCACCAGTTTCCAGTAGTCAGATAATAACAGAAAAAAATCGTGTTCCAAGTACAACACCAAAATTGCGAAATAAAAAGAAAAATAAACAAAATGACAGTACAAATTCAGAAGATTCATCAGCTGAAGCAGACGATGAAATGGAAGAAGATGCTACTGGCTCAAAAGATAATAGTAAATTATCAACAAAGCGTATAAGTCCAACAAACTATTCAAATCCTTATGTTTCACTAATGGATGTTAATATTAAAAAAGTTGATACTGTTTCAACAAAATTACTTCAGAATTTTGAAGCTAGTGATAAATCAATAATTGAAGCTGACCATTCGCAGGAGAATAATGATAAAGATAAAATAAAAGAAAAAATAATTTTAAATACAGAAAATATTTTACAAAATTCTACGAGTATATCTGCTACAGAAACACCTATTGAAACTTTAACAAAGAAAACTAAAAAACAAATTATTTCTGAATCAATGAAAAATAATGTTCCTAGTATTTCTAACATAGAACCAATAATATCCGAAGTTGAAATTGAAAAGACTGAAAAAAATATAGAAAAAGCACTTGAAGAAGAAAAACCAGTTGAATGTTTGGAGACGAATAAAATTGAAGAAAATGAAATTCCAATAACTTCTAATGTTGAAATTTTAAAAGATGTGCTCAACATTGAAACACAAATTAATGAACCCATTAATGATATCGAAACAGAAACAAAGAATATTGAAACAAATGAAAAAATTTCAGTTATAACAGAAGCAAAAATTTTAGAACAAAATAATGAAAAGGATACAGTTGAAATTCTAACAGAAACTGTAACAATCATAGAGGATGAAAATGCAAAAAATAATCCAAGTGTTTTAAAATTGAATGAAAACTATAATAACAATAAATCTTTACCAAGTCAATCACTAACTGAAACCCAACGTCCAAATGTAATTGTGGATGCGCAGAATACAAACACATCACCCAGTGATTCGAGTTCAAAAAACTCAGAAACTATAATTCCAAAATCAAATACAATTTTAAGCGATGATTGTATTACTGAATTAACAGACATTAACAAAATACCAATTGATTTTGGAACAAACGATAATGATAAACCTAATACAATTAATCAAAACAATAAAATTGAAATTTCTGATTCGGAATCAGAAACAGAAATTGATGGGCAAAAGATACAAATTTTAAAAAATCCTCCAGAAGATTTAGTGAAAAGTGTGGAAAAAACTGAAATATTTTTAGAAAATAAATTAGTTGCTCAAGACCCTGAAGAGAAAATTGTGGCCTCAACTGAAATTTTAGAAAAAGAAATTCAAAAATTTCAGAAGCCTTCTGAAACTCCCAAAGAAGAAAATATGCAGGAATTAAACTCTACACCAACAATTGAAGCTGATGTACCACAAATTGATTTAACCAAATCACCTAATATTGCTACTCAACTTGATCATTTGCCTAAAAAGAACGATCAACCATATCAATCTACAATTCCTGTATTACCCACGACATCACATATAAAACCGCCAGAGAAATTAATTGATGTTCGACGATCATCAAAAGATCGCACTCATCATGATAATACCAAAAATAATTTTTCAAAACAATCAGAAAATCGAAAAAATAATAATAATTCAAATTTAATAACATCAATTGTCACACCCGTAGAATCTAAAATTGAACAAAAATATAACCGAAATACATCAACGGAATCAAAAATTGAACTTAAACAAATTCCAATTAATACAGAACCGAAAAAAATCGATTCACCAAATAAAAAGGAGCACAAATTATCACTATCATCTACATACACCCAAAAAAATAATGCGAACGATTTTTTTCCATCTAAACAACAAGAATTTACTGGTAAAAATCAATCATTAACAAATAATAGTATATCATCACGACAGGATAAACATCAAATAAAAACAAGTATTTATGATCAAAAAATGGTTGATATAAATAAAATTCCAACACAATTTGCAATAAACCAGGTCCCAAATTATCAAACATGGGGACCAACATGGGATTTTTATCCGTATAAATTTACACATTGTGCAGATGCAACTAATAATTATCATAAAGATTTAACGTCTTCCATGTCAAGTTATACACATGGGATTACGTCAGCGTTATATCCAACTGCCGCAAATAGTCTAGCAATACAACAACAGCAACAACAACAGTTTCAGCAAAATTATCATAAACAGGAGAAAGTACAAAAACAAGACAAAAAGAACTTACATCAAGAACAAAAACATAAATACACTAAAACCATTATTGATGATATCAATAATCGTAGTAAAGAAACAAATTCATCACAATATTTATTATCAAATACTATGGGTGGTCCAGCATATAATAAAAGCATGACACACTATAGTACAACACCATCACAAATACATCACCATCCAACCACATCAACAGCTGTTAAAACAAATAACAAACAACATAAACATGAAGAAACCAAATCACAGCAGCAACAACAGCAAGATTCAATGTTAACTAATAAAAACTCGAATATGCAACAAACTATGCCACAACAATTAGCTCAACAACAACAGCAGCAGCAGCAACAGCAACAACAACAACAGCAGCAGCAGCAACAACAACAGCAACATCATCAACAACAACAACAGCAGCAGCAGCAACAACAACAGCAGCATCAGCAACAACAACAACAATTACAGCAGCAGCAACAACAACAACAGCCATCTAATCATTTGTCTGTTAATCAAAATTTGTCATCAATGAATCAACAAAGTCAATCTAATTTTATGACTAGTAAAAATAATAATTCAAGTGATGCACAACAACAACAGCAACAGGAATTAACAGGTAGTACAACACCAAACCATAATACAAATATGAATACAGAAATAAAACAAAATACACCACCAACGGCTGAGATAACATCAATGGGTGTATATACACCTGATTCAACAACAAATTCAGTTCATAGTTTACATCATTATGGTCCATGTGATTTAGATGTTAGTCATTTAGGTTTAGAATCACCAACTAGTATTGCAAGCGATATTGCATCACAAAATTCGGTTGAAAATGTACGTCCACCAAGTGTTGTATCACATTCACAATTACAACAATATTCTGATTGTTCAATGCAACAACAACAGCAGCAGCAACAAGCAACACAAATGCATATGGCTATACAACAACATAATATGAATTTAGCAACATCAAGTCCACAACATCAAGCAGCAATTGCAATGATGAATGCTAATAATAGTTTAAATAATGTTAATCAAGTTCAAAATCGTAAAATGTCACAGCAGCCTCGTGGTGTTGTTGGCACTAGTAGTACAGCAAGTACTAATAGTAGTATTATTAATCGTTCAACAACACCAAAAATAATTAATCAAAGGAATGCAACAACTCCAGGCCAACCATCTCAAAGGCAACAACGAACCACACCACCTGTGAATAATATACCAACACAGCAAATGACAAGTCCTAATCAACAACAAATCCATCAACAACAAATAAATCAACAAGTTCAACAGCAACAAAATTTACAATTACAACAAATGCAACAATATAATCATTTACCGCCAGGAATAGTTCATGGTCATCAAGCAATGCATCAGTCTAATTTTATATCAGTTTCACAAATGAATCCTCAATCATTCCCGGCACAAACATCTGCTTCTTATGGTTCGGTGCCAATGAGCCCAGTTATTCAACATCGTATGCCCAATAACCAAACACACAATCCTCTACCAAGTCCTAATCAAAGACTTGGACCAAGGTTGGGGCCATCACCTGCTTCATGTTCAATACCATCTGTAAATAGTTTTTATATACAGTCTGGAAATGATTCACATCATACGTCACATACACCAGTACCAGTTCCGGTCCCTACACCAACACCATCTGCAACACCAACACCGCAAATGAATACTAACATGTCTGCTGGACAGGGATCTATGTGTAGCTTGACTAAATTACAACAAATGGCTAATGGTTTAGATATACATCAAACATGTCATACTCCACCAACTGGAACTGTTAATTTAACACCACCACCAAATCATCACCCACATTCAACAATGACACCGTCTCCATCGCATTTGGTTAATCATAATACTTTGGGCTATCATCATAAATACTATTCAAGTAATATGAATGTTGCTCCATCAATATCTCCAATTGCTCAAAATTCAGGACGAAGTTCACGTAATACACCCTCAGCTCCTATTCAACATATGCCTACTGCCCCTGGACGTGCCAGTCCTAATGTGATTAGTATCGCTAATAACAATATATTTAGTTATCATATGGCAGGACCTCAGCCAACTACTGGATTCATGAATAACCCAACACAAATAACCATGGTACAATCACAGTATCAAGATCCCACAGCAATACAATTAGGTCCACAACCAAATTCTATGTATGCAACATTTCCTCCGTATCTTCAACGTCGCAGATAGGACAAGAAGAAATAAAAAGAATTGTGTGTGATGTAAATAAAATATATGGCTTAAAATATTTAAATAGAGACAAAAAAAAGTTTTTTTTAAAAAATAAATGAAAGCACAAAAATCAAAATGGAATAAAAAAATATTTCCAAGAAATGTTAGGATAGATATGAGATACGAGTATTATCTAAAAAAAATGTATTTTAAAAATAAAAAAGGAATTATGTGTGTCAATATTAAAAAAAATCTGCATTGAAATATAATAAATGGTCAAACAGGGCACATTTTATAATAATTGAATTGAATTTTTGTTTTTTTTTTAAGATTTTGTTGTAAATAATTATTAATAAAATATAAAATTTTAATTTTCTTTTTTTTTACAAATTAATTGTTAAACTAACACATTTCTCTGTAATTTATTACTTATAAGAATTATTTTTGTGTATTGTTTAAGTTCATAAAAGTTATTTTTCTCTTTTGATTTTGGTAAAAAAAAAATTGTACAAAATTGTTATAATAATATAATGTTGTAATTAAAAAAAAAATGTTAATATATTATTTTTAGAATTAAGAAGTCTTAATTATATTTTTCTGAATATACATTAGCAAAAAATTAAATTATAGAAGAATGCAAAGTTTTTTCTATATATTTTGAATACTTAGTAATAAAAATTTTAACTAATAATTCAATTACATTATAAGAAAAAGAAAAACTATAAAGTAAGAGTTTTATTAATGTTTATTTATGTTCTTTTAAAATTAAGTGTTAATAAATAGATGATCTGTAATTTTAGTTTATACATCATATTTATTGATGTTTTAATATATGGTGATAATTGAGAAATTATATTATTAAAAATAGTTGATTATTCGTGTTTTTATTATTGATTTTAAACGAAGTCTTGTTAGATGTTGCCACAAAACAATATAAGCTTATAAACTTTTGAAACTATGCCCTTTTTTAAATTTTTTTTGTGGACTTTTTGGTGCTTCATGAGTAAAGATGTAAGTTTTCATGAAACTTGAAAACTTCATGAAAATTGTATAAAAAAATTTAAATTTATTTAATGCATTTTTTAGACGATTTTGTCATATGCAAATCATTTTAATTTGTTTTTATTAAATTTATTTTTTTAAATTTGTAAGAAGAATATATTAATTAGCAAATAAAATATAGAATCTATAAAATAAATTCGACTTCTGAATAAGACAAAAACAGTTCGTTGTTTTGCAACAATTTAGAAATTTTCTTTTCATAAAGTGAAACTTTTCATTGAAAAGTTGGTTTTCATGAAATGTTTCACCGAAAACTTTTTAGATTCACCTATTCATGCATATATCTTTTCCTTATATTTTCGGCTTTAAAAAAAATAAAATTCAAAATTATTTACCAACAGCTATAAAATTTCTATTTTTATTATTTGTTTCCAAGAACTACTAAAAAAATATTAATATAATATTTCTCTATTTGGTACAATTCTATGCATAACAACCATATACTGCCGACAAAATAGGACCTAATATATAGGAAAGTAAGTGACATAGGACATAGGAGATAGGAATCATAGGCAGTGAACATTAATATCATATGAATAATGAAGTATACCAAAAGCAGTATCTCTGCAGGCTGCTGCACATTTTGTCCGATAGGTTATTAGCTTTTATTTTGAGTTGTCAAAAATTCGAAATCGAATAAAATCTGCAAAACATCTTACGGTGATTGAAAAAATTTGCTTTGTAATCTTCAAGTTTTTTTTGTTATTTTGAATTAAAATAAAATTATATATATTTTTTTTAGTTAAAATAATATACTAAATTATCAAAATGCCAGATCATTTGGGTGATGATATGAGAAAAACCAAAGGCGATGAAAATGAAGAAAAGGAAATCAAATGTAAGTATTTTGACATATTATGATTATGTTAAAAGAAATTTAGACCTTATTACAATTATTCTTTGTTTTCAGCTTTGGATGAGGGAGATATAGAACTTCTAAAAACATATGTAAGTTAAAAAATATTATGCTTAATGATCTTTAAAAAAAAGTTAGGTTATGTGAAAATGATTCAGCAAGCTTTTCTTTAAAACATATACTCATTATTTGAGCATTTTAGGGGCAAAGTCAATATCATAAAAGTATTAAACAAATTGATGAGGATATTCAGAAAGCAATTAAACAAGTAAATGAATTAACTGGAATTAAAGAAAGTGACACTGGACTAGCACCTCCAGCTCTTTGGGATTTAGCTGCTGATAAACAAACCCTTCAGAATGAACAACCATTGCAAGTGGCACGTTGCACAAAAATTATAAATGCTGATTCCGATGATCCAAAATATATAATTAATGTTAAACAATTCGCAAAGTTTGTTGTCGATTTAGCTGATTCTGTTGCTCCAACAGATATTGAAGAAGGAATGCGTGTTGGGTAACATATATAATATAATTTTGTTTGTTAGTTAATCGAGTACTTTACATCGAAGTACTAATTAACTAACAAACGAAAGCATATTTTATATTAGAACTTTTTATAAATATCTAAAATTCTAGTGTTGATCGTAACAAGTACCAGATCCATATTCCACTTCCACCTAAAATTGATCCCACAGTAACAATGATGCAAGTTGAAGAAAAGCCAGATGTGACGTACAGTGATGTTGGAGGTTGCAAAGAACAAATTGAAAAGCTACGTGAAGTAGTTGAAACACCATTGCTGCATGTCAGTATAACAAAACTTTAATAGAAGCAGCACTTGTTTTAATTTAAATTAATTTTTAGCCCGAAAAATTCGTTAATTTGGGAATTGAACCACCAAAAGGTGTTCTTTTGTTTGGTCCTCCTGGTACTGGAAAGACACTCTGCGCTCGAGCGGTTGCTAATCGTACTGATGCTTGTTTTATTCGTGTAATTGGTTCAGAACTCGTTCAGGTTTGTCATGATTTTTACACTAAATATAGAATAACTTACAAATTTTTTTTCTTTGTAGAAATATGTTGGTGAAGGCGCTAGAATGGTCCGTGAATTATTTGAAATGGCAAGATCTAAAAAGGCTTGTTTAATATTTTTTGATGAAATTGACGCGATTGGTGGTGCTAGATTTGATGATGGAGCTGGAGGAGATAATGAAGTTCAAAGAACTATGTTGGAATTGATCAATCAATTGGATGGTTTTGATCCTAGAGGAAATATTAAAGTATGTAAACACGATGTACAATGTTACAATTAAAACATGATTATGTTCACTTAGGTTTTAATGGCAACAAATCGTCCAGATACGTTGGATCCAGCTTTAATGCGGCCAGGACGTTTGGATCGTAAAGTAGAATTTGGTCTTCCTGATTTAGATGGAAGATCACATATATTTAAAATTCATGCACGATCAATGTCTGTTGAAAAAGACATTCGTTTTGAACTTTTGGCACGCCTTTGTCCAAATTCTACTGGGGCGGAAATTAGGTAGGAAGAAGTTTAAGGTTATGAGAAATATTAAATAAATAATTTCTTTTAGATCTGTATGTACTGAAGCAGGTATGTTTGCTATTCGTGCAAGACGTAAAGTTGCTACAGAAAAGGATTTCCTAGAAGCTGTCAATAAAGTCATTAAAAATTATGCAAAATTCAGTGCAACTCCAAGATATATGACGTACAATTAATTATTTATATTCGATAAAATCATAAAAATTTTTGTAAAATAAGATTTCAAAATAAATTTTAAATTTGAAAAATAATATTTTAACATAATTTTCAATTTTCTAGTGATAGTGAGATAAAATAATATGTATGCATTTAAAAAAACCTAGGCAATTAATTGTTGATGTTCGAAAATTTTAAGCCAAATTAAAAAATAACAGTGTATCGAATTTTCGAAAATGACTGACAGAAATGAAGCTATCAGCAAGAGCAAATTTTCGCTAAAAACAAAAAGTGGAAATTAATATAAGGTGTCAACATTTTGCTCTTACTAAAATTGAAGTTTTTGGACTTAATTCATAATTAGAATTGAGTATTTCAGTTTAAATATATATGTAACGATATAATGAAACATTATATATAAAAATAAGTAAGTTAAAATTCTTTTTTTTTTATGAAAAAGACAATGTAAAATTTTCTAACCTGAATGTCATTGTGAGTTATGTGGATATAAGGTGTGTGGCGCTCATAAGTTAAGTTCTACGGGAGATGTACTAGAACTAAAATTGTAAACAAACCCGGCATTTTCATGTTTTCATTTTGTACCATGTGGATTTTTATATACACACTTGATTTTGGTTGGTTAAAATTCCAACAGCTGTGGTATTATTAAACTCGTGTTGTCATAGTTTTGCAATTCAAAATAACAATTTTTAGTTGTTTTTACATATTTTTTTAATATAATTACTAAACTATAATTAACATTTAATGAATAATTTCTTAAATTTTAATATATATTTAAATTTACAGCTTATTTACCATATATACCAAAATGATGTCCACATCTTTTTCAATATCATCTGCAAGTAATCTTCCTATGAGCACATTTCGTAGCTATGTTTCAATTTTAGATGATGCGACTGCTAAAGATGAAATTAAATTAAAAGCAGCTCAAGAATTAAGCGAAAATTTTGAAGAAATAACACAAAGTTCGGGTTATCAATCATTTTTGGAGCATTCTATGAAGATTTTTATAAAAATTCTTCAAGATGGAGAACCAAATTTTATATCAGAAAACAGTGTTCAACAAGTAATATATAATTTCTTTGTGTTTTTTGTAATAATATTCTATTTCTTTAATATAGATAAGAAAATTAATATTGGAGATGATTCATAGATTACCAACATCAGAAATTTTACGTCCATACGCCAAAAATATTTTAACTTTAATGTTAAAACTTCTTCAAGTAATAAGAAATTTAATTAAAAATTTTTTTTTAAATGTTTAATAATTAATTATTGATTTAGGTGGACAATGAAGAAAATATTTTAGTTTGTTTAAGAATAATAATTGAATTACATAAACAGTATCGTCCAGCATTCAATCCAGAAATACAACATTTTTTAGCATTTGTCAAATCAATTTATTCAGATCTGCCCAAACATTTACCAAAGATATTTGAACCACGTTTACCAATACGTGTTAAAGATCTTAAGGAATTGAATCTCGATCAATTATTAACAGAAACTTATACCATAACACCAATTCAAGTTGAAAAAAAAACTAATGATGGTGCAGCAACTGCGGTAAGATCATTTTCAAAAAATATCATGGAAATTATATAACAATATTTATTTGTCATGTCTTTAATTTAGTACAATAAAAAAAGTAAAACAAAACTTACATGATATTCATAATTTTGACCGAAAGTTACAAATAAAAATTATTTTAATATAATTTTAGGTAAATTTAATTCCAAAAGGGGTTCTTTCTTTAAAAGTTTTACAAGAATTACCAATAATAGTTGTACTTATTTATCAAATATATAAACAAGCTGTACATCAAGAGGTGGCAGAATTTGTGCCATTAATAATGACAACTATAACATTACAACCTTCACCAATTCAAAGGTATAAATTATAAAAAAATAAAAAAATTATATCATCAAAAAAACAAAATTTCAGAAGCTCACCTGGATTCAATAAAGAAGTGTTTGTTGATTTTATGGGAGCACAAATAAAAACACTTTCATTTCTTGCCTACATAATTCGTTTTTTCCAAGTAATAAATATAATATAATTATTGAATTTTAATTCTGTTATTTAAATGTACTGTTTTTAAGGATATCATCAATACTCATGCACCAGGAATGGTTAAGGGTATGCTAAGTTTACTTCAATTATGTCCCAAAGAAGTTGCCCATTTACGAAAAGAACTTTTAATAGCCGCTAGACATATTTTGGCTACAGATTTAAGAAATAGTAATTATAATTTTTAATCCAAATTTTTACAGATAAATAAATTTTTATTTCAAATATTTAATATTTAGAATTTGTTGTTTGTATGGATAAACTATTTGATGAAGATCTACTTCTTGGTCGTGGATACACAACTCATGAATCATTACGTCCACTTGCGTATTCAACATTAGCAGATTTAGTGCATCATGTACGGCAACAATTAAGTTTGAATGTATTAGCAAAAGCTGTTCATTTATTTTCAAAAAATGTTCATGACGAATCATTACCAACAAGTATTCAGACAATGTCTTGTAAACTTTTACTTAATTTAGTTGATTGCATCCGACAGAAAAGTGAATCAGAGCCAATTTTTGCAAGAGAACTTTTAATTACAATGTTACGTGTATTTACACAAAAATTTTATACAATTGCAAAATTACAACTCCCAATGATTATGCAAAAATGGTAAAATTAACTTTGAATTAAATTACTAAAAATAAATTATTTATTTTGTATTTTTTTAAGGAAATCTATTAAACCAGATAATAGTGCTATAAACACAAATTCCAATCAAACAAGTGGAACACTTAATACACCAATTCTTACAAGTCAAGTGAGTGTATCAAGTGACACCACAACAAAGGGAGATTCTTTTGGATTTGTAAGTGCTTTAGTAATTGATAATAGACGTCGTAAATTTGTTTTACTTCAAAAAAAAGATTCCACAAGTATTTTTTTAAAATATGATTTTTTACACAAGTGAATTCCCTCAGTAATTGTGTTAAAACGATTACTTATAATATTTTGTTTTCAAAGAACATTTTTAAACAACATACCAATTTAAGTACTCACATTGAATTCTGTGATTTCATATGTTAATCAGTACTTATCTTTTACTAATTAATTTTTAGGATATTTTGTCATCAGAACAAACATCAAAATTACAAAGTATTGGATTTCCACCACCAAACAATTTAAATGTTGCCGAATATCGTAGTTTAGTAAAAACATTAGTTTGTGGAGTAAAAACAATTACATGGGGTTGTGTTAGTTGTAAATTAAATGTAATTTTATTTTTAATTTATAATAGTTTTCTAGAATAATTACAATTAAATTTGTCTTTTAGACAATACCACCAACGGATCCATCAATTGCAAAAGCGTTCCAACCACATGAAGTTATAATATTTATTGATTTATTAAATTGGGCTTTGGAAGCACTTGATATTTATCAAATAAATATACCAGCTGCAGGTGCAAATTCTAACTTAAATAATAAAAATATGCCGCAAGTTCCACGCTCAAAAGAAGAAAAAGAAGTTTTAGAACATTTTAGTGGAGTGGTAAATTTCACTTAATTTATTTTTTGTTTATACGTTTGAATTATACAATTTGTGCTTTCAGTTTCTTCTTATGAATAATCAAAATTTCCAAGAAGTATTTGCATCTACCATTGATTTTATGGTTGAAAGAATTTATAAAAATTCTGCATTACAAGTTGTTGCAAACTCATTTTTAGCCAATCCGCAAACCTCACCATTATTTGCAACTGTACTTGTTGAATATTTACTTGAAAGAATGGAAGAAATGGGTTCAAACATTGAACGTTCAAATTTATATTTACGTTTATTTAAATTAGTTTTCGGTAGTGTTAGTTTGTTTCCAACAGAAAATGAACACATGCTTAGACCACACTTACATAATATTGTTAATCGATCAATGGAATTAGCAATGACTGCAAAAGAACCATATAACTATTTTCTTTTACTTCGTGCATTATTTAGATCCATTGGTGGTGGAAGTCATGACCTATTATATCAAGTAAGAAAATTAAAATTAAATAATTAAGCAATCGAAAATATTATATATTTTACTATTTTTTTTATTATAGGAATTCTTACCATTACTTCCAAATTTATTAGAAGGATTAAATCGTTTACAAAGTGGTTTTCATAAGCAACATATGAAAGATTTATTTGTTGAACTTTGTTTAACTGTGCCGGTACGTTTATCATCCCTTTTACCTTATCTGCCGATGTTAATGGATCCATTAGTATCAGCCTTAAATGGATCACATACATTAATTAGTCAAGGATTACGTACATTAGAACTTTGTGTTGATAATTTACAACCAGATTTTCTTTATGATCATATACAACCGGTTCGTGCTGATTTAATGCAAGCATTATGGCGTACATTAAGAAATCAAGATAGTGCAGCGTTAGTGGCTTTTCGTGTTTTGGGAAAATTTGGTGGTGGTAATCGTAAAATGATGATTGAACCACAAAAATTAGAATATAATGATAAAGATACACCACCACCAGCTGTTATTGCTTATTTTCAAGATCATACCAAATCAATTGATTTTCCAGTAGACAAAGTTAGTTTTATTACTATTTTTTATCAAATAAAGTTAAATCATTATTGTTTTTTTTAAGGTTATTGAAACAGCATTTTCAGCATTAAAATCCAGTACAACTGATCCATTTTATTGGCGCCAAAGTTGGGAAGTTATTCGTTGTTATTTAGGTAAATTTTAGATTTTTTTTTCCATTTGACAAATAGAATTATTTTTGTCTATATATATTAAAATTCATTTGGCGAATTTTTAACCATGGAAAATATTAAATGTTTAAAGTTTTAATTCGAATTTTTTATTTCTGTAGCTGCATCATTATGTTTGGATGATGATAAACATACTTTACAAAAATTGTTTATGCATCCAACATTTACAGAAGGAATAATTATGAATAGTACAACATTACAATATAACTTTCAAGATAATCAAGCAAGGCAAACACATCAGACAGCATTAACTGGAATGTTTGTAGCAGCTGCTACAAAAGAATTACGTCAATCAGTTTTACCAACAATGGTCGCGGTTGTTCGGCATTATACAATGGTTGCGATTGCACAACAAGCTGGACCTTTTCCACATAAACATATACAAATTGGAAACGGATTAGATCCACTAGTGTTAATCGATGCATTAGCTATTATAATGGGTCACGAAGAAAAGGAATTATGCAAACCAGGACATTTAGCAATGGCACTCATTTTAGAAACAGCAACAAACATAATGGAAACAAAAGAGCGTGCATGTCGTTTATTAATAATGCAATATCTAGCTGAACGTATGTCAGCACTGTGTTATGAACGTCCATGGTATGCAAAGATGGGTGGTTGTATTGCATTAAAGTTTTTTTATGAACATATGGCAATGAGATGGTTATATCAACATTTGTTCTCATTTTTAAAAGCATTTATGTTTGTTATTATGGATTTAGATGGTGAAGTTTCTAGTGGTGCTATTGATTTAGCGAAAATTAATTTAGAAAAAATGCTAAAAATATGCATGGTGCCACTAGATAAAGATTGTAAAAATGAAGATTTAATACAAACCCAAACAAAAGCAATGTTTGAAGTTATACACGAGCTTGTACGTCAAGTTACAAGTCCACATACACTCGTTAGAGAGCAAGTGAGTATTTTTTATTTGCTTTTTTTCTTAATTATTATCCCTGGTTTTTTTCTTAAATAAAAATAAGAATAACATGAAATACGAGAAACATTAATTTATTTTATTTTCTGTTTCAGGCCATGTCATCATTACGTCTTATTTCTGAATTACAAGGAAAATGTGTAACAGAAGTAATGGAACCACATAGAGAAGTTCTAGTTGATATGATTCCTCCAAAAAAGCATTTACTTCGACATCAACCAGCAAGTGCACAAATCGGTATAATGGATGGAAATACATTTTGTACAACATTAGAACCACGATTATTTACAATTGGTACATATAATTGATCAACAATAATTTGCGTATTTAGTGTATCTTCGTAAGTGTTCGTAAAATTAATCGTTGATAACTATTTAAAAAAATTTATATTTAACATGAACTTTGAAGTTGGAAGTTTTTTTTGTAGATGGGAGGTGTTTTATATTAAATAAGTTTTTATTAGCCGAATATGACATAGTTTTATAACATTTTAATTTTGCGAATTGAGCGACAGATTTGAAAAAATACGAAAGAAAGAAACATTGTAAGGATTTAATTCTCAAATCAATTTTTTTTTTCAGATCTAAGCATATTAACTCACAAAGTATTCTTTCATGAACTTCTTACATTATGTGAAGCTGAAGATCCAATTCTAAATAAGTTGGATTGTTATAAAAATGTAACAAATTTAGTACCATTACGAAAAAGTGCATTGCGGGCCTTAGCCGCATGTCATTATATAACATCAGGTACTTGTCGTGAAAAAGTATTTTCAATACTATTTAAAGCTTTAGAAAAAAATAACCCTGAGTTACAAAAAGCTGCATTTGAATGTATGCAAAAATTTACTAGTGGTTTTACAATTGATAAAGAAATAGTACATACAAGTATGCGACCATTACTTGTTACTCTTGGTGATCATAGAAGTATAACATTAAATGGTGCTAAAAGACTATCATATTTAACACAATTATTCCCTTCAATGTTTAATGAAAAATTAAGTGAACAACTTTTACAACATATTAAAAAAATGCTTGAAACATCAACAACTGCTAATAAAGGTAATAAACTAACAATATATTATATTCAGTAACCAATAAATTTTTGTAAATTTTCTAGGTAAAAATTATTTAGCCGTTTCAAAAACTGGAGAAACTGAACAAAAGATCTCAACAATAATTGGAATATTTCACCAAATATCAGCAGCTACACCAAAATATATTGATAGTCTTTGTCGTTTGGTCTTACAGCTTGAAAAGAGTTTGTTAATTGAACCTTCATGTCCTTATCGGGAACCACTAATTAAATTTCTACTAAGGCATCCAAAGGAGACCCTTGATCTTTTAATGCACGATAATAATGTAAAGGATCCACAATGGAACAGGTAAAGTGTTTTTAACAAAAGTATTGGAAATTCAAAATAAAATTCACGAATAAAAATAATAATAATAATAATAATTTTGTATTATGTCCGAATAACATTTTTATTTTACAGATTTCTTATTTACTTACTTAAACATAAAGATGGTTTAATATTTCGTTCGACAATGATAACGAAATCAGCAAGAATAATACAACTTATATTACAAAATTCATATGAACCAATAATACCACAAAATACTACATTATTAACACGTGAAGATCGTTACGAAGCACAACGTCAAGCTGTAATTATAATAAATACATTAACAGAATTTGATGATCAATGGTTGGCAACACAGAATGATATTGTTGATGCATTAAAAACAATTTGGAATAATGATTTACACAAAAGTTGTGAATTAAATGTTGCCTGTGATTTATGGCATATTATTGCAAAAATTTTATTACATTATTTTTCACATCACACAAATGATATTGATTTATTATTTCAATTATTACGTGCACTTTGTTATCGTTTTATACCAGATTTTCAGGTAATTAATAAGAATTAATTGAAGTTCATATTTGAAAATATATAGTTAGAATTTTTAATATTTTAATAATATTCTTTTATTTATTTTTTACAGTTTTTAAAAGACTTTTTACTAAATACAGTAGCTCAAAGTTATACAGTGGATTGGAAACGGAAAGCATTCTTTCATTTTGTAGATATTTTCAATAATGCAAATATTACACAAGAATTAAAAGCTAAGGTAAAGATGAAAATTTAACCGCCTTAATAGTCAATTATAGCTTATAAATTTCAAGAATTACATGAATAATATTTACATTAATACTTTGTTTTTTCAGATTTTAACAATAATTTTAATCCCATGTTTTGCAATAAGTTTCGATAAAGGTGAAGGTAATAAATTAATTGGTGCAGCACCATCACCATTTCAAGAAGATGATAATAGTGTTGTGTCAGTTTTTATAAATAAAGTTGTTGATCCAGATAGACCATTTGGTAATGAAGATGCTGTAAGAATTGCATTATTGCAATTAGCTTGTTTATTTGTCGAACGTGCATCACCACATATACATGATGGTGATGCTAGTAATAAACGTCAAGGAAATAAATTAAGACGTTTAATGACATTCGCTTGGCCATGTTTATTAAGTAAAAATTGTGTTGATCCTTCAGCCCGTTATCATGGACATTTATTATTAAGTCATATCATTGCACGTTTAGCAATACATAAAAGGATTGTTTTACAAGGTTTTTTTTAATAATTTTGTACAATTAAATGTAATTTATCATATTTTTTTTATTTTTAGTATTTCATTCATTATTAAAAGGACATGCTGTTGAAGCTAGAACAGTCGTACGTCAAGCACTTGAAGTTTTAACACCGGCAATGCCTGTCCGTATGGAAGATGGAAATACAATGTTAAAACATTGGACAAAAAAAATAATTGTCGAAGAAGGACATTCAATGCAACAATTATATCATATTTTACAATTAGTTGTACGTCATTATAAAGTTTATTATCCTGTACGGCATACAATTGTTCAACATATGATTAGTTCAATACAACGTCTTGGTTTTTCACCTACATCAACATTAGAATATAGAAAATTAGCGGTAGAATTAGCTGAAGTTATTATAAAATGGGAAATACAACGTATACGTGAAGAAACTGATGGACCATTTGATGAAGAAGAAAACAATTTATTTCAAATTGATTTTAAAAATACACCAACTGGCTCAGTTAAACGTACCACTGCTCCAGAAGAATCAATTGAAATGCGTAAGAAATTCTCAACTGGTGAACATAGTCCACTTCAAACCATTAGCGGTAAAAATCTATTTTCTAAAATCATGCAAAATAACTAAAGTTAACGATATTATAAATATTTTTTAAATTTAATGAATTTTGGAAGACAGCAACAAGAAGCTGCGATTGTAATATTCATTTTTCATAATCAAAAATTAATTTTAAAATTAGAAATAATCGAATTCCGATAAAAATAACTCTTACTAATTTCAAAAATGTCGTAATAATTACTTTCAAATTTTTAATTTTTTTGTATACTAATTGGATTTTGCAAATATATTAATTATAATTATTTTCAGGTACATCACAAACAGTAACAGTTGCAAAAATAGAAGGATCAAATTGTCCAATAGATCGTAATCATTGTGATACAGTATTAAATTTTTTATTTCGTTTAGCATGTCAGATAAATGATGCTGCAACAACATCAAATCAAAATTCAACACAAACAATTATATCACCAGGTGAACATTTATCAAGGCGTTGTGTTACATTAATAAAAATGGCTATGAAACCAGATGTTTGGCCACAACCGTGTGATTTAAAACTTGGTTGGTTAGATAAAGTATTTACAAGTGTTGATACACCACAACCAAATTTTTCTAATATTGGTACCGCATTAGAATTATTAACATTTTTATTAGGTGTTATGAAAAAGGAACAAGTTTTATTGACTTTTAAACCATTACAACGTGGTTTATCCGCCTGTGTTACATGTACAAATACTCGTGTTATCCGTTTAATGCATGGTTTATTATCACGTTTAATGTCAATCTTTCCAACTGATGCATATCATAAACACGAAGAACTTGAAATATTATATGCAACTGTTAGTAAAATGATTTTTGAAGGTTTAGCTACATATGAAAAAACACCACAAGCAAATCCATCAACATTATTTGGTACATTGATGATACTGAAAGCTGCTTGTCTAAATAATCAAAGTTACATTGATCGATTAATGATGCCTTTCATGAAATTATTAAATCGATTGCATCGTGAACACCTTAGTAATAGCAATACTGCAGCTTCAATAAGTGGACCACAAGTTGATGGAAGTGGTAAGTTGGTTATTTTAATATTTGTTCTCTAAATTTCAATTTTTATTGATTTATTTGTTTTATTAGGTCCGGTTGCATTAGAATTGTTAACATTATCACTGGATTTAGTAAAAAATCGTGTTGTTGTAATGGGTGTTGACATGAGAAAATTATTTATTGGTGGTATATTGGTTGGTTTAATTGAAAAAACAAATGATGTTAAAGTAATGAAAGCAATTGTTAAAATGATAGAAGAATGGATGAAAAATAAAAATACACCAATAACAGTAACACAAGCACCAACATTACGTGAAAAATCAATATTATTAGTCAAATTAATGCAATATGTTGAAAAACGTTTTACTGATGATCATGAATTAAATGGACAATTTTTGGAATTAATAAATTATATATATCGTGATGATCAACTTAAACAAACGGAATTGACATCAAAACTAGAAGCAGCATTTTTAGCTGGTTTACGCTGTAATCAGCCAATCATTAGAGCCAAATTTTTTGAAATATTTGATGGTTCAATGAGGCGACGTTTACATGATCGTTTATTATATATTATATGTTCACAAGCATGGGATTCAATTGGACAACATTATTGGATAAAACAATGTATTGAATTATTAATATTAACAGCTAATACATCCACACAAATTCAAATATCAAATGAAACACATCTATTACCAAGTATTACTTCCGTAAGTGTATTAATTTGTATTTACTTTAAAATTAATAACATTTAAAAATTATTTGCTTTTTTGTTATGTTTAGGTAATAAATTTAGCTGATTCTGATGAAAAGAAGAATTTCGTAATTTATACAAGTCTTGAAAATGATCCAACAGATGCATTTGATCCAATTGAAGATAAAGAAGACGCATTTGATATGGAAATGAGTGTTGATCCAAGTGTATCACGACGTGAAGAAAGTGAACGTCCTGTTACAAATCGTCAGGGTGCCCTAAATAAATTAATAAGTCGACAAGCTGAATTTTTAGAAGCAAGTAGAAAAATTCGTACAGAACAATTATTAGTTGCAACCTCACAATTATGTCATATGGATACACAATTAGCAGAAAAAGTATGGTTAGAAACATTTCCCCGTTTATGGCAAATACTAGATGAAGGACAACAGCAGTCAATTGAACGCGAAATTATACCATTCTTGTCATCTGGTACACATGTTATACAAAAAGATTGTCATCCAAGTGCATTAAATACATTTATTGAAGCATTATCAAATTGTACACCATCAATATATTTACCACCAGATTTAATGACATATCTAGGTAAAGCACATAATTTATGGCATCGTATGACCTTAATGTTGGAAAAAATGTCATTAAATATTCCAAATAAACGTGAAGTACAATTTGATTATAGTGATCCAGATGTTGAAGAGCATAATAATATAATTGATTCTGATCAATTATCTGTCTTTGATAAATTATCACATATGTATTCATCATTACATGAAGAGGATTTATGGGCTGGTTTATGGTTAAAACATGCAAAATATCAAGAAACAAATACCGCAATTGCCTATGAGCAAATGGGGTTTTTTGAAGAAGCACAAACAGCATATGATAATGCAATGACAAAATTTAAACAAGATATTGCTAATTGTCCAGCACCAATGGATATGATAAGTGAATTATTAATATGGGACAAACATTGGATACGTTGTGCAAAAGAATTAAATCAATGGGAAATATTATTAGATTATGCTCAGTCTGGTAAAGAAAAAAATCCATTTTTAATAATGGAAAGTGCATGGCGTGTTCCTGATTGGCCATTAATGAAACAGGCATTATTAAAAGTTGAGCAAACGTGCCCAAAACATTTTGGTTATAAAGTTAATTTATATAAAGGATTTTTAGCAATATTGAATCAAGAAGAACAACATTTAACAAATGTTGAACGTTATGTAGAAATGGCATCAATGTTGTGTATGAGGGAATGGCGTCGTTTACCACATATTGTATCTCATATACATTTACCAATTTTACAAGTATCGCAACAAATTATGGAATTACAAGAGGCTAGTCAAATACATCAAGGTCTTCAATGTCGTAATTCATCATTACATGATATGAAAGCAATTGTTAAAACATGGCGCAATCGTTTACCTGTTGTAGCCGATGATTTATCGCATTGGAGTGATATATTTACATGGCGTCAACATCATTATCAAATTATAACATTACATTTAGAACAACAAACAGAAACTGGTAATCATAATATGTTAGGTGTACATGCATCAGCTCAAGCAATTATACATTTTGGTAAAATGGCAAGAAAACATAATTTAACATCTGTATGTCAGGATTCATTATCACGTATTTATACAATACCATCTGTGCCAATCGTTGATTGTTTTCAAAAAATACGTCAACAAGTCAAATGCTATTTACAAATGGCTGCTGTCAGTGGACGCCATGAATTAAACGAAGCATTAGAAGTTATTGAATCAACCAATTTGAAATATTTCGTTAAAGAAATGACAGCAGAATTTTATGCATTAAAAGGTTTATTATTAGCACAAATAGGCAGATCCGAAGATGCTAATAAAGCATTTAGTGCTGCAACGCAATTACACGAAACCCTATTAAAAGCATGGGCTTTATGGGGTGATTATTTAGAACATATATTTACTCGTAATCCCAAACAAATGAATTTAGGTGTTAGTGCGATAACATGTTTTTTACATGCATGCCGTAATCAAAATGAAAGTAAATCACGTAAATATTTAGCAAAAGTGTTATGGTTATTATCATATGATGATGAAAAAACACAATTAATGGAAGCACTTGATAAATATTCTGTTGGCGTACCACCATTACAATGGTTACCATGGATACCGCAATTATTGTGTTGTCTTGTCCAATATGAAGGCAATGTTATATTAAATTTATTAAGTCAAGTTGGACGTATGTTTCCACAAGCTGTTTATTTTCCTATAAGAACATTATATTTAACACTTAAAATTGAACAACGTGAACGTATTAAAAGTGCTGAACAAGCAACGCTTGCATGTAAAATGCAATCAGGTGGTATTAATACATTAATAACAGAACAACAAACATCTGTTACTGTTTCAACACAACCGGGCAGTACAACATCAACATCCACTACTGGTGACCATCACATGAACAATACAACAACAACAACAACATCTTCGTCATCATCTGCAACAACAACTACTACATCAAATGGTCCAATACGTGCAACACCACCAATGTGGCGTTGTTCAAAAATTATGCAATTACAAAGAGATATTCATCCAACAATACTAAGTTCATTAGAAGGTATTGTTGATCAAATGGTATGGTTTAGAGAAAATTGGTATGAAGAAGTTTTACGCCAATTACGTCAAGGACTTACGAAATGTTACGTTATTGCATTTGAAAACCGTTGTTCTGTCACAGAAGCTAAAATAACACCACATACTTTAAATTTTGTTAAAAAACTTGTTTCAACATTTGGAATTGGTGTTGGTAAATTTTTCATTTTTATTCTTGCACTTTTTTTGGTTGATTTTAATTTCTTTTGTTTGTAGAAAATATTTCCAGTTCTGTTGGTTCAACATTTTCATCAGCAGCATCAGAATCATTAGCGAGACGAGCACAAGCTACTGTACAAGATCCAGTTTTTCAAAAAATGAAAGGGCAATTTACAAGTGATTTTGATTACACACAACTTTGTGCTATGAAATTACATAATTTAATAAGTAAACTTAAAAAATGGATTAAGATATTAGAATTAAAAACGAAACAACTGCCAAGGTTTGTAATTTTTTAATGAGCAAATGAAACTAGATTTATTCTTTCTTTAAATTAATGGTCTTAAAAAAATTAAAATTAATTTACACGAACTACTTCATTTGATCAGTTTCTATTGAGTTATTCTAATTAGATCTATTTATAATACAAATTTTGATTGCATTATTTTTATACAACCATACATTTTACAGTTTCATGTTACTTCTGATGATAATATTAGTTTTTTAATTATTGAAATTTTTTTTAGATCATTCCTTATTGAAGAGAAATGCCGGTTTTTGTCAAATTTTAGTCAAAAACAGGCTGAAGTCGAATTACCTGGTGAACTTCTTCTACCACGTCACTCTCATTATCATATTAGAATAGCAAGATTTATGCCGAGAGTCGAAGTTATACAGAAACATAATGCAGCTGCAAGAAGATTATATATTAGAGGAACAAATGGAAAAGTAATTTTTTTAGAATTAATTTCTTTTATATAGTAAAAAAATATTTTCATACTCATATAATTAAGGGATTACACAAAAAAACCTGCCCATAGTTTTAAAAATTCAAAGGAGCAAATACAAAACAAGTTTTAAAAACATTTTTTGTGTATTCTTTCCAGATTTATCCTTATTTAGTAGTAAATAATTTCGGACTTGGTGATGCACGCAGAGAGGAACGTGTTCTACAATTACTACGAATGTTAAACCATTATTTGACTAAACAAAAGGAAACATCAAGACGTTTTCTTCATATCACAGTTCCACGTGTTGTTGCTGTATCACCACAAATGCGTTTAGTTGAAGATAATCCAGCTAGTGTGTCGCTTTTAGATATTTACAAAAATAATTGTGTTAAATTAGGTGTTGAACATGATATACCAATATCACGTTATTATGAGAGATTAGCTGAAGTACAAGCACGTGGATCACAAACAACACATTCAGTTTTGCGTGACATTTTAAGAGAAGTACAAACATCTATGGTACCAAAAGGAATGTTAAAAGAATGGTCAATTAAGAATTTCCGTTCTGCTACTGATTATTGGCAATTTAGAAAAATGGTAAAATTTTAATAATTTTTATTGTGTTTGAAAAGTGTAACTATTTGAAAAATATCCAAAATACTCTTAATTAGATATTGATTTGATGCTGATGTTATAATTTTTTGGACGAAATTTAGTTGAACTTTTCGACATTTAAATTTAAAGAAATAATGAATTTCAGCCTAATTGCGCTAATTACAATTCTAGTTCACACTTCAACTTTCATTGGCATGCCTTTGTGAATATGCTCTCCATCTAACAAGACTCAATTCTGAAATGATGTACGTTCATCAAGATTCAGGGCTCGTGAATATTTCCTATTTTAAATTCGATGTTGATGATACCACTGGTGAACTTGATGTTAATCGTCCTGTACCATTCCGATTGACACCTAATATTGTTGAATATTTATCTAGTATTGGTATTACTGGACCATTAACGGCATCAGCGATTGCAACAGCTAGATGTTTAGTACAACCAAATTATAAGGTGAGTGTTATTAATTTTAAATTTAACTTTAAATTTAATTTATTATTTAATTATTTTTTATAGCTACCAACAATACTTCGTGCAATTTTACGTGATGAAATAATTGCAGTACATAAAAAACGTTTATTAGATGAGAAGCCTGTAGTAGATTCAAGTGGTGATGTATGGCAAGAAAAAGGCACAGTAGAAGTTGATATGGAAAAAATAATATCTGTTGTTAATAAATCTGTAACAGCTATTATGTCACGTCTGAATAATATTTCTTATTTTGAAAATGTCGAATCAAATAAAATGAGTGGTTTAGTTCAATCGGCACAAAATCCAGATAATTTATGTCGGATGGACCCAACATGGCATCCATGGCTTTAAATTAAAATAGCAGTGTTTTTTTTTGATTCATTGAAAGTTTAAAAATTTAAGTAGGACTTACAAAATGCATTTTGTAAACTAATAATAACAATTGTAATCGACTGAAGTTGAATTTATTTAAATGTATTTTATTATTAAAAACAATAGTTTTTAGGCATTTTAGAAAATCCAAATTTGTATTCTTAAAAAATGAAAAAAAAAAAATTATTAAGAATAAAATAATGTGTTAATAGTAATAATATCATTTGTTTTTATTTTGTAAAAGTTTTTGCGCATTTACTGCAACCCAAAGGAATAAAAACCATTGAATTCAATGAGCAATTTCACAAATTGAAACAGCTGGTGGAAACGAGATTATTTTTAGGACTGAGCTGTATTCTAAGTTAAAAAGTAAGAACTTTCAAACTTCTATTGGAAGAAGATAAAATTTCATAATTACTTAAATAACAAGATTTAATATACCATTTTATTGTAAAATGTTCCCATACATTTGATAATTGATATCCATTGGGAAAAAGTTTGGACTGTAAAAGGGTTAAAAATATAAAAAAAACTAAAAGAATTCGTTTTCAATAAATCTTTTTTATTTTCAATAAAAATATAATAATGAGTTCTGCATTAACAAATAAAATTGATTCATCTGCCTGTGAAATAAAAAAAAGGAAAAAATTTTTACTAACTTTTACTTTGGAGCAAAATTAACGTACATTCTCGTGAAAAAAAAAATTTATTGTAACAAATACTTTGAGATAAGCATGAAATCAAATTCCATGCAAACTTCGTTGAAGTGTTATTTATTCTAGGAGATGTTTTCTTCGGAAGCTTTTTATGAAAAAAACACCGCTGTTTTTCTCCACAAATTGTTACTATTAAAAATGCAAATTTACCTGATATCGCGTCCACAATAAAAATCGAAAATCTTCCTTGTGCTGTACATAATCTATATTCAAAGAAGGAATAAAAATTATTATTAAAATAAAATATTACAACCATAATAATTATTTTTATTGAAATAATAAAATTATATCTTTAAGTGTAGCTCGAATAGTAAATTTTAGTAGACGAACGTTGCAAATATAAAGATTTTGCTCTTGCACTTAATTTAATTAATAATTTTATTAAAAAATTACTTATAAAAGCCTTAAGTGCAGTTGATATTTTTATACATCAAAATTTAATTAGCAATTTATTAGATTTTACATTAGTCCTCTTCTTAATAATCAATAATTAATTAATATTATAAATACACACCTTTAATGGCTTCATATATATAGGTAGGTCAAATTACTCTTCTATCCTTTTCTCTCACGAACATATATTTATATACTGAAAAAGTATAAAAGAATAATAGAAATAAATAGAAATTTCGTTTACCAGTTACAAAATTTAATTATTTAATCAAACAAATTCTGAAGATATCTTTTTTTTAATTCAACATTGTTATAATGAAAATGACTAATGAACAAGAAATCAAATGTTAAAAATTTTAACATTAAATATTATTATTTAATTGTACAAATGCTTTGAAATAAGTATAAAGTGGAATTTCATACATATATGGTCGATTTGTAAACTATTCTAGGATTTTTTTTATTTTTATTAAGTACATACTTTATAAAAGTTATTATTATTTTGAAATCCTACAAAATCAAATTATTAATTTTAAAAAACATTGTGACAAAAAAAAATTATTTTTATTCAGAAACGATTTAAATTTTGAGGTTAAGTTGATTAAATTAATTTATAAATAACTTACCGAATTTCAGAGTTGCAAAATCGTTTGATATAATTTTATGTTCTCATGTCTTTTGTTTAGGCTCCACTAGTGTTTCTACAAATACAATACATTGTTAATTAATATAATAATTAATCACTGATGATTTAATAATAAAAAAAAATACAATAAAAATGAAATTATGTACGTCTTCTACCGTTATATCTACTTGAAATTCATAGATTGTGTATAAGCAGAAAAAAAATTGTCTAGCACATTGACCGAATATCAACTGAAATATAAAACCAGTTAACATCTAATTACAGTGCACAAATAATATAAAATAATTATATCAATGAGATCCATTTCACACAAAAAAAATCATTTTTAAAGAAAATATACTTTTTAATTTTCCCGATCTATGCATTCATTATTAAAATTTACTACTTTTAATTTTCTCTTTATTTTATTGCAATTTCTTATTAGTTATTATAAATAATCAAAAAAGATTTATACAAAATAATATACTACTTACTTAAAAAATAAAACGTAGCGGTATTCAAGTACCTGGAATACCACGTTTTCGAGCAACTCCCATTTTGTTAAGATTTATACTTAACAAATAATTAATATTAATTTTTAATTTAAGTAAATAATTATTCATTATTAATTGCAGATTTAAATCTATTTAAATAAAACTCGAAAAATACTATATTGGTTGTGAAAACTACGATTAATAAAATTTCAATGCTTCCACCGTAAGCAACAAATTTCAAAAGAAATTATGTTATCCAAATTCCGAAATCGACTTAGAGTTAGAGTTTTGAGAGCAGCCAAGCAATAACCGGAAACAGTACTAGGGTATGTTCGTAAAATGGAAATGTCGCCTTAAAGTTAGGGTGATTTATATCAATTAAAAATGTCACCATAGTATGTGATTTTATCTGAACTGAATAAAACCAAGAAAAAATTATGTTAATTCATTAAATTATAATTTTTTTTTATAAATATCATACATATAAATGACATTTTTATAATTTGAAATATGAATATTTTATTCAGTTTTACTTTCAATGAAAACACACACAAAAATTAAAAATTGTCAAATTTATATTGCTGCGCCATCTTTTGACAAAACTCGAGATAAATTCGATATCAATTAAACCATTTTTTTAAATAGGATTTTATGAAACCATTTATTAAAGCGTTAATATTCTATTATGTTTTGCGTAACTATTTATTCATCATTTTGTTATGATAACGTAACGAACACTCAGATTAAACGTTGCGATTAAATATTAATTAATTTCAACTGGAAGGAGATAGATAATTACGTTACATAGCAGATGAAAAAATGAAAAATATCGCAGTTTTCGTAAAACTCTTACTTTAAAAGAAATAAGTAGATAAGGAGCGAAATGAATAACTGCGTATTTAAATTATGAATTAAACAAAAATTCAAAAAAACAGGACAAGATAACTTCGGGTTTTTCTAGATATAACTTATGGTTGAATTTAATTCACATTAAAATATTTAAAGCACTCAACAAATATTACTAAATTTGAAAAATAAAAAGAATTTTTGTGTTTTTATATTTTTTATTTAACGAAATTTGGTTGTAAAAAGTAGTTAGATTTACTTTTTGCTGTTCAGAATGATACCATCATATTTCTGTTGGAACCATTTCATGGCATCTTCTTTATTAAGACGGTGAGGGTAACCAACTTTCCCGGTCTTACGACGTCTGTGTGCAACATTGAATCCTAATAAAAATAAATATTTTTTATTATTGAATTATATATAATTTGGAAATTCAATTACTTGTGTTTATGGGTATGGGAGAAAAGTATCTTAAAGTTTAAAAATAAACCAGAATCAATATTTTAAATGTTTTTGCATTACAATAGAATCAAAGAAATAATATTAATATTGTTTCCATTTTTACCTAACATCATTATTTGAAATTAAGGGTCAGCAGTAAAGTAATCATTTCTATTATTATTAAGTCATAATTATTACCTGGTCGTCCTAATACTACGTAGAAATCAAGACCGTAAATACCAATGGATGGATCGTATTTGATACCCAAATCAATGTGTTCTTGAATACCGAAACCAAAATTTCCAGATGATGAGAAGTTTTCTCTTCTCAACTCGTATTCTCTGACCTACAAAACAAAAATGGCATGTTTTACAATTAGGAATCTTACAAACAAAAATATTCAAATGAACCTTAAGACCACGTTCAAGAATTTCTTCAGCCTTCGCTCCACGTACTGTACAATGAACAGCAATCTTTTCATTACGACGAATACCAAAAGAACGTACAGTATATCTAGCCTTTGAATAAACTGGTTGTTGCCCAGTTAATTGTTCCAATACCTATTAAAAGTATTGAATTTATATTGAAAAAACATAGTAATTTTATATATAAAAACAACAAACTTACCTTAGCCGCACGAGTTAGTCTGTCACCAGATTCTCCTACACAAATATTTAAACATAATTTGCGAATATGAAGATCTCGCATAGGATTCTTGGCAGGATCTTTTTTAATTTTTTTTGTTGGCTCACTGGCCTTAGCCACGGGTTTTGTATCTGCAGCAGGCTAAAAAATATATATCATTTAGTAAAACTTATAACCTCAATGTTTTCATATATTAAATATAGTATTTAAATGGGTATATTTAAAAAAACAATGAAAATCTAATCGTAAAACTATTGATAAATATCAGCACCATTATTATTTTTTTATTTTTAGATTCACAACTTTTACAATTATTCAGATGATTTAAGATTTAACAAGAGTTAAAAAAATTCACAACACCTACCGTCATATCTTTCGCTGGAAAAGAATAAACTAAATGAATTATCGTTCAGTGGTCAATATTATTTCGAAATCAATTGCGAAAATTTTTCGGTCAATATTGCCATAGGAACAATAGACTGTTTTTATTTTCAAATATAAATTTTAATCGATGAAAATAATTATTTAATTTTTCCTTAATTATCGTAATGGAAGAGGGAATAAAATCTAAAATTAGCTTAGCGGAGCATATAATAAAATTGCCTTTTATCAAACAACGTTCTGCCTATATAAATATTGATGAAAGAAGTAGAAATATTGTGGCCCAGTTAGCAAAAAGAAGAGAATTGGCTCGTGGAACGTTAGTTAAATTTAAACTTAATTTCTATATATTAAATAATATATTAAATTCTAAAACAACACAAATAGATTGGCAGAAAGATGTGCAGTAGAAAAGCAAGGAATTGAAAAAAGATTGGATGACAGTGACAAATCGTTAACAGAATTACTTGGAGATGGAACAGAGTTAATTACAAATATCCGTATAGCAAATGATAAACGAGAAGTTGATAGGAGAAATAAGGAAGCTGAGCTAAGAGAAGGTAAGTATATAGATCAACCATTTGTTTATTACTGATGATATTTAATATTTAACAGAGCTCCTTGAAAAGTTGCAAAAAGAATCGATTGAGGCATCATCAAAATTTTCTTATATTACATCTCAATGGGCAAAATTGGACAATTTGAAAGACCCTATGAGTATTCATGAGGGTCTAGAACATCAAAAAATCAGAATAAATGATCTTATGATGCAAAAAGATGTTGTTATATCAGATTGCAGAAAAGAGTTAGCGGCTGCAGATTCAAGATATATTCTTGACCTAGAGATGCAGGTTTTTCCATTAGAAATATCAAATAAATATAATATTTTGATTAAAACAATATTATTTTTAGAGTATTGATATTTATTGTTTAGTTGAACGAATCGATAAACAAATTGATATAATGAAAACTGTCTATAAGGAACATTTGGAACTGATACAAAGTTCCATCGACAATGAAAGAGATGTTATTCGTACTGTCGCTACAAGAAAATGGAAAGATGTTTATGATAAACGTGCTGAAAATGAGGAAATGAAATTAAAAAAAGAGAAACATAAAGTAAATATTATTTCCTATAACTATAATAGCTACATAAATGTTTAATTTCTCAGACAGAATTTTATGCAACTGAAATGGAAAGAATTAAAATTGAACACGAGGAATTAACACGTGCAACACGAATTCGTTTGGAAATAGATAATCAAGTTTTACAAATAGAACTCCAAAATATAAAAGCTAATGTGTTGCTTAACTCTGAAAAATTAGATTATAACTACCAAGTTTTAAAAAAACGTGAAGATGAAAATATTATTGTAAGGAATCAGCAAAAACGACGTTTATCTCGTTTGAATGAAACGGTATCACAATTGAGGAATAAAACAACTGAAACGCAAAAAAATTGCGAGAGTGAAACAACTAAATTAACCAATGAAGTTATAAAACTGCATAAAAATATAATGGATTTAGAAGAAAGAGCTGATGCTATATCGGATATTAACAATAAAAAGGTTTATAATCCTCATGTGATTCTGATTGTTATATCTATATATATATTAACATTTTCTAGTATCAGAAAGTATGGCAAATGAATGAAGAAGAAGGTACAGAACTACTGGACAAAATTCTGGCAATTGATAAAGTGTTATATGAACAGCAATTAGGTTTAGAATGGGTAAAGCCATCATCATCATTAATTGAAAAAAGTGAACTTCCCTCTTATAAATCGGCAATCAAAGTCGTTAATGATTACAACATGTCAATGCCATCCTATGGTATGTAACGGAAATATCTATTAATTAAATATAATAATTTACTTTTTAGGCATTGAGCAAGTAGTAAAACAGAAGGCAAAAAAAGATAAGTCTTTAAATTCTGTTGATACCAGAGTTTTGCGAATGATTATAAGAAAAGTAGCAAATGAAAGTGGGTTTTTAATTGAGAAAAAATTAGTTGATTTATTAAAACCATATACAGAGGAAGAGAAAGTTTTAGCTCGAATTGATAATGTTTTCAATGTAATATGCATAATATTGTAAAACATCTATTACAATGTTTTAATTTTTTAGGCTCTCGGAGTTAGAAGGTTAGAAGATGTTTTGGCTCTTCAAAAGTATTTTATGCCATATTCTTGGTGTCCTAATTGTTCTAAGGGTCTTTCGAATTCTACTAAAATACATTCTCAATACATTCAAGATCAAGATAATGTTATAAATGATGCTGAACCAGAAAGAATTGATTTTTCGGTGAGTGTAGCTTTTATATTAAAAAATGAAAGAGAAGCAAACGAAAGTGAGTTCATTTTTTGACGATTACAAACCGCACTCGAATTCTGAAGTTAACAAAACTGCTAAATGCTAATTTAATGGTTTGGTAATTTTAAATATTGCACTTATTAATTTGAGATTTTTTTTAAAGAAAACTGAAGTGACGGCAGAGCCGAATAAATGTAATCAACATTATTTAGTTATTGAAACGTTTTACATTTTGTCTGCATTACGTAACTTCACGGAAAATCATTTGTCAGTTGGCGGAATGGTGATGTAAGCATACCCTTTCCTACTAAAATTAAAACTTAATGTTTTTATTTAGAATTTAAATGTTCTAGGCCTATGATGACAATGAAGACCCGTCTAAGTCGGGTCAGAAGTACGGTGTCACGGTTAATTAAACCACATGACGTTAATATATTTTGGGAAAAGTTTCGACAAATATTTCCTGCGCAAAAAGAACGTTTGTGGCATGCTTTGGAATATGGATTAATGCTATATTTAAAGGTAATACTCTTGTATATATAAAAGCATTTAAAAAAAATGTATCTATATAACACAGGTTCTTAGAGAGCGGGAGAAATTAGATATCGAATGTGAAAATCTTCGGAGACAGAACGCAGAATTAAAATTTTTAATGCAAAAACATATTCCTAACAGCTATTAGTAAAATCCAATAAATATCAATCATAAATTATAGTATATAATTTCTGTTAACTAAATTAAATGAAATTTTTCTGAATAAAAATATATCAATAATCAATAATTTATTTATACTTGCGCATTTTAGTTTTATACTATTTAAGTGTAGATTTATAAATTCAATTTTAAATTATATTAAATATGTTGTATTATGTAGCAGAAAGAATATACATATTATAGAAAATATAGAATTTTTGGTTCAAAGTTAGTATACCTATTTGTTGGGACATTTCCAAAAAAAAGGCGAAGCGGAATTTTGTTGTAACGACGTAGAACCTCTCACTTATTTTACATTCGTAATTTATTGTTAACGCTGATATTTTTATTTGCTGGGACGTGAATTCCAAGATGGAAAATCGAATTTCGATTTTCGAAATATGTAGACTTTATTTGCGCTAAATATTTCGAATGTGTAGATTTATTAGGAACCAATCAAAACAGACTTGGAATTTCTGTCATTTGAAGAAGTTATAATCGAATCTGAAAGTGAAATAATTAATTTTAATTTTTAAATATGCATCAAATTAGCACAACAAAATGTTAATGTATTTAATAATAAACACAATTTGCATATAAAATTTACTATGTAATATAAAAAATATTAAAAATGATGGTCATATTAACATCAGAAAATAAAAGACAAGGGCGGCATTAAAAAGTGACGTTTTGTGTTGGTGGAATAATTTTTTTTTTTACGATTAAATATTATCTTTGCAACAATATTAAAAAGATACACCTATTTTGGCTTATTAAAATTAAAGTTTTTTAGTTTAAAAATATTTTGTGTATATTGATAATTAAAAAAAAATGCGTTTCTTTTCAATATTATATGTTGTGATTTTAGTATTTGGCCTTTGCTCGGCATTACCGATCAAAAGTAGTGCAATCGGTGAGTCACTTAAAATTAAATATCTATCCATTATTATATGGAGGAATATTTGTATTGTTATAAAACATAATTAAGACATTCCTATATAAATTTATTTTTTGCAATGGAAGGAAACTCAAATTTTAGTTTGATTGATTGAATAATAAATTTTCTTTTATCTATTATAAAAAGGTGCAATTTGAATTTATATTTAATAAAATTCCCACTTAAAGTATAATTTTTTAGTTACATGATAAATAATGACATGAAAGACAATTCAATATAATTTGAAGTAGAACAGCGAAAGTATGTTTTTTTTTTGCTTCTACTTCCTCCTTAAATAATTTTTATTAATGATTTTATTGTTAGTCATTTCTTTTAAAGTTGACTGACAAGGTAGGGTAGTTAGTTTTTTTTTGTTAAACTTACAAATTTGTATTTTATTCATAAATGCAAAATATAAAAATAAATAATATTTATTGATTATTTGATGAATCAATATTTTAATTTGATTAAATCATCAACATGTTATAATGTCTTAATTAGAAAATTTTATCATCAAGAAATATTATTTTTAGTTTTTAAAAAAGGCGACGTTTTACAATAAATTTACTATGTGCTATATTTTTTTCTATATTTATATATTTTTAATTATTTGCAATTAATAAAATTTAATATAGATTGATAAGTAAATTTCCATTAGATATTATTTTGGTCCATTAATACAAAATATAATTAGTTATGGAAATATTTGTTTTTTTTTTTCATTTATGATACTTGCCTATCTACTTTATAATGTTTATTATTTAACCCTTACTCATTTTCCTATAGAGTAAATAGGTCAAATAATGTAATGTTTAATATTAAGTCAGAATATCTATTTATGATTATAGTTCCATGATAAAAGTTTCCTAAATAATTTTTAAGAAATTCTTAATTAAACTATTTACTTTCATTCTTATGTATTTACTAGGAGGAAAATGATTGAATTTAGTTTTCAAGAAATTAGTAATAAATTATGATTTTTTTACGCTTATATTTATATAATAATAATAGCAACGGCCTTGACAATATATCACCTTCCTAATACATACAATAAAATATAATAAAAAAAAAAAAAGTAGATACTTAACAAACGTAATAAGTTTTATCATATTTTCGCATTCACTTGAAGAACGTGCAAAACATTCATAGGTAACTTACATCGGTTCGGAACATCTAATAAACGAATCCATAGAAGAAAAATATAATAAATTTTTGTGTGACTCGAAAGTATACTTGCTGAACTAAATGGAAAAAAATATTTTTTTAAATAATTTTTAATCTTTTTCTGTCTTTCCTTTCGTGTCTTTTTTTGGTTTTAATTTATTTTATATTTTTTTTTTTCTAACTTCGAAAAAAAAAACACATTTCGTGACCAAAGCTGGGTTAAGCATAAAAAATGATTACATTTCAATTATAAAAAAAAAAAAAAAAATATGACAACGTAGATGTGGGTTTGGTCATGTGTGAAAATAGATTTTTTTTTTCTACTCACCTAAGAAGATACCTCATTTGAGTATTTTCTGAAAAAAAAAAAAAAAAAAAAATTCGCTAATTTGATGAAAATTATTTTTTTTTTATTTTTTTTTTTTTTTTTTTTTTTGGTTGATAAAACTCTCATGGACATGGGGTTAATATGGGAAATAAAATATAGAAGAGGCAGAGGTGAATTAAACTTTTTGTTTTTTTGTTTTTATTCAGCTCTGTTCGAAAATGTTATAATAATAACAAATGGCAATAATAAACAAATGAACAAATTTATTAATAATATAAATAAAAATGTTACTTCCGACTTATAGAAAGGATCGAAAAAAAAAAAGGAAAATTGATAAACCAAAAATATAAATTAAACAAAGAATTCTTTTTAAGTTATGATTTAAATATAATTTATTATATGAAGCTGGGATTATTGTGTTCGGAAACCTTTTTTTTTTCTTGTGATTTGACCTACAAATAAATAAAGCAACTTTTTTAATTTTTAATTTTCAGTAATAAAATTGATAAATACAAGTGTAGAGAAGGTTGGCTTTAAGTATAACTAAATAATACAGATATTTTTGTAACTCAAGTGAAATGAATAAAATTAACAATTGTCTGCAGTTTGTATTTTTCGAATTATCTTCTTTTTTTTTTTTGTATTTTAAATAATTGTATGTTTAGCTAGAATAAATAATAAACTTAACTTTTGAACGTGTCAATTTTTATAATTAATAAGATTCTTCATATATAAATCTTTAGTACTGGCAGATGAAATATTTAAGAAAATAAAAAATTTTCTAATGAATTAAGCAAATTTTGATGAAAAATGAAAATTTAAAAGAATTTATTTTCATTTTAAACACAATAAACATTGTTACAAAATATTATTTTCTTAATTATAATAATTATTATTATTCTTATTATATTTTTAAAGTATTCAATTTATGAACTTTAAACATGAAAATGTAATTTTATAAAAAGTAAACAATTTGATACATAACAAAAAAAAAATGCGAGAAGAGAAGAAAAAAAAATGTATAAATAAATTATTGAAATATCTGTGTGACGCAAATAAAATAGAATTTCATTGACTACTTAATTTTTTTTTTTCTTAGTTAAACGACAAAAAAATAATGTTTCTAATCTTCTTTTCTCTTTATTTTGTTTTTCTGTTTATGATTTTACGATGTAAACAAACTTACATTTTAAAGGATTCATTTCGTTTTTTTTTTTTTCCAATTTTATTTCAAAAACAAAAATATGTTTTTAGTTGGTTCACTGTGAAATATATTTTAATAATTAATTTCTTGATAATTCTATTTATTTATTTTGATAAATAAAAATTTCCCCCACAAACTTGACACTGTAAATTAAATTACATTTGTTGGAAGAGTTTAAGAAACTATGTTGCAGTTACTTATACATAATTATCAATAACAAAACAAACAACGACTATATAAGTCACAATTTACTTCTTGTTTTTAATTAGAATTTTTATTCTATTATATAAATAAATGAAAGAAGAAAATATTACAAATCGATCTCTGATCAAGAACGACGTAACATTTTTTTTATAATCGAAATATATGATTCAAATTAACCTACATAAACAATACAAAATTATGTCCAGTTTTTTATTTTTTATTTTCTTGTATTTGCTCCTGTTGCATTTTTTTCTTCTTCCTTTAATTTATTTACTTTTTCCTATAAAATTTGATAAATCACAGAAAATTAAAAATTCTTATTAATTTGATTTATTTAAATGAAAAAAAAAGAAAAAATAAAAGACTTGATGAACGTGAGACTTTTTTTCATTTAAATAAATTAAAGTTTTTCTTATTTAATTTAATTATTTTTTGGTTGTAATTTATATTGAAATATTTTTATTGAATAAAAAGGAAAAAACTGATTAGTAAATTTAACATTAGCACCAGCAGCAGCAACACAAAGATAAAATAATAACAAACAAAAATTTTTTTTATTCATTCTTTTAATAATTCACAAATAATTTAATCATCGTAGTAATAATTGTGTTTTGTTAGATATTGATAATTTAAATGTAATTACAAACAATTATATTATATTATATGCATACATGTTTATATGTATGTATGTATATATAAAACAGATGTTTTTATAATGAAATAAAAAAAAAAATCATTATATAATTAAATACTTGTAACATTTGTGTTGTGTTGTTGTTTTTTTTTTTTTGTGTTGTTTAAATAATCGCATACAGTAAAAGTGAACTGTGAAAATAAATAATAATAAAAATGAAAGAAGAAGACGAAGAAAAAAGAAGAAAAAAAAAAAAATTGTGTAGCTTACGCCGATATTCATGATGACTAATCATTTGGTTTAACTTTTTTATATAAATTTTTTTTTTATTTTTATTTCTTGTTATTGTTTTTATGTGTGTATGTATAGTTTCTTGTTTTGTCATCATCATAGACTAAAAGACAGAGGCGTTATTTTAATTTTTATTTTTTGTTTTATTTTTTCTATAAGATTTTCGATTCATTTTGCAAAATATATAAATTAATAAGGTCAGTTTTTTTTTTTTAGTTATTTCACCTAGTTTGTATAATTTGTTTTATTTAATGTGAATTTTATAGTTACATTTATAAGTAATTTTCAATTCTATTATAATATTGATTGATTGATTATTCTTTAACAAAAATTATGTTAATAATTGTAAATTTTTGAGTCTAGACAAATTAGAATATAAAGCAAAAATGTTTACCGTGTCTTGGGATTTACAAATAATATTTGTAATTCATTAATCTATGATGATTATTTTTTTTTTTTTAGTCCAATTATCGAAATAAATATAAGTTAGTAAGTTCATTTACCTGCTTTATGAACTTTCATGTCAATTTTTATTCTATTTCATTCAAATTGCAAACTGTCAATATTTATTTTCTTTCAAATTAAGAATTATAGAATGGAAATTGTTTGAATTTAAAATACTGACTTTTTTTCAGTATGTACAGTGACTCTGGATTATTTATTAGATCATTTAACAAAAGTTAGAAGACATTTGAGTTTCCCTGTAATTTGAGGATTGTTACGTTGTGTTTTTTTTTATTTACTATTGTTAAATTATTTCCCTTTATTAATTAATTTTTTTTTTCAATATTCTAGATAATCAACCATTACAGAATAAAGCCATTCTAGGGATATTAGGTTTTATTAGCATTGGAGCATTACTCGGTGCTTGCATTTGTTGTGGACGTCGGAAACGTGGTTTTGAGGTAATCTTAAAATAATATAATAAAATTTATAAATGAAAAAAAAAAAATAAATTAAAACATTTATTTATGAAAAAAAAAAATACAAAACAAATTAAATACCAGAAAATTCTAATTGAAATCTTCTTTTCCTCTTAGCTTACTCAAGTAAAGGACCGGAAGGTACTGATAAGATGATAAAATAAATATCACTGTGAACATTTTGTTTATCGAATTTAAAATTTCTGTATAAAAAAAAGACAGAATAATTTCTGTTTTAAATCACTGCATGAACTTTTTGTTTTTTTTTTTTTTTTGAAATCTTAAAGTGATCATTATAAAACTTACAAATTCGTTTGCAATATATTTTTTGCTTTACTATTACTAGTTTTAGTAAAGAATTTTTTCAATATGCTTTCAATCTTTAAATTGTAGTTCACATAACATTTTTTTTTTCTTTGGAATCTACGTTATTATGATATTGTATAAGTATAACACAAAAATATAATAATATAATAACGGTTAGGTTTTTAAACGCTTCACAAATTTATAAATTTCCAAAGATTACCATTACATTAGAATTACAATTCGTTTTTTGTTTTTTAAAAAATACAAAACTTTTACAATAAATTTTTATTTTTTTCTCTCAATTATCATAAAATCATTTGTTGTATTTTCTCACACAAATTTTATTGAAATTTGAATTAACAAAATTCTGAGTCTTCAATTGGGATAAAAAATTTTTTTTTCTTGTTATCATCAAAATATATTAAAATAAGTTTTTTTGTAAAAATATTTATGCATTGCTTATGTTCGTATTTCTTTTTTTAATAAAATGTATAATATTTTTTTATCGGTAAAAAAAAACAAATTATTTATGCTTAGTTTTTATTTTTAAATTTTTTATAGGAATTTACCAATGAAGGAGCAGCCGCAGCAGAAAGTCATGTATCTGAATTTCCAATATTTCGGGCATTATCACCGGATCAAGAAAGTACCAGTCGTCCAACATCAAGTAACGCATCACCCGCCATGATCGTCACAAGCAATCAACTGAATGTAACCAAACTGTTATGTTATTTCTTCATTTTAAATTTTTTATATTATTTTTAAGGTAACCCGAGATCATTTATTAGATCAAGATATGGATAATAATAATGGTCCAATTTCACCAGCTGATTTAGAAAACATTGAAAATAATAATGCTGTTGATTATATACCAAACAGAAATGAAATTGGTGTTGTAATTGAAACAAATTTTACAGTAAATCGTAATTTAGCTGCTTCAGGTAAATAGTATTCGTTGCACTGTGTTAAAATGAATTTTAATTTAAGTTTTTATTTTAGCTCCATCGTATCCAATGAATGCATTTACTCATCCTTTGTGTCAGGATATAAATGTTCCATCAACCTCATCTGGTATAACAACATCACAATACAATGAATCTCCAAGTTGTTACCAAAATCCTATAAATGAAGTTCAATTACAAGCAATTCATATGACATCAGATTACAGAAATCCGTTTACAAACATAAATGATGTACCGATTAATATGGGACCAGTATCAATAAAAAAATTAGAAATAAATAACCAAATTTTAGATACTAATATAAGGAATCCGTTCTTAGTTGAAAGAACAGCAAATGACGGTGATAAATTAGAATCTCAACAGAAAAAAGTATTTGAAAGAATGAGAGATGTGTCTACAAATTATGAAGGTAAAAAGAAATTACTTAATTTTGCTAATAAAACACAAAGTGAAATTTATTGAAATACTTTGTTATTTATAATTTATTGTATACAAATTAATAACTAAAGATTTTTTGGCGTCATATATTATTAAACTTAGTAACATATTATATAGTTGCAAATCCAAACAATTACCTAATATTTGTAACAAGTATTCTCTAAATATTACAATATTTTTTATTTAGCAAAAGAATATTTGGATTATAAATACTATGTACGTCATTCATATATACCAATTTTCTATTGATTATGAATGAATTTAATCTTTAATTAAAAGAATATTAAATCTCTAACCTTTAAACATAGAGAGCCAAATATTATTCGCTTGATATTTCATATTTTATAAATAAGTATTTGCGTTAGTAATTTATATTTTATATTATTTTTTTTAAAGAAAACATTTTAAAATCATCAGAAGAACGTAGATCAAATCGAAGTTTCTCATCAGAAAGAAGTAGTAGCGATATAAATAGTGTTGATGAAGCTATTCTTGCTTTAGATAATGTATTAGCTGATGAGGATACAGCAGATCAAGATGATGATGAGGATGAAGAAGAGGAAGATATAACATTAGATGCGGAAGATGTTAATTATCAAAATGTTATAAGACAATTTTTAATGGATGGTGTAAATAATATTTCACAAGAAAATATGGAAATTCAGTCGTCTTTAGAAAATGATAGTTTGAGAATAAACATAATAAGAGATGAGGCTACAGTATTTGTAGACAATGTACTTACTGAAAGTAAAAAAGTTGTTGATGAAATTAATATAAAACGAAATGCAGAGGCTGCTTTAAATAGTCATAAAATAAATTCAGATCAAGAATCTAAACGTGATAACATAAATGTTGAACTGAGTGAAACAAATGAAAATGTATCTACCACCAATGATACCAAATGTTTATTAGTTAATGATAACACAGATTCCAATCCTATAAATAAAAGTGAAACAAATATTGTTAATATTATCAGTCAAACATTTACAGATCCAATAATTGATTATAAAGCAATTGACTTGACAACATTAAAACCACATAAAAATATTGATGATTTTTCTAGTGCATCAGATGATTATTTTCAGAAATCAAGTGATTTAGATGATTCCTCATATGCTAATAATACAGTTATTGATTTAGCTGAATGTGATAATGTGTTTGAAAAGGTTAAAACCATTGCCAATGAAGATAATTCACCAACACTTTGTTCAACTGATTCAATGGAAAATTTATTTTTTGATGACATGTTAGAAGCAAGCACACCATTTATTAAAAATAAATTAATAAAAGATACAAATCCACGTGCCATATTAAATGAAAAATTATCACAAAAACTAATATTTGATAAGGATAGTACAATTGAATCATCGAAAATAGTCGAAAATCTTGACGATATAGAAATTCTAGAAAATTCAATAGAAACATATCCATTACCGTCAAATGAAATATTAACAGATTTAACACATATAATTAATAGTCAAACATTTTTAAATGATGATAATATTAAATTTAATGAAGATACTTTTATTACTGAACAACCAATGATTGAACAAAATTTAAATAATCCACCAGAAATTAGAATTGATAAAGAAGAAAGTAATTCCGTAGATATGACAACAGTAACTCCAGTCAATACACCATCGGAATTAAATTATTCACTGGAGACTTGGGATAGATTTATAACAAAAAGTTTTAACCAAAATTTAACTAACAAAGATGATGTATTTAATGTGAATCAAGCAAGTACATCTTCTGGGTCAGGCGGTGGTAGTGGTGAAAGCGGTAGTAATACTAATGGATGGTTTTTACATCCACCAAACAATAATATGAATAATGAAACATTTGATGTGGAGGCGGAAGAAGAGAATGAAGAAAATATGAGTTTGACAATTGAAGCTTTGAGAAAACAACTATCTGAAATGTTGCCTCATGCTCAGGTAAAGTAAATTTTTCTTTTCAAAGTGAACTGTTTGAATTAACAACACAAACTACTTTACAATAGGGAATGGCAGGTCCGCCAGAGTATTCTGATGAAGAAGATTCTAGTACTCAGAATGATAGGTAAACTTTTATTATTCAATTATCAATAAACATTTTTTTTAATAAAATTTTATTATTTTGAAGGCCATTTGAAGAATATCGTGCACCTTTCAATAATTACGGTATTAAATATGGTGAATTAGATGAAGCATCAAATGCTTCACTACCGCCACCACCAAATGAAATAATAATTAATTATAAAAGGGCATTGTCACCAATTATGGAAGAAAGTGAAGATGAAACTTGTAAAACATTTGTTATGAATGAGACTAGATACTTAGATAGTACGAGGTAAGGCGAGTTTATATTTGTTTAAATGATTCATTTGGGATTTATAAGGAAATTCTGGGTTTTTGTTTTAGTCCCGGTTGTATGGAATCGGGTGAAGCTGCATTAGGTGTTACAAAACCATTGATGGCATCAAATGATACATTATTTAATCTTGAAGACACTTTTGGTGATGATCCGTTTTCACCAAGAGCTTGTTCACAAACAGATTTGAATATTATTTCACAAAATTTTGAAATAAAATTACAGAATGATGATGATGATACTAATAATAATGATGATAATGATGAAAAAACAAAAGAAATGGAAGATAAACTAAAATTAGATTTAGATTTTGTAAATGTTAAAAGATTTAAATCGTTTGATTTAATATCAGATGATGGCGATTTGTGTTCACCTGACCAAGTAAAAACATTCTCTGAAGAAATATTATCAACCGGACCACAATCATCTGATTTATCAGTAACAGCCGACCAAGATGGTACATTTACAACAAATGAAGAAAAAACTTGTATAACTGTTGGTGGTGATATGACTTATGTTAAAGAAGATGAACGTATATCAGAAATATCAGAACCAGAATGGGGTTCAACAATGTCATATAATAAATATGATGACAATAGTTTAATGGATGTTTACAGTTTAGATGCAATAACATTTGATGATTTAGAAAAACAAAATGAGCTTTTTTTAATGGAAACAGATTTACGTCATGTAACTCTTGATGATGTACCAGTACCTGACTTTAATCTAAACGGAAATCAAGAACAAACTGAATCAGATATTGTTAATCCGATGATTATTATTGATGATTATGATGATATTGAAAAATCAGATGATGGACTAATATTGGATATATCCGATGAAAAAGAAATTGATGAAAAAAAAACAAGTGATAATGATAATGAGAAACCAAATAATGAAGTTGAAGATAAAGAAGAAAAAAAAATAGAATTAGAATCTGAGTGTGATGAAAAACTATCAGATGTTTCATTAAATTCACAAAAAGACAAAGATAAAGATGAAGGAATAAGTTCTAAAGAAGAATCTGGTAATGAAACAGAAAGTTCTGCTAATGATGAAAATGATAAAATTTCTTGTGGTCAAATAAAAACAGAAAATCCAAAAAATTATAAAAATTCATCGAATAATGAATCAAATACAAATATAACTGGTAAAACACAAGAAAGATTACAGAATTTATCCTCACAAATAATTATGAATCCAAATATTCTTGATTTTTTAAATAAAGAAATTGAACATGCGTCTAGTCAATACTACGGAACGAATCGAAATAATATTAATGAAAATGGAAATGAAAAAAAAAATGACAAAAATTCTAATCCAGATCTAATTACCGATCTGGATACTAATGAAAATATTGATTTAGAACAATATCGTGCCATCGAAAAATTAAATGCTGTTCGTTATAAATTGACTAATGCTGCATTACCAGTTTTAATTCAAGGAAATGATAGTTATATGTATGATATTAAACAGCCGTTAAGTAATGGAAATGGGCCCAAAAAATTTGTAAGTTTTCTTTATTAAAATATTGCTGTAATATTAGGGTTTTTCCTTTATAAGAAACAAAAAGTTTATTAAGAATAATACTTAAAATCAATGCAAGAATTAAATTTTTTATTAAAATGGTACATATTATTTTAATGGAAAATAATTAGTGTAATTGCAAAAACAGTTGACGATTCATGTAAATTTAGTTAAAGCTTAATAATTAAAAACAATTCTATTGGATCTATACATTTACAAAGTCAGATAAACAAAATTTGCTTACTTTAGATAAACAAATGTCATCTTTCAATTTCTAGAGTTCTAGAGAAACCATTTTTCAAATTTGACATTCTATTGTCTTGAAAATAAAATTAAACTTGTTTTGTATTTTAGCTTCATTTAGATATAATTCGCCCCAATAAATATCAGCCTGTAATTGGTAATTATGCTGTTTATGATATTGATGGTGAAAATGAGGAACATGGTATGATGGTAGCAGATGCAGTATTAGGTCAATGTTTATCAGGTGAAGAAGATCCATGGGCTAATCATCCATTGGGTGATATACATTTTAATGGACCAAATTCTGAAATTATTAGTACATCATTTAACATGAATGAGTGGGAAAGTGAAGATGATAGTAACAGTAGTGAAGAATTTATGTATGTTAAAGGGAATTCAGTAACTGCAACACCTGATTTATATAAGAATCATCAACACAGAGATGAATCTGTAACAACAACAGATGAAGGAATTGATTCTAGCATTTGGGCCTCTCATGAAGATCAAATTCAAGTTGGTGTTAGAAGTAATATAAAATAAATATTGTCTAATTTTTTTATATTTAATTATTTACAATTTTTTTTTCAAGACGAAAAAGAAAATGAAGGTGAATCAGCTGATGATAGTTCATCTGATGTTGAAGAATTTGTACCTTCATGTTGGGATTCTATGGCTCAACCAGCTAGATCTGCACTTAAAAGTCCAGATAAATCGAGTAGTGTAAGTATAATTTTTCTTTATTGTAATATTTATTCTGTAATTTAATTTTCATTAATTTATGCTTACCATTAATGCATAAAGGATGAAGATACAAGAAGTGTAAGTTGTTATTCCAATATTTGCAATTTTATTATAGTAGAGTTTTTTAAATATTTATTTGATTTAATTTTAGAGTATATTTTTATTTTATAATTGTTTTTCAATTTAATTCCAAAAATAGATAGAAAAATATTTTTTCGATAAACTTATACACGAAATGTATATATAAAAAAAGAAAATAAAATTGACCTTAATTTTATTTCAGAATAAGAAACGTCGAAGTGTTGCGTTCAAGAAGCAACGATATCATTCAGTATATGAATATCCACGTGAAGTAATTTCATTGTCACCATCGTATAGTGAACCACAAATATGGGAACGTGATTTTTCACATAGATTAGATACACCAGATTTTAGTTCAGAATCAGATAGTAAGTTTAATTTATTTTTGCTCTTGTTATTAAATTATCAAAACAAATTTTTGTATTAAAAGAAACTAAAATAATTTTTATTTTAGTTTTAGATGGATTTACAGTTTCAAGTTCTGCAAGACCTTTTCATGGTAGTCAATTTCATGCACAATGCAATACATGGCCATCAGATTCTGAATTTTCTTGGTCACAAATGCAGGTTTGTTTTTTTTTATTAAAATAAATAATCAACTTAAACCGTACAAAACTAGATATCAAATGCCTTGTTACCGATAAAATAATTTAAGCAAAAACTGTAATTGTAATTGTAATTTTAAAATCGAGATTTACGGGTTTTTTAAAGAATGAAACCATAAACTTTCAATTAAAACAACAAATTTACAAAACTTTTAATATAAAGTAAAAAATTACTCTGTTCGTTTTATGTTACGTTAAATTTTGTATATTTTTGTATCATTAATTAAAATGTGTCTAATTACAAAAAAAAAAAAATAGGAAGGAAGTACAGATGATCAAAATGTAAAATATCAAAATTATGCAGAATCGCCAATTGAATGGCCAAGAGATTTTGGAGAATTTTTTGATAAGGACGATACTAAAGACACAGTTGATGGTGACATAGGAAGACCAGACAGTGGAGTAGGAGAATCGGTAAATATATATTTTATCTTTATATGCAGTAAGTTATATATTAATATTAATATTAATATTAATTCAGGCTGAGCAACTAGAATCACTAGGTGATCTTCGCCATACAAAAGGTACATTACGGCTACCATTAAATATTGTAACAATTACAAATCTTTCACCAACTGAAAAGACACAAAAATTCTTGGATGATAATTTTATATTACCAACACCTTCTTGTACTGGTTCAATGGACTCATTAAGTTCAAGTTCTGGATCTGAACGACCTGCTAGTTTTACAACATTTGGCAAAAAAGAATTAACTAACAATTTAGATGATAATCGATTGAACGAAATCGATATGAAACCATCGATAGTTTGTATAGATAATGATAATATTATTAATAGTGATATTGTTGATATAACAACTACAAAAGGTAATCATGATCGATCTAAACGACAAAGCGATAGTACTGATGAGGATTCCGGTATTGAAAATATTATGCGTTCTGCTAAATAGAAAAGTTTTTAGTTAATAAAACTTAAAAATTCAATGAATTTTGTTTTTCGTTGTTAGTTTTATTAAGGAATCTCTCTCATTATTTTTGATGTTATGTTCTAATAATTTAATTTAAAAAAAAAATAATATTTTTCATCAAATGTTTAATCTTTGTGTTTATGTTTTTCATTGTTTATTTAAAAATTTGTTGTTTAATTCATTTAATTCATTAAATTTGTGTTTTAGTTCTAATTATTGATTAAAAAATTCAAAAATGATCAGTATCTTTCTGAGAGAAAAGTATGAAACTAAATAACTAATATCATCAAATATAATACAAAGAATAAACTTTTCTGTGATATTGGAATTAATTATAATTGAATGGTTTCTCCTTTTTTTTTTGTTTTGTAGATTTAAGATTTAGGTTTATTTTGTTGTTTTTAAAAGAATATTTTCATATTATTCTTTATCTCAAAAAAATTCTGTTCGCTCTACAACAAAAATTATTGTGTATAAAAGCTTTTCAAAAATGTTATTTCTATTTAGAAATTTCTATTTTTACTAAGTAAAATCCTGATATGTTTAATTACGATAATTGAAAATGGTGAAAAATGGCGATAAAAACATTATCCATTTTCTAAACGTATGAGCATCAAATTACCAAAATAGTTGTGGTAAATTACTGTTTTTTCTTTAAATAATCAATATTATATTATAAAAAAATGTTTAAATTATTCATTTTTATGTTTTTTTTTTTGTTTTTGTGTTATTTATTATTCCAAAGGCGGAAACAAATAATTTCAATAATTTAATAAAAAGAAGAGATAAACCTAGTAAAATTTAAATTAGATTTATGTACTAAAATTTAGATAATTTAGGACAAAAAAAGAACATTATAAACTGCTTATTTATTATTTATTATTGTTATGCACAAGTAAATGAAAAAGTTAGTTAACTTTAAATTATAATTTCGCAAAGGTTCAAATAGAAAAGCAAATGACCAAAATATGATTTGGAATACTTGTAATTTTATACATTTTTACACGCCTAAATAATTCAAGTTAATCTCAAATTGAAGATAATTATATAATAAATTAAATATTATGAAACAAAAAAGATAAACAAAAAATTTTTCTTGCCAAAATTATGTATGTATTTGTATTAGAAAATTAATAAAAAAAAAAAAAAATATATAACTAGAAATATTATGAAAGTGAAAATGCATTGGTGTAAATAAATAATAATTGTAGAAATTTAGTATATAAGAATATATTTGGATGTAAATAAATATAAAACAATTAACAAGAGATTGTCTTTTACGGATGTTCCTTAATTATTGGTTTAAAAAAAAAAATTATAAACATTTAATTTACATTGTAGTTGCAATGGAAAAGCAATGTTCCTAATGGTTATACACTATCTCAAAGTAATACTCACCGTAATACGCTATTGTTGTGTCCGTTTGATATCAAAATTTATTATTATTTTTATTTTCCGTCCTTCTGAAAAAAAAAATAAAAATTCTAAAAAGGCAATCTCCAAAATTTTAATCTTCCAAATTTTTAGGAATTAAAGAAATATCCAATACCAATTTTTTTTTTGTTTTGGGATCATACTTGCATTCAATGTTATTTTTCATTTAAACATTATAATAATATTTCAAGAAAATTTTCTTAAAATAGTTTTCATATAAATGTTTTCTTTTATTCACCGGTGATATTTGCATATTATTATCATTTATTACATTAATTTAATTATTATCAGTTATATTATAATATTTAATAATAAAATATAGTTTTATTAATTGTATTTAAATAAAAGAAAAAAATTGTTAGTAAATCGTTAAAAAAATATTTATCTCCTGTCTTATTAAAGAACAATGTTCGTAGCAATTATATATTAGTATTAATGATGTGTTAATTTTCTAATTATTTAATAAAAACAAACTAATTAAAATTATAAAAATACATATACATATACTATTAAAAAATAACTACATAAAGTTCAAATGTATATAAATGTCAAATTTAATAGTGAATTAATTAATAATAAAAATTAAACATTTTTGCTTGTTTTATTTAAATAATTAAAAAAAATTTGAATTACAATGACGATAAAAACATACAACAATAGTTTTATCTTATAAGAATATTTAGTTTTAAATAACGCCGCGCTTCCTACGGCGATGTTTGTTTCCGTGAGATGTTTTTCTGTATTACCAACATTGTAAAAACAAAAATAAAAAAAAATTCTGTCGAAAACATAAAAATAGATTTAAAAAAAAAAACAAATTAATTTTTTATGATTGTATTAAGATAATAGCAATAACACTTTAATTATAATAACACAATAAGACCAAAACTACGCTGCAATTTACAAAAAAGCCATTTTTTTGTTATTTTGCAAAAAATAAATAAATTTTGTTTTGTCTTTCTCTTTCATACTATCATATTTACTCTTCTTTGCGCAGAATTCATATAGAAAAAAAAAAAACATTTTATTAATTTAAGTTGTATGTGTAGAGTAAAATCGCAGCCATCTTATACATATTTTGTGAACAAGAAAAAACATAAATTGACTGTATAAAATTGTGATAATTTGTGATTAGTACGTAGTGTTTAAATATAATAAGTGTGCGCATATATTATTAAGTGTCGCGTGTATTGTTTGTAAGTAAATTTAAATGGATTTAATTATTTTTATATGTGTTTATTCGATAATGTCTACGAATTTTATTGCAACCCTAAAAAAAAAAAAAAAATCGGCATTTAAGAGTTTGCGAACAAAAAAAAAAGTTGACCCAGGGCTAAATATCGTTATTATAAAAAAAAAATGCCGCGATATGATTTTTTTCCCTTGATACTATTGGATTATGATTGAAGAATGAATGCAATTTCTGAGTTTTAACGAAAAAAAAAAAATGTTATTTGACAGGAAAGTTACTTATAAATTTTTTTTCAATTTGATGTGTGCAATTGTCAAATTGAAGAAAAGTGACATAACATACCGTTTGTTAACTTTAAATTAAAGTGATTTAATTTTGTTTTTTTTTTGTACAATTCAAAATTACCTAGGCTTAACTAAAAAAAATTCTTAAATACTGAGATTTTTTTTTTAATTAGATTACATTTTTTTTTATATATTTTTTTAACTTACTAAATAAAGATTTGTGGTGATTTTGGATTAGAAAATTAAATTGTCACGTCCATCCAAAATACAAAAAAAATATATATAATTGCCCTCTTCGCACTCAATGACTAATTGCGTTAATTAAGAAATCAATTAACGAGGTTACAAAAAAAAAAATAATAAAAATTGTCGCTAAAAACACATACATACATATTGCCAAATTATGACCAAAATATTTTATTTTACATACATACATACAAACATATTTGTAGGAATTAGATTTATTTTTACATTTTACATTTTATATTTTTCAAAACTTTTTTTTTTAATTAAAACAATTTTTTTTTTAAATTAAATTTTTATGTTTCTTCTGTCCCACTAATTCTTCTGATTTGTAAAGTAAAAAAAAAGCAGCTAAAAAAAAAATTATTTTATTCATGAAAATCCGCCCATTACGTGACATAATAATACTGAAGAAATTGTCTGCAATAAAAATTAAAACAAAGGAAAATTACTTTCTTTTTTCTTCTTCTTTCCTTTAATGGGAGGCGGAACCAATTTCTTCTGTCGTATTATTTTTCCTTTAAAGTTTAAATGCTCAAAATATGATTAAATTATTAATGATTTTTTTTTCTTTTTTTTTTTGTTGAACAAATGAAAAATTATAACAATATATAAATTTAATTTTTTAATTTAATTTTGACACTTAATCAGATTTCACACTTGCACAAAAAAAAAAATTATTTTCTAGGTATTTTTATAAAAAATAAATTCCCACTCGCACACAACTAAATAAATACATACATACAAAATCAAGGCTTAAATCTAAAATTGAACTTATTGATTTATTTTATTTCATTTGTTTTAATTTTATTCGATTCAAACAAAAAAAAACTTTTAAATTGTATTTTATATTTTGATTTGTTTACAATTTTCATTTTATAAATGACAGTAAGTTATCATTAATAAAAAGAAAATCGTAAATAACTAATTAATTCAAATAAATGTTATGTGTACAAGGTACAGTGCATACACACGCACACAAATTTATGCAATTGAATGCACGCACACATACCAATACTTAGTTGAAAAAAACTAAATAAATTCTTACATGTCAATTTATGATTACAGAATATAATTAACAAAATTTTTATTATTTTAATCTATTAAACTTTAAATGTAAAGAAAAAAAAATGTGCAAAAAAAGGTGGGAAATACTTTCATGTGTTTTATATAATATTATTAGGTATATATATATGTACACCTAGATAGATTCAGCATTCAAAGGGTGTTTTGTTTATTTTATAAAATATGATATATATATATATATATATGTAGATACATATGTTGGTAGTATTATTATTGATATATAAATAATGTACCTGTGCACGTTTATATTCTAATACCTACATATAAATGGGGGATACGTTTTCATTTCATTCATAATTTTATTGACATTACGTCATTACGATATTTTCAAATGTTTTAATTATTATATAGTTATTAGATTTTTAGAAAAGTTTAGAGAATTTGTAAAAAGAAAAAAATATAAACGGATAGAGGCAAATTAAAATTTAATAAAAATTATCAATTTGTTTTGTATAAAAAAAAGAAGAAGAACAAAAATTTTCTTTCTCATATTATAAAAATTTTGCAAAGAAATGTTGTAACTTTTTATTTTTTATAAATATTTATTGTTATGATTTTTAAATTTTCTATATAAATTTTTTACTCGGTATAGGTAGAAGTGATTCTTGTGATTCTTTCAAAAAGTTTAGTGTGAGAAGTTTAGTATCTTGGGAGACAATCGGACACATCCTCAATATTTTTTATTTTTACTAAATTTTGATTTTTTGTTAGTTTTTAATAAAAAAGATAAATAAGTCGAATTGTCTAAATTCTAATCAAAACTAATCTTGTCATAAAAAATTCACCCTTAATTTTTGTTTTAATTTAAAAACAAAAAAATCTTCATTCTTTAGTTGCTGCATTTTACATGGAAACTACCCAATTCTAATTTTTTAAACTGAATAAATTAAACCTTATCTCTCTCCTCCCTCGCTCTCCTTTTGTAGAGAAGAAAATGAAAAAAAAAACCGAAATAAAAGAAAATTTCATCACAGCTTTCAAAACCTTCTTTTTTTCTCCCCCTACCACCACAAATTCACCATTCCTCTCATTCGTTACTGAAATTTTGATGCGCGTCGCGCGTCCCCCTTTTGTCCATTTCTTGACAAGAGTGAACAAAGAGGGATTTTTTTTCCTCTTCTAAGTTTGACTTTTTGTATTACGTTAGAATTGTTAAATTAGAACAAATTCACAATAGTGTGAAATTATTTTTTGATTTTCTTTTGTTTTTCTTCATCGTCCTTTTCATTTTAGAATTTTTCGTTTTCTTTCTGTTCTGTTCCATTATTATACTAGTTTTCATTTAGAATTTTGTATTTAATTTTTTAACAATTCTATACAAATATTTTAGAATTGATATTTTATAATTGTTGAATCTAATAAAATTTATTATAAATTTATGTAAATTAATTTGATTTATATAAAATTAAATAAAGAATAATAAAATTAGTATATGGTTTTAGATAAAATATTTAATAAGATTTTTCCATTTAATTTTTGTTTTTCTTTCATTAAATGGATTATGAAATTATTTTAGATTTCATTAAATTTTTATTCAGCTTTTTTTTTTGTTTACTGTAATTCTACAGAATTTTATAATTTTGTTAAAAAATTTATATTTTCCGAAAGAATACATGAATCCAAGTAGATAGATTTTATTTGTTAAAATAGAATCCTGTTCTTTTGAACTTTATAAAATATTGAATCCATGAAAATATTAATTCATTTTGTTTTTTAACAAAACAAATGAACGAATTTTTTTCTCAAGAAATTGATCAATAAAAATAAATTTTAATTATTCAATTTTAATATAAAACAAAAATTTTCTTCTCATTTTTTCACTAAAGGTGCCAAATCCATTATAGCGGAACGTTTTTCCTTTTTTATTTCCCTTTACCCATCGTCTTCTAATTCTTTTTCTAATCATAATTCACAAATACTACGATATAAATTTATGTGGAGAAAAATCTTTTTCTTTTTGCTTTCCTTAAAATTTTTTTTTTGGAGCTCCCGCCCGCTATTTGATTTAGTTGATGTTGATTTGTCAAAGGGCAATGTGCTTATTCTCTGTCTTTGTTTGATTTTGTACTGGCTGGGCTGTATTCTCTTATATACACAATTCTTTAATTAATAAATATAAAAATATATAAGAAAAAAAAAATAGATACATTTTATTCAGCTTTCGATCTCTCATTTTAAATAATTTTTGTTGTGTTCGTGTCCTTCAGAGAGAAGCAAAAAAAAAAAAAAAAAACCGAAAAAAGTAAATAAAAAAAAAAAAATTGACTCTGAAATATCCAGCCAGACATTATTTTATTTCATTTTCATTCTTTCTCTTTTTTTTATCTCATGCAACAAAGGTCGATAAGTTTTTTGTGATTTTTCTGTTTTTTTTTTTTGTTTTTTTTTTTTGTTTAGTTTTTTTTCTTCTTTCCTCTGTTTATGTACCTCATGCATGTTTACTGTTTATGGATGGAAATTTGTGTTTTAAGTATATACATTATAATTATATGCATATACATTTTTCATGCATGCATGTATGTATGCATGTATGTGTGTATGCATGTATGTATGCATGTATGTATGTATGTATGTAATAAAATACAGTAAAAAATGTAGAATCATAATAAATTATGGCGATTTTTTTTTTGGTGTTTATATGAAATAATAATCTTTTCTCTTTCGTGTGTTATCAGTTAAGGTTATCATTTTATATGTTGGGATAGTCTTTTTTCAAAGGAAAGTTTTTATTATAGATGTGTGTGTGTGTGTGTGTGTGTGATAAATATAAATTATATATTTATATTTACATTTACATAAAATGTCATATGTGTTGTGTATATGAGAATTATGTGAATGTAAACTTGTGACTATGAAATATTTATAAACAATAACAAAAAACAAAACAATTTTATACAATAACAATCAGTGATTTTCTTTTTATAGTTTTTTTTATTTTGAATTTTTTTTTTCTTTCTTTCTTTTTAGTATAAAAATATATATGATGTACTTACAGGAATATTATTCTTCCTAAAAAGTTCTTTAGAAAATTAGTGAATTTTGATTGAATAAAACAATTAAAAAAAAGCCAATTAAAGAATAAAAAAAACAATTGGGTAAGTTAATCTGTTTGTGACGATTTATGATGAATATTCAACTAAAAATATTTTTTATTTTTAGTGTTTAAAAATTTTATGTAATTTCGTCCTTTTTTTATGTTGTTGTTAATTTTCCCTTCATGTGTTTTTGTTGTTGTTGTATTATTATTATTATTTTTCTTTTCAAAAAATCAACAGACACATAGTCGATAAGTCCTTGGGAAAATTTATTTAGATATATTATTAAGTTTAATGTGCGCCGTCAGTTCAAAAAAAAAAAATTAATTAATTGAATTGAAAAAAAAAAAAATATTCGGTCAAAGATCAATATCAGAAATTTGTGTTTCATTTCTCTTTTTATAATAATTCTCGTCTGACCTTAAGGGGTAAAAAGAAGAAGTTTTTTTTTGTTTTTCTCATCACGCATAATGTCCTGCTGTTGTCCAATTTAAATAAAATAATAATCCAATCAAAACGGTAAAAAAAACAACCTGAAGTTTGGCGAGTCATCAGTATGTTCATTCTTTTTCTTGTGACCTTGATTATATAATGTCTAAATATTTTTTTTTTCCATTTTAACAATAAATTTACCATTGTTTTGTACTTATACTGATTTTCAATTTATTCAATTAATCGATGAATAGTAAAAATCCACCGAAGATCAAAATAAACGTGAAAATTAATTCAGTATAAAAAAATTCTTATTATGATAAATACAAATTTCACAAATGATAAAATTAAATTTATTTAATAGCGAAAATCTCGGATTTTTTTATTTCTTCTTGTACAAAAAATATTTTTATTATTAAGGAAAATATAAAAACAAATTGGAAGTCAAATTTTTTTCTATTATCAAATTGTGTTTTAGTGTTTTACGTGTATGTAAATTTGTGATGCAATGTACAATTTACTCTTGCTGTCTTTACATAAAAATTGTAATCTAAGGAAGAATTCACATATCGTTAAATGTTTAAAATGTTCAATCAAAATGTTTAGATTTAATAAAAACAAAACAAGAGAAAAAGAGGGAAATATAAAATGTACATATATAAAAAAAATATTCTGAAAAAGAAAAGAAAGTGATTTTGTGTATATAAAAAAAAAATATTGTCAGATTTTTTTTTGTTCTCTTTTTTGTTTTTTTTTTTTTATATATTTTTCTCCCCTTTTATTTATTTATTCGTAATTTTAACATTTCCCTACTCATACTCTGCACTCTACTCTACAGTCTACACTACACTCTACCGATTTATTTATTTTTTTTATTTTTATTTTTTGTTTCTTTTAAAGTGTTAAAAAAATCATTCATTTCATTTTAGTATAGTCGCTCTTTGTTGTTTCAACCTCCATTTTACTTCTCTTGTTTTTTTTTCTTTCCGTGATTTATCTCAATTGAACCAGAACATAAATCGCACTCTTTTTGCCCTTTATCATAATTCGAATTAAACTAGATTTCATTGTGAAATAATTTTTTTTCTCTGTCGAAAGCGTAATTATTAAAAACAAAAAATCATATAGAAAAAGAAAAGAACGTTAATGTTAATAACAAACATGAGAAATTAATTGATTAAAAAAAAAAATTAATAATGAAAATGTTTAAAGAAAAGAAAAAATTAAATTTGAGATTTTTTTTTATTTAGAAAAAGTTTAATTAAAACAATAATTTTTTTTTTTTTTTGCATTTGTATTGTTTGTGTTAAATTTGATGGGCCATGGCAATATAAAATGGATCGATTTGTCTACTGATGCGCATCACAAGAGAAATAATATATATATGTTGGTAAAAGGTGGGGTGGGGGGGATTTGTATAGTCTCCTTTAATTTATTTGTGACGATTAAATTTTAAAGAATCAACTTGTATAGTTTTTAATTAAATTTTTGTTTTCATTGGTAAAATTTAAATGAAGATGGGGGAAAAAAGAAGAAAAATGGTGGTGAGGAAATTACCACTAAAAAAAAAATATACTTCAATTTTAATTTTCCATCATCAAAGTGAAAATATATAAAAACCAATTTTTTTTTTCGCCTCACAATTCCAAAGTTGAGTGGATTTTTTTCTCCGTCGTTTCAAAATATTCTCCTTTTGTCACTGCGAGATTTTTTTTTTTTTCTTCTCCGTTTTTCTTCTTTTCACAAACGGTTTACTAATCGATTGCGGAACCCCAAGTGGAATGTACACATAAATTTATATATATATATATATATATATGTATGCATACACACACAAACAATTGAACACTGTGTTACATCATGCGCTATATAGAGTTGACAGACAGTCACTCATACATTTACAAAAAATAAATTGTATATAATAAAAAAAACAAAAGAAAGAGTCGTTAAAAGGGAAATGCTGGATTGCAAGTTGCAATTTAATTTTTTTTTGTTGTTGTTTTATTTATTTCATTCTTATATACATTAATGTATATAGAAAAGAGTTGAGATTAACCTTAGGCACAATCACAATCATATAAAAATAGAGTTTTGTGGATTAAGAAAAAAATAAATGACAAATCGAAGTGATAAAATCTGTAATAAACAGCATATAAATTTATTCGTATTCAATCAGTAGGTATTTTGAAATTGAAGTCACAAGGAAAATATCAACACAATCTCATTGATGGTCGAATTAATTGAACTTAACAGATATTGACATATTATTTAAGAAAAAAGGAAAAGGATAATTTAATTAGTTTTAACAAAAACAAATATAATTTGTTTTTTTTTATGGGCGTTGTTTTTATTCGCGAAAATATCAATTTTTTCATAAAATTTTATTATGTGTTAGTAAAAAAAAAGGATTTTATGTGGCAACAGAGAAATTTCAATTTATTGAATCTTTGTGGTTTTCATTGTTGTACAGATATTTGAGAATATTAATTAATGTTACACACACACACACACACACATAGAGAGAGTTTCAAGTAATTCTTCTACTTTGTTATATTATTTATTATTTCATGTGAACTGATCAAATTAAATAAATAAAATATAATTGAATGAAATTAAAATAATTTTATAATTAATTGGTAGCAATCATAAAATGGTTTTATAATAATACATTTCATACAAGTTATGAACAAAATATTGATTAATTTTTTTTGTTAGAAAATTATGTTTCACAACTGATAAGAATTTATTATTTTTACAAACTTTCATTTGTCACAAAATTAAATAATAAATTTTCCAATTATCAAGGAAATATTTTAATCGTTTTCATCTTAAAACTAATTCTCATCAAAAATATTTATCGTTTCTAATAATAACAGTGATGAAAATTCATTTGTGAAAATTTTATTATTTACAAACACAAATGTCAATTTTAATCTAATTGAATTTATTGATTTTATTATTTGGATATTATGAGTTAAATTGTATGAACAAAATAATTTCTATATTATTCTTATTTCTTTTTAGTCTTTATCAAAATGAAATATTATGAAAAATAATATAATTGATTTGAATCAGGTCATATCAAAAAGTTATGTACCAAATTTAATTTCGTTTGCAAGAAAACAAAGGGAGAACACTATTCGTTGAACGCAAAATTATTTCGTCTAAGAAGACTATTTGTTTTTATACTTATTTTGCTTTAAGAATACTTTTCTGATAAATGAAAGCATTGATGTGGGTAATTAAAAAATGAATGAAAGAAATTAAAAATTAAATGAATTAATTCAATGAATAGAAAAACACATTTGTATGTAGCTTTTTACTTGCATACGGTCGAGTTTTTAATTATTATAATCTATTACTTTATTTTAGATGATATTAGAAAATTAATTAAAAACCTATAAATCTGTAAGTAGAGAATTTTTTTTACACAACAAACAAGAAATTAGTAAATTTGAGTTCCTTATTTTTAAATAACAAAACCATAAATAAGATTTATATTCATACAAATGCATTTCCTTAGTTACATTAATTTCTTTAAATAATCCTTATCAATAAAAACACGAAAATAAGAAGAAAAAAAAAAACAAACAAGGCGCCTCCACCATTGACTGATTAACTGACCTGATTTTGTCTGACTGTGGTTATTACTCTCTATATCTATATTCTATACATATTTTTTCTGTTTTTTTTTTTGTATATTATACATATACATATATACATATATATATATATATATATATATGTTTATGCTCATTTCCAGTCATGACCAAACTCAAGAAAGTTTAAGTTAGGTCTCCCTCCCTTTTGCGTCTCGAAAGCTTAAATAAATTTTATATAATACAATATAATGTATATATATGTACCATGTTATATACTTTCACTTGTTATATTATCCCATGTCTCTATTACACATGTATATATATTATATGTTGTTATACAAATATTTCTACCTACCTATCATATTGTATATAAATATATAGCGTTCAACTCAGACGACCTTGAGATTATATATTATATATATATATATATATATAGATATCTATATATATGTACATGTATATCTATTATATATTGTATGTTTCACATTTGAGTTTATTATATTTGAATAATTTTATTTAATATACTATATAGAAATGAAAAGATATATACCGTTTTTTTTTGTATTATCAATGTATATGTTTTACACATGTACTTACTGACACAGTAACAAAAATATTATAGTAGTATGTATTATTATTATTTATTTCATGTGTTTATGTTTTTTTTTTATACATAAACTTATATTACATGTTTGTTTATTTATTTGTTTGTTTGTTTTTTTTTTCTTTTTCTCAAAATTGCATTTTAGTATTCCCAACAGAGAGAGAGAGAGATAGTAACAGTGTATATTTTCCGCTTTTACTTTTTTTTTATATACTTTTTTTTTGTGTTCTTTTATGAAACCATATGATACACATATCATAGATACATCCTTCTTTTTCTTCTACAGATTCTATAGAATTGTTTAAGCTTAAAGTATAAAAGTTAAATCGTAATAAATATATGTATGTTAACAAAACGGTAATTTCCTTGTGTATTTATGTATGTGTGCATGTTAATGTTGTAAAATACATATCTAAGCAATATAGGAATAGAGGACTCAGCTGCTTTTCTATTTTATCACAGAATATACACATGAGGTGTCATAGTATCATTTGTTGTTGTTTTTTTTATGCGTCATTATTCTTATGTTTTTTCTGTAACTAATAATATAATAACAATAATAATCCTGTGATTTAACTTAACAATATATTTTATGATTTCTATGATGATTCAGAAGAAAAAAAAAGTTTAAAATGGTCAGGTCAAATTGCTGAAGTTTAAAATATGTAATAATAATAAATAATTTAAAGTTTTCAAATTTTTACTTAAACATAAAGTTACATTTGGGAACAGTTAAGATCCTTAATTTTCTTTAATTAATGTATATTTTAATGGGGGTAAAATGTTAGGAAAATATCGAATTCTATACTAATGGCTTATTTTTCACCTTTAGCTTTTGGTTTTTTGATACATACATATATTGTTGTTGTATTATTGTTAGGAAGAATAAATTAAGAAAAATAAAAGGGAAAATGGGGGAAAAATGGTTGTAATTTAATGGATTTATGCGGTTATAGTTATTGGGTAGTAATATTTAAAAATGAACTTTTATGTAATAATAATTTTATAAACAATTAATTTGAATTTTTTTTTATGTATAAAATAAATTCTCAAATTGTGTTTGATTTATAATCATTGTCTTTGATTAGCATTGAATTTGATTGATCCTTGTCTTCCTTTTATAGTCAAATTTTGTATTTGAATATTTTTGAATAAAGTTCTATTAAACCTAAAAATGAAACGCGATGGTTGTTTTTCTTAATGGGGTTTGTTCTCGAGTTTCTTATAAATATTTTTTTTTAAATATAATTATTATTCTAATCGAATAAAAATCACAACATAATCTTTTATATTCTCTCGTTTGTTTGATTATAAAAAGCACAGAATCTCAATCTTTTCTAATCCACCCCACAAAATAATTCTTCAATCAATTTTGTTTGATTATTTTCTAGACATTTCATTAAAGCCATCCTATAATTTTGCTTCCAGCACTTTTTATTTTTAGTTTCAATGAAAATTGCTTTAATTTTGTTTTGCTGATTTTATACAGAGTTTATATTTGGTATACCTAAGGGTTGATCTGTCTGCAAATATAGAAATAAAGAAAAAAGAAACTTTAGAATTTCGTGTGGAATTCGATTAACAAAGATTGGAATGAAAGGGTAATATTCGTAAAAATAATTGTTACCTTTAGAATAGTTAATAAACGTTCCAATATATTTAGTTCAAATTAATTAAATGAAACTATAAAACTGTTACTTTAATTATTTAATAATAATTACAAAGTAACGATGTTACAATAACCTCTAAACTTGAGTTAAAATATTTTTTTTATCGAATTTAATTGTAATTATAATTTTTCTACATTTTCTCGTTTCAGATCAAACGTTGGTGCATGTAAATAAATAAAAAATCAAAATGGCAACTTTAAATTTCTATAAACTTTCATGGCGAGGTGTAAAGGAAAGACAACAAAATTAGTTTTTCAGCTCATTGGGGTGTCGGACGTATGTCCGCACCCCCAAATGCTGATCTATTGGCGACAATTATGTTCGAACAATCGATCAAATCAGAGCCAATGGGCTTTTATTCGTCACCACCACAGATGCCACCACAACCATTATCATCTAGAAGTGAACAGTCAGAACAATCAGTTATTGCGATTACGGAGGAAAAGGATAATAATCATCAACCACAGTCTTTGATTGTTGTGAGTTGATTTTGTTGTTGGTTGATGTATTTTTTTATTGGATTTTTAAAAATATATAAAAACAACAATTTTTTTTTATTTAATTTTTTATTTTAGAATTCAGGCACAATGGCTGATTGGCGAGCAAGGCTTACGGATAATACTGATGAGGTATAATATTCATTTAAACAAAAAATTATTATTTTTATGTTTGTGCTGCATGTAAAAACCATAAGAGTAATTTTAGAATAATCTATGATCTCATAATCAGTTTCTGTGCTTTTTTTAGAATGTCAAAACATCAATTTGTTTCAATTAATATTAAAAAAAATAATTTCAATTTCAGCCTCAACCACCTGACACACCAATGTCTACAATATCAGATGCAACAAAACAGGAATTAAATCATACAAACGCACATTGTCTACCATTACCTTTGTCATCACAAACAAGTTCGCATGGACAAAATGCTAGAAGTAAACCACAAGCATGTAAAGTTTGTGGTAAAATGTTATCATCTGCTAGCAGTTATTACGTTCATATGAAATTACATTCAGGAACAAAACCATTTCAATGTACTGTAAGTAAATATAAATTAAGTTTAAGTAATAAAAATATTAAAAAAAAAAAAATAACAAAAAACAATAATTTTTTAAATTTTTTGTAGGTTTGTGATGCGGCATTTTGTAGAAAACCATATTTAGAAGTTCATATGCGCACACATACAGGTGAAAGACCATTTCAATGTGATGTCTGCACAAAACGTTTTAGTCAAAAATCATCACTAAATACACACAAAAGGATACATACAGGTTAGTTCAGTTCAAATAGAAACAAACAATTTTTATAAGTGAGGGTTTGAACGTTTTTTTTTTCTCAAAATTATTACTGACTTTACTTAATATTTTCAAAAAAAAAAATCAAATAATAAAAACTAAAAAAATAAACAAACAAACAAAAAATCATCAATATCATTTTCTTTAGTTTTGTGAGCTCATTAATAGGCTAGCGCTTAATTTACTTTCGTTATAATTTTCTATTTTTCTTTTCTTTTTTATTGTTTTTTTTTGTTTTAATTTTTAACTTTTTTATTTTCCTTTTGGTATTTCTTAATTTTTAATTATACAAATGAAAAAAAGTAATTGAGATTATGTTACAAGAAATTGGTGTTTCCTTTTTATATACAAAAATATAATTAAGATTATCAAACGACAAAAGTTGAATCATTTAGTTTATAAATTTAATAGATTTTTTAGTTTTGAAGAAAATACAGGAATAAACCAAATAGTATGTTCATTCCTTAAAAAATGAAATTTTACAAAAGAGTCAATTTTAAACTTTTAATCAATTTTTTTTTTGCTTAAAATTTAAAAAAATTTTTTTGTTAAACTTAAATCATGATTTATTTTTCTTCCAATTTTGAAAATAAAGTTTAAAAGTATGTGTACTCTTTCTAACATTTCGATATCAGCAAAAAAAGAATATATTTTGTTAAAAAAAAAATATGATAAAATTAGACAAAAGGTATAAACAATTATTTGTCATCTCGCTCGCTCTCGTTGGTCCTAATTACATTAATTTGATTTATTATTATTATTTTTTATGATTATTATTTTTTTATTATTATTATTATTATTGTTATTTATTATTATTATTATTATTCTTCTTCTTTTTTTTTTGTTTAAATAAAAAAAACCACATCAACTTTATATCGGATGAAAAACTTGATAGGCGAAAGACCGTTCCAGTGCGTTTCCTGCTTGAAGACATTCACTCAGAAGTGCGCCCTTACATTGCACACACGAATTCATACGGGTTCGTTGTTGTTGTATTTTTTAAATATAAAATTTGTTTACTTTTTTTAACTCTTTTTTTTTTTTATTGATATTTTCATTTTTCACTCTCCATATTTGTCTCTTTTGACTTCTTATTTATTGTTTAACTTTTTTTGTATTTCGTTTTTTTTTTGTTTTTTCTTTATTTAATAAAATTATTTCTTTTATTTATTATAATTGAATAATTTTGATGCAACAAAGAAATACAAAATCATTTTGTTTTTGAACGGATTTGTACAGAATTTTTGTTTTTTTTTTTTTAAGAATTATGAAAATTATAGTTTTTTTATATTGAATTTTTTTTGTTGTTGAGCCCACCAAATTAACAGACATTAATAATTGTAGGGAAGATTTTTATGATGGGGTGCTCTTGTGCACTCATCAATTTGAAATTGAATTAAGGCTTTAAGAATTGAAATTTAAATGAATTAAACTTTTCTTTTTTCTTTTTTTTTTTTTTTGTTAATTTAACAGACTTCTGTAATGTTACTCTCGATTTTTAAATCTTTGGAAAATAATCACTTTGATTTATTGTCTCTGAAGTATTTGTTGAGAAAAACAAACAAAAAATTAACTCAGGATTCATTTTATTTTATGTGGAATTGTTTTTTTTTGCATAGCATTTCTTGTGGCTAAGAAAATCATAATAAAATCCTCGGTCCATTTTGAATTTAATTATTTCGGTGTTGGATTAAAGAAAAATTAAAATATTTTCCTCTTAAACTTAGGCATGGTAGAAAAAAAAAAACACAATTTATGTAAAGTTGTTTAAATTTTCCGTAAAATAAAATTTTTCAAGACAACTTAAAAAATACACACAAAGATTTTCTATAAATTTTCAAGAGTTTAGAACTTTCTTTCAGATTCTCTTTTTCTTTCTCTTTCCTCCTTTCACTTTGGTAAAATTTTAGTAATTTGATTAGTAAAAAGAAGTAAAAAAAAAAAAACACACAGGTAAAATTATTTTAATTGAATTAGGGAAGTTTTTAACGAAGAAAAATATTCAAGAAAATGTGGATAAGGCCTCGGTTTTTTTTTTGTCTCTTCTCTGTACAATTTTCCGTTGATTGAACGAAAATTATTAAATTATTTTCAATGAATAAATTTTGTTTTTTTTTTTTTTTATTAATTCTTTTCTCTCTTTGCTTATAAATATTATTACACAATTACATAGCGTCTTATTTACTCAAAACTATGTAAAGTAAAAAAAAAAAAAAAAAACGAAAAATTTAATACAAAAAAAAAAAAAATTGATGATTTTTGCAAAAAAAAAAAATTGCTCAAAATTATAGGAGGTCACGCATTGGAAACTCGATTTTTACTTTTTTTTTTTTTAATTTAGTTGTTTTTCATATTTAATCATCACACTTAATGGCTTATTTATTTATTTATGAAAAAAGAAAAAAAATTAAATTGAAAACAGATAAATCATTGTGAACCTCCAAGGAACGTTTTTTGTATGCTCAATATTTATTACTCGCTTTGATTTTTTTATTCATTTTTGTTTTTTTTTTTTTTTTTTCGAAAATTCAAAGAGAAAAATTAAACAGCGTCCGATTAAATTTTCTATTTTTTTTTTTGCATGAATGGATTTTTTTTTGTTTTTGTTTTATTTTATTTATCAAAAAAAACAAATTTATTTTCTATCGATTTTTTTTTTTTAGATCCGTGACCAAACAAATTTTTCAATAATTAATTTTTGTAAAAAGTTTTGTATTCTAATCATCAATTTTCAATTTTTTCAATTTCCCACAAATCACAGTTTCTTTTATTTATTTTTTTTAACTTTTAATTTATTTATTTTACGTGTGTTTTTATTTTATTTAATTAAATTATGTTTTTTATTCTTTTTTTTTTGATTTAAATTTCTGTCTTTCCTTTTTTTTTTTTTATAAACAAAAAAAAATAATATTGTGATTTTTCTAATTTTGAACAAAAAAAAAAAAAAATCAATAACAAAAAAGAAAAAACAAACAAACAAAATTTTTTTTTATTTTTTTAACCGGTCGCTGTTTATTTACTTGTTCCAGGATATTGGAGCATGCACAAACCGTTCCAGTGTACACAATGCAATGCTGCATTCTGCAGGAAGCCATATCTAGACATCCATATGCGAATACATACTGGGGAGCGCCCCTTTGAATGTGAAATATGTTTAAAACGGTTTACTCAGAAGTCAACATTAAACATACACAAACGTATACATTCTGGTCAGTTTTAAATTCATTTCACCTCTTTTTTTTATTTTATTCGTTTTTTTCTTTTTTGATCCTTTTCTTCTTTTGTTTTTTCTTTTTTTTTGGTTTCATTCTGTTTTTTTTTTTTTTTCTATTTTATTTTTATTTCTTTTTTTGTAACAATTCATAAAAATTAAAAAAAAAATATTTTTTCAAATGAAATTATTTCTTAATGCCCAACCAAAAAAGAAAAAAAAAAAAAAAGAAAAAGGATTTTTTTTGTTTTTAATTTTCATTTTTTTTTTGTTGTTGTTTATTTCATAATTTTAATTTTAATTTTTTTTTCTTTGTATATGTCAACATATTATTAGTTTTATCAATTATTATTGGATTTTAATTTTCATCCATATCAAAAATATACAATTAAAAAAAAAAAAAAATTATATAAAATCGTAATTAATCCATCATTATTTCCATAAAATAAAATGATTAAGAATCTACCAAAAATAAAAAAAAATCGTTCATTCAATTAATAATAATAAAATAATAATAATAATAATTAGAAGAGGCTCTACTTGCTCAATTGTTGTCTATTTATTGAATTATATTTTAGTAATAATGCGTAAAAAAAAAATACTTTTCAAAATTTTAGAATTCAATATTCAGTTTTGAAATTTGCAATTTTTTGATAGTTTTACAAATTAATAGGTTCAAGTTTCGATTGTTTAAAATCACGAAGAAACTTACTTTAAACTCTTAATCTTTAATTGAAAATATTTATTTATAAACTTTGTGTTTAGAAGAGGGGATTTTTTTTTATTTATTCAAAAAATCAATTCTATCAAATTATGCAAATGAAAAAATTTAGAATAATAAAATCATCTCGTTAGAGCCTCTAAGAATAATAATCACAAAAAAAAAACAAACAAATGAAACTTTATAATAATATTATTTTGTGTATGATTGTGTGTGTGTGTCTGTATTGTGACAATTGGAGCAGTCCAGGAACGACCTTTCCAGTGTGAACAGTGTCCGTCTGCATTCTCGCGAAAGCCTTATCTAGACATCCACATGCGAACCCATACGGGCGAGCGTCCCTTTGAATGTGATATATGTCACAAACGATTCACACAGAAGTCTTCGCTTAACATCCACAAAACAATACATACCGGTCAGTTTTGTTGTTTATTTTAAATTAATTTTATTTAATAAGTAAGTTTATAGAATTTCTTTGTTTTTATTAAATCAATCATCGCATTAATAATAATATTATTATTCTTCCTTCTTTCTTCTACTTATATAATTTTTCCATTTACAAGTGAACAATTTTTTTTTTGGAACCAAAAAAAGAAACACGATAAAATATATTTTTTTTTACATATAAAAGGCATCCTAAAATTAAACACAAATTAGTTCATATTTTGCGTGCTTCTTTTCTATTACATATTTATTTATAATCGACTATTATTTATTTCTTATTCAAATTCTATTTTTTAATGGCTTCCCTATAAACAGGTTTTTGTTTTTTTTTTGTTTACCTGACAGTATTTTGTGAGCTGCTTTTGTTGTTTTTGACGTTATTAAGCAGGAGAATCTGTTTTAAAAAACGTTTGCCGAAATGTATTAATTATATTTTCATTATATCTAAATTTTATAATTTTGTGTTAATATTGAACTCACAACAATACGAATTTATTGTAAAGAATAAATTTTAAGAATCTTTATCAGTATCGAATATTGTCATTATTTTAGCAAAATCAGTATAATATGTAACCGACACATCCATGGGGAAGGGGGGAGGCAAAACTTTAAGTTATTTCATTTTTATTATTTTTTTTTTGTAAATCCAATAATCATTCGACTAAACACATTAAAATTAATTTCGGATAAATTTAAATTATTAAATAATATTTTCTTTAGTAGTTTAAATATATTTATGAAATGAAACATTTTATTTTATATGGTGGTTGATTAAAATGTGAGCAGTCGGAAGTCGTCCGTTCCAATGTGAACATTGTCCCGCCGCGTTCTGCAGGAAGCCATATCTAGACATCCATATGCGAATTCATACGGGAGAGAGACCATTTCAATGTGATATTTGTATGAAACGTTTTTCTCAGAGATCAACGTTGAATATACACAAGAGAATACATACAGGTCAGTTAGATCAAACAAAAAAAACAAAAAACACACCACTGATCTAGTGATAAATGTATTTTCTTAAATTATTATTAAACACAATAATGAAATAGAATCCAACTTTTTTTTTTTTTTTTGTTATGTATTCCTTATCTATTCTAACGTTCATTATAATGGAAACACCATAAAATTTCAATTCAATAGAATTATTTTATTTTAAATAATATTTATGGTGAATTCATTTTTCTTTTGAATGTTACAGTTTTTTTTTTCTTGTTTTTTTCTTTCTTTCTTTTAATCTGAAACATTTATATTATTTTATATTCTTTTTATAAATTTACAACAAACAAAAAAAAAATTGAAGATAAAAGTTCTAAAGTCAAAAAAAAAAAACATATATTTGATTCTATTTGTGAATTATTTATTAAACACTCATTAAATCATAAATGTTGCACAAATTAAATTAGTTGTAATAATTTAAAAACAAAAAAAAATAAACAAAAACTACCAACTTTTGCTAGAGCTTTTTTTTTCGTAAATAAAAGTTAAACTGCCAACTGCTACGAAACAAAATCACTACAAATCTAAAAATAAATACGATGATGACGTCATGTGAGCGATACGATTGCGAAAGTTTTGACAGTGACAGTTCACACAAAAATTTTATACTTAAAATTTTGTGTGAATTTTATTTATAAAAATGGCACGAAAATATACAAGTTTTCTATTAAAAAATATACAAACACCACAATGTAAGAATAGTTTCAGTTTCTTATTATGGAATTAATTGAATTTTCATTCAGTATGTTTCAATAATTCCATTTTAAATTGTCTAATTTTATATTTTCTTTTTTTTTTTTACTGAGGTTATGTTGACGCAGTGAAATGTTTTTCTTTTTTTTTTTGCATATCATAAAAGAAAATTTATAATTATGTTGGTAAATTTTCATTTATTAAAATTTCAGAAGTTTAATAAAAATATACATATTTTTTTTTTTTGTTAAATAAAAAAATCGATTAAGAAAATAGTTAAAAGATTTTTTTTTTTGTTTTTAGTTTATTGATTTACACTTTTTGATATTTGTATCGTTTATTTTTTCGGGTGGCGTCCCTTTTTTTTTTTTTTATCCATTTTTCTCTTCTTATAAACACTTTTTTTTACATTGAATGAAAAATCACTTAAAAAGAAAAAAATGTATTTAACAAAATGTTCCTTCTTTTTTTTTTTAATATAATTTTCATTTTTTTTTTCTTTTTTACCATAAAAATATAATAAAAATATAAAAAAAAATTCAAACAATTTTTAAAAAAAAAAATTAATTCAGGGATAAGACCGTTCCAGTGTTTCATCTGCTTGAAGACATTTGTTCAGAAGAGTGCTCTCGATTTGCATCTGCTCAGTCATAAATCGGGTATGCGCTTTTTAATTGAAAAAAAAAAAAAATACAAATACGGTTTATAATATGAAATAAAAATTTAAAATAAATATAAATGAAAGTTTGTGTTTGTTTTGGTAGGAACAAAAAAAAAATAAACAGTTGCTGGAGTGAGAAGATTCAATTCGAGAAACAAATTTATAAGAAATCGTCTTTTGAATTTGTACAAAAAACAAAAAAAAAAAAACAACAACAAAAGCACATTGGAACGGTTCCTTAGAATTTAATTTAAAAAAAGCAAAAATAGTTTTTTTTTTGTTTTTAGATTTTTTATTTGTATAGAAAAAAAAAAACAAACAAACAAACAATGAAGCTTTCTCGCTCTGGCGTTGTTTTCGTTTTTATAACAAGAATTTTATTTTCTTTTCTTTCTTTTTTTGAATTGTTTTCCTTTCCGTGTTTCATTTAATCAATTTGTGGAAATAGAAAATCATTTTTCAACAGTGACAACACTTCCAACAATAATTTTTATTCTCTTGTTTATTTTTTTTTTTCCGTTTTTAAATACAAAAAAAAAATTTTTGTTCTGAGTAATTTTTACTTTGTTGTTTTTTTAGGACATTTAAAGAGGATTGGATTAATAAATGAACAAAAAAAAAAAAACAATTCCAAAAGTTCTAAATAAGAAAGAAAAAATTCAATGAAAAAAAAAAATAATAAAGAAAATTAACTCATTTCTTAATTTAATAAAAACAGAAAAGGAAAAAAAAAAAAGAAAAACAAATAGAAGAAAAATACCAAAAAAAAATAAGTTCATATTATAAATCGTAAAATACAACAAAAAAAAAAAATAAATACAAAGTCATAATCGCTTATTATATTTATTTTAATATTTTTTTTTTAGTTTTTAATTAACAAAAAAAAAAAAAAAAAAAACAACCAAAAAAACTACAAAAATTCTCTTTTTTCTCTTCCACAATTCTTAAAAAAAAAAAAAAAAACAAAAAACAAAAAAAAAATGAAAAAATAAAATAAAAAATAGTGCAAGGAAGACCATTTCAGTGCATACAATGTCCCGCGGCATTTTGCAGGAAACCTTATCTAGACATCCATATGCGGATGCATACGGGTGAGAGACCATTTCAATGCACTATGTGTATGAAACGTTTTACACAGAAGTCATCGTTAAATATACACAAACGAATTCATACAGGCAGGTTTTTTTTTGTTCTTTTAAGACTTTTTTTTACTCTTTCTTTTTTTTTTTTTTTTTTACTTTTTTCTTTTATTAATTCTCGTTCTAAACATATCGGGAATCAAATATATCAAATATATGTTTTATTTTTTTCCATTTATTTTATTTAATTTCAATTCTTTAAGGCAAATTAAAAATCAAAAAAAAAAAAAAAAATTAATAATTTAATAATTCAAAATTTTTTTTTTTAATTTTGTCTCGAGGTTCAGGCTACTTTTTTTTTTATAAAAATTGAATCTGTTAATTAAAAGGGCGGGTCTACACCATAATACATTTTTTTTTTTGTAATGATAATTGAACATAAATAGATAGAAATTTATTAATTTTCGTTTCTTTAAAATAAAATTTTACATATTTTTCTAGTAGAGAATTTAAATTGAATTGAAAATTTCCAAGTTTTTTTTTTTCTTTATTAATGAACATTTTTTGTTGTTGTTAAATGTTTGGCAAAAATTGGATTTTGTGTTTATAAAAATACAATTAAAGAATTTCTACCTATTATCAAGTTATCAAGTGTATTGTGGATGCTTTTCAAATTTTAATTTATACTTTTTTAACCCTTTTTTTTTTTTTTTTATTTATTTATTTATAAAAAAAGAAAAAATTGAGATTCTCATATGATTAGAAATTAACAAAAAAAAAGAAAATTTTTTACATTTAATTTATAATTACACATAATATTAATTATTATGTTTGGCTTTATGTTTTCTTTCTTTTTCTGTTTTCTTTTATTTTTTTTTCTTTTTATTTTTTAATTTCTTTTTAGCGAAAAAAAAAAAAAAAATTAACTTAAAAATTTTATAAATATAAACTAAAATATAAATATGTTGGCATTAACTTAAAAATCTATAATTTAATTAAATTTTAATTTTTTTTTGTGTTTTTTTTCTTCTTTAAAAATGAAAAATGAAAAAAAAAAAATGAAAAAATTAAAGAAATCAAAAGTCACAGCATGATGAAGAAGAAACAAAATTTTTTTTAAATTTATTTCAATATAAAATATTCTAAAGTGTTTTTTATGTGATTTCATTTAAATTGTTTGTGATAATAAAAAAGACTTCATATTTTATATTATAGGTGAACGACCTTATGCTTGTGATATTTGCCATAAAACATTTGCTGTTAAGAGCTACGTTACCGCTCACAGGTGTGTTAATTTTCTTTTCTATTGTATTCTTGAATTTTCCGTTTTTTTTTTTGTAAACTCAAAAATATCTAGGTGCTTATGTTTGTTCTATTTATCTCCCTTCAAGCATACATTTTTTTTTTTTTCAAATAAATAGAAAATTGAACAATTTAATCAATTTTAGTTAATTTCAGTTTTATTTATTATTTTTTTTAATCTTTAATTATTTTTTTCCTAAAAAAAAAAAGTAACAATCTAAACAAAAATATTTTTATTCTTAGATGGTCACATGTATCTGAGAAACCACTTAGTTGTGATAGATGTTCCATGACATTCACTAGTAAATCACAATTTGCTGTACATATTCGAACACATTCGGCTGGACAAAATTTTGAATGTAATGTTTGTGGACGAACATTTATCAGGGATAGTTATTTAATAAGGTATTCTTTTTTTGTTCTAGTTAACAATAATTTATTAATATTTTATAATAAAAATTAATTTCCTTTTTTTTTTTTGTTTGATTTCAAGACATCATAATCGTGTTCATCGTGAAAATCGTACAACAGCAAATAGTATTGCAACAATAAATAGTGTGGCAACAGGTGAAGTTGGCCATTCAACTAATAATGCAAATGAAGTATTTGAAGCACAAAATCAGCAAGTGTGTGATCTTAGGTAGACATTTGTAATAATAATTAGTTTTAAATTAATTTTTAAAAAATAGTCTTACTTCATTGATCCTAGGTATGTATCAGACATGCAAATGAGTGCATCACCAGCAGTATCTTCACCTAGTAGTATGATGAATGATAGATTAAATATGAATGGTATAAATAATGATCGTATGGGAATGCAAAATCAAATATCGAATAATCGAATAAATGGAGGTATGATTTTCAATAATAGTGATAGAAATAATATAACTGGATTAATAAACAGTCGAATAGGAATTGAAATGGATCGAAGTCGTTTAAATATGAATGATGGAAATGTTTTAGGAATAAATGATCGTTTAATGCAAGAACGGACATCATTACAAAATCGTGCATTACAAGAACGTGTACTACAAGAGAGAGCATTACAAGAACGTGCATTACAAGATCGTGTTATACAAGAAAGAGCACTACATGAGATGGCGCTTCAAGGACGTGCAATACAAGAACGAGCTCTACAAGATCGTGTATTACAAGAACGTGCATTACAAGAAAGAGCATTACAAGAACGTGCCATGCATGAGCGTACAATACATCCACCTTTAATAATACCAGGTCATCCTATATTGTCACATGATCGTTTAGAAAAAAATGTAATGCCAGGTTCCATTGCTAGTCCGGGACCCGTCTGATCTATTTCAGATATTACCTGTTTTAATGTAAAATATTTGTAAAAACAATTATTCATCCTTATTTATTCATTTTTCATTTCAATTCAATCAAAAAACATTAAAATCATACACATACACAAAATTTCCATTGTAATTTAGTGTTAACCATTATATAATTTTTTATTCAGCCTTTTTACTTTATTAAGCTGAATTTATTTAAATGATTTATATGAAAAACTGATATATACGATCTTTTTAATTAAACAAAAAAAAAAAACTTGACTTTGAGAATAAAATACAAATAAAAAATACAGAATAATGCAAAAGAATCACAAACAAAATTTTCAAATGTTCAAATTTTTAAGATAAAAAAAAAAAAAAAATAGAAAAATTCTAGTCTACCTATTTGGATATAAATTAAATTAGTAACTGCACTCGAATATTTATGTTCCTTCCTTTACTTTATTTAGATCAATTTTTTTTTGTAAAAAAAAAACATTTATTAAAATTGACGTAATATTGATTTAATTTTTAAAGACTGTAATAATTAGAATTATGGTGCAAAAAAAAAGAAATTGTTTATTCTTACTAAAAAAAAAACAAATCAGTGCATGTGTGAATAGGTTAATTTTTTTCTTTTGTTTTTTTTTTTAAATGAAACAACATCCTGAAAAAGTCTTTTTTTTTTCTTACTATAAAAATTGATACAAAAACCACAACACAAGGGTGCGTAAACTTAATGTCGTTTATAGAATAATGTCGGATTTACGTTAATTTTTAATATTTTAATATTTTTGTTTTCTATTCGTAAAACAATTTGTAATAATCTGTATATTTATATAAAAAATACAAAAAAACAAAATCTTTTTATTATTATTTTTTTTGTAAAAACAATCAAATTAATTAACAAAAATTTGTTATAATTTTAAATGGTAATTTATTTTCGGACAAAATTAATGTGTATTAAATCTTTTTATATTTACACAGTTATTAACAATACTGCAAAAAAAAAACTGATTCAAAATTACAAACGCCAAACAATATTCAACAGACAAAACAAAAAAAAAAAAAATTGTCAGTCCAATCATTTTTTAAAATATTAAAATATTTAAATAATTAAAAAATAAAACAGAAAAACAAAAAAAATAAATAAAATCATTCAATGATTTTATTAAATTCTAACAATGATTCTAAAATCTATCATACGATTAATTAAATTATTTAGATTCTATGTTGTGTTGTTTGTATTTTATTCTCTTAAAGTGCATTTGTTATGTTTCTTCTTCTTTTTTTTTTCTGTCAAATGAAAACATTTTTTTTTTTGTATTATTAATTTCCTCTAAAAATTTTTTTTTTTAATGAAATTAAGAAAAGAATATTTTGTTTTTAATTATAATCTTTATTTTTAGACATTAAATATTTTTTTTGTCTGGATTGTTTAATTTAAATTTTGTTTTTTTTTTCCTTGTTTTAATTTTTTTTTGGCATCCATCAAAATACTTATTTTCATTTCAATTTTTAAATATTCATAATTATTTATTGTTTAGTGTTAATTATAAATTCTGGTACCGCAATATTTTTTAGATTATACTGAGTGTGTATCAATTACGATATGGAATGTTTTCTCAAAACTTTATAAGAACAAAATTTTAATTTTAATTTTACTGAAAAACTTTATTCATGACGTTCAATTTTAATTTTTTTTTTTTTTTTTGTGGCATTAAAAAGTTTTTGATAAGAAAATCTGCAGAGAATTTACTGTAGAATTTTAATTGGTTTATTTATTTGTTTAAGAAAATTTATTTCATTGTTATAAAAATGTAAAAATGTTTAAATTAAGTCAATAACGTAACAAATTTACATAATTCATGTTTATTGTTCTTTCTTTTTCCATCATGATACAAGAGAGAGAGAGAGAAAGATTTTCAATATTTTTCTCTATGAGAAACAACAAAACAAATAAAACTTAAAAAGTAAAATCATCACTGTACTAATTTAATTGTTTTAATTGTTTTAATTGATGATTCTAAATTGTGAACAAACAATTTTACACAAAACAAACAAAAAAAAAAAACAAAACTAAAAGAGAAATTTTTTTTTATAGAATGAAATGAAAATCCTTAAAGAGAAATTTCCCTTTTTTCATTTTTATTTTTGTTTTTTTTTTATACATTTTAATTTATAATTTATAAATTTTAAATCCAGATTATATTTGTAATGCTTACACACACACACACACACACATATTATTTAGTTTCCTTATATTAATTGTGATTAATTAGCCATATTATTATTATTATTCATATTTAGTGATAAATATTATTGAAATTATTATTTTATATTTTATATTTTGTTTTTGTTTTTTTTTTTAAAGAAACGAATAGAAAACAACAATATTCGTTTTGTGTCCCCGATTTATTTTTTTTTTTATTTTTATTTTTATTTTATAAAATTGATATTTAAAAAAAAAAAAAACAATTTTTACAAGTTTTTATTTTTTACTTTTTTTTACTTTTTTTTTTTCCTTCCTTTTAATTAATTTTTAATGAAATTTTTTCTCTCTTTTTCTTTTGGTATCATTATTTTTTCCATTAATTTACCTATTTTTTTTCTAATAAAAAAAAAAAAAAAAAGAAGAAAACCGAAGGAAATTGATGATGATTTTAGAAGTGTTCTGGTCTCAAATTGAGAGACAACCCAAATGTATCCAAAAGTCTGTTCCAAAAAAAAAACACAAAAAAAAGAAGAACTTTCTGATTGCACCACAAACAAGAACAACCAGCTACTAACTACAAAAAAAAAAAAAAACTTTAAAATAATTAATAACAACAACAACAAAAAAAAAAAAACAAAAACTTTAAAATAAAAATAAATAAAAAAAAAATTAAAGAAAAAAAAAATAAAAAAAAAATTGTAAATATTTGTCTTAAAAAATAGTTTTTATTTTTGTAACAGTTTTTAAGAAGAAGAAGAAAAAGAAGAAGAAGAAGAAAAAAAAATGAAAAAAAAAAGAAAATAAAAATAAATTACATTTTTTGTAGTTGAAAAAAAAAAAAAGAAAAAAAAAGAAAATAATAAAAGAAAAAAGAAAAACAGTTTTTAATAAAACAAAAAAAAAAAAAAAAGTAATTTTTAATGTAAATACATAAAAATAAATATAAATATAAAATAGAGAAAAACAACTACAACAACAACAACAACAACAACAAATAAACATTATTAATTAAATTAAAAATGCATGATTTATTTTACTAAAAATGAAAAACAAAAAAAATAAAAAAATAAAATAAAAATATGAAATAAAAAATGAAAGTAGAATGAGATAAAAAAATTGTTTTAATATTTTTTAAGAAAGATGATTTTTTTTTATCATTTTTCATTTTTTTTTTTTTTTTTTTAGCTAAGGAAAAGCATTTTTTTTTGTTCGTGTAATTTTTTTGGTGTATCTGATTTTATTTAATTTATTTTAATAAATACAAAACAAAATAATTAATGAATAAATAACAAAATGAGAGAGAGAGAGAGAGAGAGACAGAGAACGTCTGGAAGAATGTGGAAAGATAATTTGTAAAAAAAAAAAAGTCCAGAAAAAAAAATTATTTTTAAACTTTGGAAATATTTGAATTGAAGAAAATGTGGCAATAGTTCAGTTTGTAGATGGGTGAAAATTAATTAAAAATAGTAAATATTAACTGATATCAAGAAGTCCCGGTGTTCACATCTCGTTTCTAATCGAACAAATTTTTTTTTTTTATCAAATGAAATATTTTCAAAGCATACAAAAATTACTGATAGAATTTTCATCAAATGAATAAATCAACTTTTCCTAACTTTCCAATTATTTCCGTGAATTTTTTTGTTATGAATTTAATTTAATTTAATATTTTGTAAAAAGGGGAGATTTTCTTGTTGTTGTTGTTTTGTTTTGTTTCTTTTCTTTTTCTAATGAAAGAAATCATTTTGTTTTGTTTTGTTTTTTTTTTTTGATTGTAAAGAAAATTGTGTACATAAATTTCATTTGTCTTGAAATGAATATTTTTTTTTCTTCAAATCATTACAAAAATCAACTCCCATTCAAAACCACCGTGAGAAAAAGATGGATTGGAATTTACTGATAGTAGGTTGATGAAATATCATTCGAAGATTAAGAAGAAGAAGAAGAAGAAGATGAAGTAACCGTAATTGTTAATACACATTCTAAAATAATAAAAGTAAAAAGAAAACACAAAACAAAAACAAACAAACAAAACAAACAAAAAAACAATGGAACCTAACCTAAAAGAAAGAAAGAGAAAAAAAAAAAGTAAAATAGTTTTTAGTAATAAATAAAAAAATATAGAAATGAAAAAAAAATTAAGAATTAATTAAGTAAAATTAGGAGGCGAAATGAAATTTGAAAATAAATAAAAATAAAAAAAAAAACAAAAAGAATTTTTATACGAGAAAAAATGTCTGCAAAGACTGAAAACTAGGCAATAGGAAAATGTTTAGACGATAAGGAAATTTTTTTTTCTTTTTTTTTTGTTTTTCATGAATCAGAATTAATTTATTGGCAAAATTTTTATTTCTATTTTTTCCACGTTTTTTTTTTTTTTATCGGTTTTTTTTTTCTTTTGTTTTTCATTTATTTATTAAAAGGTAAAGAAAAAAGAAAGTAAATGAAATTATACCGACGAGTACAATATTAAATCAAAAACAAAAAAACAAAAAAAAAAAATTGTAAATATTAAAAAAAAAAAAATATTGTGTAATTTCTTAGGGAAAAATTTTAAATATCATTTTCTTGTTCATGAAAATAACAAAAAAAAAAACAAATACAAAAATACAATTAAATTAATTAATTTAAAAAAAAAAAAAAAAACAAGCAACAAAAAAAAATTTAGTCTTTTAGATGAAATTTCGGTGATTTATAAAATTGGTGATAAAAAAAAAGAAAAAAAAAAAAAAAAACAAAAAAAAAATTAATAATTTTTTTTTTTTTTTTAAATTTTTGGTAAGAAAAAAAAGAAAAAAGTTAAATAAAACAGACACAAACAAAAACAAAAAAAAAAAGACCATAACAGTTGTAGAATTTGGATTTGAATTTTTTTTTTTAATGAGAAAAAAAAAAGAGAGAGTAAGAGAGATGGACGTGAGAATAAGTATGTATGTGCATGTATGTATAAATATAAATATAGTTTTATAGTAAACAGAGTGAGAGTGTTGTGTGTGTGTGTGTGAGAGAGAGAAAAATATAATAAAATAAATAAAAATGAACGATTTTACTGTTGTAATTTATAAATATAAAACGTATAAATAATTATTAAGCTTTTATTTATAATTATTATTATTATCTATAATTAATCTACAAAAACAAGAAAATTAATTCAATATTAAAATGGGATATAATTAAAAATAGACAAGGGCAGCTCTAAACAAAAACAAAAGTGAAGATAACAAAAATGCATACCGGGGACATCAATTAATAATGAACAGTTATTATTGTTTTATTTTTTTTATTACAAATGAATTACACAAAAAAAAAAACAAAACCCAAAAGATTTCAATAATTTTTTCCTTTAATCAATAATTTTGTGTCTTTTTTATTAAAAGAATTTTTGTTAAAAATCAAAAAATTATTGATTATGAAACAACAAAAAAAAATTCACCACATTTAATCAAAAATCGTTATTTATATTCATCATAATTAATTAATAAATTAAAAATTAATTAAGTAAAAAAAAAAAAAAAAAAACAATAGAAAAATTACAAATTATTTACTAATTAAGAGCTAGAGCAAACAGTCTGCCATATCCAAATAGAATTAATAAATGAAAAAAAAATATATATATAATCATTATAGAGAAAAATAGAGGATTGCTTGATGATTCAAAAACCCACAAAAAAAGAAAAAAAAAATAAATAAAAAAATACCAAACTATAATTAATTATAATAAAATGAATACAATAAACACACACCTACATATTTATATATTATTGAGAATAGCAAACTATTATAAAAATAAAATTAAAATGGAAAACAAAAAAAAGAAAATAATGAGAAACAAACAAAAAAATTATAAATAATAAAAAAATATTAAGAAATTTGTAATAATTGTATTTTTATTTCAAAAATTTATCAGGTTATTGAACAAAACATTTTTAAACTTAAACAAAAAATAATTCTTAATTGAATTATTTCTCCTTCATTAAATAATGTCCTCACTCTCCTTCTTTTTTTGCTAAGTTTTAAACATTTTTCGTTCACAAGGAAACATTTTAAAATAATTGTTAAGGAAATTATTCATTTATTTCGGTAATCGGTGCAGGAGTGGGGAAATATTGATTACTCGCATAATGAGCTTTTAAATATTCTCCACCCATTTCATCATAAATTTGTTTTGTAATCAAATATTCTGACAAATTGGAGGTATTCGCAAAATCTTTCGCGCCATTCCAAGCATCGAGAAATTGATTTTTTGCTTTTGTTATTCGATGAGGTGATTGAAATGGTCGAATTTCCATCAGTTCCCGAGATAATCTCTCCTCTAGACCTAAATATATTTCTAATTTTATTAGACAATAATACATTTTTAGTTATTTAGTTACCCGGAAATGTGGAACTTCCTCCAGTCAAAAATACATTATTTGCAAGAATTAATTGTTCTTCAGGAGAAAACATTTTGAGAACAAATTCAATTGTTTCTGCTAACCCAGCTTCGGAGCTTCCAATCATACTAGGTTGAAACAACAGTTCTGGTGTTCTGATTGCTTCAAGACCAAAATGCAACTGTTAAAAAAGAAAACATAACTAGGTTATTTCGGCTTATCCGCAATATATCTAACTTTAGTTGAAATAAAGAAGTCAGCTCTAAATATGCAATGGGTGAACAACATTATAATCATTTGGTATGAGAAAAATATTTTTGTCGAATTTGAGTTACTATTATTATAGTTGCGCTAGAGGACGACAAGAGACGCTGTTACAATTTTCTACTCTTTTTCAAACAACAACAACATTATTTGACGTTCAATATTCAATTTTTAACATAACCTAATTTGATAGTAATATTAAATTAATAATAATACATAATATCTAGTCGCAAAGTTATTTATGAATGTTAATTCATATAAAATAATAATTATTTCTTTAAAAATCAAAATAGAGTGTTTAAAATTTCAAGAAGGAAACTTGTACTAAGTTTTTAATAAACATTAATAAAAGTAATCTTTAGCTTCTGGAATAAAGAAATTCATTAGTATTATTTATTATAATGTCTCTAATATTAAGACAACTACTTGCTAATAAATGTTTTATAAAATGGGGTCAAATGTAAGATTTTTTAAAATATGTTTAATAAATATAATTTTGATATTTTAATTTTAAAAGTTCCAGAACGAAATTGGAAATACAAAATTATACCTTAAAAATATGTCTCCCAGCAACGATAAATACTCCCCGAAAATATAGCAGTTATGAAGGAGATGGTAAAACTACTGTGTCAATTCTTAATCGGGAACTCGAATTAGGATTAATGATAAATTCTTATAGTCAAGTTAGTATCATTATAAAATACCAATAGTCAAGTATTTAGGAGTATATGTTTTTTAGTTCGGTTTCCGGTTAAATAATGAAATGGTAGTAATTGGTCCAATGGCATTGTTTCCCAGGTATATTATAAAATAATTTTTCCGTAGACAGAATTACGAATTTAATCGTTTTATGAACGTTGCAGATCAGTTCTTTCTTGGAACATATCAAATTATGAGGAAATTGATGAACATAGTTTAAGTCTTTTCTGTGTTTTAGAACCTAAAATTGATGTTCTTGTATTAGGAATAGGTGATCAAAATGTAACGCCAGAATTTTCTAAACGAATTATTAATTATATGAGAAAATATTCTATTAATGTGGAAGTTCTTAAAACTGAACAAGTAGGTAGTTATATTTTATTAATGGAATCCTATAACATAACTTTTACTTCTTTTAGGCTTGTGCTACATTTAATTTTCTGAATGCTGAAGGACGTATGGTGGCAGCAGCACTAATTCCACCGCAACATCTTGCAGTAAATGAGAACGATCTTATGCGACGACAAATTCGACATAGTAATTTGTATTCATTAGAAGATTAAAATTGTTGTAAACTAATATATAAAAAATAAATAATTTATCAAACCTGATAAGATTCTGCAGCACCTTGAATCATTTGAGGTTCTTCAAATGTAGGATCATGATGACGAAGAACTTCTTCAAATTCCATTAGTTTTTCATTTTCTATTTCACTGTCACTATCTCCACCTTTTTAATAATTAAATGTCATAGTTTTAAATTTGTTGATGAGTAAACTAAATTATTTTAATCACCCTCTCGACTTATTGTTTTATAAATATCCCAGTCTTCGTCCCGCATACCAAAATCATCCGTCCCTTTCTCTTTACGAGCCAACTGTGAGATTATTCTCATACGTTCTTGTGCTGCTGCAGTTCGTCGCTTCGCCAAATCTTGTTTCTTTTTCTTACGTGCGTGACGTCGATCAAGTAGAGCAGTTCTCTGTAATATGTATATATTTTTTAAAATCTTGTTATTTCAAATTTGTTTTAAACCTTTTGTTTTGTCTGAAAAATCCAATCATCCACAGCAAGTTCAGCTGGTGGTTGTATAATTTGTTTTGGCTTCTCTTCAACAATTTGTACAATTCCTGACTCTACCATTGCTATTTTTTGTTTCGTTCTTTCAATACGTGTTTTTACTGTTATTATCATTTTCTAAAATTTAAGAGATTAATTAATTTGAAAATGTTATCGAAGAGGAAGAAATAATAAAAATAATAATAATAAATCACCTCAAGTTCTTCAAAACTCGATAAATTTTGTTCTTTAAGTGCTGATTTAAATTCACTTGTAGCTTTATCCTCATGTAAATCACGGGCATGTAGTAATGCAGATAAAAGTTCTTCATTTTCTGCTAAACGTTCCTCTCGTTTACGAGCGTTAATATCAGCTAATCGTTTAGCAAGTTCACGTTTTTTTTCGAATTTTTGTTCAGCTTAAAAACAATTTTTGTTAAAAAATTTTTATTAAAAGTAGAAAAATAATATTCTTCTTACCACTTAGAACGGGAGCATGAACAGGTAATGTGTATGGTAATTGAATTTTTTTAACATTTTCTTCATAAAAATCAAAAAATGACCAATTGTGCAATTCAGTCATATAATTATTTGCAATTGAACAATATTCATGTAACATTTTTTCAACACGACTTAATGTTATTGCATTAACATGTACAGGATATTTAAGTTGAAATAAACGATGTAAATAAGATATCATATGATAACCACCTAAATTAATTCTTCTTGATTTATGATTTATTGCATTCCCATTTAAAACTGGAATAACATGGGTTGAATGAAAACCACATGATATTATTAATCCATTTACACCAGAATTGTATTTAAAACTGTATAATGAATCAACACCGTAACAGACAGATGGAACATCATAACATTCAAATAAAAGTTCTGACATTACTGAAATATAAATAATAATTACATTTAATTCAGCATGAAACAAATGGAAGCCGCAAAACTTACATTGGCGACAATAATTTGGATTTCCAAAGCATTCAGTTAATACAATTGGATGTTTTACACATTTTTCGGTATCAATGCCTAAGTGGGTAAATATATAGTCAAATATTTGCTCCTGAATATAGTAATGAGTAACGACATTCCTATCAAACTGAAATAAAACAAATATTTTAATCAAGAGAATAAAAAATCTTATTTTTTGTTGTTACTTGAGTTTTTAATTGAAATCTTAATGCTTCAATGTTTACGATATCATTTCCAATTTGGATTGGTGGATTTATATTTTCTGCATCCTTTTTTGTACGATCTTTTCTTGGCTTTGCTATTAAATTTTTAAATACCATTGAGGGTGATTCTTGATTTGCGAATCCCACACGACATTGATATGATCCTTAAAAAATTATTTTAAATAAATAAGTAAATAACTGAAGTAATATAGAATAAACACCATTATCAATCACAATTGGGATTCCTGAATCTCTTAAGCTTTCTGGATATTCTTGAATAATATCCGGTGTTATTTTCGTATCACTTAATTTAATAATGCTCATTTTCTGACTCCACAGTTGACTATTCTAGCCACACTTTTGACAACAGCCGTCCAAACTTTTGATAGCCAGGGGAAATTGTATGGTGGAGTGGGGGAAATGATTTTTTTTATGTTTTGTTTATTATTGTTTGTTCTTCTTCTTCCCTTTTTTTAACTGAATACAACTTCATCTAATATTTTCTCAAAGATTATTGAACTGTAATTATTGAACGTATAGAATAACAGATAATAAATCTATTGTCGATGAATTTTTGATAGATATTGTCTGAATTTTTAACATTTGTTTACAATTATTTTTGTATATTTTTTTAGTTATATAATTAAGTAAGGGCTTAAAATTAATAAAATATTCAAAAAAGAAAAAAAATTGCAAAATTTGTGTTCAGTGGCAAATTATAAATTTTATCGAAAAAGTATATAATTGTATGTTACCAACACAACAAGAAAAAAATAATAAACTGGAAAGTGTCAAGTCAAAAAGTAGTCTAGCAGCGTATGTTTGGATCTTTAGGTATTATATTTATAGTTAAAAAACTTAAAATTTAATAAGAAAATAATCACTAAATCAATTAAGTGAATTTAAGTAAGTGAATTTAAATAATAAAACAATTTTTTTTTTCTTAAAAAGTATTTAAAATTTGATTAAATAGTAAAAAAATGTGTCGACGTCGCAAGATGGAGATAAAAAAAAATCTTTCGGAAATTAATGTTAATCATTTTATTTTTCATTAACTTTTTTTTTAAACTCCTGTATGTAACACAGTGTGATCATGTCAGACTCAGAAGGAAGTAATATGTCTGATTCGGGTTCCGATTTGGACAGTGTGGCATCAAATAGATCTAGAAAAAGTGTCCATTCTAATCGGTAAGTTATTTTCATTATAAATTCTTTCACTTTCCAAAGACATCAATAATAAATAGTAAAATATTTCTTACTTGCTGCCGTAAACTAAAATCGCTTTTTGTATGAGACAATAGTAATTTAAGAGTTTAAAAAAATTTGAAGTACATATTGTAAATTTTAATTTTCAGATCACGTTCACGTTCAGCTTCTAGGTCTCGCTCAAGATCGAAATCCAGATCACGATCAAGATCTTCTGCGTCAGATTCTGGTTCTGGTTCAGATATTGAAACTACAAAAAAAAGAAAAGTTCGAAAACCATCTGGTGATGAAGAAGAAGTAGAAGATGAACAAGTAAACCGAGAATATACTAATTAAAAAAATTTAAATGTTAATTTGTCTATGTTTTTATTTCAAGGAACCTGAAGGAGAAGATCTTGATTCAGAATATGACGAAGAGGAAGATGAGGATGATGAAGATCGTCCAAGAAAAAAGAAAAGAAAAGAAAGATTTGGTGGCTTTATTATAGATGAAGCTGAAGTTGATGACGAAGTCGATGAAGATGATGAATGGGAAGACGGAGCACAAGATATTGGAATCGTTGGTAATGAGATTGATGAGCTTGGACCAACAGCTCGAGAAATTGAAATCAGACGCAGAGGAACAAATCTATGGGATACACAAAAAGAAGATGAAATTGAAGAGTATTTAAGACGCAAATACGCTGATGAATCGGTTGCTAGACGGCATTTTGGTGATGGAGGAGAAGAAATGTCAGATGAAATAACACAACAAACACTTTTACCTGGAATAAAGTATGAGCAATCATTTTTACATAAATTAATAAATTAATTAATAATATTTTGAACACAGAGATCCAAATTTATGGATGATCAAATGCCGCGTTGGTGAAGAAAAAACAACTGTTTTACTTTTAATGAGAAAATTCTTAACTTATCAAAATACAGATTCACCATTGCAAATAAAATCTGTCCTAGCCCCGGAAGGTGTTAAAGGTATTGAAATTTTATCTAAATAGAAAAAATCTTGGTTGACTAAAATAAACATTATATTAATTAACAGGATATATTTATATTGAGGCTTATAAGCAGACTCATACAAAAGCGGCAATTGCTAATGTTGGTAATTTGCGTTTGGGCCAATACAAACAAGAGGTTTGTTTTTTAAATTAATTTAAATCAAATGTGAATCCCTGTTAGGATATTTCTTATACAGTAATTTTTCTTTTAATCTTCATTTCGTCTAAAGTTGAACCAAAATTTCAAGTATTGAAAAAAATAAAAATATATTTTTTATAGTGCGATTGAAATTAATTTAGGGTTACACATAATTTGAACAGTAACGAAAAAAATTATTAAAGCGTGCCTTTTATTAATGATTTTGTTCTATTGTAGATGGTCCCAATTAAAGAAATGACTGACGTGTTAAAAGTTGTTAAAGAGCAAGCTGGACTAAAGCCTAAACAATGGGTTCGTCTTAAACGTGGATTATATAAAGATGATATTGCACAAGTTGATTATGTCGATCTTGCTCAAAATCAAGTTCACTTAAAATTATTACCCAGAATTGATTATACGAGATTAAGAGGTGCTTTAAGGACAACACAAAACGTATTTTATTAAAACAAAAATATATATATATACATATTGTTAAGTTTTTTTGTTTTAAAGGAAGCGGATGATTCAAAAAGAAAGAAGAAAAGAAGGCCAATGGCAAAGCCTTTTGATCCTGAAGCGATTCGATCAATTGGTGGTGAAGTTACATCTGATGGTGATTTTTTAATATTTGAAGGAAATCGTTATTCTAGAAAAGGATTCTTATATAAAAATTTTACAATGTCTGCAATATTGGCTGAAGGTGTTAAACCCACATTAGCAGAATTGGAACGTTTTGAGGAACAACCTGAAGGTAAAACTAAATGATAATAACTACTGTTTTAAATTTCTAACTTTTCGTTTCGTAGAAATTAATATTGAACTAGCTGTATCTGCTAAGGACGATCCATCGGTGGCACATAGTTTTTCAATGGGAGATAATGTGGAAGTCTGTGTTGGTGATTTAGAAAATTTACAGGCGAAAATTATAGCTATTGATGGATGGATGATTACTGTTATGCCAAAGCATGAAGATTTAAAAGTAAGTTATTAATTTTTGAAATTTAAATGCCTTATCTTAACTTTTTATTTTCTTTGTTTTTTAGGATCCATTAATATTCAAAGCAAATGAATTACGTAAATATTTTAAAACAGGAGATCATGCTAAAGTGTTAGCTGGGCGTTATGAAGGTGAAACTGGTTTAATTGTACGTGTTGAACCATCTCGGGTTGTTCTTGTATCAGATCTAACAATGCATGAATTGGAAGTATTACCACGAGATTTACAATTGTGTTCTGATATGGCCACTGGTGTAGATTCATTAGGACAATTTCAATGGGGTGATTTAGTTCAATTAGAGTAAGTTTTTTTTTTGTTATTCTTTTTTGTTCATATTCAAATTATATAATTGTTATAGTGCTCAAACTGTTGGTGTAATTGTGCGTTTGGAGCGTGAAAATTTCCATGTATTAACATCTCATGGTAAAGTTATTGAATGTAAACCAACAGCATTACAAAAAAGACGAGAAAATCGTAATACAATGGCATTAGATGTTGAACAAAATCAAATTAAACGAAAAGATATTGTGATGGTTTTAGAAGGACCACATGCGGTAGGAATTTTTTAGTTAAATTTTTTGATCTTAAAAGTTAAAATTATTAATATTGATATTTTATAGGGTCGGGATGGTGAAATTAAACATTTATATCGGAATTTGGCATTTTTACATTCCAGAATGTACACAGAAAATGGTGGGATTTTTGTTTGTAAAACAAAACACTTTTTATTAGCTGGAGGCAATAAATCAATTACAAATGGTTTAGGGCCATTAAGTGTTGGAATGGGTTTTATGTCACCCAGAATTCAATCACCAATGCATCCATCTGGTGGGCGTGGTGGACATCATCATCATCGTGGGGGCGGTCGAGGAGGGCGTGGTGGCGGTAACCGTGTAACAAGAGATAGGGAAATACTTGGAAAAAGTATTAAAATTACTGGAGGGCCATATAAAGGTGCTGTTGGAATTATTAAAGATGCAACAGAAAGTACAGCGAGAGTAGAATTACATTCATCCTGCCAAACAATTTCTGTTGATCGTAATCATATTTCTGTTGTTGGTGCTCCATCTAAAGATGGTAGTATTTCATCATATAGCAGAACTCCTGGACGAACTCCAGGTTATGGATCACAAACACCAACATACATTGGTTCAAAAACACCATTACATGGATCACAAACACCACAATATGATTCTTGTGGTAGAACTCCATATGGTTCAATGACACCTTCACATGATGGCAATATGACACCCAAACAACAAGGTGCATGGGATCCAGCGATTAATAACACTCCAGCGAGAAATCATGATTTTGATTCCCCTAGTCCAGGATACAATCCAAGTACTCCAGGATATCAAATCAATACACCATATGCTCCACAAACTCCAGGAACATTATATGGAACTGATCCAGCCTTTAGTCCCTATCAAACCAGCCCTGCTTCACATGGATATGGCACTCCATCGCCGACATCGTTTTCTCCAGCAACTCCTGGAGCCCCGCAATCACCATATAATCCTCAAACACCTGGTGCTAGTTTAGATTCTCACATAAGTGATTGGTGTACACCTGACATTGAAGTTAAAATTATTACTCATCAAGATATTCAATTTATTGGGCAAAATGGTTTTATTCAAACTGTTAGTGACGTTTGCACTGTATTTTTACCAGGTAAAAAAATAAAATGTGAAATTATAGGTGAATTGACTTTTCAATTGAATCAATTTGCGTTTATAAGTTTTCTTTTCAATTCTCTTCATGATATCATAATAATCTTTTTTCTTCTTCTATATTCATTCAGATGAACATCGCCATGTATCGGTTAGTAGTGATTGTCTCGAACCCGTTGTTCCAATGGAAAATGATGCATTTAAAGTAATATATGGTGATGACCGTGATGTTACTGGTGTTGTTGTATCTATTAAAGGACAAGAATGTCAAACGAGAAGTCACGAACATGGAAATAAAACAAGATTACTCCGAAATTTATGCAAATTAAAACCAGATAATTTGTCTAATTATTAAATTTTCCTCCAAATTTTTATTTTATGAAAGTTTAATAGCAAATAAATAAACTTTTAATTGTTTGAAGTTCTTAATTGTAATTATTAATTTTTTCATAATAAATCACCTAATCATGCTATCAATGTAATCGATACAAGTTTACAATTATAAATAATTGCTGTTTGCAACAAATGCTATTTGTTTTTATTTAATTAAATTTTATATTTTTTTCTATAATTTTTGCACTTCTTCAATAATACAAGCTGTATTAATAAATAAAATACATATTTGATAAAATTTTATTTGATTAAAAAAAAAAATTTTAAATAAAAAAAAATATTTATATAAGACAACATTCAAATAAATAAACTGATCCAACTTCATTCACAATTTAAAAATTTCAATTCTTTCATTTGCGATATCGGGCAACACTCTTTGTTGTTATATTTTATCTAAAATCACGTCTACGTTACTTGTCAAAAAGCAAAATGTCAAATGTCACCAAAGCAAATATTTAATTGTTGTTAATTCTTTTTTTGTCGTATTAACGAGAAGTTTTGTTTAACTACTTTAATGATAATAAAACTTGTGATAAGAATAAGACCCACATTTTATCGTAATTGATAATTGTTATGAGTACAACATTGCAGTTTTATAACATAATTTATCAGTCTAATTATATTTGTCCAGTTAATAATATCTTAACCTCAATATTGACTGATAGTGAATTTACCGGATTAAATAGGCAATTGTTAGTTATTTTTAATAATATTATATGTACACTTGAAGAAAACATATATTTTATTATTTATTATTGATTCATATTTAATATCGTTTATTAAAACTAAAATAGTGTCTTTGGTTGTCTACAGATTTAATTTATTTATTTTGAAAATAATACACAAAAAATTTTGAAAAATCAACAAATTATGAAAGAAATATTTTATTAATTTTGTATTTATAATGAATAGTTTATATGTTCTATTTCAAAATAAATTACATTTTTCTTTTGCTGCCAATTATCATGTTTACAAATTAAAAAAAAAGCTGAACATGAATTAAATAAAAAACTTAATTTATAACTTATAATCTTTCTAATTAATTTCATTAACTTTTAATAAGAAACTATAATTGTCATATTTTATCTAGAGTTATATCAATGAAATCAAATATTACATATTAAAAATCAGTATTCTATGGAATTCTACGAATTGTCACGTATGCATTATCATTTCATTAAATTCTATTTTTTGTTTTATTTTTAAAGATTAATGGCTCGACCTCGAGGCACTTTAGCCAAAGCGTTATATGAAAAAGTTCACAATGACAGATATTTGGATGAATACGATACCACACTGGTTTGCTATTTATTGTAAATCTTTTGAAATATATAATTAATTAAATCAGATTTCTTCCTGTTTTCAGTGGTATAAATTGACGAAATCATTATCCGATAAATATCAATTAAAATTTGTATCATTTGAAGCACCAGATGAAATAACATTAGATTGGTTAGAAAAAGCTAAAATGTTATCGGCTAATTTATGGCTTCAGATTTGGCATATAGTAGCTAAGTTAGTACTAGGAATATTTATGACCCAGACTGATATAAATGGGTAGAAAAAATTAAAATTTTTGTAAACAGCAAAAGAAAAAAATATTACATTTTTTTAAATATTGCAGGTGGCTTAAGCGTGGATCCATGTTCATTTTATCAGAAGTACAGTTTAGGGATTTATTAACAGTTGGAGGGTTTACAGTAGCAAACTTTTCTAATGAAAATATGGTAATCTTTAAAGAATTTAATTTTTAATAAATTATTTAATTATTTTATAAAAAAAGGTCGATATGCTGGATATTGGGGCTGGTGATGGTGAAGTAACAACGCGTTTAGCAAGAGCTGTTATACATATGGGAACAAATGTTATGCTAAAAGTATACGCCACTGAAACTAGCTGGACAATGAGAGAGAGACTGCAACAACGACAATTTACGTAAATTTGAAATTTTTTTTTATTAAAATTGAATTAATCATTTATTTATCCAATTAAATAGTGTCATTGAAAATCTTCGCGATATAAATAACGTTAATTTAATATCGTGTTTAAATGTTCTTGATCGTTGTGCTGATCCACATCAAATTATGGCTGATATTTATGATATTCTAGCACCAAATGGTCGAGTAGTTATAGCTTTAGTGTTACCATACAGTCACTATGTTGAAACAAGTAGATATATTTATAAATTATAAAATAACTAAATTTAAATTTACCTTTTTGTTTCAAGATTCATCGCATATGCCTCTTAATCCTTTGTTTCCTCATTGGCCAAATACACGTTTGCCTTTTGAACAAGAAGCAACCATATTCTTTGAGCAATTAGAACAAATGGGTTTTATTGTCGAATCTTGGACTAAAGCTCCATATTTGTGTGAAGGTGATTTACGACAATCATTTTATTGGTTAATTGATTTAGTTGTTGTTCTATCGAAACAGAATCGTTAATCATTTTTTTTTTTTTAATTAAAAGTTAAGCTTAGACAAAATAAAAATTATAAAAAAAAAATTATTAATATGCGAACATTTGCAGAAATAGTTTTTTTCTGAAATTTAAAATAATGTGAGATAATGAATTTGTTGTGTTCAGATGTTTAAAGGCTTGATGCTGCCAATAATTAAAATCTTGCAGCCTGGTAAACACGCTATAGTCTCTTAAACAGTCGGAGATTTCCATAACAATTTTAATGATTTTTCTCCTATAGAATTTTTTCAGCAGACAAGTTTTTAATAACGGAGCATAAAGTAGAAAATTTAACTCCACTTGAATATTCTATACTATCTTAAATAAATTAAATGGAGGATAACAAATCTTAAAAGATAAAAATAAAGTGCTGTAATTTAAAATAATCCAAACTTATGTATGTAATCATTAGATGTATGATTTTTAAATTTTTTTAAAGAAATTTTAATGTAATTCAAATTCAATCTTAGATAATAATTATTTTTAAGTGTAAATATAGTTTTTTTTTACATTTTTTCTATAATTTGTCAGTATAAAAATCTCCATACTGTATTACAAGAGATATGTGTTCATATTAAAAGTAATAAACAATTTTTTTACTATGGTTATTTATTCAAAATTACCGATGTGTATTAAATATACAAATTGAATATCCACTTTTATTTCAGTTTAAAAATGTTAGAATACAAAGCTTTTATAATTCCATTCATATCTTAAAAAAAAAACACAATTTATTTTAAATTATTTTCTTCAAATCAATTGCTTCAGAAAGTATTAATTACATTTATTATTAATTAATCAAAATAAGTAATTGTAATCCATCCATAAATCTAATATAAAAACATACATCTATATTTATATTTGATAAAATATTTGATTTATGATAACTTAATTATTTTAAGACTGAAACAAATACAAAATACAATTTGGTAATTTTCAGTTCAATAATGAAGGATAATATTTAATTATATAATTTTGAGTCAATTTTTTTTATTCCTATTTAATATTTAAGTTAAGAATTATTGATTGTATATAATTTTGGTATGTAAAAGTATTCAATGTATATTGAATTTAATCAAACAATAAACATTAAATCATTTGAATTTAAATAATATTCAATAAGGATAAGTTTTTTTTTTAATAAATATGAAATTAATGAATTAAATTTTTTGTTGATGCTTTTTTGTGTTTGGAGTTATTTCGAAATTTCAGACTTTCAGAAACTGATAACCGTTATATTTTTTCCATCATAACATGATTGGGAAAACCTTCTCAAAATATCGCAAAAATATTTTATTAATTGATTAATTGATTAATTGATTTTTCTTTTATTCTAAATTTTTGCATGTTATTTTCCATGTCACTTTTTCTATCTTTCTTTTCCTTTCGTACAAGTATTGTGATTATTAATAATTATAGGTACAAATATAAATCGTTTTTATTTTGTTTGTGATAATTATAAATATAAATTAAATATTTAAATGTGCATAAAAAAAACAACATGCAAATTAGTATTTAGTTTAGATTTAGTGCTTTCATGAAGTACAGATATTATAAATAAAGTCAATTTATTTTAAATTTATTCTTATTTTAACTAAAATGTCACAAATTGACGAAAGACGGATATCTTTTAGTAGAGAAAATAATTCAAAATATTTCAATTATTTATCTAATATAAATTTGAAATATGTAAGACCAGGTAAGAAATAAAAAGGCTTCGGATATTTTGGTAAACATCTCTAAGTATAAAATGTTTCTAAATTTAAGGCAAAATAATTAACGAAAGTTTTCATGAATCGGTAAGTCCTGGTAAGTATTTATATTTTATAAGTAAATTCTATTATAATTATAATTAATTTAACTTATTGTTTAACTTTTTATTGTGTAGTTTTCATTGTTGGACAAATATTTTGTCTATTTCCTGTAACTGGATTGTTAGATAAGAATGTTAAAAATGTAAAATTTAAGTTATTAACATTTCGCAATTTTATTTCAATTTGTTTTCTGGTAATGGGAGTTGTTGAAGGAATTTTATCAGTAATTCATTTGCTAAAAACTAAATTAACAATAAGTCGAGCAGGTAAGATTCAAAGAGATTTAATATAAAAAATGGTAATAGATCAGAAAATAAAAATTGTTATTTAAAGGTGCCAGTATATTTTACACAGTTTGTATGACTGGAGCATATCTTTTATATCGTTTATCAAAAAGATGGGGTTATATAATTCAATATTGGAGAGCAAAGGAAGATGTATTTTTACGTAAACCTTACACTCAAAAGGGTACAAAGTTAAAGACAAAAATTCGTTTTGTTGCCTTCTTAATGTTGTTCATAGCAATGGGTAATTATGATAAATTGTTTTTTTTTGTATGTGCAAATTATCAAAAAATCCAAATTCACATATTTTTTGAATAATTTCATATTTAAGTTAAAATTAAAATTATATCGTATTTGAATCGTATAAGAATCACATATGATTTATACTAGAATGACGTCATCTCGCATGCGAGAACGTGTTTAATGAGATTTTATAAGATTAATAAATATTATTATATATTTTAGGTGAACATATTCTCTATATTTCTTCAACGTTTATTTATCATTATCAACAAATACAAGAATGTGGTACAACAGAAACAAATTATTTAAAATTTTTTTTAATAAATGAACGATCCCACGTGTTTATGTTTCTAAATTATAATGCAGTTTTATCAGTTTTTTTGATGGTATGTATTGAATTTCTTGTAAATATATTTAAAAAAAAAAAAAACTTTGTACGTTTTTTTAGTGGCTTAATGCAGCGATGACATTTTGTTGGAATTACGTTGATGTATTTATTTGTGTTATAAGTATAGCGATTTCATCAAGATTTGATCAAATAAATGAAAGACTAGAAATGGTTGAAAATAAAGTAAAATGGAATAACATTTAATTTATTTGTTACATTATGAATTCTTGTAGGATATGCCCGATTCATTTTGGTTAGATATACGTTTGCATTATATTCAAATAATTGAAATTGTTGAATTAATTGACACGGAAATATCGTTAATTATCTTATTATCCTGTAGTACAAATTTATTTTATATTTGTATTAATCTTTTTAATAGTTTCACGTAAGGATTTATTATAATTTTCTTTACAAAATTTAGAAAAACAAAAATTCTTTTCAAAAAATATTGCAGAATTTCTTCAGTTGCTATAAATTCTTTATATTTTTGGACTTCATTATTACTACTTACGTTAAGAACATTGTGTGTATTATTCTTTGCAGCATTAATACATGATACATCAAAAAAACCATTATCAATATTGAAAAATATTCCAACAAAAGCTTGGAATTCAGAATTTCAAATATTTATTGATCTTGTAACATCTGAATTTATTGCATTATCTGGTAAACGTTTTTTCTTTCTTACAAGAAAAATGATTTTAGCTGTACGAATTAAATTATGAAGTTATAGAAAAATATTTAAATTGTAATTATTTTTAAAGATGGTAGGAACGGTGGTCACGTATGAATTGGTACTATTAGATGATATTGGAAAGACACCGATACCTAATATTTGTAATACAACACTTGATTTATAAAACAAAAAAAACTATTCTTGTTTCAAACATTTGAAGATGATCGAATATAAAGTTATGTAAATTATTGAAAGAAAAAAGAAGAAGTCCCAAGATAACATGGTAAAATAATAAATAGAAGGCAAAACTTAGTGTAAGATTAAAGAAATTATGGAAGACAGAGAATTAAATATCAACAACTAAGAAATGGAATAGCGCAATAATATATACAAATAAATTTATAAAAAACTGTTCAATATTACCGATAAAAAATATAAAAAATGTAAAAACTGTAATAATGCAACTTTATTGATCAGTAGCTGAGCAAATATCCTTATAATAAATTAAAGATAAAAAAGAATTAATTACTACCTACTGTTTTTTATTTTTTTTTATATATTTTTTTAATTTTTTCCCCAGTACTAATTTTTTATTGATATTTTTTTTTTTGTATTTTATTGACACACCTTATATATGCGTTTCAGTCACGCTCATTGTTATAATTTATAAATAAATAAATAATGTGATTATAACGCGTATGGTATATAATGATTTCTTTATTATTATTAATTGTGTTCATATGGCATTCATTATAAACTTAAATATTTGTACAATTACTACATTTACTTATTTACTTTAATATTAAAATTTTTATAGAAATTCATATAAATTTATGAGTTAAATTCTCCTTTAAATGGAATAATCTTTTTTTTTTTTGTTTTACAATTGAATATTTATATGAATTTTTGATGTTTTCTAATCATTCGTGAAGGAAATTGTTAATTGTACACGTAAATTTTTTAAGGAATAGCTTTTTGAATAAGTTTTTAGATTTTCAGTACTTTTATTAAGTTTAGACTTTATGGTGGGGGTGGTGAATTATTAATATCTAAACACGTTCAACGACAAATTTTATTTGGGATTAGCGACCAAATTATGTTTGGATTTAACATGGGAAAATTTTGTTTTATTTCGATAATAGGTGTATTCGGGCGGGCCTCAGAACTGAGATATCTCAGTTTAGGGCCTTTCTATTCACCTGATTTACTGATATCATATCGGTTCTACAATTTAGCAAAATATCACATTTTTTGGTCTAAATATCAGCCATTGTGATTTAAGCAATTACTGTTCTATTGGCAAGTGAAGTGATATGTTATTTTGACGTTTATATTAATTTAACATTTATATTTGTAAAAACAAAATAAAATATTATTTGAAATGGATTTTGAAAATTATTTTAAAATTAAATAACAAAGATTTTCCCTAAAAAATTAAAAATTAATATAATTTCAAAAAGTATGGTTATATGCAACTGATCATATAGTTTTTTTATATCAGTAAATCGGTTCCACAGTTGCTCAAATTTCAGTTCAATGTCAACTGATATTACCAATAGAACAGTATTTATCACTTCAACATATCAGTTAAAGTGAAAAATATCAGTAAATCAGGTCAATAGAAAGGCCCTAACGTAATAAAAATGTAAATATATATTAACGCTGAGACTTCGATCCCCTAACTTTCGTTCTTGATTAAAGAAAGCATCTTTGATCACGACTAATCAGAAATGAAACAAATTGATTTTTTATTTTAATAATGGCATTTTATTCAAATATTTTCAACTTCAATTACTTTTTTTTTTTTTTTATATATATAATATTTGTTTTTTATACATTATGACATTAATTAATTTAATTTAATTTGTTTTTTTTATTTTTGTTTTGAAAGAAAAAACAAAAAATACAAAGAAAAAAAAAATAGACTAATTTTTTTTTTTGTTTTTTTTTTATAATCCTACAATTTTTTTCACTAATAGTTTTTTTTTTTTGCGTTTAGTAAAAAGCGGAGTCTTTCTTCGGTTTTTTTTTGTTTTATTTTTATTTTTATTTTTGTTTTATTGGTAGTACCTTATTTTTTTTTTTTTTTTGGTGTTTTTTTTTTTTAATGTTTATAGGGAAATTTGATTCCAGACTCACGGAAATTATTTTGTCACCAGAAATTTCAACGTTTTTTTTTTTTTTTTTTTATCAAATTTATTATTTTTTTTTTTCTTTAACTGTAATTTTCTTGAATCCTGTTTACGATTTTGTTTTGTTTTACTTTTTTTACTAGAATAAGATGAAATAAAAAATTCATTTCTAAAAAATGTATTCTATCTATTTTTTAATTTTTAGGTTCAATAATTTTCGTTTTGATTTTCATTTTCATTTTCATTTTCTTTTTTTTTTTTTGTTATTTTGAAAGTGGACGATAAATATTTTTTTTTTTGTTTTTGTTCTAACAGAAATTTTTGTTTTTTGATAATAAAATTTATAGTTGTTGTTGTTGTCCTTTGGATTTTATACTGACTGAAATGAAATCATTCAATTTTTTATATATATATTTTTTTAAATTCATTTTGTTTAAATCTTTTACTCAAAATACAGTGAAACTTGGTTATAACGAACTTCAAGGAACCAAAAAAAAAGTTCGTTATAACCGAAAGATCGTTATAAGTGAAGTTCGTTATAACCGAGTTTCACTGTAGTTAAATTAGTGTTCATCATTAACAGAAAAGAAGAAAAAAAAAAGAAAACGGTTGAAAATTCAGTTTTTAAGCTTAATTTTTGATTTTTGATTTTTTTGTTGTTTACTTTTATTTTTTATCCTTGAACGATTACAAAAAAAAAAAACAACAAAAACGTTCAGATCATTTTTTTTTTTATATTAATACATATAAAAGAGAGAGAGAGAGAGAGGGATAGAGAGATAGAGAGAGATAGAGAGATTATATTAGAATCCGCAATTTTTGAAGCTACGATATTTTGGGGAAAAGTTTATTAGAATATTTTTTAAGGTATTTTTTTTTTTTTTTTTTAGTAGGAAGTAAAATTTTTTAATGATGATTTTTGTTTTTTGTTTTTTTGTTCTTTTTTGAGACCAACTTCAAAAATTGTAGCTTCAAAAGGTTTAATTAATTTAAAACAAAAAAAAAAAAAAAATCAAAATTAATTTTAAATTTAAACAAAAAACAAAAACAAAAACAAAACAAAAAAAAAAGCAAACGGCTTTAAATATTTTGGAATGATAATTTATCTGCAATTTATAATATAAATTTTTAGGGCATATCGTTGCAGATTTTCTTGTTTTTTTTTTTTTTTGCCTAATGAAAAAAAAAACAAAATATGAGAAATTTATAATTAGGAAAGTTTTTTTTTTAGTTTCTTTTTTTTTAGATTTGAAGAGAATCACCGAAAAGTCAGTCTCAAGCTTTTTTTTTGTTATTTTTCTCGCATATTTTTTTTTTTTTTTGTTTTTTGTTTTTTTTTTTTAGGTTTGATATGCCCGTTTCTTCTACTTCTTCTACTTCTTCTTCTTCTTCTTCTTTTGTTTTATTTTTTTAAATATAAATAATTTTATTATTCATTCATTCATTAATTTTTTTTTTTTGGCATTTTATAAGAGAAAAATTTTAATAGTTTTTTTTTGTATTTTTTTTTTTTGAAAACAAAAAATAATATAATTAAAATTTTTATGTGTTGTTTGTTTCTTCGATCGAGTTTTTTTTAAAAAAAAAAGTTAGAAAAAAAAAAGACTAATTTTTCCATTCAGTTTTGTTTTTTAATTGTGAATTGGAAAATTTATTTTTTAAAAAAAAAAATTGTATTTAATTTTAATTAAATTTTAATCATAAAAATTTTTTAATATTCAATAAAAAATTAAATATTAAATAATTACTGAAGCATAATTTACACATGCATTTCGAAGCCATTTTTTTTTTTATATAAAGTAAAATTAAATATGCGCCTGCTACATCTAAAATCCTTCGAACTTGAACCAAAAGAAAAAAAAACAAAACAATAATTCTATAATGTTCGTATTTGTAAATTATTAATGTTTATGTGGTTTGTTTGTTTTATATTTAAGCAATTAAATCTTCATGTTGAACTTGATGATTTAGTTAAGTCTCGATTTACAAAAGCTATTATTTAATTTTTTTTACTAAATTTACATAATTTTTTCATAAAACAAATGAATCTTTCACTTTTTTTCCTCTTTTTTTTTCTTTTGTCTTGGCCTTCCAGAACATTCTAAACCATATTTATTTATGGTTATGTTATTTACAAAGGACATTCTAAATTTAAAATTTTCAAACGTAAAAAACAAAAAAAAAAATTTAAACAGAATTATGGCGAAATGCCTTACAAATGTTTTATTTTTTCACTCTACAAAGTTCAAATTTGAAACCAAAGATATTTATATAAACTTTGTAGTGTTAAATTTTATTTTGTCAAAAAAAAAATAAACCCAAATTTAGACCCAATTTTTTTTTGTTTTTTTTAGTAAATATTAAAATGTTTGCCATATTTTTTTAGCACTATTATGCTAATTTAATTGTATATAATAATATTATATTGTCGTTCAAAAAAGTCCCGAAGTTTTAATATGGACTTACATAATAAATAATTTTGTGTTTTTGATTAATTATTATTGACAACCCACCACCAACGCCTCACTTATTGGACGACAATTAAATGTACTATTTGTCTCTTTTCGTTTTAATATTTTATAATTTCTTATCTTACAAAACAGAAAAATGCTGTTGCTATCACATTAAAAAAATTTATTTTTTTTTTGAGACCTCTCCCTCCCCAACCGTTTTTCAAGCGGCTTATGTTTAGGTGAAATTTAAAAGAGAACAAAAGAATGAGAACAAAACGTCATTTTAATTATTTGTATTGATAATTACAATTGAATTGTGAATAAAAGCTTTAATTTCATTTATGTTTGTTCACAAGTTCCCGTTTTAATTATCAAGAACTTTTCTGTTTCTCGTATTAATTTATTTTTATTCTAATCAGAAATTTTTTTTTCTGTATTTTTTTCTTTTTGTTTTTATTTAAATTTTTTTTGTTTATTCATAAAATAAATTTAATATCGTTGATTGGCCTAATAAAGTAAATTATTTTATTTAGATACAAAAAAAAAATATTTAAATATACCAGAGCTGTATTTTTATTTTTATGCATGTGTCTAATTGTCTGTCTATGTGTGTGTGTGTGTGTGTGTGTGTGTGTGTTGGGTTTGTGACAGTTGTACGGTTTTTCTAGAATTTTATAAAATATTTGAAGGGAAAAAAAAAATGTTAAATTAATTAAAAAGGTTTACCAAATTTAATCGAAAATCTTCTTCTAATATTGACATTTGTGGAGATGATATAATTATAAATATATGTACCCCACACCCCATTTTTGTTTCTTTTGTTTCTTTTGTTAAACTTAACCACCATAATATTCCAAATTTAAAAATAAAAATAAAAATAAAAAAAACAAACAAAAAAAAAAAACAAAAAAAAACAAAAAAAAACAAAAAACTGAACATAATAAATTTTATTTTGGGGTCACATTCTTAACATTCATAATTTTTCGTGTAATTTTAATTTTAATTTATTTTTGTTTTTGTTTCCCCTACCCGCCCCCATTTTTTTTTTATTTATTTATTTATTTTTTGTTTAAATTTGAATTAAAAATTTTTTTTTTATACGCAAATACACATTTATTCCACTATTACACTTAGGAAGCAAGTTTTTTTTTTTTTTGTTGTCGAACACACTAGTTCAATGAAACTCGGTTATAACGAACTTCAAGGGACCAAAAAAAAAGTTCGTTATAACCGAAAGTACGTTATAACCGAATCATTGCCAAGATACAAATTAAAACGGGACCTACAGAAAAGTTCGTTATAACCGAAAGATCGTTATAAGTGAAGTTCGTTATAACCGAGTTTCACTGTAGTTACTTTTTTTTTTTTCTTTTTTCATCTTTTTTTTTTTTTTGTTAATTAGTTTTTGTTTTTTTTTTTATTTTAAATTTTCTTTTTTTTTTTTTTGTTTTTTTGTTTTTATAATTTATAATAAATAGGCTAGCTAATCACAACAGAAAAATTAATAATAAAAAAGAAATCTTATAATTAATAAAATATTTTCTATAATTTTTACGTAAAAATAGAAAAGAAAAAAATGAATTTTTTTTTTTTTGTTTCATGTGAATTTTTTTTTTCTTTTTTTTTGTTATAAAATGCAAGTTTTTTTTTTTTTTTTTTTATTTGTTATTTTTCGTCCTTTTTCATACAGATGGGATTTTTGTTTTATTTTTTTTATGTAGTCACCAATTAATAATTGTACCAAAAAAATATATTTTATATTTTTATGGAATTTTTTTTGTTTTATTTTTCTAAAGTTAAACGGACTAAAAGTTAAATCAAAATTTTTTTATTTTTTAGATGAAAAAAAAACAAAAAAAAACACAAAAACAAATCACGTGAAATTGTGATGAAAAAAAAAACAAATATAAATGAAAATTCAATAATAGAAAATTCTCCTAAATTAATTCATTATTTTTTATGTTTGGTTTGGAACAAACAACGGAAATATTTCTCACGCATTTTTTGTCATCAATACAAAGAAAAAAAAACGGCCTACTAGAATTTGTCTAAATAAAAAACAGAAAAATTGACAATGAATTTTATTGTGACCAGAAATTTTCTTTCATGCCGTTTATAAGTCTAGAGTTTATCCTTTCATTTTCTTGCACAAAACAAAACAAAAAAAAAAACACAACCAAACATCAGCAAACAAAAAAAAAACAAAAAAAAAAAACAAAAAAAAAACAAAAACAAAAAAAAACAATTTTGTTTTTTTGGTTAAAAGAAGAAAAAAAAAATAAAATGAAAGAATTTATGGTAAAAATAAAACAGAAATTATAAGTTTTTTTTATTAATAATAAAAAACAAAAAAATTTAGTGGCAAGCAAAATATACAACAACAACAAAAAAAAAAAAAAAAAAAGAGAATAAAAGTTTTTTTTTTCTTTCAACAAAAAAAAAAAAAAAACAACAAAAAAAAAAAAAATTTAGTCAAAATTTAAATTAAAAACAAAATAATTTTAATTATAGAAAAAAAAAAAAATGTTTTTTTTTTTTTTTTTTGTTTAAATTGTAATTGTGTAATTATTAATGATTAAAAGTAAATATTAACTCTCCTCCTAAAAAACCATCCACACAATATATAGTCGTCGCATATATTTTTCTTTCTTCTCTCCGTCCATTTATTTTTCTTTCTTTCTTTCCTTTTCTATTTTTTTTTTTTTTATTTATTTTTATTTTTTATTTTTTTAATTTTTTATTTTTTTATTTTTTTATTTATTTTTAGCATAGTTCGACGGTAAGTTTATTTATATTTTTTTTTTTATTTTTTCTTCTTCTTCTTCTTCTTCTTCTTTGAATAAAAAATAATAATTAATTGTTTTTTGTTTTTGTTTTTTTTTTTTTGTTTTTTTTTTTGTTTTTTTTTGTTTGTTTGTTTGTTTGTTTTAAGATTTCATAATATTTTTTGTTTTAATTAATTATATAAATCTATTCCGCTGAGATAAATCTAAATCTAAATTTAATTTTTTTTTATTTAATTTTTTTATTTAATTTTTTTTTTTTTAATTTTTAATTTTTTGTTTTTCATTTATTTAATTTTTTTTTTTGTTTGTTTGTTTGTTTGTTTGTTTAATTTAATTTAGTTTAATTTAATTTTTTTTTTCTTATTTTTTCTTCTTCTTCTTCCTCTTCTTCTTCTTCCTCTTCTTTATTTATTTTATAATTAATTTTTTTTTTATTAATTTATTTTTTTTTTTTTTGTTTTTTTTTTTTTGTATTTATTTTCGTCAAAATTACAAAAATTGAACAAGGCGTGCCATTTGAACAAGAACATGCAGAAATTTTCGCCAAATATCACGAAGTGTTTGTGATCTTGCCATCAGGAATCGCCAAGTAAATATCACTACTAGAATTTTTGAGAATTGATGTAACCAGTATAACCTAAAAAAAAAAAACAAACAAGAAAACAAAAGAGTGAATTAATTAATTTCATAATTATACAAAAACAAAAAATATGAATTCAAATTGAATTTTAGTGTGGGTACAATTATTATTGTTTAGAAAAATTTACAATTTTTATCGTCCTGTAGAAGAAAGTTTTTTTTGTTGTGGTTGTTGAACAAAAAAAAATTTCTTTGATCAAAATTCTTCATCAAGAATAAACGCCAAACGAAATCTGACGTGTTTTTTTATTTCTTTTATTAAAAAAGAAGACAAAATAAAACAACAACAAAGAAAATTTAAATAAACACAAAATTATAATCCGTATTTTTATAAAGTTATAAATATTTTTGACCTCTTCTTATATAATTGGAAGTTTTTCTATTTTTTTTTTTAAGTTTATCGTAATCTAGTAATTCATAATTTGAAAATGTCAACAGGATGTTTAATTTCAGCGACTTTATTAATTAAATAAATGCAAAATTTATAAAAAAAAAAATAAGAAAAATATGAAGAAAATATGAATGAAATTTATTGAAAATTCTATGTTGAATTTTCAGAGGTAAATAAAAATTTAGATTTATCGATTTACGTTCAATAAAGAAAAATTCAATAATTTAAATGAAAAATTTATAAATTACAAATTTATTCTTTAAAAAATGAAAAATAATAAAAACAAAAACGAACTGACAATGTTATTGTTAATATTTTTTAATCTAGTAAATAAATTATTGTTATATTTAAGGTTGTGTCAGATGTTTAATAAAATCTTATAACATACATACATGCATACATACAAACATACAAACATACATACATTCATACATATAATTTTTTCTATTTATTATTGTATGTGTCTGAGGTGATGAAACAAAACAAGTTAATTGAGTAAGTTTATTCTAAGATGCAATTAGATGGTACAAATTCCAACAATTAATATTATTATTGAATATTCACAAATTCAACTTAATTGTATTAAATTGTAATAAATTGTCTATTAATACGAAATTCTATGATTACCTTAATGCTAACTTAATTGTAAACTTTATTATTAATAAATATTAATTATATTTACCTTGTCATTTGTTTTCTACTTGAAGGTAATGATGATGGTTTTTGTTTAAAAAGAAATTCCCTAAAACCAAGTACATAGCGTTCAATATATTTATGCCATTCAATTGATTTTACATCAAATTGAAATAAATCTCTATCATCTTCACTAAGTTGGGCTAAGAGAGCACGTACGTTGTCATCTTTAAAAAGCCATTGGTGAGTTGTAAAATATTCCAAACACTCAACTGCTTTTGCTAATTTATCTTGAACAATTACCATACTAAAATTAAATAGAAATAAATTGTTAATAAATAATTTTATGTAAAATTTTATATGTTTAATTATTATCATAAATAAAAATTTTACATTGGTTTTTTGCCTGATATTCTTGCTAGTATATCAAGAATGTAAGCTGGAATGTAATGCACAAAAAAAGCTTGGATATCATTTAACGGTCTATTCATACGTAGAATTCCTGTTGGATACCATAATACTCCCTCTGGAAAATAATAACAAAATTTAATTTATAACAAATTCTAATTATAATTATAATTAAATAATGTACCCAATGGATGTAGTCTCATATAATCAATAGATAAATTAACAAATTTATCCCATGTGATTGGTCTTTGTTGTCCCGTACAACAATTGTATATTGTCATGCCATAAGGTTTGCTTGTAGCCGTCCTCCACGCAGATACAATCATTAAATTAATAACAATATCAACTGGTACAAAATCAGCAACTAATTCTTTTCGACACATTATTGTTCTAAATAGTCCTTTACCAACAGCTGATACAATTCCTGTTGGGCCATTCCAATTATCTACCCAACCAGCTAATGGTTCATTTAAACTTGAAAGTACTAAAAATAAAAGAAAACAAATAAAAATTAAATATATTTATAGCAACAATTTCGTTTTGATAGCAACTAGAATAATTTTCAGATTTTTAAATAATTTTTTTGACAAACAAAATAAAGAATTGATTGAGAAACTTATTTTTCACCATCTAAAAATGGAGTGACAAACGACGAATCAGTTAAAGATCTCAAAATAAAAATTAATGTCAATGAATAATTTGATTTCATTCAAATCCCAATAATGTTGTCAAAAATATTTAAAACAAAAAAAAAACATTTTTAGTTAAATGAAATTTCTTTTGTTAATTTTTTTCTTTTTTTTTTTTTACCTATTGAAGGTCTAACAATTGCTACTGGTAAATTTGCTGCTTGCTTCAATAACATATGTTCTGTTAGGGCCTTTGTAAATGTATAAGTATTTGGCCTTTTTCCAATTAAGGATGGGGTCAACTGTAATTAAAAATTTATTGTACAATTTCTTATCTATAAATTATTGATGAATTAATTATAACAAAAAAAAAAGAAAAAAAGAAAAAATCAGATCGGCCCATGCACAAGTCAATTGCTATGCTTACGTTTTTTTTTCTTTTTTTGTATTATTAAATGTACAATTTTTTTTTAGTTCAACGACAAATAAAGGGTTCAATATAATCTTTAAATATTTTCGTTATTTTACCATATTCGGTAACAAACAACAAATTTATTCAAATGGACACCGAAGTTGTTGTTGTAATGAATATTTTACAAAAAAAAAAAAATTACAGTAAAATTTAACATCCAAATGAAATCTTGTTTGCTAATTTTACTTAAGACAAACACAATTTAATTAGATTATTGCATTTAAAGACTTTTTTTTTTGTTGCGGTCTGATATTATGTTTAATGTAACTTTCATTTTATGATTATTAAATTGAATAATATCCTAATGTAATTAAATGTTAATGCGAGTAACATATTTTTTGTACGTATGTAAGTTTATGATGGATCACAAAAATGTCAAGAACCTATCAACATTTTTCTTTCTATATATTTTTTTTTATGTATTTGTGTTTAATCAACTTTAATTTTGTAATAATTAATGTAAATTATTTAAATTGAACTAACCTCGTCTAACATATCTTCAGGTAACCAATTAACTAAAGATACAATATCATCAGGACTATATGGTGGAGGATAAATAGTCTCGGATACTTCTGATCTGTCACAATTGCAATAAGCTGTAGACAAATGTACTAATGCCTACAAATATAAATTTCATTAATTAATTTATATTTTATAAAGACAAATTTTATTAAACTTACATCAAGTGATAACATACGATGACATAACTCGACTAATCTCTTTGTTCCGAGCATATTAATGGTAACTGAAAGTTTAAGTTTTTCATCGAATTTTACTGTTGCTGCTGAATGGAAAACAATTGACACTGTTCTGCACAGAAGGGCCTGAAATAAAAAAAATGATTATATTTAATATTCAATTATTTATGTAATAAATAAATTTTTTTATCATTATCAAACCGTATCTACTTAATAATTTCGTCAGAACATATTCAGTTATGGACATTTAGTTATATTTTCTTTTTTTTTTAAATACGGAAAAATAATTATTGTTTAAAATTTGTAATAAAAAAAAAAAAATATAAAACATTTAAAAGAATTTAAATATAATTCATATTTCATCATAATGCCATCGGCAATGTTTAAGTTAATTTTTATTATGTCTGTATATCTGTATGTATATCCAATGAATATAAACAAATAAATAAATGAATGGTTTAAGTCTTTCACCTGTTGTTTACGAATCATGGTCAAAAAAAAAAAAAAAACAAATTAAAAAGAAAATTTATTTTTAATAAGAATTTAAACAAAAAAAAAAAATCTCAATGACTCTTAATATAAAGGACAATCAAAGGAGTTCGGGCCAGGGTCAAACAAGATTACATTTCATCCACTAAATGTAATTTTTTTTTTAAAATATTAAAATATTTAATAATTTTATTCTTGTGCAATTTTTCTTTAACTTGATTTGTGTCTGGTCATTAAATTAAGAGGAAGGATTTTTTTTTGTGTGTATTTATATTTTGATAAAACAAACCTTGTTAATTACAGGTATATGACACGATAATTGAATAAACATACCTGATCACTTTCTGAAATTCCCAATTCTTCTGAAGTTATGTCACCGCATATCGGGATTACTTTATTAAGTTCGTGAGGCCTTTCTCGTCTCAAGGTATCGAAAAGCTGCAAATTAAAAAAATTTTAAAAAAGAAAATAATAATTATTTGTTATTATTTGTTGAATGAATGAATATTTTTTTTTTTTTTGGTAGGTAAGGTCATATTTTTTTTAATAGTTTAAAAATTGTGATTTTTTTTTTTTTTTATAGAAAAATTTCAAGTGATTATTTAGAGGGGACTCTTTATTTTACTTGATCTTATTTTACACTTTATTCATATTTTTTTTTTTTTTTGTTTTTTTATACAATGCCAACTGAAAGTCTTAACGCTTCTTTTTGTTCAAATGTTTTCTGTACATGATTAAGAAATTGTGGCCTTCATTAAAAGAAAAACAAAAACAAAAAAAAAATCAGATTTTATTGTGCTAAATTTTGTATTTGTAGAAAAGTAAAAATTGTTATTATTGTTTCATGTAAAATCTTCATTTGATAAGATACATGAGATGACAAGTAATGGTAAATCTTCAAGGTTTGAAATTTTGTCAAAAATTTAATTAAAAATTGTTTTTTTTTTTTTAAACTTTTTTTCTCAGAAAATCATTATTTAAAATTTATCGTACAATGTTATAATTTGTGAAATTTCACCAAATATAATTTAATTTAATTATGCAACAAAATAAATTTACTTTTGATTCTATTAAAAAAGTTGGTAATAGGAAGTATTTGGCAATAGCGAAATGTATAAGTTTTATAAGTTTCAATAAATTTAAAAATTAGAGCCAAAGAAGTTCTAAAACTTTTAATTTTTGTTCATAAAATCATTATAATAAAATTGGCTGAGAATGAATAATTTTTTACTAATGATTCTTATTTTTATATTTAATCTTTGATTAGATTTATTGGGAGTCTGCAAATCTCTGAATTGTGTAACACAGAAACTGTTAGACTGATAGAGAAAATTTAGTTACCCATTGCAACAGAGATTTAGTTGACATCAATCGAATAATAGATTCTAAATGTACAGATTTATTTTTAAGAGGTCACGAGATGCCTCTTAAAGAACAATTGTTGAAGCAACAATAATATTTAAAAATTAGTTCAAATTAAATAATTAATTCAAAACTAGAAAAGAAAAAAAATTCTGTTATTCAGCAAAAACAATTATTTCTTTTTTTTTATTACAAACAAGAGAAATGTTTTTGTTTAGTTTATTAATAATAAACGATTACAATGGGAAAAAAATAAAAGTGAAATTATTATTTTTAAGGAAGGTCATTTTTTTGTTTTGGAATATACAAAAGGGAAGTGTAAATAAATGAAATTACAACACAAAAGATAAAAAGGTACAAACTGTGGTATAAGAAAAAAAAATTAATTGTACTCATACAGATGTTGACCTTCGACAATTTAGTTCATCCAAATTCTAATTTCTTATAAAATTATGAACGATTTGTAGGTATAAAATCTTTTTTTGATTGTGTAAATATTAAAAAATACAAAAAATTTATACAACAAAAGTATAAACGCGAACGAGGTTATAACGGATATCATTCAATAGATTCTCCATTCAAGATCATGTACAGAAAGACAAAAGTCTTTTACGTGTTGTTGTTTCTGTTTATGTTTCTGTTTCTGTTTTTTATGTTTATAATAAATTGTCTATTCATGTTTACTATTCAGTTGTTGTTTATTATATAGTAAAACAATTATTTTGCATTTTGTAACCAACATTGGGAATAGGTCAGTTAAATTTGTGATGATTTTATTTTATTGTTCTCATTGTTATAAATGAATTTTATTTTTTAACTTTAATTTAATAAAAGATTGTAAAAAATCTTTAGAGTTTATCGTAAACTCTCATTCAAAGTTTCCATTTTCATTTGTGATAATTTTCATTATTTAATGTGCCTTTTAATTTTATTATATGACAAAAAAAACACAAAAAACCCAAACAGACAAAAAGGTGAATATTATTAAAGTACACAAAAATTGTTAAATGTTTTTAATGAAATTAAAGTGAATCCCAATATAAAGTATAAAAAATAAATTTATATCTTCTGGTGAGCCATCAAAAGATGGTCATCCATTTTTTTCTTTTTCTTTCTTTGTTTAAAAAATTCGTTAATTATTTCATCTTATACAAATTGACTTTCGGAAACGTCGCATCTTCATAACATATTTAAATTATTTCATAATAAAAATTGAGTTCAAAAATTGTGTTCGAGTTTTGTGTCTTGTCTTTATATTTATTTCGCAATATAAAGAACTCTAATCAAAATAAAGAAATAAAGGAAAAAAAATTAAAATGAAAATGGAAATGAAAATGAAAAGAAAAAAAAAAAAGAAAAAAAAAACAAAACAAAACTTTCATAATCAAATTTCATTAACTTGTTTTTTTTTTTTGGCGATATGAATGTTGTGGCATATTGCGTATAACTTATAAAGTTGACGTATATATTAAGTCATACATTTTATATTATTAATTTTTGGTTAACTTCAATTATGTAACAATTAAAAAAAAAAAAAAAATTAAACATTATGTTGATAATTAATAAGAGGAATTTGTGTTTTGTTTGTTTGTTTTTTTTTTTTTTTGTTGTTGTAAAAATCAAAACAAATAAATTATTTTTGTATTTAGGAACTTACGGGTGAGCTAAGTAATTCACTTAATCGAGCCGAGACTTCTTGTCCTCGTTTCGGTCGTATCAAAAGGTAAATATTTTTTATTCCTGGACATGATCTCAATAATTTCTCGACAAGAACCTGAAAATAAAGGATACAATTTTATTTTTCGTCTTAAAATTAATTTTCATTTTATTTTTGTTTTTTTTTTTTTTTTTGGTGAAATAAAAAATAATTAACCTTTCCCATAAATCCAGTTCCTCCTGTTATAAATATACTTCGATCCACATAAAACTGTGGTACTGAGAGATAATCATCCGTTAATCTCTGGGCGGCCATTAGCTGCTCCTGATCTACTTCCGTTGTTGGCGTCGACATTTTAATAAACTTTTTTTTTAATTTTTATTTGTTTAATTTTTAATATTTTTTTTTTTTTAATTTTTATTCTTTATTTTTTTTAAATTAATTTACTAAAATTTTTAGTATTGATAAAAAATAGATTTTTTTGTTTCCAACCATAAGCCAGGATTTTTTAATTTTTTTTTTTAAGAGGTCTTTGCCTTTAATTACAACAACAGTATTTAATTTAATTTGTTTTTTGTGTTTTTTTAAATGATTTTTATTTTTTTTGCTTCTTTACAAAAAAAATTTCAAAGTACTTTTTTCAAGTAGCGAATTTTTGTAATTTTTGGACGCCAAATTTTAATTTTTTTATTTTTTGTTTTTTTAATTTTAATTAATTAATTTTTTTAATTAATTCTTTTTCTTCTTCTTTTTTTCTTTTTTGTTTCTTTTGATTTTTTATTTACATGAAAAAAATCGTTGTTGGAAGCAATATTTACTGTGCGGTTTTTTTCTTTAAAATTTTGTTTGTTGTTTTTTTTCTTTCTTTCTGTCTTTTAAAATCAGACAATAGAAAAAAAAAACTTAAAAGATTTTTTATTTTTTTAAATAGATAAAAAAAAACAACAACAAAAAAAAAAACGGAAGTTATGACGGAAGAAAAGAAAAAGGAAAATTAATTATGACACACAAAAATTTTTTTATTACTTTAGAATTTAATAAAAAAATTTAATTTTTTTTTAAGATTTAATTTCTTCTGTTAGAATCTAATTAGATCGTGTTTTTTGTTTTTTTGTTTTAAATCTTTGTTTTGTTTTTAATTTTTTTTTTTTGTATTTTTAGAAAAAATTTTTTTTTTTGTTTATAATTAATTTGGTGTATTTTATTTTTTAATTATATTATTAAGTAACAACAAATATTTATTATTTTTTTTTACACTATTTACACAAATTGTTTTTACGCTATAAATCTTTATTTTTTATTGTTATTAATTTATACTTCATTTTTGATTGTTTTGTCTAATTTGTCAACCTGAAATTAGAAAAAGGGGAAAAAAATTGGTTAAAATGTTTTATTTTTATTTTTGTGATCTTAAAATTTTGTTTCAATTATGATAAGAAATTTTTACAATTTAATTCGACTTGGCTTATATCGATTTTATTTGGATTAAAATTACTTCGATGAATATAATTTAATAATCGTATAAATCAAAGGAAAATATAGAACTTTTACATTTCTTTGTAATTGTTTTCGTAAAATTCAATACCTTTAAAATTATTTCATAATTATGTTTTATTATATTTTGTGGCTCTAAATAAATTTTTAGGCAATCCATATTTGGCGTTCAGTTAAAATAATAACAACATTAAAGACAAACAGCAATGATTATCCCATACTTTACTTTCTTTTAAATATTGACGGCAATAATTTAATTATAATAAAACAAAAATAAAAAATAAATTATAATCCTTAAAAAATCCTTAAAAAATTATAAAATTACCTCAACACGTTTCTTACCAAACGCATCCACACATAAATTTATATGCGGAAACGCATCACAAATAAGACAACATTTGGGGGTGGTGGTGGGATATGATTAGAGAAAGCGGATACGTCAGAAAATATGATTCATGGTTGATATTTTGTAATTCTAAGACATTCAATTTTTATTCATCCTTGGAACGATTTTGTGATTTATTTATAAAATATTTCTTCTTATAAATAAATTCATTCATTAATAAATTTTAATTATAATTTTTATTAAATTAATACAAAAAAAAAGGAGTCACCACACATTTTTTTTTGTCTTGTTTCGTATTTAATAAATATCGAAAAAAATTATCATCGATTTATATAATTAATTATAATTTTCTAAATCTAATTTTCTATATATAAATTATGTCCATTGATGTAAGTTTTTTATTCATTAAATTTAAAACATAAAAAAAAAATTATATAATCGTGTCTAACAAAACATAAAAAAAAAAAAAAAGCGAAAATGAATTTTGTCCTCAAATTTTGACCAACTTTTTGAAATTGTAAGAAAAATATCGGAAGAATAAACATAAAATAATTGAATAAATTTCTATAGAAATTTACATAAAATAATATATTGCAGCCAATCGGTTATGTAATTTTTACATATAAATTTTTTCCACACATGTAAACTTGGTTTAATGCGGCTTTGGCCTTTGAATTTTGGATATGAATAAAAAAGAAAAAAAAAAAATTGTTCGTTTATTAAAATTATGATAAATATTTTTGTTTTCTTTTTTCTTTTCTTCTAAAATATCGGTTAATGGTACAAACATTTATCTAAAAGTTAAATGTAATATATTTGGACCAACAAAAACATGTTTATGGTATTGGTGAATGGAATGTTAATTATTATGTATTAATAATGGGGGGCTTGTAGAATTATGATGTGAATGTTATGCATTATGTTGTATTGACAGACCAATTTTCTTCTCCTTATATAGAAATATATTTTAATATTAAACCAAGACAAATAAAAAGTAGCAAGTATAAGGGAAGTTAAATGGGAAATTTTTACGATATCATGACGACACGAACTTTTTGTACTTTTATTGACAAAACAAATTAATATTGGAAAAATATAAAAAATTTTTTAAATCCTGACTACAATGAAAAACTATTCCAATTAGAAACTATAGAAATAAATTGGAATAAATTAGTTCAATGAAAAATCAATTATCTTACGTCATATATACATCACATTTCATGTGTAAGTATTCACAATCTGTATACAACAAATGTTGTGTACCCCAGGTTATAAAGGTTGACCTCATCAACGAGCCTATAGATATCTTTCAGTTACGGTCGTAAGATGACGTCACACGATCCTCAGTATAAAGATGAACTAACATTATTTATTTGACTGTATAATAATATCAATCACCGGTGAGACGTTCATAGTCTATTATTTTGTAATCAATATAAATATAAATGAGAACAAAAAAAAAAAAAAATAAACATGAAGAAGTAAAAATCTTTTGTGTACCGATTTACATACACAACACAACACAACAACAAAATTATATTATTATAGCGTGATTAGAAATAATTAAGTCGCGTGCCACAATAGCAATGGTCGTGCAACATTTTTCTATAATATACAAAAAAAAAATCCATCTATATGATGGAACTTTCTCTCATCTAAAAGTTTTGTGTCGACACTCCTTAACTTTTTCTCTTTTTCTTTTTTTTTTTTTTTATGTCTCTGCATAATATTTTTTTTTTCTTCTTATTTTTGTATTAAAGAAAAACAAAAAAAAAAAAATAAAAAAAAAACTCTCTAAATTGCAGACTTTTTATTTATTTAATAAAAATATTATTTTTTTTCTTAAAAAAAAAAAAAAAAAATTAAAAAAAAATTGTATGTGTGGGGATTGATTGGAAGAAAAAAATAAATAGAGAAAGTCATACAATAATAATAATAATAAATGTATAAGATGAGAGTAAAGTGAGGGGGAGAGACTTTTTTTTTTGTATAATTTATTTTTTTTTCTTTCTTTTGTTATTTTTAAGTAATAACATAATTTTTTGTTTTTTGTCAGTTGTTTAAAACCTTTCGACAAATATAATGCAAAAAATGTATTAATCTTAGAATTCATTTATTTATCCATAGAGAGAATTTCATTAAATTCCAATTAAAGTTGGACCCAAAATTTAATTTATATTATTCAAATATAATTTTCTTTATAATCATAACTTAATTTTTAGATATTTTCTAATGTGCCGAATCGAATTAAAAATTGCATATGCAGATGCTAGGTGGTTCAGAACCCACCTCAAATATAGTAAGTATCTTTAGTTACTAATAACCTTAGTCGTTGATGTACTAGAGATTAATAAAAAATAGAAATACAATACAATACAACTTAATTTTTAATTTTTATATAATTGTAAACTAAAGATACAAAAAATCTACAAATATAAAGAAAATTATTGTAGATTCTTTTTTTTTTTTTCGTTTATTAAAATCTATATATGTTGCTGTTCATAATAAAAATGTATATAAAAAACAAAAAAAAAAGGTAAACTTTCCAAAAAAAAAACAGTGTGAGTACATATGTACCAATCGTATCTTACTTTACTATACCAACCAAAATGTATAAGATTACGCATGCTTTCTTTCAATTTGTATCTGTATTTCTGTATTTTACATATTTTAAGTTTTATGTGTGTGTGTGTTTTTTTTTGAGGTAAAGGAAGGTATTTGTAGGAAGGTTTGATTGGTTGGTAGGTTTTTCTTTTGGTTGTTGTTGTTGTTGTTGTTGGTATTTACAAAATAATTTTTTTTTGTCACATAACAATAGACCATCTACATATGAAATTTTTATGAAGTGATATAACACATTAATTTAATTCACAACTTTCTCAAAACCGGAGGTTACAATTTTTATGTAAAAAAAATAAATATATTATAGCAACAACAACAACAATAAAAAGTAACTCTCTCAGAGATGTCAAGTGAATTTCGGAAATACTGACCTTGTCGTCGGAAGGTATTAAAAAAAAAAATTATATAAGAACAAAACAGACCAAAAAAAAAAATACAACAACTATTGATCCATGGTGTAATTATATGGACTAGAAAAGAGGATCTGTTTATTTGTGTGTCTGTGTGTGTGTGTATTTTTAGAGATTCAATTTTTTTTTTTGTGAATTTTATTTTATTTTATGTGAATATTTTTTGGGTAATTTTGTTTTTTTTTTCTTTTTTGGTTGATTTTCTTCTGTTGAAAGTGAAAGTTGATGTACTTACATTATTTTCATATGGAAAAGAATTCTTTTTTAATTTTTATGAATAAATATTTATGTGTACGTATGTATGTATGTATGTATGTATGTATGTATGTATGTATGTATGTATGGCTCTGTATTATATTTACACAAATGTACAGATTTTTTAAGGTACAAATTGAATAAATAAAACTTTTTAAAAGTAAGAAATGAATTTTTCTTCTTCTGTGTGTGTGTGTGGAAAAAAAAATCAATGTCATGGAATATGTGTCAATTTTGAGGAACAGATTTTTTCGTCATAGATAAATTATGATAAATTGGACAATAGAATTAGGGATGTACATTTCTTCTTCTTTATCTTAAAAATTATAAAGTTAAACTTTGATTTGTTACATGAGTCGGTATAAATAAATGTGTTGATTTTTGTTTCAATAAATTAAAATTAAAATTTAATGAATTTTTCTTTTACATTTTTAAAGGTTAAATTAAGAAATTTTTAACAGGATATAAATCTAGATAACCTTTTTTTGTAAGAAATTTTAATATTGACTTAAAATTTTTTTACCTTGAAATTTAAATATAATTAATTTTTATAATAAAATTTTCTAAAGAATTAAAAGTTAAAAAAAAAGTCAGATCAATTCATGGAAAATTCAATTGTACCATTATGAATTATGGAATAAAAATATTAATGATTTTTACTGTATGGTAATGCTAAACTTTTGTCTAAATGTGAAATTAAATCTTTATTATTTTCGTTGAACCTATAAATATTTTATGTAGGCCAAAACATTTTTAATGTAAATTTCAATTACACACACACACACACACATGTCGTCCGTTTTTATTTACCTAATTGATTTAAACAAAAAGGAACAAAATAATTTAAACATAAAGTAAAAATAGGAATAAATTTTTAAAATTAAGCAACAATAAAGAAGAAAAAATTTAAAATCATTTATGGTTCATGTATGTGACCCATAACTATTTTTTCTCTTTTCTTCTTCTTCTTCTTCTTCTTCTTCTTCTTCTTCTTCTTCTTCAATTTTTTCTTTTTTTTTTCACGCACCGACATAACTTTGAATTTATTTATTATTCTTATAATATTATAAATATATATTATAAGATGTAATATTATATTATTATAGTTTCACTTTCATTTAAAAAAGAAGAAGAAGAAGAAGAAGAAGAAGAAGAAGAAGAAGAAGAAAGAAAAAAAGAAAGAAAAAAGTCAAACTCTTTAAAAAAAAAATGTGTCTAGCATTTTTTATTTTATTTTATTTTTTTTATTTTGTGACATCATTTAAATTTTCGTCGAAGATTAGTGAATTGATAAGATAATTATTGTATGACATAATAATGTTGTGTTTATTTTTTTCACTAGATAAATTTTATTATATGGACTTGTGTGTGTGTGTATGTGTGTATGCCTTGTCTGTTTGTTATATTTTATTCTTATAAAAATGTCTTCAGCTTCACACTTTTGTATATAATAATTTATAAATAAATATAAACATAAATTTTACTTTTTTAGATTAAATTTAATTTTGTACCAGATTTTTAAGTTAATAATAAATTTTCATAATTTTTAATATAAGAAAGAAGAATATTTTTTTATTTGATAAGAAAACTTTTTTTTTTGTCTATAATAAAGGGAAAAGTGTTATAACTGTTATAACTGTTATAACTGTTATAAGTGTTACAACTGCTATATTTTGTTTAAAAAAAATAAATAAATGAAATTGGAACAATAAAATAGGATATGAGTAAAAATTTAATTTAAACTTATATATCGATGTTAAATTATTATATAATGAAGATTAATTAAGTTTGTCATAGAATGGAGTTACCACAATATATAACCTAACTTCTTACAGTTTTTGTACAATAACAACATACAACAACAACAATAACAACAACAACAGTAGAGAGAGATTAGTTTTCACTTTTATATGATGTTGTTTGTCTGTCTGTGCTATTGTCGGACATTAAACTTATAATAAAAAATACAAAAACAAAAACAAAAATAAAACAGAAAAATTAAAGTCGTAACATTGAATGTGCGTTTATTTGAAAGAAAAGAAAGAAAATTGTTTTTATTTTAAAATTTTGTCTTATAAAAAAATTTAATTTTCATCATTAAATTATTAAAAAAAAAAAAATTAATGTACAAAAAAAAAAATTTGGCGTTTTTGAAAATCGCCCAAAAAAAAAAACGTTAAAGTTTCAAACACAAGTCAGAATTAGTGTGGGAGCCAAAGTAGGGAGGGAAATAATCTCACGAAATAAAAAAAAAACATTTGAATAATTGAAGAAAAGTTAATAAAACTGAAAACGTACAAAAACGTTGAAAAAAATAGTTTTTCTCTCTTTTCATTAAATTTCATTGTAAATTCCAAAACAAAAAATGGCCAACTAAGAAAAGTCAATATGAAATGACTTCCTAGAAATAATCATTAGATTTTTGTTCAAACATAAGTGCAACTTTTTATTTATAATTTTGTTATTCTATGAATGTAGATAATGTTTGTATATTTGTATGCATGTATGCATGTATGTAAGAACAAATAAAATTTAATTTAATTATGACAAATGGACACACCAAATTAAATAAAAAAACAAAACTCATTTTTATATTCGCACTTTCGCAGTTGACATTATTACCATGTCAATATTACCTTCTAAAACAACAACAACAACAACATAATATATAGAAAATAAAAAACTCCCTCCCCCTTCCCCCTTTCCCAAACAAACCATTAATAAAAAAAAAATAAATATATTTTTATGAGTTTAAAAATAATTTATAAATATAAAATAGAATAGTGAGGAGGCAATGGCTTCTTCAATTTGTATGTACATCAACATAACTTTAGTACACAGATATATAATTTTAATATAAATTAAATCCGCATTAACTATTTTCTTGTTACATATATATATATATACAATATAACATATATAAATACATATATAAATATATATATATATATATATAATTGACACTAACAAACAATAAACACAAACAATTCATATATACGGACATAAATACAAAAGTTAACTGTTGTAGATATTATTATTATTATTATTATTATTATTTGAAATGTAAATAAAAGTCCAAGTAGTTCAAAAATTATTCTTTAAAATTTTATACGTGAGACATTTTCTTTTATTTTTATTGTCTGGGTGAAAAAAAAAAATTTTTACCTTACAAAAAACAAAAAATCAATATAACCCCAATAATATAAATGACCTGATTTTGTCAAGGAACTCAATTTACAAATTGCACGTTTATTTTTTTTTTTTTTTATTAAACATTAAAAGAAGTTTTTAGTCACAGTTGCATATCCGCATTTAAAATGTGTGACTTTTTTTTTTTTTTTTTTTAATTGTTTATCATCATTTTTGTAGCATTTTAACTTTCATCGATTTTGATTCAATTTCAAGAAAACAAACTAATAATAAAATATTTATGAAAATTCAATGAATAAAAAAATGTAAAAACAAAAAAAAAAAAATTGTATAATAAAAAAACAGCAAAGAAAAAAAAAAATCAAAGGCGGATGACTCAAATTGAAATACCGTAACATTGAACGTGAAATTAGGTCACTGACTGTTACCTACTGAATGTTAGTGAGAGCAAACATGTTTGTTTGTATTTTATCCCCGAACTTGGATTCCACAAGAAGTAAAATAAAACAGAAAAAGAAAGAAAAGAAAAAAAAAAAAAATACACAACCACAACAACAACAATAACTAAAGAATGAAAGAAGAAAATCAAAAAAAAAAAAATTAACTAACTAAAAGAAATCAAATAAATAAAAAAGTACGTGCATTGCAGAGATTAAATTAAAAATAGTTTTTAAACACAAAAAAAAATTACATTTTGATTTTGATATTTATGGACACAATTTTCTTAGAACACTTTTTTTTTTTTTGTTAGATTTCAATGAATTATTAATGCTAGAATAATGTACTTGCGATGTACTTGTAATGTACTTGCGATGTACTTGTAATGTACTTGAACACTTTTAACACTTTTAACACATAAAAATAATAATAGTAACTTTTTATTCAGTATTCAATTTTCTTTAACTTCTCTCTATTGTCCACTATCCGCGTTTAAACTTTAAAGAAAAAATAAATAAAATAAAATAAAATGAAAGAAAGAATAAAAAAAGTTATACGCAGATAATTTAATTCAGATTCATAAAAAAACAATTTTTTTTTTACTGTTGTACAAGAAAAAAAAAATGTCATCATCAGAAATGAATTTTAATTTGTTTGAAAATATATTTTTTTTTTTTATTAAAATCAAGTCAATAGGACAAAAAAAAATGTTTCTCTGTTTTAATTAAAATTATATAATTGTAATTGGAGTTTTTTTGATATTTATCATCATTAGATATTTTCCTATTTTCCTTTCGTAATACGTACAATTATTATTAACGTCAAATTTTTGTCTTTTTCATTTTTTTTTTAAATCTTCCTTAAAAATAACAAATAAATTTAATTAATTTTTGTATTGCAACCAAAACGTTTTGACAATTTACAAAGATAATTAATTTTCAAATTATTGTTCAATTTTTTTTCTGTCCGTAACAAATTGAAAATATTTATGGAATTTTCTTTAACTGGAATTTTTTTGTTAGATTTATGGAAGGTACCGAACAAAGAATTAATTAAGGATCAGTTGTCAATTTTTATTCAATTTTTGTGCTTGTGCGTCAAACGACTACACGATGATTTTTTTTTTTTTCGTTTTTGCAAAACTTATGAATTACCGTTTGTTGTTTTTTTTTTCTTCTCTGAAAACTTAAAAAAAAAAAAAAAAAAAAGAATAAATGAATTAACGAAGAAATGTGAAACTGTAAATTCATGTTTTCTTTCTTCAGTTTTTTTTTTTTTTTTTTATTTCTTGTTTTTGTTTTTTTTTCTGTTTTGTTGTTTTTCATGTGAGACTTTTGTTTTAATTAAGAAATTTTGCAATCAAAAAAAAAGTTTAAATTAAATTTTTTTTTAAATATTTAACAAATTTTAATAAAAATTTTTCAAATAACAACAAAAAAAAAACTTTTATCATCCGATCGATCGTACGATATTTTAAAACATAAAAAATTAATTAATTAGAATTATTGATGATCATCTTAAATTGAAAAAAATTATCAAACTTAGACCTATCATTCGAGTTTTTCGGAGAAAAATTTCCTCTTTTTCCCATAACAATTTATAGGAGAAAATTCCCTCTTTTCCCCATAACACTTTATGGGATAAAATTCCCTCTTTTTCCCATCAGAATTTATGGGGAAAAAATTCCCAAATCATAAAGTGAAATAATTATTTAGGTTAAAATTTAGTTATTATTAAGTGCATTTGCACTTACAACAGAAGAAAAAAATCAATCGAATTATGTACAATTAAAATTTTTAATTCGTCTACCAGAACATAAATTTATGTAATTGAATTTTTGGACTTTATATTTTGTGTAACCAGAAAAAATGGGTTTTTTTATTGAATTTTTAACACTTTTTATACAAATTTATAACACAAAAAAAAAATTTGTTGTAGATTAATTTATTCTTATCAGTTTTGATAAAATACAAAAAAAAAAAAAAATATGAATTTTTTTTTCTCTGTTTTTTTTTCTAATGCGAAAAAAATGTTTTTTTTTTATTTATTTATTTAGAATTTTATTTTTATGTCATCCTGTTTTCAGTCAATTTTTAATGTTACAAGTAAAAATGTTGGTCATAATTTCAATCAATATTTTAATCGAGATTTTAAATAGAAAAAAAATAAATAAGAAGAAGAAGAAGAAGAAGACAAGTCCAAGGGTTTTTTAATTTTATTTTGTGCCATTCTGTTTGACTGACTGACTGACTGACACAGAAAAATTTATGGTAAGAAATGCAATTTCTACGTCCTTTAAATTTTATTTTTTTTTTTGTGTTGATTTGATTTTTAATTTTTTTCATTTTAACATTTTTTATTAAGTAATTTTTTGTGTCTTTAATCAACCGTTTTTGGATTGATTGAATATTTTCTTTTTTCATTTCATTTCTTCTAAATTTTAACAGTAAAAAGAAAAAAAAAACAGAAATAAGATGTTTGTTTTGTTTCTCTTTCTCTTACTCGATATTGGTAAAAAAAAAAAGAGAAACAAAAAATATGATGAGCATTAACTTTGAGTTTATTGAACTTTCTTCTTACAAAAAACTATTGGACGGGTTTTTCGTAGCGGTTTGTTTAGATATTTTTTGTTCGTTCGTTTTTTTTTTTTTTTTCAAAAAAAAAAAATTGGGTCAAATTTCGACCCCATTCACTTTTTGTACATGTGTGTGTGTGTGCGCGTCTTTTATAACTGGTTTTTTTTTTTTCTTTTTTATATATTTTCTTAATTCTTTCTTTTAACACACAAAATTTTTTCTTCTCTATATTTTGAAACGTTCGTTAATTTTATTTCTCTGGTTGGTGTCAGTGTTAAAGTTTTTTGTTGTTGTTGTTGTTGTTGTTCCTCAAATATTTCAATTTTATTCGGAAATTATTATTTTATTTTTTATCTTTTTTTATTTTTTAGATTAAAATTACCAAGTAAATATAGATAAGGGGGGTTCTGATATCAAACCGAATTCTTTTTTTTTTTTTTTTTACTTAAATTCAATAAATTATGATTTTATGAAAAAAAAAAAATAAAAGGAACAACAACAACAACAACAACAAAAAAAAGTTAACAGAAAAATTTTTAATAAAAAAAAAAAAAAAAAAAAAGAAAAAAAATTCGTACCCTTTAAATTTCATATAAAATGTCAGTGGATTTTCTTATGAAAGTTGGAAAGTTCCAACAACAACAAATTTTTATTTGTTTTATCCTTTTATCCTTGTTTTATTTCTCTGTTTGATTTTTTTTTTCTTGTCTGTGTGTTTTAACAGAAAACCCAACAAAAAAAAAACAAACAAACAAATTCACTTTATTTAATTTACAAAATTTAATCAAATCGGGATTTCACTTCACACATACAACAACAAAAATTTTTAAGAAATAATTCACTATTTTCTTACAAGAAACTTGTCTTTATTATTCACCATAAATAGAACAAAAAAAAAAATTATAATTCACAAATTGATAAAACAACAACAACAACAACAACAACAAAAAAAAATAAAGGAAAATTCTGTCAAAAAAAAAAAAAAATTAATTATTAAACGAGAAAACAGAAAAAAAAAAATAAAAAAAAAAAAGAAAAATAAAAAGATTTTCTCTCTTTTACAATCACGGATCTACTTCTTTATAGCTTCCCGTTCCGATCGATGCCGGCATGAAACTAAATGCGTCGCGAGACAAACTACAGAATTTTATTTTGCAATTGTATAATTTTTCTTTTTTTTTCTTCTTTATATCAGGTGGCCTTTTTTTTTTTAGTTGTTGTTGTTGTTGTTTTTGTATTTGTTGTTGTATTTGTTGTTGTATGCGTGTATTATTTGATGATGGCTATGCATATAATATTATGATTGTTGTAGGTATGAATACATTTTTATATATTATGGAATTATATCTCACTGATTATGAAGCGATGACGTTATGAATTGTATGTATGTATATACACTCCACACATATGAATGTATTTGAGAAAGAAGTAAAGTTGAACAAACAAAAAAAAACAAAAGAAAAAAATTACCAAAAAAAAAAAAAAATTATAAATATAAATAAAACAAAACTAAATTGAAATGACCTTGATTCTATTAGATTTTCTTATTAGACGTTGAGTGGGAAGGGTGAAAAAAAATTTTTTTTTTAAAAAAAAATGTAACCGATAAAAATGGCTGCCATTTTTTTTTTTTTTTTTAATAGTGAATTATTTGTTTTCTTTATCAGATATCCAGAATAATAAATTTAATTATAATTTATTTATTTCTGATTATCAAATGTGTATAATTTTAAAGAGCTCATTGTCTACTTCATAATTTACTAAATAAAAAATTGGTTTTTTTAAAAATTTTTATAAGTTGTAATGAAAAATATTTAATTTTTTTTTTTAAATTTTAATAAATATCAAGTATTAACATTCCAGATTTTGTAGTTGTAGATAATAAAATATATTTTAATAATAATTTGATCGATTAAAAAAATAACACGAATCAATGCGTGTTTTATTTTAATTTCTTTTGTATATATTTCGTAATATTGAAGATAAGCGGAACTTGTCTACCGATTCAAAATCCAAACTGCACTGTACATGTGCTTACATATTGATAATAGACAGATAATATTGATAAGTAATTAAAAGTATACAGAAATAAAATGTAAAAATCGATATGAATCATTGATACTTCTAAGGAACCTCTCTAATGTATGTACGTATGTAGGTATAATTTTGCAACAATTTATTATTACGAATATTGAAAGTTGAATTATTCAATTATGTTTAAAATTTCAATTTTAAACAACAGATTTTGATTTACAAATATAACTTAGGAACAGTATTTTAGGTATAATGCATTTTTATTTTATATGCGTTATTTTTATGTAATTTCAGTTTTTTCTTAATTTATACCAAAAATGCATTATTTGTAAACTGCGTGAATAATATTGTCTGCGTTGCAAATAAATTGCATGACTTGAATTCACAGATACTTGTTCAAAAATCCATCTTGATAACATGAAATTTTTATCTCTGGCCAGTAACACAACGCATCGTTTAATTTTTCTTATTAAAAAATAAATCTAAATCTTCAATTCTCTCTATTTAGAGTTTATAAAAAAAAAGAATAATTTATGAATTGAAAATTTACGCCTGGGACTGGAATATTTTTAGTTTAAACAGACTATAAAGGGCCATTTGTTACACAATAATGTTTGAACATAATTTCAATGATCCGATTATACAATACAATATATAAAAGTGTATTAGGAATCTATAAAGTTTTTGTTAAATGGTTATTATGTTAACATTGATTAACATAAAAAAAAAAAGTTAAATGATTATCTAATGAAATATTGGTCTACGCATCAGTTCATATGCACTAAATGAAAATGATGATCTCGTGTTACATTAATAATATTAATTAAAGAAATTCCTACTTAGCCAATCATTAGTAAAGTGAATCAAATAAATATTGAAAAAAAAAAGTAAGTTTAATAGCTTTTCAAATTTGCCATAGTTGACATGGACGCCAAATTGATATTTGTGTATTTTATTAACAAATTCTTTGTAAATGTAAAAAATCCATTAAAAGTATAGATTTAGTAAATTGATTAGAATAAGATTAGAATATAAATATTTATATGTTCAAAGTAAAAAAAACTTTGTTTCAAATGGAATTAAAATTTGAATGCATTTACATATAAAAAACTCTTTAAAATTCATGTATATTGAATTTGGATGATCCCACTCTGAACTCATAATATGTATTAATTTTTTGTAATTTATAAATTATAAATATTTTCCATACACGACATAAAATTTTCAAATATAAATTTATATTAACTTACGATTAAATTTCATTATCCATTTATTAGAATAATTAGAATAAAAATAAAAATAATGTTTAATAAAATTTAAAATTGTAAACTTATAATGAAATTTATTCAATGAATTTATTTGTATATTTTTTATTCGTCTTTTCTGTGCGATTAAAAAATTAATTTTATATTTATGAGTTAATATTATTTAATATTAAAATATTTAAATATTGATAATATTTTTTTTTGTCGTGCGCTAAAATTAAAACACAAAAAACAGTATGAATTGTATAATGTACAGTATAAAATTCTATTTTAGATTTTTTGGGAAAAAAAAAAAAATTTAATTGTGAACAAAACAAAAAAACAAAATATGAACGAAACAAAAAATTGAACAATTTAACGTTATTTTAGTATGAACATTTTTAATAAATCATATTATAAGAGTTAGATAATTGATTATTATAATGACAACCCTCGTAAATAAATATATAGGTAAAAATTTGATCAGAATCTTTACTGTAAATATAAAATAATGGAAATAAATTATTTAAGTTTAATGTTATACTGTTAATTGTGACTTATGACACAATGAATTTATTCGTATTTAGTGTAAGACTAACAATCATTCACTATATTGATAATCAATTTATAATTACGCACGATATAATATTTTATGTAAGTTTCTTTTAAGTTTTTTTTTTTTATTATTTACAAAATTATGTTAATTAAGTTGTGTTGTGTTACGTCATTATTTTATGAAACCTCAATTTTATTGAATTTGTAACAATAATTAATTAATATGAGACGAGACAGATATGTCAAGAAGGTTGAATTGACTATGGATTGATAAATTGTTTTTGTTATTGTTACTCTAGGCACTGTGCTAGGGGATGATGATGATGTCCAATATATACAAATATCTAATATTCATGGTAAAATTCAAAATTCTAATATGAAACTGTTTTTTATGTTAATACCTAGTGGATTATAAATGTTAGAAAAAACATGATACAGCTCACTTTTAAAAATATGCGAACTGTAAATGAAACAAATATACTTTGTTCACTTAAAATTCTTTAATACGGTAATGAAAAATATATTTTGCACTTGTTCATCAGGGCATATCGATAAAGAAAATAACGTATATGTATATTTGTGGGTATTTAAAGCCTACCCACAATATATCTAACTATGGTTAAAGTGGAGACTTTTGTTGAACTAAAGACAAAAGGTTTAAATATTTTCCAACCGATTTAAATGATTTTTTTATTAATTATTGTTGTTAATGCTAACATAAAATTTGTATTTCGAAAATTTATCGTTATTTAGAATAAATCTACAGATACTTTCATTAGTTCAAGTAAAGTCTCCACTTTTACTTGATAGAAATTTAGCTGATAGTCTGTAAGACGTAATATGGACTCTAATAATCTTTCTAGTTCTTCGATTATATATATTCAATTATAATCGTTATCGTAAAATTTGTTCGGTTTTCATTAAAATTTAAATTGTTGTTACTTAGTAAAAAAAAAACAAAGTTTTTGTGTAATTTTAATTGTAATTTAACTCAAGGATTTTTCAGTCTCTTTAATGATAACTTAAAATCTGACAAAAGTAATTGCATGTTTAATATCTATTCATCAATTGTTACTTTTATAATGGAATCATTATTTATAATATAATAATATATTCATATTATTTATATGAATATGATAATATCACATTTTACAATTAATATTATTCAGGTAATAATATTTTCATTATATACAAAAGAAATTTTAATTTATTTGATTAAGATTTAAAAATCAATTGTCTAATATATTTGTTATATTCATGTAAATAAAATACTTTTTGTTCTTTTTTAAATTTTTCCCGGAAAGAAAATAAATAATATTTTTTTTTTAATATTTACTTGTTGAATTATGCAACAATTAATTTACTTGACATTGACGTCTTTAGAATTTAAACCCCATATGTGAATGTAATGAAAAAATATATAGTGTTGATGTTGATCATTTTTCAAAGAAGAGCCAAAGTACTAAAGGGGTTTTGTTTTTTTTTTTTGATTAAATATTTGGAAACGATAAGAATATATTAGAAATATATTTTTTATTGTATGTACATAAGAGGGAAGATCTAAAAATTGTCAAAGATTTAAAGAGTTTGTTTACCGGAACTGATTTAGACTTTGACATCATCACAAATAGTTAAACAAAATTTTTTTTTGAAAAATACTCTAAACAGATAAATTAAATTTAATGTAAGTCCAACGGATGCAAATATGAATATATATATATATATATATAGAAAAATATATATACATATACAGTGGATCATGAACTTCGAAAACACAAGTAGACTTAATCATTTAAGTTAACTTTTTTTCTCAAAATTATTCAATTAATATTTTTACGTAAATTTTTTTTTTCAAAAGAAATTCATTTATTTTATTTCGAAATTTAAATTTTTTTAAAGGGAATAAAGCAAGGACACGATGAAAGGCTAAATAAAGATCACATCAAACAAAAAAACAAAACCCTGTGTAATTAAATTGTTTAAATTATTATTAATTAATACAAGACGATCTCCTTTAGTCTAAAATATTTTGTTTATGACATCATAATCAAGTATCACATTCTTTATACATAAGTACACTTGCTTTGCATTCTTATCAATGTTAATATCAAATACAAAGGCATTGAAAAAGTTATAACATTAATTGATGACGTCGTAGTAAGTGTATACCAGAACAGACATCAGACGACTTATTATGATTTTTGATGTGATATGATACACGTATATTTGTTGCCTTTCTTATAATTTTTTTTAACAAGAACTTCCTTTATACATACACACACACACACACACATACACGCACGTGCGTTTTACCAGGCATGTGTAAAGTCTGAATTAAAGAAAGATGGAATGAATTATTATTTTAGTGATATGGTAAATATTTTACTATTCATAGTAATTGTATATATACATATATATATGTTTTATGTTTTAATGTTTTATGAAACTATTAATATTAATCATAATCACATAAATAATGTCCTATAAAATATGAATGAATACTAAATCAATTTTCACAAAAAAAAAAAATATAAATATTCCAAATTACAATTGAATCAACAAGAATAATTTTCATTTAAGTATCAATTGTTTATTAATTGCTTGAATATTTAGTTATATATACTACTACTAATCTATACAACTACACTATTATTATATACATATACACACACACACACACATGATAATAAATAGTAATGTATATAGTTATATATATTAAATATAATTTATTTATTTCACAACGGAAGTACCTTAAGTACTTATAAGTGGACCTTTTTGTAACGCGAGCATAAATTTGGACAGCATGTTTTTTTTTATAATATGTTAATAATAATAATTATAATAATAATAATGTTAGTAATAATAATAATAATAATAACAGAATGTGAAATAGTTATTCTTGTATCAAATTTTAGTTACAGAAAATTTAAATAGAGCAAACAAAACATTTGTAATGTTATATAAAAAGTGTATGTAAGTGTGTGTGTGTGTGTGTGTAAGTATTGATAAAAAAAAAGTATTTTAAAATTTGCTTAGATAATTTGTTTGCTAATTAAAAAAAAAAAAGAAAATCGGTAAAAACAACAAAATAATGTCAATTATTTTTTTTAATAAAAAAAATTATTCTATTATCAATTTGTGTCATAAAAATTACAACAACAAACAATTTTTATTATACTTTATAAATAATCAACTTTTTTCTTCAATATCGTAAAGTTTCAAAAATTATTATAAATTTTAACAAATATTAATTAAATGAATCAAATAATTAATTTGTTTGTCCAAAAGAAGTTTTAAGAAAAAAAAATCTTTTTTACAAAAATTATTTTTACAAAATTTTTATAAAAAAAAAAAATTTTCATGTAAATTTTTTCTATTCTAATTCGCACATCAATAATGACTATCAAAATTTTTTGTTTTTTAACTAAAAAGTAAATACATTATTCTCTATTGTAAATATAATTAATTCTTGTATATTTGTTTCTAATACAAATTCTTGTTTATGGCATTTATATGAGATAAATCACATCAACATATATTTACGTATAATGTTGGACAGATTATAAAAAAAAGACGAAACTTGGAGTTTAAAGGTCAATGTTAAATTCTGAAAAATTAATTTAAAGAAAATTAATTTTAGAAACCATTATACAAATTTCTATGCGATATTTATTGGAAACCGCACATGATTAAATTGATTTGGATCTAGATCTGAATTATCGTCTTATATGCAAATAACAAGATGTCTTCGAATTGTCTTAAAATTTGACCATTACAAAATTTAGGAGACATAATCAAATTTTGCGTTAATTTAAAAATCTGTATGTCTCTTCATTCTTCATTAGTACAAATTTTTAAATATAATTCAACGATATCACAACTATTTCCGTTTTCATTGAATTCATTCTTATGTATAAATAAATAGAAAATTCTTATAAAAGAAACAACAGAATTGATTTAAAAGATTCTGCCGAATAAAACATTCATGCATAACAATTCATATATTTTCACCTTGTACGGTGTGTTACCTTTATTATTAATTAGGAATTCAAATGTTAACATTTCGTGTATTTTTTTTTATAAATTATCTTCTATACGAAATCTTTTCTTTTCCAAATTTATTTGAAGAAAGTTACGGTACACATCAATAATAATTAAATTTAAAAGAATAACTTCCAGAATATATTCTAAGAAGAACAAACGCACGAAAATTTATTTATTATAGATGAGGACGTGGCTTAACATTTCTTATAATTCAATAAAATGAATATAAAAGATTTTGGTTGGTATTCCTGTTTATACAGAATTTTGAGGTGGAAATTTTTAAAGATTATTTTCGAGACCCTTTTTTTAAAAAATTTTATTCAATTTTCATTTTAGACGTTTCCGAACACACAAAATTTTTTGTGATAACACAACTAAAGAAATTTCTGCTTTTTCTAAATATTATTAAACTTTTTCTATATTCTATTATTTGTCTTAATTTAATGTACTTAATTAAATTTTTTATATTACAATGGTGAAAAAATTATGAATACATTTCCTTAATTTCCTTAATGATAATAATTCAAAAGAATTTAAATTAAATGAAAAATCTTTAAGAAAGACCTGCTACAAATCAACATAGGTCCAAGTAGTGTCTTTGGTCATTATTAATTTAAAATAAACAAATTAAACATTGAGAATCTATGACTGAACAAATTTTAAATTTAAATGAACGTCATTACCAACTAAATATTTCAAAAAATCATTAGGGAAAAAAATTCACGTTTATTCTATTCTTGTAAATATTAATTTAATTTTCAATTTTTAGTCGACACAAAGTTATACAAATATTCTTAAATATTTAAATAATTCTTATTTATTTTATATAGAAACTTATTTACTAATTTTTTTTGTTTCAATGTCACACAAAATATAATATTTTGTTACATTTTATAAATATTTTCTATTTGATTTTTAAGTTGTGTACTTAGGTACCGTACGCGTCATCACAAATTGAAAATTTTTTAAAGTAGACTTTTTTTGTATAAATTTTATAATTTTAATTTAGGTTGCTCAAACTTGAATCTTGTTTTTTTTTGTTATTGATTTCATCATTATTTATTTTAACCTTCCCAGGAAACAGACACTAAGAATAAATATTCGGTGAATGAAATTGGAGAATTTTTAAAAGTTACAAAATTTTTATCTTAAAAAAATATTTAAAATGTTCGTTTGTGACTCTTTGTAAATCCTTGTGAAATCTTTGTGCAATGTTTAGAAATGTGCAACCAGTGTAGCGTAAAATTTTCGAGTGTTTAACCCGTCGAAAAAAAAAACAATATGGTCAATAATATTTCGCCCATATTACTTTAGTCAGGCTTAAGTGGGTTATCTTACTCTAACTACCTACTTAACTTTTACTTCCTCTTTAAATTTTATATAAGAAAAAATTGTAAGATATTTATTTTTATCATTTAATTACAAACAAAAAAAAAAAAAATCTTGTTTCAGAATAGAGAGAAAAATTTCTCTGTTTTGTTTTTTTAATGGAAGGAATTTGTTTTTTTTTTTGTAGTGATTTTCTTTACTCTTTTTTTTTTTTTAATATTACAACATTTGTTCTTTATGAATTTTTTTTTTATATTAACAGATAATTTTAAATGTTAACCTGCATTTTTTTTATTATAAATATTGAAACAATATTCACTTAAAGTGACAAAATATTTTAATAAATTATAAAGATTCCTTATAATTTTAATTACATTTACTTAAATTATTTTAATTTATTGTAGAAATTTTAATTATTATTCAAATATTTGAATATACTGAAAACTTATATCAGGTTGAATGTATTAACTTCATAAAGATAAACATAACTTTCAATTAATTTTCATTTCTTATGAAACTAATTTAAATTGCATTAATATTATTATTTTATGTTTTCAAAAAACATTCTTATTACAATACCAAAGTGTAGTTAGATATTAGTTAACAAATGTTTATCAGTAAACTCGTAGGTCACAAAAGAAATTATTATATAAATATTATTTTGTTAATTTTATATCCTAAATCCTAAAATAATAATGGGACGTGACATTCAAATGAATAAACGTGACCGAACATGGATCTATAATGAAACCAAAAATAACGTATGGTTAAGTTGTGATCTTTCAAACCCAAACTCTACACTTGGGTAACTATTTTTTTTTTTCTTCATAAAAAATCTTTCACTGAAAAGATTTTAGTTACGCCAAATCATTACACCACCCTATTTACTGGGCGTAAATAATTAGATCTTTTTACATTTTATATTTTGGATTATTAAAAGTGTTAACTATTCAAAAAGTTCGTGCCCCATTGATTACACATTGCGAAAGATTCGCATAGATTGCACAAAGATTTCTCACGAGTTCTCCCAGGATTACACACAGTGGTTAACTCTCGTTGTTATCTTTATTTTTGTTTGTAATTTTTACTAGTAAAAAAATATTAATTCTGTTCTACTGACCAACTTTAAAAGATCAGGGGATAATATTTTTTAAATTTAATTACAAACAAAATAAAAAAGAAATTCAATCGTCATTTGAAAAGTGTAATAAATTGTTTAATTAATTAAATAATTAGCAATTAGATTGAAATTAACAAAAAAAAAAAATTCTATAAATAGTAAAATATTTCTCTGTTCAAAATATAAAATTTTCTTGAATAATAATCGATATTTTATGTGTAGTAATCTCTTAGTACACTTGTCTATTATAATATAAAGAGAACATTCTATGTTGCTGTAAGTAAAAAAAAAACACAAAAAAAAACATAAGAAAATTTATGTACGAAAACAATGACTAAAATACACGAATCAAAATAAGAAAAAAAAAGAGGAGGATGACGAAAAACAGAAAAAAATTTTTCATTTATTTGTAGGATGAAGGACATTTGATAATCAATAATTTATATAAATTAATTGATATTTTTTTAATGTTTTATATTTTATTGTATTTATTTAGTTATTATTTAACTTAAACCATATTATTACATCAACTTTACTAAAAGTTTATTTGTAACTTGGAGGGCTACTATTGTTTTAATTAGATTCTGGAACCAACTCACCTATGCGTTTTCAAGTTACAACTCGGCGCACATGCAGTTTTTCTAAATAATGTTATAATTTTGTCGTCTAATTCATAAATATAATGTTGGCATTTTAACTTCTAATTTTAATTCTAAAAATATTAAAAAAAAAAATCGAAAGATGCCTTGCAAGTGTCATAAAGGAAATTCATTCAGTTCATAAATATATTTTGTGCATTTACAAATAGTAATTTAGAAATACACGCATTTAAAGAAAAATTAAACAAAGATATGTTGTTACTCACTACAAATATCATACAGTTCAGAGTGAAACTCATTTTATTATTACATCAATTTTTTTTTAATCAGTAACAATTGCATTCGATCAATACATCAGTTTGTAATATTGAATTTTCACACTATATAGGGCAGATATTTTCAATTATTATTATTACAAGGTTTTAAATATTCAACTGTTTGTTACTAATTGAATAAAGTTTTGTAAATATTAAAATTTCCATCATTGTTAACTAAAGGTTTTATTTTAACATTTAATAAATCAACAGTCTGAATTGTTAATTAATTATCACGTAATTATATCGTATAAGATATTGAAGAAAAAAAACTTATAGTATCCTTGACCTTATCTACAATTATAGGTTGCATTCGTCAACATAATAATAATTAATTGAAAATGCCGAACCAAAATTTATAAATGTAATCTTGTGGGATCGATGTTTATGATTTTCGCAGCTACATAGGGCTGTTATATTAATAATTTTATGATAATAATAACGACCAAATAAAACCTAAATACATACATTCTTATCTAACTATTTCTAACTATTATTAACTATTTGTAAAAAGGTAAAAATGTAACAATACAATAATATTAAGTATTTTTTAATTAATTATTGGTACTCTAAATTAATTAGTACAGACAATAAAACAAAATGTATTAAATAATTTTCATATAAAATTTCATATAAAAATAATAAATAATTTTGTGTTCTAGACCAAGTCCTGCGATAGTAAATTATTAATACCCACCAGTATACCACAGTGAATTTTATGACTATTTTTTATAGAATGTCCTTGCACTTGACTTGGCTATCATGATGACAATATTGATGATGATGATTACAAACAGAAAAGAAAAAAAGAAACACACAAAAATCGATCATAACTCGTACTCATTGTGTGTGTGTGTGTGTGTGTAAAATATAATATTAATAATGTTATTGATGTTTAAACGTAAAGTGTGTAATAGATAAGTATATATGTCCAACAATTGATTACACAATTGCTCACAATAATCTAACATACACACACAGAAACAAAATAACAATCAAACTTTTCAAATTCAAACTTAATAACTGTGTAATTTAGGGAAACTTTTAAAAAATTCATTATAAATAAATAAATGGATTGTGTGTGAACGAACAACCCCTCTATAATATTATAGGTAGTAATTTAATGAAGTTACTTATAATATTGGATACAATTTTGATTTGAATATTATACAAAAATTTATTCATTAATTTTTTATTGTTACTGAATTAATAAAGAGATAATCTAAATAACATTTGAATTGTTAGTTACACAATTGTTTATTATCGGTCAGAAATATATAAGTAAATAAATCATTTGGTAAAAGGAAAAAGGAAAAAGGAAAAACAAAAAAAAAAAAAGAAAATATGTACATAGATGTGATAATTGTTTTTGTCCATGAACAAATGGTTTATGATTAATGGATATATGGAATATTTTACGGTGATGTGGAATAATTGAAAATAAAGGATTTAACATTTTTAAATAGAAACGAATTATTTTTTAATTTTATTTTTTTACACCTTAATCGATATGCAGAAAATCGATTACATTCTGCCATAGAAATTACATAATTTAAAAAATATGTAAATAAAACAATTAAATTTATTAAAAGGATTAAAAGATGGACCTTCCTTCACACATACAAAGACGACTACGAGACATTCGAATTATTATTTAGTTTTATTTGTTAATTATACTTGATTACATTTTTGGTAGTACCTTCATAGTAAATTTACTTATTACTTACTCACAACATTATTTAATTTGTAAATCTTTATTTTTTGAGCAAATTATTTCTGTATTCAATATTTTGTGTTTTTTTAGAATAAAACTAAATATAAAACGGATATAAATAAAATAAATTTCTTACTAAACATAATATTTCCTTATTTCAGTCAAAATATGTATATTTGTCCTATGTATTTAGTATATAAACAAAACGTGGTTTTGTAACAGATGGACACAAACACAATTGATTTGTTTGTAAAAACAAAAAATAATTTATTATTCAGTAAGAAAAAAAAAACAAAATTTTAGTTTCATATTTGTTATTTATATTTGGGTTTACTTAAATCAAATTAAATTTTGAAACATATTTTAAAGCATATTTATTTATATAATTAAATTATTCTTAATAAATTGTAAATGTTGTTCACAAATAATCGGTAGTCCATTTCCTCTAATAATCTATAAATCTATAATTCAAAACTCTCCACATGAATAGGATTCATTCACATATTTTTCTATTATTAGTACGTTTAGTAAGTCGGCAATTTTGGTTGGTGTGACAAATCAATTATTCCTATAATAAAACATCAGAAATATCGCTTTGCTAATGCTAATACACTAAACCTTATAAATCTTTTAGGTTTTACTATTACTGCGTATACTTATGCTCAAATAATTAATCATTACTAAAATAAAATATACCTACATAATTTTCTAATAATAATTTCGTAAAATTAGTTTTTTTTTTACTAATTCGCAATAATTGTTAATAACAATAAATTTGTGTTTAGTTTTATATTCCCTTATATAATTTAAAAATAAGTAAATCCGATAAAAAAAATCAATATCAGTGTATCAGAAAACTGGGTCATAAATTTGGTCGTCGTATGGTAGACTTTTTAGAGCATCAACGAGTAAGTCCAAAAGTTGTATTATATTATTCTTATAGTTTGCGTGCGATTATATAATATACTTATTTTATTTTTATCTCTTGCATAAACTTCATTAAATTCTCAATATTATAATATAAGAATCAAGAATAAATTCTATAATCTAACTTTATCATTCCCAAAAAAAAAGAAGAAAACTTTAAATATTGATACAGTAATAAAAGCTCCTAACCTCAACTTTCATACTCAATATACTCCTAATACTCCTACCGTCTCTATATTCACGACATATATGTGAAAATAGAATTTAACAATGAATATTATGTAATTGTAATAAAATAAATTCATATGATGGCATTTTTATTATAAAAAAATACTGTAAATCTGAAAATATTTCAAATGTTCGTTACTATGGAAACAAAAATAAACTGCATTTTTAATTGGAGCATAATTATGCTACCACAAAAACATAGATAGTGTAAGTAATACGTCATGAGTAAATTAAATAATCATAAAAAATTTCATGAAATATCCTCCTAGAATATCCAGAAACTTTGAGAATAAAGATAAAAAAAAAACATTGGATAATTTTACTCTTGTTTGGGTTCTAGTATTGACTAAAATTTTTGTAGATTTTTGGCAATGCTACTGAAAATTCATTCATAAAATTATGTAATAAAATATTTTGACAAATAAATAAATAATAATAAAATAAAATACACAATTTCTGCCATCTTAATAAATAAGTAATCAGAAGCTTTCCAAATATCCTTAAAAAGAAAAAACGAAGAAATCATAAGAACATTTTATCTCCATCAAAAGTTTTCGACTAAAAATTCCATTACGTCGTACGATATTTTCGTTTTTCTGTAAAATTGTTAAAAAAAATTAAATTTTTTCCAATAATTAAATGTTGATACTAAAAACTAAAATTTAAATTAAAGTTATTTAAGGAAAAATTGATGGACTGACAAAACCTTCTATGGCACAACTGAGACATGAAGAAGAATTATTTGTTCTGACCATCATAGAAATCGATCTAACACATTAAATGAATTCATTTTTTAGAATAATCCGTGGATTCAACCATTCTTCTTTGACATTAAATTTCTTTTAGAACTGAGACAGTTGTGCCATAGAAGGTTTTGTCAGTCCATCAATTTTTCCTTAAATAACTTTAACTTAAATTGAAAAATATTAATCATTGTGATTAATATAGCCTAATGGTAAGGAGTAAATAAATGTCAATTTATTCACTTCTAAAAGAAATTTAATGACTAAAATTTAAATTCAATTAAAAATTTTTATTAGATTTTAAGAAAATTTAGTTCACTTTTTGTATTTCATTCTTATCGTTACATTATAAATTGTTTTTTTTATTTGTTGTTGTCATAACTTTGTAAAAATTCTAATTACATAATAATACAGTTTTTCAATGCGCAATTAAATTTAAAATTTGTTGCATTAATAAATATTTTTTCTGAATAATATTTAATAAAAAAAATACAGAATTAAAACTAAACTTCTATAAATTTCTAAATAATATTTTCCATAAAATTGTTTCAACTTTTTATTGTTTTTTTTTTTTGTATTTCAACCTTGGCTAATGTCGTGTTATCATGAACATCAACTTTAATCAATCGATAATGAAAATGCGTTTCGATTTCTAGGAAAATGTTAGAATTTTTTTTTCTGTCAATTATTTTTTGTCTAAATTAAAATTTTGTATAAAATTTTGTTTCGTTTAAAATTTAAATTGAATCTTTGAAAATTATCTAATAACTTTTTTTTTTTCTGTTTTAATCAATTTTAATCAATTGTCCTCTAAATAAACGGATTAAAAAAAAAGGACTTTATAAAAAAAAAATCTTAATAAAAATTTTACATAATTTATTTTCATTGTATGCAAAAAAAAATTACATAGAGAATTAATAAATCTAACAGTTGTGATGAAACCGAGGATGGAACACAAAAACAAAAACAATTCCAACTAACAATAATCGTTTTTTTTTTTATGTGAAAAAATAACAACAACAAAATTAATATAAAATTATTCAAGACAAAATTATTTTAATTTGGATTGAAGTTGTTGGATTGTTGTTGTTGGAGTTGTATAATTTTTCACAATAAAAAAAAAGAAAAAAAAGAGAAAAAAATTAAAGGGAGGTTTCCTTTTTTTTCTTTATATTGAGCATGAAAACGGCGCATAGGAACTGATTTCGTCTTGAACTTTTTCGTTACGTTTGAACTTAATTTTGGTAAAATGACATTTGTAAATAGACCATCATGCTTACCTTACTTTACTGTCAAATTTTACACATACATAAAAAATGATTTGTTATATTTAATAAATTTATTTAAAAAAAAAAAAATATTCACATGTGATAATTATAATTTATTTTAACTTTATGATTAATTTATTAAAATATATGAAAAAAAAGTTTATTTTTAATTTTTATAGAAATTATTGATTAATTATAAAATTTACTCGGTTTATTTATTTTTAATGTTTTTTTTTTTATGTTACAATTGTCGATTTTTTTTAATATAAATTTATCCGATATAATTTGTGAAGAATTAAATAATTCATAATTTTTATTATGTAAACACACACACACACACAATTAGTAAAATTATAACGAAAAAACAAAAACAATTTCTTGTTCTTTATTTATAATTTTTATCATTAAAATTTTATGATTTTATAAAAACATAAAAAAACATAAAAAATTATTCTATAGTTTTATAATTTTGTATTTATTTTGTTTTTTATTAATAAACTCCTTCTATAAATATAGAATTAATATTCTCTATATCATCATTGAATATTATTGATAATAGTAAAAACATCCGTTTTTCTTTAATTTGAAAAACTTTCCTTAAGCAACAGCAACGTATAAGTTTCTGTAGTGAATTCATAAAAATAAGAAATCACACGAGGAAGAAGAGGAGGAGTAAGAAATCGACGAGTGAGTGAAAATTAAAAAAAAAATATCTTTGTACATTTTTTTTTTGCAAAGAAATAAATTTTTCCAAATAATTTAAGGTGACCGTTTAAAAAAAAACGAACAGTATTTGTGTTCACTTCATAAGAAAAATAATAATAATAAAATTATTTAAAATTTTCAAATGAAACGTCATTATAATAAATCAAATAGCTGTTTGTATATTAGAATTTAATCTATGTAATTAATGTCATCGAACATTTAATATTTATATTAATATAAAAATTTGTGTTAAAAAATATTTATTAATTAATTTTTGTAGGTGTGAATATTTGGATCAATATTATAAATTAAGATTTTCCAAATGAACATTTATATTTAAGGTATACAGTAAGATGTAAGTAAATATTTATAAATATTTTTATTTTTCTATTGATTTCTTACAAATCGCATGTGACGTAATAGGTCACAGATAATTTGATATTCATTTCAATTCTTTTCAACGTTTACCTTAATCATAATATAGAATTTTTAAGTTCTGATAATTTTGCCATAAAATAATAATAACAAAAAAAATTAGTTGCATCTTAAGTAGCCGCATACTTTTTTGTGATGTTCCACAATCGTACATTGTGAATTACACTCGAGATAAAAATCATTGTGTTGGAATAATAAAAAAAAAATTACTACCAGGAATTATAAAATAATAATGTGAAATATCCTGGTCCTTCATTAAAAAATATTTAAATGAACTGATTCATAAGATTTTATCTGCTTATAATGATCGTTGCATTACATTATATAAATAAAATAAACTTACGTTAGATGAAACCTTACACAGTCCAATAGTAAAGAAAAAATACAATACTTGAAATTTATAAATTGCTTACAATGGTGTACTTTTTTTTTATAATAATTCCTTTAACTGGGTCAGTACCAAACAAATTGCATAAATATTGTACTTGTGCCCAACATAAATAAATGGATTATTTAAGTAAAATTCACTTGCGCCTATTTTTTGGTATCAAATAATGAATTGTAAAAATATAAAAAAATTTAATTGTATTGTATTTCTAGTAACATCCCATCAATGACTAAGGATATTAATAACTAGGAGAGCCCAACTATTTTTAACCTAACATCCGGCTATATGCATTTAATTCAATTCGGCGCATTTTTCTATAGATTTCCTAACAAAAAAAATTTTGGATTAAAAAATCTTGCATTGCACAATAACGGGTGAGGGTCATATGGATATTGCATTTGCACACTACCTATGTATGATTAGTACATAATTTGTCAAATCAAAAAATTCCATCCAACCTCAGTCGAAATTCAAATACAGTTTACCCTGACCCTCTGTAATTATAGGTTCCAACTTTAATCAAAAAAGGTAATTAGTTGTACTGTCTAATTTTTGAATTAACAATGAGCAATAAATATAATGAAGTGACATTTGGTCAATTATAATGAATTGAATATTTAATAAACAATAACAATAATAAACAATGTACTTATTAATAACTAAACTTTTATCAATTATCAAAAATTGTGTTGTATAAAAATAAAAATTTGTTTAAATTTTGATAATATAAAATTAAGGTTTCGCGTTCAAATCTCGGTTGTAACAAATTTTTATCAAATAAAAATATTTTTCAGAGTATAACAATTATCGGTGATAAATTTATCTCAATATATTATCAAATTCAATAATATTAAGTGTGATGTTGCACTTTTTCAACTTTTTATTAAAAATTAAACATAATTCACAATTGTCGCATTCATTGGGGTATAGTCGCAGTCTATATTAAGCATTAAGGGGAATTGAATTGCAACCATGCAAATCACCCCTTTTACATATACTGTGACAAATAACGCATGTTACCATCAACCCTTTAAATTTTTGGTTTAAATTTTGCATTTTGGAACATAACATTTTAGATTATTTTTTTTCTTATATTCCAGGAACATTAAAAAACCTTTCATGCAATAATTAAAACAAAAAAAAAAACAAAATTAATGAAAATTGTGTAAATTTTGTTTAAAGTATAAATTAATTATTTCTGCAAGTACGTTTAGTTAGTTCCATCATCATTGATTCGATCGTGGCGTGGTAATATTTTATTTTAAAATTTGTAGTAATGTTTTTTTTTCTCTTCTTATGTGTGTGTGTGTGTTAACATACAATACATATTTTCTTTTGATATAAGAATGTGTATGTATGTGTGTATAGATATAATATATATGGGGAGAAAAAGAGATGTCTAGCCATTTCTATTGTTTGCATTAGTATGCGTTATGGTTTGTGTATGTGTACAACACACACGTATATAGGTATTAAGTTTAGTTCCCTAAAACCTAAATGATATTATATATATGCATGTATAAACATCATCATGGTATTTGTACCATGGATCCAATTCATTTGATAATATGTGAATGTGAATTATTTCATTCTGTGACTTTTTTCCGAAAATGTCACATTAAATGCATTATTTTTAAAAAATCGATTTTAATTTCAATTCTTAAAAAAAAATGTTGCCTATTATTAAATTCAATTCCGTATTGGTATTGGTAATTCAGTTTTTCTTCTAAAAAATATGTAAAACTCACACACACACACACACACACCAATGTACACACGTTTTTTTCTTAGTATTTAATATTTTCTATAGATTTTTTTTTCTTTATAAGAAGTAAATCAAAAAATAAGATCAATTTTTTTTTTATTTGGGAAAAAAGAAAAAAAACTCACCTAATCAATTTTTGTATTTATCCTTTTTAAATTCACTGTAATTATAGAAAAGAACTAACAGTGAATATTTAATAAAACAATTAACGGTAAAATCAGCCATGTGCCATCTAACAATGAATGACGAGTAGTACAAGTAGCAATTATGGTTAACTTCCGATATTTTATTAACGCCCAATTCCACTTTAATTTCCAACACTTTACATTAAATTCAGTTGTTTCTTTCGAAATAAACATTTGATTATTTTTTTTCTTGGGTTTATTACAGATTTTTTTTTCTTTTTATCTTATTTTATTACACGTTTTTTTTTTCTCTCTCTCTCTCTCTCTCTCTCTCTCTTTTCTTTTTTCTTTTTTAGACGAAATAATTTTTTTTTTTATTAATAAAAATTCACTAAAAATAAACTATCACTTACATAATTTTCTTTATTTCTTTAATTTTTTTTTTTTTCTTTATAATAACCGGAAATTTTTTTTCTTTCTTCTTTTCTTCTTCCTCTTCTTCTTCTATTTTTTTTTTTTTTCTATAAATTGATTATTTTATTTTATAAAAAGAAAGAAAAAGAAAAAAAAAAAAAAAACTTCAAAAATGAAAGAAAATTTTTTTTTTAAAAATTTTTTTTAATATAATCAGCACCAAACTTATGTGTGTGTGTGTGTATTTATGTGTGTGTGTATGTATGTGTGTGTGTGTGTGTAGGAGAAATATATGTAAAATAAAAAGAAAGAAAAAAAAAATTCAGCACACTTTCCTTTTTGGATTTTTCTTAAATTGATGAATTTATAAGAAAAGAAGAAGAAAACTAACTAACTAACTTTAGACACTGGAAGTTTATGGGGAAATATAAATAAAATTTATATTTTTTTTTGTCACTCCTTTTGAGTTTTACACCAAAAACAAAAAAAAGAAAAACCAAAAAAAAAAAAACACAAAATTTTCTTTTCTCCTTTTTTTTTTTGTGTTAAAATTTAATATAAAAAAAAAACGTAAAAAATTTTCTTCTGGCGTTTGGTTGATTAAAAAGAAGAAAAGAAAAAAAATTAATTTTTAATTCACAATAATTTTTTTTTTCTTGATACAATTCCAAAAAAAAAAAAAAATGAAATTTTTTATTTTGACTTTTTCACACAATACACACACACAAAAAAATTAAAAAAAATTGATTATTAAGGTGAACAAGTTTACTGCGGTTTTAAAAAATTACTATTTTTTTTTTTTTAAGAAAACAAAAAAAAAAACCAAAAAACTATTTTTTTTTTTTTTTTAATTACAAAAGTAAAATTTTTATTTCTTGTTGGCAAAAAAAAAAAAAATTATTTTTTTTTTTTTTTTATTCACAAATGGAAAAGTCTGTGATGAAAATCAATGCAAACGCCATGTTTGAAATGTTTTGTGAATTTTAGACTATATAGAAATTATATACGAATATTACATTTTCACTCTTATGTATTTGAATTAGATAAAAAAAAAAAAAAAGAAAAAGAAAAAAAAATTTAACGTCACATTGCGCATGACTTCTACTAGAATTTAGTTATAGAATAAAACGTCAGCTACATACATATACATATACAAATACATACATAAATAAATATATACATACATATATTATAAAATTTTCGACGTCGAACAACCAACGTCAACGCCGCTAACAAAAGTGGATAAATAATTTTTCTTTTATAAATTCAAAAAGTAAATATTTAAAAATTTTGTCCCTTAAAATTAATTTGTTTGGCGCAAAAAATTTTTAACGACCATACTTTTTTTATTTAATACAATAATTTTTTCTTTTAAGACAATATTTAGATGTTCATAAGAATAAAAAAAAAAAGTATTCATTTTTCAATTTGCTGCAAAGAACTTTAATATTCATTTTCTAATTATAAATTTGGAGTTTTTTATTTTTGAAATTATGTTCTTGTTGAATATAAAAATAAACTCAATTTTCTATTTTTTTTTCTTGTTGTTATGAGTTCAAACTAGTTCAAAATAATTTATCAAAAAAAAAAAACAAAAACAAAAAACAAAAATAAACAAAAACAAAAACAAACAATAAAAAAAGAGGATGTTGTATTTACAATTTAAAATGTAGCAAATTTTATTCAATGTACTATTTTTTTTTTTGTTCTTTAAATTTTATTAATAAATTAATAATTATTTATACAATTATTTATCCTCCTAATAGTATGCTTTGTAAAATTTTTTTGTCGTTTATGTTGTTTGTCAATAGGCGTTTTTTGTTTAGTTTTTCTTTACACTAATAGATGGCACACTTTTTCTAAGAGTAACATTTCAAAAAATTTAAATTCATCGTTATTTTTTTTTTATATTTGTTCTTAATTAATAACTGGCATTAATTAACTGGCATTGTTCTTTAATTAATCGATAATCGAAATTAACAACAAAATTCTTTGATTTTTATTTTTTTTTATATTTGTTCTTAATTAATAACTGGCATTAATTAACTGGCATTGTTCTTTAATTAATCGATAATCGAAATTAACAACAAAATTCTTTGATTTTTATTTTTTTTTATATTTGTTCTTAATTAATAACTGGCATTAATTAACAGGATTGTTCTTTAATTAATCGATAATCGAAATTAACAACAAAATTCTGACAAAAGTGTTCATTTTATTTATTTATTTAATTTTATTGGAAAAAAATACTAGCATGTAATTAATCTTAATAAACTTACCAGGTAATTATCTTATTAAAAATTTATTATCAAACATTTAATCGAATTTAAAACAAAAACTTTCATTTTTCATAATTAATATTACCTGAAGAAATTAACTCAAAAATGAATAATGTGTTAGTCATTTTTTTTTTTGAAAATTGTGAATTTATATTAAAAAATATTTAATTTTTGTCAATTCGAAAGTAAAGTGCATTGTTAATTTTTAAAATATTATATTTCGCTATGTCCGTCTAACGGTAATATGCATTAACGATTACATTTTTTTTTCTAAAATTTTTTTTTCTTTTAATAAAATAAGGTCAATGGCACATTCAACAAATGTAATAACTTTAAAAAAAAAACACAAAACGTTCTACATTTTTTTTTTCTATTTTACGTTTAACGTTTTATTCATCTTAATATTTAATATAAAACTAAAATGATTTAATGTGATCTTTATTTATTATTAAAAATGACAACAATAACAGACATAATTTATACTACAAGAATTTCATATCTCAAATATCATTTCATGTATCATCTAAATTATAAATTTCCAACCTAAACATTATTATAAAATATAGTTGACTAATTATTTATATTGTAGAAAACAGTAATGAACTAAGTAACAAATATTTATTTACAACAATAAATGTAAAAATATTTGAATTAGAAATCAGCATTTTATTTTTTGGTATATTTCTAAACAAACTCCTCCACTTTCCATAGATCTATGACGTTGTTCGATTAACGTATGACTGAATTAAGACTTTTATCCAAAGAGAAAAACAAAAAAAAAAAAGACACGAGTTTTGTTGTCCATTTGTTTGTTTTATAGTACAATACTTTTGCTTTTATACACATATATAAGTATTGTAAGTAAGGTAACGAAGAAATCAGTTTTGGATTGTTTGTATTTGTAAAAATGAATTACAATACATTTAAAAAAAAAACAAAAAAAAAACCCAAATCAAACGTCATAATAGGCTTCTCTTCTCCTACCACAAAACACCTATTTTTTTTTGTTCTTTTTGTGTTCGTAATATTTCTCTTACCGCGAACCAAAACACTTTTGTATCGCGCACTCAGTCTTCGGGGCGTTCAGTTGTCTTTTTTAAATTATTTCTATAAAAATTACAACATTTGTTAACATTCGCTTTCATCACATCGCAAAATTTTTGTGTTTTTTTCTTGTGTTTTTTGTGTTTTGTTATTTTGTTTTTTTTTTTTTTAAGTTAATTTAAAATTAAAAGTTAAGTTTTACTTTTAGTTTGTTTAATAAAAGGGTTGTTCGCATAGACCATTTACTATTTGTGAGTTTTCCTCTTGTGTTCTTTTTTTTTTTTTTTTGTTTTTTTTTTGAAAACCAACAAAAGTAGTAAAAATTTGTAAGTTTAAAAAAGTTAATTATTTTATTTTCTTTTTATATTTTTATTTTATAAAATTATTTAATAGAGAAAAAATTTTTTCTTTATGTAAGTTTTGTAATAAACAGAAAATAAATGAGGTGGTTCGTTTGTGGCTTTATACAAAATTAATAAATAAATTTTTTCTATAGTTGTTTTTTTTTTTTTTTTGATGAATTTCTAATTATCGAAATAGGAATAAAAATTTAAGATTTGATTATAAAATAAAATTAAATAAAGGAGAATTTGATTAATGAATATTTTTTTTAATTAATTATAATTTAATTTATTGATTATTGATTCTAATTAAAGTCATATTGAATCTAAAGAGTCAAATTAAGTAACATTTTAGTTTCAACTTTTTTCATTCAAGAGACAAGACATAAAAAATTATGTAAATTATTTTTAAACATTTTGTTTCTCTCTGTCAAGGACAAATAAATATTCACATATTTTGTATCGTATAAATTATAATATTTTATTATTGTGATCAAAAAAGAAAAAAAAAAAACGAAAAAACCTCAAGGGTTCAATTACATCAATTTATAAGAAGTAAAAGTGATGAGTTTCGTATATAAGAATTAATAAGAAAATGTAAAAGTTTAGCAAGGACAATACGATACGATATTTAGATTGAATATAAAATTTTATTATTTTATTTGTATTTTTTTTTTTGTGTATTAAATTGTTATCGTTGTTTAATTGTACAACATTAAAAAATATGTATCTTGTGTATTTTTTATTTCATTGCAAAGTTATCGTTTTTTTGTGCGTCAAGTACAATCGAGAGTACAATACAATCGGTACAGTGACAGATTTAATGATCAATTATCTGTGTAGTCGATTTTAATCGTATAATTTTTTAATTATTGAAGATTATTCCATTATTTATTAGATTAGAATAAATCCTGAAGATTTTTAAATAGTTGCCTTAAAAATGTCATCATTTGATTGGGTCTATTTAACTTTAGATTAGAAATTATAGATGAATGGATGATTTAATAAATATAACATTGATTGTTGTATTAATTTAGATTAGAAATTAGATGGATGATTTAGTTAATATATAATTTAGATAATACACGAGTACTTTATGTATACAATAAATAAATTTAACCTCGATAAATTTAATTGGTTGAAAAATTTTCAGAAGGCCGGGTTATATTGAAGAATTTTAGACAGCTTAGGTTATAACTTTACTGAATAAATTTTTTTTGTTGTTGTTGTTTTTTTTTTTCTTTTGATTATAACCAAAAAGAAAACAGGTTTTTTTTTTTTTTTTTTATTTAAAAATTTGAAATTTTATCGTTAAGGTTAAATTTTAAAATATATATTTTTAAGTTATATAACACAAAACTGTGCTAATTACATATTTGTGTTTATAATAATTCATTAATTATTATTATTAATTAAAGTTAATTTAAAGGAAAATAGAAAAAAAAATAGGAATGAATAAATTCACACAAATTAAATTAATTTACAAAAAAAAAAAAAATGTCAGTGAAATCAAAACAAAAAAAAATTGTTGAAATGTCAGTAAAATTGAAAGAAAAAAAGACAAATCTCTTTAGAAAATTTCAAGACAATATTGAAAACAACGCGCGCAAATTAAGTCAAATGTTAAATATAAAAAATAACAACACATGAGAAGTATGGGAAGCATTGGAACCATAAATTAATTAAAAAATTAAAGACTAAAAATATTTTGAGGAAAAAAATTAGAAAAAAAAAAAGTCAAAATTTCATTAGAGAAAAAAATAATCAAATCCACCCACACTACAAATAAGGAGGGGAGGGACACCTTATAATGTTTTTTTTTAATACTTATTTTTTATACTAAACTTTTTATAATCAGCGTTCAAATTTAAATAATTATTGATTAAAATCTGCAAAAACGCCTCACAACAAAAAAAGAGAAAAAATTATTTAATATCAAAAATAAAATTTTATGTTTCTTCTTTCATCAATTTATAGATTTTATTTTTATTTTTATTTTTTTGAAAGAACAAAAACAAAATAAAAATAAAACTTAAAATTTTGTCACTTTTAAAAGAAATAAAAAAATAATAATAAATAAAAGAAGAATTCTTTTTAGCATATTTTTTTTTTATTACAATAAAAAATGACCTTTAAATATTTTGTGTTTTTAACTTGTTTTATATTCTATTTTATTACATATGTTTGTATGTATGTATGTGTGTATGTATAATACAAATATTTTGCGTTAATTTTGCGTTAATTTTTTTTCTGTTTTATTTGTTGCTGAATTTTGTTTAAAGATGAAATTTTTTTTTTTTTATGTTTCCTTTTTTTATCTTATCATAAAAATATTCACACATTCATAAAAATTCACACAATTCATACAATCAAGGTTTTTTTGTTTTATATAAAATTTAACGTTGAATGTAAAAAGTTTTATATTTGAATTATTTATTAAAAGTTAGCACAAAATCAGAAATAATTTTGTTTTGTTTAATTTATAATTGCATTTTTTTTTTCTGGTATAAATATTTAAAAATTGCATTAATTTAATTTGATTGCAAAATTTTTGTTTAGTACACCAAATTTTGCTGACATTTTCTTTTTTGTATATGGACACAAAAAACTAAATTTAGTTTATTTTTTTTTGTGTATTTTTTTTTTTAACAATGTGAACAATTTTTATTCAGTATAAAATTAATTATTAATAATTGTTAAATTGTAATTAAAACTTTCTTAAAAAAAAAAAAAACAAGGACTAAAAACCAATAAAAATGTTTATTATATTTGCAATTGGCAAATTTTTAAACTTAATGAAATTACGACCTTTAAAATATTGAAATTAAAACAAAATTTATTACAATTAAATTAAACTTTTAGCCAAATTGCAATTTTTTTGTGAACAAAAAATTATAAAAAAAAAATATTTGTGTTTATTTTAAATATTTAACATTTACAAATGTTGTTGTTGTAAGCGTTTAGTCAGCACTCAGCAGAAGAGTTTTAAAAAAAATTTATTTACTCGCATCAGTAATGTTAAAAAATTACGTTAAATTCACTAAAAAATTTTTAGTGTGGGAATAAATTTGTAATAACATAATTTTTGTACAAAGTCACATCGTTATTTTTTAATTAATTATTTCCATAAAATAATTATCTATAAAACAAGACAAAAATTATAAAAATAAATACAGATAAATGATCTGTCTACCTGGTCATCCTGTTTTGTTTCTTTTTCTTTTTCTTTTTGTTTTTGTTTTCGTTTTTGTTTTCGTTTTTTTTTTGTTTTTGTGAATTATTTAAATAATTTTAGCGTGACGCTTATCGTGAGATAATCACAACGTATTGGGGGTTTTTTTCGTTAAACAATAATTTAAATATGTTTACTTCAATACATGGAAAATATTTATTAATTAATTCTAAAAGAAGAAAAATAAGACTAAAATAATTCTAAATAAAAATATCATGGAATAATACAAAACTAACAACAACAACAACAACAACAACAACAAAAATGTCAGTGGGGTTTTTAGAAAATGCGATTTATGAAGCATAAATTATTTTTTTTATTATTTTTGTAACTAACAAATTGAACTTGTTATTATAATTACCTTTGTGATCTGTTATGGAAAGAGAATGGAATTTTTTCCACAAACTCGGATGATAGAACTTTCCATAACAGATCACAAAGTAATAAATAAAGGATTAAGTTTGATAATTGTTTCAATTTCAAAACACCATCAATAATAATTATAATTAATACCAGTAATTTTTACAATTTATTTGCCTCTTGTATTATTTTAAATATTGAAAAGAAATTTCATTTTAATTTTTATTTCGAAAATTTAAGTGAAATTCCGTCATTATGAAAAGTTTTATAGAAATTTGTCACTTTAAATTTTATGTTTCAATTTTTCTGTTTAAAAATTGTTTAAATATTTTGTTTTTCTTTTGCAAAATAAAAACAAAACATAATTAGGTCGATTAATTACGACGAACCAATACTAGATACAATTTCATATAATAATTAATTAATTAATGAAAATAATTTTTGCTCAGAAATTATTAAATTATGATATAAAAAGTCTAAGATATAAATTTGTGATTAACAGAGTTGAACCATGTTTAATGTTAGATCTTCGTGTGTGCATTGAAATTTTTTAAATTTACAATCTAATTAATATGATTATATTGATTGTTTTTTAAATACAGAAAAATTTTCTTAATAAAAATTTTATAAGAAAATAAAAATAAAGACTGTAATAGAAAAACTTGATTTAAAAAAAAATTATTTTTTTCACAAAAGTTTTATAAAGTTTGCATAAAAAATTTACATTTAAATCTTAAGAAAAATAAAAGTATTATTAATCAAATAATAAATTATTTTTTTTATAATATTTATTTTGTTTTGTAATCAGTATTATAAGAATTATTATTATTATTATTATTATTATTATTTTAAAAACGTGATTTTAGCAATAATTTATGAAATTGTTTATTTATACAAAAATGACACAATTTATAACCTGGTCTGGTCATACACATTTTACTAGAAGTTGTTATTTTTTTCTACTTGAATTGTATAAAAAGAAGTTCTTTAGTTAGTGCATTTTATGCAAATTATTTGTTCACATAAATCAGTAAAAAAAAATATAATTTAAATTTATTGCATCATTTTATAATAATTATTATTTGTTTTTATTGTTACAATATTTTATTATTTATTTAAAATATTAAATATTAAATAATATTAAGGTTAAATAACAACAACAAAACGAAAAATCTAGGTTTGTTTTATTTGATGAAATTTCTTTATTATTAAATTATTAAAATAAAGAAAATGAACAAAGATTACGATAAATATGTGAGTGTGAGTGAGTGAGCACGATTAACTGTGTGCGAGTGAGAATGAGACATACTTATTACTCGCATACTTATCGTAATATAGGCGCAGAGGGATTTGATTTCTTTTATTTATTCGTGGAATATTTGTGTAATATAATTCTAAGTCACAAATTAACTGATATTATTTTATATGACAAAATTTAATTCATTTCTTACATATAAACATTTTTTTTTAAATGTATTAATGAATCCATTTATTATTTACAGAAAAACACACACACACACCCTTTAGTGATCTCATATTTATTACAATTATCGCAGGATAATCAAAATCATGTCTGAAAATAATAAAATAATCCCAAGTATTTTCAACAATAATAACACCAAAGACGATTGTACAATTGGTGAATTCTTTGCAAATAAAAATGTATTTGTAACAGGTGGTACTGGTTTCCTTGGAACTGTTTTAATTGAAGCTTTATTAAGTGCAAGCCCTGATATTGGTACAATTTATGTTCTTGTTCGTGGAAAATATGGAAGTGATCCAAATACAAGAATTGAACGGATGCTCGCAAAGCCAGTGAGTGAAGTATTTTTTATTAAAAATTATTTTATATATGCATGTGTGTAAAATCAAGGGCAACATATTTTTTTAATAATGAAATAACCTTAAGGGTTCAAGTGAAGTAGATATAAAGTTGATGAGTTATTTGATCCGTTCAATAAAGACGAGTTTTTATTTCGAGGACATTTAATTTAAGTCCTTGATTTTTTTTTTTTTTTCTTGTTAAATTTTTATGTAAAAAGAAACAATTTTTATTTAATTTTTAAACCTTTTTTTTAAATATATATTTTTTTTTTTTTTGTTTTTATACAAAAAAAAAATTTATTTAGATATTCGCGGCACATTCAAGTAAAACACTTAAAAAAGTTATTCCTGTTGTTGGTGAACTAAGTGAACCTGACTTTGCATTTGATAGTAAAATATTATCTGAAATTCGTGAAAATGTGAATATAATTTATCATGGTGCAGCAACTATAAATTTTAATGCAAATTTAAGAATTGCAATTAAAACAAATATAATTGGTACATTACGTACAATTGAATTAGCGAAAAGTGTAAAAAATTTAAATGCATATATTTATTTATCTACTGCATTTTGTAATTGTAATAATCCTGGATTAATTGAAGAGAAAGTTTATCCAACACGTCATAATCCATATGAAATGATAGAATTAGCACAATCTGATAAACATATACCAGATAAGGATGATCCAACATTAAGAGATATACTTGAAGATCAACCAAATACTTATACATTTACAAAACAATTAGCAGAAAAATTGATTACCAAAGAAATGGTAAATTATCCAGCTGGAATTGTTAGACCATCTGTTGGTGAGTATAAATTTTTTTAAAAATATTACAAAACTAACATCATTAAAATTTAATTACTTTTAACCTGAAAATGTTTTTTAAATGTGATCTCACATGCTTCCCCCTTTTTTTTTTGTTGTGAATGTCAAAAATCTTTCAAGGTTACTCAAGATGGGCTTATGTTAATAATTAAGAATCACATTTTATATATCGCTACATTTTAAAATTCCACGATTTATGGGAAATTGTCTTGTTTTCTGATTTGCTTGTCAGAAATTACACAAAACTCTAACAAAAATAATACAAAACTGTTAAGAAAATATTAACAAGGTGTGAAACATATTTATTATGTTTTGATATAAATTTAATAATTAAATAATAATGATGATGATTAAAAATCATTTCCTAATTAGCAGCTAAATACTAAATGCATATTTATTGTTTTTTTTTTTAAATATTATTCACAAAATTTTTTATTTACAAAAAAAAAAACAAAAAAATTGATAAGATTTTTGATATCATAAGTATATTTTTTTTATAAAATTTATAAAATGTTCAGACAATGAAATTAATATAAGTATATTGATAAACCAAGGCAAAGGTGAAGGAACAACCCGAAAACATGTTAAGTCTATTTTATTACATTTCACTTCTTCATCATATAATATAAAATGTATGAAATTATACACGTTGATTTTCAATATGTATGATAAAAATAACCTTGAATGAATTTCATAATAAAATTTTTGTTGGTGAAAACGATGAAAAAAATTTTTGTGAAATTTTCATAATAATTTTGTTGTTATTGTATAGCTTATGGTTTTGTTATGCTTGATGAGTATTATATATGTACATCTTATGAAATATTTTCGTCTTTTGGTTAATTATTTAAAATAGAAATTAGTAATTTTTAATTGATGTTAATAATTTTTTCTCTTTTTTTTCAATATTTAATTTTAGTATATGGAACGTATAAATATCCAATAAAAGGATGGTCAGGAAATGCAAATAGTGGACACCTTGGATTTTTAGCTGGTTATATGAAAGGTATTATTTTAAAAATAATTTTAAATCCTACTTCCTACGTAACAATGTAATCTTATAATTTCAATTCATAAATAATGAATTTTTTATTTATCCTAAATGGAATTTGTCATTGATATTTTATTATATATAATAATATTTACTTTTACCGGTAATTGTTTTGCCCCTATTTAAAAACATGAGTTTGTTCTTGAAAGAGGATAACACCTACATTATATGACAACATACTATATATGTACAAATTAAAGTAAAATTAAATGGTCAATGATATAAATTCGCATTGAAAACTGTTTAAGAAATTATAATTCATTTTAGTACTTCTTACCGTCACAACAACTTTTAATAATTTTTTTTTTCTTTCACTTGTCTTCATTCCATAGAGGAAAATCAAATAAATATTTTATAGAAAATACAAATTTATGATGAGGGAATAAAGCAAGTTATAAGGAATGATTAATTGTTACATTTAAATATATAATTCAGAAAAACTAATATTTAATTATAATTTAAAATATTCTAAAAATGTGAATTTACAGGAATATTTCGTACTATGAGTGGAAATCCTGATTCTATATTAGACATAATACCATGTGACTATGTCATTAATTCATCATTAGTGTTGGGCTGGTACGTTGGAACGCGTGAAATATCAGAACCGGAAGTAATACACTGTACATCAGGTAATTTTAAATTTATATTGAAGTCAAATATGTATTTTTTTCTACTCATTATACTTAAATTTAAGGTGAAGTAAATCCATTGAAGTATGAAGATTTGCGACACATTTTCAATGATACTGTAAAGAAGAATCCAAGTGACAGATTAGTTTGGAAGCCGTATACAAAAATTCGAAAAGATTGGAGATACACAGTGGTCTTTTATTTGTTTCATTTATTGCCGGCTTATATTTTATTGCTTCCCGAAAGACTGTTTCGATTAGGAAAAACTCAACATAGGTAATTTGTGTTTTGTTCTTATTTTTCTAACTTTGAATCAATTTTTTAAGTTACTGAGTTTACTCTATTATTATATAGATGGCTCTAAGAGTTGTAGCATGTATTTAGGTAAAATGCAAAATACATATTTTTCTAGTTAGAAGATTCAATGAAATAATACAATCGATTATAATTTATTATACTTGATCATTTTCAATTATCTTATATATAAAATTTTAAAATGTATGATAAAATCTAAAAATAAAATCTATTACAGCTGTGTAGAATACATGAGAGTATTCGATAAGGGGACAAAAGCTTTTGAATTCTTTGTAAACCAAGACTTTAGATATAGTCTAAAGAATTCATTACGTGTAATGAATGTAATGAATGATAAAGACCTCGAACGTTACAGTTTTGATGCAAACAATTGTAATTGGTCATTATTAATTGAACGTTGCTTCAAAGGATTAAGACAATATTATTTCCGTGAATCAACTGAAACTACTTTAAAACATCGAATTATGTGGAATGTGTAAGAATATTTTTCTTAAAAACTTTAATATATTAACTAATTATATTTATTCATTCTAGATTTGAAGTATTGTATATTATCGGATTTATTATATTATTCGGACTATTTTATTTAATAGCTTCAATAGTTGTACCAACAGAAATCGCCATTTGTATTGCATCTTTAATTTTGATGTTTGTTATTTGGGTTTGAAAATAATTTTTTATTTCTTTGTGAAAACAGATTATTCTGATTTAATTTACCAAATCATTGCCATCTAAATTGTCACAATTAATTTTTTGTTTACATTTATTAAAAATAATTTATAGTTAAATAAAAAATATATAAAATTAAATTAAAAAAATATGAGTGGGTTGTAATTTTTATAAAATATTGTATTTAATTTTGAATGAAATAAATGATTTCTCCTAATTAATAATTGCGGAATATTTTAGTCATTTAAATTTTGAACAATTCTTCCAATATTATCTTAAAAAAAATTTCAGAATTTTTTCCCAATAAATGTGATGTGCAGTATTTTTCACGTACAGGTTCATCTACCAGTATAGTAAAATTTTATCTACCTTAGTGCAAGGTAGTCGGGAATAGAATTTTTCAACTGAAAAACTTAAGAATTTTAAATATATGTTTTTATTTGTTGTATAAAATAAAATTTTTAAGAAAGAAAAAATAAAAATAACTTAAAAAAAATTATGATGATTTTTTAAACCTTTTATAATCCTGTCATTGACCACTAACATTATAATTTAGCAAACTTCAACGATGTAAAAAAAAATAATACTTGTTAACTAATAAAGTGTATTTATAAGGGTTAATAATTTAATAGTCTGTACTGGAATTTGTATCCTTTAATTTTAAATAATAATAGACACTCATTAATTTATTTGCATTATCCACTGATAATTTGTTCCTTTCTGATGAATGTACAAAGGACCAGCTAGAAAATAGTCTATCAAGTTGCCCAATTGATGCTGGAATTCTTAAAAGTTTCTTAGCCAATCGTGCAAGATTTGGATTATTTCTTTCTGCAATTCCCCAATATGTTTCCGCAGAAATACCCTCTTTCCAATTAAGCTTTCTAAAAACTCCGTCATTATTTTTAAATGATTGTAATTCATCAAGTCCAGCCGCGTCTAAAAGATCCAATAAGAAACATTCAACAGTGTCTAGATCCTCATTTTTTAATCCTTGTCCTCTGTATGTAGGATGTAAATAATAAGCGGCGAGTCCATACTTATTAGTGGCAATTCTTTTAAGCTTATCTAATAGTTGCTCATATTCAATTAATTCCATTGGAAGCTCTAAACTAATCCACTCATGGACAGCATCAGCAATGGTTGCCTCAGAACTTTCACAAACCTGTACTAATTGACGAATTGGTCTAAAAATTTTAATATTATGTTCCAATTGACTTCGAAAATCATCTTCAAACAATATAGCCTTGACATCGGTTTTGATATTGCCTTCTAATTCTGATGAAGCTAATCCAACCATATAAGTTAGATGTTCTAATACACTCTCCAATGTATCACTATACGTATTCCATTTCCGGTCTGTTGATGTTAAAAAATTTATTCCCTGAGTTTCAAACTCATTTATAATCTTTGTTACTTTTGCTGATATTCCTTGTGGAACGATGTCTTTTACTAATAGTTTTGCAGTATAACTTACACATCTAGAATGCCATACATTCATTTTTGTCTCCAATTTAACTATTGAACTTGGATTGTCTGAGACAATTGCATAAATATCAGAACCAAAACGAGTTTTTGCTATATTTATTGATTCCTCAATTATAGTTGATAAATAGCCAGTTTCTCTTGTTCCAACAAGCTCCCACGCATTTAAAAACTGTGACTTTCCTTTTCCAAAGTGTATCATACTAACAACATTTTTTGAGCTATTTGAATTATGTTTCCAACTGTCTATTAATAGAACTGCATCCTTTTCACATAATGGCTGATATGATTTTTGATAAACTTTATTAAGTAATACTGTTGAAAGGGTTTCTTTGCTCATTGATTCATATCCAGGCCTTAGCGTAAATAACAAATTTCTAAAATGATCAGATTCTATAACAGAAAATGGAATGTTGCATCCAAAAAAGAATTCTGCAACAGAAATATCAAGATCTTCATTTTCCCGAAGTTGTAATGCAATGGATTGTAATGGATCACTTTGAACCATGATTGGTTCAAACTGTAGTTGTCCAATTTTTTCCGTTGAGTACTTTCTTTTGTTACCAACTGATTTTAAAAGTTTTGGTTTAATTTCCTCAGGTTCAGATTCTTGTTCTGATGATGAATCATTTCGAGAGAATGAACAATAGTCATTTTCTAAATCAGAATTTTGTTGGTGAGGAATTTTACATATGTTTCTATAAGTAGAAAAAAAAATTCTTTAATAAATAAAAATAAAAATAATAAGTAAGTGTATTTTTACGTATTGACTTAAATTAATTTTAAGTTTACGTATTTAAATATTTTTTACTAAAAGTTATAAATGTAATGTAAGTATATGTAAAACAAACATTACATGATGAAGGATAAAAATTTAATGTAAAATAATAAATATTTTCAATTAAAAAATTTTTTGTATATAATGTAAATTCATGCAACAATTTTAATATGTATTGTAAAAAGTTATGTATAAATGTGTTTTATGTTTATCAGTACTTTTTAGTATTTTCCAAATAATAAATTAGATAAATTGATAATTCATCATTTAAATAAAACAAATATTATGACATACTAGTGATAGAGATTGACAATTCAAGCTAGTAGAAACTATAAATTTTATCTTCATTAAACAGATAATGCAAATTATACATAATAAAATAATCAAATATGTTTAAAAAAAACACTTAATAATAATATATAGCAACTAGACTCAGTTATTGGTTTTTTCTTATTTTTTTATACGAGTTAAGTAAGTATAATTTTTCATAATAAATTAAAATCCATTAAATTTTAATACACAGAGTAAATATTGTATGCACACAATGTTAAATAAAATACACGTAATATTTTTACTACACACCTAGTTTGTCTTTTACATTATTTACTTATATTTTGAAAAACCAAATTCTGTTTGCACACATACAAAGCTAAACATTCTTTATATTTTATTTATATGAATTTTGACAAACCTGTGTTGTTTCAAGCGTTTCATAGCCGTATTTTTTAATATTTTGTTACATTTTAAACAGCCTGCCGCTTGTTTTCCATTGTCCAATTTCATTAATTTAAATTCATTTGTGGTTGTCCACAAAACTAATTTTGGTCTTCCAATAGACATTTTGTGTTTAAAATAAATTACGTTTAACTTCTTTCACAGTGTTCATGTTTATGTTGATGAAAAAATACTGACGCAGTTAAAAAATTTAACATTAAATATACGAGAAGAAGAAAGAGACGAGCACATACCAGTAAAAAATGTAAATGACTGTTTTTTTACACGTAAAGTAAAATACGTATGCATGTATGTATGCATGTTTGTATAGATTTTTATAACACCGTTATTAAAATGTAAAAAATTCCGAGCTCAGCCGAATAATACGAATTTATTTCCATCTCTGTCTATCGATGACACTCTTAAATTCAAAAATAAAAACCGCGAATGAACATATTTTTTTAATTTATCATTTTTATAACATGAATTTAACATGAATTTATAAAACTATTTTCAAGCATTTTTTATTTTATTTCAAGTTAGAAGCTAATTTAATTCTTTCAAAATTCATTGAATGGTTGAAGAATTATAATAAGTAAGAAAAATAAGGAAAACACAACCAATACATATTGAACTAAGAATGTCGAAAAGAGATAGTTACATTTGAAAATAGAAACAAGAAAGAAAATATTCCAGTGCGTACACTATGTATGTGTGCATAATATTGTTAAATTTTAATAGGACTGTCTCTTTTCAACTTGTATAATGTTTTAGTATAGTCATCTGTTTCTTTTCTTTCTGTCATTTCATTCCACAAAATTTTTTTTGTAGTTTTTTAAGAAAACATTTATAAAATAAATTGTGTTTCTCTGTGGCTCGCATAGTATATTAAAGTTATTTCAAGTTATTGTTTGTAATAATATTTTTCTTTATATTTGGTGAGTTTTACTTTTGTTAAAAATTTTTATTTGTTTTGTTTAGATAAAACTGAAATTAAATCTCACTTTATGTTTGTTTTGTGTTAAATTTTGTATAAATTAAATATCATAATTATTAAATTAAGAAAGACCGGTTGATTATTATGTGTTTTACATGTGGTATTTATACTTAATGTTCCAATACTAAACATTTGATTTATACTAAAATTAAATAAAATTTAGAGAAAACTACGTCATCAATTATTATAAAGTATGCTTTAATTTTATGTAGTATGAATGTATATACCTAAATTATATGTAAAAAAATTTACTACATACTTATATAAAATTTTACTCTGTGTTTAGTACATTGCATTGTTGTTGTTGTTGTTGTTGTTGTTGATAAAAACATTATTTATTACTGTCATCAATTTAGTTATAGTTATTACATGTAAAATTTAAAGATGAATTAGGGTCAATAAACCTTTTATATTATTTAGCTTTGGTCATCTTACTTATTATAAATTTTTTTATTCTCATTTAGCTTTTGCTAGTTTAAAGTTTATATTGATTTTTGTAAAAAAAAAATGAATAATTAATAATAACGGTTATTTGTTAAATAAATATGAATATTTTAAAGGTAAGAAAGATGTGCGTAGAATCAAACTTTTCTACATACCTAAAAATTAAAAACAAAAATCAAACACAGGATTTAATTTAAAGTAAACAAATGAAAATTAAACAATGATAATTGTAATATTATGACCAGGCCCAACACATTTTGTAAAAATAAATGAAACATTTGATCTGTTTGGTACAAAAAAAAAACTTCCAAAATTTGCATCCACAAACATAATCTCTAATCGCCTCATCTGAAATTTCTTTAAAAACATTAATTCGATACCTGGGTAATTCAAAAAAATATGATTATAAACTTTTGCCTGCAAACATTTTTGGGAGAATATAATGTTGATGTCTTGTCTATTTTAACGTGATGTAGAATTTAAATTTACCCAAAGTTTCTTTTTTTTTTTTTATTATAAAAGACGTAAAAGCGAAAAGTAAATAATAGCTAAGATTTTTATAATCAACAAATATTACATAATATAAACAAAGAATGAAGAATATTATTATTTGTTTTGTTTTTCAACAAACTTTAGAAATTTTATGCATTTTTATTAGAAAATACTTGACTACAATTTAAATTACGTAGCAATTCTTAATTTTAATGTTAACAAAAAGTTAGGAGAATTGTGTCTAATTAATCTTCTAAAAATATTTAATTTTAAAGGATTAAAAGAAGTTCTTTGAAATTTTAAAAAAATTTAATGTAAGTTTATAATGCAATATCCAATTTTACGTTGTTCTAAGTTAGAATGATTTACCTCAATTTATGTTTCACGATTACGCAGTAAACATCCATTAGGAAAGAAATAAAATTTCTTCATTTGTATTTAGGTTATAATTAGAACTGGAACCCCCTTTTTGAAAGAAATGAAGAAGAAAAAATAAGTTTTAATTTTGTGTAACTTTTATAAATTATTCTGGATATTGATTCAATTTCTTTATTCATTTTTTTTTTATTTTTTTATTATTTTTATAGAAAACTTGAATTTGTCTTCTTTTTTTACTTTTCTTTTCTTTTCATGTCCCAACAATATAAAAAGTGAAACCTTAAACCTGTGGCGTCATATTTCCTCGTATTAAAGTTACATTTTTGTTTTTTTGTTTTAATTAATTTTGTTACTTTTGAAATTAACTTTTTTAGAAAGGTTGTTTTTAATAATTTTGTTTTGTTTTTAACAACAACAAGCAATTTACTATGACTGAATTTTATTTTAGTTTTTTCTTTTGGGTCTATGTAAAAAAAACAAAAAATGAAAAGTCAATGAACTGAAGATTTTTAAAGAAAATTTTTGGTATTGTGTATAACTTATGAGTTTTCTATTAAAAAGAAATCATCTGACATTTATTTGTTGAAATAATTTTCGTAATTTATTATTACATAAATTTAACTTTCATTGGTTTTAATAACTTTTTTTTCATCACCACAACAACAAAACTAAAAAACGATTTTAGTTGTAAAAAATTTCTTCGGTGCACAAATGTTTGAAACTTTTTGTTAATAGTAATTTCAATAGGAACAAAACTCTGTTATTGTTCGATTAATTAATTTACTATCTCATATTATTATTCATTTATACTGACACAATAAAATAATTATTTCTTGAGATATAAATTGATAATAATTGCATATAATAATATATCTGTCATGATATAATTGTATACTAGTTTATTGCGCTCAAATTAATCTTAATTTAAAAAAAATATTAGAATTTTTTTTTTTCGATTTTACTTTTGGATTTAATTCAAAATAAAAAATAAAAAAAAAATTTGCAAAGTCACGAAAAAAAAATTGTTAATCATAATTTATAAACACACTAAATAAATATTGGCAAATCTTTGGACTATGAACTTTACGAAGAATTCATTTAGATAAAATTATTTAGGGAACGAATTACAAATATTTTGACATTCTTTTAGTCAGTCCGATATCCGATTCGATTATAACATTTTACTGTATTTTTTTTTTTTTTTTGTTTAATGATCATAGAAAATATCCTCCTAAATTGAAGTGCAATTAAAGTTTTTATAACGTAATTATATACTTTGACGTGATATAAACGTTTAACGTTTATTATTTTTTCATTTAAAAAATTTTATTTCATTATAAAATAAAAAAAAAAAATTCCAATTATTCAGTTTTTTTTTTTTTAATTAAATGTGATTCTAATATTTGTATTTTTGTTTTCAGTCTACCTTTAATTTTACGACAATTTTGTGTGTACGAATAGAAAATTTATTTATTTGAATGAATTCAAAAATCAAAAACATCTTCTCTTTATTATTAACTAATATTATTTTTGTTTCCAACTTATTTGTAATGAAATAAAATTTTCTGAGAACAACTTTCCTATATTTATTTTATTCATAGAAAAAAAAAAACAATTTTTAAATCAGAAGAAAAAAAATTTTTAGACACGCATAAAGACCAAAATTCAATGTCAAGATTGTTTCAAAAGAATTAAATGATTTTCGAAAACTGGTTTTCAATTTCTCTTTTTTTATATATATATTTTTTTTTTTTACTTTTTTATAAAGTTGACGATTTTTATGTTAGCATCAAAAGATTTTAAGAGTTTTGTTAAAAAATCTTACGTGGAAATAAAAACAAAAATGAATAAAAGTAGAATTTTGTGTGACCTTAGTACAAGAAATCTGATTAAAAATTGAGTTTATAAATTCTTAAAAAAAAAAAAATCATTCTTAAAATTGCAATTTATCAAATAACAATTGAAATTTACAATTTAAAAAATTATAGCGTAAATTATGCAAATATTTTATTTTTCCCAAATTATGTATTTAAAAATTACACGTAAAAATCATCATGTTTACATATCCTGATAAAATTAAATTTAAAATTGTATTTTTACACAATGTGTACTTTTGTTTATATTCAGTAAAATTAAATGAAGGACAGGAGAGTTCATAAGATCAGGATAAATAATAAGATACAGAAATAAGACAAAAAATACATTTTGACATGATTAATAAAACAATTGTTTACAATCTTTGATTTGTCAACTGTCAAACAATTATATAGTCTAATTAATTAACTCGTAGTACTATATATGGTACATTAATCATTTCTTAATCATTCTTATAAGAATTGATCCAATTAAAAAAAATGCTACAATTCCAATTACAACAAATATTTTCTTTTAATAAAATAAACCTAAAAGGCGACTTAAATATTCATAAATTCCGACAAAAATATGAAAAAATAATTTAATGAATTATACAAAGTCAGACTTAGGCTTTGAACATGTAATATTATCGTTGATTTAATTAATTTAATTAATACGTGCTTAAAACAAGATAAATAATAAAAATCTATTTTTCTTATTACAGATTTCAAAATGGCGTCAAATATACTTGATTTTTATAAAAATAAAAATATTTTTATAACGGGTGGCACAGGATTTTTGGGTATGGCACTGATTGATAAAATATTGAGAACATGCACTGATATTTCTCATATATATTTATTGATAAGACCTAAAAAAGGAAAAACTATTGATGAAAGATTGGAGGAATTGACTAAGAATTTGGTAAATATTTTATTTAACCTTTAATAATTCTTACAAATTGTTCGTGTTTTCTTTATTATAATTCAAGAAGTTTTATATTTATAATATTCAATATTTGTAATTTGTATTCTATGAGAATTTTAAGATAAAAGAAATCTTGAATATATGAATTTATTAGTATAAATACTGGGGTGTAAAATGTACAATAAAAATTAAAGGTAAAAAGATTCTAAATGCAAAATATTTTTCTAATAACTATTGTTCAACATTTTCGATTAAAAAAATACTAATTTCGTAACTCATATAACAATAGAATTTTTAATTTTAGATATTTGAGAAACTTTTGGAAACAAATTCAACTGACATATTCAAGAAAATAATTCCGATATCCGGTGATGTAGGAGAAGAAAATTTAGGAATATCACCTTCTGATCGTAATACATTAATAGAGAATGTTAATATTGTATTACATTCAGCGGCAACATTAGATTTTCAAGAAACATTAAAACCGACTGTTAATATTAATTTGCTTGGAACACGTCGTGTAATGGAACTTTGCTCACAAATAAGAAATATAAAGGTAAATTTCTTTCTGCTAGATTATTTATTGTAAATAATTTATTTTTCTTTTAATAGGCTGTAGTACATATTTCAAGTGCTTATGTAAATTCTTTTCTTTTAAAAACTGAAGAAATTTTATATCCTGAACCTGAAAATGCACAGAAGGTAATTGATCTTGCAGATAGTTTAACGGATGAAGCATTGGAAGAATTAACACCAAAGTATTTAAAATAATTTTTTGGAGATTGGAACATTCCAATTTAAAAATATTATCATTTTAGATTATTACGCGATCATCCCAACACATACACATTTACTAAACACTTAGCTGAACATGAAGTGAATAAATGTATATCAAAGTTCCCATGTGGAATCGTTAGACCAAGCATGAGTAAGTAATGATTTTGTTAATATTAATTGCAAACATAAAGTTAGGTAGAAAATTATCGTTTGCTACCACGATTATATATTACAAGTATTGACATAGAATACTCCGAGAATCTCACCTTCCGGAAATATTTTTACTCGTGAACCTACCTAAATTTAACTAAATTATTTATATAATTTATAATTACAGTTGTGGGCGCATGGCGAGAACCAGTTCCCGGTTGGACTATATCAAAGAATGGCCCACAAGGCTTTCTTATGGGAGCATCTAAAGGTGTAGTTCGACGATTACCAGTTGCTCAAAAATTAGTTGTGGACTACATTCCAGTTGATATGGTCGTTAATGAAATTCTTGTTGCTGCACATCATATTGCCGAAAAGAAGGCAGGGCAATTATCAATATTTCACTGTACATCAAGTACTTGTCGTCCATTTAAATGGGATACGATTACCGATAAAGTAAATTCATATTTACATAAATACCCACTGAAATCAGCTGTTTGGCAAGTTTTTATTTTTCTTTAATATTTAAATTTATTTCTTTTCAAAATGTAATTTTTTTTTTTATTTTAGGTATCCACATTTGAAACTTCTTTCAAGTGTATGGTTGTTTAAGTTATCAGCCATCTTTATTCATTTTATTCCTGCTTATATTCTTGATTTTGTAACAAAATGTTTTGGAGGACGCCCAATGTAATTATATTAGAATTTAAAAAAAAAATGGTTATTTTTTATTTAAATCCATATTTTAGACTTGTCCGTTTACATACAAATGTTTGGAATTCCATAACACTTTTGGAAAGATTTATTTTCACTGAATGGTTTTTTGATAACACAAATACTTTAGCGTTAAGTAAGTCATTAACTCCGACTGATCGAGAAGTAAGTTGCTTAAGATTTTTTTTATAGTGTTTTTTACTGCAGTATTAAATTCCATTGGCTTAACTTTAAATCCATAAATAAACTTTTCAATCTTCTAATTAGAAGAATGTGCGCGAGTAATGAATTAAATTCACTAATTTTGTGGATTATCAACTTAGTGATTTAAAATTAATATTATTAAAACACAGAAAATAATAGATTTACTTTTTTTAATTGCAGTTATTTAACTTTGACATCTCCGAGTTGGATTGGACAGACTATTTCATAACCTTAACACAAGGTGTTCGAAGATACTTAAGCAAAGAACATCCGAAAAGTCTTCAAGCTGCCAGAAAGAAAGATACAATGTAAATATATTTTATTTTTGTTCAAATGACAATTAATATCATCGGTTTTTGTAATTACAGTCTTATGATGTGTCACCTTCTTCTACAAGCCGTAATTTATGGCGGAATCTGGTTCATTACATCTTGTGTTCTTGGTTTTCCAATGGCAAAATGTTGTTGTGCTGTACCTATTGCCTACATTCTACTAGGTTATTTGTAAACATTTTAATAATTTCCTGGAAAACTAAAGTAAAAAAGATTAAAATTTTGGAAAATATATGTTACATTTTCCATAGAAATATGTTTTTGTTGTTAACACAGATTTTTGTTTTCTTATCACCTCACTAGCTAAGCAACCTATTCTTTTTCTTGGTTTTTAATTTAAGAAAGGCCAGATAAAATATTTTGAGATGTTAAAATATTTGAATTTAATTTTTTGTGTTGTTTGATTGTGCCTTAAAAAAGATAGTATTCATTTTTTGTTTATAATTTATTTATAATGATTTGGTTAAGGAAAACAATAAAGATCTATAAAATATGAAATAATACTGTTTTTTATTATTTATGTTTAAAATAATTTTATAACATTTTATTTTAAATGAATTTTTAAATGTCTTTTTAATTCAGCAGACATTTTATATTTTTTATTACATATTTCACATTCAAATAATTTTTCTAAATGTCTTAATGAATGCATGAATAATAATTTTTTATTTTTAAATTCTTTATTGCATTTTTCGCATTTTACATTTTCTTTTTCGTGAGTATTTTTAATATGTTCCTTTAAAATAGTATGACTTTTAAATATTTTCTTGCATATTTTGCAATCTTTTTCTTTTCCTTTTTGTATTTTGTTATGAGTTTTTTGATGTCTTTGTAAAATAAACTTTGTTGAGAAACTCATTCCACAAATATTACATTTAAATAATTTCTCTTTATTATTTTTTTTTTCTATTATTTTATAAACTTCAAAAAGTTCTTCTTCATTTTCTGTTAAATTTTCGTCAATTTGTTCTTCAATATTTTTCATATTTTCTATAATTTCTATATTTTCTTCAATAATTTCTTCTGAAATATTTTCTTCCAAAATACTTTCCATATTTTGTGATAGATTTTCTGTATTTTCTGTATAATCTTGAATTTCTACATTTTCAGAAATAATAACTCCATATTTTCAATATCAAAAAATTCTTCAGAATCTTTTTCTTCTTCTAAAATTATTTCTTCATTTTCTTTTAATTCTTTTTGTTTTTCTATAGAATTTTCAGATAAATTTTTATTTTCTATAATTTTATTGTTTGATTTTTTCAATGGAAAATTGTTTTCATGAAGAATATAATTTCTTTTATTGGGATTTTTTTTACAAAATTCACAAGCAATTTTTATTCCATCTTTAACATTTTTATAAATAAACTTTCTTTCTATAAATTTATCGTATATTTTGGGAATACAATTTTGATTATCGTTTTCGTGTCTTGCTAAATCATAAATACGCGAAAAATGTCTATTACATTTTTTGCATTCAAATTTTTTATTTAATACTGCATCTTTTTTACATTTTTTATCTTGTAAATGTTTTTGTAAACCATATGATCTTGAAAATTGATATTTACAATTTTCACATATCAATTTTCTACTTCCACGTATAAAACAATTTCTGCTTTTTATATGTTTCATTAATTCTGGCAAACCAAAAAGATTTCTTGAACATAAATTACATTTTGTAATTTTATAATTTTCTAAATTGAATTGTGCTTCAACACAATTTTTTAATATTTTCATTTCTTTTTCTTTTTGTGAATTTTTTATTATTTCACGTAATTCTTTTAATAAATTAATATATTCTTTAATATTTATATATTTTATAATAGTTTTATAGAATTCAATTAGAATTTCTTCTATATTGTTATAATGATTAACTTCATTATTATCATTTAATAGTATTACTAAATTTTAATTATTAATAGTATTACTAAATGTATAAGTTGTTATTACTTTGAAAAGAACATGTAAGTTCAATTCATATTTCTTTAAATTTTCTTTAGACATGACGATTTTATATTCGTCATTCTTCATTTTTCTATATGAAATTATTATTTTTTCTTTAATAATTTCATCAAGATATGGTTCATATTTTTCACCATATTGTCTTGGATTTATATTCACATAAATAGTATTTTCTTCTTTATCTATGAATATTTTCCCAACTGCGAGAAAATATTCTTCAATATTATTCTTTATTTTATAGATTTCACCTCGGAAATCATTTATCCATAGTTTTAACTCACTATTTATTTTATTTTCTGATAAATTTATCAAAAAATCAATCATTTCCGTGCATTTTATTGACGGAAATTCTAATCTAATTCCAAAACAAAGATTTTTGTAACCATTTATTAAATAATATGGCAGTAAATAAACATATTCTTTATTTATTTTTGTTTTTTTTACTAAATGTGGCATTATTTCATTTGCCTTAAAACTTAAATATCGGACTTCAGAAAAATCTGTTCCTTTTTCATATCTTGATCCAGTATTTCCTTGGGCTTCGATCAAATTTAAGTTATTTCTAGTCACATATTGTTGACTTAAGTTTATTAAAGCTTGTTTTTGTGCTTCATATAAAAAACTTATAGGTAATTCTTTACCATTTATAAATTTAAATATTTCGTATTTTACGAATTTTTCTACAATTTTCATTTGTAGTGTATTTCCTTTCGTTATATTTGGAACATTTCTATTTATTAAACATTAAACATATTTAATAAAATTCATTAAGAAATCTGTTAAAGATATTTCCTGTTCTATATAATATTTTTGAATTATATTTAATTTTTCATTTTTTATTTCTTTATACCATTCTAAGGTATTTGTTTTCTCATGATTTATTTTAGTCATTAAAATTTTCATGATTTTCAAATCATTTTCATTTGGAGCCAAAATTTTTATAATTTTTTTATTTGCCCAAATGTATTTTATTTCTTTCTCAGAATATCCACTGAGACTTTGAAATGTTTTTATTTCTTTTTTATTATCAATATCTTCTAATTCTTCTTCAGAATAGAAGTATAGATTTTCATTTATAATTTTGTATTTTGGCAATACAAATATTTCAACCATTGTTAATAATTTTGGAAAATATTCCAAGAAATAATTCAAAATTAAAGCCTGAATATGTAGGCCATCTTCATCGCAATCAGTGGTAATTCTTATTTTACCATAACTGATATTTTCTTTAATAATTTCTTCATTGAAATTTATTCCAAGAACATTATTTAATTTTTTAATCACTGTATTAGTGAATATTTTATTTTTATTTGACTCATTTGTCACATTAAGGAATTTTCCTTGAAGGCCTAAATATCCTTCATATTTCTGCTTAGAAATATAAATTGGTAATTCTGTTTTTGGCTGATTTGCCTTCAAACAAATATAAAATGCAATCTTTTGATTTTGCTGTTCCAGAATAAAATGCTTTTATGTAATTTATTTTCTTATTACTTTTATTTTTTATTTTATCTTTTAATTTATTTTCATCAATTGAACTATCATCTGATTGTTGTTCAATTGTATTTTCATTTTTATAATCAATGGCCATTGATTCATTCTTCTTCAAGGTTCATTCCTTGAAGATTTTCTATTATTAAAACTGATTCAGTTTTTTCAATATTTTGAATTTCATCAATTTCTATTGATTCTTCATTTTGATCAATTATTTCTATTGATTCAATATTTTGAATTTCATCAATTTCTATTGATTCTTCATTTTGATCAATTATTTCTATTGATTCAATATTATTATTTTCTGTTGCTGTTATTCTACAACAAACAACATCATATGTGTAATTAATATCTTTTATGTTTTGTTGTATAACGTTAACAAGATTCTGTATTGAATTTAATTTTAATAAAATAGCAGTGCCATTTCCACACGCTTTTCCCAATTCATTTCTTGAATGGGAATCAAAATAATAATAATATATAATATTATTTATTTCTTTTTTAAATATTGCTACTGACAGACCAAAGCCAGTTACAATCATATGATTTCTATTATTATTAAATAGATGTGATATTCTGTCTAACATTGTAGCATAAATATTACATGCATTATCAAATGCCCATACGTCATACACTATATTAAATGTTTTATTTATTAAATTTATTTTTGGCAGAACTTGGTTTGCTGCTATATAACCATCTTTTGGTTTTTTTTGTAAACGCTTAAATGAGTCGTTATAAATTTGTGTACCATAGATTATGATATCATTCATAATTAGATTATTCCATTCACCATCATCAATTAATGTATATAATAAAGCTGTAACGGCAATGGCCGTACATTGAAGCCCCGTTTGAGGGAAATCTGCTTTTACGCAGTTAATTATTTCAATAATTCTATTACTAGTTCTTCTTCTAGTATTTTCAACAATAGCGAGATTATTATCGCTACCGCCTCTTAAATTATTTTATTTATTTATTCTTATGTTGTCTAAGACTATTTGTTTTATTATTTATTCTTATGTTGTCTTTAAAAAGACTATTTATTTCATTACATTTTCTTTTATTAAAAAGACTATTTATTTCATTATTTTTTCTTTTATTAAAAAGACCATTAAAAAGGCAGTTTTTATTTTTGCCGCTTATATTATTAACTTGGTCAACCATGACCGTTTTTATTTTTTTATTATTATCTTGGTCAATCATGACCGTTTTTATTTTTTTTGACTCAATATTAAATCTGCCATCAGTGATGGACTTTTTGCCTTCTTTGAAGGATTTTTTGCCATCAGAGATGGACTTTTTAAACCCCCCTTTTTCAAGGGCGAGTTTACCTTCATTGAAGGACTTTTTAAACCCCCCTTTTTCAAGGGCGAGTTTGCCTTCATTGAAGGACTTTTTAAACCCCCCTTTTTCAAGGGCGAGTTTGCCTTCATTGAAGGACTTTTCTGAAAAAAAAATACTTGAAAAAAACATTTCTGAAAAAAACACTTGCTGCTTGGATGACATTTTATCTAAAGGTGCTACCTCACACAAGCTTGTAATAATCTTGATCAGAATCTTAATTTTCGGTATATACTTTTACATGAGAAAGAGAGTGAGAGCATGTCACGCGATAGCTATATAAACTGCTAGAAAGTCAAGACGATAACTCATTAAATTAATTGGAGAACCAATTAATGCTAGAAAAATTAATGAGATATCGTCTTGATGTTTCAACCGCAAAAAACCGCTCAATAAAAAAATCGTTTAATATATTTATTTAGCATAATTAAAAATATTTAAAAATTCATTTAGAACATTTTTAATATTATTTAATTGAAAAATGATCATATTTTGTCATTTTATTTTAAATAATTTCACTTGTTTAAATACGCGCGTTTTATGTGTGTTGCAGTTGATTGCAGTTTACATTTTGTGTAGTTGTTTTTATTTTTTGACATTTTTCGACTAGCTGTCAAAACATAAACAATCATAATTTAATAAAAGTGAAAAATATAATCGACAAAAACTGAATTTCCAAACCAGTGATGATGTGTATTCAGACATATTTTATTATTTTGATTATTATTTTGTTGAATATTTTGATTGTTATGTGTGCTTGTATTGTTTATGTTTAGACATCTGACAGTTTTAATGAAATATTTGAAAAATATATTTGTCTCTTTCTATCAAAATTCAAGCAGTTATTTGATTTGCTCGCCACCTACATTCGATTTTTAAAGCTCGTCAAGATTCTAATCAAGATTATTACAAGCTTGTGTGAGGTAGCACCTTAAGACTAACATAATATAAACTATTGAAAAGAACATTGCAAAATAGGGTGGTCCTCAATAAAAAAAAATAAAATCATTATTCATTTTAAAATTAACAAATTAACAAATATCATCAGTAATTTACAATTAAATTTTTTTTTTAATTGATTTATCAGTTAATGAAAAATATATAAATATATCATGGTAAAAATTTTAATTAATTATAAAAAAAAAATTTATTTGGCACATCCTATATTGAAAAATGAAATAATAAAATTTTTTAAATTTAAGCCATTCAAAATTAGTTGAAAAAACGCAACAAATTTTTCATTTCAATTAAATGCAACTTAAAATTAACCAACAAAAATAGTTGACGTTTAATTGTTGTTAAATCAAAACAAATGAATTCATATAGTGTCGTTTTTTTTGTTCAACAAATAATACTAAAATGGTAAAGTTCAAAGTTTTGAAACAAAATCTATTATTAAGTATATGTAAGTAATTTTATTAAAAATTGCCTATGAATTTAGGATAATAAAAGAAAATTAAGTGATGCACAGAAATTTTATATTGTGGAAACCATGGAGGCTCATTATAATGAAAATATGGATGAATCAATGAAATATGATATGTGGAACAAAATAACTAATGAAGTTAATAGAATTGGTGGCTGTTCTATGAAGTCAACTGGACAAGTTCAAAGAGTAAGTTTGGATAATATTTCAATGATAAGAAATTATTATAGGTTTTAATTTAAAATATTTAGAGTTGGTCTGACATGAAGCGTGCGGTAAAAAAAAAAAAAAATATGAATAAATAAATGGTTTAGTGCAAGAACTAATAAAAAGTGTGAATTAAGTCATCTAGAAAAGCGAATTGATTCTTTTATAGGATTAGATACGGCAGATAGGGAAAAGTGTATTAAACACGATATCAAAATAGATGAAAGTTGTTTTAATACTTCTTTTAAATATGAGAGTCCTCAAATATATTCTCCAATAGGCAGCGACTCATTAGCTTCCACAAACTCTTCTCTGAGTGAAAAAATACAAGAACAATTGCATATAAAAGACGAGAATCTGATACTGCAAAACCCTATAGTTTCCACAGACTCTACTAATCTTTCTGCAAATGAACAAATACAAAAACTTTTGCATATACAAGAAGAGACACTGAGAAGCCAAGAAAATTTCCAACTAACTGTTGTAATGCTCCTACAAAAAATTCTAGAAAAATTAAATAAATAAAAAAAGAAACTTAAATAATTTTAAGCTCTATGTATAGTTAAGTTTATAATTCAATGATAAATATCTAACCTATGATATTAATTAATAAAAATAAAATAACGACATGTTCTTGTATCATATAGGAAATGTATTTTATACACATTTTATTGATGTCAATTTTACTCAAGATTTAACAATTTGATGTCTCAATAAATCTTCTAAAGAAGCTCTGAACAAACATTCAATTATATATTAAATCTTATGTCTTGTAATGAATAATGATCCTAGAATAAATAATTTATATAATAAAATGCTCATATTTTCAAAATTAAAAAAAAAAAAAAACAATTTGTGTTTAAGTGTTTAGATTATGTTTTTATATTGTTAAAAAATCGAATTTTTGTTAAAAAGATAAAAAAATATTTAAAATTTTGTAGTGTAGTAGTGTTGCTTTATAACCTAATTAAACTAATGGTTGGACATCGACGTCAGTCAAACGGTTTCGTTAAAGATTTGAAAAGTAACATTTTTATTATGTCGAAATTTTGATTTGTATTATTTCAGTTAGTAATCTAACTGAATAAAGTATAAATAAAATATTAATACAATTTATTTTTAGATAATCTTACCCACATAAAGAAATCAAAGATCTAATATAAAAAAAAATGTAATATACATATGCAGATATGATATCTGTCCTACTACTCTTATATCTGATGACAACATAAATTTATTTAATTTAAAAAGTAGAATTTTTTTTTTACATTTAGTTGGTTTTTTATTGCTGTCCAAATATCTACTAATTAGTCTCTAATTAGTCTCTAATTAGTTGGTGCCGATACATCATAAAAGTTCACAAAACAAGCGTGGTGTGTGTCTCAGACACAACAATACTAGTACTACATTCAATCCCATGTTGTCTAGTGGCTAGGATATCTGGCTTTCACCCAGAAGGCCCGGGTTCGATTCCCGGCATGGGAATTTTTTTATCATTCTAAGATAAACTGGTAAGTAGTCATGACATCTTATTAATTTATTCAGAACTCGGAATATTCTTAAAAAATCTTACATGCCATAAATAAGTTACCTACTTATTTATCGTAGACTATTTCTATAAATAGATATATCTCCCTCACTTTATGTTTGTTCCCCATAACGTTCTGACGTTTTAATTTTGATTTTTTATCTTCTTTCAAAATAAATATTGAAAAGCAAAGACACAAATTGGTAAACCTAATCTCATTTTCTCAAATTATTTTCTTCTTGTTTATTTATGTTTCATTTGCAATTGTTGTTAAGAAAATTATAATAATAACTTTTAGTTAAAACAATATTGTAATAAATTGTAATAAATTTTTTAATAAAACACAGTTTAATATCTATGTTAAATTATCTCAAAATGATATCCTAGCCACTAGACAACATGGGATATAAAACAGAGTGCAATAATTCGCAAGATCGCCGCGGGATTTTTATCTTTTTTAATCTCATCATTAAAAGAATCAATGCATATTGAAATTATTTAACAATGCACCAAAATATTTAGTGAAAATGCTCCTCAATTTATTCTATTATTCTTGCAATATTTCGTTTTGATATTTGAGATAATTCTTTTTTTGCATTAATTTGTAATATTTTACTTGTTGCATGGAAGGAAATTTATAAAACAACATGAAAGAAATTGGAAAAGTTAATTTTAGCTATTAGGATAAATATTTTAAGAATATTATAAAAAAAAAAAATAAAAATTTCTATTATTCTTTTATTAGATTATCTTCTATAAACTATCTATGGAACTCACATAAATATGTACATTTTTTTTATTAAAACAAAACTTTAAATCTAGAAATATGTATATTAATTATGTTCTTCTAATAATAAAACTTTTTTACTGGCTCTGTAATTGTAATTTTCAATATTAGGATTTTGATTAAGAATTCTTTCATAAGCAGAAGCAAGTCTACAACATTCCTCAATAGATAGCTCAAAAGATCTTGATGTTGGATCTACATCTGATAAATCAAATGTCTGCCGTGTTAATTCATCTCTTACATCCTCTGGGTATAAATTAGAAATTCCACGACGACAGAACTTTTGTCTCATTGAAAATATATGACGTACAACCTTTTCCACAAGGTCAAAGGGTAGTTGTGTGTAAGGTGTTTTTAATGGGATTAGTGTCACAACACCAACATCTACTTCTGGTTTAGGAACAAAAGCTTTTCCAGAAATTGTAAAACGCAGCTCAGGTCGAGTCCAAATTTGACACATTACTGAAAGACGGCATCTTTGTGGAGACATAATTGGAGATATTATCCGATCAGCTACTTCCTTTTGAAATGTAAGAGTCATACTTGTTCTTCCATAACTCCAAGCTCCTCGTCTCAAACTTATATCTTTTAACCAATTAACAAGAAGACGAGTCGAAATTGCAAAAGGTAAATTACCAATTAAGTGGATATTAGCTCGGGTACCATGCCAATCAAATATTTCACAGTCGGAAAACGTTGTTTCTATCGGGAACTTAAGAATATCACCTTTGATTATGTCCATCTGCATAAAATCTTTGCTTGCTTCTGCTAAAAGTTCTAAAGAAGGCATAAATCGTTCATCTTTTTCTACAACAATAAGTTTCTTTGGTTCCTTTCTAATTATTGAACGTGTAATTCCACCAGGTCCAGGTCCAACTTCTAGTACATAATGTCCTTGAATATTTCCAGCCGCTTTAACTATTTTATCTGTTAGTTTTTCATCCATCAAAAAGTTTTGCGATAATTGTTTAATAGCCCGAAGGCGATAAAGCCTTATTAAATCTCTAATCGTAGGTAATGGTGGTAGACGAACACCAGTTCTTAATATTGTTCCAAATGCCATTCTCGATGTTATGTAAAAATAAAAAATATGATGCAATTTGATGAGTTCACACTGAAGAAAAAATTAATAATTATTTAAGTGATTATTGATGATTATTCTGTTGCAATTTTCTTCGGCTCGTTAAAATCATCCAAAAACTTCTCTTGTTTAACTGCCAACATAGAATACAAATAAATTCCTAACACAGATGTTCCAATGCAAGCCGCTGTGAGTAAATTATTTCTTCGAATGCGTTTTAACTTTTGTACTCTTTCTAAATTTTGTTTTTCAATAATGTTCATAAAATCTAATTCCGATTGTTTAAGTTTTCTATTTGGATCGGAATATATTGGAACATATTTTACTTTCGGCGCTTTATCACTTTCAGTCATTGCAATGCAATTCAGAAAAACTCACAAATGAAGAAGTAAGGTTATGAAAACTGTCAAGAAATGAAAAATATAAAAAAATATATTTAATAATATTTAAAATATGTACATATTATAAGAGATTATGTGTTATATGACCAACCTAAAGTTTTAAAACTAATTTAAATTAAAAAAATTACTTGTGTTTATTTCACAAAATTTATACAATTCTGCATAAATACAAAAAAGCAATTGTCAGGTTTCGTTGCACCAAAATTTATTCAAACTAAAAATCTACAAATATAAAACAATTGTATTAGCTTAATATTGCAATTTGAAAAATATATAGTTTCTGAAAATTAAATATTTATTTAGTCCATTTCATTTATAATAATTCCCTAATTTTATAAATGCACCTTAATAAGCTTTTCTTATGTATATTTTAAAACCGATCAATTCCTCCAAATTACCCATCATCAGGCAATACATCAATACAAATAATTTCCTCTATTTTTTATAAATATTGACGCAAAATTTTCCAGCTGATTTTACTAAAGACTTGTTTTAGCCTTTGTTGTGTTCGTTTGTATTTTGTAAACAAAACAAAATTTGTGCAATTTTTCAATCGATTAGTAAACTCAATTGCTTTATTGTAGTGTAATTATTTTATTGAAATAAAACTTATTTTGTGTGTATTTAAATCAATAAATTGATTTAAGTGATGCCTTTTATAAGCAAAGATTGGCGCAGTCCTGGAGAAATTTGGGTTAAAACAAATGAAGGTTGGGAAAAGTTAAAAGTATTAGAATGTGGAAAAAGACAAAGGTAATGATTTATTTATAATGTTTATTTTTTTTTTATTTAGAAAAATGATTTATAACTAAAATATTTCTTTGTCCATGTTTTGTTTGCAATTTTAAAGTCTTATAAAATTTTACACAATAATAACTGATAGCTAGAAATTATTGTAAACCAAGAAAAATCAAATTTAATATAAAAAAATAAGTATAGTGGCAGAAAACATGATTTCGTTATTAAAAAATATTATTACCTACGATGAAGTCAAATTTTTTTATATTCTTTTGTTTTTCTTCGTAATAAAACTTAATATTATAAATGCAGTATTTAAACTTATTTTTAATCTTTCAATTAACTTTTGACTTTATGCTACATATTTTAATAGAAAATAAATTTTATTTCGGCAACATTAATTTAAATTTTTCATATTTAAAGTGTTCGTAGCTTCTGTATTTTATTTTATAATTTTTTGCTAAAACGCAATGCGATAATATGCGTTTTAAATTTGATATTTTTTTTAGTTACTGTCTGTATTTACTAAGCAAACAAACATATGTTGATTATTTAATTGACTAATTATAACTGGATCCGAAAAGTTTGATTTTACTCTTTCTAAGTTTTTGTTTTGAAATAAATAATTTGATATTAAATGTTATTTTCATATCCACTCATTTAATTTATATTTTTTACTAAAGATCAGAGAACTAGAAAAAAACGTAACAAACATATCTTTATGTTCATTTTAAAATTTATTAACAAAAATGAAAATAAAGTAATAATTAAGTAGTCCGTAAACAAGGCGGAAAAGTCAATGAACTGCATCAAAATCATAGTTATTGGACAAATTTAAATTCTTAATTACACAAATGTTTTAATATTTAGCTTAATATGATTTCAATTCGTTTAAGAAAATTATAAATCTTTTCGTTTTGTATTAATTATTCGCCCACAATATTTAATTTCACGATAAAATTCATTCAACAACGGGATATTAAACTAAAACAAACTACAAATGTAAAGGTTGTTATGATTCCTTTATACAAAAAACGTTAAAAATTAAAATACATCACTTTAAATTACAAATTAAAAAAAATCTGTAAAAGCAGAGCATAAACATTTTTCTCGTAAAAACCTTTTTTTGCATTCCTATTCCTATAAATGTTTCCTATTTATAATGACCAAATTTTGTTGCTGAATTAGAACTAAAAGCTTAATTAATTTAATTTAATTACAGGTGTAGCAGTGAGTGCAGTAATTCATCTGAAAATATTGAAAATGAAACTTGGTAAGTATTTTTATTTAATGTGTGTTACAATGTAACGTTAGAAAATAATTTTTATGTTTTTTGTAAAAGAATTCATAGTATAACTGAGATTCGGATAATGATTCAAATTTAAAATTTACAGTTTATATAATACTGTATGATTTTGATTACTATACAATCATAAAATTTGTAAAGTACATTTTACTAGTTTAATTGGATGAGCTATTCATATTATTTACAACTAAAAAATTTCAAATTCTACAGTGTTTTATTTTTATGTAAATTTTAATTAAATTGCATAAATATCAAAAGAAATTTGTATCATTTATTATATCATTATAATCCCTTGACCTATTAAAATCTTCCATGACCCACATTTTATTTTAACTATGCCAAAATCGCAACCTGATTTCACTCTAGTTTTGTTGCCAGGATACAAAACTTTCTGTCGTTCTTGAATAATGTGATCTATTGATTTTTCTTACCATTGTAATTGTTATATTTATTGATAAGAAATTATTATTACTTTTATTATTATTGTTCAAATTAAATTAAAATAATTATTTTACAATATAAACTACAACAATGTTGAATGACCAAAATAAAACAACAAATATCTAGTCTAGAATTTTATCCTTAAATTTAATTGTAAAATATATTTTACAAATGGATCTCTCGAATATATTCAAAATTAAATTTTTATGCATTAAATTACGTTTTACTTTTCTAAAAGCACTGACTTATTATGTTTTATGTTTCGGTATAAAAATTCTTCTTTATTATCTTATTTTGATGACATTATTAATTAGCATCAGTTGCTAGTAAATATAATTTTCAGCTGTTTACTTTGTATATGGAAATCTATTTTCATAATAAATTTAAAAATAAAGAAATACAAACTATCATCCTAGAGTAGCGGAAGAAATAAAATAATCTATTTTTAAATTGGGAAAAAAAACTGGAAAATGTGTTTTAAATTTATAAAAATAAATTTTTTCCTATTTTTTATTTTTTTTTTTTTTGAAAAAATTCAATAATTAAATTTTTATTAAAATTAATTATTATTATTATTTATAAATTAATAAATATTTAAGTCATCATCGGCTTTTATATTTATGATTTTATGATTTAAACTAATAATCAATCGTAAAATTTGCATTTATGGGAAATTATTATATGCAATAAATGTACAGAAAATGAATACCAATTCAAGTGAAGAATAATTATAATTATTAGATCACTGTAACCGTTACAGTAGATCATTTATATTCTCAATTAAAATTTGTAATATTTAAATTTAGGAAATTTGTATCAGATTAAAATATAATTTATGTTATATGCAATTTTGAAATTTAATAATGGAATTTAGTTCAATAGTCTAACTTCTCTGACGCCAATATATCTAGATCTTAAATTTATGTGCACAGATATGAAATTGTAATTTGTCAGAATGGCACCGTACTAGTTTCCAGACATTTTAAAGCCAAGGATAATTGTACGATTGAAAAACATTTACAAAATTATGGATTACTCGGAATAAACTTTTAATTTTATCCCTAATATTTGCCTTTATTGGATTTATTTTATAATTATCAGAAATCAATTTTATTGTCCTGAATAAAATTATGTTTAAGATTTATTTCCCTGTTGACATACATTTTATTTTCAATCTGAAGTTTTTGTTAAAAGTTGTTTTATTTTACAAAGCTCATCAAATTCTAATAATATAAATTATTTACGACGATTAAATTAATAACACTAATTTACATTTTATGTTATTGTCAGTTAGTTATAAATTACCGGTAGCAATTTCTTATAATAACAATAATCATAATAAAATATTAAATAATCCAAACATAAATAATAAAAAAAATGAAAGTTACATAAAATTGTAATAAAATTAGATCATATTTTGATGTCCATCCATAATCTATTTTGTAGAGTTAAATATTTTTAAAGTTAGTTATTTAATAGTTTCTAATTAAAATTAGAAATAATTAAATAATGAAATAAAATAAAAGTAAACAACGTAATAAAATTAATGTTTTGTATAAAGTTTCACTTTAATGAATTACTGACGTAAAATAAAATGAATGAAAGTGAAAATTTCATTACAAATAAATTTTCTATTTATTACGACGAGAATAGTTTTTCTTTATGCTGTGCTTGTATGTATTTCTATTGTAAAAATTATATTTCTTAATTCTATTATTATTAGAGAAAGAAATAAAAACAAAATTTAATAATGTATTTTTTTCCGTTTCAGGAATTCAAACGATACTGAAACTGAAGTGCCACCTCATTGTCACATTACGATTAAATGCACAAGAGAAGTAATTTTGAATTTAATTTTTTCTTTTTAAATAAATTTGTTCATACAAATTCCCTACAGATATTAAATACATGCTTTATAACTGCAACTACACAAAAGATAGATTTAGATTACGTTACGAAAAAACCCTTGAGGATTTTAATTTAAATTTAAAACAAAAATACTTTACATTTATTTTTATTTGTAGAATTTGATTCCTTAAAATGTTACTTAATTTTTAGATTGCTGGATTCAATGGATTAGGTGAAGCCGTTAGAAGATTAGATTTTCGAAGTTCGGTTCGTGATCGTCGCCGTTTTCAATATATTTGTACATTATTGCGTTTACTTATTTCTAATAAAGCAATGACAAGTTTACCAGGTGGTGCACAAAGATTATTACTTCAAATGATTGAAGAAGTGGCTGATTACGTTAGTGATAGTCAACAAAACTTAAATATTTTACGTGGTCTTGTAATACAATTACAAGAATTATTAGCACAAGAAGATCAAAAATGTTGGGGTAAACCACTTGGTAGTAAAAGTTTATGGCAGGGGCATGTACAGACTATACAAAGAATTCAGGCAATAGCAAGTCAAATTCAAATTAAAGAGGTTTTATTGCATTTTACCCCATAACGCTAATCTTTTTATTTTATTAAATTTACTTATCCATATTTGTACAGCCTGGACCAGAAATTTGCCCTAAACTACATGATCTTCCAGAAGAATGTGTTCGTGAAATAATATTACGTATGTCTGATCATAGAGATCTTGAGGCTTCTTCAGCTGCTTGGGGTTTAATGGCTGCTTTAATTTCTGAACAACGGGTTTGGCGTGAATTAACCAATTTTCATTATTCTACAAAACAAATTAAAAATATATTTGAGAAAAAAGATATTTTTGGAGCTAAGGATGTTAAAGACTGGAAAAAAATTTATCACGATCTTAGAAAGTAATTTTGTTTTCTTATCGTTTAATTTCTATTTTAAGAAGTTACTAAAAATTAAATAAAACATTTCTATTCATAGAATTTATGGAGTTCGTGAAGATCTACAATATGCTGAGGTTTTGTGTTTATGCCGTTTTTGTCGATGTTTATTTTGGCCATCAGCAGGACATCCGTGCATTATTGATCAATGCCCTGATTTTCGTGCACGTTTATTGGAGGCTGGTGGTCCAATTGAAAGTCAACCAGTGCAACCTGCACAATTTCTTAAATTTTTTTCATTGTAAATTTTTTTTTAGGATTTCTTAAACTATAATTTATTTGATATTCAAGTTAAAAACTGATCTATATTTGTATTTTGCTCTATTTGAGGTCGGCCGTTTTGATTATATTTACTTTATTATCTTTATTTTTTTAAATTCTAATTAAATGAACTTAAAACTTTCTATAATAGATAGTTATAGATTCTGACCAAACAAAGAAAAATTATAACAAATCCATAAAGGAAATTCTGATTTAATTTAAAGTTATACCGATATTAAAGCTATAAACAAGTAAGGACAATTGTTGTCGTTGAATTTTAAAAGATACAATTACCATACCATAATTATTATATATAAAATTTTCATTGCAAAAAAAATATTGATGCAATGTGTTCATTTTTCAAATCTCAAAAACGTATATTTTAAAATAAAAATATAAATATTTTTACATAAACTCGATAAGCGTTAAGTAGATAGATGCTTGTAGGTGTAGAATATTATAACATAATTTAAGGATTTTTTTTTGATATTCAATTTTAATATATTTTTAAGGGCGATTTATAAGAATTAAATGGGAACCAAAAACCGAAAAAATGTTCATAAACGAACATTCCGCCTTAGACAAAGTTATTGTTCTTAAGTGAATTAGACTGTCTTTTGCGCTAACGTCTCATACTCTGTATATACAATACTATATTTTATTACTCATGTAAAGTAAGAGCAGCTTTCTTTATATAAATTTCGATATTCACAACACAATAATATGTTGTTAGTAACCAAAATCGTTCCTTATCATAATTCTGAAATTTATTTCTTGTTTTATTAGAACCTAATTATAAGTTTATTAAAATTTTTATGTTGAATCTCACACTAATGCAACTCATAAAAAATTTTATTGACTAAAATTAAAATAAATTTCTCGTTTTCATTAAAAAAATTTGAAATTCATGTTTTCTATTTTATCAAAATATTTGTGATATTTATATAAAATAATGTCTACTATATTTAATTATAATTAATATATTTTTACAACTAAAAAAAAAAATTGAGATAAAAATTACATGGCAAAAAAAAAGCAAAAACAAAAATGTGATAAAATTAAATTTTTCTCTTAAAAGTTAAAATTGAATCGTCCTGTTTGAAAGTAAATTTAAAAATGTCTAGTAATTGTGTACTGTAGAATTATGATTAAATTATAAAAAAAATAGTGTTGGCGTAATAATGCATAATAATATATTGTAATTAATTGATAACACAAAACATATACATTAAATATACTAGAGCTCTAAACAATATAGAATAAAATCTTTTATTTCTCTTAATTTATTTTCATATAAATAAAAACTGTCTACATATTCTCATTTATATTTATATTTTATTTTTTTTTAAAATTATATAAGTGTAATTTGTGTAATAGATGTAATAGAAATATTAAACAAATTGCTTTAACGATTACTAACTTAACGAAATTTTAATATCAAATTTGATATTTTTTCAGTGCCATTTTGTGGTTGCTCTTTACACTTATTACCACGGCATAATTGATCATTAGTTGTGTTCTATCAAAAAATAGCGCTAAGCGTAGGGTAACTATACTATTTTTCATAGAAAAACTTCACTGAAAAGACTATAGTTACGCCAATCATTACACCACCTATTTACTTGGCGTAAGCAATTGGATCTTTCGCAAAATAGTTTTATTGCAGATTTTACCAAATTAACAAACTCTTTCTTACATTTTCACTATTTTTTTGTTTTACATTTATATTTTGGAATTTTTTTAATAAAAATAATATTTTAAAGAGAATGTCAATTTAAATTTTTAGCAGCTGCGCTTGCTACCGTTTGGCGTAAAATCATCGTTCTTTCAGTGACTCACCTGAAGTTGGCATTTTATTGTAAATTTACGCTACACTAGCGTAGCGCTATTTTTTGATAGAACACAACTATTTTAAAGTTAATTTTAAAGCACATTATTGGTGGCAACCAGTACCAAATGAAGAATTTATTCGCTAATTTTCAAATTTTTCAAATTTTCGTTATAAATTTTTCGTTAAATGCGATTTCTTTGTAGAATTTTTGGTGTAGAATAAAATCGATTGCGTTTGTGTAGACAACAAATGTCATTCATTCATTGCAGTAGAAAAACTTTTCATTCTTAAATAAAGCTGTACTGTGAAAATAAATCTCTTTTTCTGTCAAAACTAAATTAATACGATTTAATTAATTAGTTAATTTGTACTTACATTTATTGCCAATCCAAAATAAAAATAATATGTCAGTAAGCCCAGTTATTATTTCTGCGACAGCAAAACATACGTCAACGGTAATAATTAATAAAAAAAAAGTTTCTTATTTAAATTTATTTTTTAAATTGAATTTATAATATTTGATTTAACATTTTAAAAATCAATAATCTGTTTTACAGCTTATTTTTCTCCATGGACTTGGTGACACAGGGTAATTATAAATAAGATAAAATAATTTAGTATATTGTAATATTTATTAATTTTGCTTTAATCGAAAAAATTAACCTTAAAATAATGAATTTTGCAAATTAATTATTTGGTTTTTTAGAATAATTTTAATACTTTTCATTTTTTCATAAAATATATAATGTTTTCAATTAATAGGGTACATTGAGTGGAGCATTATTCTGACACTAGAAAAATATAAAACATATTAATGAAATTAAGAAAATATAATCTAAATTGAAAGTGATCGTAATTAGAGCGGTGGCATTGAAAAAGATAAATTCAAACATTAGGTTCCAAAAACCGTTATTGATTATTGGAAAAATTATTTAATATAAAATATTACCAAAATGTATTTATTTAACTTGAATGAGTTATCGAGATTTAGTTCTAAGGCAGTTGCAGAATTTGCTTACATTATAACATTATTCGTATTTTAATGGGATGAAAATCTAATGTATTGTAACTAATTGGATAAATTCTAAGATGTTATGATATGATTAAAAATATGTATGCAAGAGTATAATTGGAAATACTACTTTAATAACCTTGAGAAAAATATGCCATAATATTAATTGTGGTCGCAAAAAAACCAAACAGATCTTAAATGCTGACGTACTTTTCATTTTATTCAATACATATTTATACTGTTAAAAATATAATCGACATAATCATATCGACCTATCCGCAAATATATAATATATATAATATCGTTATATATGTTGACACGATTTTTTTTCAATTATTATTGTTGTATAAAACTATTTAGAAAATATTTACACATACTTTCTTTAGTTAACTATTTAGCTATAATTCAGATAGGCCGTAATTAATTAATTAATTGAAAATAGTGTTAGATTTGAGAGTTGCTATCTGTAAATCAGTAAATAGATTTTGTGAAGAAAACTATAATCAGCTGTTCGATTTTCAGATGAACTTTGTTTTTGTTTATTTTCGGGTTTTTTTTATATTTTGATTTTTAAATAATAATAACTATTTGAATATACTACTTAATATACTTATCAAATATATTATTCTATTAATATTATCAGCTTAGTTATGATCTATTAATCTTGTATATTTTTTTAGTCATGGTTGGGCATCTGCAATGGCAAATATTCGTACGCCTAATATGAAAGTTATTTGTCCTACCGCACCAACAATTCCTGTTTCATTGAATTCTGGTTTTCGGATGCCATCATGGTTTGATTTAAAATCATTGGATATTGCTGGACCTGAAGATGATGAAGGAATTCAGAAGGCAACTGAACAATTGCATGCATTAGTTAATTCTGAAATAAAAGTAATAAAAAACCATTATTTATTATTAGCGTTTGTAGTTATTCTTTGTTTCTTTGTTTAGGGTGGAATTCCTGCTAATCGTATAATGTTGGGAGGATTTTCGCAAGGAGGATCATTAGCGTTATACGCAACATTAACCTATCCAGGAGCACTTGCAGGTGCTGTTGTTTTATCCTGTTGGCTTTTACATCACAAGTCATTCCCGAATGCAAAAAAATGCCCAGATACTGTTCCAATTTTCCAAGGTCATGGTGATTGTGATCCTGTTGTTCAATATAAATTTGGACAGATGAGTTCTAGTTCCTTAAAATCTTTTATGAAAAACACCCAATTTGTTACATACCAAGGCATGTCACATAATTCATCTGATGAGGAGTTAGCAGATATCAAGGTGAGATTTTATACCCATCTTCGACACACCAAAACTATTACAATTCAGTTATCAGTGCAAAACTATGCATTCTTAATTTATTTATTTCTCAGTTTTAAATTTTAATAAGAAAAAGAGCTTTTATTATATAAAAATATCAAATTGCCGCAGTCACGATTTTAGCTACAGTACATTAAAATTCACTTCCCTTGACATTTTATTTTATTTTTGTCGATATACAAGTTTTGATGCCCTCTAAAAGTATTTCGATAATAATCTTAATTGATTTTTTGTTTTTTTAATTTTTTTTTATATTTTCTATAAATTAAATCCGTCTTACAGATAATTAATTTTGAAACAATTTTTTTTTTTTTCATTTCAGAAATTTGTAGCAACTTATCTGCCACAGTAAACAACTAATTTAAAAAAAAATTTCTTTAGTTTATTTTATTTTTCTTTAAAGAAACACAATTTGTGGGAGGATTAATACCAAGATTAGAAATAATTCTGCGTTGGCACATAAATGAAAAAAAAAAAACATAAAATAAAAAAATATTTTCTTTTAAAAATTAAATAAAAATGATAAATAAAAAGTAAATAAATGTCTAATAATAAAGAGAAAAAACTCTTGTAGAGAAGAGAATTTAAACAAAAAAATAAAACAAATCATCTACGAAAAAGTAAAATGAATTATATAAATTTGAAGTTTAAGAAAAACCTTAAAACGAAATTAGTTCGTTTTTTTTACGTTCATCTTATTAACTTTTCATTTTTAACGTTCAGGGCTTTTTTAAACTTCTTATGCTTCATTTTTACTTCTTCAATTATTAGAGTGAAAACAAAAAAAAATCAACTTCAAACTTTTTCTTGAAAATTTTGTTTGTTTTTGAAGGCAGCATTCATTTTATAATTTAAGAAACTTGTATAACTTCAAGACTTTTAATAAAAATTTGTTAGTTACAAATATCTCGAAAATTATCTTAGCAATGTTATGAATCAAAAAATGAAAGAGTAAAATTTCAAGAACTCAGTTTGTTATAGTCAAAGTTATCTTTCATTATATATGTTCAAACATAAAATATTAACAACCAATATCAACAAGTATAGGTTTAAATCTCAATGATTTTTTCTTGCTCATTTACAAGTTTCCATAAATTTAATATTGTTTAATGAATGCCGCTTTAGTTTGCCACAATTTCCCCCTTTACATTACCTTTTCACAAAACAAAACAAAACACAAACATTGCCCTGAATTAAAAAAATTATAAAATATTCTAAAAAGAAGAAAGAAAAAAAATCCTTTTTTTTTAATTCTATTTTATTCGTCCAAGGAAAAAATTAAAAAAAAAAAGAAAATGTCAATTAAAAATTTTGTGTAAATAATTTTGATTTTTTTTTTCGATTTATTGATTTTTGTATTTTTGAAAGCCATCAAGTATTTTATGCAAATTAGTTAATTATTAATTGTTTTTATTTAATTATTGGTTTTGGAAGAAGAACATCATTTACATAATAAATGTAAAAACGAATTTAACTCGGGATCATTGTCACAGGTTTTAAATTTGATTAAAAATATTTTACAATATTGATCCGAGTGCAATAAGCGGTTCGTCACTTTCTATTTATGTGAATTAAAAAAAAAAATTTCATAATATAATTATTTATTAAAAAAACATAATTTAATTAAACAAAAAAAAAATGCTCCAATTTACTCTAAAGCAATTATACCTTGCATTTAAATTAGTTTAATGAAAAAACAAAAAAAAAAATTGTTCTACTTTCTGCTAGAAATATAAGGAAAAAATAAATATTAGTTGTTTATTAAATTGTCCTTCCAAAATGTCCGTTTTATTCCTACACACACACAAAACCACTTTACATACATAAAAAAAAACCCCGCTGATAAAATTACATCACTTTATAAATCTACACCAGTGTAAATAAACTAAAAGATTAAAAAAATACTAATTACGTAAACTATTAGTCGAAAATATATATTTATATTAGTGATAAAGAGCAAAAAAAAAAAAAAAAGATAAAAAAATCATAATAACTCAATTTTACTGGTTACAAAAAATAAAATTATTTATTGCTGGGATGGATGCTGCAAGAGGACATAATATAATTATTATTATAACAAAAAAAAAAAATAAAAAACGGAAAGGGCGTTGTGCCAAATTAAATGAAATAGGAATAAAGAGAGAAAAGAAAAAAATCAAAATTATTTAATTTGGAGTCATGAAAGGAGACGAAAAATAAAAAATATTGAAAATCGCAAAGAAGAAAATATTAATTAAAGTAAAATTTAATAAAAATAATTAAATAATTTTATTTATTGTAAATTGTAAATAATAATAGAAATTACAATTATAAATGACTTTAAATAAAACTAAATAAATGAAAATTTTTTCTGAAATTTTCTTATTTATTTATTAAATTCTTACATTGAAATTAGCTATTCTATATTGTCTTGTACCTGTTCCTCTAACTAACATTCTTAATTTTGTATTATTACAAATTTTAAATAATTTATTCAATCCTTGGGATGTTATGTAACCAATACCTGTACCTTTTCCTTCGGTAAAACTAAAATCAGATTGTGATATGTAACCAAATACTTCACGAGTACATTGATTTCTTATTGTTGGGGGATTTTCTGGTAACCAAAGTTCACACATTTTTTTATATTGTTCATCTATAATTTTTTCTGTACCTGGTGATGCAATTCTCACTGGACGTTCTGATGTTTCTTGTAATTTACGTTTTCTTCTTATTCTTATGTTACGTAATCTTTTTAATAATCTTAAATGTTCTTTTCTTTTAACTTTTCTATCATTTTCATTTGGATCAATTCTTAGTGGTTCAGTATAAATTGATTCATGTTCTAATTTCATTTTATTCTTAAGATTATGTTTAAGATCACTTTTCTTTGGAATACAAATAATTGAAAAATCACCTGTTATTCCTCGCGTTTCCATTTTTACATATATTGGTATAAGACAATTTGTCGGGATATTTATAGATTTTATGTTAATTTTTTTCGTAACAGCATTCTAAAAAGAAAAGTAACCTATTAACGTATTTGTGAAAATTTTAATGAAAACTTATATTTTCTCATACAAGTTACTGATTTAATAAATTTACCTGAATCTTTTGCAACAATTCAAGATCTCTAAGAACAAAAAAGTCATTAATTTGTTCAGTAGACCATTCATTAACTAATTTTTTCCAGGGACTTCTGAAAGGACTTGCAATTGCAAATTTTGTATAATTTAAACGTTTATTTTGGGGTTTTCCAAAATATCTAAAAATTATAAAAAAAAAATATAACCATTACAAGAAATTATTGAAAAAAACTTCAAAATTTTTTTTACGTTTTTTTTAATTTTTGATATTTTACTTCGCTCTCTTTAAAACCAGAAATTGTATCTGGAAGAAATTCATCTTGTCCCGATTCACGACAAATAGATGTTGTTTCTCTTAATCCACCGGCACGTGCACCCCACATAATTAAACATATCCATGTGGAAATTCCATAACCTTTAAAATAAAGTAAGCATAAAAAAATTGAATTTAAATATAAAGTTTAATATTACCGGAAGGTACAATTACATCCCAGCCTGATCCATATCCTAATTTTTTATATTCAGGGTTTTGGCTTCCTGGACGTTGAATTAATAAAACTGGTACTGGTTGAAGATCTTCTTCAAAATCACATCGTTCTCCCGGAACAAGACAATTTTCATTACGCAACTCACAAAGTGTTTGTGATGACATCATTGTGTTTAATAAATTATTTCGTTCTTCACTATTCCAGATAAGACTTTCATTACTAAATGTTGGGATAATGGCAACATTTTCATTAAATTTATATTCAACATTATTTTCTGGAACTGCTTTTGTACGTTTTTTGGGTCTATTAATTCTTGGATCTTCAATGTTAAGACATAAAACCATATTGGGACTTAATTCAGATGGAGATGTAACATCTTCTATATTTTTCCAGAATTCTGACTGATTTCTGTGTGCTTCATTATTACGAGAATTCAACATGAAATTATGAAACCAATTTTTTTCTTTATTTAGTTGTTTACATTTAAATGCTTTACTAAGAACTGCTTGAGATAATGGGCCAGTTAAACGAAATCTGTTCAATGTATCTTTAAGTTCAGTTACAATTATATCTAATTTATCGTTAATATATTTTGGTGTACGAATATAGACATAATTTTTTGTTACAAATTGATTTCTACATTTTTCTTTTTTCGTCTTTGTACAGGCAGTTGGATCTAATTTCTCCTCAACGTCATCATTTTTCACATCTTGAACAACTTTTTTAAGTTCAAATAATTCAATTAGTTGTTCCATAAATTCCTCATAAAAGGATGCATGTGCAAAAATCCAAACAGTTCGAATACTTTTGTTTTTCTCTAAATTTATTGGTTTCCAAATAAAACTTACTTTTCCAATAGCATTTCTTGGGTAACAATTTGCTTTAAAAGTTTCAATATGACCTTCTCTGTAACCATCTACATAAATTTTCGCAGTTAAACTAAGTCCACATTTCGGGCTTGTTAATTTTTGAAAATATGATTTAATATCTTCAAACCGACCCGTTATTTCTATGCATCCAGTATAAGAAATATCTTGTAATAAACAATGTTTTGAAGTTGCTCTATAACAAGCACGAAAACCTTTACCACAAGGAGCTAATGGTAATTTGTATCCCCAGCTTGTTGTCATGTGAAATCGTTTAGCGTGCCAAATATGAGTTTCCAACCAAATGTTCTTCATTTGTCTACGAATGTATTCCTTCATTAAATTGTTCGGTTTTCTCCGATATTTTCTAGAAGGCCGTTTCGCTTTTTGTGGAAGTCCACTTTTTTTCATTTGAGCTATATGTGCTACACGAAATTTCCTAGGCAATCTTTTTGGATTATGTGTCATAGTCCTTCGTCTCATATGCCGTGGCAAAGTTTGAAAGACTAATTTTGTCTGGCTTGGGTTTTTTATTGCATCAATAAGACATGACATTTCTTCGATTTTATTTAACGCATACCCAAAATATGGGACAATCGGTTGTAACTGAACGCCTTCCCAAACAGGAGCATTTTCCATCTTAGCACTCATGTTTTTTTTTTAACTAAAAATAAATTATTATTATTATTATATAACTAAACATTTAGAAAAAATTCTTACATTAAAATCGTATTGATTATTGAATCACTATAATTTCTTCGTCTTGTTGCTATAACCTCAAATAAAACACCAAACAAAAATCTTACAAAAACTAATAATAAGAAGAAAATATATAGAGATAAGAAATGTCAAAAACAAGCGTGGAAAACTTAGAGTCGTACTTTATGAAACTTACACTAGGTAACACTACTATGTGTCAAAGAGAACTATTGAAAAATGTGCATTTAAATAATATTATAATATGTGGAACAAGTTTGTTATGTCGGAACACCTTTATTTTGGGTTTTTATATATGTAGTTCGTAAAATAAACTAATATTTAACTTAATACAAAATTGCATTTAGTGATGAAACGGAGCTTAATCCAGGGTCGTACAAAATTTCAGTTCAAGGGACGACAATCAAAAAAATTACAAAGAGTATAGTTAACTGAAAAATGAGAATTTTGAAAAGAAAGTGAAAATATTGTTCTGATAAAATGTGTTTTTAAGTAATAAATATAGTTTAAAGAATAAAGTAAGGTGTAATTAGTGTTAATGAACATTTATTTATTATTTTAATTATATTATTATTGATTATGATTATGAACCATTGAAAATGAATACAGGTGCATTATATATATCTGTCGTCTGTTCTTCCTAATTTTAATTTGTTTGTAATAAAATATTAAAAGATAATATTTATAAATTTATACTTATTTTTACGTATTTGCATCATAGTATTTAGGTATAAAGTTTAAAATCCAGACTAAATATAAAAATAAGCGAATAAATAAAAAAAAACTAATTAAATTAGCCAACGCATGTGAATTTTGTTTAGAGCATAATTAAAATATAAAAAGAAAACATTTATATTGTTATAAAGAAATTATAGAACTTTTATTAGCGAAATAGTTAGATATATTTATTTATACATGTATTTATATTCTATCATATTAATTCCATCTCTTTTTTTTTTTATTTTTTCAGAGAAACATAAATACAAATAAATTTTTATTTACCAAAAAACTTCATCACAACAACAACAAAAAAAATTATGTTGTTTAAAAAAAGAAAGAATCAAAAGAAAAAAAAAAATTCTTTGTTGGATGTAAATAAAATAACTACCGCGCGCTGAGTTCAGTTACTTATGTACGTAAATATATGTAAGTATAATAAATTATATATTTTTTTATAGTTGCATTTTTTAATGATTGAACATTGAAGTTGAAGTGGATATATTTTAGTTTTAGTTCCACTTTATCCGTCGTTGAGGGAAGTCGCGTATAGTTTCTGCTTTTCTATATTTAATTAAAAAAAAAACGAAAATTTAAGTAAAATTTATTGTGCATATTATTAGTTGATTCATAAATTCAATTAAATTGAGTCAATTTTTTTTAATTAAGGCAATAATTTTTTTTTTTGTTTTTTATAAATTATAGTGAAATATTTTTTAATTAAATAAATATTAGTGAATATATTTAGATTATGTGATTTTTTTTTTAATTTCACAATTCAATAAAAAAATATAGTTAAGCTTAGTGAAATTGAAATTTTGAAACAATTGTTGTGTTATTGCGTATAAAAACAACAATTAAAGTTAATTGCAATTTCTAAAAATCGACTTGGACGGATATATTACTTATAAAAGAAGAAATTATTAATAATATTAAAGGTAACTCAATAATACAAATTAAATCTAAATATAATCAACATCAATACATTTTGTTGTTTCAATTGATCTTTTCTGTTTTTCTTATTATTATGGACAGACATTTTTTTATGTTTTGCACATCTTAATCTACAAACATAATTCAAAATGTTTGATTCATCTAATGATGATCAACTAAACTTTTTTCTGTGTTAGATTTATTCGTATTAATATTTTATTTAAATATTTGTTTGTTTTTTCTTTACACTGAGTGGTTTTAATTGGACTTTGGATTATACGCCTTTAATTAATTTAAACTTTTTTTTTTATCAAAATTACAAATTTAGATTAGTTCTAAACAAAAATATATGTACATGTGATCATGGCTTGAATAATTACTCAATCTTATAATATTTTTTTTTCCAATTAAATTTCTTTACGTCCTTCAAATAATTCATAGAAAGCAAAAATCAATTTAAATCCTAAAATTTAAAAAAAAAAAAAAACAAATTATTTAAATATTTAAAACTAATTGAAATTAAATCAATTATTAATAAAAAATTTAATTTTTCAATAATTTAAAGATGTTGGTAAATATTTTGTTTTGACCATGATAATTTATTAACGGAAAATTAGATATTTATTTTATATATGTGCTGATTAAATATAAACGAATAAATTCAAGTTTACAATGAAATTTTTTCATGTACTAAACAAAATAAAGTTAAGGAAACATTTTATGGTTTATAAAAACAAAGAAAATAAAAAGTCACAATTTGTCCTTGACATTACCTACTATAACTCTGGTAATGCAACAACATCCTTACGAAGATTTTATTCACACAAAAAATAAAAATAATTGTAGTAATATTAAGGAAAGGTTAAAAATTATTATCAAAAATTTCATTGCTTTCTGTATTAAATTACATATTATCGAAAATAACATCATACCAAATATTTCTGTACCGATAAGTACACTTCCTCGATATATAAGTGCAATGCCAATGTTAAATTTTTTTTTTTTTATTAATCAGCAGAGTTGTTTTTACATATTTTAATTTGTTATCTTGCCTTCACGGTCAGCATATAATCAAAATCAGAAATATTTATAATGTTAAAAAATAAAATTCATTTCAGAAATTGTAGAAAAATTTAAATTACATACATTTGGTCAAAAATTTCCTAATAATACACAATCCACACATTTCAACTGAATGATGATCTGGGTTCTTTTGTAAACAACAATAAACAATTAATTTTTTTATTAATCAAATAATTTTTATAAAGTAAATAATGATTATAATTAGTGAGGTTTTTTTTCTTCCGTTTTTTTTTTTTTTTTAATTTTATAATTTTATATAAATAAAGACAATTTATTTTTTGGGTAATTTTATTCAATCATTATATCGAAAATGTGTTGTAATTAAATATCAAAGTTCATCAAAAATAGGTTTATAAAAATATATTGAGGTGGTTAAAAAAAAAGAAGCGAAACGGAAAGAATTAACAAAAAATATTACAAATCAATTGTGAAGGGTAAAGTTTTTTTTTTTAAAGTCCCAACGATGCGAAATTAATTTTATAATTTATGAATATCAACTTTTATTTTATATAAGTAACATTTTAATTCCTGCATATTTATTATAGATCTAGTTGAAAAATTATACTTAACAAATGAATAAATAATAAGTCGTAAGTTTAAAGAAATTTATGTATTGAATGTATAAACTTATTTTTATATTAATATTTTCTTCTTTGTAAAGGTGTCGTTTTAATTACTTACTTCAATATAATTATAAGGTTATTATTAAAAAGAATTTAAGCGTTACATGAACGTTTTTTTTTTCAATTTTTATATTAAAATTATGAATGAATAGTTAGCGTAGACATAATCGTGTCGTGTAGGTATAGGTAAAGACATCGATTTAGTTAACTACAATAAAATTCTATAACTTATTTTTTCAAGCCAGTTGTAGCATTTTAATGAATTATACATAATTGGAGGGGAATTATTTAATTATTTAATTATATGAATTGTAAAATGTAATACAATTCAATCATATTTATATTTTTTAATTACTTTTTAATTTATATACATTGGGCTTAAAGATTTTTACATACTAATATGTGTCTCCACATAGAATGAAACAAGTGAATTCGTTGGATGCTATTTATCGACATTATTTGTGATAAAATATTTCACATTGAAATCAATTTTAAATGTAAAATCTATAAAATCAATTTAATTGATTTCAATCATCAATTATTATTTTTTTCTTCCAATATCTTTCATTTGCATTTTTATTTTGTTCTCTGTGCGTAAGTATTTATTTTATAAAACTTAATTTAATTTTTATTTAACTTTAAATAAATTTCAAATAAACTTTTTTAAAAGATAAACAAAGAATATAATTTGTATATGTATTTATTATGCTACTTCAATTACACACAAGTATACATAATTAAAACAAAAATAGTAAACAAAAAAAAGATTATTCTTAAAAATATACTAACATCATTTTATTACTCATCGCGGACATTGCATAGATGAGTTTCAAACTTCTGCCTATGAATACAAAATGCATTTTTCTGATTAATGACGATTATTGGAAAAAATTATATAAATTGGCTGAATGCCAATTATAATAAAAAAAAATACTTTCTCGTATCAATTATTTACTATGAATGAATTATTTAATAATATTTCTCTAAATTCATTCATAATTTAGTTGTCACATCAGAGATTTGTAAATTTATAAAAAGGAATTTTTCTTTCTATTCACTGAATTTACTTATTTTTTTTTTGTTTTATTTATTAAATTTAATTATATGAGAAAATATCTGTAATTATATTTAATAATAAAGTAATTTGAATTAATAAAACAAAGTTAATAATAATCAATGACAATTTGACAATTTTACATTTTATTTATAATTTATCCTATTTTTGTTTATAAAAAATAAAAATATAAGAAGAATATATGAAAATAGTGTAACATAATAATAATATTTTAGCATTATTATTTTATTTATTAATAATTAATTTTTTTATAAAATGGGAAACCTTGAAAAAACAAATGTACAGCATTTTATCTTTATTTTTAATCTTTCCTTATTGTAATGTTTATTAAAATATATCATTTAATATTTGCTTTCATTTATTTATTTTAATTTTGTGTGTATCTCGACTGAGAGCTTAATTAACAATGAGTACCTTAATATAATTTATCCCTACTTTCCTACTTATGCTACTCACACCAATATATACAAATACGATTAATTAATAATACACTACAATACCTCCACCAATAAATTCTAACTTATATCCTAATTAATCCTAATACATAATGTTAAATATTTCCATTCTATTATTTCTTTTTTATAAACACAATTTTACAAATTTAATCTATCGGGCTGTTTTACAATTCTCTTACCTCTACCTCTACCCATCATCCCAATATTATCACTTCCACTTCTCTCTCTTTCTAATGGCAATTCATTTGATAGTGACGCTGAGCTTGATTGACCTAATGGCACCTCTAATGTAATTTCTCTTCCTATTTTTCTATCTTTTTTTTTTATCTCTTGACACCCTTCCTCTTCCTCTTCCTTTTTTTTTTCTTTGTTTTCTTCTTCTTCATCTCTACCATTATCTTCCAAATGTTCAGCTTTTATTATCTGATCAATATGTCTCTTAATTTCTCGCCCACTCCTTAACCTACAATTGTACGTCCTTGGGCCTAAAACCTCTACAATTTCAGCACTCTGCCATTTTTTTTTATTTGGATCCGAATAATCCCTAATCAACACCTTATCATGTACCTTAAATTTCCTAATGATTCTTTGCGTGTCATAATCCACAAATTCCTTTCTTATTGGACTCATTTTTGTAAACCTCGTTTCCAAAGTCCGGTTAAACATTCTCACATCTGGGGATTCTCCTGTCGAACAATGTTTTGTAACTCTATAATCAAATAGAAATCGGCTCAATACTGTTTCCAATGAGTTTATGGGTTTTTCAATCAAAAATTTTCTAATTACTAATTTACATGTTTTTACAAAATTTTCGGCCGCTCCATTGGTAGCGGGATGTCCTGGTGGTGTAAAAACTAGTTTTATCCCATTATTATTTGTAAATTCCTCAAAATCCTTCGATGTAAATTGCCTTCCATTGTCACAGACAATTGTGTCTGGTAATCCAAACCTGCTAAAACACTCTCTCAGTTTTTCAATTGTTACTCTTGTTGTTATTTCTGTTAATTTAAATACTTCTGGCCATTTTGAATATGAATCTATAATTATTAAAAAATATAAATTATTTATTGGACCCAAAAAATCAATATGGATCCTGCTCCATGGTTTTTTAGTATCTTCCCACATAATAACGGGAGACCTCGGTGGATCTGGCTTCACCAAATTACATACTTCACACTTTTTTATCATATCTTCTATTGATTTATCCATACCAGGCCACCACATAACTGATCTTGCTACTGATTTTGCTTTAACCATTCCAAAATGGCTGCTATGCAATTCCCGTAGCATTTTACTTCTCAAACTGAGTGGAATCACTACCCTGAATCCCCTCATTAAAATCCCCTCCTCCACATTTAATTCTTTAAATATACTTATGAAACTTTTAAATTCAATTTTTATCTTTAATAAGTCCTTCTTTCCATTCTTAACTGCTTTAATTACTTCTTCTATTACTGGATCCATTTTAACTGCATCTCTAATCATTTCCACACTCACATTTATGCTATCTTCTTTCCTTTGCATAAACCTCACATAATTTACTTCTGGACTTTCCTCCACTCCCTCCTTTACTTGTTCCACCGGCAAACGTGATAATATATCAGCCTTATTATTTTCTGATTTAACATATCGTATTTCGAAATTAAATCCTGATAAAAATAAAGCCCATCTCTGCATTCTACTGGCCGCCATTTGTGGAATTCCTTTTTCTGACCCGAATATTGCTAACAAGGGTTTATGATCCGTCACCAATATAAATTTTTGCCCAATTAGGTACTGATAAAACTTTTTTACGGCCACTACTATAGATAATGCTTCCTTCTCTATCATGCTATAATTTTTTTCAGCTTTACTCAACGTTCTTGACATAAACGCAATAGGGTTTTCCTTTCGCTCTTCCGTTTCATGTGCTAAAACTGCACCAATTCCTACACTGGATGCATCACAAGTTAAAACAATTGGCAACCTGGAATTGAAATGTACCAAAGTCACCTCTTTCGCTATTTCTTTTTTTATTTCTTCAAAAGCCATTTCACATTCTCTCGTCCATTCAAACTTTACATCAGTTTTCAACAAATTATATAGTGGGAACAGAATATTAGTTATATTATTTATAAATTTTCCATAATAATTAATTGCACCCAAAAATGATTTTACTTCTTTAACCGTTGATGGTCTCGGCATTCTTATTATTGCGTCCACATTTTCTTTTGTTTTCTTTAATCCTGTTTGACTTATTATGTAGCCTAAATATTTAATCTCCTTCTCAAAAAATTTACATTTTGAAATATTTAGTTTTAAATTTGCATCCTTTAGCTTTTGAAATACCCTTCTTAAATTATCAATATGTTCATTTTCATTTTCCCCTGTCACCAAAATATCGTCTAAAAAATTTACTACTCCCGGAATACCCTGAATTAACTTTTCAATTATTTTTTGAAAAATGCCACTTGCTGGTTTAACTCCAAATGGCAACCTATTCATCGCATATACTCCTTTATGGGTGCTCCACGCACACAAAAGCCTCGATTCGTCATCTAACTCTAACTGATTATATGCCTTTGTAAGATCTAATTTTGAAAAAAAAATTCCTTTAAATTCCATTACTAAATCATTGACCTTGTCCTTACTTGACTTTATTTCCACTGAGTTTATTTTAATGCCGAATTCATTAATAAAATTCCTTCCCAAAATAGCTGGTCCTCCATTTTTTATAACAGCAAATTTAATTCGTTTCCTTACATTTCTAAAACTTACCATAGGCTCAATCAATCCAACTACACTCAACAAATGACCTCCATACCCTTGTAATATCATACTTGTTTGTAATAAATGTTCCGTATGAAGTTTACTGTGATAAAATTGTTCTGATACAGCAGATATAGCGGCACCCGTATCTAATTCCATCTTAAAAAATAAATTAAAAATTTTTATTTCAATTAGAATTGGTTGCTTACTTTTATTTTCTATGTCTATGTTACACATATAATAATTATCAATTTCTTTATTTGTATTAAATTTAAGTTCTTCTATTTCAATATCCGATTCATTTACACATTGAACAGTTCTAATTTCTTTTTTACTTTTATTTTGATTTTTATACTTACATTTGTATGCTAAATGACCTACATTTTTACAATTTCTACAAACATATGACTTATATATACATCTGCTATGATGATGATCACTATAACCGCATCTAAAACAGTCTTCTCTCTCTGCATTGTTTCTTGAATCTGACCTTGATGATTGCCCTTTTTCATATCTCTTAAAACCTCGTGGTGTGCTTTGTCTGAAATTAGCATACTTTAAATTTTCTGCCTTACCGATTTCCTTTCCCTGTTGCTCTATTTTCAATGCTGTTTCAACAGCTTTCCTCAATTCTACGTCCTTGCTCTCCTCTGATAATTTCATGAAAATCGTTCCATCAATTCCAGTAATAAACTTGTCTCTCAAAACTTCCTTCAAAACGTTACCAAATTTACAATTATACGCCAAATTTTTTAATCGAATGTGCCACTCCGCAATTGTTTCCTCTTCACTTTTTTTCGCTTCATAAAATAGCTTTCTTTCTTTAAAAACTATCACCGCAGGTGTAAAATGCTCTTCCATGTGTTTCAAAATATCCTCATAATTCTTCGAACTTGGTATCTCTGGACTGCACAAATCTCTTAAAATTTTGTACGCCCTTGCTCCTAAAAATCTCAATAAATTTGCTCTCTTTTCTTCTGGAGTTGTAACCTTAGTAGCTACAAAATAATTTTCTAAACGCTCCTTGTACAAGATCCACTCATCCATGTCCGGATTAAATTCCTCTATGCCCACCACGTGGGCTGCCATGATGTTTTCTTTAAAACCACCTTGTTCTTCTAATTTCTCTTCTTTCACTCCTTCTCCGTGCTGTTCTTCGTCTTTCGACGCCAGATTATATAACTTTTACTATATCCTTACACTTAACAACTTATTACTTTATTTCTTAGTTTATATATATTTTTTTTTTATCCTCGTCGCCATTGTAATGTTTATTAAAATATATCATTTAATATTTGCTTTCATTTATTTATTTTAATTTTGTGTGTATCTCGACTGAGAGCTTAATTAACAATGAGTACCTTAATATAATTTATCCCTACTTTCCTACTTATGCTACTCACACCAATATATACAAATACGATTAATTAATAATACACTACACTTATTATACTCAGAATAGCAAAATTACAATTGCATTGTTATCTTAGTTTAGTTATTTTTTTAACAGTATGCGTGTTTCTGTGTCTGTGCAAAAAAAAAAGTTATCTTGTTAATAATAAAATAACAAATAAATGTAATGTACAGATTTTATAAAAATTGTATCGAAAATTTTTTTGTAGTGCTGATGATGATGGGTTATTCTACTTCTTCTTTTTGTACTTGACTCGTATCAAGTGATTGTTATTATTGACTTTTTAATATACTCTTAAAAAATCATTTACTTTTTGCTGTTGATGATGAGTTCAAATTAGCTGTATTTAGTTTAGTAATGTTGAGTTAGGTCAGTAAAATCAAAACAAACTCTTATAATGTCAAAAATATTATTTTATTTAATTATTCGTAAATTGAACAATGTAGTATTTTTTTTGTCTTTCAATATTTAATAAGTGTTTGGTACTTGAACATTTTTAAACAGGTCTTTCCAACCTACACATTTTATTTAAATACACAAAAAAAAAATTAGTGCCATTGTACTGATAATGAGTTTTAGCGACAGCTGAGTTAATAAAAAATTATTTATTTTGTTTTTCTTTAAAATCTCTTGATAAATTTTTTATATTCATTCATTTTAACCGTCTTTTATTTAAATTTCTATTAAAGTGATAAAATTTAACTATTAAAGCAGCATATAATAATTAAGTTGCTTTTTAAAAATCACGAATTAATCTGGTCATGTTTATAGATTTTGCTTTTAATTGGATCTTTAATTATTTTAATATTTTGAAATTAAGTTTAGCTTAATTACTGAGACATTAAAATCTCAGATACAATCAATTTTCTTATCCGTCATCTATAAGAGTTAACATCATAAATTTTATTGTTTTAATTGTAAAATTAAATTTAATAATTATTTTAATTGTAGAATTCTTTTTGAACTCAAATTATGATTATGATTCGATAATGACATTCAGTTAATTTTTATTTTTTCTTTATATTTAAAGCAAAAAATGTATTTTTAATGTTAACAATTACAGAGAAACAAAAATTTAGCAACCATTCGCGAGTTAAATTTTTAATTCGTTCATTAAAAATCTAAAATTTAAAACTTTAATTAAAAAACTCTTCATTTTTTAATGACTTTTGATGTAAAATTACAAGTTTTGTCTTGAAGTTGAAGTTTATAGAAATCTACAAAAAATTTAATGTATTTAATTTTGTTTAGTGCATTTTCATTTGCGGGTCTTGAATATTCTAATTAACCTTAAAAAAAAAAATATTTAATTAAATTTTTTTTATTTTGTAGATTAAAAAAATAAAATAATAAAAAAATTGTTGTTTTAGGAAAAAAAAAATCGAAAGGCTTTTTATATGAACCGGTTTTATTGGGAATTTTTTAAACTGATTCATCTTCAAGCTTCAGTTCTTACATGAAAAAATTTTATAGACGCGTAAATTAATCGAAATAAATTTGATCAAATAAAAAAGAAAAGAAAAACTCTACTTTGAAGGTCGTGTTCATTAAAGATTTGTGGCAAGAAAAAAAAAGGCAATTGTATAAATTATTTTTTTTAATTTGGCTGGTTTTTTTATAATTTTTGTTTCATTTTTGCAGTTTGTGTTTTTGTGTTTTTTTTTTTTTGCATTTGGGCAATTTAGAATCTTTAATAATTAATAAGTAACACGTTAATACAAAAATTGTATAATTTTTTCGATTTCTATCATTTGCTTGTAATTGTAAGTTAACAACAAATAATTATTAGTTGTGTGGAACTTATGACCGTACCGTACAAATAACAAAAAAATTATTATTTTATAGAAATTAAATTTTGATTTAATTGATTATTTATTGATTACCTCTAATGACCTAGAGATATTTAAGACAGAATTTATTTTTGTTAGAAAAAAAAAAACAAACAAACGATACAAGTTTTAACGTAAAAATTTATGTAGAATTTATTTAAATTTTTAATTTGTTTGTATCGGTTTTTTTTTCTAAAAGCCTGCAAAAATTTTGTTCAAACTTAATGAACTAAAAAAACTTTTATTTTTATTTTTTTGTTTGTTTTTTATAAAATCAATTTTATTTTTTTAAAATTGATAGGCAATATTTAAGTCTGCCTACAATACTATTCAAAAATACTAAATGATTTTATATTTTTACATTTTATTTAAATTTAAATATTAAAAATAAATTCCATCATTCAATACACAACCAGATTTATTGGTTACTTTGTTTATATTGGTTCACCTATCCAGTTTTTTCTAAAGTGTACAATAATCGGACTTTACAAATTCAATGATCATAAGTTAAAAGATAAATTTGATCAAAAATGTAAGAATAAAAAAAAAACACATCACAATAAAAATCGATAATTTACAATAAAATAATAAAGACCTCACTTTTTTATGTTTTGTTTATTATTTTGTTATTCTTTTGATAAATGTCTTTAAGTTTTAAAAGGTGGAATAACAAGCAAAAATAAAAAACGACATTTGTGATTTTGTTTTTTATGTAAATTTTTGTGAAAATCAACGAAATAAAAAACGTCATCATCAGATTTTTTTATCTAATTTTATAATATTTAAAATTTAAATTTAAATAAACGCAAAAAAAAAAATATTTTTATTGAAATATCAAAACAGGAAAAAATTATCTAAATGCCCGTCTAAATAAAATTTATTTAAAAGTAAATTCTGACCAGAACAAGATAATGATGATGATGATGCTAATGAATTTAATTATGCTAGCTGATTTCGATTTACTATAAAAGTTTAGAATTATTAATTATTAATTACATAATTCGAACAAAAGAAGAAGAATTATGCTAATGAATGACAAATTAAAATTTAATTGTGATGTGTAATTATCAATTCTGAACTACCATCATTTCACGATCTGCCCTGTCTATTTTCTTAAAAGATTTAAATCCGGATTGTTGGAAAATTATAAATAAAAAGAAAATATAATTTGGTTACCTCGTGATTTATTATAATTAAATTGTTTACATGCGCACATTAAATACGCGCGGTCACGACACGATATTTCAGAAAACAAAAAATAAAAATATAAATAAATAAATAAATAGTGATATTGTAATGAATCAAAATGTTATGACCAAAATATACTTATGGCCATGAATTTAGTGAAATCACAAAAAAAAAATTCCAATCAAAATTCTTCAAACTTTTGTTCACTTCAACATGCGAATAGAATTAAAATCAAAAAAAAAAAAATGTATAACCTTATCAACTAAATACTTTTTATAAAATAATTGATTTAACCTTAAACTTGTTCTCTGTACCACGCTAAACGTTTTTATATGAACTACAAAATAAAATTGTTTTGTGATTTTTTGATCCATTTTATATGCAGAGGCTGAGAAAAAATAATAAATAAAGTCAACTTGTGTATGAAATTTATCTTGCTAATTTCTTTATCCTTGAACAAAATCTCAGACACAATGTCAAGGTTAAGTTTTTATTTTATTTAGTATGGTTGTATGTTTAGTATGTTTGGGAACAATTCAAATGTATGAAACATTAAATCTGTTACGATCCAGAAAGACATGGATTTTATAATTAAAAGGATTTATTTATTTGTTTAGTATTAACTTTAGTAAGTTACTATCAAAATTGGTAAAGTACCATACTTAGTTCTATTCTTATATTCAGATGAAGTTAACTGAAAGTTATAGAAGAAGACAAACTTTAAGGTCTAAATTGCTATATATGAATGATGTAAATATGAAATAGCTATGATTTTACGATTCAGAAATTGACAATATTGACCCAACTAAATTAAAATGAACTATAACAACTTTAATACAACAAATTAAATCTCAAATTTTAATCTTAGACTCTGTTAAATAAAATGCAAATTACAGAACATTAAACTTTCCGTTTTATGTCACGTTTTATCGTTCGCACTTTATAAACAGAAATCAACATGAAATAATAATTTTTTGCAACGAGACAAACGATTGTATGTTTAAATTTGTAACTAACTTTTTATACTTGATGATAAGTATGGATGTAATTTAGTAATTTAGAATTTGAATGAAGATCGCGATGAGTTCAAATGCATCGTAATATTATGTGTAGTAGTAAAAAAAAAGTGATTTGCGATTGTTGGAGGCGTTTTTTATTTTTCTATTTACAAATAATGTATGGATGTTTGGATGGTTCAATGTCTGTCTGACTATCTTTTATTTATATCTGTTAGTTTTTTTTCTTTTAGTTTTTATTGTTCAGATGATACGGAAAATTGTTTAGTTTGCTCAATTCTGTTTATTCAAAAGCGCATTAGGAATTTTATTTAATAATTATTTCTTTTTTTATATTTTTAGTTAAATTTTAACATTCTTTAATTATTTTTATTTTATTGCGATTTCAACTATAAATTGATAGTTGTTGTTTTGCCATTGGGCAAATTAAGAAATAATTTTTTGACGCTAAAATGGTAAAAACAAAAAATTCATGTTTATACTTTATATTGAGAATGATGTCATTAACATTAGCATTTGATATTTTACAAAGTTTTCAAATTCAAGATCATCTTAAATGTTTTCTTCATTTATATTTGTTTCTTCTTTTTTTTTTTTTTTGTAATCAAGTTTTAAACTAAATTTAAATGTTTCAACGCAATCTCGAAAATCAAAAAATAAATTCAATTAAAATAAAAAGTATTCTGTAATTTTTAATAAAATTACGGTTCAGCTAGCTAACCATAAATATTTTAAAGTTTTAATTTAATTAAGAAAATATCCCTTGAGATATTGAATAATTTAAGTAGGCTGTGCATTTTATTCAATTACTGACTTATCCTAACTACCAAAACGATTGTGACTGAATACTTTGAATTGATATTTTCAAGAATGTTTGGACAAAGGAACGACTTAACGTTAACCAAAGTAACAATGGAGAGATTTAAAGAATATTTAAAATTTTGTCATTACAATTTACAACGCGCCATAACCAAAAACTCTTAAATATTCCCGAACTTGTCAAGGGTATATGTTTGTATTACTTACTTAAATGTAGGTAATATGACAAAGTAATGTTTGCTTTATAAAACGAAATATTTAATCATTTATTATAATTACGTAATTGTTCGCATCTGCAAATATCAATAAAAAAAAATTAATTAATAAAACATTTTTATTTTGTTTATTGTGTATTATAAAACAATCAAAACCAATTAATGATTATTTATTTATTTATATAAATCCAATGTAACCTGTTTGTTTGTTTGTTTTATATTGTTTTGTTAATTGTTTTGTTTTCTTTTTTTGAATTTATTTTCTTCTTTTACTTCTTGATTATTTGTTTGTATTACTTTTGAGGTGTTTGAATAATGAAAATATTTGGCAAGTTAATTTCAGTATTTATTATGTATTACATATTTTGACGTGTAATAAATGTTGTCGAACCTTTTAAATAATAATTAAATAGTAATAATTTCATAATAACACAACGAACTTGACACTCGAGATTTACTAAAATGTTTGTGGTTTTTTTTTTTTTTTTGCTATTTACAAAAAAGGTAAAGGTCAAATGTTTTTATGTGTTCAGTAAAAATACCAACATATGGTTTCCTTGTTCTCGTGACACTTTATATGAATGTAAATTTTATTATAAAACATTACAAGTATTATATATTTAACAATGTATTAGTTATAATTTTAAACAGATTCTATTACGTATATTATTTCAATAAAATTCTAAAATTCTAATGAACAGAATATATTAAAATGTGATTAATCAAAATAATTTTAAATATTTGTTAATTGTGTTTAATTAAATTTTTCCTTTATTGTATATACAAAGAAATAAACTGGAACATACTACATACCTTTAGCTTAGATAATAAAATATATAGTACGTACGTTGGTATATTCTTCATTAATTGTTATACTGAGAAATGTTACATACATATACACATACCAACACAAATAATTAAAAAATATATGATGCAAAACCAAAAACTAGAATAATTCAAAATTATTTACCAAAATAAAAATCTTAGAATTTCGTCAATGTTTTTTTTTTTTTTCTAATTATGGAAAGTCAATTTAATCGACATTTTTTTGTTGTTCACACGCAATCATTGTGGATTACTGGTGTCGGTCAGGAAATTATAATTTAAGGCCAAAGTTAGGAAAGATTAATTGAATTTTGTATTATTACATCAAACTACGTTTAGTTGCGATTGTGACAACTGAAAATTTTTATTTAATAATTTCATATAATGATCGGAGACTTTTCTTCTTTACAAATTTTCTTAAAAAAAAAATTATGCTTCAAACGAAGTTGTTGAGAAGTTAAAAATTGTCTGTGATGATGATGTCATTATTATTATAAAAATCTGTAGAAAAAAAATATTACCAAGTGTAATTAGAATGGCATTAAACGTAAATTGATTATTTTTTTATTTTTTGTTAATTGTATAAAATTTATAATATTTCATAATTATAACAAAATTAAGTGGCGACCTATAAATAGAATTTTTTGTTACTCTTAAAACTAATAATGAGCATACATTTTCATTGATGTTGTAAATGAAAATGATGCTGCTATTGAATGTTTAGAAAAAGTAAAACTCTCTGAAACAATTTTACCTATTTTCTATAATTTCAATTCAATTATTTTCAATGTACTATTTTGAGACTGAACTAGAACTCCTGATATATTTTCAAGTTATGTACACTTATTTTTAATTCGAATTAGAAAAGTTATTACGTATCAATTTATTAATCTTTAAACCTAACGATTTAATTTAATTTATAAATTCAAAAACAAATTAATAAAAAATAATGAAATTCAGGCCAAAATTGTAAGAGAAAATATATTGTCCTTTTTTCTATGACCTTAACATATTCAAATGACTAATTTTTTTTTGTTCTGTTTTCAATAAATATTTTTTAAATTAATTTAATTAATTTAATCACAATTGGGAAAAATGATCAGAGATCAAAATGTTATCATTTGATTTTATAAATAAATAAACAATTATTTCATTACAAACAATTATTAGCATTGACATCATAATTTAATGTCGATAAGAATTATTATATTTTACACTAAATAATTTATCTCATGTAAAAAAAATAAATCTTAGATTATAGTGGAATAATTTCTAAGATGAGTTTATAATTAAATTTTATGGATCACATTGTTAAAAAAATTCATAATTTGGTCTTTAGTTGAAGAATGAAATTTGTAAAAAACACAAAACGTAATCACAAAAACGAAAAAAAATACACATGAAATTTTTATTCTTTTTTATTTATGAAATTATTTTAGACATTTATGTCAGAATTATATTTAATTTTTAGCATTAAGCAAATTAAACTGGAATATCGAATTTTAATGTCCACGCCAATTCTAAACCCAATTTATCAGTGAATTGTTTATTTGGGAAATGAACAAATACTGAATCATCTGACTCGTTAAAATCTAATGTTGTGTTATTATAACCAAGCATCTTGACTTGTGAATCTGAATCCAAAAAACCTTTTATCGAATATAAATGTATACCTAACTCTGCATAAGGATATTCCAAAATTATTGCATACACATTTTGTCGATCTAAAATTAGAATTGTTATATTCGTCATCATCAATTTAATTGTTTATAACAAATACTTACTATTTGTGGGAATGCCGGCCGTGTACCAAATATCAGGAGTTATTGAATCATTCTGATATTTCCATGGAATTGAATCATATATTGCCTCACCATTCACTTTTAACCAGCTATTACAATTGAAATGGAAATTATAAATAATACGAAAGGAATGAGAAATAACAATACCTTCCCATCGTGTATAATCTTTCCACAAATATTGGTTCAATAATGCCCGTCTTTGTTGGACCGACATTCACTAAAATATTACCCCCACAACTAATTGTTGTCACAAGCTCTTTAATTAGTTCATGTGATGTCATAAAATCTTCTAATTTTGCATTTGCTCTTTGACCCCAACTGTATTTGTCAATAGTCATAGCATTTTCCCATTTATGCGTTTTAAGTACACCAGGATTAAAACGATCTGTACATGTATGAAAACCTCCATGTTTACATAAAGTATCACCACCCCATCTATCATTTGTTACAACATCATCACGTACTGGACTTTCATTATAGAGCCTTAAAGATTAAAGGAAATTATATTAACAACAATATTGAATGTATTTTCTATAAATATTTTATCGTTCAAGTTTACTTTAACATAAAAACAATAATAACTAAAACAATTAATTTATTTAAATAAGGAAATTTTTCATCCTAATTCTTTATGCATTATAAAGTGGCGAAGAATTTTAAAATATAAAATCCGTCCGACCACCACATCTGAGGGACATGTATTAGTGAGCTATGGTCGGACTTAATTCAATTATTTAAAATTTAATCAATTGAACTTGAATAATAAAAACAAAAATTAAGTAAACAATGATGTTGTAGTTATATTATCTGACCGTAAATTGTTATAGATAATTTCCAAAATTTGTAAAAACATTGTTATAAGATAATCAGTTTCAATATTATCTAATGAAAATATTAAGTGGACATAACAAAATTGTTTCTTATCAGACTGATCATGTTAATGCTAACACTGATTGTGTACATATTCGATAGTACATACCACGTAAGAAACTCCTTTGATTTCCAATAAGTATCAGAAGCTTCCCATTCACCGTCTGACCATATAATCTCTGGTTGATATTTATTTACAATTTCTTGAAGTTCTGGCCAAACCTTTAATTAAATATAAACATAATTTTTTCATTTACTTTGCTTTTTTTTTCTTGTCCTATTTATCTTTAACCTTAAAGTCTACAAATTTACTTGTGTTAAACGAATTTAGTTTATCAGTGAGATACAATGGATTAAACCACTCAAAAAGGGAATGATATAAGCCAAATTTCATATTGGATGTCATTTTAATAGATTTTGCAAGTTCACCTTAAAATACATTTTGTTGTTTGTTATTTTTATTTCAAAAATTATTCAAATATGAATTCAAAAAAAAAAAAACTTACCAACAATATCCCTATGCGGGCCAATGTCCATAGAATTCCAGCTAAAAGAATATATTGATGGCCACATTGTAAAACCCTCATGATGTTTACTAGTCAATACAACATATTTTGCACCACTTTTTTCAAATATACGAGTCCATTCATTTGGATTAAAATGTTCAGCTGTAAAATCACGTGCAAATTCTTGATATGTGAAACCGGGTTTAAAATTTTTGTTCATATAATCAACATAACCGCTACTGTTACCAATCCAATTTGTCCAAAACCATTCTGATCCATAACTAGGAACTGAGTAAACTGTAAACGAATATTTTTTAGTATTATAATTTATATCAGTTAATTGACACTATTAATTTACCACCCCAATGAATAAATATACCAACTTTGGCACGATCATACCAATTAGGTAGTGGACGTAAATCTAAACTATCCCATGTTGGTTCATATAATTTTTTATTTTCTAAATTACAATTTACTAATGTTACGAAAAATACTCCAATCAATAAAGTTAAAAATGTACACGCTGACATGTTTACATGTTCACATAAGAAGCACAAATAAATTAATGATTAAAATAAACTTTGTTAATTTAAAACTGAACCCATTATTTTGACGGTGATAAGAAATAGAATTCTTTTTCACAGGGTAATAAAAATTAGTTACCTTTTTTATTATTACAACGGAAGAAATTCAAACTTAATCAATCGTAAAATCATAATTTCAATGCAGATGATACTTTGTAGTATGCATGTCGGTAATAAACATTTTATCATCCGCATAATATTTACAACTAATAATAAAAAGTTCATTTTTAATAACATTTTTGTTGGTGAAGTCCAAAAATGTTTTTGTGTGTTTATTGTAGTATTTATTATGTGAGGTTTTACATAATATTGTTATCAAAAGTTCTTAATGAATTTTATTTTAAATGTTTCAAAAAATATTAATTAGAATTTAATTTAATCCTAATATTCCTACCGTCCCATTGTGTGTACACGACGTCTACGTGAAAATAGAGACTAATAATAAATATTCTATAAGTTCACCGTATGTTCTATAATTGTAGGTTAGGAAGTTAGGAAATAACCTTTTATTATTTTATTATAAAAGGTAAACTAGAAAAAAAAAAATGAATTAATTGATTCACTCTGTTTTTTTTTTATGTCGGATTTAATTTTAGTACTTTGTAAATAGATAATATATATAATTTTTTTTAATTTTTAAAACTTATTAATTGTTATAAGTAAAAAAAAAAAACACGTGTGAAAATAAAAAATCTATAATTTATATGATAATAAAAAAAAGAAAAAAAGTGTAATAAATTGAAAGTCTATTTGTTTTTGTATAAAGACCACTTATTACAATAATAAATAACGATTAATGTTTAATAAATTTGCATAATAATAATTTTAATTTATTAATCTGTTAAAATGCAGTGTACCTATATACTAGCTATTATTTGGTTGTTACCATTTTTCTTGTTTGATTCAAATAATACATAAAAACATAATTACAACAATATATAATTATTGAAAATAAAATTATAAGTTCGGTCACACAATACAATAATTTATTGAAAAATTTTGTATTTTTTTTTCACACAAATGAAATTCGTTTTTATCAATTTTTTTTAATAAATGTGTGTGTAAAGTGTGAAATTATTATTTCACAAATATTTATGTTTATTAAAATATAGTAAACAGATCATTTATCTGTACTCTGTATTAAACAAAATCGTTGCAAATGTTTAATTTATTTATTTAATAAATCAAAATCTTACTTTATATTCGCATTCTGGAATATTCGTTTGTATTTGTTCCGGAAGAAACTGAACTTGTTATACTTGCGAATATTCAAATAAATTTCAATAATTATTAATAATTATTAAACAATTTTTATTCTATTGTCAAGTAGACATACACGTAGTAATTAACAAGTAAGTCGATACGTATAAGTTGTACCGACATTTGAACTTGAATGTTTTTAGCTAATTCCTCCTATTTATTAATTTATGAGTTTTGTATTAAAAATTTGGTTTTTTTTTATCGACATCGACTCTGTGAATTTAATCATTAATCGATCGTAATCTGGAAATATGTAATTTTAAGATACTTTCAATATCAAATAATCTAAATGTAAATCAACAAACTCAATTTTGTTTTGGTTGACTTTGGTAAATTATAGAATTCAGACAATAGATTATTTTAAATCAAACTCTCCAATTTACATTTTCTTACAAAATTAATCAAAAAAGTATTTATTGTGTGTCACATTAAAGTTAGAAATCCTAATAAAATGAATTCTTCTTCTAAACGTTTTTCATTTGTTTGTTTGGCATTATTTGATTTAATAAAAATCTTACATAGAGATTGAAAGAGTTTTATATGATGAAGAAAAGTAAAACCTGTTGCTAAAAATATAAAACTCATAATAGTCTCCATTCATTCATTTTATTAATACTTAGAAGATGATGGTAATGAACTTCTTATTACATTCTATATAGCTCTCAAGTAGACAACATCAGACAGAACACGCAATACACAAAAAAAAATCTACCTACTTGGTAAAAGAACATATGAAAAAAATTCAACAAGTAAAACTTGTTCTTAGAAAATTTATACCTAAAATTTACAAAATGGTTTTTTTTGTTTATTATTTATTTATGATATTTTTGCAATTTTATTTATAAATATTATATTACGTATTATTATTATTATTATCATCATCATATGATAATGACAACAACACACAAGTCAAATTAAATAAAGTAAAAAAAAAAATGCATCGCAATTTAAACAAAAAAATTTATTTAGATGACAAAAAAAAAGTCGAGTAAAAAATTAATTTGTCTAAAATGAAGATAAATAATTTTATATTATTTTTCTGAAAAGAAACGCACAAAGTACATACATACGTTGTTTGTTTTGTACAATAAAAAACATTGAAGAATTATGAAATGTTTAATGCAATTGATAGAATTTCACATTATGATTAATTTTGTTTAAAATAAATAATTGAATGAAGAAAGAAAGAAGAAACATTGATAGGTTTTGATTCTAATCATATCAAAATCTATCAATGTTTCTTCTTTCTTAAATTCTTATCATATTAATTTTATCATTAAATAAATCTTATCGACAATTAAACTTATCCCCGTTTATATAATTATTTATTTATTTTTAACTGGTATACAAACAGAAGTTGCCTTCCAATCAATGAACAATGAACACTAATCGTGCTAATATTGTTAAGTCTAAATGTACAAATTTATTCCAAGTATAGTTAACTTCCAGAAAATTATAAAAAAGTATTTATAAACTTTTAGTCAGTATGAAATTGAAAATTGAGTCGAATATTGAATTTTATAATAATTTAAATAATTATTATTTTTTGTCTGTTTATATTTTGCTTTACCCGTTTATTTTGATTTATTTAAATTTATTTGTATGGATATTTTTAATAGAGAAAATTGGATTATATATAAGTAAACTAATACGTGGATAATAATTGACTAAATATATTATTACTAATTATTATTATGAAAATAATCAAATGTTTCAAACATGATCTTGTTAATAAAATAAAATAATATAAAATATGCGTGTAATATAAAAAGAGTTTTAATTTCTCTACAAATGTAACGTATGTAACGTCTTGTTATGTTTTTCAAAATAACAGGTTGTAAAATAAAGACGTAAATAATTAAATCGCAACAGAATTTTTTGTTGCTATCAAGTTTCATAATATTTTTGTTTTTTAGTTTTTAATTTTTAACGATTAAAGAATTAGAATTAATTACAACACTAAAAGTTAGTAAAGCATACAAAATTGAAGATTCATTACCGTATTACAGACATTACAGTTTTCAGACGATTATGTTTAGTTTTATTATTTCTCAATTTAACGACTAAACACTAAATTCATAATTACATCATTGTCATTACTCAAATAGTAACCATTAACTCTTGATTAATGGTAACTATAACTATTTTCATTCCACCCATTTTATATTAGACTTTATTATTAGGATACATCTAAATAAAATATTAAATAATCAACAACTAATATTGTTGTTATTATTTTCTTATTTCAGAAATAAAAAGTGTTTATTGGATGAACAAATATGAGCAGAGACGTTGAATTTCAAGATGTTGTTTACACAATTAAGGATAGTATTAAATTGGGTAAGTTTCAATAGAAAATAAATGTCAATTTAACTTGTTTTAAAATCTCGTATCATAATAAATAATCATTATCTAATCATTAATAAGAGAGAAAGTTTTATGAGGAAGATAATAAGTGATTTACAGTTATTAATTTGATCCAAGTTAATTAAGCTCATGAAAAAGTTGATACTTTACAATTACCCTGAAGTAGTTGTGTGTTAGTCCAATGACATGTTTATTTAATAAACAATATTATCACTGTAGAAATTTATGAATAATATATTTTGGTTCATAATACAATATTCTATAATTTCCATTTCCTTCATTTTATAGTTAAAGAAACTAAAATAAGACAAGTAATTCAAGGAGTGAGCGGTATTTTTAAACATGGACAACTCTCTGGAATTTTGGGACCATCCGGAGCTGGTAAAAGTAGCTTACTTAACGCAATCTCAGGAATGACGTTAGTAGAAATTCCAATTATTTATAATTTTTTTAAATGTCTAAATAGTTATTGATGAATTAATTCCCATTTGATTATTTTCTCCACTCAATTTTATATTTATTTAGGACTTCTGGTGTTGAAGGAACAATAAAAGTAAACAAAAAATCATCATGTTACTTACAGCAAGAGGATGTTCACCGATCCCTTTTAACATTAGAGGAGCTAATGCAGTTAGCATGTTCATTGAAACTTAAGCCAGGTAACTATAATAATTAATTTTAACTTACCATTTTGATCATCTCTGATTATAAAAAAGTCAAGGAGTAAAATATGTTTTTCTAAATTTTATTTATTAAATGAATCGACTTTAAATGTCAAGGAAAGATTTCATCTTTAGACATAATTTTTTAACGGGAACATTTCTCTTTCTAAATGCATTGAAATATATTTCATGTAATAATAATAAATATCCAATTATAATTTTAGGAACTGATAAAATTCAAATTATTGATGAAATTCTTTCAAGTTTGCATCTTAATCATCGTAGAAAAATTACAACTGATAGTTTAAGTGGTGGAGAAAGAAAAAGATTATCAATTGGTTTAGAATTAGTTGCAAATCCACTGATATTTTTTTTGGATGAACCAACAAGTGGATTAGATGAAGTTACAGCAGCACAATGTATTAGATTATTACAAAAACTTGCTCAACAAGGACGTACAGTTGTTTGTACAATTCATCAACCATCAGCAGCTATTTTTTCTTTATTCGATCAGGTTATTTTACTTTTTTTTTTTTTTTTTTAATGTATTTCCATACCGTATAACATTTACCTACCGTAAAATTTGAAGGCAATGTAATAATAATGTATCCGTAATTTGTCATAAATTCTGGTAACATCAAAGATCAAATTAAATCAAATCTTATTCTTCAAACGTTGTTTTAAAAGATTTTGTAAAGAAACAAAACAAAATCGAAAAGATTTTGAAATAAATTCAAAATATAATTTATTGAAAAAAAAGACGCGACATTTTGTTTAATTAAATTATCTCTAATAATTAATCTTTACTAAAATGCATTTTCTTCCCCCTATTATAGATTTATGTTCTAGCACAGGGTCAATGTGTTTATCAAGGTGCACCACAAGCAATGGTACCATTTTTATCACATATTAGTCTTGAATGTCCGAGTCATTACAATCCATCAGATTACAGTAAAATATTTAATTAATTTAAATTAATTGTAATTAATAATAATAATTAATTTAATTCTAGTTATAGAATTATGTGATTCAGATGATGGTGGTTTAATACCAATACTATCTGATTTATTTCAAAATGGTAAACTGATGTGTACAAGTGTACAAGATAATGTAACAGGACTGAATGCATTTTCAATTAAAACACCAATAACATCAATGTTTTTAGAAAAGAACAAACCACGTGGCGGCACATTATTACAAAAAATGAAAGCAATCTCAAGATTTATGCAAAGTGAATATGCAATATCAGGATTTACACAATTTATCGTTTTACTAAAAATGATGTTGTTAATTATTTATCGTAGTAGAACCATATTTTGGATACAATTATTCCATCATATTTTGTGTGGAACAATGATAGGTAATTAGCAATACTTTATTTGGAATCTATTGTAATTCACTTAACTATATTTATACAGTTGAAAAATCTCTTTTTATAATTTAACGAAAGGAAATTTAATTTCATGAAATTTCAATATTTTTCAGGGCTCATATTTTACAATACAGCAAATGAAGGTGAAAGAATGTTTGAACATCTTAAATATTGCATTGGAGTTACATTTTTCATTGTATATACCCAAGTAATGGTTCCAATATTAAGTTGTAAGTAACACTTGTCATACTTACATTCATTTGTACATACTTACATAAACAATAAAACTATTTCAGATCCATTAGAAGTAAAAATTGTTAAAAAAGAATGCTTTAATCGATGGTATAGTCTGATGCCTTATTACATGGCATTAACAATATCACGTGTACCAATGCAGGTTTGTTAACAAAATAAAAAAGTTTAATAATTTTCATTATGATTAAATAAAATATTTTTTTCTTAAAGATCATTTATAATATCCTGTTCTTATCTTTGGTTTATTGGATGTCTGGTCTTCCAAGTGAATTATGGCGTTTTGGATTATTTGCAATGATAGGTGTTATTACATCGTTTGTCGCTGAAGGGCTAGGATTAGCAATTGGAGCAACATTTAGTGTAACGGTAAAACCAAATTTATTGTTTTTTCATTTAATTTTTTTTCAAAAATACACAATTATTCTAAAACGTTACTCAATGTAGACCATAAACTAATTCATTTTCTATTAATTTTCAGAATGGCTGCGCGATTGGTCCAATGTTTTTGGCACCATTTCTTGGACTTGCTGTTTATGGTTTTGATTTTGCAGACAAAATTCCTGTATTAATGAATATTCTTATGAAATTTTCATTTATTCGTGGTGGTGTTACATCATTAATATATACAGCATTTGGTTTTAATAGAAAAAAACTTGATTGTCAAGATATTTATTGTCATTTTGATGATCCTAGAGTATTACTGAAATACCTAGACTTAGAAGAGTTATCACTTTGGACTGAAATGTTTATTCTTATTGCAATTATGATGGTTTTTCGTGCGTTATGTTACTTTAGTTTGAGAAAAAGATTTTATCGATAAATTATGAAGGCCAACCATTATTAAAATCGATAGAATTCATTCTGTAAATTATTAATTATAATCAAATGATTTATGGATTATTTGTACTTAAGTAATTTCATCTGTGTTAAATAATATGAGTAACAAGCTCTTTCTCATCAACTGCTCAATAATAGGCCTATTTAATTAAGAAATATATTAGAGTAATTTTGAATTATGTAGACAAAGTTTACAGATTTGTTTTTAATATAATATTATCATACGGTGATAATAAAAATGGTGATAGAAAATGATTTTACTTAAAATAAAAATTAATTGCAATCATAAACTTATAAAATGCAACCATGAAAAATTTTAATGGGGGTTGTTATTTTTTAATAATTCTAATTCTATAAGAACTAAATTACTGAAAAATAATAAATTAAAATAAGTATCCATTGCATTAAATATAAAAATTACAATATCATTAATAATAACTTTGTTCAAAATTAGTTACTAAATAAATAAGAATACTCTTTCGGCTTAACTGTACCTATTTTTAAAAAGGTAAACAGAAATGATTTACTGTATCATTAAATATACTCGTAAACCACTAAAAGTACAATTGCCTTGAAAAAAAGAAGAAAAAATTCTCATTGCCAAAAAAAAAAAGCAAAAATATTCTACTTAAAAAACTTCAAAGTGAAATGTCATCTTGAACGATTATTAAAATTTTAATTTATTATAATTTATTGTTTATAAGAAATTTTCTTTTTGTAATTAAATATAAGGTTTTTTTTATAGAAAAATAAAGTTCATTATTCAAAATTTAAAAATCAACAAAACTTATTTCTTACTAATGCCAAGTTTTTCCTTCCTTTTTTTAATATGTTTCTTAACTTTAACTTTTCTCTTTTCTGCTTTAGCATCTTTTACAATTTGTTTCCTTAACTTTTTACTTTCAGCTGTTTCATCACGTGGTCGACAACAATCCTTGAACTTTGAATTTTCACCAAGATTATCTTCGTCACTAGAATCTATGGAGAAACACAAATATATTAAATACTTCACTTTTCTTTTTTTTTTAATGTTTAAATTTCTATTCTTTGTACGGGCGAAATAAAAAGTTGAAATTAAAAATCAAAACATACCACTATTGTCTTCTTCTTCTTCATCATTCTTGCCATTACTATGATCTGTATCAGTTGCTGAATCTTGGTCAAGTTCCACATTTTTATCATCTAAAAGTTCAGGATTCCTTTGTACAGATAAATCTGAACTCAGACCGGTAATTGTTTTATATACCAAATCATCACCCTGACCAGTTTTTGCTTTTCTTATATCACGTTCAAAATCTATTACCTGTTAAAAATAATTTGGAAATCAAAATTAATAAATAGAATTATATTTAATCGACACAAAAAAAATTATTAAAATCTAAAAAACAAATTTGAAATCGGACATTATATTGATGCGACTATGAAACAACTAAAACTCATGCTATTTAATAAATAATCATAAATCATAATAAGAAAAGAAATTGAACAAATTACGTTATAAATTTTAAATCATTTTTAATGTTAGAAAATAATTCTACCTCATCTAATCTTTTTGGAATGTAGGCATTTTTGAAAACAGCTTCCTCAATTTTCTCTTGTGCTGTTAATTGTGTAATATCACGATTAGCAATTTTTTCTGAAATTTTTTCTAAATAATTTTCCATATTTTTTTCAATAATAGTTGGATCAGTAATAAAATCAAATAATTCTTTAATTGTCATTGTTGACACTTCTTTTTTTCGAAAAAATTCCGAAATATTTGTACAATCTTTACGTAAAAATTCTAATGCATGTGGATGATCATGTTCAACTGATTGTGATACATCAATAATAATTATTTGACCATCGTGACATAATAAATTAAATTCAGATAAATCAGCATGTACCAATTTACATTTATTATACATTTTCCACATTAATATAATGCAATCTCTATATAATTCTCTTGCTTTTGATGATGTAATTTCTACATCTTTAAGTTTAGGTGCTGGCCATCCATTTTTACCACAGAATGACATTAAAAGTACATGACTTCTAAGAAGAATAGGATGTGGTACAGGTAATCCTTCATTTTCAATTCTTAATAAATTTCTCATTTCTTTCTCAGCCCATGTACGAACCATTTTTCTCGGATTATGACGACTATAACCGTGACGAAAACGAAATTCACCAGACACATATTTATCTCTATCTTTAAATACCAAAATAGAAGTCTTGTATATTTTAATTGCATATTCATCTCCGCACTTAGATGTGGCATGGTATACATTTGCCTCTTTACCAGTTGATATACAACCATTAATTTCAGAAATTGTACCTCGATTTAATAATTTAAACAAAATCATTCTGGTTCTTGGATCCATTACTTGTTCAGCAGTTGCCCTATCATGTTTATCTTTAGTGCGAACACGTCCAGCATCCGTTCTTTTATTACTTTCTACAAAAGCATTTGCAACAGAATTTGATAATACTGGACCTTCATACTTTTCGACATTTATTTTATTCACAAATTTTTTAAATAGTTTTTCTGTTGGCTGATAATTTGTTAATTTACTACTGTGATTTTGTGTATTTGTGTGAGATTGGTTGTTCAAATTCACATTGTGATTAGTTTTTTGGTAGCTTGAAAATGAATCACCACCGTAATTGCAATAATCATCATCATCAGAGATATCAGATTCATAATCATTGAAAAATTCATCTGGCCCATTTTCTATTTCTGGATTTTCGTCTATGTTTTCAATTGTTAGTTTTGCAATCGGAGCTAATGTTGACTGTAAAAATATATAAAGGAATGAATATCATTATAATTTTTGATAATTTTTTTAACCATACATAAAATTTCAGCTCCGATGTATCATTTTCAGCATCATCAAACTGTCCACTCATTTTTATTTATTGTAATTTTTATTATTAGATTAGTTTCTTCTTCTCTTTGTACTTGACTCGTATCAAGTGATTGTTTTTTGCTTTTTAAGATACTCCTATACCAACCATTCACTTATTCTTTCTTATATTTAACCTCACTTTTTTTTCTTATTTTTATTTAACCTCACTTTTTTATTATATTTTCATTTTTAATTCTTTTATAAATTGTGTTACTTTTATTAATATTTTTATGTCTTTTTTATCTAATATCTTTAACCATAGATTTTAGATTACTTTTTTCACAACACGTTTTAAAGTTATCATTATATTTGTGACACTTACGAATTACGATCAATTTCCGATGTCACGTATTGGTATTGCACGATTCAATTTACGAACAAATCAGGGTTGAAATACAAAATTCAATTCGAAGTCGAAAATATTATTTTTCTCGGTTTACCATCATAACTAACTTCATTACACAAATATAAAAAATAATTATACGTATAATTTCAGGAGTAATTCAAATTCAAAAAAAGATTCAGTAATTTGAATTCAACCATTATAATTGTAGGAATCATAAATTATGAAAAATATCAAATTGTTGTCCCTTTGATCGCGACAATCGAATAAAAGGACCTAATTTTAATAAATTTATTAAACAAAGCATTGACATGAAGATTAAAATTTTATGGCAACTAGAATCACAAATAGAAATCTTCAACTTTTATATCCGAACAGTATATGAAGATGATTTTAATAAAATATAACTTTTTTTCAACGGCCAAATGGATTTTTAACGAATTTCTCAGTTTCCCTTGTTGCACGAAAAAAATCAAAGATGACACAAAACAAATTAATTAATATAATTATTAAACCAATTGATACAAAATAACTTACTTGATGAAATATTATTTTGAAAAACAAAAATTATTTAGATTTATGATTTAATTATTTTTCCGATAATAGTTCTAAAAAAAAAGTACCAAATAAAAACAAAAACAAAAAAAAAAAAAAAAAGGTGAACAATTTTTTTTTTTTTGAAATATAGATTTTTATTTTCCAAAAAAAAAATAAATTTAAACATTTAAACATTTAAAAGAAATTTTTTTTTTTGGTTTTTTTTTTTTTGTATGTTTTCTTTCATTAAATGCAAATGTAATGAAAAATATTTATACAGTTATATAAACCATACAATATATATACATGTTATGCATAAATATGTATAGATATATGTTTCCTACTATTTGTTTTTTAATTTTTTCATGTGCATACACACACACAGACACACACGCACAAGTACGTTAACATTGAGAAAAAAAAAAAAAAAAAAAGAGCAAAAAAATATAATAAATAAAGGTCCCATTTTATGTCCCCACAAAGTCCCACAAATATGACGACATTTATTTATTTATTCGTAGTTTTTTTTTTTTTTTTTTTTCTTATTCAATTTTTTTTTTGTTTTTGTTTTTTTTTTTTTTGTATTTTTTTTTTTTTTAAGCATTTTTTTTTTATAAACAAAATGATAAACTTTACATTTATTTATTGTAATTTTTATATTATTTATTATTACATTATTTATTAATTATACTTTCTTTTTTTTTTTTTCTTTTTTATATCTAAATTTTTGTTATTTTTTTTTTTTCTTTTCTTTTGTTTTTTTTTTTTTGTTTTTATGTTTTTTTATGTTTTTTTTTTTTTTGTTAAGTTTATTGAGACTAGCAACACATTTTTTTTATTTTTCTATTTTTTTTTTTTTTATTTATTTATTTATTTATTCTCTTATTAGTTAGTTTTTTTTTTTTTTTTCTTTTTCATCAAATCAATTTATATTTAATTTATGCATACATACATACATATATACATACATACGTATATACATATATACATACATACGTATATATAGATGCATATATATATATATATATAAATATATTTTCTAACTTATGTGATAAATAGGGCCATTGAAATTAATTCAAAAAAAAAAAAAAAAATTTGTAATCCAAAAGCTTTTGTTTTTTTTTTTTTTTTGTTAAATTTAAATTTAAATTTTTTTAAATTTTTAAATATTTACTAATAAAAATGACTAGCTTAGGTTTTTCAAAAAATCTTTTTTTTAATTTATTTTTTTTTCATTTTTTTTTTTTTAAATATTTTTCTTTTAAATTTTTTTTTTTTGTTTTTTATCGCAGAATAAAATGAGATGATTCAAAAATATGTACACAATATTATTATTTACTATTTATAAATTTATTTACCGATTTTCAAAAATAACTACGGATTCTAAATTGATGTTTTTTTTTTTTGTTTTTGTTTTTGTTTTTTTTTTTGATTGATTTTTTTTTTTTTTTTTTTTTTTTATAATCAACTCAGAATTGAATTAATTTCAAGGCAATGAATGTTTTATGCTTTTTTTTTGTTTTTTGTTTTTTTTATTTTTTTTTTGTTTGTTCGGTTTATTTTCTAATGAAGCGAATTATTTTTTTTTTTTATATGAAAATATAATTAGACTTAACTTAATAACAACAACAACAAAAAAAAAAAAAAAAACAAAAATTGTTCAAACCTTTCATCCTTCCATCCCTCTCTCTCTCTTCCTGTCCCTTTTATATTATTTTTGTTTTTCTTTAGCGAAATTATACACAATTTTTTTTTCTCTCAAGGTTCTTTTCTCATTTTAATACGTCCCCCCCCCAACCCTACCCCACCACGATTATGATTTCCGCACATAATTCCGAAAGAACCAAAAAAAAAAGAGAAACTCTTAAAAATATTAATTTATTTATTATTAAAAAAAAAGAAAAAAAACAAATAATAATAATCAGAATAAAAAATAAAAAAATACGCTTACAAAACAAGCTGGCTGTCTTGTGTGAAAATATACAAAATATTATTTGGATTTGAAAATTTTGTTAATTTATTTAATTAAATTAAATTTAACAATTCTTTTGTTTTTTTTTTTTCTTTCTTCTTCTTCTTTCTTTAACATATGAGCATATATGCATACACGTTTTTTTTTTGTTTTTGTTTTTTTTTTTTTTGTTTTGTTTTTGTTTTTATTTTTACCCTACACAATTATTCTAAACATTTATTTATTTATTTATTTTTTTTTTATTTTTTTTCATAGATTCTCATTTTCTATATTATTTTTTTTTTTTTTTTTTTTACTTTTGAATATATTTTATTTTTTTTTTCTTATAAGAATTTTTCCCATTTTTTTCTTTTCTTCTTCTTCTTCTTTTTTCTTTTGGTAAATTAATTAATTTTTATGTGTGTTAAAGTATTTTACAATTTTTCTTTCTTTTTTTTTTGGTTTAAAATATATTGTGTAGATATATATATTTATCTATTTATTTATCTTCTTCTTCTTCTTCTTCTTCATTTTTACTTTTTTACTTTTTTTTTATCATTTATTTTTTTGAAATTGTGCGTAAACTGAAATTAATGTGAATTTTTTTTTTTTTTTTTTTGTCAATATAAGAATTAATTCTCTTTATTTTTCTTCTTCTTCTTCTTTTTTTTTTAATTTTACTAATTTATTAGAAAGTTTAAAAAAAAAAAAAAAAAAAACAAAAAAAAAAAAAACGTAAAAATAAAATTTAATTTTTAAAAAATTTGTAAATATTGAAATATATAATTAATGTGTGTGTGTATTTAATTTATATGTATATATGTATATATATATATATAATATATGAGATAGAATTATTAAAAAAAGTAATAAATAGAAATAAATTTAAAAATGTTTCGCTTCATTCAACTAAAAAGAAAAAAAAAAAACACAAAATTTTTATTTATTTTTTATCAAACGTCACTTTTTAATTTTACTTTACTAATTTTTAAACGTTACAAAATGATTACGAAAAACAAACAAACAGAAGAAGAACAACAGAGAAAACATAAAGAAAAAATAGAATGAAAAATGCATTTTTGCGTTAATTAATTAATTTTTATTAAAAAACTTTAAAAAAAAAAAAATGCGCGGGTAAAAACAGACAAAAATGGTTTTTTTTTTTAAAATGGCAGCATTATACGATTTTTAACCACACCCACCCACACACACCCCTTCGTCCCTCATTCATCCGATGGGCTTTTGATTATTATTTAATTTTTTAAGTAGACTTTTTGACAACAACAAAAAAAAGTTCAAAAAATGAACGAAAATTGTAAAGAAACAAAAAATTAGATAATATTTTTTTTACCTCCTCCTCCTCCTCCCCACCTTTTTTTCTTTCTCTTTTAATGTTTTGATTGAAATAATTTTGTAGAATAATTCAAAGTTTGTTTTTTTTATTTTTGTTTAATTTCTATGTAAAAATTTATGTAAAAGAAAAGTGAAAATTTTGAAATCTTGAAAGAAAAATAACAACAAATTGCAATTGATTTAATTGGATTTGTATAAAATAAAATCACCATTCTCAGATTCTCAGATATTCATTCCCTTCTTAAAATGTTCAAAATGTTAAGAGAAAGAGAAAAAGAGAGAGAGAGAGAAAGAAAAATTACAACAATAATAAAAAAAGAAAGAAAGAAATGAGAAAAATTATTTTTAAATTTTTATATCCTTTTTTTTTTTGTTTTGGTGTATTTTTAAATAAATATCAGATCCTTAAATATTGGTACAACAAAATATAACAACAACAACAACAACAACAACAACAACAACAACAAAAAAAAAAAAAAAATAACAAAGCAACTCACTTAAGGAGATTTAACAAAGAAAAAAAAAAATTACGAAACAAAAACAAAACGATAACAACAAAACAAAGAAAGAAAAAGAAACAATGAAAGAAAGAAAAACAAACTAATGTAAGATTTGCGTCGATTTTTATTGTAAATTTGTAAAGTTGTTTTTTTTTTTTTTTGAAAAACAGAAAAAAAAAACAGAAAAAACAAAATTTGATAATTAATTTGGAATGAGATTCAATAATTGTTGGTCTAAACAAAATTAAATGGACGGAAATTTTCTTTTCTCTTCACAAAAAAAAAAAAAAAAAATGAAATATTTAATTTTTGCTTTAATCAAAAAATAAAAATGTTGTTGTTGTAAAAATTGTAAGATGCCAAAAACAAAAAAATGAAGATTTTTTTTTTTTTTTAAATTAAAATCCATTAACTAAAAAATGAAAAAGGATAAAACGCAAATTATGAAATTAACAAGAGATGAAAAAAAAAAAACAACAGCAAAAAAAAAAAAAAAATAACAGTAAAAAAATTAAAATTAAATCAAATTAACAAACAAAAAAAAAAACACAAAAAAATATATTGTTGTTGTTGTTTTTTGTTTGTTTTTTTTTTGTTTCTCTAAAAAATATACAAATTAATTCATTTTTTTATCTCTTCTTCTTCTTCTTCTTCTTGGGATCAGTATTTATTTATTTATTAAAAGTCTAAATTAATAAGTTTTTTTTATGTTTCGTTAAAAATGCATTACACACTTTGTGTAATGTTTTGCCCACGCACTTTTGTTGTCCAGCTTTAGTTATTTAAAAAACTATGATCAGAGGGGATTTAGAAAATATATAAATTTTTTTTTTATTTCTTTTTCTTCTTCTTCTTCTTCTTATTCTTCTTTTTTTTTTAATTATCTTTTTTTTTTTTTTTTATTTTGAATAAACATATTTTTTTTTTTTTGTTTTTTTTTTGTTTTGCTAATAAGAAAGTTAACATTCAATTTTTATTTTTAATCTTTTATTTTTATTTTTTTTTAATATTTTTTTTATTTTTTTTTTTTTTTGTTTTTAATTATTTTTTGTTTTTTGCTATTTAGAAAAAAACTTTCACTTTATTTTCTTTTTTTTTTTTGTTTTTCAGTTATTTTTAAATATATATATTTTTTTTTTTTTTTTTGTTTTTTTTTTGTTTTTTTTAATCACATAATGTTTTTAAAGCTTTGAGCATATGAGAAAAAAAAAGAAAAATACACACAAGTGAAAAATATGAATTCATTAGAAATAATTTACTTTTTTTACTTTTGTTTTAATCTTTTTTTTTTTTTACTTTTAGTTTTAATTTACAAAGTTACAAAGAAAAGAAAAGAAAAGCTACAAAAAAAAAAAAAAAAAAAAAAAAACGTAACAAAATCTATTGTGCTCGATACATAAATTATACAACACATAAAAAAAATTTGTTTTTAAACAAAAAAAAAAAAAAAAATTTAGTTTGTTGCTTCAAAAAAAAAAACAACAAAAAAAAAAAAAAAAAACAAAAGAAAATTTTTAATTTAAAATTTTTTATAAACAAGAATTTTTTTTTCTTCTCCTTTTTTTTTTTTTACATACATTAAAATATGTGAGCACATTAGTTTTTTTTTTTAATGCTTATTTTTCATTACAGTTTTTTTTTTTGTTTTTGTTTTTGTTTTTGTTTTTGTCCCCCCCTCCCAATTTTTATAAATTATTTTTTTCTTTGAAATCTTTTTTTTTTTTCTCATTTCCATAAAAAAAAAAAAAAAACAAAAAAAAAAAAAAAACAAAAAAACTGTTTCTGAAAATTGTTAAGCTAACGAAGGTGGTATATTTTGAGGTGTGTAATTGAAAAATTAATTTTTTACCTTTTGGCTGATATAGTTATATATTTGATAACAAATGCGATGAATATGACGATATCGACGAACTGATATATGTCTATAAACAAACAAACAAAAAAAAAAAAACAAAATAACAAAATATTTACTACATAAGATTTTTTTTTATATTTTATCTTCATGTTATGTTACTGTTTACTTTTACTGTTTACTTGTCACAACTTAAAAAACTTAAAAAAAAAAACTTAAAAGGATGTTTATATAATTGTTCACGTTATTTTATGGTGATAATTTGTAAAAATATAAAATGTCATCAATCCATTTAATATTAAATGAATAAGAAAAATTAACGAGCATTTTATTAATGAAGAAATGTTAGCATAAAATCCCGATCGTTTCTAACTAACAAAATTAAGAATGATTAAAAATTAAAATAAAAAAAAACAAAACATAAAATGGATTATTTTCACATTTTCATTTTATTTATATGTACTAATAATTATTCCCTAGTCCTAATTTATCAGAAATATTATTTAAAATTAGACTATGGCTAATCACACTAAATTATTATATGACTATTAAATGCTAACGAATAAAAGTAAGAATTGTAATATAAAATTATTAAAATAACAAAATATGATTAGATGAACAAATATTGAGAATTTCTTTGAATAATTAACGAATAAAAATGTTATTTTACACTACCGATACCATATCATACTAAGATTTATAATAAACTAATTAAATTTAACTTTCGAAACTGAATTTTCTAAATCATCATTTATAATTATTAATTTACCTATAAAAGTTCATATTGACGCAAATGCATTCTTTGTATTATATCCCGACAATCATTAAATACTCTTTTTATATTTTCAGTATCAACAGCGCATGTAAAATGTGGATAGCAGTAATGTTTACCATCTCCACTTGCCGTCGATATGCGCTAAAATTAAATAAATATTATGAAATTTTTTTTAAATATTTTTCTATAGTTAATTTTTTGTTTATTTACTAAAAATTCATCTCTAATGAAATACTTAGCTCGAATAACTTCAGGGTCTTCACCGGGTTCTGCACATGCATCTGCTACAAGAATGTATAATTAACTTTTGTTTCAAATTTATATTTATTAAAATACAATGTTTCAGTACCTGGAGTTTGATACCTATTGAATTCCGCAAAGTAATCGGATAACTTACTTTTAGCCGCTTTCACTTTTTCAGCTAATAAATCTTGTTTATTAAGAAATAGAATTACTGAAATTGTGCGTAACCATCTGTAAATATTGAAAAATTAGGCATAAGGCACAAAGAATGAAAATTTAAAATTAATATTAACCTATTGTTCCAAATGCTTTTGAATAAATCAAGAGATTCTCTAAGCCGATTCTGAGTAGGATCTTCTCTGAGAACCATATTATAACTAGAACAGGCAGTTACAAATATTATTGCAGTAACATCATTGAAACACTGAATCCATTTTCTTCTCTCATCTCTTTGACCTCCAACATCAAACATACTGTAATTTTGAACATATATTTAGTAAATAATGCTAAATATTACTTAGTAAATTTATACTTACTGAAAATTAACTTTATCAACTTGAAATCTTGTCTCAAAAATACCAGAAGTTAAGACACGACACCGTAGAATATCTTGTTCAGATGGAGTGTAGTTGTTTTGTTTTACCACACTAACACGATCAAGAAAACTAAAAAAATTTGTTCAAGAATATTAATTATTTACTTTTATTAAAAAATCTAACAAATTAAAGCTAAGTTAATCTTACTATTTTGCACAGTCGATAAGTTGATACTCATTAGATCGATCAAATGTTTGTTGAACCCCTCGATCTTTCCATAGCTCTTCCGTATGTTCATAAAATTCAGCAGGATAATCAAAATCAGGATCTAAAAATAAGCCGATTAATATATGATAATATTAACAATAAATAAAATATTTTACTAGATGCATAATCTTGAATATAATCCACTCTTGCTTGATTTTCAGATTTCTCTAGTTGTATAGTTGGTGATAACGTACTCATAGCTCCAGTAATTGTCTAAAATATATTAAAAATTTGGTTTTTTTTAAATTTATTAACAAAACAAAAAAGAAGAAAAATTCATTTATACCAATATAGCATCTCTTATATTTTTTTTTATATCTTCTATTTTTTGCTTTTTTTCTGTTTCCGAAAAACCATTCACGTGTAAAATTCTCATTTGTTTAACAATCGTAGATTTTCCTGATTCACCAGCTCCCAACAAGAGTAATCTGTGAGTAGCTCTATACACCTAAAATTAAAAAAACAAAAAAAAAATTGTAATGAAATTCAAAATCACATAAAAAATAATAATATATTTACTTGTTTATCTTTTTGAAGCTGTTTAGTAATAGCATCACTTCTACGTTTTTGACTTTTAGTGTCCTCATTGCTGGAATCAGGTTTAGAACTAGCTGAACCGAAACAACCCATAGCAGTCCAAGGAGCCCACCAACAAGTAGTGGTGGCTCCTCCTTCTGGTGATACTTCGGGAGACTCTCCCCTTGGTTCACCGTTACGAGCCAGCCTAAAATTGTTTCCTTAATTCACGATCTATCTTTCCGATATATTGTCCACGATCCTTTAAAAATTTAGAAAAAAAAAAAAAACAACAACAATGAATTTGACTTTAAATAAAAATAAAACAAAATAATTTTAATTTAAATAGAAAAATGTTTCTAACTAAATTATAGATCTTAATGGTTTACTTAATTCTATAAATATTTCAGAAATTTAATTGTTTCAGAAATTGATTTGTTTCTGCTGATTTCATTGACTTTCAGGTTAGTGTTTTTTTTTTCTTCTTTTTTTGTTATCTCACAATAGAGAAAGATTCTTTTAAATAAAATTAAATAATTAAAAAAATTTCCATCGATTGTAACTTGCATAAGTAAACTTTTATAATAAATTCAAATTAATTAAATTTAATTAAAAATTAAAAAAAAAACCGTGGATAAAATACAAAAAATTTATCAATTAGAAAATAAATATTTTAATATTAATTAATAATTTTAGAATTTCATTCATAATATTCATTTATTTATTAAACTAACTAAAGTAAATGATAATTAATTATATACGTAAAAAGTATAAAAAGTAATTTTTCTCAGATAAAATTAAAAATTGTTAAATTTCTTGGATTTCAAAACAAATTTTCAAGGTTAGAAAATGTTTGATTAAAAAAAGAAGAAACATAAAATTAATCGGGTGCATTTGTATTAATTATTTTCTAACTAAATCTATTAAAAAAAAATTGTTTTATAAAATGAAGAAGAATAATTAAGACACCTTTTTTGCTTGATAAAAAAAAATCTTAGTTGTACCACCCTACAAATTTACTTAAAAACTGTTTGCATAAATTTATAAATTAAACTTTTAATTCTAATTATTTTTTTTCTTCTGTTTTTTGTTGTTGTTGTTGTTTTTTTTTTTTATTAATGAAATAAAATTTGTGATTTTATAAAGATTATTTATAAAAATACAAAATTATTAATTTCTTTTTTGTTTAAATAAAAAAAAAACCTTTGCATTTTTTTTTCTTCTTCTTCTTCTTCTGGGTGCCAACCCAAAATTCACAAATATTATTAAGAGTTAATATTATTATTATTATTTTTATATTTTGTTTAAATAAAATTATAGAAGCAGCAAAAAAAAAACTATATACTAAAAAAGTGTAAGTTTTTGGTTGTTGTTGTTGTTGTTGTTTTTAATTAATAATTTAAATTTTTTTTCTAAAAAAATTTAAAAATTATTTGATGAATTTTATAATAAGTATTCAATTATTTAAGAAAAGTTTTTTTGATTTTGTTTTTTTATTTATTTAATTAATTTAAAAAAAGAAGAAGAAGAAGAAGGTAAGGTTATGAAATAATAACATTTATTCAAAAATAATTATTAAATATTATATTATTTCACCGCAGTTTTTATTTTAAAATACAAAAAAAAAAAAAAGAAAAAAGAAAAAAGAAAAGAAAAGAAAAAAAAATGTAAGATAGACAAAACCTATATAGTATTTTTAAATATTATTATTTAAAAATAGATATAAAGGAGAAATAAAACATTCGCATTCACAAACTAAATATGATTGTATAAAATAAAAAAAAAAAAAAAAAAAAAAAAAATTTTTTTTTTTTTTTTTTTATATCTACCATCATACATAGATACACATTACTTATACTTTATAGATATTTATACATTATGTGTGATTATATATATATATATATATATATATATACATTTCTTCTTTATATACATTTTAATATATACATATATATATTTATATATATGCACACATCTATACATTTGTATGTACATATATATGTATATATATATATATATTTATACATCATATTGTAATCTTTTTTTATCTATATTTCTATACATACATTAAGTCAATATTCAACAACATTTTTATAATATAGAAACCGATTTATACACTCACTTGACCAAATATTATAATTATATATTTGAAATACTATAATATAACTAATTAATATTTCTAAAAAACAACACACCCTTAAAATTTGGAAAATATCAAGGCGATTATTATAAAAAAAAAAAAAAATTCACTTAAATGTCAAATCATTTAACTTTTTATTATCCTTTCTTATACATTTAGTTTATAGATTTATATTTAAAATCTTATGATGCACTTTTGTTTAAAAAATAACTCTTTGTATATTAATAATAATTTAACTTAAAAAAATTAATCCAACAAGAAGAAGACTGTGGTTTTTCAGAGGGATAAAATTCCAATTAGAATGAAAAATATTCAAAAATGAACCTTTTTAAAATTTAGTTGATCAGTTTCTTTTGGATCAGTTTTAAAACGCTACAAAACCGTATTTTATTTGTTTTTTTTAAAAGATGGCGATATTTCTATGGTCATTACAAGACATAATTTTTCTTTCCGCTAGATGGATCAACTAAAACTTTTAATTCTCTAATAATTTAATAATTTTTAATTAATTCAATACATATTATTCTATCAATATAAGTATAAATAATATTTAAGAATATTCTCGGAATTTTAATTAAATTATTTTCTAAATTTTATGATTTTCTTCAAATGCAAAATATTTGTATATTTGTTGTTGCTGAACTGTTTTTAAGTTTCATAGTTGGCCAAAAATTTCTGTTCGCAAACAAAAATAATTCTAATTCTATTCATACAAACAAAAATAATATATATAAATAAAAAAACTTTCCCCTTTTAGTTATTATTTTGTTAATTTTTTATGAAAGTATTATTATAATTATTTACTTCTACATAAACTACAATATTAACTTTTGATTTTAATATAAATAGTATATTCGAACAATTTAAATTATTTTATACTTAAAATTTTTTTTTTGTTTTTTAATTTAGGTAAGGTATTATAAATTTTATTAAATATTTATTAATAAGTATTAACTTAATTTTTTCATTTCAAATAAAAAATAAATTAAATAATGCAGCACATTCAATATATTTCTGAATAATTAATTATTTTTAATTTTACTATTTTGTTTTCTTTGTATTGCACCAATTTAAGACAAAATTTAACATGAAAAAACTATCATTAACGTATATGTTCATATTATTTAATATTATTTAGTTTCATTTATTTTATTTACGAAAAAATGTCTAATATTGTCATAATCTTTTTTACTTAAAACCTTATTAAGTACATTTAATAAAAGAAAAATATGTAAAACAAATTCTGTAATAAAGATCTACTTTTGTATATTATGATTTATATATATTTATATATATTTATATATATATTAATATTACCTATATATAAATCATTTTAAATTATATCAAATATTTAAATCAAAATCTCAAATCGTAACAAAAAAAAATGTTATGCAATATAATCTAAGCTTTTTGCACTATTTAATTTAAATTTTCTTTGTTTATTTAATAGAAGAGAGCATTTGTCTAAACAAAAATGGTTTAGAATATAGATTTGCTGTTAAATAAAGTTATGTTAAGTTTTTTTTTTCCTTTAATTTCGTTGTTGTAGATTTTAATTCCTTATTTATCAGATCGTAATTTAAAAATCAGGATTATTAAGAATCAAAACTAGAACTTAAACGATCACCAGATGGAGATGGGGGACTTGACACTGAACTAGAATTGTTACTAGCAACACTGTGACGAGAACCACTTTGCATATCAACCACCTTTAATTACAATATAAAATTAAATAAAAAAAATGTATAAAACGATGAAATAATGCTCACCTTTAATACATCGTGTAATGAAGACATACTTCCCAGTGGACTTGGTGACCGTGGCAATGAAGGAGGTTGATCTCTGGGTCTAGTCGGTGCTACCCTCTTAGCACCTAAAAAAATAAAAATAACATAAGTATTCAAATTAATTTTTACACAAATAGAATAATCGCGTATTATAGAAACTAAAAATTTTTAATATAAAAAAGAATTCTAAACACAATATTTCTCAAAACTAATTCAAATTGTATCTTTATATGTAATAAAAATTCTAAGACAAACTATTGTTATATTGGGCTGCTAATGGCCGAGGTGGTGCTCTCGGAGGCGGAGGTGCATGTCTAATAGCAGCAATCTGAAAATATTTTTTTGTAAATTATGTTTATAACATTAATATATTTTCTTATTAATACTCTTTGTTGATTAGCTTGATCAGCAGTTTCTATTGTAGTAGGTAAATCTAAAAGCCTTTGTTTCTGTATCCCATCGCCTGGGCCCATATGTGATATATGATTAAAATTAGTTGGTGCCGATATTAGTTTAGATCTCCGATCAGTTCTAAAAACGATAATGAAGATATAGATTATCACTATAGTTCTAAGATTCTAAATGTCAAATTTCTGAAAAATTATCACACTTCGCGAAATATTTTAATATTGAAATATATTTACTTACATTCTTGAATTTCGATTACTTTCTCTTAATGAAAACTTTCGTTTTGGTTTCACTCTACCATCTCTTTCGAACACATTCAAATTTAGAAGTTCACCTTAAAATTATAATAAATAATATTGAATGAATTTTTAATGATATGTATAATTAAATAATTACGGGTGTGCATATTAGCAAGATAAACTATAATCGCCGAATCATTTAAATATGTTAGAGCCAAACTTCCTTGATTGCTTAATGCGCGAGATCGCTTAAGTCCAATTGATTGAACCCATTCGGCTGTTTGGGTGTTGAAAATATCTAAATGGGTCTCAGAAAAAACGAGTAAATGGCCATCACAGTATGCTGTAAATTTATATATTATTAATTAATATTATAAAAAACGGAAATATTTTAATATATTTACTAATGTGTGTGGGTACCGCTGGATACATAATTTCTCGATCTCTTGATTTTCTACCTTGCAGATCAACATAAATTGCCAAAGTTTGAAATACTAAAAGAAGCTCACCATGGTTGCTGCTTTGATTTGTCTGAATTTCAATTACTCTCCAAGCATCAACTCCAGAGTAATTTAAAAATGTACACAGTTGATTTTCAGGATGTACTAAAGCTATATTTTAAAATAAAGATCATTTATTAAATATTAACACGAAAAAAAGTAAATATTCTTAGTTTTGTCATCACAAAAATTTAGGAAAAATAATTTTTTCAATTGATAAGTAAGTTTTTAAGAAAAAGATTAAAAGTAAATTTTACTTACACATTGCTTGAGCTTCACCCTGTAAGTAATATGCAGTAAAACCACTTTGATGTCCTATAGCCAATCTCATATCAGATAGTATTTGTAGACTTTGAACAGGATATGCTACTGTGAATTCACACATTTTGTGATGTCGACTACGATTTCTATTAATTTCATAAACAACAATTTGTGAAGTATTTTGCCTTTTCAATGCTATTACAACACAATAAATTATTTGAGGAATTTTGCGAATAACACCCGTACAAGCGGTAATACAATTCTTTGATTCAGATATTTTTATCCATTCAACATCACAGGCTTCTAATGCTCGAATTGGTAAAAGTCTCATTTGACGTTGTTTTCCACATAAAATTACTAAAATTTGTTCTTCCACTATATGCCAAAGTTGAATAATTTTTTTTGATTCACCAATTCGGGCAATTTCATTTCGATCTAAATCAAGACAGTATAAACCATCTTCTGATCCTAATAAAATACGATCAGGATCTATAATTATGGCACTTAAAGCATTTCTAATCACTGAAAGCGAGCTGTCAAGTACTTCTTTAACTCTGAATATTGCTGTATTTGGTAAATTGTTTCGTTTTAAAATACGATGTAATTCACTTAAAGCAACAATCCATTTTGTTTTCTCAGATTCTGTATCTGCCAACATTAAAGTATTTAAACATGTTCCATCATCTATTAATGAGGTAGTGATCTAAAAAGAGTAAATTGCATGAATATTCATAGTTTATTTTCGACTAAAAAAAATTACTCTAAATATGCAAGGGACATCTTTTTTGGTAGCATGTATGACATCACTTTCACGAACAGCAGTAACAGCAAATTCAGGATCCCGCATATCTAAGACCTAATTTTTATTAATTTAAAAATTTAAAAGAGTTTTTAGAATCTTTTAGAATGCAAATTTAAAAAAAAAATTACTTGTGAAACATGAACACTTGGAAGAGCACTCCGATCAGCTGGGATGTCATACAAGAATAACTTGAAATCACATACAACAACGAATTGTCGTATCCAACCTCTTTTTACAGCTCCCATTTTTGGAACCTATAAAAGCATATTTTTAGTAATAAAAAATAAATAAATAGTGTGATGATCTCACTTTAACGTAGCCTTCATATGCAGTTCCAATTCCCCTTGTTGGATCAATTCCTAATGGCCGTTTTGTTTGATCCGGAGGAACAGGGCATTGAATCGGTACCTTTTGGCAACAAATCATATGACAAGCAAAGCCACAAAGTTCACAAACGACACCTTGCCTAGTAAGACCAACCATAAGTGACGTACAATGATTGCATTTAGTTGGACTACTAAATGTTCTAACTAGAAATTGATGAACTTTCTGTTTTGGTAACATTGAACTATTCATACTGTGTAAATCCTAAATTCAAATATTAAAAAATGTAAATAAGTCAGTAAGAAATTTAAGAAAATAAAAATATTTACCAATGAATTATCGCTCAAATTACTTTTTGAACTTGACAAACTGTGAGCACGATTATCTTCAATATCTCCTTCTTCACTTTCCATTGAATAACCCGAATGGTGTAGAGATTGTTGCTGAGTAGGATAATTTTGATGCGGTGGTTGATTTTGTTGTACCGCTTGCATATTATTAGATGATGAACTTGTTGAGGACGGATTTTGTTGATTGTTTATAGTCGGTGGTTGTGACAAAGAATTCGATGATGGATGCTGAAAAAAGTATACATTTTTCATATTATTCAAATGTGAAGTCAATTGTAAAAGTTTTTTTTTACCATATTTGCTAATGGTGTAGTAGAATGTGTGTTGGAACAAGATCCACCCCCAGATTCCTTTAAAAAATGATCTAAATATGACATTTGTGATGATGGACGATCCAAGACTATATCCATGAGTTACAACATATCAAAAATATTTCCAGAGCCAATATAGAAAATTTTATTTTGCAATGAGTTAAAGATAAATTAAGATTACCAAACGAGCAAAATAGTTTTTTTTTGTTTGTCATCATACATTTGATAGTAGATTACAGCAGCAATGTCATAGATGCGAGGAACACAAAATAAACAAAAAAAAAATAAAACAAAACGTGTTAGATAAAATATATAAATATTAAAACACATTTTTATATTAATATAAATAATAAAAAAAAAACAAAATTGGCTTAAAAAAAAAAATCAAAACTTAACAAAATATGTAGGCAGTTGGAAGGTATTTTTTTTTAATAAGAGAAATCAAAGAAATTAATTGCTGGAAATAAATATTTTACAATTTCAATATTTTAAATAATGTATTTGTATTTTTTTATTCTAGCTTTAATAACAAAATAAATAATGTAAAATATACAGCTACACATAATTCTAGCATATTGAGTTTGAGCAAAAAAAAAAATAATAAATAAATTGATTTTAGGAAAATTGTGGGTTAACATTTTATTAGTGAATTCTTCTGAAATATTTAATACAATAACAATCAATATCAGGTTTTTAGAGGATTATGTTAAAAGAAAAAAAAAACTCAAATAAAAAGATACAGTACCTAAACATGATTAATAATAAAAACGTAAACAAATAAGTGTGTTTTTTTTTTATTTCAGAATATTTATAACAATATTTGTCAAAATTGATAAAAAAATTTCCACATTTTCGTGATTTCAAAGACAAATATTACCTGATATAAGGAAGTTTATAAACATTCTTGATTATTAACTATATTTATATTGAATAATGTCATTAAATTAGTGTCAACAAAATTTCGTCGGATTATGAAAACAAAATATTTTAAGTAAAACCTACCTAGAAACCTAAGTGCAATTTTTTTTTTTTTTCTTTCATTTAAACTTTAAATAAAAATTTGATTTAAACAAGATATTTATTTGGTTTTTGTAAAAACTATAAAAAAAAAAACATTTAAAAACAATTAAAAAAAAAAGTCTTGTTTCATAAAAGCAAAAGTTAATTAAAAATAATTTTTTTTAAACAAATTTAACATTCATTAAAATTTTAAAGTAAAAACATTTTCAATTAAAAAAAAATTTTTTAACCAATAAATAAAGAATATCAATTGTCTGGTATATAATTAAAAAAGAAAAGTAAAAAAGCCCAAACACATGAAGTAACACCAACACATAATGAAAATTGTTTTCGTAATTGTGTATTGTTTGTTTTTTTTTTTTTTGAATCATTATTTTGTAGATTAGTAGTTTTGATATTATTATCATCTACATTTGTAGAGCATGTACAGGATGAATTGTATATTTCATTGTTGATCAAATGTTTTTTAATAAAATTATTTTCATTTAATTCATTTCCCATTAATATTGCTTCATTATCATTTTCTTTATCAATTATATCATTATTTACTGTAATTTTATTTTTGTCTTTTGTTTCATTTTCCTCTAATTCATTTTCCATTTCAGACATGTATTTGTTCAATATTTCATTTTCATATTCTGTTAGTTTTAGTTCATGTTCATCTAACATAACATTTTCATTATTTAAATAATTTAACATTTTTAAATCCGTATTTTCGCTTTGTTCTTTTTCTTTACTATTTGTAGTTTCAAAATTAGAGTTTAATAAATTTTTAATATTTTCTTTCTCAATACTGGCATTCATATAATTATCATTATATATCATTATATTGTCACTGTTTAGATGTAGGGGAGTAGAACATGATGAAATATCAGAATAGCCCGTTGTCTTCATTACTATACATTTGAAAATAATAACACAACGCTAAATAATATCATATTTGTGTATAAGAGCAAGGCATTTAAAATTTTTTCATAATTATGAGATGTATATATAAAAATAACCTAATTCAAAAATTTAGTTTTACCAATTTTGAAAATTCATGACCAAATATAAAAGATTATATTATTTTATGATGAAAATAAAAAAAAAAACGTATAAATAAAATACTTCTAACTTACAGCCTTCATTAGACTCTAATCTCTGTTGAAGTTCCCGAATTTGATTTTCTTTTCGTTTTAAGTCGTTTCCAATTACATCAAATCGTTGTCTTGTTTCCCTAAGATCCCTGTAAATTTACAAATTTTTATTATTTGTACAAAAACGAAAATATTTGTAATATTAATTACTTTTGTGCTGCAATCAAATCTGCTCGTGTGCGACTCAATTCTTCAGATATAGCAGCTTTAGCTTGAATTTCACTTTGTAAAGAACTTTGTAAATTAAGTAATTCCATTTTATCAAGTTTTTGAGATCTTCGATTCCGCCAATTTTTATCAGAACTATTATGTTGTATTGAACCTGTAACAAAAATAATATATTGCATATACCGATAAAAATACGTATAAAGAAACAAATTTTTACCTGAATGTTTAAGATAATCTAATTCATCCGTCATTTTAGTAGCTAAAGCTTGCAAATAACCGCGAGCATCTTTTTCATCTGAAACCCACTGAATTATCTCAGAGATTTGTCGTTCCCATTGACTTATAGCTTGTCGTTTAATCCTAATAAATCAATTAAAAATTTAAGATTTATTATTAAAAATATTAAATTATATTAAATAACCTCAATTCTTCATAATCATTTTCCATTTGTAAACGATCACTCTGCATTCGTCTGTTGTTTTCACTTAAAATTTCTAATTCGGATATCAATTTTCTATTATCATCCAATAAGATCTTCTTTTCACGTTCATGGCGTCTTTTCAATTCAGAAATTGTATCTTCAGAGTCAGTTAAGGATTCTAAACGATTAGCATCTATTTTGTCTCGTGACTGTTGAACCTAAACAAGAGCAAAAGCATGTACATTTATTAAATTATGGTACTATATTATCAAAAGAAATTTTACTTCTCTTTGCAACATATCACGATGAACTTCCGCCTCATTTAACTGATCCCTTAAAGATGTTAGTTCTGAATTAAATCGTGATTGTTGTTGATTTAGTTTTTCCGAATATTGAACCTATAAAAACATTGTTGAAAACAATCGCAATGATTTTAATGTACAACTTTCTTACTTCTATTCGTTCAATTTCTAATCGTGTAGAGTCTGAAGTTAACCCTAAGGAAGAGGAAGATCCCAAGTCTGAGGAACTTCTTGTTCGTGCTTCTGCTTGTAATTGGCGACAATATTCTTCTGAACGTTCTCGTAGTTTTCTTTCCTGGATAATATTAATTAATAGTATTAGCAATTTTATATAATTAAATTTAAATAATAAGTTAATAATATAATTTAAATCCTTTTTATACAAAAAATAGTATACCTTTGCCACCTCAGTAAAAACATCCTCAATTTTAGATTCTAATTCCCGACGATTTTTCTCAACTTTCCGAACATCATTTCGTAACGTATCTACTTTTTGCATAGCTATTTCCAATTCTTCTTCTTTGTCCCGAACCTTTAAGAAAATTACTTTCATTACTAATACGATTGAAAATAAAATAGTAAAATACCTGTCGAGATAATTTTTGTTTCTGACTTCTGAGGTCAGATAATTTATCCGTTACTTCTGTGTATTCTGTCATTGCTAATTTTCTTTGACTTAGAGCATCCTTTAGTTCTTTATCCTGAAAGCATTTTTTATTAAAAATATTATCAATAAATGGATGATTAAGACTTTTACTTGTATTTTAAGCCTTTCTATTAAATCAGTTTTTTCTTTGCTTATATCTTCCTTTTCCTGTTTCACTTCACGTATAAATTTTTCCAAATCCTTTATTTTCAATGCCATTTGACCATCAATTGAGTCTATACCAATTGTTTTCGGATGCTGTTCCTGACGTTCATAACATTTAATTTGATTCTCTAGTTCACAATTTCTTTTAGTAAGCACATTAATTTCATCTTGAAGCTTTCTTGTACTATCGGGGCTTAGACGTTTTTCTTCCGAAACTATACACTTCATTTCATTTTCATTTTCTAATAACGAAGCTTCTTTAGTTTGTTTATAGATATCGGAGGCACGAAAAAGTTTTCCTAAATCTGAAATACAACTCCCCTGTGTATATGTAAAACCAATAAAAGGTAAATGCAGTCCAGAAAAAGCAGGATTTGCAGTTGGTGGAACTGCATCCGATAATCTGTAAACATAGATATAAAATATTTAACTTAACATTATTCCAAAAATTTTAGATAAAGTATACCTAATATCATTATCATCAACATCAAAATTGGAAGTGTCTGTAGGACTAGATACCTCTGGTACATATGGAGATTGTCCCATTCTAATTGCTTCCCATTCTATTCCTTCAAACCAAGCATGTGACTAAGAAAATGTATATTTTTAATTTTATTTACTTGACATATATATTTTTATTACCTTAAAATCGCTAATTCCGTTTTGACCTAATCGAAATTCGGGGGAGCATATTAGATTTTTAATTAAATCTTTTGCATTTGGACTTATTTGAAACTCATTTGAATCATCAGGTGGAAAGTCAAAACAATTTTTGTGATTCATAATTTTCCCGTAGGTCTCAACTAAACTCTCAGCGTAAAACGGCGTTTCACCATATAACATTTCGTACATACAAACACCTACAAAAAATAATTTTAATTTACAAAATTAAACATATAAAATCAAATATTAAATAATACCTAAAGACCACCAATCGCACTCAGGTCCATATCGTCCTTGTCCATCTTCCATAGCTCTTAAAATTTCGGGAGAAATATAATCAGGAGTGCCAACTGCAACATTTGACTGAACTGTTCCTGTAGGTCCTAATTTTAAACAAGATCCAAAATCTGCTAATCGAATATGCCCAGTAGCATCCAGCACTAAGTTGTCTGGTTTTATATCACGATGGACGTATTTTAATTCATGTATACTGGCAATTGCAAGAACCATTTCGGCAATGTAGAATTTTGCCATATCTTCAGGTAATCTATCTTCAAATTTACTTAAAAGCGTTAAAAGGTCCCCACCGCAATAATAGTCCATCACAAGATACTTTAAATAGTAAATAATTGAGTTTTTATTTTATATAATAACTTATATTATTTACCAAATTAGTTTCATCCTGAAAAGCATAATGTAAGTTAGTTATCCATCTACGATCTCCAAAAACTAGCACATCGCGCTCTTCCCTAAAGCATGCCGTTTCTGCTCGCTAAAAATGAAATCAAACAAATGTATTATCCAATCAAATGGGTACTTAATATTATTAATTAATTACTTTTAACATTTCCCATTTATTCAGAATTTTCATTGCAAATATTTGGTCCGTGGTAATCATACGCACAACACAAACTTCACCAAAAGCACCACGTCCTATTACTTTTAATACTTCAAAATCATCTCGCGATAGTCTTAAAGTTTTTATAAGCTGAATGATCGGTTTCACTATGAATAAATAAATATATTTAGTAAAACATAAATGTATAAGAAATCATAATAACAAATATTATAACAAACCAAGTTCAATAAAATCGGAAACAGTTTTTTCCCGACGCAATGAAGAATTACAACATTCATCGTACAGCACTATAAGACAATCTAAGAGTGCTTCAATTGATACTGATTTTCCATTAATAGATATATGTGTTTCATCAGTATTAAATAAATTAGTAGATCCATTTTCTATAATAAGAGATTCAAGTTTTCGTAGACGTTTGACTGCAGATAAACCATCTAAAAGGGATAAAATACGAATTATTGTTAAATACTTTTATTAACATTTCATAAACTAACCGGTATTTTCAGATGACAAATTTAAAGTGTTATTTTTAATGTTAGACATTATTCATTCCTTTAGTACAAACAGAACATAGTAATAAAAAAAGTTATTTCATTGAAATGAAGCTCCTGTAAAAAAAAAATATTTATTAAATTTTAACTAGTTAAAAATGATTTTTAGTAAATTTTTACTTCTAAATTTATTTAACTAAAAAAAAAAATTTCTATTAGTTTATTTGTTAAATTCAAAAGAATTTTAGGGTTTGACATTTATTATATAAGTATCAAAAGTTGAAAATCGAATTTAACATAAAAAATCTATTCAAATGAGCAATTTATAAATACTTTATTTAATACAAGTAGATAAATGTATTAGAAAAAATATAAAAATAAATGTAGCTTTTTTAACTTTCACATTATTACCAATGTATTTAAAATTTCTTTCTGTCAATTTTAATTAGGTTAAATTTACTCACCTACCACAATAATATTACTAGAAAATATCTTTAATATTATTTATAAATATTTTTATTATACGTTTAATCTAAATTAAGTTGTATAAAAGTATGTAAAATAATTATTAATAATTTCATCATCGTGGGTGTTTAGAATCAATTAAAATTTCACCCCCAACATTGCTAAATATTATGAACTAGAAACCATTTTCCATTAGGCTAAATATCACTGATATATATTTTATATTTCACATTGATTAAATTAATTTTCCAACTTGACTAACATATTTTTAAAACAAGAAAAAGTAATAAACTTAGAATGAAAACAATTTTTCAATACAATTAGTTAGTAACTATTTTTCTATTATTTTCAACTTTTATCCAAAAAACTTAAAATAGGTGTAAGTGAAATGCGTAGCCAGAATACAAAATCCGCCTTTCGTATGTGTTATACATAGAAACTGTTTTGTATTCTTTACAATTTTCCACAATTTCATGGAAAATTAATTCACATTAAATTTTTACACTCACCTAGCATATTCCTTGTAGTATATTAATTTTATATTTCCTAATACTTTATTAGTACAACCTAAACTTTTGTAAATACTGTTTTATTTTCTTATATTATAAAATCTACTAACAAAACAATTTTTGTTCTACAAAAATGTCCATTTTCACACTTGAAAGCAAACGCATACATAAATAAATTGTTTCCAAGCTTTTCATTGGCTTAAAAAATAAAAAAATAAATTATTATTTTTTTTTAAATTGGCAATGAAAGTCTGTCAAAATAACATTGCGGTTGGCTGCAATTGTGAGTATTATATTTTACAACAATTTTTTTTTTTTATATTTCGGACTTGTTTATGAAATTTTTTTTTATGGCACGAAATTTTGAGTGAAAATATATAATATTGTTTGATTCATTCGAATATCACACTGAATAAAAAAGGTATTAAATAATCAACCAATTATAAATTTGTTTTACTTTCATTATTTATTATTCACTTTTAAGTGAGTACTTATACATAAAATTTGTTACATCAAATAGAAAAATTAAAATCCACTCAATAACGGTTTTCTTCCTGGCCATGCTTCTTTTGCATATTTTTTCTTCTTCGGAACATCTTCTAACTGATCTTCTGATAGTAATCCAGATCCTACATTTATATTTATATAAATAGAAATATAAAATTCTTATTTGAACGAATTTCTTACCTGACATTGAAGATTTAAATGAAATTTTGTTAACATTTTTAATTTCATTGGTTGGTAAAACATCTGGAGCTGGGTTTGGAAGTAATAAACCTAATTTGGATACTAAATTTGAAACTGGAGTTATATCGACATCCATATAACTGCTTCCAGAAACGGGATGCACTTTGAAATTATCAGACAATAATGGTGGTAAACCTTGATACAAATGTGGTAATAAAGATGAGGGATGCAAATGTTTCACGTCTGACAAAGACTGAGAAGGTGTTATGGATATTCCAATAGAATTTTCGAATTTTATTTTCTTAGCAGGTATAACAGTTGTGTGAATCAAATTTCTAAACCGTCCAATGCTAGGATCTACATCTTCAGGATTAATGATATTTTCTTCTTCGTTAAATGATACCCCTCGTCTTTTTCTCTTTCCTTTAGAAGTCTACAACAAGAAAGCTATTAAATTTTAAAATTCTTAATCGTGTTTTTATTTTTAATTCATGTTATTGAATTAATGTTTAAATTCAAAAAATGAAATATACTTTTTCTTTTACCTTCTTAAAATTATTATCTTCTGCAATACCTAGCATAGATATTCTTCTGTTATGAGCCGTATTATATTCAGTTAAATTCTATAAAAAGATAAGGGTTACTTAATTATTTGAATTACAATTAAGTTCAATTTTCACGTTATTTAATTTTCTTCTTCGATATTAATAACCGATTTTCATTTCAGTTTATTAAAGCTCTTCGTTTTTTAAATATATGGAATATTAACGACAATATTCTTATATGTGTGTAAAGTTATTATTAAAATACATTTGTATTTACATCTAGTTCTGTTTGACTTTCTGGTAAACCAAGCAAAGCACCATCCGAGGTCTCATTCATAGGAATGTCTTCCATAATATTTGTATTGCGTGAACAAACTGACGGCCTCTCACGTAATGTATAATATCTGAAATGATAGTGTTATGAGGTATCAATTGCAAATAAATTAAAAATGAGTTTAAATCTAAACTCACCTTGTAGATGCTCCAAAATGGAAAGTTGAATTTATTTGTAATTGAGTGGGTTTATGGGCTTCTAAGCAAAGGGAACCAATAAACGTACCATGAGCTAATAAAGATTTTAAAAAGTAACTTTAATAATAATTTAAAAACATTCTTAAATATCCATTCTTACTGCTTCCCAGATCAACAAGATATGCAATATTTAATTGTTTGTGGTAAACAAAAGCTGCATGTACTCTCGAGCAAGATGCATGGTCTATACAAAAATCATTCATTTGGGAATTACGTCCAAACAAATAGCATTTTTTTTCGTCAATCATTAGTTTTTGAACAAGTTTTTGATCCTTTAATACATCTAAATGTAATCCATTAGGAGGTTTGCCAGCCCTGTATTCTCACAAAAATTGCTCTTAATTTCTTCTTCAGTAATTCTATTATAAACAAAAAACTCACCAATTCGGCACATCGTATGACATTTTGTATTTAGTTTTCTTTATTTATAATAAAGTTCAAGTTATACTTTTCATAGCAACACTTTTTCTTATTAACAACTCAGTTTTAAAAATGGAGTTATTAACACCAAAATACCAATATATTCGACTCTATGTTTAATGAAATGTCTAAATTTTTTTGAGTTATTATTATAACCTAACTTTAGTATGGATTCAGTGAAAATAAATGACAACCCAGTAGAGAAAATCAGCGTTTATTAGTACTGATTGAGTGATAACATTTTTTGATAACATTGGTTATAGTTAATAGGGAAGTTTAGTTCAAAACTGATCCAGCTTCGTTCAAAATTGATCAAGTAAAGTTTAACAATTTAATTATTATTAAAATTATTATAATATTTAAATATTTATTATTACTATTAAAATAGGCAAACAAGCGGTTACAATAAACGCAGATACAAACAGTATGTCTAACAATAAAAAACAATTTCGTACGTACATAAACCTGCTTTATAAAGTAATAAAATACCTGCTGATTTGCGATTTTTATTGAGAACCGACAAAAAAAATAATAATAATAATATTAGAAATTAAGTAATATCAACATAATCGTTGATGCATTTATATGAAGCAACACTTTATGTCCAATAGGGTTATTATGAACTGTCAAAATGACGGCAAAATTTTTATATGGTTACAGGGACCATATTATCAGCTGTCTTGAAGAGAAAAAATATTTTTGGAATAAACAATTGTGTTGAAAATAAGCTTAAAATTTCATTAACATTAAATTAAAATGCCATTAACTGATTATTTAGCTGGTTTATCAGATAATCCGTATTTCGGTGCTGGTTTTGGTTTATTTGGACTTGGTGCTGGAGCTGCAATATTACGCAAAGGATTACAAGGTGGTTTGATTTTGTTTCGTAGACATTACATGATCACATTAGAAGTTCCCTGTAGAGATAAATCATATCAATGGTTGCTGCAATGGATTACACAAAAAGGTGCGCGTCATACACAGCATCTTAGTGTTGAAACATCTTTTGTACAGAAAGATTCTGGTCATGTCAGTACCAAATATGATTTTATTCCAAGTATTGGAACACATATAATGAGTTATGGTGGATCGTGGATTCGTGTTGAAAGAACAAGGGAACAACATACTCTTGATTTACATATGGGTGTCCCTTGGGAAACAGTACAACTAACTGCCTTTGGACGGAATAAAAATATTTATTTTAATATTTTGGAAGAAGGTAATTTCGTCTCTGATTTAAATTCATATTTTGATCACATGTTTCATTAGCCAGACAGTTAGCATTAAAGTATACAGAAGGAAAAACTATAATGTATTCAGCAATGGGTTCAGAATGGAGACCGTTTGGACATCCCAGAAAGCGAAGGCCAATCAGTTCTGTTGTTCTCGAAAAAGGTGTATCCGAAAGAATTTTGGCTGATTGCCAAGAGTTCATAAGAAATTCCCAATGGTATTCAGAAAGAGGTACAAATAATACTATCAATATTCGTAGTTTTAAATTTTTTGAATATAATCTATAATAGGAATTCCCTATAGAAGAGGATATCTTCTTTATGGTCCTCCAGGTTGTGGAAAGTCTAGTTTTATAACAGCATTAGCTGGTGAAATTGAATTTGGAATATGCTTACTAAATTTATCTGATCGAGGACTCACAGATGATCGTCTTAGTCATCTTTTAAGGTATTTACTTGTTAAATTTGATATCCAAAAAATCAAACTTGTTTTCTATTATTCAGTGTCGCTCCACAACAATCAATTATTTTATTGGAAGATATCGATGCTGCGTTTGCATCACGTGAAGATACAAATAAAGTTAAATCAGCATATGAGGGGTTGAATCGAGTTACATTTAGTGGTCTATTAAATTGTTTGGACGGGGTTGCTTCAACGGAGGCAAGAATTGTATTTATGACCACTAACTATTTAGATCGTCTCGATCCCGCACTTATTCGACCAGGCCGTGTTGATTTGAAAGAGTTTGTTGATTATTGTACTCCACATCAATTAGAGCATATGTTTATGAGATTTTACTCAGGGAAAGAAGGGCAAATTAATTCAAAAATATTTGCGGAAAAGGTTGTACAACAGAATCGAAATGTTAGTCCGGCACAAATTCAAGGTTTCTTTATGGTGCATAAATCATCTACTCAATCAGAAGTGTTGCAGAAGGTGCCTGAAATTTGGGAGCTTTAAAAAAAAACTTTGTAAAGATTTTATTAAAATATGTACATAAATTATATAACAAGAAAAAATTTTTTGTTTTGTATTTGTCTTTACTCCTTATCAAATCTTCCAAAACTCTTTGTATATCATCGAAAAATATATTATTACCAAACACAACACCAAATCTAATATTTCTGACTGTTCTGTATATTCATTTTCGTCATCTATAAATGAAATCCATGGCCCCTAAAATTTTGTTACCGATTCTGAGCAACATTTTTCACAAGCTGTTCGATTGAATTTCTTTTGTATCAATAGAATTCCTATATAGTATCTTTAAAAAATACAAATTTGTGTAAGTTGAATGAATGAAATTAAAAAAATTCCCATGCCGGGAATCGAACCCGGGCCTTCTGGGTGAAAGCCAGATATCCTAGCCACTAGACAACATGGGATATACAATAATAGGCGGTAAAAATCCACCGTCGGACATTTTGAATGAATATTATTTTTAAACATTAGAGAATTTCAGAAATTTACTTTAATCTAATTTTAAATTTAGTTACCAAATTTTGTATAGATGCAAAGTTTTTGTTCCACAAAAAAATTAAATATAATACGTTGGTGCAAATTTGTTGACGGACTGAATAAAGTTAAAAATTATTTAATTGATCCCATGTTGTCTAGTGGTTAGGATATCTGGCTCTCACCCAGAAGGCCCGGGTTCGATTCCCGGCATGGGAATTTTTTTATCGGAAAAGAAACGAAATTCTTTTCCTTAAATTCTAAAATATGTTTTTTTTAAGATTAAATTTTTTAACGTCCTTGTTTCTCGAGTTGAGGTTCATATCTGTTGTTATATTTTCTTTTCCTTAAATTCTAAAATATGTTTTTTTATAAGATTAAATTTTTTAACGTCCTAGTTTCTCGAGTAGAGGTTCATATCTGTTGTTATATCGGGTATTTTCCTTTCCTTAAATTCTAAAATATGTTTTACACTATTTAACGTCCAAGTTTTTCGAGTTGAGGTTCATATCTGTTGTTATATCCAGTATGTTTTCGAAATTTAACATTTATAATTTTTCTGAAATATAGGATATTTATTTAGATTTTCTCCAATGATAAAGCATTTGACTCAATTCATAATTTGGTGTGAGTATATAACAATCCCATGTTGTCTAGTGGCTAGGATATCTGGCTTTCACCCAGAAGGCCCGGGTTCGATTCCCGGCATGGGAAATTTTTTGTTAGACTAAACTTTTTTCATCAAACCTTAAAACAGTTAAATTTGAAAAGCTATAAATAAGATGAAAGCTAAACTTTTTATACTATTACATAAATTTCTAAATTGATTATTATTTATCCTGACAGGTTAGTGAGATCGTATGCATATCATCTTATTTTATATATACATGCATAAATATAAGAAGAAGGTATTATTGATATCATTAAGTAATAACCTGATTGTGAATGAGAAACTTCTTAATCTCCTGAATGTTACTTTTTATCTAGTTAACACGAAAATTTTAAAACTGTAAATTAAATATAATTTTATGCAAAAAAAATTCCCATGCCGGGAATCGAACCCGGGCCTTCTGGGTGAAAGCCAGATATCCTAGCCACTAGACAACATGGGATTGTTATTTACTCACACCAAATTATGAATTCAGTCAAATTAAAGCATTTGACTGAATTCATTGGAGAAAATCTAAATAAATATCCTATATTTCAGAAAAATTATAAATGTTAAATTTCGAAAACATACCGGATATAACAACAGATATGAACCTCAACTCGAAAAACTTGGACGTTAAATAGTGTAATCTTATAAAAAAACATATTTTAGAATTTAAGGAAAAGAAAATACCCGATATAACAACAGATATGAACCTCAACTCGAGAAACTAGGACGTTAAAAAATTTAATCTTATAAAAAAACATATTTTAGAATTTAAGGAAAAGAAAATACCCGATATAACAACAGATATGAACCTCAACTCGAGAAACTAGGACGTTAAAAAATTTAATCTTATAAAAAAACATATTTTAGAATTTAAGGTAAAGAAAATATAACAACAGATATGAACCTCAACTCGAGAAACAAGGACGTTAAAAAATTTAATCTTAAAAAAAACATATTTTAGAATTTAAGGAAAAGAATTTCGTTTCTTTTCCGATAAAAAAATTCCCATGCCGGGAATCGAACCCGGGCCTTCTGGGTGAAAGCCAGATATCCTAGCCACTAGACAACATGGGATTAGAAAGTTAGTGGGTTGATTACATTCTAAGGCAGAGATGAATCGATACTCTTTGAATGTAAATTTATTACTTGGCCCTACAAGTTTCATTTTGAAGCTTCTTGATTTTATTCATGGTAGAAGCTAATTATTAGCTTTAAAATTAAGAGAATTTGGAATCTCGGTTTACTTACAATGGATTAATAGATTATTATCTTAGTTAGCTTATGAAAAATGTGAAAAAATTACTTATTGTATAGATCATCAGTAAATATATATTCCTAGTATAAGAATATAATAAAAAACATCTACAAAATATATCAGCATCAGGCGCAACGTCATCCTAAAAAAGTTATATTTCACTTTCCACTATACAAATTTATTGAAACAACCGCAAGATTTTATGAACATCATTAATTACAATGAATTCAATATCCCATGTTGTCTAGTGGCTAGGATATCTGGCTTTCACCCAGAAGGCCCGGGTTCGATTCCCGGCATGGGAATTTTTTTTATAATACATTTTTATTTTTTACAAAAGAAAAGACGGTATACTGTTATTTAAAATAAATTTTCTAGCAACAAAAAAAGGGAATAAAACAAAAAAGTTTTTTTTATTTAAATTAAATTTACTTTTATGAGATATACATAGCTTGACATGAGATTAAAAATCACACAAATTTATACATAATTATATCTTTTTGAAAATAACGAAACATTTTTTATTTACTCCCATTTTTTTTTTTTCATCGAGTTTCGTATGAATTTTCAAATACAGAATATAATAAAAAATGATTTTTTTTTTTTAGATGTGAAACTTATCCTTGATAAAACAACAAATATTACATTAAGTTTAAAGGGTTAAATTCTTCTTCTTTTTTTTTTTTTCAAAAAAGAAAATTATAAAGTATGAATTGATAATTTGTAAGCAAACAATTGGGTTAATGTTTTTTTTTTCTTTGTACGCCATTAAATAAATTAATAATAATAAAAAGAGAAAAATTTAATGAATGATTTAGTTATTCTCTGTTTGTATTTGTTGAAATTAAATGCTGAATTTTTTAATTTTATTTTCTTTAAATAAAAACAATAATTAAAAAAATTGAAAGAATTAAAATTAAGACGAAAAAACTGGTTATAATTGTAAAATTAAATAACGATAATTAATTGATTTTATTTTCTCTTCAGTTATGATTTTTTTTCTTTATTCACGTCAAATTTTGCTTCTTTTTTTTATGTTTTTGTTTAAATTAAAAATTAAATAAAATTTAAAAAAAAAATGTACATTTAGAAGAATAAAATATACAAAAGAAAAACAAACAATGTTAGACTCATAATTTAATATATTCCACTATTTTTTAAAAATTTATTGCAAAATTTAAGGAAGAATTTAAAATTACAATTAAACTGAAACAGAAAAAATCTGTGCAAAATATAGAAACAAAGAAAAATTGAATATGTCGAGTCAATAATATCTTACAAAACAGAAACGCATAAATATTTACAGCGCGAAAATTTTAATTTTAATTTTTTTTTTTTTTTTTTGTTATAAAAAATTTAATTTTTTTTTTTCTCCAAAAAAATAAATTAACGTTTTTTTTTTTTATTCTTAATTTATTTATTAATTTTTTTACTATGAACATAAATTTATTTAATAAAAAAAAAAAAAAATTATTACACACCAAAAAAGTTGTACTTTTAGATTAATTAATTAATTTTTAAACAGCTTCTTTTTTTTTTTTTTTTTTTTTCTTTATTTAAATTTTTTTTTGCTAAAAATAACTAAAATTCCTACACATTTTTTTTTACTTTTTACTTTTTACTTTTCTTTCCTCTTCATCTTCTTCTTCTTCTTTTTATTTATTTTATTTTATTTTTTCTTAAAAACTTATTTCATTCATATGTGTCCTTAAATTAAAAATATTTTTTATTTAATTCATTTCATAGTTTTTTTTTTTTTTTTATACTTTAATTTAATTTAATTTAATTATATCCACACGTGTACATATGAAACGATTTTTTTTTTTTTTTGTATTTTAATTATTATTATTATTATTATTAATTTTTAGGTCTAAACTTAAAATTACTTTTAAATTTTTTTACTTTACAATTTTTTTGTTTTTACTGACAATTTTTAATTTTTTAATTTTTTGGAAAATATATTCAATTAATTTGAATTTCAATATTTAATTTAGTTTACTAATGAAATTTTGGTCGTCATTATTTTTGTATTTGAAATTAAATGAAAATTATCAACGAGACAAAAATTAAATCAAAAAAAAAAAATAACACAAGAAGAAAAATTAGGGTTTTTAACTTTTTTGTTTCTTAAAAAGATTTTCCACACCCTTTTTTTTTTTTTGTATTTTTTTTTCTTTCCACATCAATTTTCAAAAAAAAAAATTGATTTAAATTATATTTCGATGACCCTGATGATGAGTACAGAAATTCTAGATTCTTCTGATCCTTCTGAATGGATAAAAATTATAGACAAAAATTTTATATTTCAAATGAAATTTTTTCTCTCTCAAATTTGAATTCGGGGCAGGGGGGAGGGGGTTTTTTAATGTTGTCTCTGTGGTCAGAAATATAAACAAGAAATATTTAAAGAAAATCAAAAACAAATGACTAAAAGAGATCGAGTCTTTGATTTTTTAAATTTTAAATAAAAAAAAAATTAATTAAATTAATTAAATTTAAAATTAAAAATTTAATTAAAATTTCTTTCTTGAAAATTTTCACATTTTTTTTTCATTTTTCACATTTTGATTAAATTTTACTTTTTAAACCTTGGCTTTTGATTTTAAACAACAAGCATAATTAAAAATTGTCTCTTACAAACATACGTTAATTAATAATTAAAATACTTTAATTAAAATAATTTTTTTTTTTTTAAATTTTGGTACTTTTTTTTTTTTTTTTTGTGTTTTTCTCTTCATCAAAATATTTCTTAATTTTTATAGTTAATTTTTTTTATTCCTATTTTAATAGTTTTTTAATTTTTGCTTATTTTTAATCTTTTATTTTTTAGAGTTTTTTTTTTTTTTTTTTTAGTAAAAAGAGAAGAAAATTTACATAATTCGTTTTACACTTTTTTTTATTTTTTATTTTTTTTATTTTAATTGAATTACCCATGTCATTTTGGAACAGTTATCAAAAAAAAAAATACAAGAATAATACAAAAGACAAAAGGAAAAAGGAAGGGGGTGGGGAGAGAGGAAGAAAAAAAAAGCGACATTGTTGTGTTCATAGATTTTTTTTGTTAATTTTTTTTGTTTTTCTAAATTGTAAATTATTGTAAGAAAATATTTTAAAGGTAATTTTAAAGGTAATTGTTACCTTATGAATTTACTAACAATTTATAAAAAAAAAAATGAGAAAATAAATATTTTTGTTTGTAAGAAAAAAAAAAAATAAAATCAGTTAACACAAAAAAAAACAAATATTTTCTTCCATTCAAATTTTCATTCTAATGATTTTTTTTCTTTCTTTTAATGAAAATAAAGACAAAGCTAATCGAACGAACAGCTAGTGTTCCAGGTAGGTCGAATGATATTACTTAATAATAGTTTCAATAGAAAATTATAGGAAAAAATTATTTTTGAATTAATTTTTAAAAGGGGGAAAAAATACCAGAATTAATTTGGCCGAATCAAAAAAAATTTAACGAACAACCATCATCATTGAAAATAGTTGGGATGTGCAGGATACAAAAGTAAATCATATTTTTTATTTAAATATTACAACAATTTACAATTTCTAATTTTGATCTTAACTTTTCATATAACAAAACATTTTGGTTGCTTATTTTTTTTTTCTTTTTTTCCTCTTTCAATTAAATTAACTAATTTAAAATTCACGTTCACACACACACACAAATTGTCAATAATTTTTGTTTGTTTGTTTTTTTTTTTTATTTTATTTATTTATTTACTTTTTAAATTAATTGTTTTTAATTAAAATTTAAGTAAGAATTTGATAATTAACAATCAAAAAAATAAAAGAAAATAAATTTAAACTAAAATTACAACAATTTACTTTTTTTTTTTATTTAGTAAATTATATCGATATATTTTTTTGTTTGTTTGTTAATATTTAGAAATAATTAAAAAATAATAATAATCATAATTTATAATTAGTAAATTAGAACAAAAAAAAAAAAAGAAAATTTTATATTGATAAAAGTTAAAAATATAAAATAGAAATTATTTTAATAATTGAAATTACAAATTTTATTTAATCAAAAATATTGATATGAACAAAACAAAAAAAAAAAAAAAGAGAAGAAAATAAAGTAAAAAATATAGTTTCGTTTTTTTTTTATAGAAAAAAAACTAAAAAAAAAAAAACAAAAACAAAAAAAATAATTTGTAATTTCTTACTTAAGTTAATCTATTTTGGTCTGTTCGTCGATCTTCTATGGTATAAACGGCACGATATAATTCTGTGTGCGGTCTTAGTGTTGGCTCATGTGTTGCTATAATTCCTGTTTCCAATTGATCTTCACGTATTAGGGTTGCCTAAATAATTTAGTTTTTTTTGTTTGTTTTTTGTGTTTTTCTTTTTTGTAATTTTTTTAATTTATGAAAAAATCTACAAGCATCATTTTTTTGTTTGTTTATATTTGGTTTATTGTTGTCGTGAAAGTAAACATAATTTCCAGTTATAATATTAATATTAGGGAGTTGAAGTTATCGGTTAAAAGTATTTTTTTATTGAGTTTATAGCAAAATAAATTATTTCTCTGTTTCACTGTCGTTCCATTATATCGCAAAAATTATTCCAAAAATTTTATCTTTTGGATTTCTTTCTCATTAAGATATTTATTTATTTATTGTATTAAAAATATAAAAACGATTTAATTAAATTCGAATGTTTCGCCAACTTTTTATAGCAAACATTTTGTTTTGATTTTTGTTATTTTTCGCTACTAAAGATCCTAACTTTTTCTAACAATGTAAAATTGAGAATTCATTATTGAAAATTAAATTTCAAAAGAAATGCCGATTTTAATCAATCCAAATAATTGTCTGCAAATAATTTTAATTTCAATAACATAACGTCATAATTATTTTAATTTCCTGTCAATTTTACGTAGACAATATTTCAATTTGTAGTAATCTTTGTATGCATATTTCAATACCAAAAATTAAACGCTTCATTAATTTTTGTAAAATAATTCAACATTTGAATTCAACAGATATTAGAATAGTATTTATTAATTTACTAATAAAGTAAAACAAGAAATAATAAATATATGTACAATTATGTGATTTATAATATATAATCCGTGTTTACTTTCACCATAAATAATTTTTCAAAAGGAAAATATACATTTTTATAGAAAACAAAAAAATAATATTTCTGTTCCTTGTCTTCCTTATTTAATAAAATTTTTCTTTAAAAATACCTGATTTAAATTTCCAATTGTTAACTGGTGCCCTTGCATAACCTGTGCAATTGATAATGACGTTGTCCCATCTGTATTTTCTTGTTGAGTCACAACATGTGTTGGATGTTCATTTCCTAGATTGTCCATTTGAGAATTGTTATGTCCAAGTGATACTCCTACAGCTGATGTTGATGCGTTGTCATTATTTGCTTGTGATTGTGCTAATTTATATACAATAAAATAAGAAAAAAACAAACTAAATATTCATATTTACCTTTCTTTGATTTTTTTCCATTAGGTCTTGCTAAATGTTTGAGTTCCAAATGACGTTTTAAATTTCGAGATTGTCTTATAACAGCACTACAAACAGGGCACGTTGCCGGTTGTTCCGATAGTGATTTAGTTTTAATTTCTACACCAAAAATTATGAAAAAAAAAGAAAAAAAATTTGAATAAAAAATCCGTTAAATACAATATGTGTTCTCACTGATAGGTTCTTCTTGTGATTTTTCAGTTTTAATTGTGATTCCATTTTCAGAGGTTTGTGTAAAGTTTTCTTCGGTTTTTGCAATTTTAGCTGAAAATTAAAAATTAGTATACATATTTTAAGTATAATATAAAGAAATAATAACCATTGGCAGGATTTTTTTTAGCGCGTGGTTTTCGTTTCCGTGTTGGTAAAAATTGAGTAATATCCTTGAGGTCAGTAGCAATTGGATCAGGAGTTATTTCTTCAACAATTTCGGCTTGGATGGTTTGCGGTGCCGTTTGAATTGTTATTAACTCCTCGTTCTGGAAATCCTCAAACTTTAAACAGTTTTCAATAATTAACTTAATACTCAATTATACTTACTGTATTGTTTCCAACATCAATGACTGCTTTAACATGGTGTTGAGGAACTAAAGTGGGATGTAACTGTATAGAAGTTGTATACTCATCTTTGTGACTTGAAACAGTTTGTGGTGCAAGTCCTTGTATGTTAAGACAATGCGCTGCTTGCAATAATGATGGCAATTGTGAATGATCGACACTAACTTCTCCACGATAAACAAATTCAAGGAGTGCTTCCAAATCATTTGCGTTAACACCCGCCAACATGACAACAGGATGTTTACACGGAGTATTCTAGAAATAAATATTTATTAGAATAAATAGTTTTAAATATTATTTTAAATATTTTTTGCTTACTTTTAACAAATCCAGAAGAAACGGGCTGGCAGCACATAAAACAATTTTATGAGCTGGGAAACTCCTGCCTCCAGCTGCTAATGTGCAATCCACCAAATCACCGTGGCATCGAAGTAATTGCACCGCTGATACCAATGAAGTCCCATAATCGCCCCATGTCAAACTATAAAGCGAATTAATCGACATTTTTTTTTATATTGTGACAACACAACAACAACTCTCGCTTGATTCGCTTGCACTTATTTTTAGGTTAAACGAAAATATTCCTACACTAAATAAAAATAATAGTATTTCAATTAATGCACTGTATAGTTTTTAACACTTTAATTATCTTAAGTAATGTTTATACACATTTTTGGTAGAATTAAAACAATTTATTTCATTTAGATGACAGATTTTAGCCTCCTACTGTCAAAATCAAACAATTTAATGCAAAAAGACAAGAGAAAATAATACATATAAATAGAACGCTACAAAAAAAATTATAAACGCTAAAATTTGATTAGAGTGACACCTATTTATAAATATTAAAACAAAATTGAGGTTGTTTTCTAAATGAAACAATTTCAAACTAAAACGATCTCAAATAAAATAACGTTGAATAAGTCACAATTTAAAATTTTTATATTTCTGATTTAATTTTCTGCATTAAGTGGCATAATTCAATTTTAATTAAACAATATTATCATAATTATTGTATTCAACAGTTAATAGTTAACTCGTTAAAACTTTTTGTACTTCGTGAACGCATCAAAAATAATTGTAAATATTTATTCACATTCAATTTTTTTTTTTAATTTAATTAAAATTCAAATTTATGTTTCATAATAAAGGTTTTCTTTAAATTTTATCAAAATTCTATTTATTTAATTTATTCTTTTGTTTTATTTTAGATTGCCAACTTTCAGAAGCTTCAGAAACTTTAAATTTGTAAAAAAAGAAGTATAAAAACTTTGTGTAAAAATAAACAAAAAAGAAATAAAACATTTAAAAGAAACTATTAAAACAAATGAAAACTAATTAAAACAAAAAGAGTATCAAATAATGAGTAAAAATCAAAAAGATAATTTAAATTTGATTTGAGGAAACAAATATTTTTCGTATTTACCAGAAAGGGACAGAAAGGAACATATTAAAAATATTCACGAAATTAAAGAAGAAGAAGAAAAGCACAATTGCGACAAATGACAATTTAAAAATAAAAAATTATTATCGCAACACTTACAAACACATTCAGAAAAATTATTTCAATGTGAACAATGTAATAATAAATATAAAACATTGGAACATTTAAAAAGGCATATAAAAGTTCATTTAAAATAAATGTTAGGTTTAAAAAAATATTAAATAAATTTTATTTATTTATAATAAAATCTTAACTTTTAATTATTATTAATTAAAAATATTTAAATAAAATATTTATGGAGTATTCTGGGTAACGCTAAGAAGTCTAATTTTACTTTTTTAATTTTTTTTTTTTTTAATTAGTTAGTTAGAAATAATTTCCATTTCAAATTGTTTGAATGCATATACAAAAATATACTTCCCATACGGAATTATTAATTACAGCGCATCGTAACTAACAAGAATAAAGATTATCAAAAAATTAAATAAAACACATTTTTTTTTCAATTTTATCTTAATATTTATTTACAAAGCTGTTGATTAGTTTAAATTAATTTGTATTACACCTTTTTTTATTTATGTTTAATTAAAATTTTTTAAATAAAAAAAATTATATAAAATTTTTATTAAGGAAAATTAATTAATTTGAGATCAAAAGGCTAATAAATTAAATTAAATTTTAATATATTTATTATTTTAGATTTAGATTTTAGATTTAGTACATTTGTTTTTTTTTTGATGGGAGACTATATTTTTAAGAAATTTCAGAGATAGAATAATGAGAAAGTTAAGGGAAAAGTCCATCTGAATATTCGATACTATTTTTAGCATCTACATTATATTATTTATCGTATCCTCAATATTACAAATTTTCCTTTTTTAACATAAAACAAAAAATTCAGAACTTACTTTAAAAAATTAATTTTTTTCTCAATTTGTATTTGTTAAAAAATCAAATAAAATTCTTTTTAATGCAAGCAGTCTTTTTTTTTTTAAACTAAAAATATTATTCATTCAGAAACAAAACATTCTTACTAAATCACAAGATTTATCTTAAAAAAGTAATTTTTTTTTATTTTTAGTTTTCAATTATTAATAAAAAATATATATATATAATTTTTGCATGTCCTTAAACAATCTACGGTTTTATTTTATTGTATTTACAATAATTCTTTATGAAGAAATTTTTTTTTTTAATAAAATTAATAAAAAAAAAATGCTTCATTTTAGAGAAAAGTATTTAAAAATGGCACTTCTTGCAGCATTGAATTTTATAAAATAAAATTTTGAAAATTTGCTTAGACAGAATTTAAATTAAATTATGTATTAACATAAATATAAATTCAACCATTTTATTTGAAAACATTTTTTTTTTTTGAAAAGTTAACCGTAAAAGTTGGAAGTTAAAAAAAATTCAAATTAACTCTGAATAATTTTTAAGTTTAAATAAAATTCATAAATTAATGATCCAATTTATTCACCTTTTTCAGCAGCAGAGAAATTAAGACTTGAAAAAAGTGAATAGATTTTAAGTAGTTTTAAGTTAACTTATATTGAATAAAATTTTAGTTTTCCATTTGTATTCGTAATCTTGTTAATTTTGTGAATAAAATTAAAAAGCAAACGAATACAAATATTTAAACTAAAAATATTTATAATAAATTAACAAAAAACAACCACTTAATGCTCATCATTATATTCGTTTTTCTTTTAATTCTAAAACATTTTTTTTTACATTTTCTTAACCAAAATATAATAAATAAATTCATATGTAGTTAAAATTAAATGAGATTTAATAAAATATGGATTTATGCAATTATTAATTTTTCGTTCAAATTAATATTTATTGCACGACTTTTTGATTAATAATTAATAAATTTTAAATAAAAAATAGAAAAATTTATAAAATTACAATTCAATTGAATTTAGTTTTTGATGGAAAAAAAAAATTCAATTGAAGCTATAATTAATATTTTTATATAATTTAATTAATATTCATATGCATACATACAAAAATAACACATTCATCATCGACTATTAGGTAAGGAATATATTATTTATATTTGTGTTTTTTTTTTTTTTAAATTTCATTTAATTAACAATAATTTTTTTGATTCATTTTTATCTTCAATTTTTTTTTTTTTTTTTTTAAATTATTAATATGAAATTTACAATTTTCACAAAATGAAATTAATTGCATTTTTGTTTCATCATCAAAAATTTAATTTAAAGAAATTTAAAATATTGTCAGAATTTAGTGTGTGTGTGTGTGTTTTTTGTTTTTGTTTACAAAATTAAAATAATTTTTCAATTATTATTGTTATATACTTAAGTCCATTATAATAAAAATAACTAATATTTAATCTCTATTGTTTCAGTTTAAAAAAAAAAGTATACGTATCATTTACATTTGCAGTTAATTCAAAAATAACATAAAACTGATTGTCCTTTCGTATCATTCTTGTACAAAATCAACCATTACAAAAAAAAAAATAATAAAGGAATATCTTTGTAATTATGTAAAATGAAACAAAACACAAACAGTTACAAAAAAAGAATTATTTTTCCATAATCAAAGCACGCGGATCTTATGAATATTTAAAAAAAATCTAAAATGGCCGCTGCACACGTGACATATAGTAAATACCCCTTGTTTATATATGTTTGTATGCTCATTTCAATATGTTTAATCAAATGTATGAAAGAGACAATAGTATTATGTTATTTTTGATTAATTCATTTTTATCTTCTTTTTTATTAATAATTGCGCAATAACAAAATTTTGTATTTTCTTCTAGAAATTATTAGGAAATTGAAGAAAAAAATGTTCCTTATTTTTGTAATATATTAAATATTGAATATAATTTAAATATATGTATAAGTAAATAATTAATTAATGCGATCTTTGTATTGGTGATACTGATAAAGTTTTACGTTTTTTTGGTGAAGTTAATCTTTTCACAGAGCTTGTTGCAAGACGTTTTTTCTCCTTCAAAAAATCTGTAATTAAAAAAAATATTATATTTTAATAAAAATATTAATTTAAAATATAAAATAATTTTAATATAAATGATTTTTATTAGCATTTCTGGTAGTGACAGAGTTTTACAATAATTGTGTGTCTGTTGTTATTAATTATCATAAAAATACCTATTTAATTATTCCACATTCAAAAAGGGACAGAATGAGGTTAGTTGAACTATACAAGAATTTGGATTATTTTGAATGCAAGATAAAAATCGAAAGCGTGCCTTATTATAAAAAACCTACCATGTGTCCGTTTCATTTTTTTTACAGACTTCGAATAATTTGAAATTTAGAATAATTTAGTTACGCGTGCTGATCACACAGATAAACCTCACCTTTACATAGTGGTGCCGATAGAGAAATTCGAGGGTGACAGCAATTTATTAATCCAAAATTAATTATATTTTTTTGCAAACAAATTTTTAGAGTTGTATAAAATATTCCAAAATATAAACTAAATTGCATAATTCAAAATATTTTCAACTGACAAAATGAAATTCTGAACTTCATTTAAAGTATCCCGCATCTTAATTTGTCGCATCACTTTTAAATGTAAACCCAAATATTCATAGTATCCGATTTTTATCAATGAATAGAAAGAAGAAAAAAAAACAGAACAAATTACAAACGTAACAGAATCAAAAAAAAAAAAAAATTCCATAAGGGACGTGATGCCTAACCAACTGCAAACCCGCAGACTTTTATAGCGTTTCGGCCGTGTCATATGCTGTTTTAATTTTTTTCTATCTTATTTTTTATCTCATGAATAAATGCAATACAAATTATATATTTTTGTTATGGACAAAAAAAAAAACAAAACAAAACAAACCGTCAACTGTTCCATATATTACATTTATTTTAAAACAAATTCAATTAGAATTTGAATTTTTGAATAAATTAGTTTTTAGCCAAAAATTTAAATAAGTATTGCCAGATGTTTAATGAATAATACAATAAAACTCTGACCGTATTTTGGTAAGTTACATATGTGTGATATGGAGATGTTGTTGGGTTATAAATAAAATTAAATTTATAAAAAAGTTAAATAAACAAATAAAATTGTTGGAAGGTAAATTATTCTTATTATTTGATATCTTATTATTATCTTAAATGTACTAATAGTTGAACTACTAAAGTTAATAGTATAACAAGAGACATTTTTGTGCAATCAATTGTTGTCCACGAAAATTAGTGTTTGACAAAAATAGAGGAGGAAATAATTAAATTTGCATTTGAGTGAAAAAAAAAATATTTGAGTGTTATCAGAAGAACACAACTAGGATCGAAACGAGTATAAAGTGTAAACACTTTAGGAAATTTTTCATTATTAATTTTATTAATAAATTGAGCAATTATCTACATTATAAATAATATTTACGTATAAATATTAATAATAATAACAAAATTTAAAATAAAATTATGTATTATGTTTGCTACTTTTTGTTTGTCTAAAAAAACCTAGAGAAATTAAATATGATATAAATAGAAACTTACAAAAATGTTTTAATGGCATTTGTGATCCAACATTTAGTTACATTTTAATTGTTACTTTTAAAATAACAAAAATAAAACCAATCAAATGTTAAAATAAATAATTTTCCTTAAAAAAAATTAAACCAGAAATAAAACAAATTGGTTTCAATTGGATTGTAAAAACACCGGGCAAATAAATTAGAAAATGCACGTACAAAACCGATATTCAAATTTTAAAGTAGATACAAAATAATTAAAATCTTGAATTACAAATTACAATCAATCACAACAAAAAGTCTAACAAAAAAAAACATACGGCAAAAAATTCCAATTTAATAAAATACAGAAGAAAATAAAAGGAAAATATCCTTTAACTATTAAAAGTTTTTATTTTTGAAAAAACAAAATTAACGGATTTTATTGTTTCTCGACGACTGTAGTTTGTTGATAAACGAAGTTATGAGAAAAATATGGTTCAAGTTACAAAATAATTAAGAATTAACGGAAACCAATAAAACACAGAACACAAAAAAAAAACAATCAATAATTAAAGAGGGTGTGTAAAGGGATATTGTTTTCTACATGTATGTATGTATGTATTTATGTGTTTACAAAAAAACCGTTGTGGATCACATTATATCATCCATGAAAAAAAAAATGTAATATATATTTTTTTGTAGTTTATTGGAATTAACGTGTTTACCTTTAAATTGATTGTTGTCGAATATATGGAGGCGGTGTGATATTAATAGGGGAAAAATTATTGAACATTATTTGCTATTATGAGAACCCAATTTAACGGTTGAACCAAAATAATTAACGAATTTTTTTTTTATAGATTAGATTTGTTGTTTCTTATTTTTTTTTTTTTTTCAAAAATTCTCATAAAATTTCAGTTAAAAATTTTGTTCAGATTATAGAACAACTTTGTTTAATCTCCACCCTTGTTATTATTAAAATTGAATTTTACGATTCAATGAAACTTAATATTGAACATCATTAAAACAATAACGATCATCAGTTTCTTTTTATAAAATAAATCTGCAATATTAGAAATATTGCATACAATCGTAGCAGAAATAAGAAAAGAAAAACAAAAATATTTTGAAACAGGAAATACAAATAAATAAAGTCAATATATATAGAAAGTAAATTTTTATTTCCCCTTCATTCATTTGTCTTTAAAACGATGATTTATATTATTATTAAAGAATTCTAAGGGGGTTAGATTGTGGGAAAATAACTAATCAATAACATATGCAAAATAATTAAATGAAATTGTTTTGAGATGAAACGAATCGTTTGATATTTTCATTTTATTCACACATTCATCATACCTAATTATTGTGTTAGAAAATTTAGATAATAGAAAAGAAACGCACCTGTAATTTTCGGTTGTCTTTTCACACGATTTAAACCAGAAGATGTTTTACGTTCACCAGCATTATTTGTTAATTGTTTTTGTCCCTTATTATTTTCAGTAGTTAATTTTAGGTCAGAATCATCTCGAAGTTCACGTTCTGCCCTTACATCCAATAACATATTTGAGATATCATCTGTTTGTATTTCTCTAACGTGAGCAGCTCTACTTAATGTATACATTCCAGGTACACCATTATGTGGTACACGTTCCCATACAAACTGATGATGGTTATTTATTGGATTACCAGTGGAAAAATCAAAACCCCATCGTTCAGCTGCCTGTTCTTGTTGCTTTGCCAATTCACGAGTAATAAATCTAGAAATATAAGAAATAAATTTAATAAATTTGATTGAAACTACTAAACATTATTAAACAAATTACATTTTTGAATCTTCACGATCTATTGGTCCAAATAAATCCCTTTTTACTCTTGCTCTTGCCGCTGCGCAAGGAACTGGATGACGTTTAAAAGTCATTGGTGAACGAATTTTATAAAATTCAGAAAAAACAACAGGATTAAATACACGAGCACTCATTTTGTGTTTTATTGTTATATAAAAAATATATAAAATTATTAATTGATTGTATCCAGCACAATATTATTGTTGATTGTTGAGAATACTGTTTTTAAATGTCACAAACTAAATGTTATTGATTGTTTTAGAATTTAAATAAATAAATAATATTTATTCTTTAATATTTAATGTTTTTGTTTGTTTGTTTTCATTAATTATTAAACAAATTTAATTTTAAATATTTTTATTTTTGTCACTTTCAAGTCACAATTAAAATATCTCAAAATTGTATAACATTTTAATAATATTCAATCTTCTTCTTCGTTTTTTTATAGGTTAAGTGAATATTTTAACATTTATTTTTATATGAATAATTCACAATTTAGATAATATTTATTTAACTTCACTAATAAATAAATTTGCACAATTTTGTTAATTTTATTATCAAATTCTATATTTTTCAATGGTTTATCAGGAATTTATATTCACAATATTTTTGTTTTTTTTTTTTGCGATGATATTTTGATGCCCATCAAAAAAAAAAAAAAAGAAATCTCTCACAATACAAAATGTCGTCGAAAAAAATTTCACAATATTAATATAACCACAAATTTTTTTTTTTAGAAAAATCTTAATTGGGTAATGTTTTCACAATTTATATGTATTCACAATTTATATATTTAGTTCTTTTAAATAACTTATAATATAAGTTTAATTAAATATTATTTGTAAATTAATAAAACATAAACTCTTAATACTTGTAACTACTTCAAGCTTTATTTCTCAACTACAAAAAAAGAAAAAAAAGACAAAATATGATTATCGTAGTTTCGCTTGAGTTTGTCTCTTCCTCTTCTCAATTTTTTATTTCGCTGTGAATTTAATATAAAAAAAAGAGATAGATATATTAAAACTCGATTTTTAGGTTTGTGTTTGTTTGTTTCATACATTTATAGTTCGTTCTCACTTCGTTAAACACAAATTCAAAATAACAACACAACACACAACAGAATGATGACGAATGTTAAGTCGGGGTAGAAATAGAAAAAAAAATTTTTTTTTTTTTGAATTTTTATGTTAAAAAAAAAACACTAATGAATAAAGGTCATACTTGTTATCATAATTTTTTTTTGAATATACATACATACATACATATATTTTTATTTTTACAAATTCCAATTTTTTTTTTTTATCAAATTTGTTTTTTCACAAAAGTTAATTATGTTTACGAGTGAGAATAACAAAAACTTGAAAATATATCAAAAAACTTTATAAATTTATAAATAAAAAATTAAATTTTTTCATAGAACTTCTAACAAAATTACTTCTGTGAAATGGAAAATGACTAATTTTATGAGATGTTTTTTAATGTTAATCACCACTTTAGAATTTAGAAGAAAAATTATAAAAGGGTACAATAAGAAAACAATAAATAAAAGATGAGTTGATAAATAATAAAAATATAATTAATTTCATAAATAATTAATAATTAATCATGTCAAAATAATAATAATTTTTATTAACTTAAATAATTAACTCTGATATAACGTTTATTTTTTTTTTGCAAACTTTAGTTTAGAGCTCAGACTTTATTTTTTATTTTATTAGACCAATGTTGGTCTAATATATCAACAACAATTGAGTACATATTTTGAAGATCTGTATTTTTGATGTGGGTTCTTTTTTTTTGTACTAGAAACGAATAATAAAATAATAATACCTAAATACCTAATACCTAATACCTAATACCTAAATAAAACCACCTAAATTTGCCATATGGTTGTTACAATTATTCCAAATATTTTTGATTTTTCTATAAACTATTTGGAAAATATAATTAAATTAAGTTTACAACAATAACATTATCACAATTTTTAACAATTGACAACATAATTATAAGTGAAGTGATGAGATTTGAAAAATTTGCGTCAATTATACGATTTAAAATTTAACACAAATACTTATTAATATATTCTATTGTATTGTATTTCAATTTTTTATTAACCCCTAGTACATCAACGACTAAGGTTATTAGTAACTAGGAGACCTATTATTTTTGAGGTGGGTTCTGAAGCACCTAGCATTGCTTGCTCTTAGAAAATATGCAGATTTCGTAAGAAGAATCGTTCGGTTAAAAACCTTATCCTGCACACATAGACGTTATTAATCATTGCCCACTACTTTATGTGTGTTTAGTACATAATTAGTATATTCCATATTAAAATATGTTAAAATTAAAAATGATTATCATTTATGATAATCGAACTAAAAAAGTAAACACTAATATTGAATTTCTTTTTTTAGAAATAATAAATAATCAGAATAATAATAAATTGTTTTTATTTTCGAGAATTCCGTTTATTGTTTGGGTTTAGTTTCTAGTCTAATTTTTATTTTTTGTCTTTATAACTTTTTTTATTTACTTAAATTTTATTTTTTGATTATTTTTGGTACGAGTTAGTGTGCAGATTTGACGTCCTCTATATTCTTCTTTAAAAAAAAAAACGTGATCCATATGGAATGAGCTTTTCTACTAAAAGATGTCAATAATGCAATAAGCAGACTTTAAAGAAGTTAATCTTTCTTCATTTTACATCTTTTTTGTATTTCTCTTCATTTTCCTCTTACACATTCTTAAATTTACAATGATAAAAACAATACAAGAAGAAAAACATTTCAATAGTTTGGATGATTACTGAATAAGCCATCTGTTACAAAAATTACATGCATTCTAAATGTAAAGCACATTATTCTCCTCTCCCCTAAATATATTTTATTTTGTATGATGGTATGATGGTATGAATATGTTTTCACGAGCTTACAGCTTTTAGATTCTTCCGATAGAACAATTCTGGTCACAATAACTTCTAATTCGAATTAAAAACGGACTGCAAATTTCTGTATTCTTCTACAACATATAAAAATAAAAAAATTACTATTAATTAATTAATTAATTAAATCAAAACACAATTTTCCTTCAAATTTTTCACAATGCCTTATACACGTAACCGTACTCTTTATCTTTCCGTTTCAAATCTCATATGGATAAATAAAAATGCATATATACATAATGCACATGCATTTGTGTGTGTGTGTGAGTGCCTAAGTTATATATTACATAACTTCTATATACCATACAAATAAGATTGATTATTTTTTGATTGCTTTTGAAAAATCATGATTTTAATTAAGGACATTTGGATACGATTAAATTTGTTTCAAAGATTACATTTATATAGAAAATTTATACAAAATGAAGGGTTGGAATTTCTCTTTATTTTTAACACGCTTATTTATATTTTTAAAAAAACCAAACCTAATGTCCAGTTTTATGAATATAAAAATATAGAATTTAGTTGAATCATTGTCGTGTTCACTGAAATGAAATGAAATGAAAAAACATTCAAACGTTTTTCCCCAAATTTAAACACTTTTTTTTTTAATAAAAAAAAAAAATATAATAATAATACAGCAAACAAAACTTTAAAATCCTTTAAATGCAACGTAAACTTAAACCCTCTTCAATTTTTACAATGATTCGTTTTATAAATATACAAAAAAAAAAATCAAAACAAAATGAAATTATGATTTGAGGATAAAATCAAGACAAAATGAAGTGATGATGTTTCGTCACTTCAATTACAACTAAATATAATTTTAGTATACTAAATTAAAAATGAGGTAACTAGATTAAAATTTCTTTTGAACCATAATTTGGTATTTCTAATTTTCTAGAGCAAAAAATAAAAAAACTACAAATATGCTGGCGATTACAATTCAAAAAAAAAAGTTATACTCACCCCTTAGAATGTTCAACGCACAGGAAGAAAATAAAAATTCACAATTTTATGTTCCAGAACAAAATTTTATTAGAATTATTTTTGGATAAAAAATTTTTTTAAAAGGGTAAATCAATAAAACATTACAATTTTATGTAATAACGTATTTATTTTTTTCTGTCGTCATAAAACTATGCGTTCATTTGATGCGGTTTGTGTTTAACAAAAGATCTCACTATTTATTCTATTGAAGAAAAAAAAAAACAGATTATCATTTTATAACAAATTGCATAAATTCAGTTAAAGGAAATTTACATTTTGAATATTTTAAAATTTAGACAATTTTTAGCATCCGCAGCTAATGAGCTTATGGGCTTAAAGATATTTTCATTTTTCATTTGTATACAACTATTTTGTGTTTAGTTCTTTATTTATAATGTAACCATACATTATTAAAATCTGTTAAGTGTTTCTATGAAATATGTAATTGAGAACATTTATATTCGCTTACAAGTTTAAATATAATGAAATCATAACATTTTATTTTACTTAAGGAAGATTTTTAACATCACGATATTATTGTACTTATACCATGCAAATATGGATTCCCCTGATATGTGGAAAATAAGCATAATATAATAGTTCCGGAACTTATTCATTTTTCAAATCTTTTATAGTAACAAACAAAACAATTAAACTCATACTTATATATTGTCAATAAATTCATCATCAAAATCTTAAGCAAATAATACTTTACATACCTAAAGTTAATGAAGACAATTAGAAAAATAAATAAATTCAAAATAAAAACAAATTTAATATAAAATGCAGCTGCTTCGTAATCCAATTTATAATCTTATCTTATCACTTCACTATAACAATTATACATTGTTATATATTATGGCCTGACTGTCTTATAAGAAATTTACTTTGATACAATTTTTCAAAAAATAAATGAATCCCCAGAAATGAATAAAACTATTCTAAATATTATTATATATATATTATACGGGGGCAATCTTATTAAAGTTTTATAAAGAAATATATTTAAAACTCCCGCGACTTTATTCGGACCCACACTCAGTTTCTTATATATTTACACAAGCAAAATTAGATACCGCAGATGTTTTAAAATCGTAAAAAAAAACTACAAACCAAATAAAAATCAGTGCTCACGCATCTTTTGTATCTGATACCATGCAACCATTGAATTTAAAATTTCACAATATAAAATTTCTATTTATTATCTATAAATCCCCCGCAGACTAAATAAAAATAAAAATATTTTTGACAAATAGTAAAATTCCATTATTAATAGAACACAATTTAGTCAAATATGCAATCTGTACATTTTTGTTCTTATTAAAGATTAAAAAAATCTATTATTAAAAAATATCAAAAATTATTAGAAAATTATTGATAATTTATATTACATAAAAAGTGACAAACATTTTTAATTTACTTTTAATTTTTAGAGTAACTTCTGAATCAACGTAGATTGTTATTGTTAGTTTAAAAAAATATAGATACATAAATATCAGTGATAAAGTTAAAGATATAAACGCATTAAATTTCATTAAAATTGTTTGTATCTTTGTAAATTCCTAAGAATCGAAAATTATTCACCAAATAAATTTTATTTAAAAGTAAATAACAACTTTCACAAAAATCAAATTCACTCAAAAATTAAAATAAAAAGAAAATGTAATTTAACTGTAACAACCCTCATTGTATGCATTAGTCAGTGCATTTTGTATTTCTTGGGAACTGAAAATACAAGAAATATGAAAAGTCGTTAAATTCTTTTCTCATGAGTATTATTTCACGGTTTCATGATCAAGCGATGGATGGAACAATTCAATTGGTGTGAAATTAGCTGCAATATTTAACTACACAAAAATTTTTTTTATGGACACATTTAAAAACCTGACGGTGCGGCCCTTATATAAATTTTGGTACAATTTGGACAATAGTGAAAGAGTTTAGGAATTTATTTTCATAGGAACAAGTGAAAGTTTCATGGTAGACTGACCTAAAGGTTAAAAATTATTTGATTTCTTGAATGCGGGTAACTTTTATTTTTCATTTGCTACTTTTGAAATTATATTTTTAATTTAAACAATTTTAATATACAAAAACACCTTATACTTTCTTATAAATATTAATCAAAATGTAAGAATCATATTTTGTGCATGCAAATGAATTTCTTCATGCATTCGTATTTTATTTATATTAAAAATCAAAAAAAAATGCGTTCACATAATATTGATATAAAAAATTTAAAAAAAAAAAAAATTCACATCATGTGTAAATTAACATTCGTGTTACACATTTAATTCTATTTATTTCTACTTGCATATAGTTTATTTTAAGTCGAATAAATAAAAGATATAAATGAAAGAAAATGATTGATATTAAATGGATCATATTGATCTTTACTTCTATACAATTCTTTTGATTTATTTTTTTTTTTCAATTTAAAATTAACACAATCAATTTATAAACTAGAATATAAAAATTGTAACTGATTTTTTATATCAGCCTGTTATATCTAAACGTATTTCAGATTACTACATCAAAATTCACGTGGGCACAGACCGTGTCCATGATGAAGGATAAAGGTTTCAGTTACGTCTTCTTTTGTTTTAAAATTCTCCCAGGAGTTAGTTTGTGAAAGATTTTTATCTTTATTTTTATATTTTTTTTTTCACAACCGTTTTATTGTTTCTCAAGTACATGCAATCAAAGTAAATTAACCATCTTTTTTTTTTATACATTCAATTTTGGATGTCGTTATGTGATTTTTTGTCTCAACATTATGTGAATATAATTTTCATTTTTTTGGGTTGTTCTTAAATATATTGTGGTTTCCATATTGTTGTGTTTGTATATTTGCCTTTTGTAAACATGAATATGTATGCATGTGAATGCGTAACAAGAACAAAATAAGAGACAATATAGAAAAACGTGAATTATAGAAAGTTAAAGTTTTGCACAAAAATTACAGGAATATATGATTATTTAATTATTAAGTTTGGAAATTATTTTGGTATACTTAGTCTATAGTGTAAGGACACACTCAAAGGACACACAAAAATTGATGCTTACAAAGCATCTATAATATTTAAATGTTCATTGATAAAAACATGTCAGAACTGAAATATATGTAAATAAAATGCAATGTGCATTTAATTGCAATTCTCGTTAAAAACTCATAATAACATTAAAAAGTAACGGCACAGAAGATTCTTTTCTTTTCTTTTTAAATCATGGAGTTTGTACATTTTTTCTCTTCTCAATTTAATCATAAAGAAAAAAAAAAACTTAAATTACGTTTAATTTAAACGTAATCTATTTTATGTAGAAATGACCCCTTTCAACGATCCCTTTTGGTTTGAAATAAAATATGTAAAAAAAAAATAAGCAAAAACATTTATATGTTTTCAATTTCAATTCAAATTAGGATACATTTTTATTGTTATGAATGACCGATGACTTTGCCTTTCAGTTAATGATTGATCATTGAAATAAAGTTGAATTAAAACTTAATTGCAAACAGGAATATGAAATTTTAGAGCGGAACTGAAGTGTTCAAAAAAAAAAAAAATACAAGGATTAAATTTAATTATGTTTTATTAATCTTGGATATTTAAAGGTAAGTGTTATCAATCAATTCATCCATCCATAATGAAAGCGGAACTGATTTGTTCCAGCAATTCTACTTTTTACCTTTAAATATTTTGTTTTTTATGTAACCAGAATTTTTCTGTTATCCTATTTTTTTTTTTTTAGATAGATTTTTAGAAAAAACTTAATTTTGTTAGAAAGTGTACATTTTGAAAGATGAAATAGGAACAAACTAAAAAATTCTTTAAAATTTTTTTTAATTGTTTTAATAAAAACCAAAAACAAATAATTATTAAAATGACATTGAAAATTATTTTTTTCTCTAAACTTTACAGTCTACACAATAATAATAATATTTATTTTAAAATTTAAAAACTGCTAAACCAAAAAGAGACAGCAACAAAAAGAAAAGGACAAATGTAGGTTATTGATACAAAACAATTTAATTTTAAAAAAGCAACAACATACTTGGATCTTTTAAAAAACCCAAAAACGACAAATTCACTAAGATTTTTTTTTTGTTTTTGTTCATTCTAGTGACACGCTATTTTTCATATAATGTCGTAAAATTTCGCTTTTTTGCATTCGTATATTTTTTTTTTTTTTGTTTGTTTGCTTTTTTTCTATACACAAAAAGAAACGCGATTGATGTAGTGGGAAACAAAAAACGAAAGACGGTATAAGTATAAAATAAAAAACAAATAACAACAAAAAGAAAAAATATTAAAATAAAACATGATTTGACCATGAGAATCCGCGAATATTATTCGTTGTTTGGTTTTTGTTTTTTTTTTTTAATTTAATTTTTGTCTTGTACCTACAAATACATCGAGAGACGCGAATATAAATATCAAAACAATATCGCGTGGTTTTCTATTTTGCGCCAAAACTTTGTTTACACTTTAGTTTTTTTTTTTTTATTTATGTTGAAGCAGAATAAACAAAAATTTATTTATGAAGAATCCAAATTCAAAATTAAATGTTATGTAAATGTTTTTTGATAAGAAATAACAAGTTTGTATCAAACAGATTTAGGACATAAATCTACTTATTACGTATTAATTATTTCTAAGAATCTAAGAATCCAATATAAGTTTTATAGATTTTTTTTTATAGAACACATTTATCATTCAATCATAACGTACAACGTTATGTACAACATAATGTTATATTAATACGACATAATGAATTATGTAAGTACCACATATTATTTGGTAGACATCATAAAAATTCAACTCGTTACAAGAAACAGTTTACTACTGTTCTACGCATTCATAATTTGCGTCATAATAATACAGAACTTCTTATTTGATTGTTCATTTTGTATACCAAAAGATGTTCTATCTGATTGATTTTATTTGTACTTCTTTTTATTATTGTATTCTATCAAGATTTGCGGTACCTTTGAGTATTCTAAATAATAAATATTAAGTGATAATGGATCTTATTAAATCTTGATAAAGGAGAAAATCTTTAGAGTTCTAATTTCATTGCTGAATTATATTATTTTTCACATTGTTTTAATTTTATAATTTATCATTTACAAAATATAATAGATATAAGTACATATATGATGCATGTATACTGTGAAACATCCGACTCAAGCAACACATAAGATTAGATTATTATTGTATCAAGCAACACACGAATATTTTATAATTTTAATTCATTTGTTTTTTTGTGTAATGTGTTTCTGCTTGATAAAATAGATTTGCTAGAAACTCCAAACTTAACATTAGATCTAAATTCTAAACTAAACACATTTATAACGAAATATACAATTTTGACTTTGCAAAAACCGAGCGAGTTGAAAACAAAAATATTCGTGCGTTGCGAGATAAAAAAAAAACAAATTTAATAAATAAAAATACAAACTTTTTTTAATTTTATTTTTGTTTGCATATTGAGAAACACGTTGTAACATGTTTTGCTTATGAGTTATGACTATTACGTGTTTAAGGTGACGTCATTAAAAGTTTGTAAAACTTCGTTTCAATTCGTTAAGTAAAAAATAATAAAGAAAAAATTTGTAAACAATGCATAATGTACATTAGTAATTAGTAAAAACTATTCCCTATAAACACAAAAATTATTTAAAGAAATAAAAATGTTTTTATAAAATATAAAAATATCAGAAAATTTAAATTATATCATTATGTAAGATAAAGAAAGACAAAAAAAAATCTTGATATTTAATAGTAAAAAAAAAATCTTTACTAAACTTGTCTTGTTTGTTTTTGGCTAATGAGAATTAATGTCAGGTGTTTTTGATTTGTTTGTTTTGATATATTTTGTATTAAAGAAGCAAAATATGGATATTTTAATTCTAATCAGATTCTATTATAATTTTCACACATTAACGTTCCAAATTAAATAAAATAAAAATTATTTTTGTATATGTGTATGTTGATTTTTAATGTTTACATGGATTGAGTAAAATGAATCATATGCAAATTATTTAACCGTCGAGAAACATGAATCTAATACAAGGTCATTTTTAAATTTAACAATATTTTTATAAAAAAAAACGACCTTTTTTCTAGCATGACGACGATTTTCTACATATTTTTTGTTTATATTCAATTTAATTTGAATTTATAAATCTAAGTCCAAACAGAACTTTTATCTTTAAATAATTTTTTTGATGATAATAATTATAAAAATATAAGCATTTTTTCCTAGAGATATTATATGTACCATCTACTAAACGATAAAGGTTACATAAATGACCTTTCATCCGCCCAACCAACTAAAATGAAAAATATTAAAGGGGTAAACATATAAACAAATAAATTCACGTGTGAGAACAAAATTCATTTGTAGCATTTCCCCTCATAAATTTCTGTATTTTTTTTTTTTTCATTTGAAATGCATCTGCTGTAAACGATCAATAAAATTTTATTGATTTTTTGGCACTTTTTTTGAGTTTACACTAACTTTCTGTTCCAAATTTATTTCACTAAATAAACAATTTTTTGTTTTATCTTAATGGGAAAATCTATTAAATGATTATAATTTTTTGTTTATATATTTAAGGAAATATAACGATTATTTTTGTACCTAACATATTCATATCTACAAATAAATATCACTGCTAATGACTACTAAACTAAATTTAAAGATATTGATTAATTAATCTAATGATACTAAAATCATAAAGAGCTCAAGTTCAACCTTGGTTGATTGATGGAAATCACGAAAGTTGTTCATCATTTTTAGTTTTGTTACAAAATACTATAGTTGTATCAATAGTTGTATATTTTGTATTGCATATATATACAAAATGTGTAATATTGTGAGGAAAAAGATTTATCCAAGAAATATTACTGTTTTTCTAAATTGATAAAATGTTATAGATAATTTAACGATTGTGTAATTTAGAAAAAGAACATAAAATCAGAATAGTAAATTGTATGACAACAACCCTTATACTGTTTAACAAATATTATAATAGAATCATACATATGATCAAAATGTGTGATTTTACAAAAAAAAATTGTACAAAAATAGAAATGTGAAATGGTGTTCTTACCCCTATTTGAGGGGTGAAATTCTATTCAAATTTCAAACATAACATATGGTTTTTAGCGCGTGTCATTCTCCAAAATAGTATTATTAAATAGTCCTTGTTGTTATTGTTTTTACATTTCTGAGCCACAATAAATTAAAACAATAAATAGAAACATACAATTTTTACTTAGTTCATAACGATCATTAATTGCATTTCTATTATTAGAAACTTTATATTATTTCCAATTATATTGTTTCCAATTACTGACAATTTGTGAAATTATTGCATATTTACTGTTTAATAATTTTCTAATTACCAAATATATATCTTACTAAAAAATTATGACAATATTTGTTCTATGAATCGTTTTGAAGTTCCACAGTTTTTGATTTACAAAACCATACTTTCCGATTTAACTTGAATATAGAAATATTATTAAAATAATCGGTATGACAAACATTAAATTCGAGTGAAAATATGATAATCGAAACATTCGAAAGTTAAAATATATCGTGATAGAAATTCAAATTCGAAAAATAAATCGATAAATATCGATTGCGCGTAGAGCAGTATCATAATTATATTTGTTCCGTGAAAAAACAACGTGTCAAAGAAATATAGATAAAGATAAGAATTTTTCCATTTTGAAGTGAATATTTTTGATTTATTAATAATAAAAATAAGATTGAGATACAATGGCAGATGAAGAAAATCAATTGAAAGCGGGTCACTTACCAGCAGGTTAGTTTGTGATTATTGCGTTTATATTTATAATGTCAAAAAACTGTAAATGACTTCATTTGAAGATTTTTTGTTAATAAAAATAAAGTAAATTGAAATTTTTGTAGTTAAAGCTGGTGGGATGCGAATTGTTCAACATAAGACAACTAATGTAGAACGACCAGCAAAAGATCAAGAAGATTGCACAGGTCTTACTGTAAATTTAAACAACAACAATGGAAATGTATGAAATAAATTGGCTCATTTTAACGTATATTTTTAGAATCCACCAAATGTAGGAAATTCAGCTACTGTTATTAGCGGTGCTGTAACAAAGGGACATGTTGATTACTCTCCAGAAGCTGCTGCTGTTGCCCACGCTCATAAACCACCAAATTCTGTAAACATTAAACCTCAAATTAATATTCAGCAACCCAGAAAATAGACCTTGAACATTTTTTCCATCTACAATTTTTTTCATATTGGTTTTGACTTTCTATTTCATTATTTTTATCTGAATTCAATTAATTGCATTTTTTTGGGGGCCAATGTTTAAAATAACAACACAATTATATAAAATTATTGTCTATTTTAAAGAAATTAAATTGTAAACTAAATACATTGCATATATAATTTTTTTGATTTGACTTAATAAACATAATTTAAATAAATACAATCACTAATAATTTGTTGACACAGTATTCCAAAGACGATTTCTTGTTTTACTACAATTTTTATCGAATTTAGAAATCGGTACAATATATGCTCCATTTACGATATCACTAAATAATAGAAACATTTAAAATTTTTAAAGAAAAAATAGTAAAATGCAAAAATAACTATACTTAAATTCCTCATAAGTTTGACTGGTGGAAATAGCACGTATTTTCGCTTTATTTCGTATATCATAAATTTCATCATATCTGATGTTTTTAATACACACTTTCTGCAAGTGCAGTATTTCTTCTTTTGTAATTTTATTATTTTTTTCTAAATTTGCCATCATTTTGACTGATGAACAGAAAACACTACCACGAATTAAAAAAAAATTAATAATATGTATCCTAGGCAACAAAGAAAAATTCAAAGGTTTTAAGTATATGACGTAATTTATTTGAAAAAATAGGAAAAACAAAAAAAATATTAATATTTTAAGTAAATAATTATTTGTCCCAAAATCCTGCTTCCTTCATTTTTGTTTGAAAATATCTTTCGAGATTATTGGCACATCTGGAAAATAAAACAGAATTAATTCACTCTTACTTCAAACGTAAATAATATAATAATACCTGTAATACTCAGTTTCAGGCGAGTTATATATTCTACAATTAGAAAATATTCTCGTCATATCTGCCATGAACAACCTTCGAGTTACATAATAGCCCTTTTTCAGCCTTTCTGCCATAGTTTTTAAATCCATAGGATACTTAATATGCTCGTAATAATCAGGAACATCTGTCGGATTAACTGGTTTTAAGAAAGGCCAAGCAGATGAGTGTTGACGAACTGCCACTAATATTTGATTAAAAACAATTGATAATTTGTCTGGATCTGATGGTTCTTCAAGAGGGCGAGACATTCTATATTTGAGAAATAAAAGATTTCAAATGTTAAACATTCTCATTATAAAATTAACAACGAAAAAAATTATTAAATGAAGATTCTAAAATTAATTTAAAATAAATATTGATTTGAATTCAATATAAACATTAAAGATCCAGAAGAAACAGAAACAAATACCTTTGAATACGCGCAGCACGCCATCCAACTTCCCTAAGACCTGGAATTGATTCAACAGGAATGCTTCTAACCTAGAACAATGAACACAATATTAAAAATTCTAGCTGAAATCAAGTTACATACTCCTTCTTTAAAACACGTCAATCCAGGATGAACTTTTTGTACTTCCTGTTGCCTTTGCGTAATTAGTTCTTTTACAATTTCTTTTTGTTTTCGTATTACTGAACTAAATTGAGTATATACAAGGCTTGCGTGAAGCTCACAATGCATAAGCGTAGCGCCTTCATACTCTTTTATGTATCCAGCATATACGGGACGAGCTACTTTGATATCTTTTGAAAAACCTTGTTTTTTAAAATATCCTAAAATATATTTGTACAGATAATAAATTTACTTGTTTGGTTTTTGGTTTAAAATAATAATAATACCAATTGCAAATTCATCTGCATATGTTAAAAAATGTCTAATGCCTTTTTGTGTGCTATAATCTTTTAAATGATTCATTAAATGTGTGCCATACCCTTTCACTTGTTCGCTGCTTGTAACAGCACAAAATACTATTTCTGTGAAACCCTTAAAATAATACAACCAAAATTTAAAATATGAAAAAATTAATACAAATAAAAATAAAACCTGTGTAGCAAATGTTCTGAAACAAATTCCTCCTATAGGTCTACCATCTTTTACTAACGCAAGCGTTTTATGTTTCCTACAAGTAAATTATAATTAATACATAATTATAGAATTATTAACACAAAATTTACGGATCAAACACAAGCTGACTAATATATTCTCTAGGCATCCCAGGAAGTTGATGGGCAAAAACGCTATGCAAACCTAATAGCCATAACATAGATTGTTTGCTAACGGGTTTCGTTAAAGAATTCCCTATTATATGGAATTCAATTTCTCTTCTGTTTTCTTCCGCTTTAGCAGCTTCATCTCTGGGCGCATTAACAGGAAAAACTATCTGATATTTAACATAATATAATGAATACGTTTACCATAAACTGTAATAATATAAATTAAATACCTCTGGTCGATTTGTATAGTTCGAATCATTTATTTTATGTAAAGCTGTAGTTATAATGTCTTCAGAAATATCATCGTTATCCGTATCACGTTTATGTCGTTTAGATGATGAAGTTGATAAATTATCAACGTTTATTTTTTTCGATGGCAACATATTTAACATTTCATTTTGACGTTTATTGCGTTGATGTAATAAAACGGATATAGGTGCTTTAAAATTTAAATCCCATATTTGTGATTCCTCATTAACAACTTCATGTTTTAGAGCTTCAAGAAATTTTGGTAGATGCATGAGAAGTAAACGATTCTCTGGTGGCATTCGATCTTTTTCTGTTTTACATTTTGATAACATTTGTTGAAAAACATACTAGAATATTTTATCAATGATTGTCAAATGATTTATGACTAATATTAATATCAATACCTGATACACTGATTTCAACATTGTTCGTCCAAACACTAACGTTGTATCATAATGTTTAAGAGTGTTACAAAACGCAGGTACATGACAAAACACTAGCCATCTGTTAATTAATAAGTATTTAAAAACTATATTTGGTGTTATAATTCATTATAAAAACCTTGTATAATTGATTTTATATGTGGAAGCATCTTCATGTCCCAAGTTGCGTGACCGAACACTAGGAGCTTCAAAATTCCAATGATTTAAACATGTTAAAAATGTTTTGGCTACCTCGGTTATTGTCTGAAGTTCGGATTGACTTACATGGTGATACTTGTATACAACAAAATTGATGATAGCTTTAGAAATTGAAGGCTGTTCAAAAGGTGGCTCACCAAGAGGGCCCCGAATAACTGGCTGTTGTCTAGTGATAATGCATTGACGTAATAACTAGTAGAATATATCATTAATAAGAAATATATACAAAAATTAATAAAGAAACTTATACCCTATATAGAAAACCATAAACTTTTTTTGTATCCTCATCATCTTCTCTTTGTATGCTCATAAATAAATTTTCAACGTCTACAATTGCTCCAAGTAAACTATTTAATTGTTCATCACTAATATCTTCTAAATGCGAAATGTGATTTGCTAATATTTAAAAAAAAATTGTTTTATTAAATTTTTAAACCTAAATTTTTTTAAATGAAAACAAAATTTTTCGTATTAGAAATAGTTACTTAATGTATGTTTGCAGTTCTGATTCCGACATTCATCTGTGAATTTGGGACAATAATTGTTCTCAACATCTCTATGACGATTTTCTTGTGGAACTTTCCATCCCGAACATCTACATTCTGGAGATTGACAAGCAGAATACATGGCTAATTTAGCTTGTTTCTGTTCCTTTGGCAGTTTTTCAACCTTAAAATAACAAAATAGTTAAAAATCATTTCAGTGTTGATTTAAATTTCTCAAGATATTGTATGTTGGTCAGACTTACCTTTTGTTTTCTGAGCTGTATTTTTTGTAAGCTATTTTGTCTGGTTGTTTCTGCAAATAAAAGTTTTATACAGATTTTCTAATACTCTGATAAATTCGGTAAAAACTCCATTTCCGTAATTAATAATTATAAAAAGAACCGCGATCAAAGAAATGGAGTTTTTACAGAATTTAAGACCATTTGTTAATTATTTAATTACCCGTTTTTGGTAAATTACTTGTCGCTACAATCTTGGTTTCATTTGATTCTTCTTGTTTTATTAGTATACCATTCTCAGCATAACCTGGATCCATTTTATTTTGATTGAAATTACTTGTTGTTTTACAAATTTTATAATTATATGGATATATTTTGCTAAATAACAAATCTTAATAAATAACAAAAAATTGATCACTTATTAAACAAAAAAAAAAAAATGGTAAAGTGTCATTTGTAGTTACTGTCAAACAATGAAACGCCCTACAAGCAATAATTTATAATAAATGGCCGATTAGAATTCCTTACGATTTTCCTGTTATGTTTTACGTCTCATGATTCTTTTTAAAAACCGGCACTCTATAATTTGTTTTTAATTTTTATTTTACAAAATATTTTCTTTTAAATCTTCATAAATAAAAACATAAATTTCAGTGATATTATCTAAATAACAGATGTGAATGAAAACCATTTTCAGTTTTACCATTTACAATTTTACTCGCAACGTTTTAGCTCTCGCCAATACGAAACATTAAGTTAAGAGCAATTTCACTGTTCATTCAAACAAATTAACCAACATTAAAATTTAAATAATTTACAAAATTGTTTTCTAATCCTTCATTTATTAAAAAAAAAAAAGTTTACAATATTGCCATAATCTTTTAACAGAGTCCTTCAATAAAGATACTATGAGGCAAAATTAGGTCCAAATATACAATTCTTAGCACGATATTTATATAAATGGTAAATAAAATCAATGAAAGAAATTAGACAATTCAAATACATACTTTGAAATAAAAAATATATTCGAAATTCTTTTAAAATTTCTGTTAATATTAGAAATATTAATTAGTTAAAAATAAATCATATAGTGAATAACAGCATATATAATTTTAATTGTCTCCTTCTTTATCTTTATTTTTTTTCTTCTTTTTCTGTTTTTTAACAATATCTAAATTATCGTTTTCAGCCATTTCTTCAGGTTCTTGTTTAGGCTTCTTTTTTGATTTTTTTTCTGTATTTTCCACATTAGAAGTATTTACAGCGGATACATCTAATGTTGTATCACCGGCAGCGCTGTCGATACTGTGCTTTCTCTAAAAAATAAAAATTAAATTATTTAATTTATCAAACAAAGTCAACATCAGATATAAAAAAATTAATTACCTTTTTAGAAATGTCATCATCTGTTTTTTCTGTTAATTCATTATCTTTAGATTTAGCACCGTATTCCACATAACCTGTAAGCCATTCTTTTGGTGTGTTTTCATTTGCTCTGCCAAACTTGTCTAGTTTACCAGCAGTGATTAACATTTTTTTTGCTGAAGCTTTTGGTCCCAGTCCCCATTTTCGAGGATAAGTATCTCTTTCCATTATAACACGTTTGATTTTTGCACAAACACCATGGTCACAACTAGCCATAGTAGCCGTTGTCATCAGAGCAATAGCTTTAATTAAAAAAAATTATAATTCTATCTAAATATAGTTGTATTGTAAATAAATACCTAAAGCAATCGCTTCTCCTTTAGCTGTACAAATTACAATTTCTTGGTTCATCTCAATTCCATCTTCGTATCTTAACACACCAGGTAACATTATTTTTGCTCCATAACAAACAGCATTAACCTTAAAACAACATCATTTTTATACAACATTATTAAAAATTATCTAACATTAGATAACGATGTGTAAAATAAATTAATTCAATTACCGCACTGTCTTTCATTATAATCCTTTTATGTCCCACTAAAAGTCCTTCTAACGGCTTTACCACACGACGTAACATTTTTTCATCCTTATGGTTCTCATATAAATACTGAGCATCTAACACATCTTGCATAGTAACCATTCCACTTCCTTCTGATTGAATTCCAGATCTGACTCTACGAAGTTCTAACATTTGTCCTCCAACTCCAAGAACTAGCCCAAGATGAACGCACATAGTACGAATGTAGGAACCAGCTTCACAACTGACCCAAAATACGCCTATAGTTATATTATATTATTACTCAATCCACTTTTTTTTTATTTCTTTAGGAACATACCCATATTTTTTTCATTATCAAAATCAAGAAGTTTACTATCATAAACTGAACGAACACGTATTTTTACTCGCAACGTTTTAGCTCTCGCCAATACGAAACATTAAGTTAAGAGCAATTTCACTGTTCATTCAAACAAATTAACCAACATTAAAATTTAAATAATTTACAAAATTGTTTTCTAATCCTTCATTTATTAAAAAAAAAAAAGTTTACAATATTGCCATAATCTTTTAACAGAGTCCTTCAATAAAGATACTATGAGGCAAAATTAGGTCCAAATATACAATTCTTAGCACGATATTTATATAAATGGTAAATAAAATCAATGAAAGAAATTAGACAATTCAAATACATACTTTGAAATAAAAAATATATTCGAAATTCTTTTAAAATTTCTGTTAATATTAGAAATATTAATTAGTTAAAAATAAATCATATAGTGAATAACAGCATATATAATTTTAATTGTCTCCTTCTTTATCTTTATTTTTTTTCTTCTTTTTCTGTTTTTTAACAATATCTAAATTATCGTTTTCAGCCATTTCTTCAGGTTCTTGTTTAGGCTTCTTTTTTGATTTTTTTTCTGTATTTTCCACATTAGAAGTATTTACAGCGGATACATCTAATGTTGTATCACCGGCAGCGCTGTCGATACTGTGCTTTCTCTAAAAAATAAAAATTAAATTATTTAATTTATCAAACAAAGTCAACATCAGATATAAAAAAATTAATTACCTTTTTAGAAATGTCATCATCTGTTTTTTCTGTTAATTCATTATCTTTAGATTTAGCACCGTATTCCACATAACCTGTAAGCCATTCTTTTGGTGTGTTTTCATTTGCTCTGCCAAACTTGTCTAGTTTACCAGCAGTGATTAACATTTTTTTTGCTGAAGCTTTTGGTCCCAGTCCCCATTTTCGAGGATAAGTATCTCTTTCCATTATAACACGTTTGATTTTTGCACAAACACCATGGTCACAACTAGCCATAGTAGCCGTTGTCATCAGAGCAATAGCTTTAATTAAAAAAAATTATAATTCTATCTAAATATAGTTGTATTGTAAATAAATACCTAAAGCAATCGCTTCTCCTTTAGCTGTACAAATTACAATTTCTTGGTTCATCTCAATTCCATCTTCGTATCTTAACACACCAGGTAACATTATTTTTGCTCCATAACAAACAGCATTAACCTTAAAACAACATCATTTTTATACAACATTATTAAAAATTATCTAACATTAGATAACGATGTGTAAAATAAATTAATTCAATTACCGCACTGTCTTTCATTATAATCCTTTTATGTCCCACTAAAAGTCCTTCTAACGGCTTTACCACACGACGTAACATTTTTTCATCCTTATGGTTCTCATATAAATACTGAGCATCTAACACATCTTGCATAGTAACCATTCCACTTCCTTCTGATTGAATTCCAGATCTGACTCTACGAAGTTCTAACATTTGTCCTCCAACTCCAAGAACTAGCCCAAGATGAACGCACATAGTACGAATGTAGGAACCAGCTTCACAACTGACCCAAAATACGCCTATAGTTATATTATATTATTACTCAATCCACTTTTTTTTTATTTCTTTAGGAACATACCCATATTTTTTTCATTATCAAAATCAAGAAGTTTACTATCATAAACTGAACGAACACGTAATTGTCTTTTGACAGCAGATATTAAAGGGGGCCGTTGAAATAAAGCTCCTCGTAATTTTTCCAGTCCTTGATATACACGAGATAAACTCTCCACTGCTGAATGTAATTTAAATACAGCCACATATTCTTTACCAGCACTTTGTTGAGACTTCACTAGTCGAGTTGCTCTATCTATACAAACAATAAGACAACCTAAAAGAATAAATGATAATATTATAACCTAAAAATAAATTATAATGATAAAAAAAAACAATAAGAAAGTATAATATACCCGTCACTTTAGGATCAAGAGTTCCAGAATGCCCTGTCTTCTCCACTTTCAAAATTCTTTTAATCCATGCTACTACTTCATGTGAACTGGGATTGGAAGGTTTGTCCAAATTTATAAAGCCGGATTGCAAATAATCCTTAATGTTTCTGTTTAATGGTGATGCTCCAAAAGGTAAAGGAGTGTAGTGATTAGTACGAACATTGAGACGATCAAAATTTTTTAGTAAAAGGGGCCATTGAGATGTATCGAGTTTAGCAATTTTATCAGAAGGCGTTATTTGAAAATTTGAAGACTTTTGTAACTCGCCAATGCTTTCATTATTTTCTTCTTTGATCTTCTTCTTCTTCTCTTTCTTTATAGTTGCCATTTCTTATTTAAAAAGAAACACATAAGTACATAATAGAAAACAATAAAGAATAACTATTAATTTATACTCACTAAATTCGCTTAACAATTTAAAAACAATTCAATTACTAAATAAAATAAAAACACGTGTTTCTGCTTTAACTTTTTACTTAATGTTAATATTTTTTCGATTTCGAATTTCAAAATAACTAACCACCAAGAAAACAGGGTTGTCAATAAATTATGTCTGCATGGATACGTGAGATAGAAAGAGAAGGTATATTGCTATCTCCTTTTGTGAATCGCCGCCATAATAAGAAACCAGCAGCATTAACGCGTTATGAATATGTGCTGCTCTAACTTTAATATGACAATTTGTTCAAGTCACCCAATAGAAATAACAAATAAACAATAACAGAAGCCATTCAACTTTTTGTGTATGTATCAGTTTCTCTTTCTGGACCAGTTTCAATTGCGGGATTTTTAAATATAAAAATACTATATAAATATGAAAATATTTATTAATGATTGAAAAAAAAAATAATTAAAAACCATTTCAATACTGACTTAAATTTAACAAAGTGAGAATTCATAGATTCAAATTAATTAATTAACACATCAGAAATAGCACATTTCAATACTGACTTAAATTTAACAAAGTGAGAATTCATAGATTCAAATTAATTAATTAACACATCAGAAATAGCAAACAACGTATGCTTTCTTTATTATTAATCATCTTAGTTCGTAAAATATATGAACAACAAAAACGTTAATATATTTTTAATCAAAATATTTTAATAATTTAATATTAATTTTTATTAACAAATTAAAAATACATGGTTTTTTTCTAACTTCAAAACTGTAAAACAGACCATTAAAAACAATTACTAAGGTTTTAATTTTTTTTTTTAAAATAGAATAATAATTCTACGCTTATATATAAGTGAAACTAATAATTTTATTATAGTACTAATTTCGTTACTTGCGAATTTTTCTTAAATATACAGCATAATGATTGATCTATTGAATTAAACTAACTAAAGATATTATCTACCACTGATATAACATTTTAAAAACTATTCTATTGATTACATTTTCATATTGGAATTTTAAATATAAAAAAAAATCAGCAAAAAACTGTTTTTGGACAAATATTCATTTTGTTAAAAAAAATTAAGATTACTTTTTGATCTTGGTAAATTCATTAATTTTCATAAAAAAAATCAGTCTTAATTTGCTTCAAAATCAACAAGAGGATTAATTTCGTTAAAACTATAAATCCACTTTGAAAAGGCACTAGGTATTTTAAAACCATACTAAGATGCTAATTAGGCAATTCTAAATATCAATGTCTATAAAACTATATTCTATAGACGTTGATTCTATCTATTTATTGATATTTTCTACATTAAACAATGCTATGACATAGGAAATCTTTCGAAATAAATTTCATTCTTGTTTCCTCCAGCTGTTTGAGGATTGTTTGGTATTAGCGGATCACCTATTGTTAATCTAACATGTAATCCAGATTCTTTTATTAGATTGACAACATCACCATGAGTCATCCCAATTATATCCAATCTATTAACAGCTATTATTCTATCCCCAATTTTAAGTTCATTGCATCGATCGGCTGGGCTATCAGCTATTAATTTTCCTATAAAATAAAATTATTAACAACACACAATAATATTTATTAATCTCAAACCTATTGTTGATCCATAGAATTGATTTGATGAAGAAATAATGACAAAACCAAAACCTTCATTTTCGTTTCTACTCACAATTACATCATATGGAAACCGATATTGTTTAGTTCGTCGCCGTAAAATCATTGTAACCTGCCCACGAAGTGCTGCTTCACCCATCAATTGTACAACACGATGATGTGACGCATTAACCTAGAAAAAATAATAAAAAAATCAGCTCTAAAATGTCCACAGCAGCTTTAAATAAACTCACCACATTTATGCCATCTATACTAAGAATTTCATCGCTTGTTTGAATACGTGGATCTCTGTCTGCAGAACCTCCTGGTACAATATGACCAACAGTAACTTGTGAGCCTTCTTCAGTACCACCAACTATTCTAAATCCAAAACCTAATGATTGCCGTTCTAATGTAACTTCTGATAAAGCATATTCCTCATGACCAGTCAATTGCATACATTCTAGTGCATCATTTGGTGATTGCTGTCCATATTTCCAAAATTGATGTTGTTGGGGTGGAAATGATGGCCCTTCTAAAGGTGTAAATCCAGCTTTTCTACGATCTAATAATCTCCCTAATTTTCCATTGTTACGTTGAAGATAATATTGTTGTTGTATCATATATTCTTGATGTTGCCGATTATAATCTTGACATTCAAAACAAAAACATTTTTCTTGATGGTATGTTGGCACAGGTGCCATTATTGGGAGAGGTGGTGGCGAAGAATAAATATTACTATAACCACTATTACCATTGCCTACATTGTAACTGGAAATATAATTGTTAAATTCAGGATTTATTGGTTGATCATAATTTAAATCAGATTGACTTGAAATAAATCCTCTTCCACTATGATGCATTCCATTAACTTGTAGTTTTTCATACATATTATTTTGATGATCATTCATTAATGATGTTTGAGCCAAGCGTTCAGTTAAATGTGTTACAAATTTTGGAAATGGATCCATACTAGGAATATCATTAGTAATAGAATCCTGATCATGAAGACTATTATTTGATTTTGAATCTGAAAATCCTTTAATATCATCATTTTTTGAATCTATTGTATCAGATTGCATTTCATTTGATGGAGTTTTAACACGATTTCTTGTATCAACAAGTGGTGTTTTAGGACGTGTTGGTAAAATTTCTTTTGGTTGTGTGCTATATAAATCTGCAGTAGGTGTTTTACTACGAAAAAGTGCCGGTCCTGGTACTTTGTTTGCTGTATCAAATCTTATTGCATCACTGGCTTTTCTATTTTTATTGTTAGCTTTAGCTGCTAAATTTACAGTGCTATATTGTGGAACACGTTGTACTTTAAGTAGTGCTTCCTGACTTTTCGGACAATCTTTTAATTCTTGTACAACTTCACTATGTGACATATTTTTAACATTAACTGAATTAATAGTTAATAATATATCACCTTCAATTAAATTTTTACAACAATTACGATCTAATATTTTCTTAACTTTTTGACCATGTGCACTGTCTGCTATTGTAAAACCAAAACCCATAGCACCTTTCATAATTGATATACTCAATACTTCTGGCTTATCAATTATAATTCTATTAAGTTCATTTGTAATTTTTTCACTATCATCACTTCTTATACTGCCAGAATGAATTTTTGCTAACGGATTCTTTTGTAATTCAATTGAATTTACTGGATCTGAGACATCTAAAAAATTATAATTACTATCCATATTTAAATTTAATATTCGAGTTTTTTCTGGATCACAACTGATACCATCAACTGCTATAGTTGTTACAACTTCTGTATTTGGATCATTTGGATCAAATGGTAATGGATAACCACGGCATACTTCAAGTGTTACAGTTTCACCAGGTAAAATAGATTGAAAAACATTAACCATTTCATGATGTGTAAAGCCTAATACACATATATCGTTTACATATACTAAAATATCGCCAGTTTGTAATTTTCCATCTAGCCATGCTGGCCCATTAGGTACTATTGATTTAATTTGAAGAAATTCATCAACTGAATCATCACCACCAACAATTGTGAATCCTAATCCACGTGATGATTTTAATAATGTTGTTGTTATCCTTTCACCACATAATTCAGATGGATTTCTTGTAAAAATACTTTTTGAATTATCACGATTACGATCTACACGTCTTTTTGCTTCTAATACTGGATTTTCATACTGGGTACGTCTATTAACATGATCAATAAAATATGTACCATATTGTGGATCATGTATTTTTTCCCAACCATATGGTAATTCATTATCTAAACAATCTTCAAGTGATTTCTTTTGAAATTTTGATAATCTTGGATCAAGCCAATGTGATGTTCCTGTATTATGACTTAAAAAAAAATTATTATTTTTATTTTATTAAGTTTACATAAATTTTATTCAATTAACTTACTCTATAAAATATGCCTCCCCATTTTCAGTGTATGCTTTTTCCCATTTTTGTGGTAAAGAACCTAACCCATCATTATTTTGTTCATTAATTATAACTCCAGTGTGACCACCTCGTCTATCTGGTAAATCATTAAAGTATGAATTTGGTGATCTATCTGTAAGTTTATAAAGAGAAATATTTTTTAAACATTTAAGATTTCAAACGACTTGATTGAAAATTTTAATATATATTTGTTAATTTAAAGATTTAAATTTGTTTAATTATTATGAAGTTTAAATTTACTTATCAATAGAAAAATCGCTTTCATGCAAAGAAGCCATAAAAATATATTTTTCATTATTAATTTGTGTGAAACAATAAAAGCTGACTCTAATAATTAAATTTCAATTTAAACAAATAAACTTTAAACAAATATTGGTTTTAATAAAAAAAATTTCTTTCGCAACTTCAAACTAAAAAAATGAAAAAGAAAAAACGAATATAAAAAAGTTGGAGAAATTTTTTTTAAAGGAAATTTTTTTTATCTAGAATCAAAAATTTAATAAAAGTCCATTGCATTTTTTTCACTTTGGATTTCGCTTAATTTTTTACTTTCAATTTTCAAATGTTTATTTTCGGTTATAAAACTCACAACACAAAATATGTACCTATAATAAGTTTGTTGCTTGGAATAAATATCGAAACTTGATTCTTAAAATAAAAATAATAATTATGGGTAAGTTTTGTTTATTAAATAAAAAAAAAAAAAATTAAATTAGTTTAGATTTTAGAAGGAATTTATGAGAATTGCAATAAAATTACTTGTTTTAGTTTTTAGTGCAATTTTCTAAACTATTTGTTTGTTTTATAAACAATTTTCTCATTCCTCTCTAAAATAGAATTATTTTGAAAATAAAAGAATCAAAAAAAAAAAAAAGAAATCAAAGAAAAGAAAAAATTGTTCAGTAAAATACAATTTTTGTGCGTCATTTGTACGTTGAAATTTTAGAGCAGAAATGTGACTCATGTAAAAAAATGTTTATGATTTAAAACACGATAATTTTAGATTTAATTATGGGGTTACTTTGGTATATTTAATTTTTGTTTTATTTTATCCACATCCCCTATTAAAAATGTAACTCCTTGTTAAAAATATAATTTTTTGTGAGTCATTGTAAAATTCAATAATGTCATACTTGAGAATATCTGAATGATTCAATCTTTTGTTACACTTTTTAGTGATTTTTAATTATCAATTAAAATAAATTATGAAGGAGACAGTAACTATTATGTGCAATCTGGGTTTAATGAATCATTATTATTTTAATATTTTACTTGATTTTAAAATAATAGTTCACAATAAAAATAAATAGTTGGTACAACTTACAACAATTTACATATTTTGTACTGTGTGTAAAATCTTGAAAGAACTTGTGGGGGATCTTTGCGATTCTTTGTGAATCTGGTTATTTATTTTTTAATATCGTAAACAAGACTCTTAATATTAATATTATTTTAATTTATTTACTTAATATTTTTAGAAAATCGTTAAGTTAGTTTGTAGAAAAAATAAAATAATAATTAAATCATGATGATTTAAGAAAAACGTTTTAATGGAAAATTGACAGTCTAATAACAGAAACGTCAAACTGAATGAAAAGTTCTCCAATTTTTTACTCATGACCAACTGGAAATACTTATTTCGTCTATTATATATATAATTATATTTCCAAGTCACTTTAAAAATAGGTTTATTGTAAATATTTTATAGAAATTCCAACAACCAAGTAAACGGTTACTGTCTATGGTTTCTCATTCTTACATCTACACGAACACGATGGAATATATTTTGGATTGAGTTGCAGTGACGGGTGACAGATGACATCCAAAAAGAATTCAGTATCCGTACCGATTGACAAGTACATTAGTAGTAAAATGTTGGAGTAGGTAAGTAATTTAATAAAAAAAAAACGGAATAGTTTTGAATTGAAATAACGACAAAATATTGTCACTTTTACTTTTTAAATATTTAATAAATAATTAAGTAACATCTATTAGTAAGTAAATGAAGACAAATAATTAAGAATATTTCACATTTTTTTGAGATAACTAAAGATTAAAAAATTTTGCTTTCTATTTATTTCTAAGACTATTAATAAAAGTAACTCTTGTTTAAAGAGTTTCGCTGTATTTATTGGTTATGTATTGGTTGTTTGGGAAAAAGCTTAAAGGAGGAGGAGGAGGAGTAGATGGGGGAGAAAACGTAGAAAAAAATATTTCCATTAGTGTAAAGCGGCAACACTGTTCCATCTTTGGAATGAAACCAACAAGTCATTTTAAAGTATCAATACGCACAATATTACTTAATTTAAAGATCTATGATAACTGGTTTCGTTATTGAATATAAATAGCAGATATTACTTAGTTTTTTTTTGTTTATATAAAAAAAAAAAATATTACAAACAAAAGAGAAATTATTGATTATGATAAATGATTTAAGTATTTAAATATCATCATAATTTCGTATAAAAAGTTAGTCACCTACAGAACGCTTTTTTTTCTTTTAAAGGGAATACAATTTTTGTTGTTGTAATTTACGAGGGGTTAACCACTGTGTGCAATCCTGGGAGAACTCGTGGGTAATCTTTATGCAATCTTATTGTAATAAAAATGACTAAGTATCGCAATTAGACAAGAAGGGACTAAAAACAAAAATATATTCTTGGTACAAAAAAAAAAAAAAACTAAATTACAAAATCATAATAATTATTTAATTATTTTTCTAAAATTACAAATTGCATTGTTTTCTTTTTGTTTGTTGATTGCGTTTTACAATCTGGTTGAATACAGTTTTCTCATGATTCTATTTAAAAAAAATGTTTTAAAACAATATACACAAGAAACAAGAGAAAAAGTGATATTTGAGGAAAATGTAATGTAATCTAATAATAGAATTAATTATAAAGAATAAACATAAAGAGATAATACACATGTTTAAAAAAATCTAAAGTAAAAAAAAAATGTAATAAGTACAGTAAAAAAAAAGCTTAAATGAAACTCGTAAACGGACCAATATCAATGTGATAGTTCACATAAATTACCTCTAATAAATTTTACTGTACTTTATGTATGAAGTTTTTAGAGTTCTCTCGATTAGTTTTTTATTTTGTATAATTTGTTGTCGGATAATAGATGTAGGATCCATCCGAATTGTAACTACTTAAGTACTTATTACCAAGTCAACTTTGAACAATTTCTCTAAATAGACAAAAGTTATTATAAAAATCGATCAACACTGAGGTTTGGTCTGGACAATATTTATAAATTAAAAGTAAAAAAAAATGGTGAAATGTAAACATTAAATATTTTCTTAATTAGTCATAAAATAATCAATAAAAAATTAGATAGGTACTAAGTACATAAAAATTTATAAACCATTTTCTTTCCCATTAAAAAAAATATATATTTTTGGAAATTGTTAATCCAATTACTTATCAGTAGAAATCGTTAAATCAACACAGAAAAATAAAATTGAAATATAAATTCTATGAAATAAATTTATAAACATTTTCAGATTTATTTTTAATATTCACTTTAGTCTTTTAATTAAATTTCTTTTACAAAATATTAAATAAAGTACTTATTATTTATTAAGTTTGTTGCATTGTAAGCATGATACAAATAATTATTAAAATAAAAAAAATAATTATTTGTATCATGCATTGTAATTGTAAGTAAATCTTATAAGAAATGCCTTTTACTTGATATGATAAAACAGATTTGAAAATAAATAGACAACTATTCTGTATATAAAAATTAAACTACATAAACCTTAAAAATATAATTTAAGTCTATACCCAATATTATTTATATTATTGTAAGTAAAATTATAAACAAACCTCTACGTTTAGAAATTCCAATTGCACCTTCTAACGTAGCTAAATTAATATCTTCATTAGAAATTTTTATTCCATTATCTAATGTAGAACTTGAATTTGATTTAATCGATATATTTCCATTTGTACTATTAAAACAATTTTCGATTTTAGGTCCATTTGTTGAATTTAATGTATTCGAATTAACAGTATTTAATATTTCATCACTTTCAGTTGCCATTATAATTTCTTTTCTTTTTTCATTTAATTATAAATATAAATTTTAACACATTTTCTAATAGATTATAAAATTTAAGAAAATTCGTATTAATTTTCATGAAATTTTTAATAATACTAATATTTGCATTCACTTGATTTTACTTTTTTTTTTACACTTGTTTTACATTATTTCCTTTCGCTTTTTTCATCAAATTTTTATTATTTTTTTATGCACACCTGTTTCAATTATTGGGCTTTTGTTTTTACATTCGACATTTGTGACATTTCTGTTGTCAAATTGTTATAATAAAGATAATTTTTTTAATATAATTATTATCGTCAAGTATGTAAAATTAATTTGTTTAAAAAAAAAAAATAAATCAAAAAAAAAAAAACTACTTATTGTTGAACCCCATCCATGATTTAAAAAGAAGAAAAAAATATGTGTATGAAAGAAAGGAAGCGAAAGTTAAGAACCAGGTTTTTCACTCATGAACAAAAACACATCAAAAAAATTTTTTTTAGAAGATTAAATGTTAAAGTTAACAAAAAAAAACAGTGGACTGCACAATAGAAAACATTATTTAAATTAAACTGTTTAATATTTAAGTGTAATATTTAAGAACTTATAAATATTAAAATAACAAAATAAAAAAAAGAAAACAAGCTTCACTTTCTTCAATTTATTTCAATGCAACACACACAACATTTTTTTGCTACAACAATAAAAAATAAATAAATATAGAGCCAAGTAAAAAGCAGTACTAAATTTCTAGCAATTTTAATCATTACGTTTTTCAACTTTTATTTGTTGACTGCTACAATTTTAACAGAATTTTTTTTTAAAATATTATTGTTGATAAATTAAATAATTATTGTTCTTAATAAAAGAAAAGAGAAAAAACAATTGAATGTGTCAAACATTAGTAACAATGCGTAAGAATGAAATACATAATTGTTGAATCCCAATATTTTTCAGTTTGGAATTTTGACGTAGAAATATTATGCAATGTCAAATTTATTAAAACAATAACTAAAACAAAAATGTGTCATCAATATATAAAATAATAAAATATCTGCAAGAAATCAAAGTTAAATTGTAAAAAATAATATAAAGAAAAAACAATAATAAAAGTAATGGAGACATAAAGTTTGGAAAAAAAAATAGAAAATATAATAAACTGATCCAACTTCATATTTAAAGTACAATAAAAAAAAGCACACTTCAACTACAAACAAGAAGAAGAATAATTTAGTTCAGTCTGAAATATTAATCCTCACTAAACTAATATTTATTTTATTAAATAGTATTTTTTTGACAATTAATTATTATTATTTATCGAAGTTTCGTTTGTGTAATTCAAATACAAAAAAAAAAATTGAAAATGACAGATAAAAAAATGACTGAGGAAGAACGTTTAGAATTGGCTACCAAACTTGATAAAGAATTAGATGATTTCATTGATTCTTTGGAAAAACGGCGTTATACTGAAGGTTGGCCTGAGGATAGATGGCAAGAAGTAAGATAAAATAGTGAATTCCTTTTTTAAAACAATTTTCAAAACAATTCTTTTAAGGAAATGGATAAACATCCATTTTTTATGAAAAATTTACCCAAAGATGGGGAACCAATAAATCCGTTAATGGAAGGAATGCAGCTTCTTAAGTATGATCCAAATGAAAATACGAAGGAAGAACTTACAATTAATTACAAAGAAGATGGGACTTTTTATATGAAACATAAAAAATACAGAATGGCAATTTTAGCCTATACTGAAGGAATTAATATTAATTGTGGAAATAATGAAATCCAAGCAACACTTTTTAATAATAGAAGCGCTGCGAATTTTTTTCTAAAAAACTATAGGTATAATATTATACTAAATCTCTTTCTAAGATGTATTAACAATTAAATTATAGGTCGTCATTGATTGACTGTGAGAACGCAATTAAACTCAAACCTGATTATTTAAAAGCAAAGTGGAGAGCTGCCCAATGTTCAAACTTCTTAAAAAAATATGATATCTGTATACAGTTTTGTGATTCGATTTTTAAAGATAATCGGGGACATAAAGAAGCCTTACAATTAAGAAAAAAATGTATCACTGAAAAGGTTTTGAATTTAAATTGAATTTTGAATAACAGATGTAAATTAAAATTTGAAACTAATATTTTAGACAGCTTTAGAGAATGAAGCATACTTCAATTCGGTGGCTGAAAAACGTAAAATTGAAGAAATTAATCGTACAGTAAATGAGTTAAATAAACGAGACATTAAGTTTGAAGGTCAAAAAAGTATGTGAATAAAATGGATTAGAAAATTATTTCTTTTTTAACTAAATTTAAATTTTAGGAAACAAGGGAATAACAAAGGAATTTTTAAAACCTAGTTTTGAACCATTAGAAAATTTTCCTATTAAATCAGATAAAAGCAATAATTTAGTATGGCCAATGGTTTTCTGTTATCCAGAATTTTTAATAACTGATTTTCAGCAGCAGGTCGATGAAAATATCGTGTAGGTTACTTTTATTATGCAAAAACCTATATGTCTTTATATTTTTTAAATTCTTTTCAGTTTAAATGATTGTTTGGCAGAAATGTTTAAAGAATTTATGGAAATTGATAAAAAAAAAATATATAAACCAAATAATTTGAATTTGTATTATGAAAATCGTGTGACAGCCAACGTTTATTTAGTTGATTTAAACAAAACAATTAAGGAGCTTGTCCAGGAAAAATTGTAGGACTGATTTTATTAAAAAAAAATAATTTTTTTTACAATTTTTTGTTATTTTACAGCTTCTTAGTTCGTGATGGATGCATAATTTTAAATATAGTTCCAAAAAATTCTACGATAGAAGATTCATTTAAAAATGAAAAAAGACGTCCGTTAGTATTTAAAGATTATTAAATTATGTATAAAATTTTAATTATGTTAATAAATTTTTAATAAAATTTCTATATTAATTTTATTTGTAAACCAACTTTCCCTAAAAAATTTTCCTTATGGGTTTATCATTCCAATTCAACGTCTAATTAAATATTAATTTATTTTAAATTAATTTTAGAGAGGAACTGGAAAAAATTGCTGAACTTTGTAAAAAATGGAATGTCCTTTGTATGTCATATGAAAATGATGACACTTGATGATAACAATTGGAGATGCTTTGAAAAAAAAAACGTTAATTTGAATATTTTTTACGTGTTCATTCTTTTATTTGATATTTAGTTAAATTGAGGGATTTTTTTTTTAATATTTTCAGTTGATTATTATTCCAAAGAAAGCCACATATAACGTCCCAATTTTTTGATGTGCTAATTATTTCAAATCGATGTATATAGAGTTGTTAAATCAAACAAAAAAAAAATATATTTAAGATCCAATAAAGCATAAAATTTTATTTCTTTATTTTTTAATACATATATTTTGTGATAAGTAGTTAAAATATTTTTCGGGGGAATAAAAAAAAAAAAAAAGAAAAAAATGGATAATACAATGTTACAATTAAAAATACCATTCAAATAATTATTTTAAAATACATATATAACTTTGCAGGTGCATATATCTAAAAAAGATTTAAAAAAAGAAAAAAAGTAATAATACATATTTAAATTCTTGCTGAAAACAGAAATTCTATAAATAATGGCGAAAATCAAAAAACATTTAGAATGAATATTTTTTTTGTTAAATTCAATAAAAATAAAAGCACTTTAAAAGAAAAATTTAATTTGACAAACAGAAATCCAATCGTGAAAAAATAAATTGGACGTAGAACTGAAAGATTTTTTTTTTTTTTTTATTTTTTTTTTCATTTCATTTTTAATAATTATATATTAATAAAATTCTTATTCATTTTAGTACGTCAACAATTTCATAAACAAAACAAAATGGAATGTTATTAAAAATAAACCATAGAGACAAAAAAAAAAAAAGCTTAGCTTCAAACAAATAAAATAAAAAAAAAATAAATGCAAGAGATTCAAAATCTTATATTTTGTAATGTGATAATATTTAAATAATTAAGAAAACTAAAAATACTAAAAAAAAAAAAAAATATATAGATATATTGAAATTGTGTACTTATTAAAATGGATAAACAAATTTTGTGTATCAAAAGGACATTCCAACATTACAAAATATTTTAAATGCATCAAAGTCAATGAATTGTTTTTTATTTTTTTTTTTGGTGGAAAATATATTCACTTATTTTGTGCCCCTTTCAGATACACTTTCATCATTTCTTAATTATACTTTTTATATATATTTATTTTTTTTTTCTTTTAATTAAAGTATAAAAATGAAAAAATTTGTCATCTGATTTTATGAAAAAACTAAACTTAATAATATATTTTTTTTTTTTTATATATTTATTTATTATTTGTGTTTTATTCATTTTTATAAATTTTCTTTTCTCTTTTGTTTTTTTTTTTTTACATTTACTGAAAAAATATATTATTAAAGAAAAAAATAATAATAATAAAAAAAAAAATAAATCAAGAAAAATTTAATTCATGAAAAATTAATAAAAAAAAATTTCAATCAAAACAAAAAAAAAAGAAAAAGTACTTGAGAGAAATATACAATAGTTTTATAAACTATTTTATTTTTTATTTTACTTTTAAAAAAATATTTTTATGTTTTATTATTTATTCATATTATTAGCCTTAATATTACGACAAATTTTGTTTTTCTTTTTTCATTTTTTTTTTCTTTCTTTTTTTTTTAATAAAAATATTTTTTAAAAATGTTTCCACAATAAAAATTTAAAATAAAATAATTGTGGAACGCAATTTTAACTCCTAAGCTGCACATTTGTTTAGATTGTTTTTTTTTTTTTTTTGTATTTTTTTTTTTCTTGTGATTTTGTTAGCAATTAAGCAAAAAACACGAGTTACAATTTAGAATGAGACAAAAAATAAACAAACAAACAAAAAAATGAATTTCAAACATTGAGGTTTTTTTTTTTAATTTTAAATTTAAATTTTAGAAATTTTTTAAAAAACAACAGACTTTGTAAAATATAATTTAGTTATAATTTTTTTATAATTTTTCTTTTTTTTTTTGAAAAAAACAAATAAATGCATTTTTTTTTTTTTGTTAAATATATTTTTGTTTGAAACATATACAAAAATTATTTTCATTATCTTCAACTTGTATGATTGTGATGTGGTAATGATTAAATTAATATTATTATTATTATTATTATTATAACTTATTGTGTCTGTTGTTGAATTTCAATTTTTTCAACGGTCATGTCAGGATTCATAGCTGTGGCTTCCTATAAATAACAATACAAGAAAATTCATACATTAGGTAAATTTAAAACAAAATAATAAAAAAATAAAACAAACTTGTATAGCTTCGGCCAAAGCTTTGTCATGATCGATCGGATCACCATCAGATTGTATTGTTATTTTTTGTTCTACACGTGTTTCAACAAGTCCATCTTTTTCTGTTTTATACTACAACAAATAAATAAATAAATTAAATAATATTCGTTAAAATTAAATAATAAATAAAAAAAAAGAAACATTTTTAACATACAGTAATAGTTTCGACAGTTCTAGTTTTACTGCTAACAGTTTGTGTTGAAATTATTTCACCTTCTGCTGAATATCCAGGACTGTTTTCACCTACAACAACACGATGTTGTTCTACATTTGGTCCCAAACCAGTTTGTGTAGAAAGAATATGTGGTTTACCCTGAAATATATTTTGTAATTGATGAGCACAATTATTAATAAGAAAATAAAAAAAAAAACCTATTAATTGGGTTTACCTAAATTCTCATAAAAAATAAACAAAACAAATTATAATGAAAGCGTACAAACCTGGTGAACAGTTGTTATTGAACTATCATAAGGTCCATCTATTGGAGTACCAGAATCACCTGAGCTAGTAGATGATACACTACTACGACGTTTAAACTAAATAAAAACGGGCGATAATGAATCATGCAGCAAAAAAAAACATTGTTTAGCTGTTGCATTTTACAAAAAACATTGACCAAAATTTTAACAAATAAATTGTGTAAAAAAAAATTAAAAAAAATTATTTTTGTTTTTGAAATTTTGTTTGGTCGTCTTTTACTCTGAAATGTATCTTAGATTCTTTACCTGATCTCCACTTGTGACTGTAGCAGTAGTTTTAACTTCTTGTGTAACAACTCTTTGTTCTTGCCTGTTTGCGTGCTGTGTTCTTGTTGTTGCCACTGTTTTTTCTTCAAGTTGTTGTGTTTTTGCATTTGTACCTAAATCTTCGTGTGTTGTCGCTGTACGAGTTGTTACAGCAGTTGCAGTAACATAAGCACCAGCATTATCATCAGTTTGCGCATCGGCCTGATTTTTTTTTATTTTTTAGAATGATTTTTTTGTTTATGTATTTTTTTTAATAATAAATAAAAAAAAATATAAGATAAAAATTAAAACGTAAGCTGCATTCAACAAACAAGCATTCAAAACCTACCTTCATCATTACATCAAGTTTTTCAAAATTCCAATTCTAAATTTAAATTCAGAATATCAATTCAAACTAATTACTCAATAATCAATAAAACAAAACTAAACAAAAATTTGAAACTTATAAAATTAAACAAAAACAATTAAAAAAAAAAAGGATTCCGCTGATATTGAAAAATAAAGAAATTTTTAAAAAACAAGGATGTGATGTTGATGAATTTTTGTTGTGTGAATGAATTTGTTTTTAGATGAGATTTTATTTTTTTAAATAATTATAAAATACGGAAATAATAATATGTACCTTATGTTCTTGTGTTGAAAATAATATTTCACCAGTACCCAAATTTCGTACTTCTTCTTCAACATTATGTGTAACACCATCATCATTTTTGGTTAGAACCTGTTTTGTTGTTGTTTTAACAACAGTTGGTGTACTAACATATTTACTGGTTTTTGTTGTTGCATATTGTGGTGATGACATTTCTTTAAGATTTTCTGTACCATATTGGGCCATATCATCATCTGAACTAGCTTCTGAATCACGTCTTGTTGCTTGTTTACCCAAATGTTTAATATTATCAAAGAATTGATCTCTTGTTATTGGTACTGATTCTTCAGTAACAGTTACTGGCTTACCAAAATGACTTGGGTCAATTTGACTATAATTTAAAATCAATTGTCCTGTAACTGGATCTTTAATAGCAGTCGATGGTTCAATATCACCTGTTTCCATATCAATTAATCCATATTCAGTTTGTAATTTACCTGTTACTGGATCAATCTCACCTGTTAGTGACATTGTATGTGTAACAGTTGTTCTTCGACCAGCAATGCGTGGATCATTAGGATCAACTTGTATCATTTCACCAGTAATTGGATCAATCATATTATATAAATAAACTGTTCTACTTATAATATTTTGAACTCGTCCAGTTTCAGGATCAATAACACAATTATTTGGATCAACTTCTTCTGGTTTTCCTCTTTCATCTTTCTTCCTAATAAGAATAATTTTAATAAGAACCAATCGTCCTGTTTTTGGATCCACTTTACCGATTTTAGTATAAACTTCACCACTTTGAGGATTTATTTCAGAAGCAGCAAATAATGGTTCACCAGTTGTTTCATCAAATTGTCCAGTTGATGTATAAATTGTACCAGATGTTGGATCCACTTTATTTAAATTAGGATCTAATTTGGTTTGTTTCTCAATTTCGTTTGTTTTTGGATTTAAATAACCATAAATAGTAATAACATAACCAGTTTTAGGATCAACTTGGCTTGATGTATATATTAATTCACCTGTTATAGGATTCTTAGAACATGGTACCCAAACTTGATTTGTTTTTGGATCAACAATTATGTCTTTAGGATCAGAATCTGTAATAATTTGACCAGTTTTTGGATCAATTTTATTATGGACAATTCTTAAACAAATAATACGTCCAAAATCTTTATCAGGTTTACCTGTTTTTGGATTCATTTGATTCTTTAATAATATTTGACCTGTAATTGGATCAACTTTGATTTCGCGAACCTCTGTTTTTCCAGTTTTAGGATCAATAAATGTTATAGTATGTCTAACAAGATCAAATTGACCCAATTTTGTATCTATTTTACCATTTTCATTATCAATTTGCCCAGTTGAAGTTTCAACAACAGCTGTTTTTGGATCAATTATTCCTTTCTTTGAATCTAATTTTCCTGTTACAGTTGTCACTTCAATTATAGGTTCGATTTCATTACCTACTGCAATTAAATGACCCATAGTTGAATCCATTTTTCCAGTTTTAGGATCAATAACACCAATCACTGTAATTTGACCGTTAATTGGGTCAATTGTGGAGTGTTTTGGCATAGTTTTATTGGTTTTAGGATCTGTTACAAGAACTTGACCATTTTGTGGATTAATTCTTCCATATTTAGTATCAATAAAACCTGTTTTTAAATTCAAAACTCCACGCGATCTTTCAATATCACCATTTACCGTATCAATTTTACCAGTGTTCGGATCAATTTTACTGGTAATTGCTGTAATTTCAACAACAGGATTATCTTGTGGAGCAATTGAAATAACTTGACCAAGGGAATCATCAATTTTACCCGTGGAACTATCAACAACACCAGATGTTACACAAATGTATCCAGTTTTTGGATCAACTTGTCCTTGGAAAACTTCTGTTTTTCCAGTGCGAGGATCATGTGATTCAACAGTTCCTTTTTTGGGATCAATCACACCATACCGCGACTCAATTTTGCCAGTTTCAGTATCTAAAATTCCAGTAGAGTGTTCCACTTCACCATTAAGTGTATCAATTTTTTTTGTTTTTGGATCAAATTTGGAAACAATCACCATAATTTTAACTCTTTTCTTTTTAGGTTCAGCTAGTGGTGCTGTTGCAACTAAAGGAACATCTTTATCATAACGTTCACCTTCAAGGAAAGCTGCATTTGGATTATAAGGTTGAGCTCTTGCGGATTCATCGATAGGCTTATATACGCCTGCTCCAGCAACTTGTGCACCAGCTCCTTTATTGGGTGAATAAGATTTAACATTTTTGGATAACGGATCTGATAAATCATCTGCAGTTGCCAATAATTTTGCTTTTGATTTTGGTGATAAGTTACCCTCTTTAAGTAATCTTTCCTTTGTTTTAGGAGAAAGTTCACCTTTAGCTAATTTCTCCTTAGTTCTAGGAGATAGTTCTCCCGTTTTACGTTTTTCTGCAGTTTCTTTAACTCTATCATCTTCACCAGGCGCATAATTGAATGCTAAGCCTGTAGCACGTCTCAATTCTATTGATGGACTTTGTTGCTGATCCGAACCTTTTGTTTTGTTGGGATCTTCATCATAACGGAATCCACGTTGTGTATAACTTTTACGAGTAGGGCTTACGTTATCTCCCGATTCAGAATATTCATATGGCTTAGTAAAACCAGCCTTTTGCTTTTCTTGTTCATTTTTACCCTTACCATTCTGAATATCTTCAATTGGCTTTGGAATTGTTTTAATTTCTTTGCTTGGTGATACACGTTCTTTATCTTTATTTTTTGAATCTTTAGATTTATCTTTTGGTGATTTACGACCAGAAGAAAACAAAAATCCCTTTATTTTTAAATAAAAAAAAAAATAAGAATAACAAATTTAAAATCAAAACATATAAAAAAAAATAATTAAAAAAAGAATAACAAATGTAAAGAATTCATTACGAAATATGTATATGTATGCATGTATACATAACTAAATACTTTCTCATCTCAAAATAAAATAAAGAACAACAAAATTAACAAGCAGAGGGATCTAATAAAAATTTTACTGAATACAAATTTAAATACGATAATTTTTTATAAAATTTTAAAATTTATGAAATGCCACAAAGTAATTGATAACAATTAAACAAAAAAAAAATCGAGAAAAATAATACTGATAATAAATGTATACCCTTTTTGGTCCAGTTGGAGATTTTTCATCGGATGTGTTAAGTGTTGAGTCGTTCGAATTTGGTTCGTTTCCTAAAAAATATTATTTAAAATATATTTAATTGAATGTATTTATTTTATTATAAAATATACCATTAACAGTGTCTCTTGGTACACTATCTTCCTTATCTTTACTTTTTTTAGTTACTGGTAGAACTGAAACACCACCAACAGGTTTCTGAAATTAATTTTAAAAATTATAATTTTATTACTATAAAGAAAAAGTTTTTATACAAGATACAAAAATAAAAGCAAAATATTTTAAGGATGAATTTTGTACACATAAAAAAATAAAAAAAAAATACAGAATTTATATCTGATGATTTCCAAATTCATTACAATTATATAAATTATAAACTCCTTTTTTTTAAACGTCCAAAATATTATTTACAAAGCATTAAAACACATTAAAGGACAACCCTTTATTCATCTATGAAAACAATAAATTAAATATCAAAGCAAACTAAGCGAATAAAATAAAAACTGTGTGTAAAATATTCTTATTTGTCACAGAATATTTCATACTCGCTTTAGAAATAAAGAGATTAACAAACAAATAGGAAAAAATTAAAAAATAAATCTAATGTTGGTGAATTTAAGAAAAAAACTTTTTTTTTTCATAATAAGTTATGAAATATTTTAGACAACACAACAAACATAGTTTGTACAAAGAACTTATAAAACGTAAGACGATTTACTAAAACAGTATTTGCTGGCAAATTCAGAGAATTATTAGTAAATTAACCTGCTCTGTAACATTAGATCCAGAAGTTTCATATTCTCCTTCAAGTGAACTCTGTGAAGATGCTGAAGCTGTACCGGTACTTGATTCTCGCTTCAGCTATTTGTTAAAATATTAGTAATTTTAATTGAGAAAAATGTTAATGTTGTTATTATTAAATGAAATAGATAGAAAAAAGTCATATTTTCTAAACTTTATTACAATTTTAGAATTTATTAATTTATTATTATATTAGTAAAGCATATTAATAATTAGATTAATTAATTCCTTTATTAATATTATTTACCTTATCTTTTTTATCCTTCTTTAGAGGACTTCGAGATTGTCTTGGAGAATCTAAATCGGGTATATGATCAGGTGGATGTGACATTGTGTGTCTTTTATTAGCATCCTTATTTGCTTGATCTTTTTCATATGCCAATGCTAAACAAAAATTTAATTATTTAAAATGTGTTTAATTAAAATTTAAATATAAATAAAATACCATCCATACTACGGCTGGAAAGACGTTTTCCAGTTAAACTTCTTTCAAACTGTGGAGCTGGACGATCAACAGGTGTTTTTCTACTTTCATACATAGTACGACCAGAATAACGATATTTAGAACCAAATCTTGGAAATAGAATACCACGTGGTGCTGGCTCTGGTGTCATTAACCTGAATAATATTAATAATTAACATTTTATTTTTATTTTTATTAAAATATGAATTGTAAATATTTACCTGAAGAATGTATGATGTTCAACACATGATTTCCATAGTTTTTTTGCAGCTCTATGATTTTCTAATTTAAAACCAATAGTTGATTCATAACTTTCAAATTCACCAGGACGAATTTTTATATAAAAGTTGTTACGTTTGTAAGAAATCTTTAAAATTTTTGGCCACGCAAATCGATTAATACGAAGTCTATTAAAATAAAATTTATCAAATTAGAAAACATTTAATTAAAATAATAAAAATGAAAATCATACTTATCACGATATACAAGGATGCCAGATGCACATACGCCCAACATTATATCGATACCTTCAGAATCTTTTGCAGGATGAAGATCTACACCATACATAGCCAATTTTTTTGCATTCTCAAGATAATGCAACTCTGATTCAGCTGGTGTTTGTCCCCTTAAAATAATTTATATTTATAGAAAACGAATAAAATTGGAAATAATAAAATATATATACTTATGAGTTTTATGTAGATCAAGAACTTTTTCTTCCAGATCGGGTGTTTGATTTGGTGCTAATTTGAAATCTTTCAAATATGTTCTATCTTTCATTTCTTGGGTATCATAATCACCCATTTCAGATTGCACCAAATATGATCCAAGTAGTGCATGAGTTACAAAAGAGCAAGGTAATCGTCCTTCTAAAATATCATTACGTACTTGAAGACATAACTGATATCTAGTAATATCTTCTTGCAATTGAGCTGGTTCCGGTGGATAAAATTTAATTGCAAAATTCATAACCCATGGATCACCATAGAAAAATTTGGAGACTTGTTTGTCCAAATCCAACCATACACGTGGATCTTTTGGGGTCACATAAAATAAACCAAAATAATCTTTCTCAATGATATTTAATCCAGCACATATTGTATTCAAGAGATGATGACCTTTGGCTTTACGCTATAAAAATTCAATTATAACATTTAAATAGTTTTTAAGTAAGTTAAATTACTAATAATTATATTTACATCAATTGAAATATCCAGAACTGATCCATCTAGCAATGTTACTTTTGCTAGAGCACCCTTTCCAGATGATGATGGTTTTTTTTTTGGAGTACTTGGTTCTGCTACAGGCTTAGTAGTTTCGACTGGCATATTGTCGTCTATAAAGAAGAAAAACAAATATAATAATAATCCATTAAAGAAAACAAGTGTACATAAATACGGGATTTCTTAGTAACGTAAAAAACGAATGAATAAATAAAGAAATAAATGCACAATAATATAAGAAATAATAAAAATGAAATGGTTAATAATGATAAGATAAAAAATAAATTCAGAAATATAAAAAAAAATAATAATTGCTGCTATATATATACAAACAGATAAATGCAATAATTTATATTAATACAAATTTTTCACTGATATCAATTATGACAAATACTGTCAATGAGATTAACAAAAAAAAAAACTTTTAATTATATGTTTACATTTATTATTAACTTTATTGTTGTAGTTATTATTGTTGTTGTTGACTTATTGTTTTGTAAAGCACGAAATAAAAAAATCAATTTTAGCAAACCACGCTTTGTGTCGCCTAAAATACTAGACTAGATGGAAATAGGAACACAAATTAAATATACTGCATTTACGTAAGAAAAATTATTTTTATTATGAGTAAGTAAATTTGGTAAGGAAGGGGGGGAAATGAAATAAATCAGGACAGTATTATTTGTAGTTAATTATTAATAATCTAATATTGAGTAATATTATTTAGTAAAAAATATTGTTGATTAAGAGAAATAAGAAAAACAATGAAAATGGTTATTAATAAATATTATTTAAAAAAGTTGACTATGAAAACAAACATCAAAAATTTCTATTTGTTCTAGCCAGAGGTTGATAAATATTTCTCTATTGGAATTCATATTAAAAAAAAATTAATGTGTACACTTTTAAAATATTATTAAAAAAAATATTTTAACTTTATTTTCAATTTTCTTTATAAATTTAGAATAATAATGTTGATTCTTTATTTTATTTTAGTTTTTTTTTTTTCTTTTTGATGCCTCATTTGAACGGCACCGTTATGTTAAACCAAGATCCACTTGATCCATGATATTTTATAATAAAAAAAAAACGAATAGAATAAGTTCGGCGGTTATTATTGATTAATTCTAACTCTCTGTATGACTTTTTTTTTTTTATTTATTTATTTATAGTGAAATGTTTTTTTTTTTTAGGTAAAACAAATGGAAATAAGAAAAATATCGTGTTTAAAATTAACATTTATCTAAAAATGTTAACTATATAACTTTAGTTATTTACATTGTGTACTAATATTAAATTTTTTTGTAACGTTCACTATTTGTATTGTATTGTAAGAAATAAGTTTAATTTATAAAAGACCTTTTTTTCTTTCTTTTCATTCTCATTCTTAATAATAATAAAAATTATTCATTTTGTTGTTATGACGAAATCACTAACTTCAGTTTTAAATTCTCATCGAATTTCTACGCTTATAAAAAATAAAATAAAATAAAAAAAACAGAAAGAAAAAAAAACTTGATACCTAAAACTAGTAAAGATGGGTGCGTTGCATAGCGTTTTAAAATTCTATACAATCAAAATAAAATAAAATAGAATGTTTGTTTTTTTTTTGTTGTTTCCATACTTATAATTTCTTTAAAACAAAATTTTCTTTAAAATTTAAAAAGCATATAAAATTTTCTTCCTACTTTCTTAACACAACCATCTATATATCTGTGACAATCATTTGATATTTTATTTAATTAAATTTTATTTGTGTTTCTCTTCAATTGGGTCGAAAGTGCAAATCAAATTTATTTTTATTGACTTCTGTACGGGCACACAACACAACACACATTTATGTTTATAGATTTTTTTTTATATTTTTACATAAGTCAAAACGGTTCAAAGTTGAATAAAACAAAACATAATTTGTTCTATAGAAAGTAAAAAATTGATTTGTGCGTGACTAACAACCATTACCAAATAGTAGGTATATTTAGTTTAATATTAAAACTATTATTATTATTATTTCCTAATAACAATATTTTTGTCAGTTTTTTTTTTTTTTTTTGTGTAATGATAAAAATTGAAAATTATTAAATCGAAAAATCATAAGTAAACAAAAATATTGTCTTATCGATTTTTTTCTTTTTTTTATCGATTTTTGGCACTTGAATTTTAAATAAATGTTTTATCATTATCAGGATTCAAAGAAAATAAAAATACTTATCAATAAACACTTTACAATTCTACTCTACTTACACAAACAACAACAAAATTGATTACAATTTTATAACCTTATAGATATTTTTTTTTACGTATTTTTTTTTTTTTTTTGGCAAATTTTTAGGTTTTTGCGTTTTTTCTTTCTTTCTCTTTTGTAATTAATTTTTTTTTTTCCAACTTCATAATAATTATGACTAATATCCAATTACAATTAAAAACTTTTTGACATTATAATAGAAATAGTTTAATGCTAACAATTTAAAAATAAAAAAAATAATTATATATTGTGTTACATTCAATGTTGGTATATACAATTTTTGTTGATGTTGGTATATACAATTTTTTTTCTTCTTCTTAAAATAATTATATAATTAATTTTTATAAATGAGCAATTCGTTCATTTTTTTTTTTCTGTTTGTTTGTAGCCTGAAAAATTTCTATAAAAAAAAAAAGTAAAAAAAAAAAAAAATCAACAGGTTCTAGAAATTTACATAAAAAAAAAAAAAAGTTTAAGTTGGGAGAAATGTTTTAACGATTCTCGTTGGTTTTGAAAACTATTCTTAGTAGTTATTTTTGTATAAAGTATAAAAATGGTGATGACGTTATATCATTTACCTATAAATTATATATTGGAACTAAAACTTAAGATTTTTTTTTTTCTGCTGCATGTTTTGTAATCATAATATTTTATAAAAAAGACTATTCTCTCATAATAGCATATAATTTTACATTCCATTACTTAGTAACTTAAATAAAATAACTAATTTTGTTCTTCAATAGTTTGCCATTGAAAATAAAGTATTTTTTTCTTTGTTTTGTTTCTAATTTGAAACTGAATTTTTGACTGTACAATTTGAAATTGTTTCATTTTTTTAACAAATACAATAATTACCTAATTTTAATTTATGAGGTCATAATAATTTCGGTTAAATGTAGAATGAGGGAATTATTAAAAATGATAGTTATGAACAAAAAAAAAAATGTATTGTCAAAGACAAATACACAAATTTGATATTGTGAAACGGCAACATTGTTCTTTTAAATTTTAAGTAAATTCATTTATGTCACGCCAGGCCGGTTTATTTTTCTTTTTCTTTCTTTCTCTAACGGTTTTAAAAAACCCAAAAAAAAAAAAATATTTGGTTAATTCAGAATAAAATTTGTATGAGAATATTCTAAAATTTTATTTTCATTTTATTCATTTATACGTAATAAACTAAAGTGTTGATTTTTTTTTCTAGATGGAAATGAGTAATTTAAAATCTAAAGTTTAATAAAAAATTTTTTTAACATATAAAAGAAAAACACCAAAAAAAAATCTTCAATATTTTTTTCAGAGTAGTTACAATAGTAAATTGTTTTAAAGAACGAATTATGTTATTTTGGTTTACGATAATAATTTATATTTTCTTGGATTGTACCTACAATACAATTATTTTGATCATGTACATAATTTTACGGCACTTGTTTTACAAAAATAATATATTACTTTGTATTTTATAAGGTACGTAGGTACGTATTTAAATTTTGTTTGGTCAAATTTGTGACTTCCTGTTTTGTTTCTTAATTATTTTTTTGTCTAAACATGATTTTCTTTCTAAAATAAAATAGAAAACATATGCAGATAGTTTGTTTGTTTTTTTTTTTTGCTGATTACATCATATAATTCAGAATAAAAAGAATTGCGAATAAATTCATACTGCAAACAAAACTACTAAACACACACACACTCATTCTCTTTTAAGCATTTTTTTCTTTCTTAAATTTTTTTAAAGTGATTTATTTGAACATATTTTTATTATCTATTTATTTGCTTTTACTTACATAGAATTTAATTAAAAATTTGCTATTATCAAAAAAAGAGTTCTTATCTACAATAATAACATTTATGAATCATTCATTCTTCTCAATATCGTAAATGGATTCCCTAGTATCAAAAAACTTCTAACCATAAGAACATCCTGTTAGATAAATATAATATGCAGTATGTATAAAAATTTAATCCTATATAAATAATAACACAATATTAATAAACACAATAATATAATAAATAAAAATGTTCAAAAAAAAAAAACTCTAATTTGTTTTAACAATGGAAAGACATCATTCAGTTAGTCATGTGTGTACGGTCTATTTTTAATCTTATAATGTTGTTGTTGTTTTTTTTTTCTTCTTTAAATTGAATTTAGAATAAAAAAAAAATAATAATTTAAATTAAATAACTAAAAATGCTTTTAGGTAGAGTAAATTTTATAGTTGGACATTTTATTCTAAAATAACAAAAAATAAATAAATATGATCTCATATAATTTTATTAAAAATAATTGGTTTATATAATATTTAATATATTTAAGTGTTGCATTGACTAATACATTAATGATGTCATATTAAAAATGATTATTTCATGAAAATCAAAATACTATTAACTATATTCATCTCTTTCTTTCTATTTAGATCATCATTGAATGAACCTATATAAATTTATATATATAATATAACTAAATGTTTGTTATAATAAATATATAGGTCAACTTATTCTAAGAAAATCATAAAATATAATTTAACTATACATAAATTTTGGAGATGGAGAGAAATTTAAAAAAAAAAAAAATTATGGGTGTGGTCAGATTGAATGTAGTTAGTGTATGTAGTTGATTTATTTTTTTAATTATTTAATTCTCATTAATAAAAAATTTAGAAATATTAATATGGAAAATACCAAAAGGAATTCTATAGTATGAACCTAGTTACCGTAAATTTGCAAAGAAAATTTTCTGTTTATTTGTTGTTTGTAAAAAAAAAAAAAACACAATAAAAGCGTAGTAGATAAAGAAAAACAAATAATGCTAAACTTAAATAAATAGATTTTTTTTTTCTTCTTCTTCTTCTTCAAATCGTCATAACTGATAAGCACTTTCTTACAATTTACGTTTAGATTTTTATTTCAACACCTGTTTATTTTTCCATAAACTATTTATAAATCTCTTACCAAATAAAATTGTAATTTTATATATGACGTCAGAAATGTATTAAATTAAAAACTCACTTTTTTTACAATCTCTGTTGTAATTCAATATTCCATACGTATTACCACTTTAAATTGGTTTTTAAATACTTGTAGTATTGTTCACTAAATTCTTAATCACTTTTTATCATAAATTATTATTCATAAACTTAGAATAACTTATAAAAATACCAACTTCTTACTTCTAATCCCTCCGTCCGTCACGAAACTACTAAAAAAATCAACTAATTTAATTTTTTAAAACAAGAGAAAATTACAAAATAACTTGGGGCGGCGAATTTCTTTAACGTACAAAATATTGTAAATTTCCTATTTTATAAATGCAATTCTTTTAATTTACCAAATGAGTTTGTCGCAAGTAATTTTAGTTAAATCACTTTTATTTTACTTCTGTTTAATCGATGAATTAAATTTACACAATATTAAAACCAGCCATATTTATTGGTTACGTCACTTATATTTTTATACGTTACCGAGCGAAATATGTTTCGTATTGAAACAAACATTTCGTCGTTTTTATGTCGGAAAGGGGCGGTGTTTTTTGTGCAAAAAAACAAAAATGAAAATTTAACGAAGGAGGTAAAACCTAAACGATATTTTTTCTAAGTTTAGACGAAGGAGGCAATTCAATAAGCTGTGGAGAGTTTCGAATCTTAAATCTTATTGATTATAATTCAAGGATTTCTTGTAATAATTTAATATTGTCTCTTACTGCTGTAATTAACAGAAAAGTAAATCATACAAAATGGGTGTAAGCGTAATACCAATTTCTCCTGGCGATGGTAAGGGGCATTTAATTTTTATTAAAATTTCAACGCGTTTAAAATATTTGTGGTTTTTTTTTTTACAGGAAGCACATTTCCAAAAAAAAATCAAGTTGCTGTCGTTCATTACACCGGTACATTAGATAATGGTATTGTGTTTGATTCGTCTAGGACTAGAGGAAAACCCTTTAAGTTTTCAGTTGGACAAGGTGAGGTTATCAGAGGGTGGGATGAAGGAGTAGCTCAGGTAATTTGATATTTCTACAAAACTTTAAATATAACTTAGTTGACTTAATTATTTATTTTAAAGATGTCTGTTGGGCAAAGAGCACAACTTGTTTGTTCGCCTGATTACGCTTATGGAAGCCGAGGTCATCCGGGAGTTGTAAATATTTTAACTGTAGTTAAGTATTGTTCTAAAAATTTAATAATAATCATTTTTAGATTCCTCCAAATGCTACCCTTACCTTCGATGTGGAACTTCTCAGAGTTGAATAAATAAAATATATACTGCCTTTCAATATGAAATAAAAACCAATAATATGCCATGCGTAAAATTTCTTCTGAATTTTCACTGAAAGGATTATAAAAATACAGGCAGTTCCAGAGTAAAATAATATTATTTATCTATCGGATTTTTTCACAATTTCTATGTTATAATTGCATTTAAATAAACTAGCAAAATTTTCCATGTTTAAATTTTTTTATTATAATTAATGTAACTATTGTATTCTAAATCATATTTAATTAAAACTTGTGAATCATACATACAAAAAAAAAACTTGCATTGTTTTATTTATTTCTATTTTATTGAAAAACAAAAAATCCAATGACGAGATATCTAAATATATATAATACCAATAAATATTAATAGTTAAAATTGTAAGGTAGTTTTTAGTAAAAGAATAATTCAGGAAAATTGTATTCATATATTGGTTTTTCTTTCGGTTGTTTTAAATCTGCCTGATTTATTTGTCTTTCGGTTGCTAAAGAGTTAAAAAGATCGCTCAATTTGTTCTGAATCATTTCATGCTAAAAACCAAGTTATTATTTATCTTAAATAATAAATTTACTGAAAAACAATTACCTTTGGCTCAGTTCGTCTCATTAAATCTTCAAAGTTTGAATCACGGAATGTTCGAACAATTTGTATTTGTTTTTCTTTCGCTTCTCTTTTGGAAAGCTCTGTTGGCTCCGCAAGTTGGCGTTTCATTGCTTCAAAATTTAATTCGGATGAAAGTGTTTTCTGAAAATATAACATTTTTTTACATTATTGTTTTTTGTACTTTTTAGTAACAAACTTTTTGCACTCCTGGTGAACTGCTAACACTTTCCGTGTCATTATTATAGTTATTTAAATCTCCTGTACTACCATTGTCAATATCTATTAATTGGAAAAATTATTATTTAATTAATTCAAAATATTTGAATGATGTAAGTACTTGTATCCACCCAGGATTGTCTGTGTGTAAAATTATTAGTTTGATTTTGAATGTACGGAGCTCCTGTTTGAACTCGATTGAATTCCATTCCAGCACTTTGTAGGCATTCAGCTAGTGCTAACTGAAAATAAATTTTCACATTAATTTCCTTTTATTGAAATTAATCAATATCTCACCTTGTCTATCATTAAGTGTGGATAATTAAGATTTAAGTTTTTTACATTAGATTCTGGTTCAATTAATGGGGGAAGCATATATGGAGCTTCTTCTCTTCTTGATTCTATGATCTAAATTTTTGTTTTAAATTTATTATTTACATATAATGAATAAATAATAGTATGCTTGTACCTTATCTGTATACTCCATTAGATTATTTATACCAGTGCTACGACCTAGTAATGAAAGGAGCGATATGGAAACAGATAAAAGATTGCATTTATGAGAACAATTTAGTTCAGAAACATTTATTGCCACTTGCTGTATTCTGTAAAATAGAAATATATAAAAATTATGTATATAATAATATGTTTTTACTTTTACCCCAATATAAATAAAATAAACTCTTGAACTGTTTCTCCGCAAGCCATTTCAACGATCATGAGTGCTGCTGTATTGAAGCAATAATTTATAGCTTCCAGATTATCATCTAAAGACATAGCGTCTACTAATGCTTGCATTATATTAGATCCATGTTTATGAGTAAATATTATATCGGATCTTGAAGGACTTTCCAATGATAATGCCGAATAATTCTTGATACTAAAAAATTTTAAATTATTAATATTCTTTATTTCACGTTAATTTAATTTTTTTAATACCTAATAATATTTAATACAGCCTGATTTTGATGTCGATCTAATAGAGCCTGAAATATTTGCATAACAATAATGCGAGTAGGAACATGGGGTGCTCTTGCTATTCTAAGCAATGGTTGTAAGAAAGAAGCAGGAAATGCTTTTTCAAATGAAACAGTTCTATATTGCATTCCAACTTTTAGTAAACTTTTTAATAAAATATTTTGTAGCATTTGATCTGATTTGCCTTTTTTAGACAAATCTGGTACTGTGTTCATAATGAACAGCATAATTTCAATTTTTTGATAGTCTGGATGATGATTTGCAAATTCCCCAAGAGCATTTATTAGAGCTTCCTATTTATTATTAGTTTGTATAAAAATTAATTGTATAGTAATATTAATTAAATCAGAGACAAACCTGATATTGTGATTCCTCTTGGGATTGATCATTCTTTGTACTAACACTAGTCTTTAAATATGTTAGCAAATTATTGATAATATCAAGCGCAGAAGGACCTTAAATTTTTTATTTTGTAAAAGAAACACGACATTATTTATTTATAAATATTTACCAACACTCTCTCCCGCAGCAATTGCAATAATTTTTGATAGTACAACAGCCAAAGAAGTTCGTGTTCTTGGTGACGATTGAAGATTTTGATCAAGATGTTGCATTAAAGTTTCTACCACTGTATATGAATATTGAGGCTGTAAAAAAAATTATCAAAAAACAAGTCATACGAATTGTAATTAAATTTCTTACTTGGATCGAAATCATAACAATCCGAAATGTGTGCACAGCAAATTGATTTGGTACCCATAATTCATGTCTATCTAAATGCCTGCAAAAATTGTGTACATTTAAAACAGTTCAATAGTATAATGGTTTTAATTACGTTAAGAGAGGTTTTAAAACTGAGCGAATATGAGCAAATGATGCCCTGCTTACAAGTTCTCTTAAAACAGATTCAGCTAATACAGGTGGCGATGAAGGTGTTGCTTCTTCTGTTGATGTTAATGGTCCTGACTAATAAAAACATTAAAACTGTATAAATCTCGTTTAAATAGAATGGGTCTATTTGATTACTTGCATGTTGAAAAGTAATGATGGAACGATTTTTTCCATATGTTGCTTTTCCCATATATTTTCAACTAAATCATCCGAAACGGTTTTTCTTATAACTCCTTGTAATCCCTTAATTCCGGCCATTCTTATACTGTCACGTAGTTCAATGTTGTCATTATTTGCATGACACATGGAAGAAAATTTTGAAATAAAAAAATCGTATCGTCTATGATAGGAAGGAGTATCTTCTTCAATGTTGGCGAAACGAACGAACTAAAAAATTGATATTATATTATTATTATTACTGAGTATGCCATTGGTATTATAAATTAACTGAATTTGTAGCCATTATTTGTAAATTAGGATTAGAATCTTCGAGAAGCTTTTGTACCATCCGTAAAAACGACTCTACAAAGAGATTTAATGTATGAGCGTGACAAGCCATAAGTAACAAATCCATAGCTTCCATTGCAATCTCGACAAGTCTTAAAAAATTGATTGTATTATATAAATGTATGAATATAATAATATAACTTACTTATATCTTCTACGATTTATGTCTTTGGCAGCTCTCTGATACAAATATTCTCCAATTCTGTCCAATTTTTCAGGGGATGTTACAGAATAAAAAGTTAATTTTTCCATATTTGATTTCACTAAACCATCTTCTGGATTCACTGGGAAAATGTTATCAACTAGACGTTTGTATCTAGGGCGGAGCGCCGAACAACACCCACAACAACCTGAATTTTAAATACATAATTGAAACCGCTAATTTTCATTATACTAAACATGTTGTGTATTATATAATATCAAATTTAATACCTAACATCTTCAATTCTCAAATATAAATAAGATAATTAAATGAATTGAAGATTTAAGACTCAATTTTAGAAAGCAACTTTTATATTTCACTAAACACGAAACGTCAAAAAATGAAACGAATATGAAGAAATTCTTTCTGTCAGTGTCAGATATTTCGATGACAAAACGATAACTGCGAGAATAACAAATTTTCAGTTTGTCATCAGCTGATAATTAAAACATGTCACAAAATAAAATTTTCTGATAATTTTATATGAGTGACAATTAAATGCGACTATAAGCTATGTATAAATATTATACTAATATAACAATAATTAAATTATTAAATTAAAGTTGATGACAAGTAGCCACTTTGTTATTTTCGGTATCGAAAATTTGTACTTAAACTAAGCCGCTAAATAGAGTAATTAAAAAATGTAATCTCTCATTAACAAATTCAACACAACGGTCTTTATTAATAAATAAATATTTTGCGCAATTATTAAAATATAACTAAAATAATTTTTTCATTTCATTTTCTGAATGTTTTATTAAATTATTATTATTTTAAACATTTAAAATTTAATAAAAACAAAAATTTATTGATAAATAAATATTTATGAAAATATTTTATGATAATTAATTAATACTTACCAGGATCTGTACATTTTTGGATAAATGAATCAAAAAATTCCGGAAAAAACTCAGGTTCAAAACAACATTTAATAAGAGACATTCTATTTAATTTGAATTAACACTTAACACTTAAATACATTAAGCTTGTTTATAATTATATATGTAATCACAGACTGAGAATATTTTAGATAGTTATTGGTTTTTTTTTAAAGTTGGAATTAAATATACAATAAAAAACGAATTTTATATTTATGAAATTTTGTAATATAAAATTCTATTAACTTGATCTGAATTAAGAAAAAAGTATGGTTAAACAAATTACTTTAAATATATTTTAACATTCAGAATAATAACTAATTGAAAATATCACAAAATCACATGAAGTGCCAAAAGCACAAATTAAATAATAATCATTAAGATTATGAATTGACAATGTTAAATAATTAAATTATAAAGAAATAGATGATTTTAAATGTAAACTTTTATTTCTTAAGTTTTTTTAACATGCATTATCATTTTTAATTGTTTATTTATATAAAGATATTCATTTATTTGTACATTTTATTCTAAAAAAAAAAAATTTATATATTGTATTGAATATAATTTTTCACTCACTTCATTCCTTCATTAAAACTAGAATAAATATGCCTGCGCATTAAAATATAGGTCAAATTCTCATGAATGTGTACTTTTTTCACAATGAGATTTATATACATTTAATATACACAAGTATGCAAATATAAAATGGATTATTATAGTCTAATCATATTTTATGAATTGAACTTTTCTATGGTAATTATAATTACATAACTTTGTTCTAAAGAGAAAATAATAAAATACTTTATATCTTTAATTGAAGCCCAGATAAAGTAAAGTTTTGCCAAATAATATTTTATTATTTAAACATTCATAATTCATGTATCATTTAAGAAATAATTTTCAATTAATATATTGCTTCATTCCACCTTCCCCTTGCCCAATTGAAAATTAAAAGAGTTTTACACGTGGTCTGGATACAACACCATTATAGCTAAAGTACCTGTGTAATGAACGACAGCAACTTGATTTTTTTTGTGCTTTCTGTAAAAAAAAAAAATCACAAATATTTTCAAAACACAAACATACATACGCAGGCGAACAAGCACATACATACACATACTATCTTTCTACTGTGCTTTTTTTTACACATCAGCAAAATTTTTAGTTTCCTTCTAAAGATGTTATTATGCCACATAACTTTCTGTTTAAAAAAAAAAAAATTCTAAATTTTACCCAATTCCTAAATGATTAAAATTTGAATGTACCAAATACAATTAGATTAATAATTATATATTGTATCACATATAATTATATTCTGTATATAAATACGTATATATGTATATTCTGTATGTATTGTATATGATATACGAATATATATGTAAGTATGTGTATATATTTGAACTGTGTGAGATAAGACTGTTTATTTTTTTTTTTTACAAAAAAATGTTTTTTTTACGAAAACATCTTTATATTGTTGAAAATATATAATTGATGAGCGCATATAACAAAACCAACATATATACGTCATAGCAGATTATTTTTTTAAATTGCGTATTCCGAATCAAAATCGAAATTAAAATTTTTTTTTTTATAAAAAAAAAAGAAAAAGAAAAAATTGAATCAATGTGTGATTATTGTTTCTTATAAATCCACCTTCTTTTTCTTCTCATTATAGTCATCGCGTTCTTAGTTTTTTTTTTCTTTTTGTTATTTTGTTATTTTTATTTCGTTTTCTTTTATTCTTTTTTTTTTTTTATCTTTTCATTTTGGTTTATTTATATTTTCCTTTTTTTTAGCAAAAAAAAAAAATTGTTTTTTTTATATTCTCCATTTCATTTTTTATTCGCAAATACAAATGGAAAAAGTTTAAACGGCGAACAAAATAAAATAAAATAAAATAAAAAAACAACTTAAAATAATTTTGGTAGTTAGTATGTGTGTGTGTGTGTGTGTGTGTGTGTGTGTGTGTGTGTGTGTGTGTGTGTGTGTGTGTGTGTGTGTGTAGTATATTTGTGTGAGATCAACCGACATTTTTAATTTGATTACGTTTGTGTAGTCGTTAGTCGCAAACTAGTCGTGGTTGAACGATGATGTTTTTATAAATACAACAACAACAACAAAAACAACAACAACAAACAATGTTAATTTTAAATCTTAAATATTTTTCTTTAACAATACTTTCATTATTTTAACATTTTTATATAATATAAAAATTGATAATAATAAATAGTTTTTTTTTTGTGAATTTTTTTTATTTTTTTTTGTTATGTTGTGATACTGAAAAATAGTAGATTGGCATCCATAACCTAAACTTCCTTTTTTTTATTTTTGTCCTTTTTTTTTTTAAATAAACAACAACAACAACAACAACAAAAATAAATAAATCATAATAGTGTAAATAATATTTGGTCCATTTTTTGTTTTTTATTGTATGTAATTTAAATTATTATTTTTAAATATAAATGTGTGCCATTTTTTATTCTTTTGTTTTTTAATAAGAATTTTTAAAAGTTATTTTTGATAATCTTACAGTGTTGTAAATAAATAACCATCTCAATTTTTTTTTTGTGGATAATCTTTAATTTATTTCTATATTTAAATTTTGTTTTTTTTTTTTTGGTAAGTTTGAAAATATTGTTTTTTTTTTTTGTTATATAAATTTTTTTTTTTTTGCTTAAATAACAATTAACAGATTTTGCTTAGTATCAGTTACTAAATCACCTTTTACTCTTTATTACCTTTTATTTTTTTTTCTATTCATAAATCATAATCATAAATAAATTAATTAATATTATTATTATTATTATTGGATTAAATGTTGATCTGGTTGACCTTATTGTAAGAAAATAATATAAAGGTACATAAATACACTTTAAGATAATTAATTAAGTCCTCCTATTCGTATATAATAAAACTTTTGTTAATTAATGTTCATTATTGGTATAAATATGAATAAATGTGTTCTAGAAAGTTGTATTACGATAAAATTTATAAACAAAATAAATAAAATTAAAGTAAAAAAAAAAAAAAATCCCTTTTTTTTTAAGAAAAACAAATTTAAAATTTTATAAAAATATTCAATGTCACAAACATACAATTAAATTACAAAAAAAAAAAATGGTAAGAAATTAAGTGGAAACAACAACAAAAAAAAAACAAAACACAGAAAATGTGTTATAAAAACCAATTTAATAATTGGGTAGGTTTTTGGTAACCACATTTAGATTTTTGTTTTTTTCTTTTTTTTTTTTTGTTCATACTTACAGCATGCGAAAAGAAAACAGAAATAATAATTATTTATAAACATTAAAAAAAAAAGAATAGGAACATTTCAATGTCAAATGTTGAATTACTGTTTTTTTTTTATTAAAAAACTTTTTTTTTTTTTTAGAAAAAAAAAAACACAAAAAATAAAAGAAAATAAAAATTTTCCAAACTTCCATTTAATATTTTTCTTTTTTGTTTATTTTGAAAAAATTATGATTAAATCTTTTTGATTTTTAATCTGTAAAAATTATAATTCAGAAATATCGACAAGAATTACAAGAACTAGAATCTTGCGACGAACAAAAATTTTTTTTGTTAATTTGTATAAAAATGAATTTCAGTTTATTTATTTTTTTTTTTTTGCTTAAAAAATTTAATCGTAATTTTTTTTTAATTTTCTATTCCTTTTTTTTTTTTAGAAGTTTTTATTTATTCATTTGTTTCTATATTGAGAGGTTTTTGAAGATTTTTGTCTTTTTGTTTTTTTTTTGTTGTTGTTTTTTTCAATTATTTTTTCATAATATAATTTTAATAATGTGAAGTTTAAAAAAAAAAAAGAAACATGGGAAAGATGGCAATTTTTTTTTGTCATGGTCATAATTTAAAAGGCGACAAAATTTAATTGTTAATTGTTGCATAATTTAACTTAATATTTTATATCAATTATTTTCTACTTTTTCTATCCAGGATTAAATTTTTGGTTAATTAACAAAAAATTATGTATAGAAAAAAACAAAATAGTTAAACCCAATAAAAAATAAAGAAACTTGAATGACTTCATGATTTAGTTTAAATTTTTCATTCTTTTGCTTGCATTTTTTTTTTGTATACAAAAAAAAAAATTTATAAAATGAATAATAAAATATGACTGAAAATAGTGTATTACGAATACGTTTATTTGCGTTCAATGATGTCATGATAAAAAAAGCAGAAATAATAAAAAAAACAAAACAAAACAAAAACCTATGTAAAGAACAGTTTAGCTATATAAGTAGGTATATATTGGTATATATTGGTATATATATAAACGTAAATATAATAAGTCAGTGTCCAGATTTTTAAATTTTATATTATGGATATATTCATTCAAATATATTTTTGTTTTGTTTTTTTTTTTTTTTGGTGAGACAAGATGAGAAATAAAATTTATGTACAATATAAATTAAAATTTTGTGTTTTTTAATACTTGGAAATATTTATGTACATAAAATTTTTTTTTTAAATATGAACATGACTATGTTCTCAATGACAATTTATACAAAAAATTATTTTTTTTTGTTCTTTCATTTTATTGACTTTTAAGAACAAATTGAATGGGCATACATATAACGGTTACTACAAATGCACGATTCCAGTTAAAATACAAAAATCATTATTAAAATAAATTAAGAATATTAAATAAATGTATCCTTGTCACATATCCTTTTACTTGACACGTAAAAAATATTAATTTAGTTTTCCCCCACAACAATGACAGTATAACAAATGTTTTTTTTTTTAAAAAAAAGTGGAATAGAAAGAACTGGGTAGGCGACGAACCCGTTAATACATTTTTTTAAAAAATATTCCTCTTACTGAAAATTTATAATTTTAAAGTTAAATTAAGTAAAATTGAATTATCCGATATTCCTTACAATTAGAACATATATAAAATACACAACTATTTTGATAAAATTACAATTTGTAATGAAATCGTTTACAAAATTAAATCAAACTTTATAAAAAATTTTTTTAGCGAACTAAACAAAAATTTAACCTATTTAATTTTCTTATAAAATTTTTATGTTTATTGTAATTTTATTTTTATAAGTATCTTATTTTTTATAAATATTTAAAGACCAAAAGATGCTTCATTCAATTTTTGAATAAGCGAAAGTTTCTGCGGTGTGTGTCACGATTTTCTAATATTTTTTTACATAACCTTACAAGAAGATCGCCAATAGATCAAAATGGAATTATTTTATTTTATTATAATAAAAATTATAAATCGAAATTATTAATTCTGTATTGAAAAATGTATTAAATTAAAAATATTCATCTTTAACACAAATTATAATCAATTAGGCAAATTAAATGTGTTAATGTATGTGTTGTTGTTCTCAACTAAAAATCTTTCGGTTGAAATATAAAAATCAAGAAATTTAGAAATGAAAGAATAAATATGGTTTCTCTCTCATTCCCATTTCTCATCAACATTTATTATTTATTATAATTTATAACTAAAAAAAATTTTAAAACAAAAAAAATAATTAGGGATTTGTATAAAATGTACAAATGAAGATAAAAACCTAAAACGATCCTTCAACACTCATAATTATTAATGTGTTACTAGTTACTGTCATATAATTTTTTTTTTTTAATGTGGTATCTGTAAAAAAAATCTTCAGCAATAATAATAATTTTTATTATCTATTTGTTGTTATTGTTTTGATCTCTATTAACAGGTGTAAGAATAAATAAAACCATTTTTTTTTTTCGTGTCACATTTCTTCCATTGTTTTTCTATATTAACGAATAACAATTAAAACAATCAAAAAATAATATAACAATTTTTTAAATAAATTAAAAATAAAATTAAGTAACCAGAAAAAAAAAAAAAATTTAAAAAATTTAAAAAAATTTGATCCATTTTTAATTATTAATTATTTTTGTTTTTTAGTGTTTGTTGGTATTTTAGAATAAAATGTTAATACATCCATTCATAAAACAAACATAAAAGTATATATAAATTGTATCTAATAACGAATGATTTTCATTTTTTTTTTAAAAAAAAATGTTAAATAATTTAACCAAAATGTAAAAGAAAAAAAAATAAAATCTATTTATTGTTGATGGTTTAATTTTTTTCTTCTTTACAAATAATTTCAAATTTTTATTCTTTCTTTCTTAACAATTAATAGTACAACAAAAACAAGTACCAATTTTTCATAATTTTATTTCAGGTACTGATTGTGTTAATCAAAAGTGAAACAATAAAAAGAAGAAAAAAAAAAAACAACTAAAAATTGACGAAAAATTGTTTTTTTTTTTCTTTAGAAATAAAAATATACGTTTAAAATTTAAAGTGCGTAGATTTTGTATGGACAATTAATTAATTAAAAAATATCAAAAAAAAAAAAAGTACGTGATGATTTTATTAAAATGGAGATTGGTATACAACGAACAGACTCACAAAGATCACAAAATAACAATAATGGCCCACGAGTATCCTTCAATAAGGATGTACATGTAAAAAGAATCGGTTTGTTATAGATTTATTTATATTTACTTTTTTTTTGTTCTGTTTATTTTAATTATTATTAATGTAATTAGTTCAATTTTATGTTTTCTCTTTGTAGATTATTTTTTGTTTGTTTGAAATTTTATTTAAATTGTTTGTTGTTGTTGTTTTTTTTTGTATGATTATTATTAAAAAATATAAAATCGTCGTTATTTGACCTTGCATTGTACAACCAACATACTTGACAAAGTTTCTATATTCAGCCTACTCAGTTTTTTTTTTCTTAAATTATATTTTCATTGATTAATCTTTCTTCAAAACAATAATATTTTTTTATTTATGACTCAAAGTTAGAAGAAGGTTATATTGTGTTACTTTATTTACAAATTACTATTATATGATTTTCTTCATGTCTCAATTATTTTATTTTTATCGATATTGAAGCGAATTTTTTTTTTTTCTATTAAAGTAAAATTATAATTTTTGGAGAAACAAAAATTGATTTGATTCCCGTTTGCATTTTTAAAATTTGAAACCATACATTTTTTTTTTAGAAAAATTAAATTAAATTTGACATAAAAAAAATCACAAAGATGGGAAAAAAAAACTAAAACTTTTGCGTATAAAATTCGCAAGTATAAATTTTTTTACATCAACTTCTTTTGTTTCAATATTTTTTACGTAACATTACATTTGAGTCACTATAAACACCACGGTCATTTGAATATATTTTCAAGTACAGATTATTAAGTGCACACTGAAATATATGAAACATAATAAATGTATACAATGATTTCTTTATCAATTTTTTTACTTTCTCATACTTAAATTTTGTTGAAGAAAGAAAAAAAATACATTCTCTGGAACTTCAGATCTTCTTTTGCGTGAGAAATTTTATAAAAGTAATTTCCTTTTAATAATGAAAATTACTTAAATTTCTAATTAATCAACATAAATTAAAGAATATTAATTTGTAACTTTAAAATGAAGCATTTTCTAAAAATCAACACTAGAATTTATTACAGTGAAATTTATTTAAAAATATAAAATTCGTTGTTTAGTAAGTCTACTTTAATAATTGATGCACCTTATCTACTCTACTAAAGATTATAATCCACTAAATGGACAAGTTTAATGCATATCTGTCAGTTATTGTGAATTTGTGAACTCAATTTGGAAAGTGGAAATAGATTTTTTTAAACAATTGCAAAATATTCTATCGAAAAATGGAAAGATACAAAAAGTTATACAAATTTTCTTCTCTTAGATTAAAATAGAAAAAAAAAGAAACAAATCACATTTTATAAAGATTTTATTTTATAAGAAAAGAAAGAAAGAGGTTTATAAGTTATTGAACTTTAGAGATTGTATAAAGAATATTATGTTGATTTTCTTTTTTTTTTGTCATCCATTTTTAAGCTAAATAATTTTTTTTGCTCTAAAATAAAATGAATTTTTATAAGCATTTGTTACAGTGACTTTTGCATTGAAAATTATATTTAAATTCCAATTAATTGTTTCTTTGTACAAAATTCAAATCTATTCTTTACTTTCGTAATTAACAAATATTATTTGTCTATAATTAAAATTCATTTTTCATATAAAAAAAATAATTTCACATAAAATAAGTGAAAACACTGGCTGATATAAAATTTTAACTACGAAATTAATTTGACTGTTAAATGCTCATTTTTTTCATAATTTTTTGTTGATTTATTGATTTTCTTCATTACAATTGAAGAGCGACAGTGTCGTCATTAATTATGACAAAAAATAGTATAATAAATTTTGCAACTTCAGCGTTTGTTTGATTCTTTGACGAACATCACCTTTTATTGTTATCCATTTTCTAATGTTTATTATCTTCATAAAAATTAATAATAAAATATTTGTCCAATTAAATTTAAACGTAAATAAATAAAAAAAAAAAATAAAATAATAAAATTTTAATGTGAAAATGAAAGAAATCAACAAACATTTTTTTTTCTTAGTTGGAATATTATAATTATTTTCAAATGTTGATCCGCTATTTAATAAAATAAAATAATAAGAATATTATTTAACATTGAAAGGTACCACATCCATCACTTAATTTAATAATATCATATATTTATTATAAAACTTTGAAGGTACCCAACCATCGCTGTTATTTATTTATATATAGGTTATGTGTGCCCGCAAGAATTCAAATACGCGTACATTACCGACATAACATAACAACATAACAAAAACAAAAAAAAAAAAATATGAATGAATATACGACTGACATTAGTTGTCCACGCAAAAAAAATAAGAATAAAATAAAGTAAAGGTCTTTTTTATAAACAAATACAAACATATATAATTTTATATAAGTACACAATTGTCAGAAACTTGTATTCCCACATTTATATCTAAGATAAATAGAATATAACGTTGCAAAATTATTTGTTTTTTTTTTTTTTTTTTCATTTGGAATACATAATAATAATAATAATGAAATATTCTCTGCCCATCATTAGTGATGTGATACTGTTATATAGACACATCTTAACTTGATATGGCGTCATTAAATATATGACGTCATTTATTTTGTATTTAACTATTTATTGGGTTTGGCTGTATGCTTTTAAAAGTATTTACAAATTTTATATACCTACATAAAAAAGAATAAGTGAACTATGACAAAATGATATTTTTAGTTGATAATTAAAAAAAAAATATTCTAATTAACAACAGGAAAATATATTTACTAGAGTTGTTTTTTTTTTTGAGTTTGCGATAATTTAACAATTATATTTCTTAATTAGTTTTTTAGTATAAGCTTCCATTCTATAATATAAATATTCAATTAATTTTGCTATTCTATATATAGTTAGGATACAAATAAATCCTAAATCTACAGCATTCATTTTTTTGTTTGTAAAATACCTACGATTAACTAGAGAAAATTTTCTTTAACAAATTATTTCAATTTAATAATATTTCCTGTAATACAAAAATCGTTATTTGACCAAAAAATTTAATTATAAAATATTAAAATAATTTTATTTATTTTTTTTAATTTTTGTTCTTCGTAACCAACAAAATTTGTTTTTATTGATACTCAGTTAATAAATAATTCTCATTAACATCCGTATTTCGGTTGTTATATTCTTGTAATAATTATTTGAAGATCTTTTTAATTACGAATTGAATAGACTGGGTATTTTGCACTAAAAATTTATTATTTTATTTATAAAATTAACAATATATTCAATTTTGCTTAATTTATTAGCACAATCATATATTTTTATATATTTTTATTTGTAATGTCTAAATTTACTTGTTTTAAAAAAAAAATATAAAAAACACAAAAAAAATTTTCATGACAAACATTTTTCTTACAGGATCACGTCAACCAGAAATTCTCAATTATCCAATACAAAAAAATTATAATCAATCATCACCATTACGTGTAGAACTTCCTTATGATTTATCTAAAGAACGATATGTAAAAGAGGCTGAATTTGTATTGGCACAGGCAAATACCGTTGAAAAAAATCGTGGAAAAATTCCAAATATTAAAAGTAGATTATTGTTTTAAATATTAAAAAAAAATTTTGTTTTTATTTTTTTGTTTTCAATTATTAATAGTAGATTTTTTTATTAATTTCATAGACGAAAAACCAGATAAATTTAATTCACTACCTACACGTAAGAAAAAGACAAAACCAGTTGAAAGAAGTGTTAGTGATGCATCTAATAAAAAATTAAAACGTCCCACATTATTTAATATATTTAGTAGAAAAAGTGATTCTAATATTGAACAAATTAATACGAAAAAATTATCATCATCTGGTAAAAAGATAGGCAGAAGCAAAAGTGACGTGGGCACAACAAAAGTATCAAAAGAAAAACGTTTTGTACGTAAAAGAAATAACAGTGAAAATGAAGATCAAATAACATTAAAAAAAAAAACACAATTAAGTCCAATTATTGAAGTAATACAACGAGATGACTATTTTACTGGATCAAATGATATTATCAATGGAATAAATAATGATGATAAAAAAGGTAATACATATTTAAATAACAAACAAAAAGATTCTACTAAGGAAAATAATATTAATTTAAAAACAACAATAAATAAAAATAATAACAGAATAATAATAGAAGGGTACGGTAATAAATTTTCCCCAGATATAAAAAAAGAAATTGAAACAAATCAAGAAAATAATATTGATTTAATAATTTCAAAACCAATAGCAGAGGGTATTAAAGAGACAATTAATACAATTTCAACACATTCTAAATCTCCAGAGGATATGCATAGTTCACAACAGCCAACATTAAAGCCGATGTTAACAAAAGGATTAACAGTTGATGGAATGGTTAAACGTTTATCAATGGAAAGATTTTCACCACCACCACATATTTCAGGACCAGCATTTTCTTATACACGTCCAAATGAACAAATAATTTATGCACAGGTTGTATGTGACAATGATGGAAAAAATAAACAAACTATTCATTCTTGTTTTCTTCCAAAGGAACCTCAAAGTATTCGGAGATCATCTAGTCCTACAATAAATCGTAATGGCATATCGCAGGATACAGTAGATTTTGTTGCAAAAACAAATTTTCCAAAGGATTATAATAAATCTCATGTTATTATTGATTCTATGGATAGTAAGGATACAATAAATTCAAAAAAAATGATAAATACACAAAAAACAACAACAATAACAAATAATAATAATAAATATTCGCAACGTCAAAATAGTGATGAAGATGATGAAGGACTTGGTATTGAATTTAAAAAAGGTGCAGATGAAAATTGTAGAGTTACAAAATATTCTAATAATACAACAATAGAAGATGAATTCAAATCAATGACAGATGATGTACCAATAACACCAAAAATTCGTGATGTACCACCAGAAAAACATTATATTGGTAATTTTGATATATCGCATAGAGGTCGTGCAGATGGTATGGATACATTTTATCCTGAATTTCAAGATTTAAGTCATAGACGTAAAGTTTTAGAATCTAGAATAAAATCAAGAAAAATTGGTGGTTCAAGAGAAATAATCGATAATATTTCACAGGAACGTGAGTTTTATAAAAATCCAATAAATATTTCTGAAAATCATAAAGTACGTGCTAATGAAAATATGACACAAATAAAACGTGAAACAATTAATAATTTTGAACGTGTTTCACCAGAACAGGATAATTATTTATCACAAAATAAAGATTTTAATGATGAAAAATATCATAGATTTGGTTCCAGAGAACTTCATACACGATATTCACCACAACGTAATCATTTGGATATGATTTCTTTAGCACCACGTAGTGGTGTTGTAACATCAAAAACCCATCATGAAACAAAATATTATAATAATGGACGTGATGGATTTAAGGAAACATTTATATCTGAAACAAAGATTGGTAAAGATGGTAAACCGTATGTTACTGAGCGACGTGTTAAAGAACGTTTAAACTCACCAAAAGATAAAGAAATTGATTTAGGTTATATTGAAGATCATGGTGACTTTAAATATGAACATGTTGAACCAGATACAAATTATTTTCAACAAAAATATCGTTTAGAAAATGAACCAAAAAGTTTAGATTCACAATTCAGTGACTTAAATCGTACATCACCAGAACATAAAATAATAACAGCAACTCATATAAATAATAATCATAAATACGAAATTGAAGAAAATATTAATTCAAATCATGAAACTGTTGATCAATATTTACCACGTGAAGATTATCCAAATTCATTAAAACGTCAAAAAAAACATCAACGTAGTTTTGATAAAGGTGACTCAGGAATTGAAAATGATTTTCGAAAAGATTCATTTAATGGTGAATTTAGTTCACGGTAAGTTTAAAAATTTATTTTAATTTAATTAATAATTTTAAATTAATTTTTTGTATTTAAAAATTAATGAAGATGGCGTAAACGAACAATTGTAACAGATATAAAAGTGTGCGAAATCTTTCTTAAAAATGAACAAAAACATACAGAAGAAACATTTGTTGTACCAAAAAAATTCCATTATATTTATCGTGAAAGAAGTATAGATGATGGTTCTCATTTTGATCCTAGATTAGATAAGTACTCATCAGAAACATTATTACGTAGAACAACAGAACAAGTGAAAAATGCTAATAAAATAGAAACGAATGTTAAACAAGAGAAAAAAATTAGTGGATTAGAAAAGGTAAAAAAAATGATGAATTAAAAAATTTTAAAACGAAAAAAAAAAAATGAATCATTAATTTTTTATTAAAGGTTAAACAATTGTTCTCGGGAACAAATAAAAAGAAAGTAAATAAAAAAATTGATGAAAAGGATAAAGTGATGGTACGTGAAGAAGAAATGAGAGCAAGATATAAAGAATATAGAGGTCAAAATTCTGAGCAACATCATGAATTAAAGGTAAGTTGTTGTTCCAATACACATTATGTAATATTTTTTCGATTTCCACTCTTTTTTTTTTTTTTTTTACTTTCAATTTATTCGTTTAAAAATTTAATTAACATTTTTTTTTTCTTTTTTTTTTTTTTTTGTTGAAATATAATTTTGCGCGTATAATTTAAAGACTTATGTGAATGAACAAAAAAAAAAAAAAAAAATGAAATAAAAATAAAATAACTGACTTGACTTTTACCATCAAACTTGTACTGACCATATATATATCTCATCTTTGAAATAATAACAGAGTGAGAGGATAAACATAAATGGAAATATATAAAAACTTACATCATCTTAATATATATAAGAGTGTTCTGTCTGTTTGTCTCAATATTGGAAAAAATAAAAAAATAAAAAGTTTAAATGGCGTGAAAGTTTCTTTTGAAATTTGCAAAAAAGTTGGCAAAAAATTTTTTTTTTTTATTAAATATCTATTTGTCTTTGAAATCAGAATTTTTAATAAAATTAAATACCTGGTACAAACTGAGCGAATATTTATTTCCAAATTTCTGAGAAAAAAATTTATTGGATTAATTTCTTCTTGTTGTTGTTGCTTCATTCAGGTCTTTTGATTTAAAAAAAAAAAAAAAATTAAGTAAATATAAAATTATTTCCTTTTATTATTGACATTATTTGTTAAGACAAAATTTATAATAAAAATTGTCATATCCGCCCAATTTATCGTGCGACAACTAATAATAAGGATCCATTAATAAAAAAGTTCTATGAAATTTTTATAAAACGCAAATAGGATTTTTATGTTCACTTGTTTATTAAATTTTATTAATAAACAAATTATTGTTGTTATTATTGTTATTCTTATTACCAGAGTTAGTGAAATGTTGTTTATCTGGTATTTCCTTTCACATTTTATAATATTTCCGCGTTGCAGATTATAATTTACTCAATCCAAAAAAATAAAGAAAAAAGACAATATTGTGTTACAAAAAACAAATATAATATTTATTAAGAATATGTCTGATTAAAATTGATTAAAATATATTTATATATTTATTTATTTAATAAAATAAATAAAAATTGAACTTGATTTTTTTAAATAAATATGACTAAAAGAAAATTCTCATTAAGAAGTAAATTAATGAGAAATGTGAAATAATAAAATAACGTGTGGTAAATTCTGTTTGTACTTGACTTAATGGACTTTTCTTAAAATCACACATTAGTGGAATATATTCTTTTGAAGCTTACTGTGCCTATCCTAACGATGTCCAAATTCGTTTAGTTTCAACTTAGATTTAGAACAAACGTTAAATTTTGAGTGAGGCGTTTTGAATCTTATGTTTTGTTGTAAAAACAACAAAGTAACATATTTTTATCTCAATAATACAAATTCTTACAAAGAAATATTCTTTTATCGTCAATTTAAAAGTAAATCAATTTATTAGGCATAAAATGAGGATAAGCAAAGAAAAAAAAAACACATAAAAAAAAAAACAGATTAAAAGAAAAAAAAATTGTTTCGTTCTTTACACAGAAAAAAAAAATGAAAGAAAAAAAAAAGTCATAAACCTTTGATGATGTCATACCCAAAACCTAATATTTGAAAACAAACTTGATTTTTGATAAATTTTTGTTTTTTTCTTTTATTTTTGTGGGTTGGCTTCGTTTCATTTTTTTTTCTTATTAATCGTTTTTTTTTTTTTTTGTGTTCTTGGCTATTTTGTATTTTATAAGAAAAAGTGAAAAAAAAAAAAAAAACTCAATGATTTTTTTTCGTATATACAAAATTGTTGTTTTGCTCAAAAAAAAAAATTAAATTATATTTTTTTTTATATGTTAATTTCAGAAAACCGGTTTTGTTTATGACTAAAAATAAAAAAAAAATAAAAAAAAAAATAAGACAAAAATCGAGAAATATATTTTTTTTCTTAAATCGACTTTAAAGATTTAAAAAATATTCTTAATAATTCTCTCAGTGGTAACATTTATTAAGTCATTTCTTATTTTTCTTAAATAAAATCCTATTTTAAATTTTTTTATATTCTTTAAGTAAAATACGGATTTATTGCAGGTTTCACAAATAATTATAAGTATGGATCGTAATAAACTTTATTAAATTTTTTTAATTTCCATTGAAATCCCGGCCATTCAAATTATAATTTTTTTTCTAAATTTGATCAAAAAAAAAAATTTACAAATACAATTTTCTTTAATTCCTAAAAATTTTTAAATTTGTTACTTTTATTTTTTAATATAATTGTATTAAATTTGTATTGTTTTCTCCTTCTGTGAATCCAACCCACTTAAAAAAATCAAAACTCATGTAAAAAAATAATAAAATTTTTTTTAAACAAAAATTTCATGTCCCCCACATCGAAAACAATCCATATTTAACGCCTATTTGTTGTAATAAACCAGACGTGATAATAAATATCTACCTTTTATTTTTTTTTTGGTCTTATATTTTATTTTCTCTAATCTTGAATCATCAAGATCAAAATATTTTTTAATATTTGTAGGTTTTTTTTTTGTACTTAAAATAAAAATATTAATTAATATTTTTTTTTTGGGCAAATCGAACATCAACCGTTTCAAATACTACAATTTAATAAATTAAAATTAAAAAATTGCAATAATTATAATTTAATAATAAATTATTGATTTTGTATAAATTTAAATTGAAAATCAAGGTAACATATATTGAAGAGTTGAAGGATGAATTTATATTATTTTTTTGTAGTTCACACAAAAACACGTTATTATTAAAATAAAGCAACAATAAAAAACAAATATCCACAAAAAAAGAAAAAAAAAAAAGGATGCCCAAACAATTTGATTTTCCCAAATTAGCAAAAAGAAAAAAAAAAAATTCGGTATCTTGTTTCTTGATTTATTAATGGATTCAAAAGATATCTAAAAATTATGTATAATTTACTTTACCTACACAACACAAACAAAAGGCACATTACTTCCAATACACTACAAATACACACACACACACATGCACGCACACAGATTCCTTATATGTATTAATAAACAGCCAGACATACATACAGAATAAATTTGAAATCCTGTTCAAATTTTAAATTCGAAAATTCAAAGTAGAGAAAAAAAATATATCATTATAAACTAATTAAATAAAATTCGTTGATCATTTTTTTATTTTTTTTGTTTATCAAATTTTTACTTTTATATAAACCAAAAAAAAATATAAATAAATGGAAGTTTTTTTTTATAATAAAATAATAATAATAATAATAATAAACTAAGATTGATATAAGAAAAAAAAAATCTTTTATAATTAAATTATTAAATGCACTTTCATCCATTTTAAATCCAAAATCTGACCTTGACTGTTTTTATTTTTTTTTATTTTTATGAAATGAATGAATAATTTATAACTGTGTGAATGCAAGCAGACATGAAGGTTGTTTTATTATTATTATTATTATTATAAAATTTGGCTGGTATTAAAGGTGATTGTCATTCAAAAACAAAAGTAACACTTTTAAAGGTCGATAACAAGTGCAAATTTTGTCACTATTTAACTTCTAATAATAATTGAGAATTAGTACATATTTTTTATGTTTCATTTTATGGAAAAAAAATAATAGCATAATTTATCAAAGCCAAAAATTTTTTATTTTAAATTTTAAATTATAGTACTGTGGTCTCAACTTTTCTTATATTTATTTCCTTTCCTTTTAAGGCATTCATAAAATCAGAACAATTTTTCATTATATGTGCATAGTCAGTGAATGTATTGAATCATTCAATAAATTACAAATAAAAAATTGTGTAAACCTCAACACACAGCACAGTAAAGTAATTAATAATGAGTGAGACCTTACTTTTAGTTTCTTTTTTTTTTTTTAGATAACTTGATATTTTGCAATAACAAACATATTACATTTAGACCTCTTAAAAATTCATATAATTCTAATAAATTTGTTACTGATAAAAATATAGAATGTAAATGCAAAAAAAAACTTACGAGAGTGAAGAAAGGAGGAATTTTGGTTTTTCGTAAATTATTTTATCGAAAATTATCATAAATCAATCAATTCCTTCGTTTATATTCATTTATATAATTTAAGTTCTAAGTTTAAAAAAAAAGAACAGAAATATCTTTAAGAATAAAATTTATATGTAACTAAAAATGAATTTTCATTAGTAACAATTTGATTATCGTCAAAAACAGAATACGTGTCATATACAAAACACATTTGTATAAATAAAAAGTATAGTTATTTAATTAACATAAGTAAAATATTTCTTTTTTTTTTGTTCTTAATCAAATTGAATTACTTATACTTGTTAAAGGAAATTTTAATACAATAAATTGTGTGTGTTTTTTTTTTATATTTATATTTACACAGTTTGTTTTTTTTTTTTTAAATTATAAATGTGTATAAAATACTTAGATAATTAAACCTGACAACCTTGAGTTGATTTTGATCTGTATTAAGATCTTTATTCTTTTCTTGTAAATGTGTATGATGTTGATGAGTTTTTATTTAATTTTTCAATAATTAATGTTGCCACAAAGAATGTGTGGCTATTATTTTTTTTAACAAAATTTTTATCATAAATTTTATTTTTGTTGTTTTTGTTTGTCGTTTATGATAATAATAAAGGCAATAACATCAAAATCAAAATAAAATACAAAAATCTAGAAATTATGTTAATAACATTTTTGCTAGAAACAAGAATTAAATTTGTATTTTTATATAAAAAATTTATTGATAAAATCGAGAAATTCCTCAAATCACGTTATTTTCAATCTAGATTAAAATGAACAAAGTAGTATAAATTTATTGATTTGCGTTTTTTTTAAAATCATTTTAGACTCTTGATATTTCTACACGTAGACGTTTATCAACGCCAAAAGCAAGTCCAATACCTAAACGTAACTTAACACCCAAGTCTACATCTGGACAACAGGAAAGTGTATCACAAAAATCAGGATGGTTTAAATCTATCGATCGTTTATCACGAAAAAAACCAATAGCAAAGGTTAGGAGATAATATTTATAACAAAAATAAATTTATTAAAACAAAAAAAAAATTCAAATTTTAGTTTGAGTCAACTACAGAATCTGTACCAAATTTACGAAGTCATGTATCAACTTCAAAAAGTTTACGATTTTTTGGTGATACCGATGTTGAATCAACTAAAAAATCTTCAGGAAAACAAAAGTAACTTTATATTATTTTAAATTTTATTGAAATATTTTATTTTATATAAACTTTAATTTATTTTATTTCTAGACAAATACGACAAGAAAATTTATCATCCACATTACCCAATACACAAAAAAAATTGTCTAAAAGTGCTTATGATTTAAATAAAATTTCACAAGACACAAATCATGTTAATGTTGATCGACATAAAAGCGCTTCTTTACAACATTTAGAAAATAATCATCAGGTGCACGATTATCGTTATAATGACACACAAGTAAATAATTTAGATTATTTAAAATTAATCAAAAATTTGTTTAAACTAAAAATCTACAAATTTTTACTTATTGTAAAAAAAATACTTTTTGAAATTAAATAATTTTTTTCAAACTAAAACAAGTTAACAAATATTAATCCACATAAAATATAAAAATTTTAAGAAATAATTATTACACAATAATTTAGATTTATGGAAAAAAAATTGTTAAAATTTATATGCATTAATTTTTTTTTTTAGGATTCACGTATAAGAAACTTACAAGATATATCAGAAAGTTTAAGTGCATCAGAAAATGATCAAAGTGATATAAAACAAAGTTTTGGTCAAAAACATCGTCATATATCAAAATCTGATAAAAATATTTCTTCACATAATAACAACAACAACAACAATAATAATAATAAATATAATTCATCATTAGAAGATGATATGGAGAGTGAACTTTTATTTCAACAAAAACATTATATGCTTGAAGACAAAAATCGTAGAATAATGGAGAATAAAAATGCATCATTTCGTAATGAATCTCCTAATTTAACAGTTAATGAGTCTCGTTCAAATTCATATAAAAATGATTATAAAAAACCTCCACCTGGTCCTCCGAAACCAGCTAGAAGTTTAGAACGTCGAAGAGAGGTGTCTGGGTAAAAAAATTTGTTTTTATTAATTGTTTAATATATTTCTAATTTATTTATTATTTATATAAAGGGATCGAATCCAAGATAGTTCCGGCACAGAGGAGTCTAGTCAACAGAGTCAAAGAAGTGTAGTTTATTTACATGCTACCACTAGTATGTTAATTCTGTCATTTTCTTATTATAAATTTTAATTTAAAATATATTTTAAACTTACAGTAGGAGAAATACCACAACCATACGTATTAAATGCACGTAGAAAAACAGTTTCTCGTGATGATTTATCAACACGTCCAAAAAAACTTCAACCTATGACAAGAAAAGTTTCTCGATCAGTTTCGGTTCTCTCTCCATGGAAACCTAAACATTTACATGATGGATATGAAATAAATTATTCTCAGACTAACGAAAAGGTTACATTAGAAATTGTTATTATTATTATTTTATTATTAAATTTTTATGATTTATAGATGAAAAAAAATCAAAGTGTACGAATTGATCCGAACAGAAAAACTTCAACATTAACGAAACCTAAAAAAGACACAAGTACATTGACACGGTCCAGAAAATCTTATTCAAAGGATGAACTATCATCAGAAAAGAGTTCCTCTTTAAAAAGTTCTCAAGTTTCTAAACAAGATTATCCTACACTGTTGCGTACAAACCAAAAGAGAGAAATAACTTCGAGAAATGATACAATTACGAGAAAGAATAACAAAGAAAATAATTTAAACAGTTCGGAATCCAGTAGAAGAAAATGGAATCACTAAAAAATACTTAACACTTGATCATTTAGTACTTTATTATATACTTACTAATAACTTATTGATAAACACAATTTAATTGCATACATTGGGACTTAAAACTGTAAATAAAACAGAAATATATTGTAATATCAAAAATATTTTAATAAATTAACTCATATTAATAAATAGAATTAACCCATTGCCATTATATTAATTGTATAATGATTTTTATTTTTTTGTATTAATTGAAACTTTTAATAAAATTTTTAATGATTTTATTAAAAATGTTTTAAATTTTTAGTTATATATTTTATCCAGATGCTTGTGCCAGTGCAAATGAGAAACATTCTTAGATAGGTTTCTAGAAACAAAATTACTCCAAGATGATATTTGCTATTCTAATATTCGTGATGTAATAGCTGTAAATATAAAACTTAAAGAATTCGCTATTGGAACACTCAATGAAAGATCTGTGTTCTGAAGTGTTAGAAAATATAATAGACTTCCTGATTGATTTCACAGGAAAAACAAAACGTACTAAAAAAAAACAACGTAATATCAATTTTGTTGAATTGCTCGAATTACAGTACTAACCTGCCAATTAGTTCACAGAAATTTTAATTCTAAGATGAATTGCCCAATTTTTGAATCAGATTTTATTTTATTTACACCGTTAGAACTTTTTTTAATTAAATAATAAACCAACTACAACTAAAGAAACTAAAAAAAATATTGTTTTTAATAAAACGAAATTTGTTATTACAGATTAAATTAAATATACCAATATTCCATATCATTTTTTGTTCCCAAATTTTCTTATAATACTGAAAATAAAAAATAAAAATTAACAAATATATACAAAATTTTATTAATTAAATAGAAGACGAATTATTTAATAACTTTAACATTATTAATTGTAGTAATTATCATGTAATTTGATGGTAAATTATAACCAAACAATTAAACACTGAATACCGTCATAGAACGCCAAATTTGACAGTTCATTATTCACATAATTGCATAAATCAAGGGATTAGAATGCGCCAATCGATTATAATAATCGATTAACAATCAAATAACATTAGAAAAGTTCAAACCTGTTAAAGATTTTTTTGTAAAATCTTAGATATTTTCTGCATTTTACAATTGTCAAAGACAACATCAGATAAATAAAAAAAAACAGAAAGATTATTTAAATATTAAAAGAAAATTGAGAATGCATGCATTAATATTATATATGTGAATCAAAGATAAGACTCATAAAACGCTACAAAAACTTTTGTTATTTTCATTTTCACCACATGTATTGTATTTACGAACGTTTTTTGGTGAAAATATTTCTTTTTCAACACATCCAATTGAATTGAAGCATTCTTTATTAAAATTTACAAAAATCGTTACATTTTTGTGTCTCTGCTTTTCACTTTTTTTCAAGTAAGACATTGGTTTTTTTTTGTATCTCAAACTAAAAAAAATCCATAATTATAAATAGAAATTATTTACTTCTGTTTTTTTAGTTCCATATATTTTTTCTCATGAATTAAAAAATTCATACTCTGTTTCAAAATATGTAACTATCAATTTGTTATTAATTTTTTCATTTAATTTTATTATCTATTTACGACAATATAAATTTTTAACTTAAAATACAAATATAGGTTAAACAATTTACAGCTCTTTTTTAAAGTTACTACTTTTATGGTATATTTTTTAAAGAGCTTTTCAGCCAAGTAAAATTATGAAAATAAAAATTAATATATTATTTCATTAAAATTGAGTTTATTTTGAAATTAACAAGAATATATTTAAAAAATATCATAAAATTTTCGTTATATGAAAACAGAGGAGAAAAGTTTTGTAAAATAATAACAATATAAATTTAAATTAAATTAGATATTTTGAAAATAAATTTCAAAATTTTCGTATGAATAAATTGATGTAAGAAAATGTTAGTGCATGAGATTGTATACTATTTAGTTAATTAAATATAAATATACTAAATTTATTATAAATACAATTACATATATGTACAATGTTTATTACAGAATAAATGTTCAATATTTAAGTAAATTTATTCGTATTTTACAGATGTTAACATTGATATAAACATAAAAAAAAAGTAACTTAATCAATAGAAAATCTTTCCTATATTTAAGTTCATGGGCTACCAATATATGTAGTATATACCATACCATATAACAATCCAAGTTAATTCTTAATTTACAAAAGATATTTTGTTTTTATGACAGCATTGATAGGCACACACAAATACTGCAGTGCTTTACTAATGATTCTGATTGTTGATAGAAGAGAGATGATCTCAGTTGTTTTTGGAAGAAAGAGAACAAAATACTAAATGCGCGCGCATTTATTATATATACCTTGCTGTATATTATATATGAATTTGTTTTATGTACAGGTAGATACGTTGGTATATATATGCAAAGTGCATATGTGTGTTTGCTGTTTTTCTAATAAAATTTTTCTACGATTTTCTTTTTTTTTTTGTTTCTCCAAAAACAATCTATAAAAAATAATAACTTAACCATTTATTTTAAAGATTATTAAGAATATTAAAACCGTTTATGTTTTTTGAATTTTACCTAAAATAAAAATATGTTCGTTATGAAGATTCACTTATGGTTATAAATATTATTTTGATATAAAATAATGGTCATATCCTTCAACATACACACAGATATATACATTTTCATAAATTATTATCCCTACAAATCCTATTTTAGTTTTGTGTGTGTTATATTTTCTAATTTTAAGTGCGTGAAATTGAGTTTGTATAGGCTAAAAGTTCTCTCAATAATAATGTATATAAGTATAGCACACATATATATTCATATATATTCAAAAAGAGAGTGGAAAATTCTTTATAAAAAATCTAAAGAAAAAGGAAAAAAAAAAGAGTACATTTTCTCTTTATTCTCTAGAAAAGTTTATAACAAATAGAATTGAAAATATTTTTTTTAGTATAACAAAAATATCTGTCTGCTTTAAAACGAGCTCAAACTTTGGGCAGAATAGACGGAAAAATATTAGATATCGAAAAAATTTATTTGTTAACGTAAAAAATATATATATAAATAAAAAAGTTATTGTGTCTTTATTTTTTTTTTGTGTGTAAGTGTAATTTTACTACTCCATTTTTTTTTCATTTTTTTTTTTTTTTATTTTTTTACAAAAAATTAATTTTTATTGTATCAAATTTATATTTATGGTAAAAAAACAAGTGAAATATTATTTACACCTATACATAATATTTAATTTACGTTGTGCTATTGTGTTATAGAGTAATCGATATTATTATACTTAATAAATTGATATCTAATTTAATATGGTTTTATCTATAAATAATAATTTGTCGAAAATTGTTTTTCTAACTAAATTTTTTCTGTTTAAGAATTTTTGTACATTTTTTTTCCCATTTAGAAAACATACATATTAATTCATATTATATACATTTATTTCTTATTCTGTATTTTTTTTGTGTTTTATCATAAAACAAAACAAAATATTTAATATTAAAATAAAAAAAAAAAAAAAAACAAAACGAAACGAAACGATAGAAAGAAAATTCTTTACATGTATAGAAAGTAGTTATAGGACTTTGGATTTTCGATTTAAAAGCTTATAAATATTCACTTGTTGAAGAAACTTTTAGAGAAAAAAAAAACAAAATAAAAATAGAAAAAAAAAAATAGAAAGAGAGAATAGTGAAACTAACAATAAAAATAAAATACTAATAAATAATTAGATCCAATTCCATAGAAAAAAAAAAAGATTTTTTAAATGATTTTAGTCGTTCCGTTTTCTATTCAATTTTTGTAAATTAATAATTTATTTTGGTTTTTATTTTTTTGTTTGTGTTTGTTAAAAACAAAATGTAAATTTTTGTCTACAACAATTTTTATAATGTAGAATATTTTCGGGTAAATATTCTACGGAAAAAATCTTTTTTTTTTTTTTAACTAAAACATTTACGTCGCAAATAGACAAAAGATAGATGAATCTATAAAATTGAATTAAATAAAATTTAGAATTTTTTTAAACTAATAAATTTATATATATTAAAAAAAAAAGTGTTTACTATCAACACATAAAATATATAAATCTAATCAATTTAATTAAAAAAAAATGAAAACATGAAAAATCTATATAAAAATAAAGTTGGTTTTCTTTTTTGGTTTAAAACAAAAACAAAAACAAAAAACAAAAAACAAAAAAAAACTTAATCAGTCCAGGTAATAACACCTACGCATCATAAGACGAAAAAAATTTTTTTTTTCATTAACGTAATGTGTTCAATAATATTTTATATATTTTAATGTATACATAAAAATTTCTTTTTTGTTCAAAGTATCTAACATTTATGTACAAACGATGGTACATATAATATGTATGTACGTACCTATAGACTTTGGTACAAATAATTTATATAATATTTAATTAATTGAAGGTGGGGTTTTGAACTATATACTGAAACAAACTCATTTAGGTGTTAATCTGTCTGTGCATAAAAAAAAAAAAAGGTCTTTATATATTTTATTTTTGTTTTTCTTTTGTTGTTTGTATAGGTAAAAGGAGACAATTAAGTTGAATGTATAAAAAAACTTTGTTAACATATTTTGGTGATAAAAGATAAAAGATAGAAAAAAAAAAAGTAAAAGCAGGAGATAAGTGTATAGGAATGATACATAAATTTTTAAAACGACAATAAATTTATGTCACATAAAATAGCATCAAAAAAAAAAAAAAAAAAATAAAAAAATATTTGCGAATGAACCAACGCCCTTTTTTCTTTAATTTAATTTTATTACTTTTTTTTTATAAGCTTAAGATTATAGAACAGAATATATATAAAAATATTTTATATTCTATTTTCATAATATTAATTATAATTTAAATAAGAATTTGCTAAATAATTAATAAATAATTTGATGATTGATATAAAATCGAATAATTTTAAATGAAAATGTCAGTTATAGAGAATAATTTTTAAAATCTTTAGTGAACTTTAATTAAACTTATTCAACTTACAATTATTATTAGATAATAATTTCTAAAATCTTTTAGTGTTTTTTACTTAAAAATGTTACATAAAAAATTATGGACAAATATAAAAATAATTAATTAATATGATTTACTTTATATAAAATAATTCATTGAAATTTAAATATTATTAATAATGAATTAATGAGATAAAATTACAACATTTTGACTTATCTTAAAATCTTTATAAGAAAATTTCTTATTATCATCATCATAAAAATCTGTATTTATTCATGGTAAAATAATTTTTTGCGCACTGAGGGGTTACAGATGTTTTAGAAAAATATTTTCTTTGATCAATATCGGTTATGTAGTTTTGTACACCTGGGTAAAATTTACTCTGGTCTTCCCCGATTTCATTAAAAAAAAAAACAACATAAATTGAATTAAGAGGGGTAGGATTTTATTAATGACATTAGTAATAACTAGTAGGCCTGTTCTATTTGAAAATAATTTGAGGTAGTACTTAGTGCAGGTCAAGTATAGTATTTTTCGTAAAGTACTTTTAATTAAAAATACTTTATTTGCGACAATTCTAAAACCAAACCACATTGGCGTAACCACATAATTGGCGTAAGATTTAATTCTCTAATTTCTGTGTTAAATTTATAAAGTAAATATTTTCATTCTGATTAACTTTGAATTTGTTGAATGTTTTTTTTTTTCTAAAACTGAATATATTGATATCAATTTGTGGGCATATGTGTTCACACTAAAAATAAATTAGAATAATATTGCTTTTGTTAAAAGAAATTTATGGATCTATATTTTTTTTTTTTTGTAAAATGTATGTTCAATATAAATTTTTCTCTCTCTCTAGAAGCTTATGTTTACGACATTTTTTTTTTTTTAAAACAATTTAAAAAATATACAAAATATTATCATAAATATCTATAAGAAGACAAACTATAAATCAAGATGTTTATCCTGTATCTATATAGAACCATTTATTTATCCTTATATTCCATGTGAAATATTATTTTAACTTGCAAAGCCAGAAAAATAGCTGTTGAAAAAAAAACACACACACACACACAAGAGAAAAACGAAAAGAAAAAAGGGATTCCAAAAAATGATTCATTTGAAGTTTGTAAAATTTTTATCAAAAACTTTTGTTATTCAGAAAACGTGTTTAGTATCCGCAATATAATAAAAGTTTTTCTCTACAAAAATTTTTTTTTAGGGAATATTCAAGCGGTAACATTTGTTTGAAAAACATAAAAAAAGAAAATCAAATTATTATGTAGTATAATATAATGATTTTTGATTATTATCTTTTAAATAAATAAAAAAATACGTGATAATATTTTTTAAATATAACAATTGTATATAGGACATGTAATAATTATATCAGGTATAAATATATATAGGAAATTATATTTATATATGTTATTTAAATTGACAAAGATTTCGGATCATATTATAACAATGGGAATAAAGTTTCATTATATAACTTGTCGATTTAGTTGGAATAATAATATATGTAAACACAACTATGTAGTACGTGAATATTATAACTAAAATAATATAGAATACAATGTAAATCCCCCCCATGGGCGTTTAGAAACAAGAGAAGTTCTATTAAAGAACAAAATAACATAAACTTAACAAGACTGTTTAAAACTTACAATTCATTTGACCCTTTTTTTTTTTTTTTTGCATCAAAAGCTCGTAATTATTTTCATTAAATATAAATTTTAAAATTAATTTTTTAATACGATAATTATATTTATTTTCTGTTTTTTATTTATTTTTTTATTACAGAAGAAAAATAAATAATCATTATTTTTGTGTTTTTGGTTGTGAACAAATTTGTAATTTAGACATAAAATTTCTGTTCATTTCTTGTAGCATCTAATTCCATTTAGACATTAATGTCGATTATGTTTAAATGCAATCACTGAAAGTTAATAATATATATAAACAAGTTTTTTGTCTATACTTTAAAATTTGTCAATTACTGCAATTATAATAAATTTAATTATTATATAATTCAATAAATATATGAGGGTAAAAACATTATATCCCATTAAAATAAAACTAGAAATATATTCGTGCGTGTTTTGCTTTTAAAATACAATAATTGAACAAATTTATAACGTCCGGGTGGTGGTCAGTTATAATAAATAATCAAATGTACAAAATGTACAAAATGTTTAATGTAAATATAATTAAAAAATTTATGAATTAAATTGTTTTCTTTTTCTTGTCTTTAAATTTTAAACTTTTGTATATAATTAAATGCATGTAGTAATAAAGTAGTGGGCAATGATTAATAACATCTATGACCCTATGTGCAGGATAAGGTTTTTAACCGAACGATTCTTCTTGGGAAATCTGCATGTTTTCTAAGAGCAAGCAAAGCGCCGAATCGAATAAAAATGCATATGCAGATGCTAGATGATTCAGAACTCACCTCAAAAATAGTTGGTCTCCTAGTTACTAATAACCTTAGTCGTTGATGTACTAGAGGTTAATAAAAAATTGAAATACAATACAATAGAATATATTAATAAGTATTTGTGTTAAATGTTAAATCCTATAATTGACGCAAGTTTTTCAAATCTCATCACTTCACTTATAATTATGTTGTTAATTGTTAAATATTGTGATAATTTTATTGTTGTAAACTTAATTTAATTATATTTTCCAAATAGTTTATAGAAAAATGAAGAAATATTTGGAATAATTGTAACAACCATATGGCAAATTTAGGTGGTATTAATATTATTATTTTATTATTCGTTTCTGGTACAAAAAAAAAGAAGAACTAATTTAATTTATTACTTCCAAAATTTGTAGATAAATATCCGCTGACAATTTTTATTATATTTATGTAAATAATGAATAAATGTAAAAAAATTTCAAACATACTTTTTTTTTTTTGAAAAAAACAGAAATGATCTTTTTTTATGTTCTCTAATTATAATTATTATTATTATTATCTTTTAAAAATCTATTGATATATACACCCAATATATACGAATACAAATGAAATAATATGAATTTTGAACTATTTGTAAATATAAAACGAAGAAAAAAAACCATTTCATAAAAAAGAATTTTACAAAACTATACAATTCTAAAATTCCTTGAATTTATCTAAATATCAAATTAAATATTTATACGTGAATATATATTTAGAAAATTAAATTATAAATTATAAATAATGAACACATCTCACATTTCTGGTAGTCGCCATAGTACATTTTTTATTTTTCACAATATAATTTATATGTTTGAAGATTATAATGAGACTCTAAACAAACATTATGATTATGCTCACTATGTTACATTTATAAGAAAAAAACAAAATAAATTCTAATCTAATAATAATAGAGATTTTAGATAATAATAAAAATTACAATAATAAATAATCAGTTTAAAGGTGTTTCCCCGTCAAAATGTCTTTCGACTTTCTTTTTGTGCCAAGATGTTTCATCGGATTATATAATGATTTATTGAAGTTCAAAACTTTTTCTTTTTATCTTCAATTAATTTTTTTTACTTGCTATCCATAAAACAGCAAAACATTATTATATGTACTAACACAACAATTTAAATGTTATATAGATAAAATATTATTTTGTTCATTTTGGTTCCATTTTTGATGTTACACTGATATCGTTAAATGTAGAAAAAAACATTGTTTTCTAATTTATTATATTGACGTTGTAAGATAAAATATTTTATTCTGTTGTATGATTGTGTGATAGATTAAGTTATTTACTAAACTATTTAATTATTTATTAGCGATACGGATACAGATATAAATTATCTTATAATAGACAATGGATTTGTTTAAAATACTTTATTATGACACGTTCAGAAAGGACCCATTTTTTATTTATTATTTTGTTATAATAATAATTGTTCCAATTAGAGTTGTAAGTTAAATTTTTGCCTAAATACATAAATTATGTATTTATATTTTTTTGTTTCAGTAACAAACAAAAAATCCATTTAAAAAGAGGATGATTTAGCATAAAAAGTTTTCTTCTTTCAACAAAAAATTGAAATGTTTGTGTACTTTCTGTTCTAATCAATTATTTGAACTTTTTTTTTTTTTTAAATTTTTAGTCTTCCTAATAATAATCCATTATAATATAATTTAAATTAATTTATGAAATTACAAAAATATTATGTAATAGATACTAAAAATATTATTATTCATATATAAGACAACAATATTTTCTTAAAGCTTAAAATAATTCTAATTAGATACTAATTAGATATGTTTGTACATTCAATTTATGTGATGTGATATTATTATAGATAATTATTAAATATACATTATTTGCTAATATACAACATAAATATAAATTTATTAATGATTATCGATTGATTAATTTATAAATTATTTGAAATTATTACCGAACATAATTTTTTGTTTTGTTTTGTTTTTTCCTTTTTTTTTTTTTGTTTAATTTTTTGAAACAATTGTCCCAATTATTGGTTTATTTTATTATTTTCTGTTTATAACCAAAAGTGTTTGATAGGAGGATACCTTTAGCCATTGACCTTTTGTATATAATAAATAATATAATTAGTTTATTTACATTAACAATAATACCTACACTGAAATAATAGATCCTGATTGAATGTAGATTTTCCATATAAACTATTCCACCATAACCTAAAACTTATTTTACTTACATAGAGACTTCATATAACAATTATTGAAATTCTTTAATTTTTTTACTAAATGAAACATACAATAGGAACAATAATCATATCACAGTCTTACTAATTATTATGACAAAAACTATTTATAAACATAATTAATAAAAAATATTAACTTTTTATACAAAATTAATTTCAAAACATTATGATTTAATTTCTGGATTGAATAAATAAAATTATATAAAAAAAAATTTCAAACATTTAATTGTTTTCAAAAGAAAATCTTACAATGTAAAAAAAAACTATCAAATTAATTAAATAATGAATAATTATAATTCTTGAAGTCATTATTCTGTTAATTTCAAAAATTTTTTTGAAATTAAAAGAATTTAGTGATGCCTTTCGCGTATTTATAAATAAGCTCGCCTATAATTAGTTTCTATATGAAATGATTAAATCAAAACATCTTAATTATTTATTGTGTTTGTCTATAAAAAAAAAAAAAAGGTGAAACTACTGTAATTTTTTTAAACAGACAAAACTATTACACAATCTACAATATATTCCAGCTGTTGGAAGTATAAACAATTTTTTCAGCGAATTTAATTTATTGTTTGTTATGTGAATAGAAAATATAGTTTAAAAATAGGATCTATTTGTTATTATTATACTGAAAGTAGTTAATTTATTTACGTTACGTTTCGGTTTTTTTTTTATCCTTCTTTGTTATAATTTTAATTTACATTGGAATTTTCTTTTTTTTTTTTGTTTTTTAGAAATCACGACTTAATTTCAATTTTTGATAACAAACAGAGATGAAATTTATAAATACAAAATTCTCTTTTCTATATAGACTAGAATGTTTATGTTTAGATTTAGTAAAAAAAATTTTGCGTTAAAATGAAGAAACACAAAGAAAAAAATATTATTATTATAAAATGGAAATAAACGTCTAAGGAACCAACAACAATAAGAAAAAAAGAAAACAAGAAAAAAATTTTGTGGTAAAAATTAAAATTTTAAAAATCTACTCACAAAACATTTGTGTAAATTGAAACGCGTAACTGATCGTATTATTAGTTGAATTATGCAAAACAAAGTAAAATTTATATTCTTGCTATTAAAATTAAATGGATATAAAAAAGAAAAAGTTCTTTTTTATTTTATCCTTTTGCGTAAATAAGAGAAATCTTACAGATCAATTGTGAATATATAAAAGATCAATAAAATGTATTCGTTCATTTTAAGAATAATAATAAAAAAAAAAGAAGGAATATATACAATTCTATCATCGTAATAAATATTTATTTTTTAACTAATGTGCCACAAAATCCAATGGAAAAATATAAATGTTGATATTTATTTTGTTGTTGTTGTTTTTTTTTGGGGTAAAAAAAAAAAAACAAAAAATTGCAATAGTTTTGTTTTTCAACCTTCATTTCTTGATAGAAAATATTTATTTACTTTTTTTTTCTGATCTCTGTAGAAAACTATTTTATTTATTTGTTTACATTGTTCCAACAAATAATATAAAAAAAAACATTTTCTTTCTTTTTTCTTTCTTATTAGATTATATTTGTTCACAAATAGATTCAAATACGTTCAATATTTATATATTTTCCTTTAATCAATTTTATTTAAATTAAAATTGACTAAGCATATTTATATAAATGTATTTTTTTTTTTATTTATTTATTTATGTATGTTTATATGTTTGTATAAAAATAATGTAAGTTAAAATAAATTGAATATAATTAGAATTGAATATAAAAAAAAAAAATTAAGAATCCATTTTGATAAGTATTTGATGATACGAATATAAATATCGTATAGGTTTTCCTATAAATATATAAATTATAACTAATTCTAATTAGTTATAAATTATCTTCATTTTTTAACTTATAATATATTTCTTTTTTTTTTTTAAGAAAAGAACCGATTTATGTATTATGTGTTTTGTATAGATTAATATCCATTCACAAAGTTATTCACCATTTTATTGTGTATACATATTTTTTTCTATAATTTTTCATTTTCAATGATTTTATTTTTAATTTTCATGATTTTCCACAATAGTAAGAAGTATAATTGTAAACGATACAATTTTACATTTATAATAAACAAAAGGAAAAACTTATAATAAATACGCAACAAACAAAAGCTTGAAGAATTTCAAAATATTTCTATAATCGATATTATGAGAGAACGTAATTTTTATATTTTTACCTTAACCCTCATCAATTTTTTTTTTGTCTTATGTTAGGGTAAATAAGAAATGATAAAAACTATGATATATAAGGGGGAATCAATTTTAGTTTGAATAATTTTTTTTATATTAACTCGTAGCTAAAATTGAAATATTTCCGTTGAAGAAAAATGTTCTGATATCAATTTTTTTGTTCTAAATTTTTGCTTATTAACATTTTTTTTTTGTAAACAATTTTCACATTACATTTTATTGAAATTTTATTACATGCGTTTAGTGTGTGTGTGTGTGTTTGTACATTTGTATCTTTTACAATTTAATTTAACTAATTCACAAAAATCTATAATATTGACATTTTTATTTCTAATTCTTTTATAAAATAAGATTTATAGAATTAGGGACACAATGAATGCAAAACAACTTTTATATGTTTATTCATTTGTGTTCATTTAGATGTTCATTTTGTTATTATATAATTTATTTGTGTATTTATAATCTACTTAACTCTGTTCCATAAAAAGGTATAAAAGTAACATTAAAAATCTATTGTAAAATCTGTATAATAGAATCTGCATCAACCATTTTTCCGAAAAATTTCATCTGAATAATTTACACAATGGATTACATGAAAATGAATAAACGCATTTACTAATGGGTTGTCCAGAATGTTAATTTTAATTGTGAATTTTTTTTAAATTACATTATAATTGGGTGGGAAATTTATGCATGCTAATTTATGACAAGATTTAAATGATTTTTATTAAATTTACTTATTTTTTAAAGTTTAAAATGATTTTTCAATTAAAAAAAATGTTTTTACTTAGTCGCTTCGCCTTGGCGTTAATTATATGGAACGATATGATCTAACAACTTTTCATTAAAATTTAATTATTATTTACAATCATTAAAAAAAATTAACTTTAAAATTAAAATTGATCTTTTAACTTTACAAAGGAAAAAATGTAATTTTCACTTAAAGATTCAAGATGGATGGGATGACTGTAAATTCTAATTATGTAAGATGGTCGCACAGTTATTGTGTAATATAATTAAAATTAGAAAATTAAAACTGGAGTTATGGTTTAAATTATTTTACACATTGAGTGTCTTACATAATTCGTTCTACTTAAACTTAGTCATTCTTAAACAAGAAGGAAGACTTTTAATACTATAAAATTATATTATTCATCATTTTCATTTTTATCATTTTCCAATTTTGTTTTTGTATGTATAATATACGTATAATTTTCTATTAGTGGGGAGTGTCTTATGGTTACAATACGTAATATTACAAAATAGAAATATAATCAGATAAATATGTTAAAATTTTATTTCATTTCATTTGAAATTTTATGTATATGAAAAATACTTGAAATTAATTCCCTTTTTTTTTTATTTTATTTACAAAAAATTTAGAAAAAACAAAAAAAAAAAAAATTAATATATTCATTTATTTTATGTATTGTTTTCTCTTTTATTTCTATGTGTGTGAGTGTAAGAGCAGGAATAAAAGGTATAGGTCAATCAATAATTTCAAAGTCTAACACAAAATTATAAATGGATTTTATATTGAAAAGTTTTCTTTTTTTTTTTTTTTATTCAATTGATAAATTATTGAATCACTAATTTATTAATGACAACTATATTTGTATGTATGTATATATGTATGTATATAAAGTAAACATATTTTTTTTAATACAGATTATAATAAACACACAAAAATTTCTGTGAATAAAAAATTATTTTTACAAACTTTTTTTTTGTATAAATTGAAAAAAAAAAATTATTTTCATTTTTAATCATAAATTAAAAATTGTAATTTTTAATGTTTTTTTTTTCCTTTAATTAGAATATTTTTGTATACTTTTATTTCAGTAAAATGTATTTCAGTAGAGACTATAAATTTTCTTAGATTTTCTTCTTCTTCTTTTTTTTTACTCGCTTCACATAATGTGCTACTGCGTGAGAAAAAGATGGATTATTATTATGACCATTAGATTTATTTTTCATGTCACGTCAGAATTTACAATTAAACTCGATATAATTTATGTTTTGTTTATTTATTTTCATTTTTATCAAAATAAAATAGAGATTAATGTTATTTAATAACAAGCCTTGTTGGAAGTGTAACAACACATTGTCAGGATGGGGGTTTTTAGTTATACTAAATTTGTACCGCACTATTAAATTTCCAATAAGTAACAATGAAACTTTATGGACAATACCTTTTTGTTTACTAATTTTTCATTTTATTTTCTGTTGTTGTTAGATATTTAAATCTTTCTTACAAAATTAATTATCTTGTAATTTTGTTTTGAAGAACAATTAACAATATAATTATTAAATTAGATAAATTTTAAAATAAATATACAATCCAAATATTTATAACATTAATGAAAATTGGTAACACATTATTTCCTATATATAATTTTTTTATCATGAAAATAGAAAATTTATGTATGTTCATTAATCCACTTGTTGAATATTATATATACAATATATAATATAATGATATAATCCTTTAATTATATAGTTCTTGAAATTCTTCGTTAACACTAAATTATTGTATTATATATTAAACTTATCAGTTGTTACTATATGTTTGTATATTGGAGGCCATTATATTTTATAAGATAAGATGATATGATCTGAAATCACAATGATAAATTACATTGTTTAGATGTTGATAATTTTAGTAACTAACTTTATGATAATATTTATTAGATTTACAAATTTATGGATACATCTCTGTATATTATCCATTATTATTTTGTAGATTAGATTGAATTATAAAATGACGCTATTATAAAATGTATAGATCAAGTTTCATGTATAGAATCAAAGAGGACGGTATAAAGAAAGCTTCTTAACTTTAACCAATTTTTTTTTCCTTCTTAAATAATCCTCTAGAGTCTAAACTTTCGAAAAAAACAAAAAAAAAAAATTTATACTTTTCCTTATTAAAAATTTTATAAATTGTGTAGGTTTTTCTACATTCTAAAATTTTACACAATTAATTTTAACTAGATACTTTTCAGTAATAGGGCCATAGTTAACTTTCAGATTTATTCATTTATTATTCAAAAAAGAAAAGAAATGAACAAAAAAAATTTACATAAAAAATATAGAATTTAAAAAAAAGATAAGAAAAGAATGGATAATAAGAGGGAAAGTTTTAAAAGTAGAACATAATCAATTATCATATAAGATCCGTCTACATGAATTAAAAGATAATCATATGTAATGACAACTTTTCTATTAATACTAGAATTAATTGATATCCGATGATTATTTATTTATTTTTCGATATCAAGTAGAATTGTTTTTATCAAGATTTTCAAAGAGATATAAATGAATTTGTATCCATTGGGGGGTGGTTAGATTGATTAGTTATTTAGAATTATTAACGCAACATGAGATCTAAACAATTTTTTCTTATCACGTTCTATTTGACGAATCTATTGAACTCTGCCACAGTCTGAGCTCATTAAAAGTGGTCATGGGAATAAATGGACCAAAAAAAACAACAATTTGAAATATTATTTTATAAATGAAACAATTACAAATAATTTTAGTTCATCGCTAAACAATTTTTTATATCCCAAAAAAAAATATTAAGCAATAATTTAAATTTATAAAAAATATTACGTGATAATTTAAAAACTTTTAAACTTTAAATATATTTTTTATTGTTTATAATTTTTGAATTTATGTGAACAACATAATATATTATATGCTTTTATATGGTGGGATAAATTCTTGGTAGGATAAATTCTTTGTCTTATCACGTTCTATAGTTGGTTCAGTGTATAAATTTATGTGTGTGTATTTAATGTATAATATATACAATAGAATAAAATTATCCTTTGTTAAAGACTTAATTTAAATTAAATCATTATTATATAGAGCCAATCATGACTAAATATTAAATATGTATAAATAAACTTTTGTAAAATAATTATGCTGTAAAATTTTCTTTACATATAAACCTTAGATTCTTATTCTTTAACTTTTATAAAGATAATAATTTAAAATTTTATTTATTGTCATTAATTATAAAATATTTATTTATATACAAATCATCTTAATAATTTCCCATAAACAAATAATAAATAATTTTATATATAAAGGATAATATTCCCTTTTAATTTTATCGATATTGTTTTATATAAACTTTTTGAAAGAAGTCAATTTATTAATTAATCAAATCCCATCCATATATTTATAAAACAATTATTTCACTAAGAGTTAGTTATAAAAATATATTTTATATATTTTATTAATTAATAATTGATGATAAAGCCAATTATATTTATTTGTATTTTTAATGAATTTTAGACTTGATTATCATAAGTATCATGTAAGGGATTTTGAAAATTTATTAGTAGTCATAAAATACACGTATTGTATTACGTTAAGTTATTAAATTATCGATACTGATGTAAGTTTATTATTGACACTATTTGGTTATCTTATGGTGTCATTATTTCCTAAAGTTGATAAACTATATTTTATATCAACAACAACTATTGTTACATATACCTAAGTATAATTAATTTATTCTAGATGAATCTTATGTCTACTTTCTAGTCTTTTGAATTTCTAATAACAAAAAAAAAGAATAAAATTTCTATGCGGCTAAGATTTTCATATGACAAAATTCAATGTATATTTATAAAGGTCAACTAATTTATAAATGAATCAAAATATAATTAAAATATAATTTGGAAATTATAATTTAGAATTAATTTCAAAAAAAAAAAAATATGAATTTACTTCGAACAAAAATTTTATTTCGTGAATTGTTCCATATAATTATTCATGAGCAAAATTTTAGTAGGTAGAATAAATTGACAATCAATAAAAATTAATATTCTGAGTTTATATAAATGATTCTATTCTTGTAAATGTAAAAGTAAAAGTCATAAAATATTAATTAAATTAATTTAAGGTTCAATATTATTTCAGAAACTAAAAAAAAAAAAAAAATCGAAAACAAAAAAAAAACACACACAAGGTAAAAAAAATGGATGCAGCTAAACGTGTACAAATTGAGAAGGCCCATAATTTTATGCGGCAATATAGAGATCCAGAATCACGAGAACTTAAGAAGTTATCAGCAAATCAATTTATGGATGTATGGAGTCATTATGATCGTGATGGTAATATTTAAAGAAAACAAAAAAAATAAATTTGTATACAAAATATGATAAATTCAATTATTATGAAATCAAAACGAAAAGAAAAAAATTGTACTTAATTAAACGTTAATAAATTAAGGAGTTTATTTTATTTTAAAACTGGATTGAAAGGGTACAATAACAAAACAATTCAGTATACCCAAAATAATTAAATAATAAGCCTATTAAATCTTTGGTTAGCTTTTGTATACAGAACAAAAATAAATAATTTCTAGTTATTGTTTTGGTGAATTTATAGATTTATAATTGTGCAATTATTATATTTGTGATTTGCAAAAAAAAATTATACACAAAAAGCTCTTCCACTTTTTTATTAAAATGTTTGCCTTAAAAAAAAATAGAGAATGAGATCCGGGAAACTTATTTTTCTTACATAAAAATAAAAGAATTCTCAAAGTGAAAAATAAGTGATTGTTTAATTTATTTAAGATTCTAAAAAGTTCCTTTAAAAAAATGAATTAGAAAAATATTAAAACGTTAACTGTTTACACTTTTCGGCAGATTACAAGATTGACTTACTTGAATCTAACTGACATAATTATCACACAAATAATTTTTTTATTCGATAATAAAACACTTTTAAATATAAATTTTAGGAAACGGTTATATTGAAGGTTCTGAATTAGATGGATTCTTGAAAGAATTTGTTTCCAGTGCTAACCCTTCCGAGTGTGATCCAGAAGTATAATTTTAATTAATATTAATTTATAGTTACTTACTTTTTGGCTAATTAATATAATTTATATATTTTAAGGCAGTTACCGCAGCAACATTAGATGAATTAAAATCATGTTTCATGGAAGCATATGATGATAATCAAGATGGTAAAATTGATATTAGAGAGGTAATTTATTTATATTATAATAATAATACTATTTACTACTAGCATTACTTAGATATTTAAAATTACTAATTATTTCTTGATTGTGTATTTAAAATTTATTAATTTTTTTTTTTTTTTGACTTAAAAAAAAATACATTTACGAATCCAACTATTAGATTAACTAGGGAAGAATTAACTAATTATTACACATTGATTATTATTTGTATTTTTATTTATTCATATAATTATCAATTATTTAATTTATTAACAATTAACAAATTTATATTTAATAGTTAGCCCAGCTGTTACCAATGGAAGAAAATTTTTTACTTTTATTCAGATTTGATAATCCACTTGAATCAAGTGTAGAATTTATGAAGGTTAATTATAATCAGATTTTCAATGAAATTTAATTATATTTAATTCAAAAATTTTAAAATTTAGATATGGAGAGAATATGACAGTGATAATAGTGGTTATATTGAAGCTGATGAACTAAAGGTTAATAAATATGAAAAATTTATTTGTAACCATCATAAATATTTATATATTGACAATTATTTGTTATATAGAATTTCTTACGAGATCTCCTTAAAGAAGCAAAAAAAATGAATGATGTATCTGAAGATAAATTGATTGAATACACAGATACAATGGTAAAAAAATTATATACATTAACAAACTATCTACATTTTAATATTACATTTTTATCAAATATTTTAGCTTCAAGTTTTTGATTCAAACAAAGATGGTCGTTTACAATTATCAGAAATGGCTAAGTATATATTTTTAATAAAAGTTACACATTTCTTGTTACTAATATAAAATTTTTATTAAAAAAAATAGGTTACTACCTGTGAAAGAGAACTTTTTGTGCCGTCAAGTATTTAAGGTATTTTTTTTATTGTTTTTTTATCTTTTTACAAATATATAATTTAATTTATTTGGCTTTCTTTTTTTTTTATATTAATCCTTCAAACACAATGTGTGATATTTTAATGATAGGAAACCATCTTCACTTTCCAATTATTTTTTATTTGGAATTGCACATACTAATAATTCTTTGTTTCAAAAGTATTCTTAAAATTGTAAAAGTTATTTGCGTAATCTCCTCTCGTAAATGTGGAGCAAACATATAATTTTTCATATACTAAAATTTATTTAATTTATTTAAATTTTAATTGTCACACTGGCCAAACTGAAAGATTTTTATTTTTATTTACTTTATTATATTTTTGAACTACATCTAACAGTTCATTTCTTAACTATGTATGATTTTGAATGCAATTAGTGTCCTATCTTAAAACTTATAATCCACATAATTACACATATTTGATGATTTAGCCATCAAATAATTTTACATAAAATGCCGAGTTTGATTTTTCGTCTTTAAATATTTATTTTTTTTTAACTAAAATTGCAAATTACAAGAGGGATCATAAATTGTTAAATTTGAATTAATATAAATAATTATAATTATTTTGTTTAATTGCGTTTATATATGAGATGTTAATTGGACCGTCATAGGACGATTCTGGACAATATATTTTTTTAAAACTTTTTCTTTTAATTAAAAGGGATTTATATTTTTTTTTTTCCAATTAAAATTTATTAAATGTACTGATATATGTACAATATGTGTAAAGTAATTACTGGGGTAAAAAATCATTATATTAATTGTAAATGATTTATTAAAAAAAAAAACAACTCTGACATAAACAATAATTATTCTCCTACGGTTTCCTAATTTATTTATACAAAAATTACTCAAATTTTATTGGTTTTTTTTTTTTTTCATTTTATTTATATTATTTTTATTACAAATTTTTATTATATAAACAACACGTATAAATTTTCTATTCTTCTAGATAGTATACTATATATATATATATTTATTACTTAATGCTGCAAATGAATGTTTATAATAAAAAAAAAAAAAAAAAAAAATGCACACACACACAAACACATATAATTTATGTGTACTTATATTTTAAATATTTTGTCTTTTTTTTTATACTTCTTCTTTTAATCAAAAAAAAAAAAAACAACACATTACCTATAATTAATGTATGCGAACTTTATATTTTTACATAATAATATGTAACAAAAAAAAAAAAGGAAGGTATTGAAGTGAGTATGATAAATACACAATTGCTTTCGTTCAATATGACAATTCGTTTGCATGTACATTACCATTAAAAATTTATACACATTTATTTTCATAATCTTTCAATTTCTTCTTAAATTACCATTCTATAATATTAAAGCATGATACTTTATTATCTTATGTACATTTCATTATATATATGTTTGTTACTTTTGTGTTAACTTAATCAGGGATATTTATTAATTATTGGTAATTTAATTAAATAAAAAATCATCATAACAAAATAATCTTTCACGACATCAACATCAAATTGGTTCTATCATCAGAACTAAAATAATAATATTTCATAACATTGCATTTTTTTTTTAAATTTGAGTTAAATCAGAAACTATCCAAAGTTATGTTTGAAGACATAAATCTTAAAAATATAAGTTATTTGTTTATTAATTAAATTTAAACATTTGTTTTTTTTTTTTCAATTCTTTTCAATGTTGCATGTTTTTTTATTTGTTTTGGCTATAAAATTCATATATTGGTATTTTTACATATTACGACAATTTATATACATTATCAAAAATTTTAAGTATATTTTTTGTCACTGTAATTATTAATTAAAAATTGTGGAGAATTTATACAAGATCAACTAAAACATATAAATTTTTAATAATAGTCGTCTATAATGAAGTATTGAAATAATTTATGGTTTTTTTTTCTTGGTTCTACATTTACGTTTACGAATGTTTATGTTTATACTAACTAAATAAAAAAAAAAAAAAAAAGGACCTAATTTATACGTAAAAAAAATAAACACATATATGATTTTGACGCATTATGTTTTATTGCAGGGTGCCACAAAATTAACAAAAGATGACATTGAAAGTGTATTTTCATTATATGACAGGGTAAGATATTCAATTTATATAATTATTATTTTACATATAGTTTCTGAATCATTTTTTATTAAATATTCTGATAAAATATTAATGATTCAATATTTTCAATATTTTGCAAAATTTTATTTTAATATTTTGTAATTAGATTATTCTATATTTTTTTTCTTTCCCATAATCAAAAATTTGTGTGTGTAGAAATATATTAATTAATACACTTAAATATAAAGAAATTTTCTTAATTATTAATTTGATTTTGAAACAGGATAATAATGGAACAATTGAGAACGAAGAACTTCGTGGATTTTTAAAAGATTTACTAGAACTTGTTAAAAAAGTGAGTATTACTTTTCTTTTCGGTTTTTTTTTTTTTTTTGCTCTCCTAAAATAATTAAATTTCAATATTTCTACAGGATTATGATGCTCAAGACTTAAAAGAATTTGAGGAAACAATTCTTCGAGGTGTCGGCTATGATAAAGATGAAAAAATATCACGAAAAGAATTAACAATGATTTTATTAGCTTTAGCAAAGCATCCATTTGAAGAAGAACAATAAATAAGAACAAACAAAAAAAAAATCACATATCTATTTAAATTAAAATTTGGTATAAGTTATTTTTTTTTTTTTTTTGTTAATTACTGATTATGTATGAGTACCTATATATATATATATATATTTCTTTAATGAATTTTTACGAAGAAATTTTATTTTATATATTAATCAGATAATAAAATAAATATAGATTTTATTTTGCTAATTTTTTTTTTTTTTGCTTGCTATTTAACAAGCTCTAAACTATGAAATTAACAATTTTGAAAATTAAAATAAAGGCAAATTGGAAAATAATAAGCATTTGATGTTTTTAACTAAAAATTGAAATTTCTATTAAACTTATAACACTTTTAGCAAAATTTTGTAAAATCATATTTTTCGCACAATTTACTATTTTTAAAGAAAAAAAAATTATGTTTAATGTAAAACTTATAAAAATATTATGTATACATTTTGTTTTTTTATTTAATATAATTATATATATATATCGAATATGGAATTTACACATGTGTAACTTATGTTTAAAATTAACTTAATAATATTTTGAACTGGCGTTGTTGTTTACACAGTAAATAATTCAATATAACAAAAAAAAAAAATGTACCTACTAATAAATATATGATTCCAACATAAAGTTTGCGCTGATATATAAATATATATTTAAGTATTATCGTTATGCATTTCATTGTGGAATAACTTATTACATAAATGTTATAAAATTGTTAATGTTATTAAAATATTGTAAAAAAAAAAAAAAATAAAAGAAAACAAAATAAAAGTTAAATGAAATTATCATATCAAAAAAAAAAAAAAAAACAAATATAATTATTATTGTGAAAAATAAAAATTCATATGAATGTGGTTGTTTATAATTATTGTAATTATTAATAATAATATCATATTATATTTTAAATGCAACAAAGTATGTTACATATGGAATAATATGTAATATGTATATTTACACACATTACATTACATTTTATTACATTATATTACATTTTTTAACAGTTCTTTTAAATATTTTTTGTGTATCTTTGGAATTTTGTGTATAAAATTACTATAAAATATTGATAATTTAAATTAATTCAAATTATATTGCTTTCTTTTTTTAATTTAGTTTTTTTAAAATAAAAATAATTACGCCGCAAGGTATACATAAAATACATACTGCGTTAATTTTTAATGAATGAGCACAATTTAGCAAAAAAAGAGCAAATATTAGGTTGGCAATAATTTTTCGTAATGATAAAGTAGAAAACTACCCAATTCACACTAACCGTGACTATATTTTGACGTTGGTTGAAATAAATTTATGTTGTTTGTTTATATTTTTTGAGTTGAATGAAATATTATATTTTTTAAATAAGTGTTTTGATTTAATCACTTTTATTAATATTGATTGAATTTATTAATATTTTACTCTTTGTTATTAATTGCTAAAATGTCTTGTTTTCATGAAGTGTTTGGTGAAAGAATAGAGGTTTTTGTGTTGTTTTCATTGGCATTTATTTGAATTTTTTCCAAATTTATTATAAAATAGCAATCATTTCTATTTTGCAGGATTATGAAATATCTCATATTTTGGGTAAAGGCGGATTTGCAACAGTATATAAAGCAATTTGCAAAAGGACTAATGTTGATGTTGCAATTAAAATGGTATTTCTATTCAATTATTATGTTTTAAGTACAATTTCGTGAAGAAAATAATTACAAATTCTATATTTCTTTTAGATTGACAAAAAACTTATGCATAACGTTGGAATGATTGATCGAGTGCGTCAAGAAGTATCTATACATTCAAGAATAAAACATCCTTCTATATTGGAACTTTATACATTCTTCGAAGATTCACTTTATGTTTATCTTGTCTTAGAATTAGCACATAACGGAGAATTACAAAAGTATTTAAAAACAAACAACAAGGTAATCAACATATTTTTTATAAATGCCTGCTTTCAATTTTTATTTAATACATTTTTCCATTTATTTTGTTTTTTTTGTCTACAGTTAATGACTGAAACAGAAGCTGCAAATGTAATGAAACAAGTAGTAGCTGGTCTAATTTATTTGCATTCACATCAAATTTTACATAGAGATATGACTTTGGCTAATTTATTACTGACAAAAGAAATGAATATAAAAATAGCTGATTTTGGATTAGCTATACAACTTACAAAACCTGATGAAAGGCATATAACAATGTGTGGTATGATAAATACATTCTTTTATTAGATGTAATTGATTAATAAAATACAATTGTTATTTTAAGGAACACCAAATTATATTTCACCCGAAATAGCATCCCGTGCTTCACATGGACTTCCTGCTGATGTATGGAGTGTAGGATGTTTATTGTACACACTGCTAGTTGGAAATCCTCCTTTCGATACTTTAGCTGTAAAATCTACTTTAACTAAAATCGTAATGTCAGATTTTAATGTAATTAGATTTACTATAAATATGTAATATGCAATTTTGTTAACAGTTTTTAAATATTTTTTGCAGTTACCTAACTGGTTATCATCAGAAGCCAAAGATTTAATAGAAAAACTATTGAAAAAAAATCCATTAAAACGAATAAGTTTAGATTCAATTTTGTTTCATCCTTTCATGACGAAAGCTTGTGATACTAATTTACATAAGTCCAAAAATGGTTCATCACTAGATAGTGGATTTTTAACAATGTCAAGTAATACTATTAGATTTTTTAAACTTTATATGTCTATTAAAAATTTATATTATATCTTTATCAGATGTTTCTTATAAATCACAAAATACTCATTTGAAAACACCTATGTTATATCACAAAGCAAGAGAAAAAGATGGATATTACGTAAACAAACAAAGTTGTATTTTTCAAGAAAATTACGATAGTCCGATTAGTGTAAGTGTAATATTTTTGAATTAAAATATTTAATAAAAATATTCGCCATTTATTTTATTTTATTTTTTAGAATAAGGGGAACAAAACTGATGATGACAATTTTTGGACGACGCCTTTACATGAAAATATAAGTCATTCAGATATGACAAAGCATCCATTAAAAATAGAAAATAAAATAAATTCAATAGCATATAATAAAACTCATATAAAAGAAGGAAACACAATATCCGTTCCTCCCTTCAACACTGAGAGGCTTTTATCTACTCGACATAGAACAAAAAATGCTATTATGAGTATCTTAAATACAGGTGAAGTTGTTATTGAATTTATAAAAACCAAGAATGATGTAGACAGGATTATAGATGTTTGTAGAATATCAGCGGATGGATTAAGAATAGTTGTTTATCAACCGGAAGGAAAAAGGTATTGTTATACAAAAATGTTATATGTATGTAATAAATATTTTAAAAATATATTTTCAGAGGAATACTCGTTACTGAAAATCCACCAGAATTACCAGAAACAGGAGTAGATGCTATATATAATTACGAAAACCTTCCTAAAAAATTCTGGAAAAAATATATTTACGCATCACGATTTGTACAACTTGTGAAAGCTAAAACTCCTAAAATAACATATTATAGTGCAAAAGCGAAGTGTTTACTAATGGAAAGCCTTGAAGATTTTGAAATGTTTTTTTATGAAGGTTAAAGATTTTTAATTAATTTTTAATTTAATTCTAATAAATGCAATAATTATATATTTTTAGGAGCAAAAATAACAAAATCAAGCTCTGAAAATATTCAAATTTATAATAATGGACAGGACTGCGTAAACGATTCCTCAAGATATTTTTTAGAACATTTTAATCAATGTTATGATCATTGTATAAATATTGAAAAAACTTTAAGGGAAATTTCGAAAGTAAATTCCTGTTTTCCAGTAGTAATTGGAAAAAGGATAAATAAAACATCTTCTGATTCTATTCTTGGTCAACATAGTACTAAATTTTCAAACATAAAGTCGAATGTAGGCATACAATTAAATTACATTGTTACTCAAATCGACTAATTTTTATTTACAATTATTACAGTTTCAATCAATATCACTTAGTAATACGTCTTGCTTTAAAACTAATCAGGCAAAATATTGTCAAGATAATATTGTGAAAAAGGTATATGTACCAGAAATTGGTACAATTTTTCAGGTAACTACTTATATTCTTAATATAAATTAGTAAATTCATAGATATTTCATTACAGTATTTATCTGGCATAATTGAAGTAAATTATCTAGACGGAGATGTGTTATCGACAACTCTTAATGAAGAAGTAAGCATCACATATTCCCATAATGGACAGATCAAAAAATATAAAACAATTGACGAACAACCAAAGAAAGTCCGTGATAGATTTATGAGTTTTCCAAATATTGTAAAGTATTTAATGGATATTAATTTAAAACATTCAAATTCAGTTGAAATATTAAACAGTAGATGTATAAGATAGCACATTTATGTAAACTAGTAAATAGGTTGATTTTTTGTTAGTTTTCAGTTGAATGATAACTTTAAATTGTTTATAAATATTTACTAAGAGACTATTAAATTTAATAAATTTTATAAATTAAGATACTGTTGTTTTCTTTACAATTAAGATATCAAACTTTTCTAGTATTAATGAATGATTGGTTTAGTTTCTAAATTAACCAGCTTTTTTCAACAATAATTTTTTTTTTATTTTATTCAAGTTGTATATTCTTTTCGGTGTAATCCTACATTTTAATAATAATTTAATTTTCCAAAAACTCTTTTGATATTCTTTTAATTTTCATATGTTGTATATTCATACTATTTCCATCCCATTTCTTCAAAATTTGAAATTCTTCAACATTGCACAAATTGAACATCTCTATAAAAGGAGAAATTTTATAGTTTTTTATATAAATATAAAATAAATTATCAATACCAATTCCACATGTCTCATAGTCTGTTCGTTCTCTTTCAATATTCATTTGAATAACTTTTTGTCTACTGGCATGTTGGTTTGATCTATGCTTACTAATTTCTTGTTTAAGGGATATTTGTTCAAGTTCATCATCAAATCTATGCAAATATCTTAAAAAAATTAAAAAAATTAATTAATTTTTTCTAATTAAAAGGTCACCCACTTGTGAATTTTCAGTAACGTTTACTTATATATTTTAAATAAATATATATAAAGCTAATTACAACAATGTTTACTAGAAAATTTTCAAGGGATTAAGTTCTTATGTTAACAAACAATTCTATCAGAGTATTAAACTGATTTTTCTCCAAACAATCTTCAGAAATATTTTCAATTTTCTCAGCAAACCAGCTTAACCTTTCACCAAAAATATTTGCTTTTACTGCATGCTCAGTTTTCTTTTTTTCTCGATTATTTTGTCTGCGCAATAAATTACATAGTATTATAATATTTTAATTCCATATATGATAAATACGTAAATACTTTTTGATTTTCTTTGCTAATGTTTTGGTTCTTCTACTGTTTGGGTGTTTGCACTTTGCTAGCAGCTGGTTTGTTTTTACTTTTACCTAACAAATAAATAAAAAAAATTATGATCTTGAATATAATCCTTACTTAAAACAGAACTACCATTATTAATAATTAAATTAAAATAATCAAAATCAAACTATATTATTGACAATTTTCACGTGTTTAACCTTAAATTTGTATTCACAAATTATAAATGAAAAATATTATTATATTTCAGTTCATTGGTGAGAAATTAAAGAAACCTTTGTTGCCAAATTTTTAAAAATTTCTAATATTAAATAGCGCTAAATTTAAATTTCAAAACCATTAAGAGATGAAAGAAAATTTTTTTTAAAAAAAGATTAAATAACTGAAAAACTGAAAAGAACAAACCATTTCTGTTTAAAGTTTAACAATTTTAAGTATAACTTTTAATTGAATTATTTATTTTGGCTTTGTGTGGGTGGTAATCGAACAGCGAAATTAAATTACTTCCATTATAAATTTTGCACAAACAAAAATGTTAATTCATGATATTTTTATTGATTAAAATTTAACTTCTTATTCAACAAGAATTTTTTAAAATCTATAATGCATCTTGAAAAAATATAAAAAAAATTTGGAAGGAATTTTTAATGTAGGGATTCAAAATGTTTTTTTGGATGAATTTCCTTTAATCTTGCCTTAGTTAAATCTAATTTATTAATAGGAATATTAAATATATGAACATATTGAATCATGATAAAAAAAATGGAGTAACGATTATAAGTTATAAATTATTAGCAAAAGAAAAATAATCAAAAGTGTGCCATCAAATCAAATTAGGCAATCAGAATCATGTTTTGTTTTTATTTCCCTTTTCTTAGTTTCTGAGATTTAGAAGCATTGTCTCAAAAGTATGTATACAACATAAATTTGTCCAATCCATTCCATGTTTTTGGATTATTTATTTAAACAAAAATATAAACGAAAAAAACTTTTTTTTCTTCGTGTATTTATCGGCACACCTGTTATGTAAAAGGTTTCTGACATCCAAAATATGTATTCATTTATTTTTTTATACTTAACTAACTGCTCCATCTTATATATTCTTTCTTCAACATAAGATAATATGTATAAATATATATATAAATATATAAATATAATATACATACGATTCTGGATCGTCGTCATCGCAATTTTCGTTAGAGCTACATGAGTTCATGACTTTTCTCCGAACATTATCCAATTCAACGGGCAAGGAACTTTTAGAGTTCGCCAATATATAAACATTATATAAAATATAAATAATATTCTGAACACATTAACAAAGTTGTTTTAATGTTACCACATCTACAGTTCGGTTATTGATGTTCTTCTTTAAAGAAAAAATAAATAAATACATTTTCAGTTTACTATAATCAGCCGTATTAAACTCGATATTTTTGTGTTAGTAAAAAAAAATGCTTCAAAAAATTCATTAATTATTTGAATTATATAGCATGTAAAGTACCATCATTAAACAGACGAGATCTGCTAATTCTATAATGGGATTATTTTTGGAATTTGAGAACACTGATGTGTTCACTTTTAATTTAATTAATAGGCGCTGTAAAGAAATATAACGAATCTATTACTAGTAAATATGAATAAAGTATGTATAAGGAATATTTTATTTAAAGCTTTCTATTAAATTACCACAGTAAAAATTATTAATTAAGAAAAAATATCCCTATGATTATGGTAATGATTGAAATTTTGAAACATTTATAAATTTTATTTAAATAAAGTTACGACTAACTTCTGGTTAACAAAACTTTGGTTAACGTTTATTACTTTTGCTATGATAATATGATTTTGAGCTTAAAAATGAGAGTGGAGAATAATATAAAATTGCAAATATAATTAACAAAATTTCTTGCTTGGATAACGATTATAACGAATAAATATTGGGTTAAACATTATTGTATACTTATATAAAAAAAAAGCGTGAAGCCGCGTGCACGGAAGTCAATCAAGGATTACCAGTTAAATTCATGTTTAGTTTTCAAAATTTTTTCCATTAAAATTTCATCTGAACATTTGTCCAACGTCCAATTAACATATTATTTGAACAATTAATCGACACAATGAAAAGGTCAATTTTGGTCTATCATCAATATTAATATTTCAAGTTATGAATTCAGAATAAAAATAAAGCAAAAAAAAATAATACGAATTCTAATAATTATAATAATATAACCTAATAATCTTTGTTTGTAATTTTTGTTGAAAAGCTTCGGTGGAAAAAAATAATTTGGAACTTATTATATAATTTTTTACAAATAAATGATCAAATTTTTAGTGTTAGTGTTGATATGCACATAAAACAAAGGTTCATCACCTAAACTGTCTCTACTTGAAGATTATTAATTCGAATTTCCAAAAACACATACATACAAAATTATATATCTAAACTGAAAGTTAGCATTCATCGAAGCTTCTATTTTAATGTTAAAATATTATGTCAAATATATGCAGTGACCAAAATAAGAAGGAAAATCTTGGCATTAATATATTAAAGATAATATATAATATGAATAAGAAGCATACAAAATATACAAAGGTACAATAATGACTATTTAAACTTAACATATAAGAATCATATATAAGAATCATATACATTCTATAGCTACAAATATTTCAATCTCAAAGAAGAAAAAGGTATTCTGGACAACGAACTTAACAGATTTCATTTCTCGATTATTGAATGAATTTTAAAGATCTTTTTTTTTTATTTTGCGGTCATTAATTGCGTTAATTTATGGTTAATCAATAAAAAACTGTTTTTTTTTTGTTTCTTTCCAAAGAATTAGCTAATAAAATAGGTATAAAAATTGTTAAGATGAAAATAAAGAAAAAAAGAATTTATTAATCAGCCCGCTGTAACAACGAATTTTTATTATATGATTTTTAAACAACAAAATATCATTAAAATTGTGTGACAATTCATTTATTATTGGAAAGTGTATGAAAAAGTGTAAAAAACCAATAAATGACAACACAACAATCATTTAAAATCATTGATTACGAAGAAATGAAGTAATTAAATTATTTTCCACAATAATTTTGTAAAATCTTAACGTACCTTTTTTAGTTTGTATAATTTAATATTGTCTGTTAAAAAATTATTATTTTTATTTTGTTACGGAAATAACAAAAACAAGGAAGAACTATTAAGTTCATTAGAAAATCTTATTGAATTTTCTGAAATTAAAAATTATCTGAAAAAAATTTCTATAAATTAAAATAATTTTATAACAATTCTTATTTGAATAATTCTAATTTACAATAAATTGAATTAAAATTTAAAATTTTAGATTAGATTTATTTGTAGAAAGAGTTTTTTTTTTATTTGTTAGCAAATATAATCTGTAATTATTAATTGTTGTAAAATATTTGTTCTTAGTTTCGTTTTCGTATATATAAATATTATGAATGAACATTTTTGTTGAAACTTTATAATATAACGTTATAAATTTAAAAATTAAAATAAATATATACATATATACATACATACATACATACATACATATAAATTAAAATTGGACACATCATCAGTTCATTCACATATTACCCATAATACCCAAACTCAAACAAAAATATATTGCACTATACATACAATTCAACTTTAACACAGATGATTCAGCTATATATGCAAAAACACATACACATACATTCACACACTTACAAAATTTTGACAAATTTCTGCATTATATTAATAATTGTAATAAATTTTCTTTTAATCTAATTGAAGGCATGCCCACATAAATCATCTTTATTTTGTGCAATTGTTTGTACAACAAAAAAAAAAAATCTGTATACAGAACAAATATGCACTCACGTACATAAAGTCGATGACTTAGTACATTTAGGGTCGTCACCACCACCAATTGTAAATCTTCAATATATAACTTTGTGTGTATGTCTGTATGTATAGCCAAAATAATCGAAGTATTTTTATCTTTTATATATTCGTGAATTTTCTTTCATCTTCTTTCATTGCAAAAAAGAAAAAAAAAAAAGAAATGGAAATAATAAAATAATAATAAAGAAACGAAAAATCAAAAAAGAATTTCGTTTCAATATTTAATTTATTCTGATTTAACAAAAATGAAAAGATTTTTTTTTTGCTGTTTCTTTTTAATGCGAAAACACCAGCTGGGGTTTTTTTTTTTTTCTTTTCATTTCTGTTTTTTTATTTGTTTCGTTAAACGATAAAAAATTCAATTTAATTCTATAAGAATATTTTTTTTTTTGGGTAATTGTTTTTTTTTTTGTACATTTCTTGTTAAATTTTTTTTTTACTACAAATTAAATAAAAAAGAAAAAAAGGAAAACTATAAATTTTACAGTCTTAGGAACAATTGTATACAACATAATCTAATCATAAAATTTCATCTTAAGTTTAGTTCATAAATGGCATTATTAAAATTTATGTTTTATGTTTTTATGTTTTAAAATTAAATCAACTTCTAGTTTTTTTTTGTTTTTTTTGGAAAAACGATTTGAAATTTTATGTTTACAAATTGATTTTCAATTTAATGTAAAAGATTTAAAGAAATGAATAATTTTTAGTAGCTAATGGTGAGTTTTAGTTAGTTATTTAGTTAGTTAGTTTTATTTATTTTTACAAGGGCAAGCAACTACTTCTGGATATTTAGTTGAACTTATGGGTATTGGACCAATATTTATTCAAATTAAAAAAAAAAGAAATATAAATGAACACATTTATATCCAGAAGTAGTTATTCAAGATAATATATGGACGTAAAGTATTAATTGTTCAAGCGTCAGCATTTACAAAATATGTTGGAATTTCTAATTGATAGATTTAATAATAGAAATTTAGCTTGTTTTAATCAACAAGTATTAATGTATTAATAAGTATTAAAGTATTAAAAAGCGGAAATTAATTAAATGTTTTTTCAATAAATGTTTTTTATTACCATGAACTTCTATTAAAACTAATTGAAAACTAGAATACATTTTTTTGACATGCAGAAATTTAATTGTGTGATTTATACAATTAACATGAGATGTTTTTTTTTGTTATGTTTATGTTTAAAATCTTTTATTGATGAAATTTCCATTTTGTTGGTTTAGTTAGTTAGTTAGTTAGTTTTATTTATTTTACAAGGGCAAGCCACCTTTCGGTTATATTCACCCCCTTGAGACCTACTATTTTTGAGGTGGGTTCTGAACCACACCTAGCATCTGCACATGCAATTTTTATTCAATTCGGCGCATTGCTGGTGAGTTTTAATCATTTATAAAAATATACAGAAAAGTAAACATTTAATGTTTTATTATTGTTAGGAAAAATCTATGGATGATTCATTTAATTTTAGAATAAAATTTTACGTTTTATTATTAATTGAATTATTTTTCAAGGAATAATTAGCTAATAAATTAACGAATTGGTGCGGTTGGTAGATTTAGAAATTCTAAGAATAATTATGCAAACAATAATTTTATAGCTTCTTTTTTTCTTTTAATGTTTTTTTATTATGTAAACTGAGTAATAGCTGAGTAATAGCTCAGTTTACATAACAAAATAATCAAAACTTTATATTTCTTACCTTTAGTATTTATATAAATTAAGTTTATAGAATGAAAATTTAAATGTGATAATTAAATCTTAATTTAGAACACGCGAATGAATAAAATGAAAAAAAAAAAATTTAACAATCAATTATAAAGTTAAAACAATCCGAGTATATTGGATATTCAAGATTCTTCCACTTGTAACTGATACAAATTAGAACCTATGAACTTGAAATTGATTCAAATATGCTAATAAAAAATGCGTGTTTCATATTTTATCATTATTCAAACGAACACTTTAAGTAATGCCTTGAAAATCCAAATAAATTAATTATTAATAATCCATAATTCATCTTACCATTTTTTTTTTTTTTTAATTAAAAAATTATATAATTTCTGATATTTTCATGTTCTAAAATCTTTTTTAGAACATTGCTCCGGAAATACCAAATAATTTTTGATGTGATCACAAAAAAAAAATATAATAAAATAAGAATCATTTTCAACGGAGCTGGAGCTGGTGTAAGAACCAACTTTTTTTTTATACAAAAACACGTTTTCTTTCTGAGAATATTTGCGCTCATATTAAAATATAAAGAAATAAATTATCTCAATGTTAACTTAATTGAATTCAAAATAAAATACAATAAAAAAAAAATATTCGATTAATAATAATAATTAGGAAATTTTAAAGAAAACAACAAAAATATGAACTTTTATAATTAATTTTAATTTTAATTTTAATTTTTTTTTGTTAAAATAAAAAAACGCGACGCTTTAACAAACATGACAGATCAAATTACAAATATTTGTAAAAATAACAAAACTTAAAATTTTTTTACAAGACAAAATTCAAAAAAAAAAAAAAATACAACTGTTACTCCAGTAGAGTTTCCTCATTTAAACGTTTTTTTTTGTATTCGTCATCTAAAGTTAAAAACCAAAAAAAAAAAAATTTATATAAAAATTTTCAAACAAAACAAAAGATCTTGTTTTTGAACAGATGTGAACTCAGTAAATGGATAAAATTTTATAATGGAACTCAGTAAATTAATGGAGCTCAGTAAATTAATGTCCAAAATATTTTAGATTAGAATAAGAACAGCAACCACTTTTGTTTTATTATGGATTTTGTGTTTTTGAAATTTATTTATTATAATATTTCAGATAACTTATATTTTTCAAATCATCCTCTATAAGAAGATTAGATTAGATAAGAAGAAGGCATTTCTAAATGGTAACAGAAGCAAAAAAAAAATAAAAGTAACTTTAAGAAATAAATTTTAATTAAATGTTGAGTTTATTTTGAAAATTTATCCAAGCTGTAATTGAATTCAGTAATTCGACACTGCATTCTGATTAACTTAAAAATTTGCTAAATTTTCTTTTTAAATTATTTAATTACTAACCCTTTGTCTCGTACTAATCCATAGTTACGCAGAGTGCAGCTAAAATAAACCTTATTACAAAAATCTAAATGATGATATTCTTGTTTTTGTTTCTCTGTAAAATTATTTGAAATCATTATGTGAATACAAACATACATACATACATACATTTACATACATAAATTACATACATACACACTAAACGTCCTTATAATATTTTTTTTTATAAAATTTAGTATAAATACTAAGGTTGAATTTAGCGTAACATATCATCATGTGTGATAAAAAGTTATAAGAAATAAATTCGTCACATTGCATTTATTTTAAAATATTTGTAGACGCCTAACATTTGTATGCGTTCGTCTTATAATTATTTTTTGTCATTTATAACTTGATCATGGTGATTAATATGATTCTGACATTGTTATTATTAAAAATGAGGATAATGAACGTTTTGTAGTAAGATAAAAAAAAAGAAATTTAAAAATACAAAAATATTTTACCATAATTGGAAAATTTAGATATATGAACTCATGTCAACCAAAAATTTACGATGTCAAAATGACACATATGCTGATCAATTATATAATTTAATTTCATAAATTTTTCTTTAATTTTATTCAAACCCACATTTTCTTGTTTATAACTTTGTTGACTTACACATAAAACAGCTGTAGAGCATTACAAAACAACAGAATTTTATATAAAGAAATATTTTATGTTTTTATAATTAAAATTTAAAATCTGTACATTATTTTGTATATATGTATGTATGTATGTATGTATGTATGTATGTATGTATGTATAATTATTGCATTGTTAATAGTTTGAAATCAGTTAATAACAATTAAGTATATAAAGTCAAGTCATCTTAATTATTGTTTTAATAATTCAATTAATCTAACTGAATAGTTTATAAAAATTTCCAATTTGCCAATAATCCTTACATTACAGATTACATAAATTACATTTTTGTAATTAAAGTGAATGTAGAAAAAAATAGACAATAATTTGCGTTTGTTTTTCTCGTAACTAAACGTTTTTGATTTGAATTTCTTTCTGGATAACAAAAATTCTAAAAATATGCGGGTGTCGCAACGAATAAAAATTTTTTTGTTGTGATATTACAATTTTTTAATAGAATTCACAATCAAAATCAAATAACTTTTTTAATATTTAATATTTATCTTTTGATTAAAATTTCTAATTAAATTTCTTATTAAATTTCTTATTAAAAGAAAATATCATCTAATAGATAATAAAGGCAAAAGTATAAAAAAGTTATAAGTCGTTAAAAGACAGATGCATTTTTGGTTCAGCTGAATATTGAATATTGTGCGAATTATTCAAACAGAACGTTAAAGTTTCCTTTTCTAATAACCAGCCTGTGCGACGGACTTTGTCCACCTCTGACCGAGAGAATACTTTATTTAATAAAGTATGAAGAGAATGACAACAACCTGATTCAACACTGCAATTAAAAAATAAATGCAACTAAAATATTATTAAGCGCAAATTTTTATAGATTTATTTTAAGTTGAAGAAATATTAAATTATATTTTATTTAAAAAAAAAATTATATAGAAAACAAGATTTCGTCAATTAAATTGAAACATAATTAATTGAAATTTATGATGAATTATATTTCTAATTTTCAAAATCGAATAAATTCAATTTTTTAATACAAAACATTTATATATGAAACACGATTTCGATTTTGTTATAACGAAATTTATAATCGATTGGAAATATAAATTCATAAATAAATAAAAAAAAAAATAAGTCACGCGAAAAAATTAAAAAAAAAAAAAACTTCTTTTTGTTCTTCTTCTTCTTCTTCTTTATTTATTTCTGTTTTGTTTTATTTTTGTTTTTGATTTGTCATTTCGTTGTTGTCACTGTTCTTTGTTCATTATCATTATAAACTAAGAGAGAAAAAAAAAAATATTTCAATTTAATGTATTGAAGTTTAAGGAAAGCAGCAAACACCAAATATACATAACATATAATAATAAAAGGCGGCATAAAGTCTAGAATTTGAATTATAAGTATAAACTAATTTACAGTGTTTAACTGTGTGTGTGTGTATGTGTTTAAGTGTGTGTGTGTGTGCATGTTCTTGAATTGGACTTCTTTTTGTATTTAGATAAAAATTTTCGGCACGTGTTAATGATTTCATTCACAAACTTGTTTATTTGGACAAAAAAAAAAATTTATTATTACGTAGAATTAAAAAAAAAAACAAAAAAAAAATCGAAATACAAAAACAAAAAAAAATTGTATCCATCAAGAAATTTTTTTTTTTTAGAATCAACAAAACTTGAGGATAATGAAGATAATAATATTTCGATAAGATTTCATAATTTCAGATCTGTTACATTGTATGATTTTTTTATTAGGATTTAATTGCAATTAATTGCATAAAGAAATTAACCAAAAATTGTGAAGAAATCATCGAGAAACAAAACAATAATAAAAAGGGAATTGAATGTAGACCATAGATTGTGGACCTTACATATTTTATAATAATGAAATAATTAAAATCATTAATTAATAATTAATTAATTCTGTCTCATATATTTTTTCAAATAACAAAAGACAAACAAATTTAAAACAATATCAGTGAATAATATATTTTCTTTGTGTGTGAATTTAAAATTTTTTGAAAACTCATCTTCATGATAAATTAAATAGATTTTTTTTGTTTGTTGGTTAATAAAAATATTCTATAAAAATTGACAATATTAAAAGAAAGGATTAAAATTCTCATATATGTATGTTTACTCTGTTTAGTCCATCAGACTCTTTCTCTTTCTTTCCCTCTCTCTCTCTCACTATGACATTTTGGTTACATATGACTTACCATCAACTTCGTTTTACTTCTCAAAAAAAAAAAAAAAAAATTTACATCAGAATTAGAATCTAACATGTTTCTTCTTCTTCTTCTTTTTAGTTTTTTTTTTTGGATATTGACATTTTGCGATTTTTATTATTATTTTTTAACTAATATGTTAAAAAACTAGTATTACCAACATTAAGGAAAAAAAAAAAACAAAAAAAAAGTAGAGACGACAAAATTTAAAAGATCTCACGTTTATATGAACAAATTGTGATATCTTTGTATTTTTTTTTTTTTTTTATTATTTTTGTTTTTACACAAACAACAAAAAATATTAGCCTTGACCTCTAACGACGGTATATAAGGAAAAATTAAACGTGTGTTTTTATTATAGAGTGTTTGAGTTTTTTTTTTTTTTGATATATTCAAAAGACGATGAAAAAATAATTAAATTAGCCAAAATAGCAGAAAAAAGAAAAAAAAAAAAATGTTAATAATTAATTTTTTAACTCCTCCATTTTTAGTCAATTATTACTTTTTTTTTCTTCTTTTTTTTTTAAGAATTAGAATTAATTAAAATCAATAAATTATTCACATGATAAAAATGTTTCAGTATATTTGTTATTTGTTAAACAAATTTTTTTTTTTTCAATGTGTGTAAAGAACCAATTCTGAGCCAGACTAGACGAGTTTAGCCAGCTTGACGACAGTGATAAGTTTAGCGATTATATAAGGCGTGTCTCATCACATCAGCCTATATATTATCCACATATCACGTATTTTTATATTTTGTATTTTTACCATGAAAAATTCAAAAATATCTCCAATATTAAATATGGGTTAGGATTTTTTTTTTGTAACGAAATACAAGACTTTGTCAGTTGTCACTGAATATTAATTAATTAATTGACACAATAAAGAAATAATATTCCTCAAATTATATGTTTATTTTTTATATCTTTGTCTTAAATATTTCTATTTAATTAGTGGAACGTCCACTTTTTCACACCAGGCAACCAGACTACTTGGAGAAACCCTTATTAAGTCAAATCAGGACGAGACCTACTATTTTTAAGGTGGGCTCTGAACCACCTAGCATCTGCATATGCATTTTATAATTCGATTCGGCGCATTGCTTGGTCTTAAAAAACATGCAGATTTCCTAAGAAGAATCTTCGAACTCGGTACCTCCCGCTCCAAACGCCAACATGTTGCCATGCTCCCACTTTGGTTGGTCCCAAAATTATATGCAGAACTTATAAGTCTAAATGCACCAAGTTGTTATTTTAAATACAAATTTTTGATTAGATCTTGAATGTTTCGTTGTACATTTTCAAATTAGTTCAACTTTAATTTTTACATAATCAAACATCAACTAGAATAACAAAAATTAATTAATTTCTAATCATAAAAATGAACAAAAATTCTTGACAAAAGATTTAGACGACGAACCTTATAAATAAAAACCGTGTACATAACATTTCATACAGGATACTTTTTCTTTTGACACATTATAAAATTAAACAATGTTTCCCATATAGAAAATATTTAAGTTTTTATGAGATGACGTGACGACACTTATTTACGTCAACTTTTATTGTACTTAAAATAACAAAAAAAAAAAAAAAAAGAAAAAAATTTTCTTTCAACAGAATTAAATTAAAAACAAGAGAAAAATAACGAAGCATGAATTGAACAACAACAAAAAAATTGACGTATAATTCTTATTAATATTTACTTCATAATATTTACACTTTTTGTGACGTAGTTTTGGCTTTGCTTTATTCATAATTATCAATTTTATCTATTGTCTTCTTTTTTTGTTTTTTTTTTGTTTATGAACGAATATAAATTTACTACAAAATTTAATTTTTTGATAAAAATTTTTATGAAAAATAACGAATCAATGAAGTAATTGCATAATTTGCATAATTTTGAAATTTAACACAGAAAAAGAAAAACAACAAAACAAAACCACAACACTTCTTAAATCTTAATCATATATCAAATATACGTCTACGGTGTGTTAATTAATACATACGCCAAAAAAAATTTGACTATTTAATAGAAGACGAAACGCATCATTTCCTAGAACCTTAATAAACTTAACTAAATTCTTCAATACAAATAAATTCAAGTTTGACGGTGATTTTTGTTTTGATGTTCTTGACGTGATTTTCTTGTTGTTGTTTTTATTGTATTTATTTTTTATTTTTTCTATTTGTATAAATTTATTTTATTATTCTTGTAAAAAGAAAAAAAAAAACGAATAAAAGGACATTTATAGAAAATTGTTTTGTCATCGATATTAATGTTGAGGCAAATCGGTTAAAAATTATCTAATTTCTTTGCATGTAAATCGTCAACCTTCTATGCGTTTTACATGCGTTTATTTTTTTCTTCTCTCTATTTATATTATTTGTCGATATGTAAATACAAATCTATGTAATATTCCCATTGGACTTGGCCACCATGAACATACAGAAAAAAAAAAATTGATGAGTTGTTTCAATATAAAAAAATAAGACAACACACTTGACTGGTTTGACTATGATGAATTAAAACATCCAATGTTATTGTAACATTTTCATTATAATTTTTTTAATATTTTCTTCTTAAAAAAAAGAAACGAATAAAAAAAAAATTGTTTTTGTAATTTTAAATGTCATTGCAATAATTAGAATTATTGTCGCCCTCCTCATTGTCATTCGATTCATTTGTTTATAAAAAATTAACATAATAATTACTTTGAAATTTTATTCTTTATATTAGAAGAAGAAGAAGAAGAAGAAGTTTTATTGATTTATGACTTGTTTACATTATTTTGATTATTTCTTTTTTTTTTTTTGTTAACATTCCTTTTGACATCTGCCAGAAATTCTAATTTAATTTATAATTGTTTATTTTCTTTGTTTGATGAAAAATTTATGAAATCACTTACGATTCGATTTGTTTCTTCTTCTTCTTAGAAATTTTAAATAAAATATATTGTAAAATTATTCATTTCATTTATAACTTGACCCTTTCGTAATGTAATTAATGTGAAGTATAAAAAAAATAATAATATGACGTCGAGAACTGATGAATTCTAAAATTTTTTTTTAAGAATAAAATATTAACTATTTTTTGCGGTTTTAAATTCTTTAAACTTTACACAAAAAAAAAAAAGCAAAAAAACTGTGCTGCACTAATATCAAGCTATTAATTAGTTTTCTTCTTAATTTATTTTTTTCTTGGTTTCACAATTCTTTTGGGTATTTTGACCTCCTTCATTAACCCGCCTTCACTTCACTTTATCTATCCGTTGTACTCTTCAATTTTTTTTTTTTTTTGTATTTCAAATATTTTTTTTTCTTTTAAGCTTCGGTTCAATGTTTCTCAGTTCACCTTTCTTTTCATCTCTCCGCGTTCATTTTCAGCCATCATCTCAATAAGTCATCACATTCCATCTTTAAAACTTTAAGAATAAAATAAAAAAAAATTGTTAAGTTCAGCTGGTGTTTGTACAATGAGAGAAGATTAAGTACTTTGCTTTCAATAGATTATCATAACAATTGCAAAAGTTTTCTTTCAAACAAAAAAAAAAAAAAAGAAGCCAATTGAATACAAAAAAAAAATGTATTTTATAATGGCCAATGATGATCGTACGCAGGTTTATATTGTTTGATAACATTTTATATTGTTATATGATGACACATAGATTCTTATAAATTAAAATTTGTGTATTAAATTAAACACAAAATACATATAAATACAATGTAATAAATACAGTTATCATTATTCAGTAATTCAGTGAGAGAGGGAGAGGGGGTGCCGTGTGTGATTTGTTGTTTTCAGTTATCAGTAAATTATAGACAATTATTATATTTCAAAATTTATTATGAAACTGAATTTCGTCTACAGTTTCTATAAAATAATAATAATTGTATCGAGAGACTTTTTGTCTCGGTTTAATAAATAAAAAATATTTAAATATACACAAAAAAAAAATCACGAGTAAAGGTAAAAAAAAAAAAAAACAACGAAGCTTAAAAAATGAAATTAAAATTAATAAAAAACGAAAAAAAAAAAAAAAACGAAAATACACAAAAGAAAGAGAATTAAAAAGAAAGAAAGAAATAAATAATGAAAGAAAGAAAGAAACTAAAGAAAAAGACAAGACAAGACAGAGTAACAAATATGATGAAGATTTCCCCAACCACACAAACACTTATTCGTTCGTTCGTTTTCTTCTTCTTCTTTTTTTTTTTTTTTATATACAAAATATCATTGTGATTGTCATTAATTTATTCATCATACTCCTCATACCATAAGGTGATTCAAAAGAAACGAAGAGAAAAAAAGAAAAAAATACAAATACAAAATAATATTTATTTATGTAAATTGACACGAATAAAAAAAAAAAGAAGAAGAAGAATAAGAATTTACATAAAGTTATTCGTCATTATTAACTTCTGACTATCCAATATTATAAGAAAAAATTTGTGAGGTTATGTAAGAATTTAGTGTCTTTTGTCTTTACACTAACTCACACACTCACACTCACACACAAGGAATAAAAAAAGGGTTTATTTTTTTCAAATTTTAATTAAGTGCAAATAATTTGAAATTTATAACGTTCCGTTATTTATTTATTTGTGAAGAAACAAAAAAAAAAAAAAAACAACGAAAAAAACAAAAAATTTATTACAGAAAAATTGATTAATGCGATTGAAAAATAGAAATTATGGATTTTTTGTAAAATCCGTAAGTAAAAAATTAAATCGTCAGGAATATATTTTGGTTCTTTTACCGTTAAAATATAAAAAATGTTTTTTTTTTTGTTTTTCTGGAAATAAAAATTCTATTAAATGAAGAATACAAAAATTTTTGTAATAATTAAAAGTTGAAGATTGAAAAAAAATTGTTTTTCTCAAAACGTGTAAAAATAATTTTACTTAAGATTTTACTTGAAATTAACTGAAACAATTTTGTACTTTTGAATAAACTGAGTTTATTGTCTCATAAAGAATCGTTTTGATAATTTTGACTCTATAAATTTTTTTTCCTTTTTAATTCTTAATTTATCCATTGAAGAAAAAAAAAAAGAAAAACAGTCAAAATGTTTATTCATGACGAGTATAAAAAACAACAACACAACAAAGACGATTATTTCATAAATATCAAAAACTAGACAAAATAAATATAAAAAAAAAAATATAAAAATAAAATTTCATTAAAAAGCCAAACATTAAATCACCCTATTTGAACAACAACAAATAAAAAAAGAAAAAAAACTCTCCAAGCAAAAAAAAACAAAAATGTATAAAAAGAGGAAGGAGTTGAGTAATTAATCTCCCCACCATTGGTCACGAAAAAAAATAAAATATTATATTTATACACAACAACAACAACAACAACAACAACAAACAACAACAACAAAAAAAAAACAACCGATTTTTATATATTTAGTTTTATTTCCCCTTCACACACAACACAAGAAATACCTTGCGATTCTTAAGATTTCAATTTAGTGTGCGCCGACCTGTTATAAAGACGGCCACAAAACCTCGGCCCGCAAAACTCGTTTTTTTTTTTCTTAAAATTTTTTTTTTCCTTCGATTTCGTGATTTTTAATTAAACTTTTTTTTGTTTTTTTTTTTTTTTGTTTGTTGTGTTAAATTTTTTTCGTTAAATTTTATTTTACGTAACATTTTTAATATTTTCTAATTTTTGTCGCTTTTCTTTACACAAAAAAAAAAAAAAAAATTTGTGAAATTAAAATTTAATGCAATAGAGAGAAAAAAAAATTCTGCACTTACACTGAGTGAGTTCTTTTTTTATTGTTGTTTGTTTTCATTTAAAAAAAAAAAAAAAGAAAAAACTTAACAATTTTTTTTTTGTCTGTTTTCAAAATTAAGAATTTTTTCCAAAAAAAAAAATTAAAATTAAAATTTTAAAAGATAAAAAAATAAAATAATTTTTGTGTTGTACTAAGAACAGGGATTTGGGAAAGGAGTAAACATCTCGAAAGAGAAAGAAAGTAAACCGTTCATAATAAATAATTCAGTAAATGATGATAATAAAAAATAAAATAAAATAATTTTTTTTTTGTTGTAAAAAAGAAACAAAAAAAATAATAAATAATAAATAATAAACAATACACGGCGGCCAAGTCTCTGTGTTGGAAACAACTTTTTTAAGAGAAAGTGAATACATTTTTTTCTTCTTCTTTCATTTTGTCTGTTTCTCTACCCAAAACACAAGTAAAAAAAAAATTTTTTTTATATAAATGAAGTGAAGTGAAATATAATTTCTATGCATTTGTGTTGATTTTTTGTAAAGTTGTGTGAAATTTTATACAATTTTAATATTTAAAAAAAAAAAAAGAAAAAAAAAGTGAATTGAATTTCAATTAAAAATTCAGAATAACGAAAAAATTTTTTGCTACTTACAAAAAAAAAAATCAAATCAAATCAATTGATTCAACGTAAAAATTAAAATAAAATATAAAAAATAAAATATAAAATAAAAAATGGTGTAAAATTTTATTTTTCCTTTTTTTTTCTAAAAAAAAAAAAAAATCAAAGTGCGATTTCCAATTAGACTTCAAAATTTTTGTTCAAATTCAAGAACTGAGAAAAAATTAAACGTAAAAAAAAAATATAGAATTAATTAAGGAGGAAGGGAGAGATAGAAAAAAACAAACAAAAGAGAGGAAAGAGAAATTTAAATAGAGAATAACTAAATGTAGGATACTCAAAAAAAAAAATATTTAAACAAAAACAAAAAAAAAAAGGCAAAAACAAAAAAAAAAGGTTGGTACAAATTTTTTTTTACATTTTTTTGCTTCTTAATTTTTATTATTTAATTTTTTTAAGAACAAAAATTGTTGTGTTGTTTTATTTTTTTTCCTCTGAATTTTCCATCAACATGTTTTGATTTGTGTTTTTTTTTTTTACATTAATTTTCATTAAAAATTCAAGAGTGAGAGAGAGAGTAGTGAGAGAGAGAGCGATAAAAAAAATAATGATTGTGTTTATTTTATATTGACTTAAAAATTATTTATTAAATTATAACGACTTGACCTTCGTCCATATTTTTTTTCTTGCAAAATTATCAAAATTATTCCTACCTTGATACCAAAAAAAAAAAATACAAAAAAAAATACAAAAAAAACAAAAAAAATACAAAAAACGAACTTACGAAATTTTTTTTTAAATTTTTATCTACGAAAAGACGAAAAGACGAAAAAACGAAAAGACGAAAAGACAAAAAGACGAAAAGACAAAAAGACGAAAATTTTTAACAGTTTTTGGTGTTTTATTTTTTTCATCAAATTATTCTTCTAATTTTAAACGTTGAACTTTTGGAAGTTTTTTTTTTTTTTTTTTAGTTTTTTAAGTTAATGCGATTGAAAAAAAATTTAAAATATTTGAAATAAAATAAAAATGATTTTTTTTTGTTGTTGTTAATAAAAAAAAAAAAAGTTAAAAAAAATTTGCTTAAAAAACTGGTTTGTAATTAAAAAGAACGAAACCAGTTGTAAAAAAAATTTTGTCCAAAAAAATTTTTTATTTATTTTTTTTTTTGTCATAAAAACAAGAAATTAGCTTTTTTTTCTTTTAATATTAATTTTATTGCGGTTCTAAGATGGACCTGACTTAACAGGTGGACATTTTGATATAATTTTCTTATAAATAAAAAAGACAAAAAAAAAAACTGGTAATTTTGATACACACAACAAAATAAACAACCGAAGCAAACAAAATTAATTTTATAAACTTAGTTGACGCAATTATGCGTAATTTAAATTTTTTGTTTCATTAAAAATTCCCCCCCTAAAATTTCTATAAATTTACGTGAGTTGCAATTGAAAATTTGATTATGGGGTAACTAGAATTTTTTGTGAATTAGAATGAATTTTTGTTAAATTTTTGGTGATTTTAAAAAAGGAGGGTTAAAAATTTAATTAGGTTTTACATATTTTATTGTTGGGGGTGGGTGGGGTGGTTATGTGAGGGAAATATTTAATATTAACACCAAAAAAAAAAAATGAAGAAGATGATGAACTAAACATGTCATGTAACTGCGCGGTAACAATTTTTAAAGAAAAACGGAAAATTATTTGTTATCGGAAATTAAACGGTCTATTTCAGCAAATACCAACAACAACAACAACAACAAGAACAAAAATAAAAATTATAAAGTAACAATTAAAAAAAAAATAATTAATTTGTGATGGGAAATGTTTCACTTTTTTTTCTGTTTTTTTTTTTTTTTTTTACTATTTTTTAGTTAGCGTAATAAAAAAAAAAATATTTTCTATATGAAAATTACCGGCGTGCAAATTTTTGTTATTTTGTATGTGGATTATTTTCTAATAAATAAGTGTAGGTTGTAATTTACTTATACTTTACACACATCATACATTTCTTCTTTTTCTTTTTCTTCTTCTTTTTCTTCTTCTTCTTCTTCTTCTTTATATATCCCAAGTGTTATGAATAAATTTTTTTTAGTATTATGCATTTTTTTATAATAATTTTTGTTCATATTAAAACAAATATTAAAAAAAAAAATATGGGAAATGATTTTTTTAGGGAAGTAAAAATGTTTTAGAGGAAGTAAATATTATAAGTTTACGTTTAGTTATTTTTACTTTGTTGTTCTGTATTAAAAAAAAAAGATTTATTAAAATTTCAAATGGTTTCATTTGTTGGTCAATGAAATGAACAAACTAAACAAAATATGTTGGATTATTTGGATTAAGATGATAATTTGTGCAGATACTGGGAATAGTTTATTTTTAGTTCATTTTTATCTTGTAATTTATTTTACAAACAAAGAATTTTAATTTTTTTTTAATCAAAGAATTTAAACTTAAAATAAAAAAATTTGATATCAAAAGAGAACAAAATTTAAAAGTTAACAATTAAAAATCATTAAAGTTTATTTTCTTTTCATTTCCTTAAAAAAAAAAAATTTTTTCTTTTAATTTTAAATTTAATTTTTATTGCGAAAAAAAAAAAAAAGAAAATTGAAAAGATGAAATTATTAGTTGAAAAGAAATTATTAAATCAATGAAAGTAAATTTTTTAATCTAAATTCTCAAAAGAGAACAAACGGAAAAAAAAATAATAAAAAAAATATAAGAAAGGAAAAGTAAACATGCAGCAATACTAGAAAATGTTTGTATCTTGATTACGAGATTTAAAAAAAAAAACACGAACTAACATAAAACTTATATAAAACTATAGGTACAAATTACAAACTACAAACAACATTTGAATGTATTTTTTTTCAGTTACATTTTACATTTTGGTACATAATAAAAGTTTAGACCAAATTGAAGCAAAAAATTATATAAATAAATAAATCAATAGAATTTTGAATTTAGAAATACCAATTTTTTTTTTTTTTTTTGCTACAAAGAATTACGAATTATATAAAAAAAAAAAGACAGAACTAAATATCAGTACAAATATTTTATAAGACAAACACCACACCCAGATATACATATTTTTCCAAGAGTCCAATAAAAAAACGGTAGAAAAATTCCAATAAAATAATTTGAAAAATTTATTTTCAATAGAAATTTTTCAAACCAAATTTATTAATTTTTAAGTTTTTTACATTTTTAATGTTTTACAAACTTCAGATTTTGATTGAAATTGATTTTTTTGAATTTTGTTCATTGTAATTTTCTCCCTTTAAAATTTATTTATAAAAAAAAAATACAATAGAAAAATTATCAGATTCTAGGGAGATTTACAAAACTTTTATATTTCTTATCAGGTTGTTTGTTTTAAATTGACTTTATAACTTCGGGAATCTGAACTTGACTTCGTGTTTGTCATCTACTAAATAACCTGTGGCTGGAAGGGAAAATAAGTTTTGCATTACCATTTATTTATTTCATTAAAGTTAACATATTTTGTTTAGTAGATGGAACAACTTCAATTTCAAGTAAAAACAAAAAACTTTTCTTTATTTTCAATACATTGGATTCAGTGTAATTTTACAATCACAAATTATACGTTGACAGATTAACTTATACCGTGGTTGGTTTTTTGAAGTAAAACAGTAAACAGTAAACGTCAAAATCAAAAAAAGAAAAATTCCAATATAAAACTCAAAGTTGTAATAAGTTTAAAGTTAATAATAAAAAGTTTGAATTTTTCATATCGAAAACAATGGGAGGGAATAAATATTTTCTGTTGTGTGTGCTCAATTAATGAAACTTTTGTAATAACAAAAAAATTTTTTTTTTATTAAAAAGAAAAAAAAAGAATACAACAATATTAAGAAATTATGCAATGATTAAAAATTTTTTGTGTTTGTATTAAAGGTATAAAGAAAAAAAAAACAATAATCTCAAGGATTGAATTAAAAACTTAAATTAAAACTAAAATTTTTTTTTCTTTTGATTTTTAATTTTTATGATTTTTTTGATTTTAATATTTCTTGCATTATATACAGAAATACTTTTTGCCCACATTCATCTTACAATTATTATTATTATTATTTTCTATTTAGATGTATTAATATATAAAATGTGCACGCGTATAATACCTAATGGTCTCGCAGGTCTTATGACTTTCATTTGTTACTTGACATTTTAAATTTTTTTGTATTTATTATGAAATCAATTTCTATTTAAACCATCATCATTTGACGTTACTTGTTTTTTTTTATATATATATATAAGTATTGTCTTGTATGTGTTATTATTTACCACAATGTATATAATTTAATTTTAGAAACAGTTTATCGTTTATTATATTTTGTTGTTGTTGTTGTAATTTAACGAATATATTTTTTTATTTGTTTTTTTTTTAATGTTATTAAAATATTATTCATTTTGTTTCTGTTTCTATGTTTCTGTTTCTGTTTCTGTTTCTGTTTCTGTTTCTGTTTCTGTTTCTGTTTCTGTTTCTGTTTCTGTTTCTGTTTCTGTTTCTGTTTCTGTTTCTGTTTCTGTTTCTGTTTCTGTTTCTGTTTCTGTTTCTGTTTCTGTTTCTGTTTCTGTTTCTGTTTCTGTTTCTGTTTCTGTTTCTGTTTCTGTTTCTGTTTCTGTTTCTGTTTCTGTTTCTGTTTCTGTTTCTGTTTCTGTTTCTGTTTCTGTTTCTGTTTCTGTTTCTGTTTCTGTTTCTGTTTCTGTTTCTGTTTCTGTTTCTGTTTCTGTTTCTGTTTCTGTTTCTGTTTCTGTTTCTGTTTCTGTTTCTGTTTCTGTTTCTGTTTCTGTTTCTGTTTCTGTTTCTGTTTCTGTTTCTGTTTCTGTTTCTGTTTCTGTTTCTGTTTCTGTTTCTGTTTCTGTTTCTGTTTCTGTTTCTGTTTCTGTTTCTGTTTCTGTTTCTGTTTCTGTTTCTGTTTCTGTTTCTGTTTCTGTTTCTGTTTCTATGTTTCTATATTTATGTTTTTAAATTATGTTTCAATTTGATGATTTTCAATTTGATGAAGTTATAAGTTAATTTTGTAATTCCTAGCACATAATAAGTGACAGTGACAGACAGACATACAGATATATATAAAGATGGTTGTTGCTTATATTTAATGGCAATATTAAAAAAAATAATATAATACAAACAACAACAACAACAAATTAAACGAGACTTTAATAATGAGTGGTTTTTACTTTTTTATTGATATATTTTGTGTGTGTGTGTGTGTGTTTTATTTTTGTTTAAAGATTTTTGATTATTATCAAAAAGTGGTAATTTTATAAAGATGAATAAAATTTCTTATGATATAAAATTAAACCATTGATTGGTAATAAAACTGACTAATAATAACGATTTTTAGAAAATAATAAAAAAAAAACGAAGAATATAAATTGTGTGTTCAGCAACACACACACACACTGTATGAGTATTCACAATAATTAATAAAAATTTAACAAACTTTTTGTGTTGTTCAAGTTAGTTAAATTCCGTTTTCATAAAATTTATTTATTAATTATATAGAATTGTGTGATTTGTGTTAATAAAATAAAAATAAAGTTGATGACCGTGTAATAGATGTGACAATTCTTTTGAACGTTGCAAAAAAAATGTTATCGGATTGATACAATATTGAAATTATTATAAATAAAAATATATTTTCATTTATTTGAAATTGTTTTTTTGGGAATCTAATGTATGAGAATTTAGATTCACATAACGTTTTGCTATAAATTGACCTTCTCTCTATGAGAAAATTTTTAATAAAAATTAACGAATGTCTTTATTATTCTTATAAAGTTTCGCCGTATCTATTTTACTGTTATAATTTAAATTAACAAATTCAAGTCACATTCATTAATCAACGAAAAACAAAAAAAAAAAAAAAACAAATCATCACTTTGGCATTTATACACAATTCTTTCTTTAATTTCATTATTCATCAATAAATATTATAATTTGTATAAATAATATAAAATAATCTTAATATAAAGAAGCGACCAGAACAAAAAAAAATATAAAATAAAACAAAATTATAAAAATATAAAGCCAAAAACCAGCCAGGTAAACACAAAAACAACTTACGCTTCAAAGGTCACAATCAGTTCATTTCTGATGACTTTCGTTTGCCTTAAAAAAAAAACAAAAAAAAAAGCAATCATGTTTGCAATTAAAATGCAGGGTGTTACGTAAGGTACATTAAAAATTATATATAGAAAGAAAGAGATAAAGTTGAAAGAAATATAAAATAAATGAAATAAAAATCAGAAAGGGAAAACCAACCGAAAAAATATTATTACAGAAATTTTTATTGCAAAATTGGTAATTTCAACAAAACATACTTTTTATTTCTCTTATACTTATGTTGATTGTTGTTGTTGTTTCTTATATTTATTTTTTTCATAACCTCAAACCTTAAAAATAAAATATTCAAACATGACTTTTTTTTTGTTTGTTTGTTTGTTGTTGTTGTTGTTGTTGTTGTTGTTGTGTTCATTTGTTGTTTTCTTTTTATTTCACTTTGCAATAAAAATGCAGTCGCAGACGTATTAATAACAATTTTCTTGCATATATTAAATTTTTTTTTTTATTATATTAAAAATTTTAAGATTTCTAAAATTGCATTTTTAATAAATTTTTTTATAAAATACGTTATGTGGCCTAAAGTGTGATTTTTTTATTATTAATTATTGGTACGTAGTTAAGTTACTAGAATTGGTTTTTCGTATAAATTATACCTAATCAAAGTAAATATTTGTCATAATGTGAAAAGTAAATAATAAAAAACGCATGTGCAGATGCTAGGTGGTTCAGAGCCCACCTTAAAAATAGTAGGTCTCGTCCCAAGTTGGCCTAGGGTGAAAAAAGTGGACGTTAATATTAAATAGAAAATTGCTATATAAGAAATTCTTAAAAAGCCAATAAAACAATCACTTGATGCAAGTCAAGTACAAAGAGAGAAGAAGAAGAAGAAGAAATAAATAATAACATACAAACTAATATTAATCAATGTATCATTGTGGTTGGGAAGTATCCGTCTTTAAAACATCATCATTAATTGATTCTCACTTTTTACTTTTTGAGAACAATTTTTTGTTTTTTACCTGGAAAATTATTATAAGTATTGACGCGACCACGGTACCACAATATAATAACAATAACAGATTATTTCTTTTATTTTTATTAAATTAAAGAAGAAGAAGAAAAAGCAGAAGAAAAAAAAATGGCTATTAACGAATAATTTATGAAAAAGAATAACAACAACAACAACAACAACAAATTTTATTTCTTTAATTAATCGTCAAAAAATTTTTGTTTCTTTTTTTTTTTTTTTCTGTAAAATGGCTGACTCATTGAATATAATTTGGAAACACTTGAAAGTTTAGAGTCCGAAAGCGAGAATTACAACTTTTTTTTTTTTGTATATATTTTATAAATAGTCAATTGAAATCCCGTTGCAATCTTTTGTTACTATAAAATTAGAATTTTATTATAATTTTTTTTTTTTTTGCACATAAGGAATTTTTTTTTTTTTGTTGTTGGTTATTTTTTTTTTTTTTTTTCATGAATCAAATAATCTTCATTTTTTATTATTATTATTATTTTTATTATTAATAGATCTATACATTCATTTTTTATATATGACGTTAAAAATAATAATAAAGAAAATTTTAACGTATATGGGAAATAAAATAAAAGAAACACAAAACACAAAAAATAGTAAATATACAAACAAATCAACAAACCAAACAAAAAAAAAAAAAAAAACAAACCAAAAAAACAAAACAAAAATTTTACATCTTTGAATACCTAAGTCTATTACTAAAAGATTTGATATCACTTCTATTCAAATTTAATTTTTTTTTTGTTGTTTCTTCAATAAAAAAACAAAAAAAAAAAACAAAAACAAAAACAAAAAAAACGTTGAAGACAATGGTGAAATTTTAAATTATTGTTATTATTCTAATAAATTATGTATATTGAAGACACTAATTATTATTGTACAGACTTTAAAAAATTTGCAACAAAAAAAAAAAAACAAAATGAATTTAAATTTTGTGGTTCCCATTGAAAAAAAAAAAAAAAAAAAATATTTTTTGCGTTAAAATTGGTTTTCTTTAAATTTTTAGCCTAAAAAGACTTAGACTAACTAATATATTTACTATTTGTACATGATGTCATTATTATTGTTAAACGCTGTGTTTGTTGTTATTGTTCTTCTCATCTTCAAGTTGAATATACAAAAAAAATTTTATTAGTGTATTGTTTTGTGTATTGCCTTTTTTTTTTTGTGTATAAAGACACGATTGTAATAAATATATTCTTCTTGCTATGAAGATTATAAGATAAAATTGTTTTTTGGTTATTTATTATTGCATATTAGATACACCCATTAAAATTCTGTTCTATAGTACAATTAGTTCTCAGTACAATTCATATTAAACGTAGATTTTTTTTTTTTAATTATTTATACACATTTTATAAATTAATATTGAAGGTTTTAAGTTTTAATAAAAAAAAAAAATACTGAATTTTAACAAAAACCAAATGAACGGAGGCACATTTGAAAAGGAATATTTTTCAAAAAAATTAAAATTATTACAACATTACAACAATAATTTTTATGTAGACACAGACAAATTATACAATAAAAAAACAAATAAAATCCCGACTAACTTGTAGTGTGTGAATGTTCCAATTCTCAAACACACGAAACTATTGTGTCATTTTACATTTTTCAAATTATTGTATTTTTGTTTGTCTAAGACAATTGACTTAAAATCAGAATACAAATAAAAAAAACTTTACTAAGAAATACCTAAATTGAATTACATATTTAAAAATTAATAGTTTTGTATCAAAAATACAGAACAAGACAAGACAAAGGCAAGGACCTGAGAGACTAATACTTGTGAAGAGCCTTCACTGTACAAATGTTTGTGTCTTTTTTGTATATTGTTGCTGGGTTTTTGTGCGTACAAATATTTCTGGAAAAAAAAAACTCTCATTTTTGTTTAAAAAAAAAAAAAAATAATAAACAAAAAAAAAAACAAATAAAAAAAAAAATGTAGAAAAGTTTCAAAGTCAGCCAAAATAAAATCAAAAAGAGAAAATTTGATTAAAAACAAAAATTTTCGGAATTTTAATATTTCGTGAGAAAGGAATTGAAATTGAAAGTAGATAAAAATTTTTTTTATTTAAATATAAAGAAATATAAACTATAATAAATATTTGTCAATTCATTGAAATTAACTACAAATAATAATAATAATAATAATTGGAATAATGAAATTGAAATTAAATACAAAGAAAAATTGTATATTTTAAAATGATAAGTATCAGCGTCAGTTAAAGAGATTGTCTTAAAAAATACTTAATGATTTAGTCCTTTTAATTGACCTTTTTTTTTTGGTTATGTATGAAACTAACGTTCTACATTTTCCTATTAGAAATATTTCGAATAATTTGAATAATTTCGATTAATAATTTTTAAATTTAATTGAAATTGAAATTTCTCGGCAGTGTCTTGTCTATTTAGAGCAATACAATTGAACAATAAGTATTAAAAAATACATTTTTAATTTACAACAAATCCATAAATCCGCCCAAAACAATCAAAAGACGTATCGCGGAATCGTGGCAGTTAAAATAAGAAAAAATTTGTTATATTCAAATTGGATATTTTTTCGTTTGTCTTTTATTTTTTTTTCTCAAAAGTTTAATTTGTTTGTGAATATAAATTTTAAAGAAACACAGGAGGCTTTAGTCTATTTCTTAATAAGAAAACAATTCAATATTTTTGTAAAGAGATATTTTTGTCTATATTGGCCACATGATTTGCTTACATGATTTAAAGTCTAAATTTTAGACCGACAAATCGACCATGTGTGTAAAGAAAATATTTTTAAAATTAAATAGAAAAGAATTATTTAACGGAACAGAAGAAACTTAAAAAAAAATTAAATTTAAAATTTTCTTTTTTATTTGATTCGTATCCATTAATTAGATATTTGTTCTTTTTGGTAAATGTACAAATTTGTACGTTAAAAATTATTATAATAAAATTCTGTCATTCAAATCAATAAAAAAAAAATTGACTATAATTTCCTCCCACCCACTTCAACTGATTTATCCGTTAATTTTTATTTTAACAGAAAATAATAAATAAATAAATAAATTTTTATGATCACATTGAAAAGAAATAATTATGAAATTTTCATTTTGCATTAGCTTCAACATCGACATTTTATGTTTAATTTTTTATTCCCAGTAATAATTTGAACAAAAGAAAAAGAAATCATAAGAAAAATGGGGATTAAGATTTTATTCATTCTCTCTTCTTCTTCTTCTTCCTCTTAATATTGTTGTTATTATTATTATTATTATTATTATTGTTATTATTGTTTTTATTATTATGGTTTAAGGTTCAACATTAAAGTTCATTTTTTATATGTTGCCTTTTTTTTCTTCTTCTTCTCGTTTGTTTTTTATTTTCTTATTATTTATAAATTTGTTTATTCTTCATTTCATAGGTCATTGCACTCGATTCTTTTCATTTTTATATTATATATATATATTTTTTTAATACCTTGGACGATTCGTTATTTTTGTTTTTTTGTATTTTTTTTTTTGTATTTCAGTTACAAATTATTTTTTTTTTCCTTTTCTTTTCGTTGAAAGACAATATTTGAATTGGGTTGTTAGTGATTGTGTTGGTGTGAATTGAGAGACAGGTGGGGAAATATATTTATATACATATTTATATGCTTCCATCACACACACATATATCTACACACACATAGCTAATTTTTTTTTTTTCCAAAAAAAAAGCGCAAAAGCAAAAAAAAAGAAAAAAAACAGAAAAAAAGTTGAGTATTGTAATGAGGTGTTTTATTTTACCAATAAATAAGAGTGAGATATAATAAAAAATAAAAAGCAGCTAAAACTACAAAAAAAAAGTTGTATAAATATTTTATGCCTTAAATGTCATGGTCAATTGGTCCCTGTTTTATTAAAAAACGCGACTTTTTTTGTTTTTTTTTTCATCTCAGTGGTTTATTTTTTTTTTTGGTATTTTGTTGCTTTCGATTATAAAAGGCCAATGTTCCTTCCCTGTGACGTCTTTTAATATTTTATTCTTTTTTTTTTTTTTTGTTGATCGTTTTAAGGAAATAAATATTCTGCGCATTATAACTTGATGGTTCATATACAATTTATCAATTATGGCAATTCTTTGATTATTGTGAAAAAATTATTTTATATTAAAATCCAATTTTCGTCTTAACATTTCTTTCCTCTTATGTACCACAATCTTAATTCTAAATATATTTTGAATAGAATATTAGAATACAAAATATGTAAAACAATTTATTGTTGTTTTTTTTTTGTTGTGTTGTTTGCTTTTTTTTTAATCATTTACAAGAAAAAAAAAACTTGTTTTTATGCGGTAATTTTTTTTATTCTTGTTTATTTTTGAATTCATTTCAAAGTAAACAAAACATTTTTTTTTCTTCTTCTCTGTTTTGTTGAAGCCACAGGAATTATGAAATGATATTTGAATATTAATCTTATATATATTTATTTCCACTTTGGTAATATTAAATAGATTCTAAGTATATTTATTCGAAGTTTCATGAAATGACAATAAAACCTTGGCTTAAATTATTAATGCCAAATTTATCGGTTGCACTGACTAAACTTTATTAATATATTTTTTTTTTAATGAAATATTTCAGGTAAACATATATAAGAAGCTTTACTCTTTATAGTTCATTAATATTGTTCAACTGATCTGATTTTTAAAATTGACCTTCAGGAATACATATTAAAGTTCAAATATTAATGCAATCAAATATTGTGAAAATCTTTCTATTTTTTTTTTTATACATTCACATTCATCAATTAGAAATTATAATTTAAGAAAATTAAACTATTTAGAAAATTTATCAAAATTTATTGAAACATCTAAATCTGTCAGATTATTTCTTCATGCATTTAATAATAATTCAAAATGCTTTGATTACTAATTATGTCAATGTGTAAAATAATTAAAACAAAAACTAAATTTCAATTTTCTAGCAATACATTTCGAAGTGTCTTCCTCAGGCTTTCAATTAATAATGTTACTTTAGTAATAATTTTGTGTTTATTTACACTTACAGGAATTATTGTGCAACCATAAAATCCAATAGAAAAAAAAAACCTTTTATAATGAAACACAATGACGTTGGTTATGTTGTCAGTTACTATCGCGATTACGATCATTTCGTTAAAAATTGACAGTGAAAATGAAAACAAAAAAAAATAAAATAAATAGCGGGTTATTTATTATTTACAAATTACAACAAGAAAGAAAAAAACAAAAAACATGCGATATTGCAATTTGTCTATGCTTATATAAAATATTTTACCAAAAAAATCTGTAAATAATATTTCGTTACAATATCCTAATTAAGAAATATTTATTAAATAAAAATGACCAAAAAAAAAAACACAATTTTATTATAAACGGCCCAATGCTTGACTAAAGAATGTAGCAAAATTTCACTTTTAGTTATAAATTTATAGCAAAAAAAAAAAAATTAGTTAAACTGGAGAGAAAAAAGTTTATACACAAAAAGTTTACATGCAGCAATGAATAAATATGTCACACTCATGTGGCACAACTTTTTGTCTCCAATATTTAATAATAATAAATATTCTCATTTCTTGCTTATTATTATTATTATTATTATTATTATTATTGTAACAATATAATATTTGTAATAAAATCATTATTATATCACATTAGATTTGTTTATTATTAATTATTTTATATATTTAATAATATTTCACAGTTTTCATGTTGTGTGTGTGTGTGTGTGTTATAGTGTAGGATGTATAGATATCTGAAGATAATGTGGTCAGTAAGTTATAAAAATAATAATTTATTATGTAGGAACCTTGAAGGTTTTAAACTTGAGGTTACTCCATTTATGAGTCACGCAATTTTTTGTTTTTTAATATAATTTTTTATTTTTTTTTTTGAGGATGTTTGAATTGTCTTCAAAGGAAAAGTTGGTAATTATTTATTTAATTTCTTTTTTTTTTTAATGAGACAAAAGGTTTGCAATTGCGAAAATATTAAATTCTTTATTAGTAATTTTATAAGTTTTATTAACGGATGTAACAACATCCAACAATGGGCATTACATTTGGCCTCAATATTAGATCAGTATAGGTAATAGGTAAAAAATGTTAATTTGTATTTATGCTTTGCAAACTAAAAGCATAAAGTTGGCAAACCGTTGATTAGTTTATCTGACAGTAAATTTTAAAAGCATAAAATGAATTAAAAAAAGTTTTGTGTATACTAATTTAATTGTTTATTTATTTATTTATGAAAAAGTCTATGAGCTCGACGGTTCTGTTCTTATAGGGACTTGACTTCCCTAATTATTTTAATTACTTAAGAATGAGAAAAAAATAAAAAGAGGAAAAACAATGCAATTAGTTAACTTAGAATATTTTGATCCAAGTAGGATATTTACGCAGTACAATTTTGTTTAACTAAATTTTTCATATCATGTGCCAAAAAAAAATCTCTACACACACTTTTTGATTATTGAAATTATTATCAAACGAGTTTAATATTTATAAATAAATAAATTCAAATTTCCCCCATATTTTATTTTTCTATATTTTGTGAGATTAGAATTGAAATGAAAAAAATATTTTACGCTGACGATTAAAAAATGGTTACCAAAAATTTAACACCAGGTTGGTGCATATAAATTTTTCATTAAACGTATATTTTTAATTTCTAATAATTATTAAAACGAATCTTTCTTTTTTTATATTTTTTTTTTCTACAATAGAAAAATTAATGAACGACAATAAATTTTATTTCGAAAAACCAAAAAAAAAAAAAAAACAAAAATGAATCAAATTAAGATTTTTTTTGTTTGGGGGAATCTCATCGAATAAAATGATTCGTCTAAAACATGAAAGAAAAAAAAAACACTTTCGCCTTATAATGTGAAAATTTTAAATAATAAAAAAAAAAAGACAAACAAAAATTTCCATTTTTTGTTTTTTTTTTTTTTAATACAAAAATAAATGCATATGATTTAAGTTTAAGTTAAAAGTTAAGAGAGAGAAAAAAAATTCGCTTTCATTTTCGTTTGTGTGGAGTCACGCAGAAAACTATGAATAAAAAGAAAAAAATGTAGGTAATTAAAATGTAACAATATATCGGGTAGACTGTAATAGAGATTAAAAATTTTAGAAGTAAAATTAATTCAGACAAAATACAGTTAAAGACGCACATCGGATAATAATATAATTTACAGTGGGATCTCTACACGTTTAACTGGTTTTTTGTTTCTTGTTTTAAAGTCTTTTTTTTTTTTTTTTGATTATATTTTGTTAAATTCCATATATTAAAATATATAAAACGATGTAATTTCTATAATATAAAATTGTCATATGTATTAACAGGAAACTCCCAATTATTAAATATTAAAAAATAAAAAAAAAGAGAGACGGTTAACCCATGAAGGATTAAAAAAAATATGAAATAATTGTCATCTTCAAAATATATATAAAAAAAAAAAAATAAGAAACAAAAACGAAACTTAAAATATCAAGAAAACAACAAACAATAAAATAAAATTTTTTTTTTTAATCAAATTAAATCCATAAACAGGTTGAATTAATTCTATTTTAGTCATTTTTTTTTTCTTCCATATTTTGTTTGTCATATGACGTCGATAATATTTGCTTAAGCCATTTTTTTTTGAATATAAAAGAAATAATTAAATAATAATCATTATCATCAACGTCATCATAATGTTCATCATATTCTATGTAATTAGTTACTATAGTTAGTAGTTAGTAGCCTTATTTTACACAATTTGTGCACATGCTCAAATATAGCAATGAAAAAAAAATATTCCAGTCAGCAACCAAAAAGTGTTCAGGAGAAAATTAATTGTATTAAACTTAAGTTTTTGTCCATTTTTTAATTTCGTGTGTTCATTAGATTTATGTTAAAATTTCAAAAATTCACAGAATAATGACCTTAAACGTTATACGAAAATACGTGTTGACGGATTAAGTACGTGATAATGTATCCTAAATTTTCTACAGTCTTTTACCATATATTTCGAAGAAATTCATCAAAAAACCTAAGGTTATAAAAAACTGAATTTAATTCAAATTATTTTTTTTAAATAAACTTTTTATTTGTATTTAATTTCTAGCAGTTTATAAATTTAATTTTTAAATGAATCTATCTATAATTATACTCACACTTTTTTGTTTGTTCGTTTGATTATCACAATTATGTACATAAAATGTATTTGTATGTATATGCATACATTACATACATACATATATAACTTATTGTACTTCATTATGTATTGAATATGCAATATATAAAATGGCCTCAATTTTAAAATGAATTACGCTATGACATATTTAAGTACAATTTTTATACTTTCCCTTTTTTTCTTGTATAAATAAAATATTGGTGAATATATTGTTGATTTGAAAGAATCTCTTATGGACGTCTAAAATCTGTTAATAAATATTTTTAACAAATATTAAGTCAAACTAATTCGATCAGTAACTGCTAATAATAAATTTAGAATAAAAATAAATTTTTAAATCTACTGAAATATAATTAAATAATATTTTAATATAACTTTAAAATATTTTGCACTCTGTCATTAAATTGTTAACAAAACAAACACTGGTAGTTTTTATTTCATAGTTTAGAATTTAGTTGAACATTTTATAGATGGGTATAAATATATGTTGTAGTTTGCTGTGGGACCAAATATACCAAAAAATTTACGATTAATTGAGAAATTTGACAGAAACCATAAATTTTTTTCTATCAAATATTTCCCTGACATTGTAAAGGTCGCCATCTATAAAATTGCATGCGTTCAACAATGTTGAGTGTCTTCTTAATTATTCATATGAATCACTATAAAAATGTTTGCATTATTCAATCCTCTCGTATTTAATAAAAATTAAATATAAAACATATTCACATATCAGTTAATTGAAGGTATGGACTTTAGTTTAAAATCAACAAAAAAATAATTAATTTTTATTCGTTGAATGCGTCAAATATTAAAATAATTACAAAATATTTTAAAAAAAAAAATATATGCACAAATCAATAAATTATAAAACTTATAAACACAAAAAATTTACATTTTTATTTGAATAAACAAAAAAAAAAAATTTCAGATAACTTCCTGTTTTTTTCGGATTTCTCTTAAATTTGTATTTAATAATTTTTTTTTTTTTTACAGAAAATGCATAAAATGAAGAGCCTGGGGTTTTATTTGGTAACATGGACATGTTTACTATGTACATGTGCAGCATTGCCAGACGTAAGTTATATTTTTCACATACATAATTTTGTTCACTTAAATATAATTATAATTGTCCTCATAATCAGACAACCGTGTAAAAATTCATTCAAGACGCAAATCGTTATTTTTGAAGGTCGACAATTCTTTAAAAATTTATAACACAAGAAAAAAAAACTGTTCAGTATCCTAAATACTGTGACAGTGCATTAGATGTAATGTACATCATTTATTTTATAATTATAATTTTAGAGTTTAAAATGAATTATAAAAATTTACCTTAAACTTATAGAAAAAACTGAACTGTGTAACCTTCAAAAAAAATATATATATTTCATCTTCAAAAAAATTACACAGAATATTTGGCAAGAGAAGAGTTTTGTTATGATTTATTGTTGTGGGTACCTAATAAATACTCCAACTATTTTTAATAATTATTATTAAGTAAAATTCTGACTGTTATAATTTATTGTAACAACAAATTATATTTGACAAATTGAAAAACCCGAAAAAAAAGTCAACTTAAAGTCATACGAAAACAAAATCTAAGATTGTGCAGTTAAACCATCAATATAAAGAATTATCAAAAGGTTTTCGTTTGGACTTGAATGTCGCAATTATACAACACGTTTGTTGATTTCCATTTATATTTATTTATATTTTTTCACTTCTATCTAATTAATTATTTTTGCTATTATCTAATAAATAAATAAATGTTGACCAAAAACAAAAACAAAAACAAAAAAAAAATAGTAAATAAGTAAAAAGTAAATAAATATCTTGTATGTATTTTCACATAACCTAAAAACAGACGACCTTGATCGTATATAAACATGACAACGTACATTATAATAATGCGAGATTTACTCAACATTGGCTTTTTATTTTAATAAATACTAAAACCAGTAGCGCATTCATTTTGTTTTCTTAAAACATTTTTTTTTTCTTAATTATCCATTTTCAATATAATAATTAGAGTTCATCACTGATAGAACACGTATTATCATATATAATTATTACTCTGTACTTTAAGTAAATTTTGCGTCAATTTCAGTTGCCATTTTTAATAATAACTTTTAACTTTAAATGTGTTGAACCAAAAATATTTCATTTAAATTTTAAAAGATTTTACAAAATTTAAAATCGAAAAAAAAAAAAAAATGGTGGATCGTTCCCGGATATTAAATGCGTTATTTCCCGGACATAAAAACATAATTAAAGAATTGATTCAAGATTAATACCAAAACATATTATTGTTATATTTACTGGTTGTAACTTGTTGTAACGCATACTACACTGTGTACTGTAGTAAATTATTCGTAAACGGATCTCAATTCTGACAGTAAATTCAATAGTAAAATTTTCAAGGCAATTACTCATTATTAGATTAATTATTTACTTTAGAAAAAATGTATAAAAATAAAATTGTAAGATACGAATTACAATACAATCTAAATTTATCTAAAGCCACAAAGAAATTGGCATTACTTATAAAAGTTTTAAATAATATTTTACCGTTGAATGCACAATCGTTCTTGATCAAAACAAAACATTAACAAAAAAAAGATAATATCAATTTGAAGGATTTTTTTTCCTGTTTTTTTTTTAAAAAGGAAATTTAAAAGAAAAAAAAACAAGAGAATTTTCAATTTAAAAAAAAAAATTAAGATTGTAAATTCTTTCTTACAAATAAAAGAATGAAAATGTAAAACGGGAATTCAAATAATTAATCCACTTAAGAAGGCTCACAAACTTTTGTGTGTTTATATTTTTTATACCTTAATGAGGAAATAAATTTGACAAAAAAAAATAAATAAATCTAAAGAAAAAAATAAATTGCAAATAAATAAAAATATATAAAAAAGAGAAATTTCTATAAAATTCTATCAATGTGTACAAGAAAATATATACAATGAAATTATTTTGCTTATACGAATTTTGAATTGTTAATTCGAAATAATAATTAAACACACAAACACTTACATAATTATACGTGTATATATAACATAAAAAGTTCACATTAAACTTAAAATAAAACAAAATAAATAAATTTTAATCGAAATCATTTTTTTTTTTGTTATAAAATTGAGTTCAATTCAACCTTGCAATAGTTTTTGATTTGACTAAATATTGTGTAAATTATATTTACCTTTCAACATAATGGAAAATTCTAAGACAATCCGCAAAAATTTTTTTTTTTTTTTTAAATAAATTAAACTCAATGTCAACAATAACTTTTTATATTATTGTATAAAAAATATTTAGGTACATTTATTAAGTGTATCGATTTAAGTAGAAAAAATAAATAAATAAATTCAACAATAGACTTCTGTGACTCCACAAATTGATAGATTAGTTTTAGTTCTGAATTAATTTATAATTAAAACAATATTAAGTAATAAAGTCGATTTATCGATTTATTTTAAATTATTTAATACATTTAATTGTTAATTTACTAAATACAAGACTTTAGAAAAATAAAAATATAACTAAGAACATTTTCGTATTCAATCTTATGTTGGATTTTTTTCTTCCACTAATTGAAAGATCACTTAAAAAATTGCAAAAGTTCAGTTAAATGGAAATAATGGACTTCACGAGAATGCATTTATACGTATAAATTGTGCATGAATATGCAGCAGTTAACATTTATGATGGAAAGCAACAAAAACAAAAAAAAAATTTCTTATATAAAACTCTCACTTTCAGATTTATTCAAATGTACATTATAAATAGTAAATGGTACTTTAATGTCTGTAATGTCTGGTATATGTATTTACCTACCTACTTACTTTTACTCTTGATCTATTATGATCGAGAGTAAAAGTACAAAATTTCTTATTTATAAATATTTTTAAAGTTCTTCTACAATTAATAAAATCATGCAGAAAGTAATTCACCATATTTTTTTTATTTTTGTTGTTTTTCCATTTTAAAACTGAAATTAAAATTTGTGGTTTCATAATTTCTATTTTTTTTTTTTTTGGTTTTAATTCAATGAACACATTTTATCGGAAATAATTTAATTATAATACAGTGACAGACAATAAATACAATTTTTAACAATATATTAAGATGTTTTATTGAGCTTTGTGAATTTTTTGTATAAACGGCAATACATTTACAGATTTACGGATTTACGGATTGCAAGTGAACAGAAAAATTGAAAGGAAATTATTACGCGTTTATTTTTTTTTGTTGTTTTATATATTTTATGTTAACTTGCACTTTTATTATTTAAATTCTATATAGACAATTATGCACATTTTAATTCTTTTCAAAATGTCGGTTCATCTTACACATTTTATATAAAAAATGTAATACATACAAGCACGAATTAAATATGAATTTAAAGCAGGGCTTATATGGATAAGTTCTGTTTGTGAATATTGAAATCAATTGACACAATAATTAAGTATATGAGTAAAAGAAATGCGTATATATGTGAGAAAATTTATTGTCTGACTGAAAATTGTTGGGAAAAAAAAGTTAATAAAAAAAACAAACAAACAAACATCAGATTTATTATCCTTGATAATGTAAATGATCAACTCTCTAGTATCTATAGAGACCTAAAAATACACGATTATATTAAGTGAATCCAAAAAATATTTTTTAGTCTGATAAATAAGAAAGACGAATATCATTTTTTCTTTGATACAAATTATTACATTATTACACATTTCATTAAAAAAAAATCTAATAAAGGTTGAAGGTTTAAATAAAGGACAAATATAATATTAAATTTATTAAAATATATTTTTTGAACCTATTTAAATAAATAATATTCAAAAAAAAAAGACCATTAATATTAAAATATATGTTTTTAATAAAAAGTCATCGTACATTTTGCAACAAATGAAGAAACTTTACCCTTGACTTGATATAAATATTATAAAAAAATGCTAATTTTTGTTTTTTTTTTCTTTTTTGTTTGTTTACATCTTTAAAAAAAATTACAGATTCATCGAGATATGTCGGCACCCCAATTACAATCAATATTTCATGTCGATGATGTTGATTCAGTGCCAAATTATGAAATAATAAAATTAAAACATCATACAACATCTCATTACAGAACAAAACGGAATATTAATTCACCACCAAATGCATTAAATACAATTAATAATAATAATAATAATAATATAAATAGTAATAATAATAAAAATAATATTAATAATAATAATAATAATATAAATAATAATATTCATCATGTTAAAAAAGATTTAAGTAAAACATCATTTGATAATAAAAGTGACATTAAATTAAATAGTAATAAAAATAGTTTTAGTGTTAATAATAATAATAATAATAATAATAATAATAATAATAAACAAAATTATAGTGTTAGTGATATTAAAGAGCATAGTGTATCATTTGAAGCATTTGGTGAAATATTAAATTTAACATTAAAACCAACTAAAGGATTATTTAAGGATGGACCACAATCATTAAAAATGTGGATGGTTAAGACTGATCCAAATTCAACACAAGGATTAGATTATGAGGAAGTAATTGAGGTAAAAATTTCTTTTATTATATTTATTTCTTAAATTTTTGTACATTAATTCTTACATTTTTGTATATTTAAAATTTAAAAAAAAATGTCTATATAGAAATGTAGAGGCAAACGCCTAAACAGGTTAAAATCAATCATCAACTATACGAAACCTGTCAGAAAGAATTATAAATTTAAAAAAAAAATACAAATAAACAAACAAACAAAAAAAAATAAAAGTCAATGACAAAATATTTCCGGAAGAGAAAAAAAAAACAGCAAAATCAATTTTATATTTATATAAAGCTAATTTAAATTTAGACGATAAACCTTGAGACAAGACGTTTGTTATTTAATAATAAGAAGAAAAAAAAATATAATTACTTTGTATAAATTTTTATTTCATAATTTTTTACTCCAATTATATTGGGGGACATTAGACATCTATATCTACAACACAGGTCAATCTTCAAATAAAGATTTATATACGATCGTATTTTCATCATAATAAGTGACTTAGATGGTATAAATTTAATGACTAATTTAAAGCAAGGTCGCTTTCACCAACAAATATGATACATCAGTTTTAATTCATATGAAAATAATTTGGGACGAATTTTAATATAATTGTCTGGGATAAAGAATAAGAATCTATTGAAATAATTAAATCGAGATAAGAACTTTATTTCAATATTGTAGTGATTTGACTAAATTTTGAGAAAGTAATAAAGATTGTATGAATTTTCCGAATGACATTCCTTATCTTATACATTTAATTTGGCCAAATCAAAATCGGATATCTATAGAATAAATTAAATTTACAATTTTATCTTTTCTTATTCTGAATTCACGTCGCAAGATAAAAATTTACCGGAAAATATACCTTATGTGGAAAATATAAGATCTATTTTAGCAAAGCAAACAATTTAATTATCTGATTTATTATAATAGATATTACTTCGTCCGCCTAAGCCTTAGGCCCTAAGGCATATTTTCCCATAAATTTTTATCTTGGTGCGCCTTGCCCTTAACATACTAAAAAAACCAACCAAATCTATTCATACTGATTTCTAGTATACCGCGTATAAAACTTTTTGTAATATAAAAAACATAAAAAAACTTTAAAAACATTTGACTTTGCGATTGTAAAAAGTGAGAGTTTTTTCTTTAATTTAATTCAATTATAAAAAAAAAAAAAAACCAACAAACTCTCATCAAAAGCAGAAGTGAAAAACAGAACAAAACAAAAATGGGTATACATTTTACAGTTTCATCTTCCATTACGTCCAAAACAAAAATTTTTCTTTTTAAACATACCAATAATAATCCATAAGATTAATTAAAAATTCAAAATTTTTCCATACTCAACTTTTGTATAAATTTATTATCCATGAAATTATAATAATGTTCTTGATCACGTCTATATATTTTTATTTCGCCTAAAACTAAATATAAAGACAGAGTCAGAATGATAAAAAGCAAACACTGAACAGAAACTAGAAATATTTCATAATTTTTATTATAAAACAAAAAACAAAAAACAAAAAAAAAAAGACAAAATTTTTGTTTGGAATCTGAATTTTTTTTTTTTTTTTTAGCTGAAAAAGAGAAAAAAAAAAGTTCATTTTTTAACGTTGAACTTTATAATCAGAGATTCCAGTTTTTCTAGTTGGGTGGGTTTCATGTTTTCCTCTTGTCTTTTTTTTTTTTTTTTTGGAACTCCACCGAGTTTTTTTTTATAGAAGAAAATAATAAAGAAGAAAAAAAAAATCGAAAATAATTCGTCGATTGACTAAAATTTGGAATTTTAAATTCACGCAAAATAATCCTGTTTCAGGTTAGGCAAAATTTCTTGTATATTTAATTATTTTAATATTTTTATTTTGTGAGAAAAAAACAAAAGAATTTTTTTTTTATTAGCAATCAGTAAATTTTTCACAATTAAAATAAAAAAATATTTTACTGGTAAAGAATAATTTTTTATCCAGAAGAAGTTACAAATTATCCTATGAAAAGTCACGAATAGAATATTTTATTTTCAAGTTTTTAAATAAATTTTTTATTAAAAACGTGACTTAAGACAAAAATATGTTTATGGAATAATAAATACAAGAAAAAAAAACCACTTACAATCAAACGTTGTAAATTGAAATAAATGTTCAGTATTGAATTAATCTTTGACTTTAGGATTCCCAATATTCGTTTAAATTTAATAACATTGTAACATGCAAATATAAATAAAATGATAACTCCAACGGATCAAGTTATCTATGGTAAAGGTAAGATCCATAAATATATTCCTCGTCCAATGTGACGGTATAAATGCAAATAAAAAGAAAAGAATGAAGCTCCATTTTGTGTGTAGGGGTTCGTAGTAAATAAAAAATACATTAAATAATTAATTAATATGAATAAACTGGGAATAACTGGGAATAACTGGGAAAAGAACATAACATTTTTTTATGTATTTTTAATTATAATTTAAACATAATTTATATTTTTTTACACTTTAGAAAAAAAAACAATTCCTCAATAAAGTCCCGTATAAAAATATTTCTGCACTATAAAATTTTTCTTCTTTTTTTTTTGTTTTCTTAAAATATTCATCTATTTTTTATATGAGAATTTAAAAAAAGAAAAAAAAGAAAAGAAAAGATAAAGAAAGTTTAACAGTTACATTGTTTAATTCTTAACTTTTATTTTAAAAAAAATTAATTTATTATTTTTTTGGCACGTTTTAAAAAAAACAACAACAAAAAATGAAAATTTTCAAATTTTTTATAGAGTTGCCAAGTTGGAAGAATAAAAATGGTTGGGGTTTTTTCCAAATATTATACTAACAAAAAAAAATTCTAAATCGAAAGTAAATCCTGATGCAAAAAAAAATCTACAGGTCAATAAACCATAATCAAATACACATCATTTGTATTTGGCCAGGTAGAATTTGATGTAAATGTAATTAAAATAATAAACCAAACACACAGATCATTTTTTAACACAATCTTTATTATGAATATTACAACAAATACATAAATAAATTAACAGAAGTAATAAACTTTTAAAAGATTTATATTAAGATTACAACGAGAAGTCTATATTTATATTTAGAACTGACTGATTTCTAATTATAAATTCAAAATAACTTTATGTGAACTAAATTAAATTTTACAATTAATTTAGTTCCCTTAGTTCCTTTAGTTCCTTTAATACCGTTAGTTCCTTTAGTTCCTTTAGTTCCTTTAATTCCTTTAGTTCCTTCAGTTCCTTTATTTCCTTTAGTTCCTTTAGTTCCTTTAGTTCCTTTAATACCGTTAGTTCCTTTAGTTCTTTTAATACCGTTAGTTCCTTTAGTTCCTTTAGTTTCTTTAGTTCCTGTACAATGACTTTAATTTTAATATTTAATTTAAATAATGAAAATTGTGAAACCAAAAAAAAATTTTGGTGATCATTCGTTACTAAATAAAGTTTGATAACCTTACTAATTTACATACAAATATAAATTACAAGTATAAATTGGTATTATTCTAATGATACTTTATCTCCATATCCATACTACTGAACTTTATAATTATTGGAAGATGAGCTCTGGTTGTTTTGTAATTTTTAAACTTTTTTGTTTTTTCAAATTTCACGGTCTTTAGAAAGCAGACAGAAAATCAATTATTATTAAGTATTTATTTATTTCGAGGTTAAAAAAGTTTAGCCCATCTGCCCCTGGATTATTTAAATTACACAAAAAAAAAAAAAATTTAAAACGATTAAAATAAATTTTCAATAATTATAGAAAAGCAAAAGAAAAAAAAAACGATTTAAAAAAATTAAAAAAAATTGAAACCTATAAAATTTACTTTGCGTATCATTACAGCATACTTGTAAGATTATAATTGATTACAAAAAAAAAATATGTTCAATATTTTGATTTCATTTTAATTGAAATTTGTACAAAGTACTTCACTTTTCGACCGAGGCGGGATGGAATTTTTCATTCGGCTAATTATGTACTAAACACACATATGCAGTGGGCAATGCTTAATAACATCTATGACCCTGGCTGGTGTGCAGGATTCGGTTTAAACCGAACGATTCTTCTTAGGAAATCTGCATGTTTCCTAAGAGCTGGCAATGTGCCGAATCAGGCATAAAAATGCATGTGCAGATGCTAGGTGGTTCAGATACCACCTTAAAAATAGTAGGTCTCGTCGCTCAGTTTGGCGAAAGCGGAAAAAAGGGGACGTTAAAAAGTTAAGGAGGCTTGCATAAAGCAAGTACAAAGAGTAAAAAAAAAAGAGTACTTCACTTTTTTTTTTTTAAATTTCATCAAAAAAAACTTTAAATCTTATATAATTTTTTTCTTATTTTTTTTAGATTGTCGATTTTACATTTCTACAAAAATCATTATGTAGTGTCAAAACATTTCCTATTTTATTAAGTCTTGTGGAAAAATTGTAATATTGAAATTATTACATTTATTAATAATCTAATTTTTACGCTTTATAATAGTGAAATTGTTAATTCAATTAAAGCAAAGCAATAAAAAAAGCAAACAACAACAAAAAAAAAAAAAGTAGAAATAGGAAAATATTAACTCACAATTTTTAAGTAATTTTTTTTTTTTTAAAATAAAAAAAATCAATAATTTGAATATTAAACAATCAACAGAATCGTTCAATGTAAATAATCATACAAAACCAATAAATAAACAAAACAAGAAAAAGAAAAATGAAAAAAAATTACATAACTTGAAAAAGTTTTTTTTTTAAAAATAAGAAAAAAAAAATAATAATAATAATAATAATAAAAAAAAGAAAGTAAACAGAAATTCGTTTCCCGCATTTCTACATTTTATATTTACTTTTTATCGTTATCTTATCATTATTTATTGAATAAATATTTGTAGTTAGTTTATTTTGAATTAAGATTTAATGTATACACACCAAATATTATGGAAGGGCTTCTGTATGAATTTTTACTTCTTGTTGTTGTTATGTAGATTTATTGCATTGCAATTTATTCGTAATCGCCTTTGACAATTACATATGAAAATAGAGTTAGATCCATTTGTAGATTTATTACAATTTATTTATTGTGTAAAATATGTTAAGAATATTGTGCATATTGTATGAATAAATAAAATATGCACAATATTCCTAATTATAATGAAAATTCCATGAACATAGATCGCATACATTTCACATATAAAATCAGTGTATGGATAAGAAATGGACATAAGAATAACAAAATGTCACCAAACGCTTAGTCATCAATTCAATCAAATGGCCACCATTTTATATTTTAGATTTCAATTTAAAAATATATAAATATTAAATTGTTCTTAAATCTCAAGATCAAATTTTTTTTTTCCTGTTTTATTCCCAAATAAAAAATTCTTATTGACTTTTATTTCCTTTAATAATATTCGATAATTATTTATTGTATAGAAAATATAGAATAATAATTGACTTATAAACTTATAAATTTTTATTACATTTTATAATTTTTTAATTCTAATTCTATAATCAAGTTATATATTTTTACACGGAAATTTTTTTATTTTATAAACGAGCTATAAGTTGAAGGTTAATTAAATATATTTGTACATAAGTGTTAATATTTATATTGATGATAATAAATAAAAATATGGATAAAGTGATAGTGATAGTGATTAGACAAAGATTATTAAGAAGAAAAAAAATAAACTGGAACTTAATACAAATAAAATGACTAAGAATCAATTTTAGTTAAATTACTTGTGTCTCTTATAATATTATAAATATTTATATTTTTTCTTAATGATTAAGATGAAAAATAAATTATATTATTTTACTTTATACAAAACACAAATATATAGAATAAAGAATAAACCGGTTTCAGATTTAGCTCAGCTGGGTAAAAAAAAAAACGAATAAATATTTTTTCGTTTTTTTTTTTTTTGTTTTTTTTTTTGGGGAAGTTTGAAAACAAAGTCATGTGATTCTCAATAGTTCAATGTTTGTGCACTTATTCAATGGATTTTTAAGGTATAGATATTTACTTACCGCGTGTATTTTTAAGATTAAATGCGATTATCTTAAACCTTGAATTTAAAATAAATTTTTTTTTGTAGTGGCTGTAAATAAAGTTGTGACGTAAATGGCGCCATAGCCAAACCTTATTTGGCAAATACGTCAATTTTGACTGTGCATAATGTACGACATAATTACGTACATACATATGGACAGCTGCAATTTCTAATGAAACTTTTATTTTTAACGTAAAGTTCAAAAATATTAAAAATATGAAAAAAATTTGGTGTTGGACCAAATCATAAATTAATGCGTCTTTATCGCCTTTATGATAATTTAGCCACTATTATGGTTACTATTTTTATAATTATAATTCATGCTAAATTCTTTGATTAGCAAATATGACTTCAGTATAATTAATTTTACTAATACCAGAGCACCAGATTATATGATGTAACATAGATTTTACGTAGCCAAACAGATTTTTACTTATAATTTAAATTATTTATACTTTTTACACACCCTGTTTATTATTATTATTAATATTAGATTAACATATTTTTATATTATAAAAGAAACGAAATTCGATACTCAGCTTATTTTATTTTTTTTTTTTTTTCGTTAAACAAAAAAAAAAGTGAAAAGTGAACAGGTTCCTCTTCTGGGGACTAGTCACAATTTATTGCTTATTATTAAAAATTGTACACTAATAGATCTCATCGTGCTAACAAAGGTTAGTCAAGTTAATAAAAATTTTTGCTTTATTAAAAAGAAAAAAAAAACGTTTTTGCGTATATTTGTTTTTTTTTTTTTGTTTTGTTTGATTTTCTATGTAAAAATTTTCTTCTTTTTTTGTTCTGTTGATAAGATTTGAATGTCATACGATAAAAATTAATTCAACATAAAAAATAAAAAATAAAATATGTAGAAGTTGATAGAAGATAGATGATTGTACACTTTTCTATTCAACCAACAAAAAAAAAATTGTATTATTTGAAAGAAGAATAAAAAAAAAATGTAAGGAACATGTAACGAATTTTCGCGCACATATTATTTGTAAATTTATTTACATACAAATTTTATGAATCAATTCTAGCAAGAGGTCAATAATATTATTGTATTTCCGGTATTTTTTTTTATTAATTTCTTATCGTTATTTTTTTATATAAGAATTTTTTAAACAATGGATTTGTTTTGTTTTGACTTTGTCACAATTCATATGTTTGTTATTTTTGCTTTGATCATTTTGTGATACCAAATCTTTTTTTATTTCTTCTTATACAACACAAGTGTAATCCTTATCGCCTGCTCATAATATTTACTATGAGAAGGCTATGAGGCGGTATCGCCTGTCGCCTCAGATTTAATGACACAATTTTAAGTGCGTGAAAAATTAAATAAATAATTATTGTGTATTAACAATAACAAAATAAAATCAATCAAAATTAAACGCCCAATATAAATTGATTAAAAATTGATGACACAATATTTTTGGATTCTAATTATTGATTTCATAAAGTTAATTCATTTTTGCTTAAGAAATAAAATTAATTGTCCGATTTGAAATTTTTATAAACAATAAATTATAAAATGTCTTAATTTCTGCTTGAATTTTTTTTTGTTTTGTATAAAATTAAAATTACTTAAATATTTTCACTGCAAATTTATTAAATGGTCACTAAATTTAATTCGCTTTCTGTCTAACTAAACTCTGAAAAAACAACAACAAAAAAAAAACAATCAATAATTTTTTTGTTTCAAATTTAAAGGTGTTAAAATTATTGTCAAATAAAAATTAACATCACAGTGAAAGAAAAAAAAACATTTTTTTACATAATAAGATTTTCATGAATGGATTCAATTATTTATATTTATTTATTATGTAAAAAAAAAAATAATATTTCGTTTGTTAAAGATTTTTTTTGTTTTTTAGAAATCGTTTTAAAGAAAAAAAAACGAAACGAAAATAACGAAAAAATTAGCAGAAATAAAACTTCGTATTATTAGACGTACACAGTGACTGATTTCTAGATTGTTGTTTTTGTAGTTTTGTTGTTTTTTTTTCTTTCTATACTTTGAAACACAAGAAAGAAAAAAACGGTTCAGTGAATATTAACAAAGATTACTTCATAATTTTTATGAAAAAAAAATTAAAAAATATAAGAAAATTTTGTTTTAGGTTTTTATTCTAACATAAAACAACAATAGTTTTGAATTAGGTAACACAATAAATAGTCAGCAGCAATAACATCGTATAACAACAACAACAACAACAACAACGAAAAAACACTTAAATAAATTTCCTTACTTTGCGTGAAAGTTTTTTAACTTTACTGAAGAAAAAAAAAAACGAAGAAAAATTCATATTTTTATAATTTCTGTTGCAATTGCTGAAAATTTTCTATTATTAATAATTTGTGTATGTATGGTAAAAATATTTAATTACATAAGTACATAGGTACCTAATAATAATTAATTAGTGCGTTAATTATAACAATTTTGTAATTTGTATTTGACAATTTGGTCCATAAATATTATTTATGTTTTGTTGTTTTGTTGTTCCATCTTTTTCCATAAAAAATCATAAAGTGAAATCAAATAATGGACTAAGTTTGATAATTGTTTAAATTTTAGAACATCAACAATAATATCATAAATATTTATCGTCACCCTAAACAATTGGATGTGTTTGAATATATTCGTACTAAACAGTGCAACCGTTTAATGAAGATTTGTTTCTTAATAAATTTATAACCTAAAAAATTTAGTTAATAATATTTAATAATCTATTGAAATCCAAATCATAATATTATGTATGTGATAGAGAGATACATGCCATTGCCATATAATAATGTCACACAATTTCACTTTATATTTAAAATGACTTCAAGATCAAGATCTTTAAAATATTTATACCAAACACAACCAATATACATAAAATTGATGAATTTATTTCTGTTTTTTTTTTTTTTTTTAAAGAAGAAATTAAAAAGTTACGAAAAGTTTTGTACATAAATATGGGAATTTGAATTTATAATTTATAAAGTTGAAAATTATTATTTGTTATTATTGAAAATTTTTTTTTAATGTGTTTGAATTAAAATGAAATTAAAAGTGTCATTATAAAATTATAAAGAAAATTCCATTTAACGTTTTTGGTTTTTTTTTTTATTATTGTCGCCAATCTAATATGAAGACGAAAGTTATTAAAGTTCCCAAATATTTTCACAGGACGCCAATTAATTGATTCTTATGAAATTAATTATTTACAAAATAAAAACTACAAAATTCGTTCTTTGAAAAGTAAAACAAAAGACATTTGTCACTTTTACATTAATTTTTTAGAAAGATTTTTGCACAGATATCGGTAAATAATAATTTTTTATGTGAAATAAATTTTTATTAATTTTTATTAATTCAATGAAATAATTAAAGAAAAAAAATATTGTGTACAGAATGCAAAATAACTCGGGTCTATCTCTATGCCGTTAATCAGCAAACCAACAAAAAAACATCCTTTTACAATGAAAAATATTTTTAAACAATAAACTGAATTTTATAAATAAACTTTTGAAGGTTTTATGTAAGTTGCGAGACGACCTTATAAGATCCGCAATGTAGAAATTTTTCTTTTTAAATATTAAATTGTTTAAATTTTGATTAATTGTAATAATAGACTTCCATGAAATAAAATATTTTTTATCAATTTTTACAAGTACGCGATGCCACAAATATTTGTATTTTCCGATAGCAAAAATTAATAATTTCAAAGAATTAAAAATTAAGATAATAAAAATAAAATTATTAATGCGATAAAATAAATAAAATAATTAAATAAAGGAATTTTGTAAGAAAATATTTTATTTCACTTTTTTTTTTATAATTTTCGAAAACAATTTTTTATTTTACAATGTAATAATAAAAATGCAACTAACCAAACGTACAATTAAATCTACAATTAAAAAATTTAAATGAAATTGAAATTGTCTTCCAGACTTGTATTAATTCTGTTTTAGACTTTTTGTTTCATTGAACTGAATCAACCCTAAAAAAATGTACGTATTTAATTTATCGTTTGATTCCTTCAAAAAGATAAAATAATTTTAATTCTAAGAAAATCTTATGATCAATGTAAAATCCCAATAATTTCATTGAACCCTAATAAACAAATTTAACTGCATGGACAATGCCCTTCTGACATTGAAAACACAGAATCCAAACACAGAACACAACGTAGGTGTTTAAACTTCTGCGAAATTATTTCTTCTTTTAATAAACTTTGCACTAATAACAAATCTTCCATTAAAAACAATCAAATCTTATAACAATTGTTTATAAGTGAGCACATAATATAAAGCCCAGCGACCCAATATCTCCATTAGATAACAAATATAAATTAAATCGTATGCAAAATATGGATGATTTGTTTTTTGTTTTAAGTTTATTATGACGAAATGAATCTATAGAAAACAATCCAGGTATATTTGATTTATTTGCAAGAATATTTATTTAATGTGTGTCATAATTAATTTAAAAATCAGGTACACACTCATAACTTTGAAATTTTGCTATCAATTATTGTATAGTAATAAATTAATAAGGAAATATGAAACTTTATTCACAATAATTATTTTAATAATATTATTAACATATTTGAAAAAGTATTAAATTAAATACCACATTCTTGTTTGAGGAAAAAAAAACTCATTGTTGTAAATAGTGTGTGATGAACCTGAAATTTTGTTCCTTATATAATTTTATTACCATAATTAATCATTTCCCCTTTCTATCATATAAAATTATTTAAAAATATAATTATTAAAAATATTACACTTCACTTCTTAAAATATGTATTTATTTATTTTTTTTGTAATTGATTTAACACATTTATTGAAAATATATCGAAGTATTAAAAAATAAATTAAAATTGTTGATTTAAATCAGAGTGAAAACAATTGGTAAACTCAACGAATAGCTTCTGACTCATTTCTTCTATAATTTTACTTTACTTTCTATAACAAAGAAGAAGAAGAAGATCTGAAAAAAAAAAATATACAGTCAGAATTGGACATTAAAATAGATTTTTTGAAATAAATAAAATGACAAAGAAAAAAGTTGTAATTATTCGGGTAAATAGAAAAATAAAAAACGTAAGCAAGTCAGTCTTACTTTAACTGACCCCATATACTTTAACTGACCAAATACTTTAAATGACCCCATACTTTTTAAATAAGCCATACTCATAAATACTGTAACATATATTTGTATAAATTTGTTTTTTTTTTTGCAAATTTAATAATCATAATTATTTAATACGTCAAATTTGACCTCCGGGTATTAAACACAAATAATTTCAAGCTAAACTGTTATTAGGTACAATTCTGTTTTTTTTTTGTTTTGCCTTCATTGAAATAAAATAATGTGGGACGGAAGTCTTGCGATGTTTCTTGATGATGTTGTTGATGTTAAGATAATGACTGAAGATATTATTAAGAATATTTATTCTTTTTATTGTTATATAAATTGCTTAGTAATTCATATTATGTTAAATTATTGTATAAAACTGATATGAGATGAATCAATTTATTGCGGGTTTCATATAAAAAAATAAACAAAAAAAAACATATAAAAGTGAATGGATTGAACTACAATAAAAAAATAAATAACAACAACAATAATTCCAAATTTTCATTGAATTTACTTTTTATATATACAATGTTGTATGTTAAAGGTAACCAAGATTGTATATTTTAATTTGTACATAATGATTTTTATAATTTTTTATAAATGCCTACCCTTGTTGACTGAGGATGAGAAAAAAAATGAGTTGAAGGAAGAGAAACAGTTGAAGTTCAAATTTATACATGTTTCTACTAATTGTAATTTATTAAACGTTAATTGAATTAACAATAATTATTTTCATTAATACTTAATCATCGTTACATTAATATTTTATTGAACTAAAAAAATGTTCAAATCGTTATAAATAAATTATAAATATTTAGTAAAGATTTAAAGTCACATAGAAAGCATAGAAAAAATGGGAAACAATTTCAAGAAATGTATTATCGTGATTTAATTAATTTTTTGTTTCAAATTGGAATTCTTAAAATTTTTTTTTATTATTTCATATATGAATCTGATAATAATTTCAACATAAGTTATAATTTTATATTATCTTATAAATATTGAGTAAAGGGCCGACTAATTGAATTTTATAGGGTTTTATTTATATTGTCTAATGTGAATGTTGTAAGGACATTATTATTAATTTATTGCTTATCTTTTGTCATTCGTCAAAAAAAAAAAGAAATAATAATAATAATATTACAATATATTGTTTTGACGTTTTAATTATATTTACATAATAATAAACATGTAATTTTTATTACCTAACATTATTGAAAGAAAAATTATTAAGGTAGAATAGTTTATATAAAGATAAAAATTAAGAAATCGTTAATATATTTTTATACGAAAATATCTAATTGGAAATTTATAAATTCAAATGTAAATTATAGAGTCCAACCTTTTTTTTTCTTTTTTAAAAAAATACTTTTTACAAAGTTGTACGCAAATCTACATTTCTATAATTATATAAATTACATTTTTAAAGTTATACTTACTGTAATTTATTTATTAATTAGTTTGTCATCGATAAATGAAATGTTTCTTTTTGATGAAGTAAATTAAAATTATTTTTATATGATCGCAAAAAATTGGTTTCATATGAAAAAAATTGAATAAAAATATTACCAAATGATTGTAATTTCAATGGAATTGAATTTAATGATTTACTTAATATTTTTAATTGTATTTGATTTTATTGTTATATTGATACAGATAATTATTTTATATAAACAATAAATGTTATATTTAATTTTAATTATTGTTTTTTTTTTATAGGAGGAAGACACAAAAGAACATATCGGATCAGTTTTTCAAGATGAGGAAAATATGGCTGCCATATTGATGCGTCGTCACTTAGAAAGTGGTGACTTATTAATGGTAAGTTCTACAATTTTAATACATTTGTTAATAATTGAATTTTAATAACTAAATTTAATTAAAATTGTAAATAGTAAATTTAACATCAAATCAAAACGTCTAAATAGTTTATTGCCAACTTTAAAAATGTTATCTAAAAAATTTTTAATTAGACAAAAAATATTGAGAAAAAAATGTAATTTATTATTTGTTATCTCTGAGAAATTGAGAGAAATAAATAATAGTAGATATAATGACGAATGAATCCAACCCAACCCAACAAATTTGATTCTTATATTTGTGTTTTTTCTTTTCGATTGACGAGTACAAAGAATTTAAAAATTCAAATGATGAATTAAAAAAAAGATTAATAACAATTTTTTTTTGTCTCCATTGTAAACGATAAATAGTTACAATAATAAACTGCACGTGTACGCTGTCTATTTTTTATAATGTTTTGTTTTTATTTTTTGCTAAATAAACGTAAACAATCCAAACACCAATTAACATAGCAATAATATCCAGTTTTTGATCTGGCCATTTGATTTAAAAAATGCCCGAGGTAATTTATATCGTATAAAATCATGTATGTTTATATTATTACTCTATATTTTTAATATTTATATTTTTATTCATTAATTTATTTATATTTTTTTTTTTGTTATTTGTAACACTTAAGAATCGCATACAAAAACAAAAACAAAAGCAAAAAAAAAAAAAAAGTTTCAACCTTGACCGAATTAAAATCAAAGTGTAAAAAATAAAATAATATTTAAGTTTAAGGTATATTTCTACATACCTAACACTATAATGTAGATACGTTTCGTTTCTCTATATATTAATATATTTTTATTGCCAAAAAGTATGCACAAACGGATATACCTGTATACAAAAAAAAAACGTAATGTAATAAATTAAAATCCATTGTTTTCGTCTTCTAACTAAAAAAGCAAAAAAAAAAAATCTCTTAATTTCACTTAAAAATTTTGTATTTTTAATGTCCGTTTGTTTTGTACATTATAAAAAATTCACGAAGTAATAAAAAAAAAAAACCAATACACTGCAGGTAAAATATCTCACTATGATTAGTAAATAAAAATTTATTCTTATCACACATTTAACAACAACAACAACAACAACAACAAAAAATAAGGTCTGCTGTCTGATATAATTGTTTTAATTTCTGTTTTAATTTATATTGAATTATTCAAATATTAAAAAAAATATTTCCATTAAGGAGATTAATTCCTTTACATTTCTTAATTTTAATTTGTTTTTATATTTTAAATTAAATGACCAAGGATTTAATTATATTTTATTAAATTTTGGACAAAAAGTACGATAGAGACAAAAATATTCTGAATTGAAAATAATCAAAAATTAAATTTACATTTAACGATACAAAATGGGACTCCTTTATTTATTTTTTTCTTCTTTACTCCAGTTTTATTTTTATTTTTATTTCAAAAAATAATATTTATTTCAGACTAAAAAAAAAAGAGAGGAAAAAAAAACACACTTTTGAATTTTGCTGTTAACCTCGAAGAAAGTAAATTAAAGAGGCAAGATCAGAATAAACAATATATTCCAATACACAAACGTACAAATAAAGAAAATCTTACGTTGATCGAATAATAAATATACAAACAACAATTTCATTTTTTTATTTTAGTTTCCACAAATCTATACAAATTGAAATGAACAAAAAAAAAAATAAACCATAAAAAAAAATATAATACAATTGAGAAATCCCCAAACGTAAGATTTTTAGTAAAAAAAAAATATATTTCCATTTCTATACAAAAAATACAAAAAAAAAAGAATAATTTGTCCTCTCTAAATCTCATTTTTTTTATCTATGTCGATATTTTTAATTAATTTTTGTTATTTCTTATGATATAAAATGAAAGATTTTTACGCTTTTATATTTAATCATAAAGTGCAACAAAAAACTAATAAAAACTTACCAAAAATATCTAACGTCATCTGGAATATTGTCATTAAAAAAAAAAATTAAAATAAATGGCCCATTACCACCAGTTTATATTTTTTGTTGTAGTTCGTATTTGTGTTTGGTATAAATTTGGTAATTTGAATTTATTCAACATTTTAATAAAAATACTTACGCTTTCGTTTTTATATTTAAACAAATAGTTTATAATTGTGTTCTTATTGGACGTTTCCATATGACAATATAAACAAGATCAAGCGCATCTAACAAAAATATTTGACAGAAATAATGAAGAAATTAAATTAAAATTGATAATCACAACAAAACAATGAAAAACTGCAATAAAAACGATCAAATAAAAAATTTGTTTGCATGTAAGATTTGGGTACATTATTTTCAGTGGAGTAAACTCCGAAAAATACCAATAAATTTATTGGATAAATTTGGAATTAGTAATCTTAAAGAAGTTCAAAAGAACTAATAATTTTTTATATTTGCGCAGTTGTTCTTTGAATTCATCAGATGATGATTAATATATTCATTAAATCTCTTCAGACATTTTCGCACGGCACTACTGTTTGATTCATTAAAAGGTCCATAATTACTTTTCATCATAATAACAACTTATTAAAATATACTCATAAGGTCAAAACCAAGTTCACATTGCGGTTTATTATTTTTTCTTCATCAAAAATTTTTGACATTTCAAGAACTTTATTATGAATACAAATAAAAAAAACTCTCCAGACAAATCCTTTTTAAAGTTTTGTTTGTTCGCAGTTCTTTAAAATTCCTAATTTGTATTTTATTTTATTTTTTCTCATCTTTTCTTCAAACAAAAGAAATCAAGGATATTTAGTGGTCAAAAATACAAAACAAATTTATTCAACTGTATATTGAACCCATATCGATACTAAAAGATCGCACATTAAAATATGTACCTTGCTATAAGATAAACAAAATATTATTGACTAAAATATGTCGTCATATCATATGACATTACACTTTCGAATACAAATAAAAAAATATAAAAAAAAACATTCACTTTTTTATTATATTCAAATGTAAATTAATATTAAAGTATAATTTAAAAGAAGATGGCATTCAATCGACAATTTAATTAAGACAAATCATGATTATTCCTTTTCTCACATACTTACCTACAACATTATTTGAAATGTAATGAAGTATATAAGTACAGTGAAGTGCATCAAATTCACATAATATTGGACAATACAAACCGCAAACTTTTAAAAATAAACTTGTTAAATTTTTCTTTATTATATACAAAAATAATTAATAAAAATTTAAAAATTATTTTGAAGCTAAATCAATTTTACTTTGGATTTTCTACGTACAATTTTTAATAGATAAATAGTTTTTCTGGTAGGGACATCATTGGCTCTCGGAAAATTCAAACATACAATTTTGGTAGAGGGCAATAGTTTTCAGTTAAAAAATTCTTAATAATTTATCAGTTAAAAGTCACAAATGATTTTAAATATTAACCGAAGAAGTAGAAACCTTGACTTCTGCTAAATACACTTTCCGAAATTATCTCACCACTTTATACTGAATATCGTTTTCTTTGGTACGATTTTAATTTAGGCCCCTGATATCATTATTACATGTCCCTGACATTTTACATCACACTTATCATATTGTGAATTTTTAAGAAAATAGATCTCAGACTGACCAATATTTTGTACAATGCGTTTCCATTATTAATATTATTACTACATAACGAATTATTCTTTCATGTGAATACAATTGATGATATCATAGAAATATTTGAATATATACAAAACATATATAAATTCTAAATGTTAAGATTTTAATTGATTGAAGTACAAACATTTCTGTTATAACATCTTCTTGTCAGATTTTAAATAAATTATATTTAATAAACGATGTGATAGGCTATTCAATGATTTTTTTAAAATTATATCTTCCGTTGGCGCATTTAATAAATGGTTACAAATTTGTCTGAGGTCAAATATATATACTTATAATTTTTGATTGATTCATTACAAGGGGCGTTGTTATAAATTGTAACGAAATATTTATAATCATTACTAACAAACATCATAATTCATATAATGCAATAATCAATATTGAAAAAAAAAAAATAATTAAATAAATCTTGTCTGTAAAATGACCTCCAAAATAAACATGATAAAGATTCTAATTAACTTTATCATGTTGATTTAAAAGTGTAATTTGAAGAAAAGAAAAATGATTTTGATTTATTGAAAATAAATTGATAAAAACAAAATTTTTGTTATTGAAATATTTTCTTTGATTATAATTATCACTTGGTTACTTTATATTATCATCTTATCATCTTCTCACATTACCGAAAATTTCTTTTATACAAAAAATAAAAAATATATTTATTGTGATTTCCCAGTAAAATTTATTTTAATTATATAGAATATTATCCAATTATATTTACATGAACAAATTTAATCGTCTTATTAACCAACTAAAATAAAATATGGATAAAGATGAACCAAAAAATTCATTGTGAGTCATTATAAAAGCAGATAATTGACAATAATTAAAAAAATTATTCCTTAATAAATTTCTGTTAAATTATATTGAAAAAAAAAGTTTTTTTTTATATATTTTGATTTCATAATTTAAATGTAATAAAATATTGTTTTTTATATCTTACACATTTTGTCCTTGATATTTAAAAAGAAAATATCAAGAAATTAGACTCTGAACAGAAGTTTTTGTTCTTGTTGTTTATTTTATTACTTTTTACGTATTATTGTTGTTGTTGTATTGTTGTTGTTGTTGTTGTATATTATTGATATCTTGATAAACAGTAAAGAAAAAGAAAAAGATTTTTTATCTTTGTAAAGTGTCGATACTTATTTTATTTATAACAAGAACCAATTTTACGTTAAAATTTAAAATAAATGTATAAATTTTTTTTGTCGATTTATATTAAATGTGACCAGAAAAAGATGCGATGAAAGTTGAAAATACAGAAAAAAAAAAGAATTGATGGTTCTTTTGAACTAAGTTACGTTTTAAATTATTTGGAAATTTGAACAACTTTTTTTTTACTGGTTTCAGTACACTGAGATTTTTTTCCAATAATCTTGCATTATAAATATTATTGATAATTTTAATTAAATTGTTTTTATTTTTATTGTAAATTGGTGTGAACAAAAATTGTTAATAAATTATGTATGATGGTCAATATAGAAAAGGTAGATGACTGGAATGAACATGTGAATATGTATAAATGTATGTCCATACATCCTAATATTGACATTGGTTTTGCCATGATTAATTATTAGGATGGATGATAGTCAAATTTATAAAATGGCGGAAATAAATGAATTATTATTTAATATTAAATTAATTTTCTATTAAATATAAAAAAAAATTATAGGGAAAAATTAATCAATAAATAATTTATGTTCCTTGACTTGTGCTTGAGCTACAAGAAAAAAATAAAATAAATATATACAATTAACATTTTTCAATAACATCCCCTTTTGTCTTCGTTTTAAGATTTACTAACATTTTTTTTTAATTATTAAAAAACAAAAAAACGGTTGACTTAAGTGTCATTGCCTCACTAATTATTATTTATTATTTTTATTAACAGAATCTTTTGAAAAACAAAAAAAAACATCAGGGTCCATATAGAATTTATTTATTTTTTATTTAACAAGAAGAAAAAAAAAATTACAATAAAAAGTTTAATCAGAAAATAATTATGAATACGGCTTAACTTTTATTGTTTGATGAGGTCAAGTTCGTAAAATATAATTATTCATATTTTTATTTTATTTTTAGAAATGTTTTTAGTTGTTTTTCATTTTTTTTTTCTATAATTTTGTCTAAATGGTCTCCCTGTAATCCATAAAAATATTAATTAAATTACCTTGTGCTAATAATCATAATTATTAATTTTGTTTCGATATTTTCAATTAATCATATTCAATAAAGAATTGTTTTTTTTTATTGTTTCTTGCATTGTCCTTACATTAAAGTAAAATTATTAAAATTGGACTAATATTTCTGTCAGTTATAATATAAGAAGGATGGATTACCGGGCCTATTCTCCAGCTCACTCGATACCTTCTCGCATACGAGATGACGTCAATCTAGTATAAATCATATATGATTCTTATACGATTCAAATTCCCTAATGTCAAAACTTTGCTAAAAAATTAAAATAGATTTATTGTATTAATTATTTTACACATTAACTGTGCTCCCATCTTACATAGTTAGTTATAATAAATACGATAAATTTTTCATAATAATACCGGACAACATTTAAAACGCAATACAAGTTTAGAATTTTCCTTTTAATAATAAAAGTTTTGATCAAAACTAAATAAAAGAAAAAGTAAACCAATTTATTCCTACCTATAACTTGTTTAATTTCAATACATAAGCAATTTTATAATATTACTGGTTATATTAGGTCACATAAATTAGTAATTACTTATTGAATCGCCCAATTGACATTCCATTTAAAGTCATCTTTACTCTTACTCTCATGCAAAGCACAAAAATTAATACATACAATGAACAACAATATAGCTTCGGGTGTTTTACTATGCCCAATTCCATTTTCGTATATATACGATTATGATTCAATGTATTACGTATTAACAATTTTTATCTTTGGACAAAACAAAACAAAACCAAAAAAAAAAATAACAACAACAACAAAATTTCTTAGACTGTAAGAATAAAAAAAAAAACATTCAACAGAGAAAAAAATCAATTCTCTCTTCTGTTGAACAAAAATTATAATCTTTTTTTTTTGTACAGATGAAAGGAAAAGTTGGTATAAAAGAAAAAAAAAACAAAATTGTTTGCGCCAACATAAGAGAAAGTCAAACATTATAAAGTTTTATTTTTTTTCGCTGACTGTTGTTGTTGTTGTTGTTAATTTTCTTGTACATTTCTTGTGTTGTGTTTTTGTTGTTTTTGTTGTTTTTGTAATAGTTAGTAACTTACTATAAAATATGAGATAAATATTAGATTTTTTCAATCAAATTGATTCAAATTTTTTGATATTAAAAATTAATAAATTTTTTAACAAGAAATTTTTTTTTTATAAATATTTTTTGATAGCGCAAAGTATAGAAATTTTGTAGACATCATAAGACGAAATACCAGTATAAAATAGGAAAACCTGTTTTCATATTAGAATATGATTTAATTTTGTTTAGTCGTCTTTACATAGAAATTGTTTAATTCCAATAAATTAATAAATAAATAAATAAAAAAAAAAATATGATCATGAAAAATTTAAACAAAAATAAAAATAAGAAAATATAAAAATGTTTATTTTTTTTTATGTTTTTCTTTTTCATTTGTTTTTTGTTTATTAATTCATTAATTCTGTAACATCAGATATACGTCACCGTCAAACTTTATTCTACATTTTTTAACTGACCATTTACAAAAGTAAAAAGATTTATTTCTCAATTCTCAATTTTGTAACCTGAATGAATTTTTATTCAGTTCAGATCGAAACAACAAATTCCTTGAGACAATAATTTCTGTTTGATTTTATTTTTTCATAATAAAGGAGTTAATTTTTTTTTTATTAAAGAAAATATTTACTTTTGTTCAATAAAAATTTATCATTTTTTAATTTCGTTTCTTTCAAAACACAAAAAAAAAAATTGTCCATACCAAAATCCAGACCAAAAATGAAAACTAAAAGATATCAACGTCACTATGTACACGTAATTTCTACTACTAAAAAATCATACTAAACCATAAGATACAAAAGAGACAATAATAAAGAAGACGGAAAAATTGTCAAAATATTAAAATGATTTATTTTGAATAAATGAAAAATAAAAATTTCGTAGAAAAAGAGAAAAAAAAATAAAAATTGAAAATATCTTCGCACAATTTATCGCATTCGCACATTTAGATTTTTATAACCACGTTTAATATTTGAAGATGATGTTAATGTTAGAAAGAGATCAAAGAATATATTCATAGATGTAAATTAATTAGTTGTTTTTTTTTTCTGTTAAGTTAACCGATTACGTAAAACCAAATTTTTTTTAAAGTTTTGAAAGTTGAATGATGACATTTAGACATTGAATATAAATATATATGTTTGTGTGTTTTTGTTGTTTTTTTTTTCTTATGTATAGAAGACGGTATATATGTATAAAAATGAATTCAAAGTATTACTAATTATAATGGGGTAATTGACCATTGAAATTTTAAAATATTCCAATTAGATTTCAATTAGAATTTTCTTTGAGATTACAAACAAAAAATGATAAATTTTATACGTTTTTGGTCTTTTATTGTAAATTTAATTTTTAATATTATTTAAAAATATAAAATTGCATTAAACTTACTGCATACAATACAATACAACAACAAATGTTTATATTTAATTTAATTAAGTTAATTAAGTTAATTATTTATGGAATAGTTCGAAATTATGGAGAGAGGAAAACTTTTTTTTTTGTTTTGTTAATTAATACGCAAAAAGAAAGATTAATTTTTGCGAATTATGAAGAAAGAAAAAAAAAATTGGGAGTATTTAATTTAAAACAATTTGTCAAATAAAATAAAATTTAAAAATTGAAAAAGAAAATAATATTTAGCACTGACCTTCTAAATAATGAAATTATGATGTTTCAATATATAGGAAATTTCTCGATCTTTCACTTTCATTATTATGTAACAAAAAAAAGTGAATTATATTTATACTACAGCACAGTACAGTGCCTAGATTACGATAAATATTCGAGTGCAAATCGACATTCACCTAACTCATTCGCACTCGTACTCATTAAATTACACTCACTCACTTACACACACTCACACTTACCATTTACTCCAGACACAGGATTACCTTTCAAATAAATCTTGTATTTTACCTGAAAATTTTCTATTTCGAATATTCTCTTGTCATATGTCATAGTTGGATGAGTTTGTCATAATAAAATTAAATAAATACCACCGAATTTTTATGATCTATGGGTATAGAAATATTACAGGTCTCTGAGTATTAAAAACGGCTTCTATGTACATGTTGGTCTGTAGGTGTGATTAGAATTTCTTCTTGTACCTATATAAATAGATCAAAATATTATTATGACATGATCTTGTTAAATTTTTGTTCATGTAACTGAAATGTTGTAATATAAAAATTATCTATAACCATAAGTATATGTACGTAAACATAAATATAACTTACATTGTATGTACCAATATAATATCTAGACTTTATACTTTATATAATCTTATTTTATTACATAAAATGTGTAATAACGCGTACTTTTGCTTTTCAATTTATATATAATTTTTTTTTTTTTAATAAATAAATATACATGCATGGATTATTATGATGATGAGCCAGCCACAATCAAAGAAATAAATAAATAATATACAAATGATTTATTATTGTCATTCTAAATTGTTTTTCTAATTCAGTAATGTATGACTTTCACTTTAAAATAAAACTAAAACATTTATTAATCTTTTGTATCATCTGTATTTGAAAGAAGATGCATATAAATGTATAGTTATTGTGGTCTGGTCATCCTTGAAGTGTACAAGCCTCCTCTCCATTTTTTTTTCTCTTACTATAAAATTGTAATCAAAGAAAATATCATCATAACTATATACATCAATAATAGCCACCACATATTCATTTCATGTGTAATCATTAAATATAAATTACTAGAGAGAAAGAAACTAACATAAGATTTAATTGCATTCAAAAAAATAAATATTTATTGCACAGTAGTGGTTAAAATTCTTATTAATCAAATGTACCTATTCAGGTTTATTAAATAAAATATAAATTCTGTAACTCATAAATAAATAAATAAATATCGATTAAATATAACGAATCCTTAAACTATGAATTTATGTGAATGGTGAAATAACTTTTTACATAAATATTGACTCTGGTTAGTTAGAATGAAGAGAAAATATTGAATTATATTTTAATTATGTATTGATGAAATATTAGAAATATACACGCAGTAAATTTACTTTGTATCCATAATATTTATTTAATTGACGTTGTTCACTATTTTAATAATTAACGTACAAATTAAATATTATGTTATAAAAATAATTAAACAAAATTCTTGTAAACATTTTTGTATTTTAGTTTTTGAGACAATTTTAAATATTCACAAATAATGAAAAATTTCCACTAATATTTAAATTATAAAATAATTAAATCTAATTTACTTTATATAACACAAAAACAAATACTATTTTCAATTATTGTAAAGGAGAGTGGAACACATTATATAAAGTGATAATTTTTATAATGAAAGTCATGAAATTATTGTACAAAAAAAAAAAAAAAATTATGACTAAAATATACAAAAAATTTCCATTAATTTTGATTTAAAAATAAACTTCGATTATTAAAGTTAAACGCATTGAAGTCTTTCGTTATTTATTGTTATAATTCACAAATTCATTCATAATTGTTATACATTTATTAATTATTAGCTAAGTATTACTTGTGGTAATTCTTTACATATTTTATCCATTAACCGTTTTGATGGTAGTTCCATCCATTTATGATCATAAGCTATCTCTAAGTACAACATTCCCATTGAGGGAATAAAAATTCTCAAAGAAAATTTTTTGTTGAAATAAAGGGAGATTTATAAAAGATTTATTTAACTGAATATTTATCCATTCACACGAAGATTAATTTCCGATTGTAGAGGGTCAATTAAAATAGATAAAAAAAAAAAAAAATCTGGTCTGGATTTTATAAAAATTTTCAATGATGCTCGGTTTTTATCAAAAATCAATTTAACAAAGTCAAACAAAAAAAATTTGAAATCGACCGTGGGAATTATCTGCATATCCAAGGATATGTAAATATTTCACAATCTATCATTTATCGTGACAAAACTGATATATATATATATATATGTATTATATTTAATAATAAGTACCCGCGAACTTGTGGGTTGATCTTCACTGAATTATTATTATACATTTCTATATCAACATTTATAAGATTGAAGACACGATGGAATATTGAAACGAAAGTGAAGGTTGAAAGTCACACCAGTGCCATTTTATCTTCTTTATTTATATGTATATAAAATGTATGTTGGAATTTGTCTATACAGTCAAATAATGTGAGAGAGAAATTTTTTTTCTTCATTTGTATTTTTTTTTTTTTTTTAGAAAAATTGAATTTAAATAAATAATTTTTTCTTTTCCATTTCGTTCAAACCATCCGTGAAGGAAATGCAGAAATTTATTTAACTTCCGGTTACAATTTTAAGTAAAAAATATATCTGAATAAAATTAAAAATTTAACTAATTGAATTATCGCTGAAAGTGTTCAAATGTTCAGATGTTCAGATGTTACATTTAAATTTCACAAAATTCGCAATACAAAAAAAAAATAATTAAATTATTTTAATTTTATCTTGAATTTGTCTTATTTTTGATTTTTCAATTATTTTTTTTTCCTTTTTATTTACAGGAAGGAAGTATTGGACATGAGCTAGTGATAAAGCCACTTCCTACAGAAATTGCACCAATATCTGATGACGGTGGGGTACATCATGTGGTATTTAAACGTAAAACAGATGAAGTGGATCAATTAAGTGATTTTGGTAAATAAAAACAAAAAACAAAATGATAAAATTTATTCAGTTAACCTATACCTACATATTTTTAAATTCGGAGACATTCAGTCACCAACCCAAGGATGCGTTATTGAAATATTATAGAAAAAAAAAAATTGTGATTTGGCAATTTTTAGTCTTTTCTTTTTTTTTTTTATTTTGTCGTCTCTTTTTCAGCTGATTTTTGTTGATTACTTAAATTTTATAAATTTCATGGTTCATTCATTTAAATATAATTAAAATTTATTGAAAAACGGTTAATCAAGGTTGCTTAAAATTACTGAACCCAAATTTCTTTCTTTTACAAAGAAAAAAAAACATACACACACAAAGTTTTTTGTTTTTTTCTCTTTGATCCAATTATTACAAAATCACAAATTTATTAGAATGTTTTCATTAAAAATTTGCCACCGCGCATTGATAATGTTTTACGTTATATCCATTTACAATCGATATAAAATTCAATTAGTTTTATGTACATCTACTAATATAAGTACTGTAAACTACTGAACAAAAGAAAAACATTCTTGATAGAATCAAGCAAAAGAAAAAAAAATCCCAACAGCAAAAAAAAAAATATGTAAAAAATAAATTATAAATTATTTCAACACAATTTAATTTACATTTTAAAATTTAAACAATTCAAAATAAAATAAAAGAAAAATAAAAAACTAGTACTTGAATAAATGTCCTTAAATTCCTGTTACGTGAATTGAATGTGAAATCATGATTAATTTTTTTTTTCTGTTTTATATATTACTAAATATTTGTTGTGTGATTTTTTTTTAATAAATAGCTTACATGGAACCAGACCGTCTGCAAAAACGTTATCGTCAAAAACGATCAGCCGACCAAAATTTTTCAATGGACGCAGCTGAAAGGTTCAACTATAGGTCAAAACGGGCGGTACCACACATTATTTATCCAGAAATTTTAGTAATTGTTGATTATGATGGATACCGATTGCATGGCGGTGATAATGTTCAGGTAAAAAAAAACAAATTTATTACTTAATATTGACACGTTTAAATTAAATTCTTTTTAAAAAAAAATTAACATAACATGATTACAGTTTGTTTTTTATTAACATTATTTCATGATGAAGCGTTAAAAATAATTACAAGATTCTTATCCTTTTGAAGAAACAACAAAAAAAAAAAAAAACAAAAGTTAAATTACTTAAAAGATAAATATTAAAAATGAATACATTTTTATGTTATTTACATACACACACACACACAATTAGTTTAAATACATTAATCAAAAAAAAAAAGAAAAAAAAAAGAAACTGTCAACATAACACATTTTTATATCCCTAATTTGCATTTTATATATATATAATAATAACCTCTAGCTACCACCAGCTACCTACACAACTAATAAAAAAGTAGTTGTGTGAATTCATTCATAAAAATATCCTGAGAATTTACAAATTTTTCTTTGTTTTTTTTATTATTTGATTTTTAAAGAAATATTTTACTTTCATTTTGACGTTTTATTAATTTTTATATATTTTTTTTTGTATCAAAATTTGACCCTTATCAAAAACACTCTAAATTGTGCATTTCAAATTTAATTTAATTAAAATTTATGTTAAAATTTTAAATAAAAAAAAAAAAAACTTTGTTTGTTTCATTCAACCGGTTTTTATTCCATTATCCGGATTAAAATTTTAAAAGAAAAAATCAAAATGAATTCACAGAGTTAACTTTTATTTATTATTATTTTTTTGCAGGTTAAACGTTATTTTGTCTCATTTTGGAATGGAGTCGATTTAAGATATAGACTATTAAAAGGACCCAGAATACGTATTAGTATTGCTGGTATAATTATATCAAGGGTAAGTCTATTTGGAACTATCTAATTTAATTCATTAATTTTTAAATTTTATATTTTCAAAAGTAAAAAATTCAATTTATATTAAAAAAATTATATAATTCCGTCTAGTACCAAAAAATTCTACAATAATTAATAATAATAAATTATAAATTATACCTACACACACACAAACACACTTAATACATGCACACATATGAATTCAGTCACAAACACATGCGGAAGTCAAACTCATTCATTATAAACTCACGATTTTTCTTTTCATGATTACAAGATTAAAATTTCAACTTAAAAATGAAATTTGTATCACGAAAAATTGTACGAAAAATCTGCACATTTTTTTTTCTTACTTTTAATTGAAATATTTTTATTTACAAATTGGCAGAATTTTTTCTATAAAATAAATCCTTACGTAGAACCATTTTTTTTTTAATTGTGAAATTACAGACCCTGATCTTGTCTTTATATAAAAACAACAACAAAAACAACAAATTTTACATAGTCCCAATAAAATTTACGTAGGGTGAAACAACGTCTTTTGTGCTACGTGGTAAAATAATTTTATAGATTAAAATCTTCAACTATAACGGAAAATAATATTACTTCCTTATTGTCTTTAAAAGTAATTTAGAAAAAAAAAAAACAAAACAAAAAAAACAAAATTAAATTCAAGAACAATTCAAAAACAAAAATATGATAATTTAAAGATTTCTTTAGAAAATGATGAGTCGATTTTAGAGATTTGATTAATCAACAAAATTAATAAACAAATAAATGGAAGTTTTCATGTTTATATAAAAAATTATGGTTTGACCCCCCATACCCATTCACTATATAATTTATTATAGATGACCGCTAAAATTTCCAAATGTTCTTTCCCCCGAATACGTCACAAAAATTTTATTCGCATGACTAAATAATTATATAATTAAAATCAATAAATATAAATAGGGTGTTCAGTAGTTATTGTTACATTATTTAACAATTCATCTGCTATCTCTGTAATTCATCTCGGTATTTTCTTAGTTAGCACCAATTAGCCGTTATCTTTATTATTTAAATTAAAATCAAATAAACAAAAAAAAAATCATTATATTTGTTCGTACTTACAATTTTTTTCTTTTACATTTAATTGAAAATTATAATTCCTTACATAATATTTCAATTACGAATGGACAAAGAAAAAAAGTTTGTAGATTAATAAAAATATAGACATACAAAAAAAAAAAATGTAGGTGCATAAAAAATTTTAATCACCTTTTGGCGGCTAGTTTTTTTCTTTCTTTAATTATTATTATAAATTAAAGTATGTAAGTTTAATAAATGTAATACATAATACAAATAATAACTGATTAACCTAACCTAAAATCTAAGCACAAAAAAAAAATTAAATCTAATCGGGTGAAGAAGATCCAGTAGAAGCAACAATTTAAATATTTCTCTTTATATGAATAATTATCATAATCGTATACTGAATCCCATTCACTTATAAATTAAATAATATTATATTTAGTCTTAATAATAATAATTATAAATAGTTAAATTCATTTATAAATTTTTTTTAAGACATTGTAGGTTTTTTTTTTTAAAAAAAAATTTCTTATGTAACCGACCATGCAATATATTTAAGATAAGATTATACTTACTTATTTTACCTTTCACTTTATTGATTTCTGTATGTCAATATAATAATTTTTATTACACCCTACTGGTTGGACTTTATAAAGTTGTTAAGATTTAATACTTAAAGAGAAAAAATATAAAAAAAAAACAAATACAAACACAAATCTTGGATCACGTTTTAAAAAATTTTATTATTATTAAGTGTATAATTTTATGAAAAAGTCTTGACTTGTTTAGACCACGAGTAGAGTCTCTCTCTCCTCCCATTAACAAAGATATAAAATACAAACACACACACACACACAAAAAAAGAAACAACAAGAAGAAAATCCATACATAGATAAATGCATTAAAATCTCTGAACAACAAAAAAAAAAAAAATACGTTTCCGGTTTTATGTGGAAAAAGTAAAAGTAATTTGGAAATTAAAAAATTATATATATTTATCTCATGTTATTTCTATCACGGCATCTCTCTTTCATTAAATATCATCATAATCTTTTTAATAATAATAATAATAATAATAGATAAAAAATGTTTTAACATTTATAACAATGAAATAATAAAAAAAAAAAAATAAAAAGCATTTATTAGAATATCGTGTGCACCGTCGTATATTCCACCTCATCCACATTATAATAAATTAAATGTTTTTTGTGCCTCTTGTATTTTTTTTTTCTTTTTTCTTTTCTTTTTCTGATTTTATTAAGATTTAGAAAATTGTTTTTAATTGATGGTTTTTATTGATAATTATTACGATTACCAAGATTACTTGATTCTTTTATATTTTAATTTTCTTCTAAATCTAAAACGATCAATATAAAATTTCACGTATAATTAATGATATAAAATAATCAAGTACAATGAAGTCTATTGTAGTTACATGTAACTTATTTATAATTTCAATTCTTATAACAGAAAAGTGCATTTTGTTTTATGTTTCAATATTTTTTTTTACATTGATGTAATTAGGAAAATATTATTACATAATATTTGATTACAAATCATAACTGAATAGATTCGATTTATTTTTATATGGAATTATTCTAAAGAAATTCTCAAATCATTTTCTTTTTCTTCTTTTCATTTTAAATTTTAATAAAATATATTTTTGAATTTTATTTTTGTATTTCCGTTTCCGTATAATAATTAAGTCAAACCTATACGATAAGAGTACGTTCACATTAAATACAATAAATCAAAATTTTTGCCGACAAAAGCATTATTTGATATTATTTTTTCACCTAAATTTAATTCAGATGATTAATTATTAAATTTATTATCTAACATATTTTTTTTTACACACACACACACACACACATACATCAACATTAAAAAATCTATATTCTGTAGAAGGAAAAAAAAAATTGAATAATTTTTGAGATCAAACTGATTAGATTAAAAATTATTAAAATATGTAAAAAATAGACTCAAGTTTTTTACCGTAGATTAATGTTGTTATGTATTTGACAAAAAAAAAAGAATTATGTTTTAATCCACTTTCTCACAATATGACAATATTTCTATATTTTTTATTTAATAATTTTTACCGTCACCTCACGAGAAATTCAGTTCTACTTATTTTAATTTTTTGACAATTTATTTTTTAATAATATTTTAACTTTTAAACTGAATTTATTTTGACAAGAGAATAAATAAATAATTAGTAACAAATGAAAATATGATTTAATGGTAACTATTAAAAGTGGAACCGAAAACACGTTATTTGTAAAAAAACAAAAAATTTTACCTTCTAGAAATAACTTTTTTTAAAAATTCGTTTTAATTTCATTGAAGTTTAAAAGAAGATTTTATACACTTTGTATTGGTCTCATTTTGCTACTAAACCCAAAATTACCTTCATTAAAAAATTATTGCAAATATATTTAGCACCAGTAAATATTCTACGTTTGTTTTTCTGTTGCAATTTTTTAAAACAGTAAAAAAATTAAGCTAATCCGATTATAAGATAATGAACTTTAATTTGTCAATTTCTTTAGCTACCGTTAATCAGTGAATATTTATGTGAACATAAATTTTATTCGCTAAATGAATTTCACAAAAAAATATAAAAAATGAAAGATGAAAAGAAGAAAAAAAAACAGACACTAAAAAAATTTTTTTTTTTTCGGTTTGTAAAGCAAAAATTAAATTTACATGGTTAAATTTTCTATACAGTTTAATTTATTTTAAAATTATGTTTAAATATTTATTTATTCTGTTATTACAATAACATTAATAAATAATTAGAAGCATGAGAGTCAAACAAAAAATTATAATTTTACGTAAGAAAATTTGCTTTTGTTGAATAAAAGAAAAAATAATAAAAAATATAAATTTAAAGTGTCAGGTTTATTAGTTCAAAAACATAAAAAAATTATAGATAATTCTCTGCGTGAAGTTTTATTATTAAAAAAAAAAAATAAAATTCAATAAAAACTCGTAATTCATTTATTTATTTCCCTCTCACAGTATTTATATTAACCTTTAGTTTTATTTTCTCATTCTAAATTATGATTGTGATTTTGACGGAAATATGTTTAAAGTAACCATAAACTATTCAACTATGTTTAAATATTATTAACAAAATATATAAAAATCTTTAGAAAATTAATTTAATATCGAAATTTGTAAATCAATAAAAAAACACAAAATATGGATCTTTAAATTCAATGGTTGACTATGTGAAATGTAAAATTTAGAAAATCATCATTGTTTATAATTTCTATTGTCCTCTAAGTATCCTTTAACACATCCTCTAATTAAGCATCCTTTGATGGCCTACACAACTACATCTCATACCAAAGGCTAATATTATTAATTGTACGCTAAGATTTTGAAGTTGACAAGTTTTTTAAACGGATGTCGGTGCGAATTCTTTAATAAAATCAATAATGAGTAACCATCTAATCTGTCCATTTATAATTTTTTTTTTGTACGTTACTACAATAAATAAGAGATAACCTTCAAAGATGTATGGTAAACGGAATCAGCCTTAACCATAAAACTCAAAATTTAAAAAATATATTTTATTTATTTCTTGAATAAAAAAAAAAACTTTCATTTATTATTTTTGTTTCAAGACAAATTCAACCATTTCATCTGTTTCAATTCCAGTATCTTCAATAAGTTGTTTCTTTGTTTTAGGGTAGCCTTCTATTATCGCATCTAACATTTCAGTTGCCAACTTTTTACGTTTTTTGTACTCCTTCAAGTAATTTGAATGATTTTTCTCAATTTTATCTTTGTTGTTGACGTCAAACTAAATACAAAAATTTAATTTTTATTATGAATTAAATAAAAAATTTATACAAAAAAAAAACTTTACCGTAATTGAATTTTTCTTTGATTCCATTATTTGATTTTTCAATGCAGTAATTGATAATTCAAGATTATCATTTTCACGTTCAATTTCATCATTAGTCATTGTTGTTATCAACGAATTTAATTGAATGTCTAAATTTTTTAAAAGATTCTCTTTCATTTTAATTTCCGCTGTTATCGCCGTTTGTTCATCTGTAATTTTTTTTATTTCTTTACGAAGCTAAAACAAAACAAAACAAAAAAAAAAGCGCAAATTAATCTAATGTCAATAAGGATATAGCACGTTTTTTTTCTTTGTTCATTTCATTTATATTTGTTCATTCAATTTTAAATCAATTATCAGTGATTGTTGTAAATGGCAATGATATTTATTGAGGAACAAACATAACACAGATGTTTCGTTAGAATTGAAATAATTGATCACAAATATGCTGAAGTTTTATATAAGAAAATTTTTAAATTACGTAAAAGTTAAAAATTCGTTGAATGAAAAGAAACTTACATTTTCATTATCAAGACGATTATTCTGTGAAATTGTATAAATTTTTTGTTTCTTATAAACTTTCTCTGTTACTTCTTTGCGTAAAACAAAATAATCTAAGGCTCTACAGTGAACATTTAAAAAAAAAATATTCACAAAACAAATAAAAAAAAACAAAACAGAATAAAAATAAAGAACAATTTTAATGTTATAATTTTATAAATTTTATTGATTTACTTTTGCACTGATGATTTTCCCCCAACATCTTTTCCCAATTTTTCTATAATATCATTTATTGAATGTGGTCTATTGGTATCACACAAATATTTGTACACAATTTTATTCACGTTCTCACTAGACATCTGCAAATAATAAATAAATAAATAAATTTTATAAAATGAATTTAATAATTTGATCAACATTTATCAATTAATTAATATTAATACAAATAAGCCCAATATCTTGTCACTGAGAATAATTATATGACAGTTGCGCTTATAACCAACAATATAGAAATTTTTGTTTGTAACTTTTATTTGTTAATTGTTGATTGAGGCCAAGAACGTTCAAATACAAAAAACAAATATAATTTTATTTTGCGGAATTATGGAATACTGAAAATTTATAAATTAAACATCTTAAAAATCTCAGTAGAAAAGTTTGAACATTTTATTAATAGATTATAAACGACTTAAGTCAAGTTCAGTTAATTTTATTATTCAAAAATTCATTTCATATTTTTAGTTCTCTTAGCTGATTATGTAACAATTCAATTCCATTTAATTTCTAGTAAAAAAAAAAAACAGAACACAATACAGATTCCCTTTGACTCAGGAAATCTTTAATTTTTATATTCATAATTAATTTAATTATTAAACGATAAAAAAATAATAAATAAAAACGATAATAAAAAAAAATGGACTTGGATAAATCCCGTCGTTTGTAATAAACAAAGAAACAAAAAAAAAAAAGAACAAACAAAACAAATATTTATTTATTTTATTAAACATAATGATTATTAACCACACAATTCATCATCATATCTGGTCATCATTATCATAATCATCATCATCAACATCATCATCATTATCAAAAGAATCGACACCAAGGAAATGATTGAATGAAAAGATGAATAAGAAGAAGAAGAAGAACAGAACAGCAAAAAAAAATTTCTTTTATATTTTATTGATGAATTTGTATAGTAATGATGACCTATGCCCTTCATTTTATTCTTACATATTATTTATTTATTTATTGAAATTATAAACACACACACACACACACACACAACAAAAATTATTATATTAACATTTTTTTTTTTATTAATATTTTAATAAACAAAAGTATAAATATTAAATATAAGGAAGTTAAATATAAAAGAAGAAACGAAGAAGAAGAAGAAGAAGAAACGAAGAAGAAGAAGAAACGAAGAAGAAGAATTAATAATACATAATAAATAAAAAATATTCAATGTGTTTGTTGTAGTTTTGTTTTTTGTATGACGTATTTATATCGTAATTATTTATTAAATGTATATAATAATTTTTATATGAATGAATTATAATGACATACAAGTTTATTGAACAGAGACGAACTTTTTTTTAAAGTTTATAGTTTTTTTTTCTTCTTCTTCTTTTAAACTTAAATCGGACAAAAACAAAAAAAAATGTTTTGATCGTTTTTTTTTTGCGCGCGCGCGATTTTTTTTTCTTTTTTTTGTTCAGCGCAACTACTTTTTTTTTTTTCTATTTGTGACATCATTTTTTTTATACATAATTTATTTAAAAGAAAAAAATTTTACATCATCAATTAAAAGAAAAAAAAAAAAATTGTTGTTCATAGATTTATAACAATCAATCTAAAAGTAGAATTGTTTGTTAAATTTTTGATTTTGTAAATTTTACTCTAAAAAAATTTACAACAGAAATTTCATCAACAATTTTTGGTATAGGATAATTTTGTATATTTTTTAAGATACTTTACAAATTTAATTTGATTTTCTTATTTTTGTTGTCTTTCTTTACGTTTTTTTGTCTTCCAACAAATACAATTTATACAAAATAAAAAATTTAACTTTTGTCAATTGATGCAATAATTAACAAATTTCTAATAACAATTTAATATTTATTTTAAGGGACGTGATGCTACACCATATTTAGAAAGAAATCGTGTTGGACGTGATGCAATTGATTCAGCTGCTGCACTTACAGATATGGGAAAATATTTGTTTAGAGAACGAAGACTCCCAGTTTATGACATTGCCGTGGCAATAACAAAGTAATTATATTACTAATGAATCTTTTTCTTCTTTTTTTTTTGTGTTTTGTTTTAATTAAATTAAATTATTTAGCAAAAAAATGTAGGTAATTAAAAATTGGCCGATTTCATTATTTAGAGTTTTATTTTTCTACCCATAAAAAAAAAAATTAAAATTATGAACGTGAAAAATGGAACATCGAAATCATCTGATAATATTTGTCTATTATTAATTACAACTCAATTTATTTGTTCTTCTTCTTTCACATATTGATCCTTATAATTATTTTATATTTTAATGAAATTATTCAAATTAAATTCAAATATTTTAAGTAACAGATTTTAGAAACAAATTTAATGATTTACGTAAAATCAATAATTTTTTTTGTTGGCACTTCCACATCTTACAGTAAATGTTTACATATTTTTATATTAAGGATTTATTAATATCCTAAAAACTTGAATGGAGTAGACTTGAAAGTATGAGGGTGTGTTGATGTATTTCTCATCCATCATTTGGTTTCATCCAATCAACTGTTGACACTTTTACTTTTGTTACTTGTAGAAAAATTATCAATAATTTTTATCAACAAAATATTTTTAAATTTCTAATTAATTTATAATTTGTTTGTTTGTGTTTTTTTTTTTTTTTTTTTTCTGTTAATACAAACAGCAAAAAAAAAAAAGAAAAAAAATCTCTTAATATTTAAAGACAAAAAAAAAAAACCTCATCTTTCACAGATATGATATGTGTCGTAGGAGAAAAGGAGGCCGATGCACAAAAGGCACAGCCGGTAAACATATTAACGCATCATGTAATTTTAAATGTTGTCAGAAAAAAAATTAAATACACAAAACAAAAATTAACAATCATAATTTTTTTTAAAGTTTTTTTTCTTAATTTTTTAATTTAAGATTGTCAATACTAACCAAATATATTCATTTTTAGTAAATAGAGAGAAAAAATGTTACACAAAAAAAAAAAAAACAAAAAAATTTAATACAAATTTTTTTTTGGTACATTTTTTTTTTTAGATCATTTTTTTTTTTTAATGCTTTTGTTTTTTAATTTTTTTTTTTTTTATTCATTAAATATTTTTATATTTTTAATTTTTTGTTGGAGTTCGTATTTTAAACTTACATTATTCTATTTATATTTAGACGATACACAAATTATTAATTATAATTGGTAATTTTTATAAATCAATTTTGGCTGACTGAAAAAAAAAATTGAAATTCATTTTAAAAATTTTTCATTGAATGAAAATTAGATATTTTGTTATCTTCTAAATAATATTTGGAACTTTAAAAATGAAACTTAAAAATGATTAAATTTGTTAATTAAAAATTACAAAAAGAGAATTCATTTAACCGGACTTTAATTATTCAAGAAACCGACCAAGGTGGACGCATGGTAACGTGCTTGCGTTTGGAGCGGTACCTAGTTCGAATCACGACCGAGGCGGGATGGAATTTTTCATTCGGCTAATTAAATGTATTAAACAAACATAAAATAGTGGGCAATGATTAATAACATCTATGACCCTCCGGCCGGTGTGCAGGATAAGGTTTTAACCGAAAGATTCTTCTTAGGAAATCTGCATGTTTCCTGATTTTTGACCTACTCAAAAAAGTAGGTCTCCTAGTTACTAATAACCTTAGTCGTTGATGATGTACTAGAGGTTAATAAAAAAATTGAAGTACCAATACCAATTGTTCAAGAGATCTTCTCAGTCCATTTCATCAAAAATTGACTTTAGTATCATTTTTGCTCATGATCGGCTGAATCGATTTTAAGAAGAACTCTCAACAATTTAACTTAATTGTTTGTTAAAGTTTCAAAATTTGATCTAAAAAAAAAAAAACAAAAATTGGATTTTCAACCAATTTCTAAAAATTATTTTGTAATTTAACAATTTTTTTTTTTTATTTTAGAAATATCTTGATGACAAAATTTAATCATTTTTAAGTTTCATTTTTAACAATCATAGGCTCAACATCATCATTTTAATTTGGATTTTATTTATTTTATTTAGTTTTCTCATAAAAAAAAAAACTAGAATAATTTTTGTTTTATTTTTTTTTTTGTTTAGCATAAATTATGGAAGTTCGTACTAAACATTAACAAAAAAAATTAATAAATAATTAAGGAAAAACAAAAAAAACTAACACAAAACAGAAAATTTTAATAATTTTTACAGGTGAAATGAAACAAATACAAAAAAAAAACATAAAAAAAAACATAAAAAAAAAACATAAAAACGAAATTATGGGAACGCAGCGACGAAAGAGAGAAAAAAAAAATCAAATTTTTTTATCAAAAAAATATTTTATTTGCAAATCAATCTTTTTTTTTTTTCATTTTTCTAAATCAAAACAAAAAATTATATTTTAATTACAGACTAGATATGTGCAGAAGACAATATGCAAATGAAGCATGCAATCGTGGTACCGCAGGTAAATTAGCAGAAAAACAAAAACACAAAAAAAAAAAATTAACGCAATTTCTTACAAACAAAAATAAAAATAAAAATAAAAAAAATGCTCTCAATTCTGCAAACAAAAAAACAAAAAAAAAAACCTTTTTCAAAACAATATTTCTCACCCTTACACACAAACTACCAGCACTTTATATATATATATTTTTTTTTCTTGTTTTTTTACCTCACACTTCACTTATTATGACTTTATCATTTATTTTCTTATATATATTTTAATTACGCACTTTATGGGAGGCAAAAGGAACAAAAAAAAAAAACATCCTACCTAAAAAAAAAAATAAAATGTGTAAATAAATATGAAACTTTAGTCCTTCCACTTTACTTCACCTTCTGTCTCTCTCTCTCTCTCTCTCTCTCTCTTTCTGTACCATTCTCATATATTTATTTATTTATTTATTTTTGTACCATAATCTAATTGATGCGTTCAATTTTTTTTTTTTTAACGCAAAAACTTTAAATTTCCTTCTCCTAATTTCCATACAAAAAAAAAAAAAAACACAAGCAACAACAACAATCATTCCTCCTCTGCATGAATTTGTCTCTATGAATTGTCATTACAGCTACACTTTATAACTGACCTGCTCAAATTGTATACTTTTTATTGTGATTTCTACATTCTACATTCTATTCTAATTTCTATCAAACAACAACAAAAAAGAAAAGAAAATTCTCTTAATAAATAAAAAAATTTCCTTTCTTCACGTCTGCACATACGATTCGACTTTTATTTTTATCTTCTTCTTCTTCTTCTTCTTCTGTTATTATTATGAAGTGATTTTTATATCGTTTTGAAAATCAATGAAATCAATGAAATCATTGAAAATAAATTAAAAATTTAAAACTTTAATAATAATAATTTAATTCTTTATTTATTTATTTTTAATGTACTTTATAAATCTATAATTTCGTTTTCAATTTTTTTCTTTTTTCAAGCATTCCTTTTTTTTCAAAAAAAAAAAAACTCTCTTTATATTTATAAAATTTAATTCATAATCAATTAAATTGATTTATGTTTTTTTTATTTTTTCATAAATATAAATATAAAGAAAAAAAAAAAATGGGTAAGTATAAAATATTTGGTGGTGTGGTTTATTGTATTTTTATTTTTATTTGGCATGGATACCTTTTTTTTTTATTTTTTTTTGTTTTAATAATTTCATTAAACAAAGAAAAAAAACAACATTTAACTTTTGCTTCAACTAAATTTTTATTTAATTTTTGGTTTTTGGTGATAAATTTTAACTTTTTACTCGTTTTTTTTTTTTGTTTTGTTTGGTTATCATAAAAATGATTTTAATAAACAAAATTTTATATTTTACTATGATCGGATTTTTCCTTTTATTTTTTGTTATAATTTAATTATATATTAGACAGAAACTTGTTGCGCTTTAATTTAATTTCATTCTGTTCAAATTTTTATTATTTGATTAAATTTTCAAAAGAATTCAATTGTTCGAACATTTTACTTATTATTTTTTTTTACTTTGATTATTAAAATTACTTTTTATCATAAATAGAATCTTCAACATTTTTCAAAATGTGATTAAATTAATAATAAATAAAAATTCACAGGATTTGCATATGTCGGTGGAGCATGTGTTGTCAATAAAAGATTAGAAAAAGTCAACAGTGTTGCAATTATTGAAGATACCGGTGGTTTCAGTGGAATTATTGTCGCTGCTCATGAAGTTGGACATTTGTAATTATTAAAAATATAAATAAAGAATTAATTAAAAAAAGACAAATATTTAATAATAATATTTTTGTATTCAAAGGCTTGGAGCTGTTCATGATGGATCACCACCACCAAGTTATTTAGGGGGCCCTGGAGCTGAAAAATGTCGTTGGGAGGATGGTTATATTATGTCTGATTTAAGACATACTGAAAGGGGATTTAGATGGTCTCCCTGTAGTGTACAAAGTTTTCATCATTTCCTTAAGTAATTTAAAAAAAAAAAATTTAACGATGAATTTGTTGTTTATAAAATTTAACGTTTTTTTTTTTGCAAAAAGTGGTGACACTGCAAGTTGTCTTCATAATACTCCACATGAAGATGAAGCATTAGGAAGATCATTGCCAGGAACATTGCTAACATTAGATGCACAGTGTCGTCGTGATCGTGGTACATCAGCATGTTTCAAAGATGAACGTGTTTGTGCTCAACTTTTCTGTTTTGATGCTGCCAGCGGTTATTGTGTTGCATATAGACCGGCTGCTGAGGGTTCCGATTGTGGTGAAGGAATGGTAAAATTTTAATTTTTATTAATAAATAACATTTTAATTTTAATGAAATTTTATTTATTCTAATAAAGCATTGTCTTGATGGAAGGTGTATTGCAGAACATGAGAATATTATACCAGATTATTCACAGCATACACCAAGTTATGCTAGTCCGAACTCATTCAATCAACAAATCAAGTTAGTATTCTATGTTTATTTCGGTTTTAATAATTATGGAGAGTCTTTTTTTTATTTTATTTGTTATTATAAATTTAATCCCATTAGGTGTATATTTTATTTATTTAAGATTTTTTCAGTAAAAAGATTTTATTTTTTTATTTGTTATGAAAATCTGTTCTTTATTTATTCGATCAAACACAAAAAAAAAAGTATAAAATTTATTAATTTTAACAGCACGGATAAATACAATTATTATGATGATGCGTCAACAACAACAACTACAACATCTACAACAACACAACCCACAACAACAACAAGTGCTACTACTACCACAACTCCAAAACCTTCAACAACTACTACTCCTAAAACAACAATAACAACAACATCTATTTCACCTCCAACTAGTAGAATAGCCACATCACGATCCTATTTTAATAATGTATTTTTTAATAGTTTCCAAAAAATAACATCTACGGATAATCCAACTAATAGAAATAATTATTATCCAACAACACGTAGCCCACTGAATTTCTTTAATAATTACTTTAGTACACCAACTACAACAACAATTAAAACACCGACAATTTCTACAACTACTGAATATTATAATAATATTAATAACTACAATTATAATAATAGTAATAATAATAATAATGATACAAATACTAATAATAATATTTACAATAATAATAATAATAATCAAAATGACCAAACAACACAAAACCAATATTTTTCAACCAAAGCTCCATTTTTCTTTAATAGATTTACACTGAGTACCACCAAAAGTCCTTACGACTTTAATAACAAATATAATAGTTACAACCAATTTTCCACAACTACACCTACTACTACATCTACTATTATACCTACTACTACTACTACCACCACCACTACTACTACTACTACTCCTACTACAACTAAGTCCGATAGTCCTGTATTATCCACAAGACATCCCGTTTTTGATGTTTACTTTAAGCGAATAGCATCAACAACAAAAAGTCCTTATAATTTTGAAAATTTTGCACAATATTTTAAAACATCAACAGCAAATCCAAAATATTCTCAAAACTTCTTTGGAGCTAATAGTAATAGTGAACCAGTTAACTTAACAGCAACAGTTTAAAAATATGTACATCTATATGTACTACTTACATATTTATATAGATGAATATATAAAAATAAAATAAAAAAAATTAGTCAGCCGGGTAAGAAATTCCAAAATATAAAAACAAAAAAAAAAAAATTAAAACCAAAAATAAAATTTTGCTTCGTTTTTCATAATTTCTGTTTTTTTTTCTCTCTCTCTCTCTCATCTTGAATGGAACCTTCGTTGAAGATCAGTTTACATTGTATAAATAAATATTTCTTAAAATTAATTTAATATCAAAATAAAAAATGTTTTAAGTAGAAACAATTAATTTTAACTTACACCAGCAAATTATTTTAATGTAAAGGAAAAAACAAAAACCTTTCAAATGTTAAATTCATTTTGTGTAATTTACGTTAAATTTTTAATTAAATTAAAATAAATATAAAATCAATTATAATTTATTATAACTTCTGGCAAAATACTTAAATAAAAATATAAATACAATTTAAATTGACTTTAACAAAAAATCTAATTCAATCTCAAAAAAAAAAAAAAAAATCTCAAAAACTTTAAAATTATTCATAATAAAAAATTTTATTTTTTTCAATTCTTCATTTAATTTTTTCTCTATTTCTATTTTTTTAATGAATGTTCTACCTTTACTTTTTATCTATTTACAAAAATGCCTCTTTATGTAACAACCATATATTTTATATTTATTTATTTTTCCTCTTTTCTTCAAGAAAAAAATCATTTTTCTAGTTAATTAACTAAATTTCTCTTCTTTATTATTTATTCAGATTTCAATTATTATGTAACCCAAAAAAAAAAAAATTCATTGTAACTGCACTACACACACACACACATCAACATATCAACAACAACAACAACATAAAACTTAATCACAACATAAATACATACACACACACACACAAACATTTATTTCCGTTTTGTTTATTGGATTGTATATTATTCTATATTTCGTAAATCGAATTACATACATTTCACCTTATAATTAATAATTTATCTTTCTAATAATAAAAATAAATCATTTTAATATTAAACAATTAAAAAATAAAAGGAAGTTATTTGAAGGACTCAAATCGGCTATGTATAAATTTACAAAAACAATACACAAAATTATTATTTATTTATTTATAAATAAAAAATTACACAAGAATTTCAACAACAAAATTTATATTCTATTGAAAGACTCAACGCTATCAAAATTTGTATTCCAGATGATAAAGTTAATTATTTGTATTTTTTAAAGTAAATTATTTTGTTTGTTTGTATTTTTTTTACCATTTTTTTTTTATACATAGCCGATGATGGGATAAGTGTAGCTTTGACTTGACGTTATTTTTCAAAATTGAACAATGAATAAAACCAAAAAAAAAAAAAAAAAAAAGCCTACAAAATGATACTCATTATTATTATAAAAGACAAAGATTATTTTTACCTTTCAGGTTCGAATATTGTGATGGGATAATATTATATTTTGAAACTTTATAATAAAAAAAAAAAAAAAAAAAAGGATAAATTCCATATATGTGGAAAGAAAACAAAACAAATAATAAAGATTCAAGATTTCATAGAAATCATCTTTTATTTAAGAAATGAGTAAATTTGTTGAGCTTTATAATTTATTATCGAATAAAAAGAAATCAGTTTGTTATTGAAAAGTAACACCAAAAAAAAAATAATAATAATAATAATAATAATAATCACCGCAACAACAGCAACAAAATTCTTTCATCATAATAATCCATAATTATTTTCTCTCATTTAAAAAAATCAATTAAAAGTACTATTTTGTAAATAGGCAAAACCATCTTTAAAAATACTAATTTTTGATTAGACACGATACACACACACACACACACACATACATATAAAATTATTTTTTTGTGAATTTATTGTTTGAAAAAAAAAAAAGGATCAAACTAAAGATGGTTTCTCTAATTGCGAATAGAATTTTTATTGATTTGTCTCATCCAATTGTTTTTTGTTTTTTTTTGTTTTCTGTTAAGAAAACAAAAAAATTAAAAAAAACTTATATTTCTAATTTACTTCTCAAAACTCAATAAATCGCACACATTTTATAATCTCCTAAAAATACATTTTTTTTAAAAAAAAAAAAAAAAGCACAAAATCAAAAAAATCTTTTGTATCAAAAGGGGGCCAATCAAACTAATATAAATTATTTTCTTTCAGCCATATCTGTAGTGGAATTCATCCCCTACCCTATTTTACATTATATTAATAAAAAAAAAAACATAATTTAATAATATTGCTTTTAAATAATTTCTAAAAAAAAAAAAAACAACAACAACAACAAAAATGTTATAATAATCTAATTTCATTCGTTTGCTCTTAAAACTTAACACACGGTTTAATTTATCATTTTTTTGTTTAATTTATCATTAACTTAATTTTTATATTTAATAATGCACAAATGGTAGTTTGTTTTAATTTTCATTTTTCCTCTACATTTTTATATTTATTTAAAAAAATACAAAAAAAGACAAAAAAAAATCAAACGTGATTTAGATTATTGTAATCATAAAAAAAAACATTTTTTAATTAATAATCTTTAAAAAAAAAAATAATCAAAAAATTTCTTGTTTTTTATATAAATTTTAATTTTATTCAATTTAATATTTTATTCTTTTTTTTTCTTTTTATCTTTTTTCAGTGGACGAAATTAAATCAACCAGCGCACACAAAATGAATGCCATTAATAATAATAAAACAAATAAAACAAACAAAAACAAAAACAAAAACAAATGAAAAAAAAAAAATATTGAAAAGAAAAACAACCAAACAAAAACAAAAACAAAAAAGTTTTATTCATTCTGTTAAGAAAAACTTGAAAGAAAAAAAATAATTAAACAATTATCAAACGTCTAACGGTAATCAAAAGAAAATGTTACCAAAATAATTGATTAATTAGGAAATGTGATACAAACAAAAAAAAAATGAAAGTTAAACAAAACAAAAATGGGGCAATCAGATTTCTAACAAAAATTACAAAAAAAAAAAAAACAAAAACAAAAACCACAAAAATTTGATCCCAGTGAATTTTATTTTTAAGGATCATCCTAATCATTATAATTCATAAATGGGACATATTGTTTAATCAATAATTTTTTTTTTAATAATTACAAACAATTCAACTTTTTTTTTTCTTGTTTCTTTTTAATCTGAATTTAAAAATAAATTCCTTTTTAAGTGAAGTGAACTTAGCTTTAGAGATCAACTTATTATCCTAACTGAGACTGTGCGAAATGATTTGTAAAGATTTTTTTTTTTTTTTTTTTTGTTCGAACTGAAGAAAGTTTAAAATCGTCGGGTGACGGTAAATTACGATTTTTTTTATTTATAAATTCACAAAAAAAAAAAAACAAAAAAAAATCTCTCCTTTAGAAAAACTAAATTTTTATTTAATAAAACTGGTTTGATGGATTCAATATAATTGAACAAAAAAAAAAAAAAGGATATTAATAATTTATTGGGACACAGCGTAAAAAAAAAATTTAAAAGTAATTTAAAAGTAACTCCATGGTCATTGATTTTCTTATTATTATAATCGGAGTGTTTTTTTTTTTTTGATCGATTTATTGAAACAAAAATTAAATGAACTTTATTTATAATAATAAAAGAAAAAAAAAAAAAGCAAATTTCAAATATTTATAAATACACAATAAGCACACTCACACTCACACACACACACACAACACACAAAGGAATCTAGAAATAAAATAAAAATATGTTTTATTTTATTTTAATTTTAATAAATATAATTATTAATAAATAATTATAACTAAATAATTATCTATTATCTATTATATTTGAATCATCTTATTATGTAGTAATTTATAATATTAATTAAATACATTTTCAAACGAGTTTCAAACAAACAAACAAAAAAATCCCAATTATGAAAAGAAAAACAAAAAAAAAAACATAAAAACAAAAATACATGATAATTAATTCTCTATTCATTTTGATGTTACGATTGTATAATTATACCTAATTTTTAATACAGTATTAAAAACACACATTTATGTTTTTTTTTCACAAAACAAAATAAAGTTTTTTATTAAAAGAAAAAACCGAACCATAATTAAATAGTAGATCATGTGTGTTATTATATATCGATGGAGGCGCCATTGTTTTTTAAGATGAAATCACGTTTATTATTCAGTTGTTTTTTTTTTTTCTTGCTTACGTAATTCACAGATCGGCCATTTTCAAAGCATAATTAAAAACTTTTTGATGGTGAACTAAACAATTTTCTTTTTTTTTGTCTTGTCCTTTTTTTTAATTGTACAAAAACAATAAATTTTCTGTTTAAATTACGGTAAGTATATTGCAATCAATGCATGAATGATTTGAATTTGAAACTTAAAAATTGTTTGATCATCATCAAAATCTTTTGCAAAACGGGCATCGTAACTATTGAATATATTAAAAGTTTTATTTTAAAAAAAACATTTAAAAAAAATGGCTTTTCTATAATAAAGTCATTTAAACAAAAAAAAAAGAATTAAACTGCCTAATTCACAAATCATTTAATGTAATGGAAAATTTTTTTATATAGTTATGAAATTTAATTTTATAAATTAATTTCAAATTATTTAACTTGGCGTTAAATCTTAAAGAAAAATGACCAATATATTTAACATAATTTACAACATAACATTTTTACTTATAAGAATTTAATAAGATTTAAATTTTGCTTTTATTTGCAAAATAATTCTTTAAAAAAAAAAAAATAATAATTAAAACAAAAAATCTTTCTTTTACTTACTATAATTAATTATAATATTATTATTCAATTAACTAGAAAAAGAATAAATAACAAAATAATTGAAAATTATTTCGATGAAGTAAATAATAAAAAAAAAATGTCCCTATAATATTATTATTAAAATTTGTTATCTGTAAATAATTTATAGCAAAACATAAAAAGCACATTCCTTCATTATTATATTTGGTCTTAACAATAAATACAAAAAAAAATTTATATATATTTGATATTATAAAAATAAAACGGAAATATATAAAAAAGAACCATTTCAAAAAAGAAAGTAAAATTAAATTAATTATAATAATAATAATTAAATTTTGAATGTATGTACTTAAAATACTATATTTGTATGAAAATAAAATTTACTAGATAATAAATATTCTGCATTTTTTGTTAACATAAAATAAAAACCGAAGTTTGGCATGGAAAAAAACTTTCATTTTCTTTGCATTAAAAAAATGCTCATGTGTGAAATTTTTAGATATTTATAAACAAAAAAATTATTCAGTATTATGCAGACTACACGAAATATTACAAATGGAAATAATAGAACTATAGTGACATGGAAACTTATTCTTTCTGAAAGTAACAAGACTTTTATAAAAACCAAAATTCTCCGAATTTAAATAATTTGACATATAGCTAACAACATTTAGAACCACTCATCAAATTAAAGATCTAAGACATCTATTTTATAGACGTAAACCAAACAATATTAAAGACCATCAACAATTTTTTGTAGGTAATAAAGAAGTTTTCTTAATCTATGACCCTGGTTGGTGTGCAGGATTTGGTTTAAACCGAACGATTCTTCTTAGGAAATCTGCATGTTTCCTAAGAGCTGGCAATGTGAATCAGGCATAAAAATGCATGTTCAGATCCCACCTCAAGAAATAGTAGGTCTCGTCGCTCAGTTTGGCGAAAGCGGAAAAAAGGGGACGTTAAAAAGTTAAGGAGGCTTGCATAAAGCAAGTACAAAGAGAAAAAAAGAAAAAAAAGAAAAAATTTCTTATTTTGTTTTACTTGGATTATTTCTTATAGAGAGTGAAAAAAGTTCTAACACATATTAAAATTTAACTTTTCTGGATTTGATTAATCTTCCAACTATAGGCAATATGTAGGTATAAACCAAAAGTAAAATATTTGAATTAAACCATCACAATACCAGGCTACCTAATTTCAAACAATTGCGTTTTCTTTCAAGTATTTCCACATTGAAATGAAACATTTTATTATTTTTGTTCAATTTAATCAAATATTTTTATTATTTTTATCCTACACCTGAAATGAAACAACGTATGTAAATTGAATACTCTCCAACATAGAACTATTGACGTCCAGGCAATGGCAAATATTTGTTGTATTCGTATACATTTCTAACAAAAGCTGCACAAGACATAACACAAATAAGACCAGCTGGCATTAGTTTCCCCGATCTGGACCATCGAAGTCCCATCATCCCAGCTAATACAAATGATGTACCAAGTTGCACAAGAGGTTTAGGTGGACTTTGTGAAGTTAAATAAGCACCATATCCTAAAATAATTTACATAATTAAAGTAATGCTCTAGATATTGTAAATGCGTAATAACAAACCCAGTATTGCACCAAAAGTCAGACCAGCAGCAAGGGAGGGAATAGAAGCTGTAGAATATTTCAGTATTTAGTATATTTGATAACGTTAGGTTAGAAATTGAGTAAGGTACCTGCTTTTAAATATCCCATAACTCCCCCACCTCCGACACAAGCAGCATAAACATATCCAATAACATCAACAGGCATGTTTTTTAATTATAATAACAAACAATTTATATATATATTTAGAATTTGATTTCACAAAACATCAAGTAAGAACACCAAACGAAATATAGATATTTTATTATGTCAAAAAATATGTCAAAAAAAATTTTTCCACTGTCAAAACTCTAACCTCAAAAGTACTAATTCATAAAAAAATGTTTATTTTTTAAATACAAATGCATATATTATGTTTACCTGTGATCTTTATACTAATTTCTAATTACAATAATATTCTAAAAATACACGTACCTTTAATTTTTTTCTTCATTCACTTTATTCACAATAACCATAGAACGTTTTGCGTTAATTGCACTAAATCGAATCTTTAAGAAACATATGTAGATTATTTATTGAGGTGTGCGACACTCATGATTATATTTTCGCTCGCTTCTCTCTCTAAGAAAAATGGTGGCAAAATAGGCATTTGTGCTTCAAATTTAACAAAGAGGATATCAGAAAAAATTTTAAGCTAATGATTGAATACTAATACAATGTTCAAAGAATTTCTAACAACCTTCCCAAAATGATTGAATTTATTGAATGATTATTAATTTATTACTTTGAAAATTTATTAATGATTCTGCGATAATTTAGAATTAAAAAAAAAAAATAATGAAAAAAAATTCCACAGTTTATATTATATATTTATGTAACGCTAATCATTACTTTAAGAAAAAATTATTATAATTAATTATACGGTATGTACTTAAAAAAACGTAAAATAAAACTAAAAAATTTGAATTGAAAAATGATAATTTTATTATTTTAACTAGACTTTAAAAATATACAAACAATATAGTTAATTATATATTGTAAATTAAATTGATATTTATTCATAATTTAGTGAGCGCTTTGAAAAAATATTATTTGTAATATAGACAAATATAATATATAATAGGAAAAAAAAAATAACTATAAACTAATAATTATTTATGTATCAAAATATCGTTCATAAATTTATATTTATTTAATATAAAAAATCATTTTAAAACAAATTACCTGAATGTGGAAAATTGATGTTCAAATGCGCTAAAAATACAACAGACTACGTATATCTTTTTTTAAATTGCATTTACATAATTAGGTATTCTTTTTTATTTAAAACGCCCAAATTTAATAAAAAAAAAAAAAAAATGGAAGCACATAATAATTTTTAATAATAATATAATTATTTTAATTAAGAAATGTTGGTGTCAATTAGAATTATATAATATAGGTGATAAAAGTTTAAAAGTTAAAAAAATTGTAGAAGTTTTATATAAATAAATGTACTATAAGGACATATTTTTTGTAAAGAATTATTTACATAAAAAAAACAACAAAGAAAACATATGGACAAATGGTGCCCCCTTAAATTATTAAATTTTTTTTTATAAAATATAATCATTTGCCAAAATATATGGAGGGGATGCTAAATATTCTTTTAAAAAAAAATATAAAATATAGAGAATAATCAAAATATATAATTCATAAAGAAAGGAAGATTAAAAACAGGCGCCCACCAGAATGGTCTAAAAAAATTGATTTAAATAAAACAAACATTTTCGTATTAAATAAATTTTCATCATAAATTGGTTAAATTATAAAAGTGGATTCATATGAGTGGGCTAAATATAGAGAGAGAGGGACACGCATTTTATATTTTAGCCATTAAATCAAAATACGTTATACACAAAATTAATTATTATATATTCCTTCTGCTCACTTTGAATCCACCTTAAAAAACCAAAAATTAATAAACAAAATATAATACATAAAATTTATTTAATTATATTATCATTATTATTTTTTTTTTTTTGTTTTTTGTTAAGAACGCATTAAAATACATACCCATTTTTTTTTTATAATGCTTATTATGTTTTTCAAAATGGTTTATCCTGAAATTAAAATTAAAACACACTCTGTGCAAAAAGAAAAAAAAAAAAAAAAAGATAGTGACCAAAATAAGTCCATAAACATTTGTATTACATTGATTTCTTTTTCTTTTTTTTTTGTTTTTGTTGTTATTCATTATTATTATTATTAATTGTTTGTTATTATTAATTATTATTACTATTCAATTAAAATGTGGTGTAGGATTAAATACATGTACATTTTCAATATTTACCATTTAATATAATAATATATATTTAATATTTTTGTTTAATTTATTATCTTTTATAATAAATGGGACTTTCCAATTTAATATAAGCCATTTATTTTTAATACATCGAAAATATTCTCAAATATTTTAAAAAAAATCCATTTATTTATTTTTTTTGTGTTTCTAATTTATATTCTAGTTATATATTTATATAAAAAAAAAAAAAGTTTAAAGACTTCAAAAACAAAACTCACTCTTTCTCTTTCAAATCCTTTCTTTGTATATTAAAGAATCTTACAAATTAAAGTCCTTTGTTTTCAAAAAATCCAAACTTTGAACTTCTCAAAAAAGAAAGAATACGTTTTAATTATTATAATCATAAATGTGTTTTATATTATTTTAAAAAAAGAAAGAAAAAAAAAATTAACCATCAATATTTATTTGAAAAAAAAAAAAAAACTGGAAAACTTCTTTTTCTATAATGTTTAATTTAATTAATAAAATAAAAAATTTGTAATAAAAAAAAAGAAAAAAAGGAAAAATTAATATAATATGATCGTGCTTACTATTTTATTATTTAATTAATTATTATAAGTTTTATCGCGATTATTATTTAATTTTAATTTTTGTTTTTTTTTTTGTTTTAAATTTGTCAACTTTTTATTTCTCATATTTTTTTTTATTGGTTTTTTTTTTATTTACGAATTTCATTCAATAGTTATTTATTTACTATCAAATTATTATTTAATTTTAAATTTAATAAATGAAAAATAAAACGTCTTACCCATGCTCCAATTTTTTATTATTTATTTTTTTATTTTTATTATTTTTTTTTTTATATGCATGTTGAACTGACCAAAATGACATTTTTACTTGTGGTTGGGAGGTGATCGTTATTTTTATTTTTGTCTCTATAAATGTTTTTTAAAAAAAACCCTTCTTTACGCCACACACACCTTTTTTTTTTCTTTATATAATTTATTATACATTTTATATATTTAATTGGTCTGTCATTTTAATGCTTCTGGTATTCAGTTTTTTTTATTTTTTTTTTTAAGTTTTTTATAGAAAAATTGTTTTATGGAGAGAAAAAAAACATACAAACAAACAAATAAGTTATTCCTTTCATTTTAAAAAAAAAAAATCTTTTTTTTCCCTAAAAAAAAACATTCTTGTGTTTTTTTTATTTTGGATCGAAATCGTCAAAATCAAAACAAAAAAAAAATTATATTCCTTTTTTTTTTTTTGTTTAAAAAAAAAAAAGCAGAAACAAACAAAAATATTACAATAATAATATATTTGACGAACTCGCTGATATTTTAACAATATAAAAATATATATAACAAGATCTCAAAACTGTACAAGAAATTCACGTCAAATGTTTTGCCCTACAATCAAAAAAAAAAAAAACAAAATAAAAGATAATCGATTGAAATAATTAAAAACCAATTTGTTTGTGTGAAAATTAAGCATTGAAAGAATTGAGTTCGCATTCACACACAACTGAATATATATTTTTTTATATATCAATTATTATATATAAAATTTATAATTCAATTTAACCCTGTTAAGCGTCAAATCTTCTGGATCAAAAAACAACCATATTTTATAACAAAAAAATTACGTTATGAAAAAATTTATTTATACTTGGCAATATATTTTTTTTTCTTTTAATAAAATTGCTAAACTGCTTCAATAAGTCAATGAGATACTTACGTGGCCAAAACAGCAATATTGGATAAAGATGTTGGTAAAATAATAATAATAATTATAAATGTAATTTTTTTAAGAAAATATAAAAAAAAATTTAAAAAGACAAAAAGTTAATGAACGAACGAATTTTTTTCTTTTAAAAATATTTTCACACATTTACGAATGAACTATTTTTTGTTTATAAACAAATAAAAATTGTACTTCGATCCACACAATCATTGTTCTGCATAACGCGATTAATTTTTTTATTATAAAAAAAAAATAACTGAAATTATTCTCTTATTCTCTTATTTTCGGATTTTCGATTATTCATTAACTCTTGTATTTTTATTTATTTGATTAACCAATTTTTATAAAGTAATTAAATATGCTGAAAAAGTTAAATAAAAAAAAAAAAGAAATAATAAAAAAAAAATGTTCGTTTCTTTGATTCTAACTTTCAAATAATCCTTTTTTTTTTTGTTCTACACACACAAAATATTTATTTAATTTAAAAAGAATGATTTTTGTACTATATATTATTATTTTGTTCTATTCGTGGGGGTATTTTTTTTCTACCTATTTATTGTTTGTATTTTTTCTCGATTTTTTTTTTCTTTTATTTTTTTTTTAATAATTAAAAAAAAATTTTAATTTTTTTTTTTTAAACTTATTTTTTGTTGTAATTTTTTTCTTCTGTTATTAATTAATATAAATAATCACTAATGAATATTAAGTTTTTATAAATGATGACGAGGACGAATATTTAAATATTGATTTGAATTATATAATTAATATTTAATCAAATTTCAATAAAAAATATATTTATTTTTTTTTTTTCCAAACACAGGTTATATCTGCCACACAATGAAATCTCTGAGACTCTGTAAAAAATGTAATATTGTTGTTGGCTATATCTGCGAATAATTTGAGGGTGTTTAAGGTGAAAGGACTTTTTTTTTTTGTATTGTTATAAAAGAAAGTGAAAAAAGTAAAAAAAAAAAAAAAAAATATTTAAAATGAAAGCTTTTGTGTGATTATCTCTGTTTAAAATATTTTTTTTAAGGTTTTGTGTGTGAAAATCTGGTAAACGTTTTCTATTTGTATGTATAAAAAAAATAAGGAAAAAATTATGAAAATTACCTGTGGAACGACGATTTTCTGCAAAACGGCGATAACTTAAAAATGGCATCTGTCTACAATAAAAAAAAAATGCTGCTACTCATCCCTCCTAGCAGAATAATAGATATTTATTTAAATAATTGATTTGCTGTTTCCAAATTTATGAATTAAAACAAAATATAGCAAATATAGAAAGACGCTCATTACACTTAAATGTAAATTATGTAAAATATTTTTTTAGTAGATAAGTAGACAATAATATAAAATACAATTGGTATATAAATTGATTGTATATATATTTATATACAAAAGATCGAAGAAACACACAATAACAAAAATTAACAATTTTCCTAAAATTCTAAATAATGTCAAATTTAGAATTTCTCTATATTATCAAAATAGTTAATAATATAGCCAGATTTTCACACACCCCCCTTAAAATTAATCAATAAAATATATTTTAAATAATTCGATTATCAATAAATAAAATAGTATATAAAAAATACATATTCTTATCATATTTATATATATAAAAAATATATAATATAATCAAGCAAAATAGAGGTAAATTTAAAGTATAAAATATATAACTTCTTACCAGTTTTTAATTTTTGTCATTAGATGGAGGTTGTGCTGATTGTGGTGGTCCTTGTGATGATGAATTGGAGTAACCGCCATATCCACCATATCCTCCTGGATAACCTCCAGCTTGACCTTGTCCAGCATTCGGATAGAATTGTGGATATTGGCCACCGTATCCACCGGGTACCATTCCTTGTGGTCCGCCTGGTACACCGGACACAGGAAATCCACCCGTTGGCATTGTTGCTGAACCTGATGATGGAATTTGACCTGATGGTACTACTGATGATCCTTGTTGCTGCATAAAAAATTTAATTTAATAAATTTAATTTAACAAATTCTTAAAAAAATTTACCTTAGTAACTTTTAATTGATTTTCAATAGCCTCAGCATCCTCTAATTTGCCTATACTACGATAATATTCAGCCCACTGTGCACTGTAATCAGGTTGTCCTCCCATATTTTGCATCGGTGTTGCTTGTGACCCAGCCATTGCTGTAGTTGGTTGTCCTGGTGGTCCATTAGGTACAGCGGCACCTAAACATTTAATAAAAATTACTTATTGTTGTTATTCTCGATATTTAGTGTTTTTTAATATAAATTTAAAATAAAAGTGAAATATTACCTGGATTGGGCTGTCCGGTTTGTTTGACTTTAAGTTGTTGTTCAATCATTTCTGCTTCTCTATGCATGCCCATCGACCTACAAATTAATTAAATTAATTAAATAATCAATAAAACTATGAATAAAATGAATGAACCTATAGTATTCAATCCATTGTTGTGAGTAATCAGCTTGGCCAGCTCCTTGATTTAATTGTAACGGATTAGGTTGTTGTTGATTTTGATCCCATGTTTGTGGGTAGCCTCCCCATTGTTGTGGATAAGCATTTTGTGTTGAACCACTTTGCATACCATATCCGCCACCACCACCCCCACCACCGCCACCACCTCCTCCTCCACCACTTTGCATACCATTATTACCACTTCCACCAATTAATTTGACATCCAAACCAATTTTTTCCGATACCAAATTTCTTGCATGTTCTATTTGATCTGGAGAGCCTTTAATGGTAAATGTTTTTTCTGTTCCGGAATTTTGTGATTTTCTATCCATCTCGCAATATGCACCAGACTGTTGATTTATTTGTTTTATTGTGTCTCCACCACGGCCAATTATTATCTTTAAAAAGAATTTACATGATTAATTACTTTAAATTAGGATAAATAAATATAATTAATATCAATAGTATAAAAATAAAAGATTTCTAATCAAATAAAAAAAAAACAGTTAAATTCTACTTACACCACATTTTGAGGCTGGCACTACAAAAGATACTTCGTCTCTCATTGGTTGTGATGAATTGTATTCACCAACATTGTATCCATTTCCTCCATTTCCACGATTTCCTCCCATTTCACCCTCACGTCGCTAAAAAAATTATATAATTAATAAAAATAAGGATTATTTTTATCATGTTATTAATTACGGTAACACTATCAATTAATTCCTCGATCATTTGTTTTCCATCATCCGCTTGTTGTTTGGTGCCTTGAATTATACACCGTCTGTCACCGGGTCCGTCACCACGTCCCTGTACAAATTGTAATTTACATCCAGTTTCACCTTGAATTTTTTTAATCATATCACCGCCTTTTCCAATCACCACACCAACAGCGATTTTAGGGACAAAAACCTATAATAAATTCAATTATTAAATTAAAAAAATCATTTTTATTTCTATTTTTTATAAAACCACCTCAGCTTGTTCACCGCCTTGATTATAGCTACGATTGTAGTATGGATCTTTTTCTTGAATTAGTTCATAAACTAATTGTTTAGCATGTTCAACTTTCTGTGGATCACCAGAGATTCGTAATGGTTTCTCTTGCTATAAAAATAAATAATTAAAGATTATTTTATCATATATACACTTTTTTAAATAATGAAATGTAAAAATAAAACTTATTCCATTAAATTTTAATATGAATTTTTCTTTTTTTTATTATACTAATAAAAGTCAGAAATTAGAAGACCAAATAATTTAAATTGGAAGATTAACTTTAAATACCATTTCTTGTCCAGGTCCATCCTGTATAACAACCATTTTGGCTCCAGTTTTCTCTTGCAACATTTTAATTGTTTCTCCTCCTTTCCCAATAACTAATCCCACTTTTGCTCCAGGTAACATTATTTCTTGGTATGGTTGGTAATTGCCACCACTATTGTTACCACCAGCACCACCACCACCACCACTTGAAGGAAATCCTCCTCCGCCACCACTATTGTTATTACCACCACCTCCGCTTCCTCCACCACCACCACCTCCAGCGGACATATTATTCATTGAACTACTACTACTACCACCACCATTGTTTATATCTGGTGATCCATTTCCATGTTGATTTACAATTTTAAGAATCATGTCACGTGCACGAGCAACTGCATCACGAGGACCACTCAGTGAACATACACGATCTTTAATAAATAGAAAAATAAACATATTTTATATCTGAATGCAAATTGTTAAATAAACTTCAGTTTTTGTAAACATTAAAAGCTTTTCAAACTAATTGTTTTATAATTTTTTAGTCTTTCATTTTTAATTCAAACATATTCATTTTGTTTATTAATTTAAAATTCAAATGGCTTATCACGGACGAGATGTTTTAATTTTTTTCAACAGAAATATTTTTATTTTTTGAACATAAATCAATGCAAAAATGGGAAATTAAATCAATATCTTGTTTTACTGTAATTTTTTTGTAAAATTTTAGTAGTGATGCATCTGCTATAAAATCTTGTTACAAAAAATAACAGTATTTATTATTTTAAGCTTTCAATATTAATGAGTTTAGTCTCGTCTTGATATTTGTAATTCAAGAAATACTGGTTCATATTGTCGTTTTTTCATCTATTTTAATTTCATGCAAATTAATTCTTCCCATTTTTACTGTTAAAATATCAAACCTGAGAAACCTCCCGAATCCGATGCCATTTGAATTTTACATCCTGTTTCTGCTTGTAATCGTGTTATTTGTTCTCCACCCCGACCAATTATTAATCCAACCATTTTATCAGGAACTCTTATTTCGTCACTGAGAAAATTACCTGAATTATTTGATGAATTACTGTTGTTATTTTGTGCTAATCGTGCAGCTACAGCGGCTGCCTAAATTCACGATAAAAAAATGGAAAACAACAGAACATTAAATTAGCAGATATCCAAAAAATGTTAACCCGTTATATCAGATCCAAAAGGGTTAACAGAATCCAATGATATACCTGTGCTGCTGCTTGCATTGCAGCTGGGCTCATTGAAATAGGTGACTGGGAGTTACTATAATCGGATCCGCCAAATTTTTTAGCGTCAGGCTCTGCAATTAGATGAGAATTAGGATCAAACATAATGGACTTCTGTTTACTCTCTATTAATATAATCTACCTAGACCATCCTCCAACGACCTTTTTGAACCTTGACCACTAGGGTGAATTTTAGCAGCAATCTAAAAATTTCGTTTGAAGAAAAAGAACGATTAAGACGTTTTTTCACTTGTAATCCAAACTTTTAAATCAAAACAATTATATCACTTAAACGATTTAGAAAACAAATTAACTATTCCCAATAACTTCAATAAGTACTTTTAATCTAATTTATACAATGTAATATAGCTTAAAAAGCAGTTTAATTTTGGATCTCATAAAATCGCCATTGATGTCTGTATGGCAGTAAGCGTCACTCTGATCTCGTTCGTGAAAAAAAAATTGATTTAAAACATTAATACCTGTTTTGCTCTTTGTAATGCGGCTGCAAATGCTGATGATTGACTAAAATTTGGTTGTGATTGTGGCGGTCCAACTGATGAATAATCACTCATTTTAAAATTAACTATTAAAAAAGTGAAACAATACACGCGTACACTTTAATGGCGCCGCGCGATAAAATAAACTTCATCAATTTTTGACGAAGAAAAAGAGTGAAATTTTATATTTCTATCGATGTTCGATGCTCTCTGTAGTTTCGTTTAATTTTTCTCGTGTTACCACATAAAAAATTAAATTAGTATTGCCACATCAAACAAAAATACCCAAAAAAATTACAATTCCATTTTTTATTCTTTTAATAATTTCTATGTTTTTTGATATCATATTTCTATTAATTATTAATATAAGCATTAATCATTAAAATAATGATTGAAATAGATGTTACTTAAAAAAAAATTAAAAAAATTAACCAATCATAATCCCAACAGGAAAAATATTAACAATTTATTAAAAAGTTATTGATAACTTTTGATTGTTGGAATCAATCACTACAATATTATGAATTAACAATTTCCTTACTTCATATAATTGATATATCCAAAATAGTTCAATAGTTCAATATATTGCGGATAGCCTGTTAATCATAATCATAAACACAAAAGCGTGAAAATATAATAAATTTAACTGCATGTGTTTAGTTCAATAATATTATAACTTTATTTAATATCTCATTAATTTAAGCAACATAATTTAATTTTCATATAACAACAATATTTAAATTATTCACCGTAAAAGAGAGGCAGCAGAATAAACGAGGTATGATGAAAAATATATCTGAAAATCTAGCTATCTAGTTTATTTCAGTAGTTATTTTGTTTCAAAATTTGTTTTATTTTTAATTTAACGGAAACCTTAAAATTTTCAGAATAAAGCGACGTTTCCAAATTATCTTTCTTTTATTTTATTCTTATGAAACAAACGATAGACAATTTTGGATGTTGAAAGCTACAAAAAATTAGTTTGTATCGTTATCATAAAATAGAGGGAAATTCAAAAAAGTAAAAATCAATTCTTGTGAATAACTCAAAAATTATTTTTTTTTTGTATTTATGCATGTTCAACATTCAAAATGCGTATTAAATGCATATAATGTTGAAAAATTTTCTAATCAACATTTGCATTTTACAATTTAATGTCAATTCTTAGATCTTATAGCGTACAATTTAATTTAATTAAAGTTAATACTAAAATTTGCCATATAAAGTCAAAAACCAAAGTAGCGATTCCCCAGTTTTTTTTATTGAAACTAAGAATTATTTTTAAAATTTAAAATTTATTTAATCGAAAAAAAAACTATAATTAATTAAGAATAAAATTATGACATCAAAAGGCTTAAATCCATAATTGAAAATAAGTGATAGTTGTATTTCACGGAATATACATATACAATCCATAAATAATATTCAATGTTTTAATTTTAAAATCAAGAAAATAATTTGTTGGTTTGTTTTTAAATCGTTTCAAAAAGATCCATTAATTTCAATAATACTAATTATGCATATATATATACATATATACATACACATGTATATATATATCCGTATTCAGTTCAGAGAGAATAGGTACATATCTAATTATTTATAATAATTTTATATTTATAACTATTCAACACAATTTTTAATCATATTTATATAATATATTTATAAATGAAAGTTTTTAATAATATTATAATTACTTTAAATTATGCGCTTTCAGAAAGTCAATCAATTTCTTTTTCCTCACAATCTTTTTAATTTGTAATAATTAAATTTAATGTAGCCGTTCACATCGATGAATAATGATATCAAAAAGAAACACGAAAATTACATAATATAAATATAAAAAAAATAATTATTTTTTAACTTTATATCAAAAGTGTAATAAGGAAAATTGCATTATGGCAATTTTTATTTTGTTGAAAAAACATAATTCAAAATTATTCAAAGTAAAGTTTTTTTTTTTTTTTTTACTTAGATTCAATATTCATAATTTTATTTTTGATAAAATATTTACCATTAATAATAACCAAAAATATTTCTTAATATATTTTTTTATTTTTATCAGAAAAAAAAAGAATATAAAAATGCATTTAATTAATATAAAAAGGCGATAAATTCCGAAGTGAATTGTAACATCCTGAAAACCACATTGTAACAAATTTGTTAATAATTAATAAATTCAAATAAAGTACCAAAAAAAAAAAAAAGAAAAAAAGTCAACAATGTGAACTCACTTAAATATTTAATTACAACACAAATATAACCGCCCAAGTCTATTGTAAATATATATTTTTTTTTAATATAAATGTGAATTTCTTATAAACTATACAAAATCAACTTTTATTTAATTTTTTTTAAATTTAAAAAAAAAAAAAAAAAAAAGAAATAAACAGAATATGCATTTTATATTCATAATAAAGAATGGAAAAGTTGGGGTTACTTTTATTTATTTTTTGTTAGTTTTAAAAAATAATAAATTTAGAAAGAAATAATAATAAAGTAAAACAAATATTTTACCTCCGTCGTTTCTTAATAATTTTTTTTGTTTTGTTTTTTTTTTCTTCCAAATATAAAATTTAGTATCTACAATATTTTTTTTATTTTTTCATCTTTCTTTTAAATTAAAATATTCCAAATATTTGTACTAGACAGAGGATTTTTCTTTTTAGATTTTATGTTTTTTATTTATTTTTATTTTTTTATAATCATTTTGTTTGAACTTTTCATATATAATTAATTACTAAATAAATCGAATTTTATTTTCTATTACGATTAATTATGTTAAACTGTTATTCCGCTGTTTTTTTTTTGTTGCTGCTCTGCTTCTGCTGGTTTTTGGCTGGCTACTTGCTCTAAATATCAACTACTTTATGTTGATATTAACTAAGAAATAATTTTCTATTATTAATGTTAATTTATTGTTTATATTTTTCATTATTTTTTTTATAATTTATTTTTATTAAATATTAATGTTTGCTTACAGATTTTACTGTTGATTTTATAAAATCTTTCTTGTGTGATAAATCAAATTGTGGATATTTTGCATACACTTGTTTGCAAACTGTTTTCATTGTGATTTCTTCTAAATTTGCTTCATCCAGAATTTCTTTAACATATCCTTTTATTTCATCATCCTAAAATTTTCATTAAAAAATTATAGATTAAAAATATTTCCAAACAACAAAAAAACCATTTTAAACTGCTTATAACAAACTGAAGTGATAATTATTTAAATGGTGTTGTAATTTAATAGAATAAAAATACTAACAGTAGGCGGACTTGGTTTAGCTTTTTTTGATAGTGGTTCATCTTCGGATCCATCCTCTTTATCATCATCAATTTCCGGTTCTTCTTCCTCTTCTTCTTCACTTGTTGTTTGTTCCTTCGTTACTTTTGCTTTAGTTGCAGCTGCACGTTTTGGACGTCCTTTTCCTGCTAAAAAAAATGAATATCATAATAAAATATTGATTTTGTTTTTTTAAGCATAAATTTTTTTTTCTAAAAATTAATTCTAATTGAAATTTTGAAAGTTTCAATCAAATAAAATAAATGTGTGAAAGTTTTTCTATAACAATAATTTTTATGTTATTTTTGTCGTCAATAACCAACAATCTCTAAAACTCTATAGTAAAATGTTTAAGTCTAGTATAAATAGAAAAGAATAAATCATTTTAACAATCACTATAAATTTACAATGAAATTTTCTTATATAATATATTACCTTTAGATGGCGAAGCAGTTTGAGCTTTGTTGTTTGCTGGTGATTTATTATTTTTTGCTGCAACAACCTTAATAATTTTCTTTTTTGGTTCCTGTTGCTAAAAACAAACATTATATATTTAATAAATAGTAAAATAAAAAATTAAAGCTAAATCCATACCTCACTTTCCTCACTAACTGCCTCAGATTCCTCAGATTCTGATTCATGTTTCTTCTTACGTCCAACAGCTTGTCGTCCACTTCGGCGACCTCTTTGTTTTGTTTTCTGGGGTTCTTCGCTATCATCTGATGACCGGGATTCTTCCTCACTTTCTGAATCATTTTTTCTTGTACTTCGTCGACCAGGTGGTCTACCGCGTTGTGCTCGAGATGGTCGTTTGCGTGCATTATCAGAATCTGAACCAACACCGGATGGGTTATACTAAAAACATAATAAAAAATTAAAAATTTGAAATACTTTTATGTTTAAATATTTTTACATCAGAACCGCTATCAGATTGATTTTTGCCTCTTTTTTTAGGTTTTGGCTTAACGGTTTTCTCATCACTTTCTTCAGAACTTGAAAAATCTATATTTAAAAAATGTAAAAAAATTTTTAAACACATAACACAATTCAAAATATTAATAAAAAAATGGTAACTAACTATTACCTCGATTGTAGCCTCTGCCAGCTGTTGAACGTCTTGGTCTTCCACTAGATGATTTTGTTGTTTTTTCATCCCTTCGTGATGTTTTTGTTGGTTTTTTAACAACTACCTCTTCTTCTTCTTCCTCCTCTTCTTCTTCATCTATTTCTTCTTCTGGTTCATCCTCTACAATATCTTCAGTACTATCAGGTGCTGTTAAAAATTCACAAATTCGTTCACTAATTTCTTCTTTTGAACCTATTAATTAATGTAAAAAGTTAATTATTAAAAAAATAAATAATATAAAAAGTTAATTATTAAAAAAAATAATATAATATTTTTACCTCGTTTATCCAATTCCAATATTTCACAAACTGTTTTTAATAATTTTATATCTAACTTTTGTGTTGTCTCAAGCCTTTTTTTAAAATCATCTGAATCAATTTCAAAGTCAAAACCAACAAAATTACGTAAATTTTTTTTAACAACATTTGTTTTACCAAGATTATCAAAGCAAATCTAAAAAAAAAACGATTAATCGATAGAAAAGTAATTTTTTTTTTGTCAACTTACTGTGTGTAATGTTTGTAAAGTTTCAACTCTTGTTTTGGTTATATTTAAATCAATTTTTGCAATTTGCCCTAAAGATAATTGACTATCTTTTTCATCCTCTTCTTCCTCATCTTTAACTTCTTTTGGTTCTGTTGAATTTTTTTTCTTATCATTTGATGACACATTAGTAGCTTTTACTTTGTCTTCTTTTATTTTATTATCAGATTTAATTTCTATATCATCTTCTTCTGTTCCTGCTTCTGATTTACCACCTTCATTTTCAGATACATCATCATTTGTTTTTGTTTTAACAGAATCTATGAGTAAATTAGTATAATAATGAAATGAAGGTTTAAAATATATATAAATTTTTTAATTATTTACTAGGTTCACCTTCGGCTTTTTCATCTTTATCAGACGAATTCATTTTCTCAATGTTCTTGGATTCATCATTTGACACTTTTGAATCCTGTGAACTTTCTTCAGATTTTTTTTCTTCAATCTGAAACAAAAACATTTAAAAAAAAATGGTTAATTCTTATTCGTATTTAGAAAATGTGAAAGATAAGAACAATATTATGTAATTTTTATTGGTGAATATTTGATAAATATTGTATCGGTGAGCAAAATGGAATTGAAACCTTAATTTTTACAAATAAAATACAAAAATAATAGATTTTGCTTATTTAATTTATTATTATTATGTTTCCTTTAAGAACACGAGTCATCAATTTTAATTTTAAAATATCCGTAATTTATTAAAATTTTAATTGAACACATAAAATATATAAAATATAAATCTGATTTTGGAATAAAATATTTTCACTCTCACTTAATTTTTATATAAATTAATTTTTTTTCTAATACGTGGATCGCGATTAATTATCCTTCCCGCGAATTCGTCACAAAATATACACAACGCCATATTGATATGTGACGCGCAACAAAAACATGCCAAACAATATAATTTTAGTCATTTTTTATCACAATTATTAAAAACTCAATTTATTCAATGTAACAATATTATTCTCAAATATGTAACAAATTTATTTTGGAATAATTACGTACCATATTTTCCGTATTTTTATCCTTTTCGGCGTCTGCCGACATGTTTGTGAAATGAAAATAATTTTAATTGGTTTGGTTTTGGACTTTTGGTATTATTATTGCCAGAGTAAAATAATAAAAAATACCATGCTGTTAAAATCACAATTACAACAAGCTAAGTTTATACTTCGTTGTTGTTATTTGCTGAATTCCAATTGGAAAAAAAAACAATGCATCACATTTATTTTTCACCAAAAAAACTCTAATCTAAACTATATAGATAATTTTGATTACAGACAGTAATGACCTTCATTTTTTGTAACTTTAAATATTAATTATTATCATATTTTTATATTATTTATTTATTTTATTATTTTCATTCACATTGTGTATTTTAAAGTTTAAATAAAATGTCAAAATGAAATTTGTCCCTTATATAAGAATTTATACAGTTATTTGATTTGCTCGCCACCTACATAACTGAGGTAGCACCTTAATTAAATAATGAAGCAAAAACCCGATTCTATGAACAGAACGGCTCCCAAAGTAATTTTGCCCATCTGGCATCACCGGTTTTTGACATTTAGATTTGGTTATATGTATAAATAAAAACATAATCATATTGTATTGTATTTATCTTAAAAAGTCTTTAATGCGAAATATGCATTAGAAAGTTATACAATTTCTTTCCGAGCACGTTTCCGTATAGAAAAGAATATTACTTACTTGTGCCGATCTTGAATTCCCAATATTCAGCGAAAAAACTTCATCTCTTGACATCTTATATGCATTTGCGTTTCCGATCTCATAGTTTATAATATGGAAAGTGCTTTGGAAAGTATATTGGATGATGTGTAAGTAATAGTAAATTACTTTTGAGAATATATAATATATAAACAAACTTTAATTTTAGGATGAATGAGCCAAAGAATATTGGCTGTATATTTGCTAATAATCAAGGTTTATGCGTAGGAGGTTTGTTTTACCTGTTAATATTATTGTATTATTTATTAATGATGGAAATATTTTTTTAGCTAGAGGAAAAGCAACACCCGAATCTGCGGGAATAATTGTTGCAATATCTGAAATAGCTTGCAAGTTGCATCCTAATTCAAATCCTCCGGTTATTTTATTAGAAACAGACACAAAGTAATCGATTTTGAATACATAAATTTTACAAATAATTTGAATTCAACATTTTATTTCAGGCAATGTCTCATCCACAAATACGGCATGACTGGAGCAATTTATAAACAAATTAAAAACTAATTTTAACATAAAGTTTTTTTTATTAAAATTTTGTCAAACATCATTGTTAAGAGATTCTGTTATTTTTACTTTTTGATTTCTTCTGAATAATTTAACCAGATTTATGTTAAATATTGTAGGCAATACTAATATAAAAAAACTTACAACTATACAAATAATATATATAAATAATTGATAAAATCTATTTGGCATCCATAAAACTGTATAATAAAGTTTATTGTCATCTGCAAAAATAAAAATGTATTTTTATTATTTCTATTAACTACATCTTATGCTTTAAATTTATATTAAATTTTTTTTAAAATTGACAAATATTTTTTGTCGATATAAAAACACTTCGTTAAGTTTTGTGTATATATTTATATTTACGCTGGGCAACACTAAACCAAACTATTGTAGGTATCTAAATGTCAAAAAAATAAGTTGTTTTTTATACATTTTTTTGTTACTAAATTAAAAATTTCAATTAATTTGTATTTAAACTATACTTAATGAGAATATTTTCATATAATTGTTAGCGTGAATTTAATATTAGTAAAAGTTTCTTCGGTATTCTCTCTTGTGTTCGATAAAATTCTAAATTCTATAATGAAACTAATATAATAAAGATTTTAATCGATATCAAAGTTATGAACATTAATTAATAAGCTTCTTAACTAGATTAAGTTTGACAAAAAATAGTATTAAAAATGGATGAAAGTTTAATAAAAGAAGTGGAAAAACATGCAATTATTTATAATAGACAGAAAAAAACTTTATCAGGTTTAAAGGATGAATGTTTGGGAAAAGAGTTTGCTTGGGTTCATATTGCTTCTAATCTAGGCACTGACGGTAATAATTTACTTAAATTATTTTTAATTACATAAATACAAATTTTAATATTTCAGTTGATACATGTAAAAAACGATGGAAATATTTACGAGAACGTTATGTCCAACAGAAGAAACAAGGCGACACACAAAGCTTTGAACATTTATCGCGTCCCTATTTAGAAAAAATGAGATTTTTAGATAAATTCATTCAGCCAAGAAAAACATACCGCGGATTGAATCACTATATAAATAGCCATGTTAATGTTGAATTACCCGAATCATCCAAATCAAATGGTTCATCAAATACAATACCAATAAAGTTTCCGATACCTGATGAATTTAATGCTATTAATCATGTTGCTATTAAAAAAGAATGTGATACTGAAAATTACTCCGAAAATCGTCAAGATGATGTAAGCTTAGAGACAAATCCGGTAAGATCTTTATCATCTACATCTTTGATGTCACCTCCACCATTAAATCAAATGAACAACACAAGAAATGTACCGAAAACTCTAAGCTCAAATGATGAACTTGAAACAAATACAAATTCAGATGATGAAGAAAGAAATAACTATTATAATGGGCATCAATTACCAACACATTATCAAACGACTCATTTAAGTCATCAATACAATTTACAGCGGCCAGTACGAACTTCAGATGAATTGTTAGGAGAACTCGTTACAACTGAGCTTCTTAAAATGCCAATGGAACGTAAAAAAATTGTTCAAAAAAAAATATTAGAAATATTGTTTTTTGATGATTAACTCGTATTTTTTTTTTCTTGGAAATTACACTAAATATTGCATCCCTAATATTCAAACATTCATTTTCAATTTTGTATTATTATTTAAACATTCCGTTGATTTAATTAAACCTAACTATGTAAGAATAGAATTTAGTCAGTAAATTTAAGTTTTTTATGAGTGACATCAGGATATGTATTGTTTTATATTTTAGTATTAGTAAATTATAATCTATGTGTTTTATAATAAAGTGTATTGTAAGAATAAAACATTTCTAGGCTTTCATTTTTAAAGTAGTAATTCAATAATGAATTTATTAGATTTTGAAAATTCAATTTATACTGTATTCCTTTGGTTAATTTAAAGAAAAATATTTAAATTTTATTTACCCAAATAGCAACTACCTCTTGTCTCGAAAATTAGAAGTTCATGAGATTTTAGTAGTAATTAATATGAATGATAATTTTTTTAAAGCAATAAGTAAGTTAAGATTATTTTGTGGTTGACATTGATTATTGAATAAAAATGTGTTCCTTTGATGATTTAAGTCTTTTTGTATAAACTTATCCATGAGTATATACTCTAAATTGCCTAAGGAACATACACCATAAATTAAACATGTTCTGAAACATTTCAAGGTTTTTACTATATTCTAGATTCAAACTTCATGAATTCCTTGTTTAATACCTACTGATTTGTATAATTTCTAATACATTAAAAAAATAAAAAAGTTCATAATCTAACAATAAAAAAAACTTACCGATTACAGCAACTCCATAGCCAATATTTAACGCTCCCATTCTATAAGAACACGTTGGAACCATAATTTCATAAACAAATTCGTTTGAATTTAAATTAATTACATCAACTTTAGCGTCTTTAAGCAAATAAGATTTTTGTATTTTTGTATGCTGTAAATTTCGTGAATGAATTTTAACAGAGTCATGCATATGAGCGGAAAATATGATGTGTGGTTTAATACGTTCCATTACCTAAAAACAAATTAAAAGAAGCTTACCAATACGCATCAATAAAAAAGATTCTTACAATTTTTGAATAAGTTCCAGGAGCTATTAGAATAGAAAAATGAGAAATTCCAACTCGAAATCCTTCAAAATTTATAGAAGTTTCTTCTTCTTTTGGTATCTCGTAAGTGATACGATTAAGTTTATAAATTTTAACATTATTTTGTTCTATAATATTAAAACCAGTAAAAACTCCACGAAATCGATCAATTTTCTTTTGCGTTATTCGATCGCCATTCTCACCTCCAATATCATTATCTCCTGGGATATATATTTTCTGAAATTAAAAAGAATATTTAACTATAAAAAATTCACATCTAAAATAAAAATGTGATGCCTCTCGTTTTCGAAAAGTTGAAAAAATTGATTGAAATCTGATTTTATAACGATTATATTCTTCATCATTTGCCGCACTTCCTTCATCAAATAAATCACCTAAGAAACAAATGACGTCAGGTTTTGAAAAATATAGTGCTTGTTGGAAAGTCGATTTAAGAAATCTAATTTGAGAAAATTCGGAACAGAAATTTTAAAAACGTCAATTGTGAAAAAAATCAAACAATATCTACCTATCTGAATCCCAAATTGCAATAGAATTGTAAATTGCTTTATCAAATGATTCACCAAGGAGTTGAGGGTCGGCTACCAACAGAAACCGAGTGCAATTATCTATATTATTAATGTAAAATTAAAATATGTATTAAGTAAAGAAACGATTTTAACAATAATAACTAATTTATAAACTTACTGCTGTAACAAGGAAGATAACTCCATTGATTTCTTTTTAGATTATAAATAAAAATCTCATTATAAAAATAAACAGAAATAACGAATAGTATTAATATCTTAAATCTAATTCTGAAACAAAAAATTATATGTGTAATTATAACTTTTCTGTAAATAATAGGCAACTTACTTCATAACTGATTTCTTTCTCATTATTATCATAATTTCACAGACACTTTAATTCTTTTTTGCTTAAAATTGTATATCATCATGAAATGAAAACCGTTTTTTTTGATAATAAAAATTTATCAAAATCTTGACATTAGATTAGGGGGTCACCATTATTAATGTAGCACAATCGTCATTCAATCACGTCACGATTTTGAAATTTAATTTGGTTTTGCTTATTATTGTTAGTTTTTATGCGTGAAAAAATTTTATTTACTGTCAAACAAAATACAAGAAAAAATATTTTGACTTAATTAAAAAAAATATGATAGCGCTTTACGAACACTAATTAAATATAGACAATCCATAATTTAAAGAATCAATTTATTTGCATTTTCATTGAAAAAAGTTTATTAATAAAAACACTCGATAAATTTTTTTCTAATAATAAATTTATAAAAATTCAAAAAATAGTGAAAACAAACAACGAACACACTAAAACTGTTTTACAATGCAAAGTGGGAAATTTTGACTACTGTCTGTCAACACTAAAATTCCCCAGTAGGAAAATTATATTAATAACCCAGCAAGAGAGCGTAGTAAGAGCGTAGTAAGAGCGTTGTCAATATGTTATATATATATTATAATTAAAAAATTTATATCATAGAAGTTTTTCAATAAAATCGTAACAAATTGAATTTTGGTACCTATTTTACAAAAGCCAGAAAATTAAAATTAATTAAAAGATAATATATTTCATATCCCTTAGTTATGTAATTTCATTGTTTATACCAGCTAGTAATCTGAAATTATCATAAATAACATGAAATACTGAAAATTATATATTATAGATTTAAAATTTTTATTTTTATATATAGGTATGCTATATAAACATACAGTATATATACTCGTACACAATTTACTTTTACACACTGATTTTTATTAATCGGAAAATGAGTTTACATAGGTTATATAGGTACGATATACATATATTGTATTATGAATTTCAATGTAATTAAAAGTGAACTTTGCGGTTTTTTTCTGTGCTTTTAAAATGGAGAAGGGAAGTAAATTATGGATAGGGTTTTGAGTATTTTTCCAATAAACTAGAATTAATTTCTGATTTTTCTGTGTTTTTAAATATTTTTTAAAAAATCTGGTAATGTAGATATATCCAATTTCGTTCAAAAAAGTCGCTTACCTAAAATAAGGTATAATATGACGTCATGGATTTTTCCTTCTTTTTCGTACAGGTATGAAACCATTAGAGTAAAGTGAATAGCACGATAAAATTTTTTAGGGAAATTCATAGTTTTGCTTTTCGATCATAGATGGTACAGCAATGCTCTACCATAATGCTATTTAAAAATCAACCGATATATTTGAAAATTATTTTATATAACATGTTTTATTTTAATGTATATTCAAAAATTTATATTTTTTAATATTTAAAATAATATTAAAAACTAAATCTGAGAGTATTTATTAAAGAAATAAGTTTTTTTTTTATTAAATAATTTTGTAGTTAATGTTTCCATAACGTTGTAGCGTTTTTATATTTGCACGACATAACACTAAAAAAATAACGACCACAAAAATTTCCCACAACAAATTTGTTAAATGTCATATATATATTTTGGTTGTGAAAATAAATAAAATAAAATCAGTTAAATGTATTGGAATTTGTTTAAAGTAATATTAAGGTAAGTTTAATTAAATCATGTTTTATTGTGTTTGTTCTAAACTAAAAATAATACAACAAAAAAACATCATATAAAAAATGATAAAAAAAAATATTATAGGTAAACAAATATTTCATTGCAATGAAACAGCAAACAGAGTTGTTCATCATAGAATATGTAATGCTTACTTGAAATGGAGAAGCGTTGGAAGAAATAAGAAAATTGATAAAAGAAGATCTACGTTATTTGGAGTTTAATTCAATTGAAAAGGTAAACAATATTTTATTTTTTTAAATTAATTTTTCAGCATGTAATCCAATCAAAGTAACAAGCAACATCATTTTTCAGAGAACAAGAAAGCAAATTGGCACCAAACATACAGAAACAAATGATCCAATAATTAAACTTCTATTAAAAGCAACATCAACATTAAATGTTTTACATGTTATTGGTGAATTAAAAATGGAAAATGATAATCATGGTAAGTGGCGTTTCGTATTTAATAAATCACCGTTCAATTTATATTTTTATTTTTAGATAATTTTAATAATATTTTGCAATAATATTTATAAAGAAATATCGGAATATTTTTTTTCCTAAACTGAAATCGATACAACGCAGGAAAATCCATCATTAAATAAAATAAAACTGTTTAAAGAATATGAATACAGTAAAAATGGATTTGCAATGTAAGAAAATTCTCCCAATGTGGAGTTTGCTAATATATTTTTGTAAAATGTAAAAATGAATATTAAACACGATGGTTTATATCTTTATCAAAAGAATAAGCCGAACTTGTGACCAAATATTAGCAAAATCCTAATACAGATTTGATGAATTATTCGTCATTTAGTTCGTATTAATTAATTGTAATTTCTTTTCTATTATTTTTTTTAGTGCACTAACACCGGAACAAAAATCATATAAAAATGCATTAATTATGGTTAGTTTTAAAGATAAAGATTTATTTGGTATGTCAAATCAATATATTGCTGCATGTTTTTTATCATTTAAAGAAATTGAGGAAACTTCTAGGGATGGAAATATTCCACAATAAAATCCGTATAAAATTGAAACGAATTGATTGAAACAATCCGATATTTATTTCCTTTTTTTAATTTTCAGATACCGAATGCATTCGTGCATTCAAGAATTCCTTAAGAAATTAAAACAAAAAATGAATAGATGACATTTTTTTAATTTTTAAAGAAAATCACATCATTTATTATTTAACATAAACCACTATATATATAATATTAATATAAACCAAAATAAAAATGTATATTGTAAAAAAGAGAACAAAAAATAATAAATCGTAGGAAAAACGCCTTATTGTAAAAAAAAATGAAAATTCTAATAAAAATTTGTAGTTAAAGAAAGTTTTTGATATTAAAAAAAAAAGTATGAATTTTTTTGCATTTTTCAGGAAGGAAAAAATTGTAAAAAGTTGTCATTTAAATTTAAATATTAACAATTTAATTGTTTTCTTTTAAGAAGTAATTTGCATAAACATAACTAGAAATAATAATAATTAAATAGTTTCGGAAATTCAACATAAAATGTCATTCACAAAAAAACAGTTGTCAAAAATTGTAAACAAATGTCAAATCGTCAACAAAAGTGAATTGCCCAAACAGGGGAAATTTTTTGATCACTCGACAGGGTCAACTATATTTTTAGAAAGAGACAAACATATAAATTTAATGACGTCACATTTGAAATATTGCCAAATGGAACCATAAGTCCAATCGTCCTATAATGTCTGAATTTTGAGTTTTCTTTTGGAAAATTAGTTATGAAAAAAAATTATTAGACATAATGTTTATTCTACAAAAGTACTCCATTATCGGTCTAGTATCTAAAAAAATAATGAGTAGCATTTACTTCCCTTGTCCATTTTAATTTTAATTTAATATTTATATGAATTAGTATTTAATGACAAGAATTTGTTCCGTCAGGGTCGAAAAAAATTGATAATGTTGTTTTAAAGTATCGATTACCAAACTCAAATTATATGTAGGCGGGCGAGATAGGTAAATATGTTACATTACCGAAGCCAAATTTTATTAAACAGCTTGTCGTATTTTTCTGTATATACAATTATTATTATAATTATATAAAAATTTGAAAGGAAATAATAACTTAATATATTATCATTCAAATAAGGTTATATGTTGAGACACAAATAATTAAAATTCTAATATTCCAAATTTAATTTAACAATTTAAAATATCCTTACGTACATTTTAAGGAACATTTCAAACGACACTTTAATTTAATGTTTGGTTTCTAAGAATATTGTAAGGGTTCGATTAAAATTGTATTAAAATCTGCCTCAATTATTTTAATTATTTAAATAAAATTAAATCTTTAATACAAAAATAAATCTCACTTACTCATATTAATTACTAAAAACATTTTTTAACATTAAAAAAATTCATTATTAATTAAATTTTGTAAAAGAAAATTTAGTACACAATTCTAAGTTTGTGTTTGTTTTACTTGTTTAATTTGTTATTTTATTCTTCTATAAGAAAAAATGTGACATTTTTATAACCTTAAGATATAAAAGTATTTACATAAAGATAAGGATAATTGAAAGAATAAACGAATAAAAATATAAATGCTAGCTTTAATTAAATTAAAGTTTAATTATATTTTTATGCCCTATTGAATATAGTTTATATTTATTGTGGTTTAATTATAATTAATACAATACACATAATCATAAAAGAAAATTGATATCAAAGACTCAAATATCTAATAATAAAATTTACAGAGCCGCATTAATGAAATAATTTTGTAATTAATTATTACATTATAATTAATTATTAATTATATATAATTATCTTTTAGATTGTTAGGTATGCCAAATTCTATTAATTTATATTAACTAATAAAAAGATATCCTTATTAAAAATTTTGCATTCGCTTTAAATTATACCTAATTCCAGTTATTTATTGTAGGGAAAATGTAAAAAATATTTTTATCTAAATTGTAGAGGACAAAATTTACAAAAATTATATAAAATTTTATATAAAAAATTAATGCGGAAAAAGAATTAAAAAGAAATTATTATAAATTAGGAATATAATTTTTGTTTTTGTAAGCTTTAATGTAACAAGGTTATTGTATGTATCATCAATCAATTTTTGTTAATAATTTTTTGTAATATTTTAGTATAAAATTCTTCTCTATTTGAGTTTTTGTTTAAAAAAAAAATTAATAATATGTTTCTTCTTGTTATTAAAAATTAATTAAAAATTGTTGCTAAAATCACAACATTTATTATTAATCTACAAATTTAAATCTCTTTGTGGCATTTATGATTCAAAGTATTTTATTTAATTTAATATTCCCATAGTCAAAGAAAAACGTACAATTTCGTGCCCAAGTACAAACATTGATATTTTCTAATTTTTTTATATATATCTTGTGACAATTTTTTGTTCTTATATTTCCTTACTAAAATATAAAATATAAAATATTATTAGATGAAAGAATTTAAGGGTATATTCAAAAGTTCCAGGTATCAGATTATACACATTTGTTGGATTAGGGTTAGTTTGATGACATATAATAAATTTAATATGAAACTAGATTCATTTTAGATTCTAAAAAGATAAAAAAATAAATTACGTTAATTTATATTTTTAATAAATGTCTTTAATATGCACTAATTCTTATAGGCTGACTAGATTTTTCCCCTACAATAAAGGGACTATATTCAAGGTTATTGATTGTAACGTCACCAAAAATGTAACAAGATATTTTAAGAGAGAAAAATTTATAAAAAAAAAGTGGGGGTACCTGATTTGTTTTGTTTGGAAAATCTCTCCATTAAAATTTCTCCTCTTGAACACGAAACGAAATTTTCAATATTTAGTAGTTGTTTTATTGTTCATAGAAGAGGATGGAAGTTCAAGAAAATGCATTTTCTCCCAAAAAAAGAATAAATACGTTCAATGACGTCATACATTTTATGTCATTTTCCCCTGGGCAAATTCAACAAAAAAAAAAAAAGAAAAAGTTCTTTAGAATTTTGGTTCTTTTTCTAAAAGTAAGATAAACTTTTTAAAATTATCAAATTTTTTTTTTTTTTGATTTTAAAATATTTATTCAACGTTCTTTTCAATTTCCATTTTCAATTCCTCAACTTATATATACATTTTTTAAGGTGAATTTCCAATATTGTTCTTTTTTTATTTGGATTTCGCTTAATCGTGTTGGGTGTAAGGTGACAAAAGCAACACTTGAGTTGATTTTTTATTTGTTTGTGATTCTTTATTTTTTGTTTGGTATATAATATCGACATTAATATTTGGTAAGAATTTATAATATGCATTATAAATAAGTAATTATGTAGATGACAGTAAGTAAAAACAAATGAAAATTCAAGTTATCTATTCTCATTATTATTTTACAAAAAAAAAAAAAAAATCAATTATTTTCTATAATTTGAAAAACAAAGTTTTAACTTATAATTGTATTAAAATACTTATTTTTCTATAAAGGCAACAACAAATATAATAAAATTGTTTATCAGTATATGTGCTTTTAAAAATGGCGATAATATCTATTAATAAATTTTAAGGGTAGGCAAAATGTATTATTAAATATTTAAAGTGGAAAATAATACATACATGAAAATTCAATTAATAATATATTCGTCCATCACTAAAAATAAAAATAAACAAAAACAGACAGATTTTGTTTAATTGATGTTGAAACCATAACATAACTATGTTTTACGTATACGACATAAAGCGTGTTAGATGTTGGATTTGTATGTGTGTGATTTTTTACATTTATTAACATATGCAGATATACAGATAGATATTTGTAAAAAAGCTTAAATTATAAAAAAAATAATAATGTATATTTTATTAAGTTCACAAAGATCATACATAATAATATAATTATATATTGTATAAAATATTTGTCTCGTATGAATTCATCATTCTGTTTTATGAAATATTTCATTTCATTAAAGTTGTAAAAAGTATTTTACTACTTAATTTATATATATGAAGTAGAATAATTACGAATTTTTAGTAATCAAATTAGTTTGCTCTAACATTCATTCATCTTACAATAATTATACAATATTACTTAAGTATAATTTTTGAAGTAAATGAAATGAAATGAAATATTTTAATTTAATTGTTTATTTTCATTTATTTGGTATTGTGCAAGTTTATAATGGAATTCTAACGTTAAATTACACCTTCTGGATCGAATATATTGTTTCAAGAAAAAATATCCTCTTCCCCAAAATTATGTACATTGAAAATATAAATAAATAGGTCAGTTATATGACGCCATCTTTTAAATTATATTTTCACAATTGAAACCTTTTTGGAAAAACGAAACTTTTTTTCTTTTGTTTTTTTTTTCTTTTTTTGCAATTAAATTTGGCAAAGCAAACAAAAAGAAACCGAAAATAAACGCGATTTGATATTTGATATATTTTTTTTTTATACCCAAGCCCATATCTGATTGAAGTTCAGGGTTGAGCATAAACATAGCTTTTGTTCTATTTATGTATCTACTGTACATATATAAAATTTATTTTACTTTTTTTGTCATTAGGTACCTACTATCCAACTTTTAAATATTTATAAAATAAATTATGCTAGAAATAAATTTGATCATATTGACGAACGCAACTTTTTTTATAATAACTAATTAATTGTACTAAAATGTACCATTATATTATTGCAATAGAATCAAGTACACAATATAATTACATATAAAAATTCAAAGAAAATTGTAAAGATATAAAAAAAAAAACCAAACTAAATATAAAACTTAAAGTTTTTCTTTTTAATTAATTGAAACTAATTACTTTAAATATCAAAGTAAAATAAATAATATTTCATGCTAGTATATGTACGTACTACGTAGGTATATATGTATATTTATTATTTACTAATAAAGCAAAAATAAAATTACATGTATTCTCAATAAAACTAGACAAGAAATACTATTCATACTCGATACCTATATACCTACTAATGGAAAATTGAACAATTTTGTTCAATATGAATCAATATATACTCCCACCCTCTATATAGCAATAAAAGAAACATCTCGTATTATGTCAAGGCAAAATGAAAAATACAACTGAAATTAGATATAATGAATAATTGAAATTGATATCAGAATATTGATTTTTCTACTTAAGAAATGCATTGATTTTTCTTATAATGAACGTCATAGAGTTGATATTTATAGACTAATATCCGTCCTCCCATACCTAGTGAATTATAGACTTTCGGTAAATAGACTAATGTGGGGTAATTCAGTATCTGTTATGTTAAAGATTTCAAATAACATTTTCAAAATACAGATAATGCCCAAAACGATATTCAGTATAATCGTTAAATTTTATCTCTGTTAAAATTTTGAGGTGCGAATATTTTTCCACACTTAGTTTAATTTTTGTATTTTTATTTTTATGAAAATCAAAGAAAAATGAAGGAAAACAAATCATCACGACAGAAATTTTATACTCATATCTTTGATCATCCGATGGAGAACGATTTACAAAAGAAAAATGTTCGCCTTCTTACCCCTTACATAATCCTTCCTAACAAATACTACACAATTTTTTGGGCAATTTTTTCATTTGATTTATGTGCAATCATCTTAAAATATATCCTAACAAATAATTGTGTTTTATTCAGATTAAAATTTAAGTCATGTATTAGATTATATAATAAATTAGAGAGAGTACCTCTAGTTGTAACTCATGCGTCTATATAATTACAGTTGATACATAAGAAAAAATATTCATTTGAGATGAATTTTTTATATCAAAAATTCAATGCGATTACATTTTGTATAATATTTGTTTATGTGAAACTTTCGTTCATTATTTACAATTTTAATAATATACATAAGTTGCGTATAATCATCAAAGGAAATTCTTTTTTTTTATTATTATGTATATAAAAATATTCTATACTTTTCATTCCATTTCAATCTGAAATAAATGTGAATATATGATTTGTGAATATAATAATTTTTATTATCAAATAAATGTTTGAATTTTGAGTTACAGAATTATTTTTTAAGCAAAAAAAAAAAAAAAATATTTTCTATCGTACCATAAATTTTATTGGTTGTAAGAGTCAAAAAAAAAAAAACAAAAATTGGATTGTAATGGCTAAAGGAAAGCTGGAAATTGGTAGAATAAAGATTTGCATAAAATTCTATAATATTAGAAAATAGAATGTTATAGTTTTATATGTATGGTTAACTTTAGAATTGGATGTCAATGTAAAACGGCTAATATTTGTACATTTCCTTTATCAAAATTTAAATATAAGAAAAATAAAATGTGTATAGGTGAAAAATTATTTTGAAAGATTAATTAAATTTTCCATTAATATTTTTTTTTTGAAATTAAATTATTATGAATTTATATTTCTATATATATATATATTTCTACAATGTTAACGCATTGGCCATTACCGACGAAGCGAAGAAAGAATTATTTAAATTTAAGTGAAAATTAATTAAATTTTAAAATGAAATATCATCAACGAAGGGGGTAAATTACCATTTTATTAAAGACTTTCAACTTAACGACATTTTTACTTTGTTTTTTTTTTTTTTTATATATAACTAAATATTGTACACAAAAAAAAAATACAACTTCCATTTTTCATGAATTTAATGATTATTTTAAAGTCTTTGTCTCTCTTACAAAAAATAACAAGCAGTAGTTGCCTTTCCATAACAAAAAACATTCTAAAATCTAAATTATTTCGTGGTTTATCGATCTTTTTAATTTAGTTATTTATTATTTACTATTTAATGTGTATTAGCAAATATTATATGTATAAAATATACGCAACTAAAAAATCATTACAATATCCGATGACTATTTTGTTAATTTGTTACTATTTTTCTTAACATACAAAATTCCACGTAATGTATGAACATTACAAATTATTTACAAATAATTTACACTATTTTTTGTTTTTTTTTTATTATCTTAAATATCTTTTAACGATTTGATTAAAAAAGAATATTTGATATCTTGAACAATTCTCGTTAGAATTCAATAGTGGAAAATAGCACAATATATACACACACACACACACACATGTTAGTGTGGACTATAATATTTTTTTCTAGTTAGAAAATTAAGAGAAAAGAGAATAATCTAAATATATTTCCCCATTTTTTCTGATTGGAGACATTCTCTCAAAAATCATTATAATGAAAAAATTTTACTCTACAAAAATGAAAATTTTAAAGATTGCGCAGTTTGGATTGGAGCAACCACAATTTTGGAAAAATGAGATCAAAAAAAAAAAAAACAGAAAACCCAGTTTCTTCTCTTTATTATTCATATTTAAAAAAATTTTTTAGTTCTATTTTATATGTTGGGTAGTGGAAACGTCGGTAAAATTAATATACTTATACTAATAACTAAAGCAGAGCAGACAAGTTCAAGTTCAATGAAAAATATTTTGTGAAAATTAACAAAAAAAAAAAAAATAAATTTAGTAATTTAATTTAAAAGAAATTCAAAATAAATCTTTATTTATTTTTACGTTCAAATTAAAATATTAAAAAAATTAAGTTAAATTACAATTATAGAATAAAACATATTTAAAAGTGTATAAAGAAAAAAATGGTGCTAGTTACAATATAATGAAAAAAAAAAATTGTCTTTAATAGAAATTCTAATTTAAAGTAAAATTATTTGAAGGTGTTAATTTTTTTTCTAAAATTAAATTTTTTTTCAATTTTTTAACAAATTTGGATTAATTTTTAATTTACTGTTTTTTTTTTTCTGACATGAAATTCAAACTTATGATATTCTTTTGTTCAGTTGAATAAGAAGACCAAAATTTTTATGTTCCATAACATTAATTTTTCTAAATGTAATAAATAAATTTGGATAAAAATTTTTAAAATAATAGATAGAAAACTTAGTCTTTTCAAATACATATATATAGGGATTGAAATAATCAAATAGAATATCATATCTATAAGTACAGTGTAGATAAGTACGTATACCTTACATTTTAAAAAATCAATTATTTTTTTTGTTCAAAAACATTTTTTTGTATATTATCACCACGTGCATATTATATGGATTATATATTTATTTATTTTTTATATACATAAATACATAAATTCATAAATACATAAATACATAAATACCCATATGACACATTATTTCAAAAAAAAATTGTATAACTTTTTTCAGGTTTTTTTTTGTGTCACATTATTTATTATTAATATCATTAGTTGAGTTTCACAACAGATTCTAAATTTTCAATATTATTTTTAAAGTTTTTTTACGAACATATTTTTTCGTAAAAACAATTTTTTTTTGTGGCTTCTGTTTGTAATAATTTATATTTTATTAATATTACATACATACATACATACATACATACATACATACATACATACATACATACATACATACATACATACATACATACATACATACATACATACGTACAGCTATTAATAAAAAAATAAAATTAATAGATTTGAAGGACAGAATTTAGACACCCTGGGAAGTTAGATGGGTTACGCTGTTAATAAATTGTTGATTTTAGTCCATTTGTGATTAGTCATTTTCCATAAATGTTTGATTTTCTTTATCGTGGATAACATTTGTTTTCCAAACAACAGGAGCAATACATATAAATTCACATTTTCCATTTCACGTATATTAAAAAATGTTAGAAAATTTGTGAGAAAAATATGATTATGCCATAGTTATGATTTCGCGTCACACGTGAAATTATATTCTGTGACATACAAGTGTGTTGCGACTTGTGGCACAGATCTTAATTTTATATCAAGTCAAACTAATAACAAACAGTATGATTGTGTTGCAATTAAATAATAATAATATAATAATAATCTTTAATAATAATTGTAATTGAAGATTTGCTTAAAAATTTTTTTGAATGTCGATTTTTATTATTTTATACCTAAAATTTATGAAGAAGAATTACAAATAGGTAGATGTATGTCTATACATTAACACATTATAAGGAATATTTTTAAAATTCAATTTTGGTTTATATAAGAAACAAAAAATTTCTTTTTTAATGATTTGATCTTTTTATTGCTGATTTTTTAATGGTTCTTGTTGGAATGTTTCTTGTGTTGGTTAATTAAAAAAAATAATATTATATAAGATATATTTATAGATATATATGTATATAAAAAGGGGTTAAAAGGTTTTAAAAGCTTAAAGTCTCAATTCTTTGTAAAATTAACGTGGAAATGCGTAAATGAATTTAGTATAGGTAACTAGAATTACTTTAAATCTTTTAGACTTTTTTATGGAACTTTTATTATAATTTAATCATTTCAAATATTAATTAAATTTTTTTTTTCCTTTTAATTTAATTTTTAATTAAAACTTTTGACCTTATTAATTGTTTGTTGAATTAATTTTTTTTATTTAAAAATAAAAAATAATTTCATTAAAATATTATGCTGGAAAAATGAAAAGGTTTTTTTGTTTTTTTTTAGTTAAATATGAAATGTTTATTGAAGTGAAATTAATATTTGATCAAAGCGAATATTGATAAATTAAATTTGGTGTTTTATGAAAAAGTTTTTGTATATAGAAAAAAAAAACATAATAAAAGTTGAGGGACAAATAATAAATAATAAATATATATTTTCTATTGGTGAGAATATGATATCTAGTTACATATATGAACAAACATATAAAATAACAAAATATATTTACGTTAATATGTATATTTGTATATACATTAGTATAAATTAAAAATATCAAATTAATTATTCGTATTATTTAACCCTTTCAAGTATACAGGTATCAGTTGTGGACGGATGTATATTTAATTAATCTAAAATTTCTTATTTTCAATTTTCTTTTTTTAAGAATAATAATTGAAATTTAATTTATAAAGATAATTAATAAATCCTACGATTTTAAACAATATGGGTTTATACCCGTATATGAAAAAGAAAAGAAATATTCATGACGTATATGAAAAAGAAAAGAAACATTCATGACGTCATCAATTCACTGTATTTTTGGTAATCGATGTTTTTTTTAACTAAATTGGATATATCAAAAATATTTGAAAACACATAAAAATCAGAAATGAATTCTAGTATATTCAAAAAAATACTAAAAATCCGCTTTTTCAATTTATTCCCTTGATTATTTAGAAAATGCAGAATAATTAAAATATATCCAAAAAAGTAATTAACACAAAATTTTAAATTTTATTAAATCCATTCTAAGAATTATTTATGATTAATTCGGAAATTTGTATTCCCTGTAACATTAAGTAACAACCGATTTTGTAATTAGACATATTTTAATGTGAAATTTTAATGGAATTTAATTAAGATGAACTAATTAACGTATAAAATTTTGTATTTTATTTTATATTTTTTTTAGTTAAAAATTAAAAGTGTTTTGTTTTCAAGTCGTAATATGTTGGGGGGATTTTTTTTTTCTTGACGAGACAGAAGAATCGGTTCAATATCCTCTTCAATGTAAATTTAACAACTTAAATGTAAGCTTTAGAAAGTAGCTGCTTGTTTTTTTTTTGTTGTTTTTGTTTTTGAATCATATAATAGAAATCACTTTTCATTGTCAGCCTTGAATAGTGAATCAATCATTATCTAAATTAACTTCGATAATATTCAACAAAAAATTTCTTGTTTGTGTTTACTTAAATAACATTAATATTTTCTTACATTATAAACGATAGAACATAATTAATAAATTAAAAATGGTAATCAATAATACAACAATATTATGTCTAATAGGTAGATTTTCATCAGAAATCAATTTTTTATAATATGTAATTGACAATGACAGAATGATATATCATAATTATTATTATATGTTAAAATATAGATTATGATACTTTATTAACAAAAAAGAAAAAAAAAATGTTAATGTTTCAAAGTTCTCAAAAAGAATTGTTAAACAAAGTGTAATTTTTATAAATTATTATTTAATACCAAAAACAAAAATATGGAAGTTTAAAAATTTTTATTAGTGAACAATTAAAATTGAATAATCATTAGTTATGTTCTGTATTTAAGCAGTAAAAATGTGAACTATAAATAGAAAAAATAGAAAGAAAAAGAAAAAAAAAAATGGATCGTTTATTTGGTTCATGGTGGCCGTGGGGTCAAACACAATCACCTAAATTAAGTACATTATTAACAACTACAGCAGTTACATTAGAAGAAACTACATCAACAAGACATAAACTTGAATTAATAACAACAACTGTAACAATAATTCCAGTAACATCAACATTAACAACAATATCTTCTATTACACTTGCCTCATCAACATCAATAACTGATTCACCATTATCCACGACTACCAGTAATTTTACAATTAATTCAAATCTTACAAATATATTTTTTGATAATATAACAATATTAATAGAAAATTTCACAAATAATAATAATAATTTCTTGAGTGAAGATGAACTGCTGTATGGTGGTATGTGGAATTGTAATAATACTGCCGATATTAATTGTTCATTAATAAATAGTGAACAAAATTATAATGACAGTAATGTAACATTTATTAATAATAGTGATAGTGATCGTACACGTACAGAATTTGAAACAACAGTAAAATTAATAACAATGATAGCAACGGCTATTGTACTGGGAATTATAATATTAGCAACTGTTATTGGTAAGTAATATACAAGTTCAATTTTGTTTTATTGTAGAACTTTTTTCCTTTTTATTTCACCTTTATTTAGTTAGTTAGTTAGTTTTTATTTATTTTACAAGGGCAAGCAACCTTTCGGTTAGATTTATTCACCCTTGAGACCTACTATTTTTGAGGTGGGTTCTGAACCACCTAGCATCTGCACATGCAATTTTTAATTCAATTCGACGCATTGTCATCACCTTTATTTATTTTAATTGGTTATTCAACTATTTTTTTTTCTTTATCATACATTGGAATTTTTTAACATTTTTCCTTTTAGTAAATATAAACTAAAATTTTATAAAATAATTAAATAAAAAAAAGAAATTCTTTATTAAAAATTTAATTTTTTTATAAATATTTACTTTATAAATTTTATGTACTCATCTCAAGATACAGTTTTGCGTTAACTATATATTTTTAACTATATTATTTAATACTACAAATTTTAAACAATCAAATTTAAACGTCAAAAAATTAAATTGATGTAAATAAAATTTGATTTATAAGATGGAATTTTTAACAGAGTAACAAAAAAATTATTATTAGAGGTGTGTTAGGAACATCAGGTCATTTACAATTTTGGTACATTTGAAATTTAAAGTTGTAAAATATTTATATCAAAAAAAAAACAAATTTAAATTTGTACAATTAAATATCGTTTATAATCTGGTGCGATAATTCAATCATATGGTAATCTTAAAATTGGCCACCTTTATGATTTTTGAACAAATGCCAAAATGGATAATAGTCAAGACTATTAAGTCACACACACACACACATTTATATCGCGGTCATAGAGTGGGTTAAAATATAATTTTATATCCTAGTAAAACAATCAACAGATCTTATTATAAATAGAAAAAAGAAAAAGAAAAAATGGAATAACAAAATAAAAAAAAATATATATAAAAATAAATAATTTAATTTAATTTAAAAAAGAGTGAAAAAAAAAACTAAATGGTAAAATAAAAATTATTTTTTTTTTTTAAATAAAGAAGACGAAACATCAAATGAGCATAAATTATATAGAATAAAAAAATTTTGTATACAAAAAGTATTATGTATAATTGAAGAAATGTAAATAATTATTTTTCACGCGTCTTTCATTTTACTTTTTTTTTTTTATTAAAGAAACATCATTGCCTCTTATTTCCCATACTATACAATTTTTTCTTTTTTTTTTTTTTGTAAATATAAAAACATAAATTATAAGAAACTAAAATGTCTAATGTTGGTGTCTTGTATTATACATCATTTATTTCTTTTTTTTTACCGACATTTTTTATTTTTATTTTTTTTTTTTGCTTAATAATTTTGGTCGACCTTTAATGTTTGGTATGAATATTTTTATTTTTTTTTTGTTAATTTATGATTCATTAACAACGTTAAGAATTTTAATTAATTTATTTTTATTTAAATTTTTTACAGCAGAAATATTTTGTTTGAGAAAAGCAAAAAAAAATTCATTCGTTCAAGAATTCAGCCTTCTGAAAATTAGATCCAAAGTTCTGTATCATTTTTTTTTAAGACGCATGAAAAGAAAAATACCAACAAAATACAATAAACGTAGAACATTTTATTTGTACCAAAACCTGTCCACTTACTTTATGTTTGTACACGAAATCCTAAAAACAAATCCTTCGTCCACTTTAATGCCTCTAAAATTATTTAGTTATTTTTGATTGAATCGATTCAATATTTTTTTTGTATGTTCAAATTTGTATTTAAATCGATTAAAAGTTTGTATACAAAAAAAAACACAATTAAATATATTCTATAATCTAATAAATTTTCATAAAATCATCCAATTTCTATTAACAAAATGTTTATACAAAGAAAACAATAAAATCATCCAATTTCTATTAACAAAATGTTTATACAAAGAAAACAATTGATAAAAAGTGAACCAATCACTGGGTTTTTATTAAAAAGAAAATAAAACATAAATTCATTTTCTATCGTTTTATGAAATTACAAATTGATGTATATGATTGAAATTTATATGCAGAAATAATAACCTGAAAAGATGAAAGATCAATTAAATTGATTGATTCAATGTCGTTTATATTCAGTTTTTTTTTTAAAAAAGAAGTAACGTTTATTAAAACTATAAATTAATTAAAAGCAAATGAAAAAGACGAAATATATTTGTATAAATATGTATTGTAATATAAAAGTATAATATAATAAAGTTCTGTGTGAACAATGATTTTATAGATTTTCCAGTTGAAATTATTTACAAAATCAAAATATCAAGTCATATTTATGAACCTAAACGTCTATCAAACAAATCATTACTAATGAATGTATACTAAATGTTTAATAAAATTAAAATCAATATTAATTAAATAGTAAGTTAATATAAAGAATTGAAATGTAACAATAATTATTAGTGTGTAATTTACAAAATAAAATCCATCATTATAATTTATATTCAAAATAATTTAATGGTAGGATAAAATGCGGATAAATGGATATGAATTAAATAATGTCATGGTAAAATGTCACAAAATTTATATATTTTATATTTGTCCCCTTTTATTTATGTAAATTTTAATAATTGAGATATTTTCCTAATGTACGATTTATTTTATGATTAAATTTTTGTGCAATACCGCAAGTTATATAAAAAAATAAGTTAACTTAATCAATCTGATATAAAATGCGGTTTTTACTAGAAGGTAATAAAACCACATATAAATTTCAATCAAATTATAAAAATTATATAAATAATTATATACAAATATTATGTGTCCATAAATTCTAATGTGCGGTTTTTTTGTCGGTATATATTGCACTTGAATCGTCAGTTACAAAAAAGATTACGCATTTTTTTTCTATAAAATTTGTTTGTATAATTTTTCTAACTTTAATTTTTAATCATTAAATTTATTTTTTATATTTTTTTTTTTTGTTAAAAATAATTTAAATTTCTCAAAATAGTTCACTTGAAATCTAAACTTCTACCAACTAATATTATCTAGATAGGTAAATTTATTCCGCTCATCAATTTTAATATGTTGGAATATTTTTTTTAAGCTTTGATTTTTATTTAAATATATTTGATGAAGCTCTAACCACCAGTTGCATAATGCAACATTTGCACATATTGCACAAAGCTTGAACATTATGCACATTGATCCTTCCACAGTTAGCATATGGTATAGTGGTTAACTCTTCTGTTTTTTTTTGTGATTAATAAGCAATAGTTTTGTTTTTTCCCCTATAATTTGCATTTAGAGTTAAAAAGAAAGTTTGCATTATGGTGTCTTCAAAAATATTATTAGTTAATATTAATGAAGTTCTGTGAAATGTTTGTTGAATGGAATACCACGAGCAGACTGAAAACATTGACTGAAAACAAATATAGACAACACAAAATTCGTATCAATTTGTTGTTTTGTTACTTAAGAAAATTAAAAGAAAACTTTTACACAAATAGAGATAAAAAAAATGGGGAGTTGAATGGGCAAAACTGAAAATATACAAAATAATTTTTATTATTAATATTTGTTTTTGAAACTTTTATCTACTTAAACAATTAGAAATATTTTCATAATTAAACAAGAGCAATTAAGTTGTCCGACATTCTTATAAAACAAAAATGATGAATTATTTCTTATAATCAGAAGTGAATTTATAGAATTACCGAATTGAAATCTCAGATGGATTTATTATGAAAATGAAATCTGATACAAAAATTTTTCTTAATATTTGATGTGCTTTATAAACAAATATTTTCAAGGATATATGGAATAATTTCGTGAAATAACAAAATGAATAAAAAAAATATACACTAAAATGTATTAACAATTTGTTGATTCAAAAACCTACAATTATTGAATAAATTAATTATTACATTTTATTAAAATACTGTAGTTAATATTTATTATTAATTATTTTCACTTAGATACTAAATACTTCCAATAAATAACTCCACTTTAAATTCACTTCACTTATAATGTTATTAATTTTTATTAATTATTTATTTTTTAAAAAGTTCAACTAAAGTTTACACGCAATGTTATTGACATTGCGGTTTGAATGTTCAGTTGACATTAGTGGCAACTGTACAACGAGCACAGGCGTTAAACATTAACTTTTTATATTAAAAATAATATAACGAAATTAAAATCTGGTTTTTATTCCCCCCCAACATTTTACTACAAAACTAAATATTAAACTTGAAAGTTTTAAATAATTTCATTTTATTATTTTTTCGTTTTTCCATTTTTTTTTTTTCATTATAAAAAAATATTTTGTTGCAAAATTTTATTTTGTTTACATTGAAAGTGTAGAGTGTAGACTGTAGACTATAAAACTTGGGTAAAATCCAATTTTCGTTTAGAATATTATTATTATTATTATTATGTTTTTATGATGAAATATAGTAAATATAGTTTTTTGTTTGATTTTCTACTAAAGTTGTTTTTAGTAATGTACGTGAGAATTTTCTTTTTTTGGTTGCAAAAAAAAAAAATATATAAAAGTAACAAGAAACAATATCAGTTTTTATAATGATTGATTATTTTAATATTATACCCTATATATAGATAGATATTTTAACTTTTTTCATAGCAAACAAAAATATATATATTCTTGATAATTAACTAAAATTTATGTATACCATATAAATTATGCATAATACATTTATACGTATACCTAATAAAAAAAAAAATCTATATAAAAATATTGTACGACGTGGGATAATAGAAAATCTCATTTAAATGCTTCAAGCCATTTTTCGTGTCCATGATTTAAATCATAATGATAATTTTTTTTTTTGTTTTTTTTTTTTTTAAGATAAATTATAATTTAATCTCTTTTAGCGATTTAGTTAAAGTTATTTCAATTTTTTGCAATCCCATAAAATTTCATAATAAAGAAAAAATTAGAACATAATTTTTAAGTAAATTAATTTATTTTCAAATTTTAATTTTTTTTTTTCTTAAATTTGCTGTAAATTTATATCGATCTAAAATATGTAGATATGATAATGTTGCGAAGGATTATATTAAAACATAACAGCAGGTGGATTATGTATGAATATATATTATAATAATGAATGGACAAAGGAACATAATAATATAGAACATTAATTTACATAAATAATTTCTTTTGTATTTTCTTGTTAAAAAAAATAATATGAATTTTAATTTTCTTCTCATTTCAAATAAATGGACATTTATCAAATTTTTTTCTTTTAATTAAATTTTATACAACAGACATATTACAAAATATTGATTAAAGTGAAGAATTATGAATTGGACTTTTTTTTTTAAATTGATCGATTCCACAGAATTACCAATTCTACAGAATCAAAGAAAAATGTTCAAACAAAAATTTTACAGAATTCTTATAGAATCAAAACAATGTTTCATAATTATGTTGTATGTTTTTCTTTATATTTAATGAATTTCCTGGAAAAACGCAAAAGAATGAACTTTATTCAAAGTAAGGTTTGGCAACTTTTGATTTTTTTTTTGTTTAATATGTGTGTGTGTGCGTTTAAGGAAAGAAAAGGTATATGGTTTTTATAATTAGGATTGTTTTTATTAGTAATCATGATCATGTATAGGGTAGGATGAATTAGTTTGTATTTTTTGTTGAGTATAATATGAATCGATTACCGTACATGAATTAAAAATTCGGTTGGTAAAAACATTGATGGGATGGTTGTTTTTCCTATACAGATAAGATTATTATTATTATCAATAATGATACACAATGATGAACTTCAGCTTATCAGTAGTAAATGATTATCGATAACATTTAGTTTTGTTTTCTTTTTGATTATTGGATTATAGAATCCAATCAATGATTTAATGCAATATTTTACATGATGCTTTTCTTAAATATCCAACATCTGTGTCACATTTTCTATATTCATAATTTTTAATAAACATTTTTGGACTAACAAATATAAAATTAAAAAAAATTATCATTAATTTAAGTTCGATATTATTAGTTTTTATTGTCCATTAGTTTATTTGCATGAATCCCGTTTTTTTCCTTCACTAACGATTTCCGAACATTCAGTGATTTCTCATTCATTCTTATGTTTAGACCTGAAGACTGAAAATAACCTTTATTTTATGTTTAAATTATTTCAGGAAATGTCTTCGTTATTGCCGCGATTTTATTAGAAAGAAATCTCCAGAGTGTTGCCAACTATTTAATATTATCATTGGCTGTGGCTGATTTATTAGTTGCATGTTTAGTAATGCCATTGGGTGCTGTTTATGAAGTATCACAAGAGTGGCGAATGGGACCAGAATTATGCGATATGTGGACATCTAGTGATGTTCTTTGTTGTACGGCGTCAATTTTACATCTAGTCTGTATTGCCCTAGACCGGTAAGTTATTACGATTGTTTTACTTTTAATTTTACAAATTACATCCTCATTTTCCATTTTATTTTTTACGGGTATATATTGTATATTTGAACATAATTTTCTAATTTTATATGTCGCATTAACACAAGACACAGCACGAACTTATAAAATGGCGTACATATTATGGTATTTTAGATATTAGATTTCAATGCGAAACAGAGACCGAATCGAAAATAATGCATTCCTATATTAGTTAGGTATTTATTGCTGGGAATTGACTCACATGTTTCTTCTATAATCCTACCCTAACACATTATCTCACTCAATTGAATAGCAATACTGCGCATAGAATTTCCTAATCTAAAAAACCTTTTCAAATTCAAAGTTTTAAAATAATAGAATTTCCCATTGTTTTACAAATTCCTAATTTATTTTACCTCAGTGTAACAACTAATTTTTCCTTTGCAAAAATATTTGAATGAAAATTAGTTCTAGATCCAGTGATCTGGGTTTCAATAAGCTCTTAATATATTGAATCATTTTAACTTTTGACGATGGCCTTTAAAGTGAAATTTCTTTTTTTAATAAAAGCTCCCATAATTGACGTGCCGTGAAGTGAAATTTCTTTTGACGCGACGCGCCTCAGGACAAAGCACGCGATAATATATTCAATAATTGACGTGTTGGATGAATGATGGCCTTTAGTAACTATAATTATTTTACATAATAGTAATTTTTAAGTGATAATAGAATTGATGTTTAATAGGTTTTGATGATGCTTTTTTTTTTGATACGACTAATATCAGATAGGAGTTCTTACAAATTTGATGACCACCATGACGCAATCATCAATCTCCAGATTTATTGAGAAATCTGTGAATTTACTTCTTCCCAGATCTGGTTAAATTTCCCATAAAAGAGGGGTAAATAAATAAACAACAAACTATAAATAAAACGATTAACTGGAATTATTATTGTGAAGGAACTATTGCTACAGTATCATTACTCTGCCCGTATCAAATGGCATCGATTTCCAGGTAGTATTCATAAATCGGAAGAGTCATCATTCATTAAATGGTAAAAGACAATTAGAGTTAGTAGTTCAAGTCATAAATGTTATTTTTTTTTTAGATTTGTGGTTTCGACTGTAACATAATTACCTGTGGTGATCGGTATCCAACTTTCGTTCACGATTCGTCCTTTAGAATGTACAATATAATTCCGAAGGACCACCAAGAGCAGGCTACATCATCGGCTAACATTCGTTCGAGGAACAACAGAATTAATTTCCGATAATTTTATAAAAATAATATAATAAAATATAATAAAAAACTATTCTGATTGAATTCATTTCTATTTTGGCAATTTAAAATAAATTATAATAAATAATCTAAGAAATAAATCAATTAAATAAATGTTTTTTCTGTTCTGGTTTTTTTTCACACCTTTTCGCACTAGGCAACCCCTTATTAATTCCATGTGCATATATATGCATTTGAAATTGATCTAATTTTTCGCTTTACTGAAAATTAATTATTTCTTTTCAACCTTTAACACAGTTCCGAAAACTCCATTTAATTTGTTGCAACCAATTTAGTTAAATATAATCTTCCATTATGAGTAAATGCATTCTCTTTGATTATATTTTTCAGGTACTGGGCTGTTACAAACATCGATTATGTTCATCAAAGAACCGCACATCGTATTGGTATAATGATATTAGTTGTATGGGCCTTATCATTTTTTGTATCTATAGCACCATTACTTGGATGGAAAGATCCTGATTGGGATACAAGATTAAGTAATTTACAATGTATTGTATCGCAGGACTTAAGTTATCAAATATTTGCAACAGCATCGAGTTTTTTCTTGCCGTTGTTAGTAATTTTAGTACTTTATTGGAGAATATTTCAAACGGCAAGAAAACGGATAAGAAGAAGACAACAGGTAAATTATTTGAAATTAATTTTAGTTACATCCTGTTTTTTTGTCTGAACTTTAAAGGATTAATTTTCCTTTAAAGTTCAGTAAACCCTATCAGAATTTTCCTTAACATAATAAGCATACATAAATCCTTACAAACACAATATAATACAAACGGTGACAACATATTTTGACAAATAAAGGTATTAATTGCTTTATACCTGAATATATCCTTTCCTAAGCCTAGCTGTCTATTTTATTTGATCGCTTATATGATTGCAATAATTTATGAATTTTAAAAAATGTATGTGTTTTCAATTTGTGACCTAAAATTATGTCTGTTTTAATAAATTAATAATTAGAAATGACTACAATTTTTTTTTTGCTAGCTAATTTGATTTCAATAATTATTTCAATAATTAGGTTTTTAAACGTTATCTTTTTATTTTTCAATTATACAATATGAAAATGTTCAACAAAATAAAATTTTAATAAATAAATATAATAAATTAAATTTAGATTAAAGGTCACGAAGCAAAAAATATACACATAACGAAAAATAATATTCTAATATCCTAATTTTGATACCGAATAAATACAGTATAAATTTTTTAGATAGTTTTAGATTTATTTTATGATTAAGTTATAAAATATCCTTTCGTGACCGTAGATAAATTTTTTTTTTAAATCAACTTTAACGATAAATAATTAAGGATTGTCATCATTAACGATTGCAAAATATTTAATTTTATATAGAATTATAGATTTTATTATATTTTTAAGTGTTAAGGAAAACGAAAAGGAGCCATAAAGACTAATAATATTTTACTTTTGAAATTTGCACGCAGGGTAAATCGATAGTTCGGTTAATGCCAAAACCTTTTGTAAGTACATATCTCAGTAAATTTTTTTAAATTAAATTTTAACAAATTTTTGGTATTGTAGAGTAAAAACGTGTTTTTAGCCATTTCAGTAATAACCGCAACACCATCGAATGCATGAAAAATCACTTTTTATGTTAACAATATTTTAAAAATTACTGTGAATTGGAAGATTTCATCTTAATGAAATAAGAATAATAAAATCCTATATTCTGGTGTAACTTTGGTTTAGTACTGTAATTGAAATGAACGCGGGCTAATGTTAATTGAAATTTTTTTTATATAATTTCATAAAAGCAACTGTTGCATAATAAATAGAAATAACCTATCATATAGTATTAACTGGTATTTGTGCTTGTGTTACGTTGACGATAGGGTTGCGGTTGCGTAAGTGACTTGAAACAATAGCATTATTATAACTGTGTCCCGTGAATTTACCCCATTGTATATATGTAAAATATTTGTTTACCACTAATGGTCCTATCAAGCGCAAAACGACAGATTTTGTCATTGGAACAAAAAATTATCCATCGTAATTTATAAGTGATATAAATCAAATTTTTCACAACATTGATAAAAAATGCGAACAAGTATATACGAATTTTTACGTTTGAATATTTTAAAGGATTTTTGTTTAGGTTTTTTCGGAAGCAAATTTCAAATGCGAGGTTATATAATAAAATTTCAATTTTATGATAAACATACTTGATTCAAGGAAATGTAAATCTAGTATTATTAAAATCATTATAATTATTCAATTGGAATTTTTTAATAATTTACAAAGAAAATTACTGGTTTTTGTGCAAGTAATATTATAATCATATTAAACATGCATGAGTATTTAATTGTTCACCAAACAAAAAACATAAATATAATGTTCACTTTTAATGGTGATTTTAACAATTTACATGTTGCTTCATTTTATAGATTTATATTAATATGAGTGTGTTTGTGCTTTAAATTGATTTATAAGCGATAATATTTTTACTATTCTAATCGTGAATCTAATAAATTATTTGATAAATCAAATAATACTTAAAGATGTCTGTCTGATATTTGGAAAAATATTATCGCTTTAAATCAGTTTTCTGTATGAAAATTAAATGCTCCAAATATTCCTATGCATGAGTTTTTATCAAATTATTTGTCAAAATTTACAACAAAAAACTTTTTATGCTCTCCGAAATTTCTGAAGGACACAAATATTAAATTAATTTTTTTTTAAAATTACGTGAAACTCAGTTATATCAAATCTTTACGGAACAGAAAATAAATGTTCGTATTCAATAATCGAATCTGAAATTTTAACAAAATCTCTAATTTTTGCTTTAAGTTTTCTAAAAAAATCGTGAAAATATTTTAATGGAACAAAATAATAAAAAAATAATTCAAAAATTGAAAACAATTCCTTAAGTTGAAATTTTTTAGATCGTTATATCCGATTTTTTTTTTTACATTGTCTGTATACAAATTACACCATGACCTACAGAAAAGTTCGATATAACCGTAAAAGATCATTATAAGTTTGGTTCGTTTAACCGAGTTTCATTGTAGTCTGATTTAAATGATCCAAAGTTTTTTTTGGCTAACTTTCATAAAAGTAAATTCCATTTAGTTTCGACTCATTATATAAATTGTATTTAAAAAGAATCTCGAAAAAAAACCAATAAATTTAAAAATTTCGTAGAGCATAAAAATCATCTTAGATACATATCCTCCTTCCCTGCTGCTTCCTGTAAAAGGGCGTATATGGTATACGTGCCACCCAGGCTGCTCAGACCCACCCTGAACCCTTGGCAAATGCTTCCTGTTTGGCACTAACGCCACTTGGTTTCCGATGGAAGGTATCTGGTGATCAGCCCCCACCTGGAGGACTGATAGCATCTGCTGCTGGCGGTTCTGGTGGTATTGCTGCTGCTGTAGTTGCTGTAATTGGAAGACCATTACCTACAATTAGTGAGACAACAACCGCATTTACCAACGTTTCATCAGCGAATACAAGTCCAGAAAAGGGAAGCATTGGCAATGGCGTTGATCGTGTTGAATGTGACCCACCAACAGATACTTTATCAGTGGCTTATCCATCTCATGGTGCATCCATATTAAAACCATCAAATGTATCAAGAAAAAAAAACCAAAACTCAGCGGATTCGAAACGAGAACGTAAAGCAGCCAAAACACTTGCCATTATTACAGGAGCATTCGTATGTTGTTGGTTACCATTTTTTATTCTTGCAATATTATTACCAACATGTGACTCCTGCAATATATCACCACTTATCATGAGCTTCTTTCTTTGGCTAGGATATTTTAATTCAACACTCAATCCTATTATTTATACAATTTTTAGTCCAGAATTTCGTCATGCATTTAAACGTCTTTTGTGTGGAAGAAGAAATAGTATAAGACGAAGGACGAGACATTTAGGTGTTAGACGCTAGTAGTTCGGTGCGCTATGGTTTTTTGAGCTAGAGGATTTTTATATTAAAAACGGAATGTGATATAAATAATGTGATTAGTGATGGTAGAATAAAAAAAACAATAACGTCAGAAAGTATGAAAATAAAAAAAAAATTAAATAAATTATAAAAACGGGTCAAAACATATACGCTTCCTACAAAATTTATATAAGTTAACATTTAATTATCCGTTTAAATACCAATGAGAAAAAAAATGTCTTTACGATAACAGTATCCATTACTAACACATGAAGATTAATTTTAATCGTCTCTTCTAGACTTCAATTTTGGTTTCGCTGCCGAACAACATATTTTTTAATTGATTCAATCGAAGATTTAATTTTATATTACAGATATTATAAATTTTCTTATAATTTTTAAGGATAAAAAGAAAAACCCGCCTATCTGAATTGTATTAAACTATAAACAAATGTTGAAACCTTAATTGTAGGTTCCATAACCCAACGCATCTGACCTCGTAGAGTTAGTTTAAAAAAAATATACAATTTTTGAGTTTTTGGTACCAACAGAAGTGAATCGTCCCATCTTTTATAAGCGCTTTGTAATTCTTTGACTCTGGAGAATAATTTGATAATTGAAAAACGCTCCAAAAATTCTTTATTAAAAAAGTTGGCACTTATGATAAGAAATAGATAAAGGAAAAGTATCAGGAAAAAAAAAGATGTTAGCGTGATCAACTCAAAAGATTTCATAGTTAATTATTTTTTCTCCCAAAAAAAAATTATTCAATAATCTATAATTAATTTGCTACATGAAATAAACAACTGAACGAGATTTATATCAAATATTGGATTTGTTAATTATAACATTATTAATATTTTGACTGGAGATCTAACATCAATAAATGTTTAGTCTTTGAACTGGATTCTATCTTTTTTGTAACTAATATTTACGGGATCATCAGGTGCAACATGCATGAATTTTATAAAATATTACTAGATACTTTATTGATTAGTTATTTATTTGAAATAAAAATTTGCAAAAAAAAAATAATGCAACAATTATAAATAACGAAAGTTGAACTCATTCTGTATTCTATTTTTAAGCCAACGAATTTGAATATTTTGAAAAAAGAAAAAAAAGAAAATCGAATTTAAATAATTTTATAATTAATTTTTATATTTTTTTTTTGTATATGATTTTTTAACATTTAATGAAAGTGTTGTTCTGCACAGAAGATAAATTTATTAAAAAAAATTTCATAAAGAATACACAAAATAAGTTTTATTTTAATTTTACATAATTTTATATATTTAGCTTTACCTTTTTTTTTATATATCTTATAATCGAATAATGTTTTGCACACAGTTTATAAAAATACTCAAACCTAAAAAAAAAAGATCTTTATTTTTTATTTAAAATAAAAAAGTTAAAAGTTAAACAAAAATGTATAAAAAGAAAAAAAAAACTAAACAATCATTTTTTTAAAATAAATTTAATGTAAAATTACCTTTCTTGTATATGGGCTCTTTATAAAATAAAAGCTGAACTTAAGAATAAATTGAATATTATATAAATGAAAAATAATTGATATTTTGCCATCAATTAAAAAAAAATGAATTAATGTAAGTATTTAGTATCCTTATTTTTTTTTAAATATTAAGAATTAAGAATTAAGATCATGTGGTATTTTCACCAATATTTAACAAAAGAAAAATTATAATGTTTCACAAAAGTAATAACGATAGAATTGTTTGTCAAGATAGAAAACGTTATAATAAAAGAAATATTTTGTAAAGGTCAATAACGAATAGAAAAAAAATATTTAAAATAAAATATTGCAAATAGTACACAACAACAACACAAATGGAAAAAAGTCTTGAATGCAATTGAAAGCGTAACAAAAAAACAAAAAAAACAGATCAAGTGATAAAAATTTAAATTTCCTTAAACAATTTATAAATATTACCTAAAGGATTTTTTTCTATTCTCTTTTTTAGTGTATCCATCAGTAACACAAAAATGAAATGTAAATTAAACTAAAATTTAAACAATAAAAAAAAATATTAAATGTAATTTTGTGAAGTACAATCAATATAATTATATGTATTACAAATTTCTTTTAAATTTAATAACATTATAAAATATCTTCTAAAATATTTAGAGTATCGTTCATAAAAAGTATTAAATATTCAACTTCATAATACTATTAAAAAAATATATCTTAATATTTCCCATAAAATAATGTAAGTTTTCAATGTGAATTCCTTTGTGTCTCAGAAATATTTTATTTTTAAAAAAAAAAAATAATAGACTAATTGTCATCCGTAGAAAAATAATAATTGTGAACGGGTATTTTTTTGTACTGTAATAAAATAATATGTACTTGTAATAAAATTTAACAATAACTCGAATAATGGTAATGCAAACTCTTTAAATTTTTTAATGCAAGGTTCATTACAAATTCTTTAGATTATTCCTTTAGAATGCAAAAAAAAAATCTAACATCATATGAATTAATTGGTAAACAAGGAACTCTTCTGGATGGTATAAGGTATAATTTTGGTATTATTTATATTTGAATATTTTTTTTTTAATTATAGTCTGTATTTGTTATTACAAATAAAATTGCAAGTATAAAAATTTAGCCTCGTTATATGAAAATTTTTATGAGAAATCGGTACTTTTAAAAATACACAATTAGAATAAAAATTTATGCCAGATGGTTGGAAAAATGTTGTAATTTTTCAGTAAATTTTAATTATTTTAATTATATGAATGGTTGTTTGATTTTATATGAGAAATCGGTACCATTAAAAAATACATAATTATGATAAAATTTTATGCTATATTCCAATTACAATAATAACTTACGTATTTGTAGGCAATAACAAAGGTATTTCATATATATAAGTTTAATATTTTTTAAAGCTGCTACGATGAAAATCATGTCGCTAGTTTCGATGTTACAGTACGTAACTAACCAAGAGTTATCAATAACTTGTATCTGTTTTGCTCCAACGCGTTATCGATAACTAGCGAACGAATCACGACTAATTTTTTTACCGGGATACCGTTTGATTTTTTTTTAACCTGAAAGTTGCCGATTTGACATAAACTAAACAATATGTCAAATTTTACACTAATGAAAGAAAATATTGTTTTATTAAAATATGGTGTTTTAGAAGTTAAATAAATTAGTCGAAATGAAGAAAGAAAAAACAGCCGATAACATAAGGCCATTTAAATTATAAGTATTCTCTAAATATTTTTAAAATACATTTGGTAATTTATTGTTATAATTTACAGCTCATCAAATTGTTAGTTTAACTGGAATTAGTTTTGATCGGCGAAGCATAATCGTGAGTTTTATTATTAGGATTTAATGAATAATTTTTCATTTGTAAATCAAATTTCTAATCCAGGGATTCGTTGAGTTAACTATAGTACCAGTCAAAGAAAATCTAAGGAATATTCGATTAAACGCAAAACAATGTCGTATATACAAAGTAATGCTAAATGATAGTTATGAAGCAACTTTTCAATATTTTGATCCATTTTTAGATATCTGTCAAGGAGATCCAAAAACGTAAAAACCTCCAGTAGTAATTTTTAATTTTAATAAATTTAATAATTGTTTTTTTTAGGAGATCTCTGGACCTGTTTTCAAAATATCATTTAACAGCCGCACAAAAGGTTGATTGTGACAATAATGCTGGGGAGTTAGTTATCATAATACCTCCAGAAGCAGGTCATCTTATAGGTGAAGGTCGTGGATTACGAATCGGTATAGAATTTTCGTTGGAAAATCCTGAAGGAGGTATTCATTTTGTAGTGCCAGAAGGTGAAGGGACAATGGTTGAGCAGGGCGCTCATATGTTTACATATGGACATGAAAACTCTTCACGATTATGGTTTCCATGTGTGGATAGTTTTGCTGAACCATGTACATGGAAACTTGAATTTACCGTTGATGAAAATATGACTGCAATTTCATGTGGAGAACTGGTCGAAGTTGTTATGACGCCAGATTTGAGAAGAAAAACTTATCATTATGTTGTGTCAACACCAGTTTGTGCTCCTAACGTTGCTTTGGCAATTGGGCCTTTTGAGATTTACGTTGATCCTCATATGCATGAGGTAACACATTTTTGTTTGCCTCACTTAATTCCACTTCTTAAGAATACTGTCAGATATATGCATGAAGCTTTTGAATACTATGAAGAGACTCTTTCAACACGATATCCATTTTCTTGCTATAAACAAGTTTTTGTTGATGAAGTTGATACAGATGTTTGTGCTTATTCTACAATGAGTATACTTTCAACACATTTATTACACTCAATTGCTATTGTTGACCAAACATATTTAACAAGAAAAGCAATGGCAAAAGCAATTGCAGAACAATTTTTTGGTTGTTTTATTACGATGCAAAATTGGTCAGATACGTGGTTGGCTAAAGGTATTGCTGAATATCTTTGTGGACTATATTCAAAAAAATGTTTTGGCAATAATAATTACAGGGAATGGGTACAATCAGAATTAGCAGAAGTTGTTAAATATGAGGAACAATTTGGTGGGATTATTTTAGATTGTAGTCAGCCACCAGCTTCACTTCCTGTTTCAACTTCATCACCGGCTGTTGTGTCAAGACAACCAGAGATATTGCATTATTTTCCTATTCGTAATCTCCATACAATGTCTCCCAAATATATTGAAATGATGCGAAAAAAAGCGCATCTCGTTATAAGAATGTTAGAACATAGAATTGGTCAAGAATTGATGCTTCAAGTTTTTAACAAACAATTGGCATTAGCTGCTAATGCTGCTACCACGAAAATAGGTAGTGGTTTATGGCATCATTTACTAATTTCTACAAATGTTTTTACAAAAGCAATTTTTACTGTTACTGGAAAGGATATGGTGGTATTTATGGATCAATGGGTTAGAACTGGTGGCCATGCCAAATTTTCTTTGACATCAATTTTCAATAGAAAAAGAAATACAATTGAGTTAGAAATTCGCCAAGAATCGGTAAATCAAAAAGGTGTTAGAAAATATGTTGGTCCCCTTCTTGTTCAATTACAAGAATTGGATGGAACATTTAAACATACACTTCAAATTGAAAATACAATTGTTAAAGCTGATATAACACTTCATTCAAAAAGTAGAAGAAATAAGAAAAAAAAAATTCCCCTTTGTACTGGAGAAGAAGTGGACATGGATCTTACACCGATGGAGTAAGTATTTCATTTATATTCAATGTCCTAATAATTTTATTGATATCATTTTTAGTGAATCTCCAGTTTTGTGGATTAGACTTGATCCAGAAATGACTCTTCTTCGTGTAGCAAATATTGAACAACCAGATTTTCAGTGGCAGTTTCAATTGCGTCATGAACGTGATGTTACAGCCCAATTAGAAGCAATTATGGCTTTAGAAAAATACGCTACACCAGCAACAAGAATGGCTTTAACAGATACAATTGAAAGCGAATCTTGTTTCTACAAAGTTCGTTGTAAAGCAGCTCTATGTTTGACTATTGTCGCGAATTCAATGGTTACAAGCTGGCAAGGTCCACCTGCAATGTTAACAATATTTAGAAAATTCTTTGGATCATTTAGTGCTCCGCACATAATTAAACAAAATAATTTTTCTAATTTTCAACATTATTTTCTACAAAAAACTATACCTGTTGCAATGGCTGGTCTGAGAACTTCACATGGAATTTGTCCACCTGAAGTTATACGATTTCTTCTTGATTTATTCAAGTACAATGACAACAGTAAAAATCATTATTCTGACAATTATTATCGTGCAACTCTTATTGACGCATTAGGGCATTCCATAACGCCAGTAATTTCAGTTGTTCAACAAGGTGCCGTGATAACTGCAGAAAATTTATCAACAGATGCAAAGTAAAGAGTTGAATTAAAAATATGTTTTTATTTCTTAATAAAATTTATTTCATATTTAGATTAGTTCTTGAGGAAGTTACACGTTTGTTAAATCTGGAAAAACATCTTCCCTCTTATAAGTATTCTGTTTCTGTTTCGTGTCTTAAAGTTATTCGAAAACTCCAAAAATGTGGTCATCTTCCTTCAAGTCCTAAAATTTATAGAAGTTATGCTGCCTATGGACAATATATTGATGTACGAGTTGCTGCAATGGAGTGTTTAGTTGATTTTGTTAAGGTCGATGGGAAATGGGAAGATTTAGAACATTTATTAGACTTATTAGAGACAGATCCTGATCCAATGGCTCGACATTCTTTAGCAAGATTGCTAATAGAAAATCCACCATTTGATCGTGGGCACCGTCATAAGTTAGACAAGGAAGAGCTGGTAGAAAGAATTTGGCAAAATATGAAGTAAAATTAAATAATCATTAATGTTTTTGCATCATAATTGTATAATTGTTGTAATTATTTTAGTGGGCTATTATCACATGATTCAAAACTTCGTTGTGATATGGTAGATTTGTATTATGCTTTATATAGTACAAAGCGACCTCTCAGTTTACCAAATGCCGAATTATCTGCAATGTTCAAACCGCAGAAGGTACAATCAGTAAGCACAAAATCGGCAATTAAATCTAGACCATCAACGCCATCCAATATTTATAAGTCATTGAATTCTGTGAGTGAAGGAGTGATAGAGTCTTTTGTTAGTGGAAACTCTAATGTTTGTAATACGGGAGGGCTGAAGCGATCCGCTGACACATTGATTGATAATGAGGAATTTAAAATTGAGTCAGTAAAAAATGAAATAAAGGAAGAAATAATTGACATTGACGCTATTATGTCTGAACCGTTATTGCATAATGTAGATTTGGTGAAGAAACCAAAAACTGAGTATTATTCAGAAAATTCCGCTTCACTACCAGGTTTGTCTGGTACTAACGCTGGACCTATAGGTTTTGAACCTGGAATGTTTATAAAAGAGGAAGAAAATAAAAATAAATTAGAAGCATCAAGCAAGGTAATTATAAAGTTTATTAATTTACATTTATTATTATTATTAAACATTAAATTTTGATTTAGCCGAAAAAGAAGAAGAAAGATAAAAAGAAGCACAAACATAAACATAAACACAAACACAGTAAGGATAAAGATAAAATAAAAGAAAAAAATCCTAATATATCAAGACTTGTAAAAGAGGAAGCCCAAGAAACTCTCAGTTCTGCTGATAGTTCCAGTAATAGCAATATGGATATTACACTGTAATAAGTATACAGCATTAAGCATTTTATCTTGTTTGATTTTTTTTTCTTATATAAAAAAAAATAAGTAACTAAATAAAAAACAATTGATTTTTTTTATTAATCTTTTATTTTTAGAATTTAAATACAAAATTTTTATAAATTTTATTTGTAAATACAAATAAAATAAATTGAATTAAAGACAATTTTTCTTAATTTTTTACCATATGGAAATTCAAATGAATATGAAAAAATTAAATTATGTAAGTTTTTTTTGTCATAATTTTTTCTTATAAAAATATAGGACGGACTTGTTATAAGTTACAAATTGTGCTTTTAACTATATGATAAAATATATAATACTTACTTAAATACTTACCTATTGAAATTACGAGTAAAGTTAACTCAAAAATAGAATGTCAATTCCTGGTTTCGTATCGTAAAATGATGCAGTCTGTGTATATTTAAAATATGCTTTTATTTTAATAACAACAATTGAATAAAATAGATTTTAGTATACCGTTCTTTTACTAGTAACTAGTAAGATGAAGCCAGTAAAATGAATTAATTTATTTTATAGGAAGTAACTTTAATTTTAATTATTTTAGAAATGAAGAATACGAAAATGTGGAAATAAAGAAAGAAATCGGTAGAGAATAATCATAGGTAATTTTAATTACTATAAATCCGTCTAGTTCAAATTGTATTCACTTATACAACGTAACCTTTTCTATAAAATTAACCTTGAGAAGAAAAGAAAATAAAGAATTTTTTTTTTTTGATTTGTAAAAATTTTAACATTGATTTTTTTCTTCCTTTTTTTTGTAATAATTAAATTAAGTGTTTAAATACGAAATTACTTACATAAGTTAAGTTAAGTTACCGTATGTATAACTATACTAAACAATGCAGTGGTTTTCCTATTTAAATGCATATTCACACGAAACAAAAAGATTTGATTAATCAGAAATTGTTTTTTCCGAAATCAATAAGAATATATTTTTATTTTTTGTTTTGTTATTCTAACCAATGTTTATTAATTTTTATTATTAGAATCAAAATATTCTTTACATGCAATATAAACATTTATAAGTCTATTTTTATTCTTAGTGTTTTATTTTATTCTACCAAAAATAAAATTTAACCCAATGTTAAGGGGTAATAATTTTTTTTATTTCATTTTTTTATTCTTTTGTTTTTTTATCGTTACCGATTATTATTGCACTTTTTTTTATGTTTCAAATTTAAAACCTAAAATATAAAATTAATTAATAGTTAGAAAATTATCAAATAAAATTCTAACTTTTTATTTTATCTTTCTTTTAAAATTGAAGTGTCACCGTTATTAACTTGGATAAGAAAAATAAAAGTACATAATTTTTGTTTCGTTTATGAACACCAAAAAAAATAAATAAAATATAATTAATATTTTATTCTATTTATATACGTACATAATAAACCGTCCTTTTAGAAAATAAAAATATACACGAATCACAAACATAAATAATATTATGTATTTTGCAATATTCGTGTGTTTCTTTTTATTTTTTTGGTTTGCGTGAAAGAAAAACATTCATTTTCTTAGATTTTTCGTTTTTCATTGTCTAAAAGTTATTCATTTTCTAAATGGCTCATAGAAATTTTTTAATTTAACACGAAAATCACAGAAGTAAATAAATGTCAAATATAGAACAAGAATTAACATTGATTTGTTTTCATTTTATTATTTATTATTCTTTATTTTTTAAGAAAAAATTGTGGCACATAAAATGGCACATTAGAAAGTGAAAATTTTCTTATAAATTGTAAAAAAAAAAAATCCAATATTTCTAAAGATGAAATTTGTCTATTGTGAAATTGTGAACAACTTTTCGTACACAAATTAGAATATAAAAAGGAAATTCTAACATATCAAAGATTTCTTAAAGAAATTCTTAGTTCCGATGATATGCGCAACATGCGCTGTAACAGAATAAAGAATTTTTATCTTGTGGATAAGTAAAAAAAAAAAAAAAACAATTAAATTTTTTTTAAAATCTTTTATTTATTTATTTTTTAAGTACAAAAATTTTATTTTAAGTAAAATAATCTAATAAAGTAAATTAAATTAAATACATTCTTAATATGATAATTATAATAATGATGCATCACTTCGATTACCTTGGTAATAAAAATTGTTATTATTGTAGAACAAACAGATTAAATTTTAGTGAACCCTCCCATTACAACTTTACAGAGTCAGGTGAAATCAGTTTAATGAACCCCCTCCGTCACAAATTTTACTTTTTTAAGTGACCTTAGGCTATATAATCAATGTGAACATTTATATTTATTTAATAGGAGTTTAACATCAGTTTTAATTTAGAGAGGGAAAACAATAAAGTCAATATTTGTTAATAGAGGGAAATATTTACAATGGTTAATTTTTTGTGAAATTTATGATGAACAATTTTTTTTTCGACAAAAAAAATTAAATGATTTACGTTTGGTTCAGTAAATAAATATTTAGAGGCATTGAAGAAGAAAAAAATAATTTACATTTTGAAAAATAATTTACATTTTGAAAAAAAAATTAAATTGGAGTTTTTCCTCAGATTAGAATCGAAACGAATCAGAGAATCAGAAATAAAATTTATAAAGTAACTCTATAGGTTTAATCATACCTTAATCTTTTCTATATATATATATTTTTGTGTTTATTAAATTAAAATGATAACAATTTTTTAGGTATTACATAATTTTCAGATTTATTACAATTCTTTTGTAAAAAAAAAAAAACAAAATATAAACAAAGAATTTGATCAAATTAAGATTAAACACAAAATGTAGCTTTTTTTTGTTTTTATTAAACTGAAAAAATTTATATATAAGAATAAAATGAGTAAATAATTGTGATATGGACAAAAAAAAAAACAAAAAAATATTTATTTCTTGATCAAAACCGTGTGTATTGTGTAATAATTTGATTGTGTTGAGTTATTATTATACATTTGGTTTTTCATGTTCAAAAAGAAACCTTGTTAAATCAAAATATTCTAAAACAAAAAAAATATATATATATTTTTTTTCATGCGCATCATTAAACGCGCAGTCACTGCTTTGCAGGTTGTTTTGTTGGGGTTTGTTGCAGCAAATAATGGGTTTCACTAAATTCTCTTCCTTCTTTTTTTTTTTTCTTTCTTTTTTTGCACATATATATAGTAAGGCCATTTAGAAGGGATATTGAACATTTTTTTTATTATTTTCGCCTAGTCTAGCCCATAATATTAATAAAAATAATATTATAAATAATAACTTTACTTCTATATACTTATTTTATTTTACACGAATATTATTAAAAATTATTAATTCAATATAACTGAGAAAATGATTCAAATAAAAAATGTGTATACCTACAATAATTTGATGACCTTCACAGTCAATCAAAATTTAACAGATAAACGATATTAAAAAAGATTTACATCAAATTACATAATTTTTTTTCGCAATTATATTTTTGTTCCAAATCTAAATAACAAAAAAAAAAAAAAAAGGAAATCCTTGGCAAACCATTTTAACATGAAATAGGAATGTTTTAGGCAAATTAGTTAAATTAGTTAAATTACCTAAAAAAAGAAAGTAACATACATACATATGTGTAGGAATCCTAATGAGACATTATTAATAATAGTTTAGAGACATAGTATTAAAGTAAGTATGCAACATTTTAAGGACTAGGAGGAGATTGCATGCAATCACTTGTCACTTGTTGAAATTTTTGTATTGGAAAACAGTTTAGTGATCTTTTACGTTATGAATTTACAATATTTAATTATTTATTATTAACGAAATTAGAACAAAATTCATTAATATTGATTAATCAACTAAGAATTCTAATTATAAAATTTAAATATTACAAAATTAATAATTATAATTTTCATACATTAATTGTTGCTATATTTGTGTTTTATTTTTATTTGATTAAAAATAAAAAATTCAAAACAAAATATAAATAAATTTACATTTGATGTTTTAAAACAAAAAAAAAAAAAAATTTACAGACAGGGTAAAAAAACCCTATAATCTTATAAATTCTAATTCTATGCTCGCACCCCATATCGATTTATACAAAGAATGAATACAAACTATAAAAAAAAAAAGTTCTGAGCTTATTTTATAATATTGCACATATCAACACTTTAAATATCTGCGCCAGTTTGACGACAAAAGAAAATTAAAATATTTATTATGTTAACTCATAATAATAATAAAATAAATAACTGATGCTGCTGAATGCATACTTATTTATATTAAATAAAGAAAAAAATCCTACAATTCTTTTAAGGCTAAAATAAAAAGAGGAAAAAAAATCTTGTTTAAAGAACATGTCGTCAGTCTATTAAAGTTTAAACAAAAACAAAAACTTCATAAATCCATTTATGAACAAAACTTACGAAGCTGGTAGCAAAAAAAAATTTTCAGTTTTTTTTTTTATTTTGTGAATAGAATTTTTGTAATCTTTATTTTTTTTTAATGTATGTTTTAATGTATGTACATATAATGACTATGTATACATATTATAGAAACACCACCCCTTTATTTCATGATTTTATGAGATCATAATATTAACAACAACAACAACAACAATGGTTTTTTAAGTGTATAGTGTAGTATTAGATATTTTTTTTGTAAAAGACATTTTCTACATCTGGATAGTTAGGTTGTTTTTATTACTAATGATTCCTATAATTTAATTTAATTATAAACATATTTGAATTTCTTGTATACATAAATAAGTTACATTAATTGTTTATTTAAAAATTTTAAGTAAATATATTTTTATTTAATTTAAAAATTCAATCAATGTAAGGAACATATTAGGACTTTTTTTATCGTAGTAGAATTACGATCGATGAACTACAAAAATAATAGCGAGATATATATAAACAAAGTTTAGTGGCAACAATCACACTAAATGTACATATTTTAGAATTTTAAGATTTATTGTGGAAAATATTTTACATTAGTGGAAAATCAATTTCATTCGGTATTTATTTGATGAAATGATAATTTATCTCTAACTATCGATTATCAGAAACGGTTATGAAAAGAGATCAAAATAATGTCGTTTTTGTTATCCAATTTAAAAGTCTTTTAATAATGGACAAAACCGTAAATTAAAATTATCCTGATTTTTAAAAAATAAGGCAATATAATGACTTATAAGAAAAGGATTAAAAAATTTAATGTTCAGTTTATGATTACATTTTTAATTCAATTAAAAAAAACTGACGATCCCAAATGTATGCAATTAAATATATATAATATTATGTTCTCCTAAATTTAGGCAACTAAGAAAGAAAACGTTGATTCTCAGCTTCAAAAGAAAATTAAAAATAATAATTTTCGAATAACGATCTAATTCTAATTGGTAATAGAAAATAATAAAATTGCAACAAAAAATTACAATTATTATTAATTTGTATTTAGTGATTGTATAACCTGAAAGTGGACAAATAATACAATTTTATAATGTTGGGTATTATAATTAATTATTAAACTTTAAAAAAGCACATGTTGACTAAAAACTTCGAATAATTATAATCGAAGTTCAAAAAGCGAGGTGGCTCCACATAATTTCAAAATCGTTTTTACAGCAACAAGTTTTCAAAAACGCATGCGCAACAAATAATACACATTTAACATTTTACAATGGTAAAGTAAATAAAATAAACTACTTTTCATTTCATGATCATATAGGAATTGAATGAATTCTTGCCCATTCATCATAATATATTTCATTTCATGAAAAATTATACTAATATTTAGTTAATTTTTGATTTTAATATAAATATACTATTAGAAATTTTAAAATTTTATTAAAAAAAAATTATTGTCACGCACATAAAACGCTCATTAAACCATTGAACTACTTCACTAAACATCACAATACACTTTATATGAACCAATGAACGCACTCGTATGCGACGAAAAATTATAATTTATTTTTAAAATTTCTTGTCGCAGATAATAACGTATTATAATGATAGACCTCTAAACGAACGCCGACGCATTACCTTTGCGAAAATCAAGATGATCTAGGTTAGTTTTGCAAGTCTTCAATTTACAATCATAACGTTCAAACGCGTTATTTTGTACTGCGATTTTATAACGAATAAAATGAACTAGCTTCTGGTTGACGCATTGCAGGTGCGTGGCGGCCAATCAGCGCGCGTGTCTCAGAGAGGAAGTAAACAAGCCGCACCCATCAAGTATAAAATGAATATTATATCCGCGCAAACAATGATTCCCTCTATGGCAGTCAAAGAAAATACATCTAACTAAATTTTAATTATTTTTAAACATATTTATAATTACTAAAAAATTTGAAAATTTGGAAAATATTGTGAAACCAGTAAGGAGAAATATACTTTCATTAAAATAATTGTATTAAAAAGTGTGCAGTGCGACATTGCGCGGAGTAATACCATTTTTAATACCAGGGACATACCGCAGTTTATAACGACAAGCACAAGTTGTTGTATAGCTTGGCATTGTGTAGTCAGTTGCAATTTAATCGTCGAACGAATCGGACTAGTGAAGTCGAATTGTGTTTTCCATTTATAAATAATTAGTGTCTAAAGGATTATCCCAATAATTAATTTTAAAAAAAATGGTAAATAAGTGTTTCTTATCTGTTTATATTTATATTTTTATTAAAAAATATAATCATATTTGCAATGAAAATAAGTTTTGTGATGTATGGTTTGAATTTGTTTTCTTCGTCACCTGTCGCCTTTCCCGTCGTCGATTGTTTGCCGCAATGCGGGACTTTTTCTCACATTTTAATATTTTCATTGATGTTTATGAATTATCTTAGCTAAATAAAAAAAAATGTTGGTAAAATCAAAAATGTTGGGATAATTATAAAAAAGAATATTGATGTAAATTTTTAAACTAATTACAGCTATATTGTGAATAATTTTACCGTAATTTTTATAAAATACGCAGTTAAATAATATTTTACTAATTAAAAAAAAAAATAAAACATGATCGCCTAAATAGTTTTTCGTGTTAAAAATTTTCTATTCATTGCTAAATATGTTTATTTTTATTTTAATAATATAAAATTATAGATCTATTATAATGGAAGTAATAATTTAATAAAAAAAAAACATGATCAATATTAAAGCTTACCTATTGCAAAATTTATGACACATAACGAACTTTTAGAAACCGGTTTTTATTCTATAATTCTATTGACGCATTTTATATTTATATGTTTACACACACAATTGTATTGTATCTATAAACAAACGAAAGAAATTCACAGAAAAAAAACATTTTAACGCAAATTTGTTATTATCTTCATAATGACATCATCTCAAATTTTCATTATACGGAACAATTGATATTTGTTTTTTCATATTAGAAAAAGCAAATAATTTGAAAAATGTGTTCAACAAATTCTTATAATTTTTCAGAATATTTTTTCAATGTGTTTGTTAATCTATATTTCACTATTTTATACAAATTATTTGTCTCATTCTAACTAATGAGCAAAGGCATTTTACATTTCTAGATTTATAGCATTTGTATTCACTACCGCCATGTTTTATTTCAAGGCACATTTAAATAATATAAAGTGTAAAGTAGCCAAATTAAAAAAAAAATTGGTTATGTTTAAAGCTTACATTATTATTTCATGAACTCTTGCTACAATTTAATTATTTTTATTGTCTTTTATCGACAAAGTAAAATTTTTTTTTATATAAAATTATTAAAAAATCAATAATGGGTTTGTCATATTCATATAGCATAGATGCTCTTTATATGGCACATGTCGCTTAGAATTAAATTATAAAAATTCATAAAACAATCGATTTTTTTATAGTCTTTTGTTATGTCAAAAAAAAACTTTTTAGTCATATTTTCTTGGTGATTTTGTTCCACGTCAACTAAATTATTATATTTTGATATAAAATATAGGCAGTAATAAATTCCTTTGATTTTAGGCTGACCAACTAACAGAAGAACAAATTGCTGAATTCAAAGAAGCATTTTCACTGTTCGATAAAGATGGTGATGGTACAATTACCACAAAGGAATTGGGCACAGTAATGAGGTCACTAGGTCAAAATCCCACAGAAGCTGAACTCCAAGATATGATAAATGAAGTAGATGCTGATGGTAATTATAAATTCTATCGATTTTATTTAATTTTTATATTTAATGAAGGTGTGTCTGAAATTATTTGGTTCTGAATGTGAACAAATTCTTATAGTAATTAAATCATAAAATTTGAAATTTTGAAGGTATTATTTGATTGACAATTAATGTTAATTCTTAATAATCACAGTAATAGTTTTGTTTGGTTCAGTATTTCTTATCAAAAGGAGATAAAAATAACGGAACAGATAAATATTTTTTAAAACAATTCTCATTAAAAAAAATCAATGGGTTTTATATTTCTAATATCTTGTTACGTATGTTGAACATTTTCATATTTTGATAAGGTATCTGTTTTATTTATAATGTTATATTTGAAATTGTTTCAGAATTCTTTTAATGAATTTTGTTAAAATACTATTAGAATATGGAATTGTATCATGCCAATGCAATGTTTCATAATGTTTTATCATAAAAGACATTTGATTTGCGCAGGTTACACTAAGAAAAATTATTGTACATTTTATACAGTTTTAATAAGAATTTTTTATTTAGCAATTTAGAAATTAAGTTTAAGAAATTTTTTTCGTAAGAAAATCGATAAGATTTGTTTCTTTTTCAAACTGATAAGATTTTATTTTTGTACATTTATACAGGATACAATAATTAAATATAAAAAAAAATTATGATAACCGTTATAAAGTTATGGTGCTTAGAATTCCCATTTTTTTTCTTATCAAACTTCAAAAAATATTTGCTGTTTTCATTTTTAGAAATTCCTTATATTAATTTAACTAAAATTTAACTGGAAAGTTTGTTCTATCTTCAAATTGATATGAAGAAATAAAATTCGCTATTTTTCATTTGACCATATTAAGCAAGTGCACTTTCTCGAAAGTTTACTAAACAATTTATTTGTTTTTTTTTTTGATAAAAATTCAAAATGTGTATTTAATTGAAACCAGCAGCATAACTTGAATTTACGAAAAAAAAAGTGATGATTAGAATTTTCTTACATTTTCCTACCAAATTTTCATAAATTTAAAGTAGCCTATAGGTGCTTGTATTATACACTTGAATTTTAAGTATTAGTCGGACGGAGTAAAATATAATAATATAATATGTTGTTTCTTTATAATACTAAAGAGAATGTTAATATTTTTAGAACAAAAATTAAGGTGTATTGGTTGTATGTTATTGTGATACATTAAGTTGTGAGAGTGCGATTTAATAGTCGCTGATAATTATAGAATTTTTGTTCAAAAGAAAAGAATACAGAGTTTTTTTTTTAAAACTAATCGTAATATGTTCTTATTGATATTTTTAGAAGTTTTTTTTTATATATAAATATATGTTTTAATTATTTCCTTTAATATATTATGTACTTTTGTAATAAAACTCTTTATATTAACAAAAGTTGTTTTTTCTTTTTAGGAAATGGCACAATTGATTTTCCAGAATTTTTAACAATGATGGCTCGTAAAATGAAGGACACTGACAGTGAAGAAGAAATCCGAGAGGCATTCCGTGTCTTTGATAAAGATGGCAATGGATTTATATCCGCAGCTGAATTGCGCCATGTCATGACAAATCTTGGAGAAAAGTTAACAGATGAAGAAGTTGATGAAATGATTCGTGAAGCAGATATCGATGGTGACGGTCAGGTCAATTATGAAGGTGAGATTTTTTTTTAAGTTTTTTAAATCCGTATGTTTTTTTTGTAATAGAATTATTTTAAGAAGAAAAATATTAGTTTTAGGTTAGAATAACTAATTTGTTAGTTGTTTATTTTATTTGTTCGTTTACAAATTTACTAAAGCAAAACACATTTACACATATAATTTAAACAAAACTAAGAATCAAAAAGTTGGTTATAATTTTTTTTTTGTTTATATCAATTATTAAATTTTACTAACAGCAAAATTTAAAAACGTGGAAATTTTAATTTCAGATTTCAAGCATTTATCGTTACAAATATTTGCACAAACTAACCTCTCATAATAAAAAGGACACTACGACATAATATTTATACATATTAGTTCCTATTAGTTTTTTTTTTAGAACTTTTATTATTTTTTTTTTAACCCAAGTCAAAAGAAGTTATGAAAATCGCTGTTTTCAAATAATTTATTAAATAAATTAAACATATCTAGCTATGTATTATATACATAATAATTATTATAAATATAGGTACAATAATAGGTATTAATTTTGTAATTAGAAATATGAAAATAAAGTCTCGTGTACTATTATCAATTAGAATTTGCTTTCATATTTTTTTTTAAGTTTATTTTTGTCTCATTTATAAATTTACTAGGAAAAAGCTCAAATAAGTTTTTGTTTTTACACAATTTACATGCATTTTTTTAAATATTTAAAAATGCTGACACTAAAATACTGTTGAAATAAAACTTTTTTCTTTATTTTAATTACTATTGACATTTTTTTTTTGTATTACAGAATTCGTGACCATGATGACATCGAAGTGAGCGATTCAGTTTGCGCCTTTGTATTTGTTAAAGAAGACTGCAGCAATGCGTATTTCCATCGCGCGAAGCTGTTGCTATGGATAAAAATTAAATTTAATTTAACAAAAAAAAATTTAAAAGTAAACTTAAATTAATTGTAACAACACAATTTTAATTAAGATAATAAACATATTAATGAATTAAATTAAAAAAAAAAAAAACAAAAATCACTACCCCCTAATCTATTTGTGTAAATTTTTGTAATATATTTCATTGTGCTGTCCCCGACGCCGGCATCTTTGTTGTTTTAAATTATAATTAATATAACCTTCTACTATCCCTTGCATTTTAAAATAAATTAATGAAATCTGAAAAATATGCGTTTTGCCGGCGTCAATTTTGGCCCACCATTCGGGCTCCTTCAATTTATAAAAAAAAAAAAACAAAATAAAAGTTAAAAAAAAAATATTCGGCGCCTGGACGGCGGGGCCCACTATAATTTTTTTTGAAAAGCAGCATTTACCTCTAAACTAAAATTAAGTGTACCTAGATGAAAAATAAAATAAATCTATTATGTGTACTTCTTAATTTGTCTGTGTAATTAAAATAAAAAAAAAAAAAAGATTAATTCAAACAAGAAAAAAAAAAATAATAAAAAAATTAGCAAGTTGAATTCGTCAGGACGATTTCTTCTAACAGTTCATATTATTGACAAAAATTCATTAACTTTGATGAATATAAAAAGACATAACATGAATAAATGTTTCTTCATTTTTAGGTCGATATTTGTGTTTTACTTCCCTAGTGTTTTTTTTTCTGTTATTTTGTTTATTCCCAACCTATTGTTTTTTTTTCCTATTCTATTTTTATAAAATAAAAGTCAATAGTTGAATTACGCAAATTAAAATAAAAAATATTGGAATTTTTGTATTATTATTATTATAAATTACTTTTACACTATATATGATTATAATAATTAGGTAATTTCCATTGTTTCACTTTTGATTAAAAAAAAAAAAAATGATAAAAGTATGAAATAGTAATAAAATGAAAATGTTATACATATTTTATTTATTATTTATTATTTTTGATGAAATTAAAATACTACATAGATTTTAAGAATCTATAATATTTTGTTTTTTTAATTTAATTCTTATATATAGCATAACAAAAACATATACATACAAATATTGTTTGGTTTCTTTTCATATAAATTGAAAAAAAAAAAAATGAAAAGAAAAGAAAATGTTCAAGATTTATTAAATAACAATAGAGAAAAAAAACAATACAAACTTCATTAATTTTTTTTTAACAAATTAAAGCGGGAAAATTTTATTTTAAATTCTTTAAATAAAAAAAAAAAGTCTCATAAATTTTAGTGTTCTTGTAAAAATTCTGTTTTATAAGAAATTAAATATATATATAAAGAATAGGTAAGTTTAAAAAGAATTCAATTCATATGCTTAGCTTTCCAAGTACATTAATATAAAATAATGTATTTTTATTGAAAAAAAAAAACAAAACAAAAATTGTAATACTAATAAAATGCTTAAATAATTTTCATTTCTAAATGAAACAAAATTGTGGTTTTGATTTTGATAATTTTTAAATTTTGCTTTCGCATTATAGATAAATAAAATACAAAATTCAAAATGAAACATCATAATAATAATCGATAATTTTTGCCTGGCTAATTAACATATTTGCTTTTTGTCTTCAAGTCATCTTAAAAATATGGATAAATTAAGTTTTATAATATTTTAGAAGAAAATATTAAAACAATTGGGAATACATAACTTGAGGAAAAAAATTGCTTAGAAGTTATACTATTTAGCAAATTAATGTATGCAGTTGTAAAATTTTTTTTTTTTTATATATTTAATAATTGAAATTTGGTGAATAGCTGAAATGAAGATAATCCAAACAATAAGTAAGTATCTTAGAAAATTTTCTGTTTTTATAGAAAACTATTACATAATAAAATAATACTGTTGATTATTTTAAGTCTGTCAAAAAACAAGATTGAAAGTTATTATTATTTGGTTCAAATAAAACATCTTATGATTTTATATTTTGGAAGCATGCGCCTTGTTTTTTTTAAAAATAAATCTTTAATACAATATTCTTGATATCTGTGATTTTACAACATTTTTTCAATAGGACTTTTTATGCAAGGCGTATAAATTATATTATCCCCATTTCAATAAATAAACTAATAAAGTTTATAGATGTAATTATTTAATTTTTTTGTTTAATAATTAAATGTTTTTTTTTTTTTAATAATGAAAAAGAATTTATTTTTTATATAAAACTATTCATAGAATTTTATATAAGAACGCATATAATAATTTTTGATGATATTAAAATTTAAAAGTTACAATTAAAGTTTAGGACTATTCGTAATAATAAATAATGACAAAGTTAAAGCGCCGGTTAGGTAATAATTTTAATTACCAATTTAGTTAAACTTAAAATATTTTATTAAGTATGGAAAATAATAATTAAAAATCTCTCCATTAGAATTTAGTTTTCTATACATAGAAAAAACAGCAAAAAGAGAATAGTTATTGCCAATTACTATCATCATTGTAGAATTATTCTCTTTAACTCTCCGAGATTTCATTTTGAGTGGTTCCGTTATCCGCAACCAAAATATTAAAAAAAAAAGCTTCTTCCCCGAACACGAGTATCTACCGACAACGACTGTAATCGAATTTTCCATTTCCCTTTTTATATCAAAAAACATAAATTTTATTGTGCTGAGGCTCAGTTACATTTAAGTCTTTGGTCTGTTTATTTGGTTTCCCCAAAGTTATTCTTATTATATAGTTTTTCATTATTTTTTTTTTAGTTTTAGTGGGTGTTCTTTGGTTGGTGATGCATTTTTAATTTTGTAAAATGTGATTAAATAATATTTCATTACAAATGAAAATTTTTGGTAAAAATCGAACTCGAAGAGATGAGTGAAAGAGCGGCGACCGGACGTCATAGTCGTGTGAGTCCCTCACCAGGAAAGGCTTCAATTGCTTATTCGCCATGTCCTAAGTCAGATGATGAGATGATGTCTTTGGGAAATGTTATTGCCATTCCATTGTCTGCAATACAAACGGGTAGTTCAGGTAATTAAGATTAAGGTTCGTTTTAGTGTACCTTTCTTACAACATTATGAATAATTTTCAATTAGTTTAGCTCAATAATAATTCTGATAATTTATCGACTCGAAAAAGAATAAAATTCTAATAAATTTATATTTATATAAATTGTGGTATTAAAATATTGTAGGTACCTAAATACAATATTCCCCCAACAAACTCAAAAAAAAAAAGGATTGTAAAAAAAAAATTAAAAATTATTCAGGATAAGCGAAATAAATTCTTTAATAATAAAATATTCTTTTTATTTTTGGGATTTTCTTAAATTAAAAATGATTATATAAAATGTTGAAATACATAATTCGACTATAGATAATAAAGCATAGTAAAATATAATGTGTCTTAATTTGATTAATAAATATATAAGAACTTTATTACTTAACGTTAAAATCAATTCATCTATAAAATAAATATGTACCTATATATGTATTAAATGTACCATAAATGTATTAAGGATATGTACATATAAAGAATACAATATGTAGGTATTTTATTACATAGTTAAAATTACTTATATCTTTTTATGGCATCTTTGAAAATCTTACTATACGATTTAAAGAAGTCAGTATTTTAATTCTGAGTTGTTTTGATTGCTTCGTTATGAAAAAAAAGTACCTATGGTTTTTTTTGAGTGAAAACTTTATTTGGCTAAAAAAATGTTTTATTTGTTTATTTCAAATGTTATTCATATAAAGTCCAAAGATCACATACAACTCCATTACCAATTCTTCATTTATTATTAATACATACCAACAATTTTTAATAGTTTTATTAAATGATATTTATCTCCAATAATATTCAATTTTGAATTGGATTTTGTACAATTACTTATAATAATTAGTTGTATTAAATTACCTACTAGGACAATGAAACAACTGATGTATTCACTTGAGTACACTTTTTTTTTGTTATTTTAATAATTAATAATTACACAATACTTAAAGTGACCTTTACAAATAAAGACTCAACTTATTTATTAATTATAGATAAAATATAACTAAAAATAGTAATTATTTATTATAATCTAACATATTACAATATTACTTCACAGCGATATATATAACTTCACACACACACACACATACACATAGATAATTTTAGTACCTAAAATGAATTATAAACCAATTTTTATGACTATAAATTATTAGTCAATAATTATAAATTGTTTTCTAAAATAAATTTTTGGAAGTAATCTTTTAATAACTAGAACTTTTTAACCATTTTTATTAATTGTCAAATGTTTATTTACAAAATAATATAATTATGAATAAATGAAATTATATTTGACATTATTAGAATAATTAGTTGGTATACAGAAATAGTAATTATTGTCTATAGTATTTTTGCTGATCAATAATTTAAAATATTTACTACAAATATTAGAGAAAGTAAAAAAAAAAAACTACGATCATTGACTAACTACTTCTTGTAAATGTAATTCAGCAAAAAAAAAACACAACATTTTTTTTGTGGTAAAGTTCATGATGACATTTTGACAATTTGTTGATCTTTATTTTCTTCACATTGAATTGTTTTTTTTTTCTTTCTTCCACTTTTCATAAAATATTTACAATAATATTTATGATAATGAAAAAATTTAACTTTAACATTTAAAAATATTCTGTTAGTGGATAGTGAGTTCGATTCTCTCAGTTGTGGCATAGAAGGTTTTCAGTCAATCAATTTTTCCTTAAATAAAAACTTTAATTTAAATTGAAAAATATTAATCATCTGATTAATATTGTCATGACTTTCTAAAATTTAATGATTCAGTTTATTAACTAATTATTGTGTTTTTTTTTTAACAGGAGCAACCAAATAATTTTGCAAATGTTAATAAAAAAAAAAAAAAAAAATCAAAATAAAAAAGCAAAAAAATTATTAGCAAATAAAAGAATAAAGTTCTACAAGTATAAGACGAATTTTGGTATGTTTTTTTGTTTACGAGAAAATATGTAATAAGGAATTTCAATAAAAATCCTAAATTTAACAAACAATGAAATTTTTATAGATAAAAAAAGTTGTTGCATTTGTTACGATATCTTGAAATATATTGAAAAGAAAAAATTTTATATGCGAACATAAAAATGAGGGTTCGCCAAATTTATTTTCCTTTTTCTTTTTTTTTTTTATTGTCAACCTTTTTTTTTTGTTTATAAATAAATATATTTTGTCTTAGAACTTAGAAGAAGCGTGTAATGTACGCGCACTTTTAACTTTTTGAATAGCAAAATATTGCAAGTAATATTTAGATACATTTTTTATTAATATTGAATAAAATTATTATTTAGCTTCATAGAATTATTCTTATTTTTCAACCATTCTTGATGTTATTGTTGATTAGCCGGTTTTTTGGTTTTTAATTTTTATTATTCTTAATTGTATAGAAAGAACAGTTTAGGAACAATCAGATTTTAGGCTACATTAGAATTAACTTTAGTTCGATATGGTTTTCTAAAAAATTACTTATTTTTAGTTTCAAAGCAGAAATTATACAAACACAGTCACAATCAAATATTAAACTATGATAGTAAAAATACGTTAATTTACAATAATATTTTTTGAACTTGGTAAACGGTCATTTATCAAAAACAAAATTTTAATCTAATTAAAACAATTTCCACATAATTAATCTTTATTTTTTAATAATAAAAAAAAATATATATATTGGAAGTCTTTTTGTAGATTATAAATCACACCATTTATGTTAACATGGTTTCCCTCCAACTATTAAAAAAAAAACAAAACTAATAATTATATACAACTTACCACATGCTAAGGAAATTGTTTGTAAATAATTATTTAATTAAAAAAGAATTCAATAAAAAAAAAATACACACCGGTTACATTTAATTTTATTATTTTATTACAAAATAAAGAAAAAATAAAATAAAAAATTTATGTTGATATTTTTATAAATTTTATTTTGTTAACTTTCAAATAAACTTTACAAAAGCATAAAGCTTGTCATGTTTAAAATCTCACTTGAATTTAATTCAATTAGAAATAAATAAAACGATTTGCGAACATCCATCAAATGTAATTATATTTTATTAATTTTGATTGTACATTTTACTTAAATTGAATATTTTTTAATTTGTTACAAAAATAATCGTATCAGATATTTTTATTAATTTTGAATTGAATATTTTTTATTGGTTGTATCAGAATAGAAAAAGAAAAAAAATTTTAAAAAAATTCCTAAAAATTATTGAAAATAAAATCTAAAAAGGGATGCATTTTATTGTAGAAGATAAAATAAATAAATAGTTACTACCTACTATTACTAAAAATTTTAGTAATTAAAATAATAACGTAAAAACATTTCTCTTCTAATCATAATTTCGCATGCTTAGTTTTATACAAAAAAACAAAAAAACAAAAAACAAAAGAAGAAAAATAGAAGAAAAATGTGTGTAAATATTATTTTTTTTATACCTTAACTCTAATAATACAAACAAAAACTTTTTTTTTTTTTTATATTGACATTTTACTTTCACTTTATATTCACTGAATTGTATTCGAGTTAATGTGAAATGTGTCTGTCGCACTGCGGATATTATAAAATATTCTATAAGAAGAAAAAAAAATAAAAAAAATACCCTCTGCCTCTACCTACCCTGGTATTTACCTTCATGATTTCTTTTAAATATTTTTATTAAGCGTTGATCATATGTTTTTTTTTTTTAGATGTACAAATATTAAATCTAATTTATTTCTATTTCTTTTTTTTTTTGTAGTAACTTAAACACAAGTAGTTAAATTGACAAACTATTAATAAGAGACAATTATTAATAAATAGATTTAAATTCAAAGAAAACATTTAAAAAATAATTGGGAAAATATGATAAAACTAAAGTAAACGATTATGACAAAATAAACCTCCCCATTACAAGTTTTAAAAAAGTTCTTTAAATTATTTCGGTTTGTGGAGCAATAATATTTTTAATTTTTGTAATTTAGGGAAATTCATTTCGATATGAGTTTATAGTTAGGGAAATAATTCAGATGTCTTTGGGATATTGATGAATTATTTACAGAACAATTAGAATCAGTGGGATATTTTTTTTTTTTTAATTCAATAAATAAAATTTTAAAGAATTCAAAGTATCAAATTATAAAAAGTTATCAAAAACACAAATCCCTTTATTATTTTTCTCAATAATAAACTACACAACCTTGCATTTTTTTATTCGAATGGACAACATTCACCTACATTTCTAAATTCATAATCGATTTTGATGACAATAATAATACATTTTGAAAATGAACAAATAATTTGTAATAAATTATTATAGAAAATAAAATAAATTAATGTTGGTTTATTATTAAAAAACATTTTTTCATTGTAGCATTGTAGGAAATATTTATACTTTTTACTTACTAATTCTAGGAAGTTAACAAAAATTGATTTTTTTCTTTATGGAAAATATTGAAAAATCAATTAATTTGTCTTTTTTTTAAATTGAAAATTATCCCTCGTATAATATTTACTATAAAAGAAAAATACGTTAGAATTGTATAGATAAAAAACAGTTGTTGTAATTTTTAAACACAATTCATAAATAAAGTTAATTTTCTTATAATATTTTGGATGTCAACGTTTGATTTTTGTTCCTTATTAAAAATTCTATACGATTTTTTTTTTTTAAAAATGGATTAGAAAATGTTGTTTTATAATTTATTATGAAAAACCTTTTTATTTTTTTCTAACGTCAATTATTTAATGAAACGATGAATCAATTTAATCAATAAAAATAATCACAATCGAATCATACAAGTAAACTGAATGAAATAAATGAATAAATTATAGATTTGATTATTAAGAAGAAGAATTAAAAAAAATAAATATAAAATAATTATTCGTACAGAATTTATTTAATATTATTTCTATTTGACTTTTTTTTTTTTATTATAAATCGATTAATTCTTTTTCCGTAAATGATATTCAATATCATGCTTGTTAATTTTATATTGATCATCATTGCCACAGTAGGATGGGGTTAACTTGGGACTTATTTTAATGTATGCAAATCCTCCATATTCTTGATTCTTCAGTATTTGTGATTTCTGGTACAATTAGGTACCAATAATTGCAATTAAAAGTCACTGTAAAAGTACAGGATAACAAATTCTATTGTTACTAAACCAATTCTTGTAATAGTACCAGCAATTATAAAAAGGCACATTGAATTGAATTAATATTAATATATTAAATCCTATTGTATCCTTACAACCAAAAATACAGAGCATATCGATAACATTTTAAAAAATTTATAAGACATTTTTTTCTTTATTGATTTTTAAAAAAAAAATCACTTTTACAAAAAATTACGGTATGGGGGGGGAAAAATCTTGGTAAATAATGAAATATTTTCTTTCTAACAAATTTTGTTTTTGTCAGAAAAAGAAAAAAACTTTTTAGTCATTTATCTAAAACTAATTGTATTTGAAAATCTAATTAGTTTTTGTAATTTAGAAAACAATCATATTTTATTATTCGGCTTTAATGTATTTATAATTTTATAATAATAATAAATAGAAAATTTTCTTGTAACACATAAAAAATAATCCTTTTGTACCTTGTTTTTTTTTTTTTGTTTTTCTTCCATTTGACTTTTTGTATATTATAAATTTTTCTTTCTTTTGTTTTTTTTTGTTTTTTGTTATTTTCTTCTTCTTTTTTTTTTTTGTTTTTTTATTCACTATGTCGCTTTATTATTAATTCAATAGTTCTGAACTTCGTTTTTATTATTGATTTTTTAAAAGAAAAAAAAAAAAAACAATAAAAAACTAAAACTTATGATGCGCATTGATAATAAAAAAAAATAAGAATAAAAGTTAATGCGGTTTTTTTTTGTCAAAATTTTAAAAACTATTTTTTGTTTTTTTTAGGTAACAGAAAATTTATCTGTAAAATGTAAATAGAATAATTAATAAATGTCTCCATTTTCAAATGTTTTACTTAAAGGTTGATTAGGATAGTAAAAAGAAATAAATATTTGTTGGTACGTATTTTTTTTTTTTGTTATGGTTCAATTTAAATTCACGTTGGTACCATTTTTTTTTTCCTCTCAAATATTTAATAAAAATAAATTTTTATTAATAGACAGAAAAACTTCTAATTAATAAAAGACAAAATTGTTTTAATTCATTTATTTCATAAAAAAATTCAATTAAATTGAATTTTGGATTTCCTACAGAAAAAAATATAAATATTTAATAACAAATATCGATTAGTAATAAATATATATGTATGTATATATGTATGCATATAGGTAGGTACTACACACACACACACAATAATATTTTCAATAATATACAATATAATAATAATAATACTGGCGTTCATAAATTTCACGATTTAATTTCAAAGGAAAGCTTCGTCTGTATGAATCATTAATTAAAACAAAATTTATAAATTGTATTTTTTTTTTATAATTTCATCTGGACAGCTGCACATCTGGTCAGTGTGCAGCACAAGGTTTTTTATCCGCACGATTCTTCTTAGGTAATCTGCATGTGTTCCTAAGAGCAGGCAATGCGCCGAGTTGAATAAAAATTGCAAGTGCAGATGCTAGGTGGTTCAGAACCCACTTCAAAAATAGTAGGTCTCAAGGGGGTTGCTTGACCTTGTAAAATAAATAAAACTAACTAACTAACTAAAAATAACAGAAATGAAATTAATCAAATATAAAGCTTTTGAATTTATTTTTTATTCAAAAACAATTAAAGAAAAAAATAATATAAAGTTGAATATAAATAATATATTAAAAGTGTGCCATACAAAATTTATACGTTAAATACAAAAAATAAATTAAAATATTTTCATTGTTAGGGGAAAAAATTGTTCCATTTACAAAATGTGTAAAGTCATTATTAGAAAGCTTCAATTAAAACCTACACCTACGTTTGTCAATTCAAATATTAAATTATTGAATTTATTTCCATCATGAATCATAAGTTATGACAGAGTGTCAACCTTTAATTTCTATTCTAACTTAATATTTTCACTTGAATAATAAACCAAGTAAAAAAAGGTACAACAACCAGAAACAACAACAATTTTGACCATGTCAATAAAAACATAAAATAAAAAATATCTTATAATTTCTAACGCAACACTTTTGTTTTTTTTTTTCTTGCTTTCTCTTTTCTTTCGTTTCTAAGTTCTATTAATTTGGATGATGAAAAATAAAGATAATTTTTATAATAGAAAAACCTATTTTATTGAAATGATCGTTAAAGGACTTGTTGAATATTTTCTATACTTATATCGTGTTTTCTATTAAAAACTAAAACTAAAAAAAGAAAGAAAAGAAATGAAAATGAAAAACAGAAGAAAAGTTAAAAGCGGAAAAATACGTTAAAATGAATCCTTTAGTTTTAGTTCCTTTTTAGTTTATATTTATTGGCATGTTTATTTATTTTTGTTGTTGTTGTTCTTTTTGTAACAAATAAAAATAAATTGATGACTTTGAAGAATATTATTGAAATAATTGTATAAATAAATAAATTTTAATATAAAATTCATTTAAATTTTACATGATACGGAAATACAATTTAACATAAAAACCGGAAATATTATTTTACTATCTTTTTGAACTAATCGATTTACATTTATTTTATTTATATAAATACTTTAAATGAATTATAGTAAATTGAAAGTAAATAATTCATCTGATTAATATTTTAGGTTGATAACGGCCAAGAAGGAAGTAAATGTTTAACTCAATTATAATTGATGTCTTATAATTGAGTTAAACATTTACTTCCTTCAAACAAACGAACAGAAAATAATTAATATTCAAAAACTATTTTATTATGAAATTATTTAACAAAGCCAAAAATTTATTACAAACACAAATATTTATTTATTTATTTACAAATCAACCAAAAACAGAGTTAATACCCCCCCAAATAATTCTGTGGGATTTTTAATATCCATCGTATAAGAATATCCTTCAATAGAAAAATCTTTGTTTTAAATATTTTCTATTTAATTAGTTTAACGTCCACTTTTTCATTACCAGGCAATCAGACTACCTGGAGAAACCCTTATTAAGTTAAATCAGGACGAGACCTACTATTTTTAAGGTGGACTCTGAAATGTAATATTAACTTTTCTCCATTCTTCTAAGTAAAAAACAAAAACTAATTTAAAAAGAAAATGGTTTTATAATTATATACAAAAAAAAAACCATTAATAATCAATTTTACTTTTAGAGACTAATTATGGCCGGTTGGTCAAAAACAAACGAGTGAATATTATGTAGCATAATTTGTGTCCTATGAAATTAATCTTTAAATTTATACATTCAAAATTATTAATAATCTTCAATGTCATCAATAATAAAATATTTCAGATAAATGGATAAATCCCAATTATGATTTCTTGTTACAAATTAAAAAGTTGAATGTTTAGTGGCATAATTTGATTTCGTTTATAAAAAATCAATCAAATCAATCATAAAAAATTAATAAATGAATCGGAAATTACAATTCAATCATAGAAAAAATACGTGCATACATTAAAGTGTTACTTATTTTTGATTTCCTCTAATTTATTTTTTATTTTTCTGTGAATTATTTAGTAAAAAAAATTACAATTTATAATAAAATTCTGATTAATTTTGGCGCCTCCACCGAATGGTGATGACATACATTTTATTGAATTATTTTCTTTCACATCAACAACTTGTTGTTGTTGTTATTCTTATATTTGTTTATAGTGTTTTTTTATTGTATTGTATTTGTAAAAACTTTACATAAAGGGGCGAAATAATATTTCTCTACCAATTCAATTTTATTGTATCTAAACCAAAAATGCAGGCAATGCGCCGAATTGAATTAAAAAAATTGCATGTGCAGATGCCTAGGTGATTCAGAACCCACCTCAAAAATAGTAGGTCTCAAGGGGGTGAATATAACCGATAGGTGGCTTGCCCTTGTAAAATAAATAAAACTAACTAAACCAAAAAAAAATATGGAAATTTCATCAATAAAAGATTTTAAACATAAACATAACAAAAAAAAAATCTCATGTTAATTGTATAAATCACACAATTAAATTTCTGCATGTCAAAAAAAATGTATTCTAGTTTTCAATTAGTTTTAATAGAAGTTCATGGTAATAAAAATCTATAACGCATAACTACAACAGAATTTTTGTTACACATAACTTTTCTATCATATCAAATTGCGTGACGTTTTTTTTTTCATTTTTTTTTTTTTGTCATTCCAATAAAAAAAAAAAATTATAAGAATTTATTTATTTATAAACGGGGTCCCATGGTCAAAGAAACATGAACAAATTTTCTATTGTAGGTATTTTTTTTTGTAGGTATTTTTTTTCATAGAATAATTAAAACAAAAAAAAAATATATTGAGACTAAAACTTTTTGTTTGTTTGTTTGTTTGTTATTTGAATTTATTTGAATTTAATAAAAAAAAACAAAGCAAAACAAAAAAAAAAGATGAACAAGAGAAACAAAAGATGTAAAATGTAAGATCACAATTACAATACTAGACAAAAAAAAACAAAAAAAAAATTCGCGACAATACTTTTTTGTTTTTGTTTTTGTTTTTGTGAATTGTCATGTTGTGTGGTTGGTTCTTTTGTTTTATAAATAAATATATAAAACAACAGAAAAAAAAAAATTTGATACCGAATTATTTGTGGTGTGCGAAAAAAGACGAACAACAAAGTTAAAAAAACGATTAAAATTTTATTTTTAACTTTTAATAAATCTATTTTTGGATTTAAAATAAAATAAAAAAAAAATATATAAAATGAAGAAGAGTAAAAAACGTAAGAGGAGAAGAGAGAAGAGAGAATATGCAAATACGCATAATTTTTTTTTTTTTTTTTTGTTAAAAAATTAAAATAAAATATAAAAAAAAAAAATTTTTAAAGGAGAAGAAAAAAAAAAAAAATTAAGACAAAATTATTTTGTGTGTTGTTGTTTTTTTTTTTTTTCTCTGTTCATGTGGAAGTAGGTAGTGATGAGCTTAAGAATAAAATGTAGTTGGAATTGTGATTCAAAACATAACGCACACACACGGGGCACATGAACTAAAAAAAAAAACAGAAAAAAAAAATATTAAAAAGTGTCGAAATTTGGCAGTACAAAAAAAAAAAGAAAAACTTTAATTATATAATTTTTAATTATTTTAATTATAAAAAAAAGACAAAAAAAACAAAAAACAACAAATCTAAAATAAAACAATAAAATAATTAATTAAATAAAAATTAAAAAAAAACAAATTGCAATAAAAGTGTCGACGCCTGTTTCTAATTAAATTCAAAATAAATCGAAATTATTTTATTCTCTACATAAATTTTGTACCTGGGGAAATTTTTCTTTTTTTTGTTTTAATAAAAATTCTTAAATAAAGAAAAAGAAAAGAAAAAAAAAAAAGCTCTTAATAAAGTTTCAAAACGTGTGTCTTAAAAATAGAGAGAACAATAAAATTACAACAATTACAAATCTATTTTTTCTTTTATTTTTTTATTGAGTTTCATTTTCATTTGGTACTTAAAAATTTTGATTTCAAATTTTTTTTTGTTTTTTTTTTTTTTGTAAATTTCAAATAAAAATAAATTTTTTTTCGTTTATTTTTTTTTTTTGTTCTTATTTTGAGACGAGAACTTTTTAATTTTTATTAATAAATAAAATAAAAATATCAACTGAATTGTAAAAATAGAAATTTTTGCCAGACAAGAAAAAAAAAACTGTTTTTGTTGTTTTTTTTTTTTGAAATTTATGAATTTTCGCTACATACAAAATTTGGTTGTTGTTGTTGTTGTTATTAAAAAAGTTGTTTTAATTGACTTTCATTCAATATTAAATTAATTTAAATTAATAACAAAAAAAAAAAAAAAATTGATCATTTGATTTTCTAAAAAAAAGAAAAAGAAAGAAAGAATTTTTTCTCTTTATCACAATTAAAAAAAAAAAACCGGATAGATTTTTGAAGTGGAAAATCGTGCAACAAAATATTTAATAATAATAAAAAGTGAAGAATAAAACAGAAAAAAAAAATCTACATCAAAATGAATTTAATGTTTCGTAAAAATTTTGGGGGTGGTAAATCAAGTGGCGGCGGTCTCGGTTCAAAACTAGGAAAAGCTGGTACAAATCGTAATCAAGGAAAACGTTCACGTGACATGAGTTATGGTCAAGTAGATGAAGTTCATTATAGAACTCATTTATTTTTTGTTCCTGCTAGATCAACATTTCAAGGAGACGAAGGTGGTGAATTTGTATATTATAATAAATGTTTATATGTACTCTTAACTGTCTATCTATGTGTGTCTATATATATATATATATATATATATATATGTGTGTGTGTGTTTCATTAGTGTACTTATACATACACACATACACACATACATACAAACATATGTATATATATATATATTTATATAAATTAAATGTGAAGTAGGTTTTTTTGCACATAAACACACACACACACACATCACATCTATAAGTCCTTTTTTTTTTCTTAATTATTTTAGATACTAACTTTGTAATCGTGTAATGTGATTATTGTGATTATTATTCCCTAGATCTTAGATATTTTACTTTGTGAGTTCTTTTCTATAAATGTTAAATGTTCGCAAGAAAAAAATTTTTTTTAGGTATTAAACGATTAAAACATAAAATAAAGAAGAAGAAGAAGAAGAAGAAATATTAAATAGGTTTATGTTGTTATATCCATATAGGATCCTCTTTTCTTTCTTTCTTACTTTGTTGTGGTTGTTGTTGTTTACCATTTTAACGCGTGTAGTACCTACATAATTGACCAGTGTTTTTTTTTTTTTTGTTTATTTATTTATTTGTGTGTTGTTGTCGTTATCACGCACAAAATCAATTAATTAAAATTTATGTGTAACATTTTATGTTTAATGCAATTAAGTGAAAGAGAAAATTTAACATTGTTACTTTTCTTACATTCATTTTTTCTTTTCAATTATTTTCTCTCTTTCACTCTTCATCAGTTTCATCAATAAACAAAAACATAAAATAAATAAATAAATAAATTCATTAAATAATATAATTGTCATTCATTCAATGAACAGAGAATATTGTATTTTATGATTATTGTATTTTTATTAAATCGATAGAAAAACAAAAAAAAAAAACAGAAAAAACAAACAAACAGAAAAATGAACAAACAAAAAAGAAAATCTTCTAAACACAATTATTTTTGGTTTATTTATAAATTACAGCAATAAATTGTGATATCGGCCCAAAAAATCATTCAATATTTATTTTTAATGATTTCATCTAATAAATATTTTTTGTCAAAATTATTTAAATCAAAATAAAATTAATTTTCCAGGAATATTTATTTTAGCCAAAAACTTAATTTTTTTCTTTTTGGTTTCTTCCCCAATTTTAATATTTTCATTTTTTTTTTTTTTTTTTTTTCTTTGTTAACAATTTGAAACTTTTAATTTTTACTTTTTTTTCTGATATGTGATAGTACATTTTTTTTTATTTCACAAAATAATAAAACTTTTTAATAATTAACAAAAACAAAATTTACTCAAAAATAAAATTAACTAAAAAAAAAAAAAAATTGTTTTAAGCAAAAAAGAAGAAAAAAAAAATCTCTTAATTTGTTTTTTTTTTTTTTTTTTTTTTGTTGGTATGAAAAATTAAAAGAAATTTAAAAAAATTAAAAATTAAAAATTATTTATAATTCAGAGTCTGGTATAAGCTTTATGTGTTTATTATTATGTTTTGGCTTTGTGCTTGCAAATGCAATTTTTTGTTTGCAAAAAAAAAGAAAAAAAAAAAAATAAGAAAAAGAAAAAGAAAAGAAATAAAATTTATTCGTCCATTCATTAATTTTTTTTAAGTCTTAATTTTGTTTTTCTTTTCTTTTTTCTTTTTTTTTGATTTAATTAAATTATTATTATTTTTTTTATTATTATTCAAAAATAAAGAAAAAATGCAAACTTCGATTATAGATAATTTTTAATAAAAATTTTGTTGTTGCGATTGAAGAAGAAGAAGAAGAATCTTCATTTGTTTTTTTTTTTTTGGTTATTGTTATAAATTTTAATTTTTTTTTTTTGCCTAAAAACAATTTATATAAATTACCAATAATGTATCAATTACCAAATCAAATCTATCAACATTTTTTTTTAATTTTATAATTTCACAACAAAATCATAAACAGTCGAAAATAATTGTATAGAATCATATCCAAAAGAAGACACACAATACTACATTTTACTGAATTAATTAATTAAATTGAATTTATAACAAACAAAAAAAAAAAATTACTTCACTTTGTTTTTTATTTAATTTTTAAACTTTTTTAAAAAAAAAAATACAAAAAAAAAATCACGTCATGTCAATTATCTTTGGTTTTGTTTTTTTTGTGTTTTTATTTCTACTTTTTAATTGTCATTTTGTTGTCACAAACACATACACACACAATCGTTGTTGTTTTTTTTTTATTCATTTGTTTCATTTTTCTGTGTAAATAATTTGATGAGAAATTAAAAAATTTTCTTCAATTTTTTTTTTGTTCTTGTTCTCTACAGTTCAAAAAAAAAAAACTAAAAAAAAAAACCAAAAAACATTTTCTTTTAGTTTTGTTATAAAAATTTAAATGTATGTGTCATAGTGTAATATTACAGAGCCTCGTTGTGGCCCCTTATTATCGGGTGCTACGAATTCCCTTCTTCCATTGTCTCCTAGTGATGTGGATGCACCCCAACCTTTAATTGATCGTAGACCATCTGTATCATTGTTAAAATGGGGCTCTGGAAAACGAAGTGATGCGCCTACGCCTACCGCTGCCAGGCAAGGTTTGAGTTGGCTTTTCAATGTTTTTTTTTCTCTCTTTATATTTGAATTTTTTTGGAAATTTTGGGTTTTCTTTTTTTTTTTTTTTGTTTTGTTTATTGACGAAAAATAACTTTTTGCCTGTCGCTTTTTAATTTTTATTTTTTTAATTTGACAAAATAAAAAATAAACGTTAAGCAGATAATTAATTAAACACACTTACGAAAAGCTTAAATATTTTTTTTTTTGATCTTTCATTGGACTAAAGACTATAGACGTCTTATAATTATCATTTACTATAATTTTTCGACATCTCATAATTTTTATTTTCATTTTTTTTATTTATTTATTATTTTCTTTTTTGTTATTTTTTTTTAATTTTAATTTTTTTTTTTTGTAATTTATGGGGATGTAGTAATTATGATATTATTTACTTCATTTATTAAGTGCTATACGTACACTTACATATTTATTTTTTTTTTATTTGATTATATCTTATAATTAATCCATTAATATTTTGTTCATTTAAAAAAGTTTTTAAATATTTAAAAATTTTTATAGTGAGCTTTGGTGGAAATAATTCTAATCTGATAACACAATTGGGTACAAGAACAGAACCAATATCATTGTCTACAATTGATCGTGATTGTTTTATAATACCAGTTCACAGTATAGATAGATTTTTGCCTGCAGGTGTACCAGTAAATATTAAGAAATTTAATGATGAATTTTCAAATGTAATATAAATGAAATTTAATTATTTTAGTTACCCCCACCATCTGATTCAGAAGGAACAATTGGTCCTCTTAGCGTTTTAGAGGTTTCAGATCCAAAATTAGTAGTTTTAGCACATTTAATGAGTCCTCTTGAGCCAATTGATCCCATTATTGAATCACCATTAGCTCACCCTTTAATGAAACAAAGAGCTGTTGCATCAGAGTTATTAAATGAGGTATATATTTTGTATATTGTAAACTTAAGTCACATTGTATGTAACGAATCTTTTATTTTTTAGGTGCAACAAGCTAACTCTGCTGTTGGTGGAATGCTTCTGGCAAATATGGAGAGAAATTGTAAGCAGCCTTACAACATAAAACACAAGAATCATTATAATTAAATTATTTTAAAATATTTTAGCTGAATTTCCATTCATTTCCTATTATGTTATAAACACAACTCAAACAGATCCATCAAATTTTTATGCTGGCATACGTGGAGCGTCATTGTCAAAATTTGAACCAAAAAATTTAAGGTTTTATTTAATTATTTTAAAAATTTGTGCATATTGTATAATTTCATTTTGTAGATACACAGCAGCTCATACTTTAGATTTATATTGTGAAGTTGCAGCTATTTGTCGTCCACCATTAATATTAGCTCCCACTGAATTGGGAAGTATTAAAAAATCGCATACAGCATCAACAGGATATATTATAAGTGTTTACAAAGTAAGATAATTACACCGTATTTTATGTAAAAAAAAAATTAGATATGAGTCAATAGTCACATAGGGGACACATCTAAAATTCTATTTTTGTAATGTTCTCCATACAAACAATGAACATATTTTGGGTCAATTAATATTTTTTGTTTTAGAAAAAAATCTTAAGAATTTTTGGGGAATGATTTTCAAGAAATTATAATTAAATTTTATTAATAATCACATAATTACAGAAATTTTATCTTGTTCTTAAACATTCAGAAGTTCCATTAAATAATTTTTTTTAATTTAAAGGTTTTTGAAGGTGATGATGGTGAACGCTTTGAAAGAAATTGGTTATACTGGACTGGAGCTCGTATGTTATATAGGTATATTTTTTTATAATTAAAAATTAATCAAGTAACCCCTAACATTTTTTATAAACAATTTTTCTTTTTACAATTAATTAAGATATTTACCAAAATCGGCTGGTTTACGAAGGATTGCATTGCACAAAAGTATTTCAACACGTGGCGATAAAATGTATTTATTGGTTTGTGAATGTGCTGATTTGTTAAAAGATGTGTCAGCAGCATCATTTTTAATTCCAGCTTTAAGGGCACGTTTATGTGGGTATACAGGATTATATCGTCCAATACAAACATTTTAAAATAAAAAATTTATTATTATCATTATTATTATTTTTTTTTATTTGTTTTATTTATTTTTAAAATGCGCTGTGATTTAGTTATCATTAAAATTAAAAAAAAAAAAAAAAAGGAAAAACAAAAAATAAAATAAATAATTTTAATTGTTATCTGCTATTGCAGATTTTAAAAGTTTCATGCGAAAGTGGAATAACATATTTAACGATTTTTTCAAAAAAAAAAACCCCCCTTTGTATTATAACAACAACAACAACAATATAAAAAAAAAACAACAAAACAAAATTTCTAAACGTTTTGAAGCACCTTTAATAAATTATCACGCATAATAATAAAAAGCTAACTAAAAGAAATAATAAATTTTCATATAAAGAAGAAATCAAATTGAATAATAATAAATATATTTAACTTTAAACTCTTTTTAAAAAAAAAAAAAATCGTTTTTTAATTTTATCCGTTTATCTATAAAATATGTATATAATTATATATACAATTAATAATTGTTAACTAATTATTTTTGATAACAAAGTTAATTTTTGTTTTTTAAAAAAATATATTGCATATCACATAATTCATATATTTTATAAATAATAAATATTCTTCGAGTAGGACCAACAAAGTACTTTTACTTTGAAAAGTCATTAAAATATTTAAAAAAAAAAAAAAAAAACAAAACTTCTTGATAAAATAATATATTTTAAATCGTATGAAATTCAATCCTATAATATTTTATTATTAAAAAAAAAAATAAAATAAATAAAAACAAATAAGTTAAAAAAAAAAACAGAAAATTTCGTTTGTTTTGATAATACGATATCAGAACATTTTTTCAGAAATAAATCTAATAAATATAAATAAAAAAATTATTTAAAAATCAAATTACGCCTTTTAATAGTAAATTTAGTGGCCTTGCAAATAATCCAGTTTGAATTATCTTCTTTCCTTTACAATTACAAAAAATTAGTCAAAAATATAGAAAAAAAAATAACAATCTGAAATTATAAAAAAAAAATTTAGAAACAAAAAAAAAAATCAATAAATTCAAATTGAAAGATTTTACTCACAAAAAGCTTTTATTAAAAATAAAATTCATAGAATATTTCGAATTATAATTCTTAGAGAGAAAATATCAATAAAAAAAAGAGTTTGTGATTTTTATTCTTAGATGTAGAAACAAAATTTTAATATAAAAAAAATAGCGTGCGATTGGAATTCAGTGATAAAAATTGATTCATAATAAATTCATTGTAAATCAGAGAAACTGTATAAATTTTTACAAATAAAACACAATTGTATAAATTACTATCAAATCAAAAATTTATCACACAAACATTGCACAATAAGACGAATATAGTGCTGTGATAAATATTACAATATTATCTCACAATTCAAAATTCTCAAAGTTTACTATAAACTCAAGATTATTTAGTTAATATAATTTAAATAAAAATGTGTTCAATTTTATGTTTAATGTATTGATTGGCATTTTTGTATTTTATGAATTTCAAACAATAATTATATAAATATTTAGTAGAAGTTTTATAAAACAATTGTTTTGGATTTATTTTTTTTTTCATTTTACCTAATTTAAATATATTTGAAATTTAAGTTACAAATTTTTTTTAGGTAGTAAAAATATTATATTTGTTCATAAAATTTTTACTAAAATTATAAATATTTCAAAAAAAAAAAACCTGAAGATTATATCTATTTAGTTATAGAGAAGTTTTAGTGCAAATAGTTAAATAGTTCGGTGAAATTACTATGTACCAATTTGTATTTTATGGACCAAATTAAAACAAATACTTTATCGCAAGATCAGTGACAAAAGTGCATTTTATATTTACAAAATGGAATTTTTTTAAAATAAGCTCAAAACTATAGTTTTATCGAATAACTTCGCAAAAAATGTCAAATACGAAGAAATCTTATTTATCAGAAATTTAAAAAAAAAATTTGTAAAAACAAAATGTATTACTAATAAAAAATAATAAATAAATTATATCGATAATTTTTAACAATAACTATAATATAATTATCTTATGCAATTAAACAACCGTATTCATGTATTTTAATATGTTTTACCATCCTTAGTATTTTTTTTTTGTGATGCAGACAATAAATATAGGACACGAATTTAAATTTTGTGACGACAGATTTTTAAGAAAGAAAATTATTTACAAAAAGGGTAATACTAGAAATGTTTTATTTTAAATAGAACCAAATTAACTCATTCAATCCTCCTCTCCAAATAAGTAAAATATATGGATCAGTCCATAAATAATTTTTAAATAATAAACAACGTTATACAAAAATAAAAAGCAATTGAACTATGGTAATAATTAATACATTACACATGTGATTTTTATTTTTTGTAAAATTAATTATGCATTTTGTGGTAAATTTAATTATACAGTTTTTGAAGTTTACATTGTCTCCATAAATTATTTTGATTGAAGATGCAAATAATAAAAATTCACTAACAAATGAAAGAGTTATTATTACTCGCAGGCGAAGCCACCTAACTAAACCAACTATATAATATAAGCTTTATACGGATCAAATTTAAAGAACATATATAAGGAAAAAATCTTTTTAAATTCTTTTGTTTCTGAAAATCTTCTATTTTGTTTATTTAGACCGAACAACTTTGACATGAGTAAAATACATCAAATTTTTCTTATGTTTAATAATAAACATATGCAATTAATATATACATGTACCTTTTATTATTGTTCCATATATGTTTTTTTATACACTACAATTCAATTTAATACAAAATTATACAGACTAATCCTGTTCAATATCCCTTACGACCTCTAAATCTCTGACGATTATCTAACTAAAATGAAAACATATTTAATGTTAATTTTTTTATTCTTATAAAAATATTAATAGTTACTACTAACTAAAGATCTCTTGCATTCAAAAAATGTGTTTCTAAACATTTGACATTCTGAAGGAACTGTATGATCATTTCTATTTAAGCATTCCCTTGGTAATTTCTTTTCCTATAAATACAAAATATTACTTTAATATCATTTAAAAATTGTAGAATGTGTTCTACCTTTTTGCAGCAATCACTTTCTAGTAAACACATTTTTAGATCTGCGCGGGCCCCCGCACACGGCGAAGTATCTGCTAAAACTTCCCCATCGTATTTCATCATCTCAATTAAATCTATTTGTTTTTCAATAATAAACAATTAATAAAATAACGTTAACTGGAGACATTACTTGACACTGACATTTATTTTTATAAAAACATTAGACTCAACGCAGTACTGCCACAACACAACCCAGCAGAGAAATCGTAAGCGAGAGATTAATAAACACTCTATAAACGGTGAAAGCAAAGACAGACGTTCTACAAAAATTCAATGAGAAAGAGTGAAACAAAAATTATTTGTGATGTGTGTTCTTATACCGTCGATTGTATATGATTTTAAAGACCTTTTATAGCACTTATAAAGACTTTACGCATAAACAGGTCTACATGTGTGTGTTTATGAGAATTTACTAATTCTGTGGTGTTGGTTATGACATTTTGATTTTATTTATGTCAATACCATATGGTGTCGTGTTTTGAGGTCCAACATTTTGGTAATTAATTGGAACTATTAATATTTATATTTAGTGAAAATGGATTATTTAAATAAAAAGTTAAATAATCAAAATTTGCGACTCATGAGCTAGCAAGTTTTAACTTAAGAAAAAGTTCTTATTTTTAAATTTTAACTTTGTCTATCTTTTACAGAAAACATAGAAAACCGTTGAATTTAGTGAATGTAATTAATAGCAAGCATGGAAATAACATAGTGGTTATAAAAAGATGATTCATTTATTTTATTTTAGCATATTCACAAGATGAAAGTGGAATTAATATATTAAATAACTAGTCATTTCATGACTCTCTTACCCAGAGCCCTAATTCCTTAGATTTCATAAATAAAAGGATATCGAACAACCATATAGAGCATGTCCATTGTAAGTACATACAATAATTTTTATTAATTTCTTTTCATTAATTATACTTTACAGTACGTGAAACCGACATTGATGTTGACGTTAATAATGAAACAGACAATAATACAGCTTATGGTAAGTGCTATTGTTTAATATATTTATTGTAAATAATAAAAATTTATACAAATTTCAGACATAATTTTAAAAGAACTGGCAAAGATGGATGTCAACATTAATTTCATTAAAAATATTCAACATAAAATTTTAGACATTGTTCAAAACAAAGAACAGGAAACAATGGACAATATAGACCTACCTATTACAACACCCAATGATCTGAACGAGTATGAATAACTTTCTGGAAAACTGGAAGACAATATGTATGCTATTCATTTACAATGAATTATTATGATATAAGAATGTAAAAAACAATTATATTTACAAATAAATTAGTTTTTTTAATAGAAATTTGCATTTAATTTAGAAAAAAATGAACCCCTTTATTACTACTTGTAAATGAACACTAAAAGAGGGCTTATGTTCAAGGTCCTAGTCAGTGCTGACAAGAGTGTTTATTCGTAAACACTGAATCAATGCTTTAATATACCGTTTACGTACGGCTTCACCTTATATGAAACATAAACACTTGAACACTATTAGTGTCAGCGTTTATCGTAAACACTTGGGTATTTATGCATAAACACTCATTCAGCACTGAATAAACGCTGATTTCCCTGCTGGGAAGTGATATATTAATTTTTTTTTAAAATTTGGTTACTTTTTTTTATTCTGTGTTTTCTTTTATTACCCCGGAGTTAACTCCTGACACCTAGCGTCAAAAAAGAGTGTTCTTTTATAACTCGTGACTCCAAAACTTGACTCCATGCTGTTCTTTTATCACCCTAGGGTTAACTCCTTTGACTCTAGCTTTTCTTGGGAGCATTTGACTCTAGGTTTGACAATTCAAAATGACGGAATAAACAAAATAAATAAATAATAAAATAAAAGTTAAAATATTAATTTTTTATGTTAAATATTAAATAGTTACAGGTATGGTGAGTTACAATATAATAATAAAAATAATAATCCATATTTTCCATAATTTTGAGGTTATGTTTTATATATTAAATTAATTTTTTTAGGTTGTGTATTAAATTACATGTTAACAACTAAAAAACGAGAATGGAAAATGAACACAATAAATTATAATCATGAAGTTCTTGGAGAAAATGTATATTCAGTAATGATATTAAACTGAAGATAGATTTTAAATTTATAGTATTTCAAAAGACGTTATTTTATTCATTTTAAATAAAGAATTTATTTTAAATTGTTTTTAGATTACAAACTATATTAATATATATGTGGTAAATAAAATAAATACACTGATAAATTATGAATATAATTAATATGATTGTTTAATAATTAAAATATATTAAATTGTTACTTATTGTTATTACTTTTATTTAAATAAAGAACTAGAATTATTTTAATTACACTAAAGATGATTATGATTAATTGTGGTTTGATTTTCTTGTTGTTATAACCGTCAATAGTGATTCTTTTTGGTCCATTTATTGCGTTGATCATCATCATTATCTTGAAACTCATTTTCAAAGTGAATATATTTATTTATATTTCATAAATAATTCTTAATAATAATAACACAGCGACAACAATTTTTTTACGTTCAACCATTTTATTGTATTTTGCTTGTGACAGATGATGACTCCGGGTCATAAAAGAACAAAAGTTATGACGCCGTAGCGTTATTTGCTTCTGCCAGAAAATTTGATTAGAGTCAAGTAACCCTAGAGTCAAATACGAGAGTTAAAAAAGAAAACACGGATTAAAAAGCAAGATTATTGTTTTTCATACGAAAATTTTTGACATTGACACCCTATGTTTCGATATGGCAACACTTATTTTGACAGTGACAACTGAAAAACAAAAAGTATAATATTTTTTAAAAATAACATTGAACTTTGTAAACATAATTAATATAATATTTACTAAATATTATCTTTAATTGCAATCTGAATAGTTGATCCTGAATTTTACGCTTTAAATGCAATATTGATCATTGCTCAATTTTATATTTTTTCAATTATGATCAAAATTCTAACCTGCAAATTAATTTTTTTCAAAATATAAATTTATTAAAATGTCCACTACGAGCAGAAGATTAACAAGACCTGCAAGGATTGTACAAGCAACGCCACCTCAAATTAGTAATACTACTCAAATTGATGGACAACAGAATGTCGAAACGCATATACCTTTACCAAAACATATTCCATTTCCAGACGTCCCATATAATTTGGAGTTTGTTAATGAATTTTTTATATTTGTATTTACAATTGTGGCTGCGATGTTACAATTTATGCATTTATATCGAACAGTTTGGTGGTTACCAGACTCATTTACAAATCACACAATGGTAAAATTAATTCATATACATTTCTTTAAAAGTAATTATTTGGTATAATATATTTTTCAGAATTTATATTTAATAGACCCGTATTTAGCGGTATTTATATTAGTTATACTTGGCAGACGTTTAATATTCTGTTTAATTAATAAACTAATTGAATTGATATGTCCGGAGAAGTGCTTGCCGTTTGTGAATAATATTAACAAGTCATAACTTCATTACATGAATCAATTAATATATAAGTAATTTTTAAACATTTTTTTTAGATTTTTGTTTTTTGATCTTTTGGTTCTTATTTTGGGAGGATGTACAATAAAAATATTCCAGAAGCATAATTATATGTACACAATATGTCTTTGTTATCCGTGAGTTTATAACTTATTTGAGTTTAAAATTATTTAATTTTATATCTTATGTTATATACATTTCAGACTTGTTTTGTATGCAGCAATTTTTGGATTGCATATTGAACCATTTTTAAGAACAATTAATGAATCAGAAACGGTTTATTTTAATCGAATACCTCTTCATTGTTGTTCATCAAATCCTAATTGTGTGCGATCAGAAGTAGATGCACTCATAACGGATTTTAATAATCGATTCAAACAAGTAATATTTACTTCTGTAGTAAATGCATACTATGCAGGATTTATTCCGTGTTTTTTTGCTCAAAAATACCTATTCTATGATGTTTATTGGACTATACAACACTTAGCTTTTATTTGGACTGGAGTATTTGCGATGGGTGTTATTTATTGTTTCCCTGCCAAATATTCCGACGTTTTGCATAGAGCAGCACTTCATTTAGGACAGTGGACACGAGTAGAAGGACGTCCGTACATTCCACCTGCATTAACTTGGTGCAAGACTATTGTTTGGCCAGCAGGAACTCTAATTAAACACTCAGAGCGCTTTTATAAATCAGTTGGTCCCATTACAGCAGCGATTCCAGCCAACTCTAGCCATTATAGATTTTACGTGAGTACTTATACTACCATGAAATCTGTACAGAAACTTTAATTTTGATCATTTTTTCTATAGACAATTTTTCATAACCCGTCTCAACTGTATTTAATTTTAACCGGACTTCAACTAGTAGTTATTATTGCACAAATTTTAATATTGTTTTTTGTGTCAGTGGAATGGCATAACACAATTTCTTTAACATTTCTCTTATTTGTTAATCATACGACACTATTTAAAATGTTTCGGGATTTTTTGGTGACGAATACAATTTACAAAAAAATAAGTATCAGTAGTTCTAACTGAAATAAATTGAAATCAAAAGACTAATATTTATTGAGTTTAATTTTTTATTTGTTACATAAATTATATAAATGATATTATATGATAATCAAGATAGACTTATAAGAATAAATTATTGTATTTTATACATTATGTGTTTTTATTAAATTTCAATAATTTTCGGAGATTTTTTTCTTGAACAGTTTATTTTGTACCGACAAACTGCAAAACCAGTAAAATAAAATTGTTGCACCCTATAGACAAATGCATATAGACATTTATGTAAATGTTGCTGAATTCGCACTAAATAGGAAAATGACTACACAGAACCTTAATTTTTTTATTATTTTTTAAAAAATCTTTTATTATTGGAAATTGCATAATATTCGTAATTGTTTTTAAAGAAAAATTTAATCGTCATTTAGAACAAATTGCGAACAGGCATTTTTTCACTACAGTCGTTCTAACACTTCTTCTTCCTCATAAACGAAAACACTATTTATAAACGTCAGTTTCATTGTTTTTGTTTTTTGCATAAATGAGACAATAATACAATAAGATAGTTCAGAAAATGGAAATGTTTACTGTTTTAATTGTTGTTGGAGTTATTTATGGAGTTCTATATTTTTTTGACATTTTTTTTAAAGTAACGGAGTAATCAGTATATTAATTAATGAAAGTTTTAATTATTTAATTTTATTTCAGAGTTGTATGCATTATCCTTACGCGGCTTTTTTAAAAGGAACAGGATTAACCGTTAGGTTCTTAAGATTGCAATTTTATACTACTGCGTTTAATAGAACAATTGTGAAATGGAGTAGCAAATGCCCAAGATTGTTATCTCATTCCTTTGATGTTGGTGTGTATTTCTCAATTGTTTTTCTTCCAGTAGTTTTTGTATTCTTGTTTATATCGACATTAAATTCTAATATTGATTACCATCAAACAAGTAAAATTGAAACTGTAAGAATAGAACTAATGTTGCCAGGAGTAAACCTACCAACCAATGAACTGGGATATTATGTCTTAGTTTTAGGAATTAGTAGTATACTACATGAACTGGGACATGCAATTGCAGCAGTGCTTGAAGATGTACCATTACTTGGTTTTGGATTGCATGTTATGTTAATAGTACCGGTGGCTTACACTGAAACAGGTACAGAACAATTTAATGCATTGAAAATGTGGAGAAAACTGCGTGTATTATGTGCCGGAATCTGGCACAATGTTCTTTTGGCTTTATTTGGATACATTTGTTTTCTATTACTTCCTTTTATTCTTGGGCCTTTCTACAGCATTAATACATCGGTTATTATAACTGATCTAAAGGTTACCTCACCCATTTATGGTGTAAATGGATTAGCAAAATATGATGTTGTAACAGAAATAAATAATTGTCATGTAAAAAATTTAGATTCATATTATGGCTGCCTTTTAGAAACAATACGACATCAGCCTGCCTATTGTGTTTCTTCTGATTTTCTTCATGCAAATGATGAATCCATTCCTATTACTCATAGTACTGATGGAGTAGAATGCTGTGATTCACAAAATTCACATACATCATGTTTTGAATACATTGCTGATACATACGATGGAGAAGTCGAAGTACCTCAACATATGTGCCTTAATATTCGGAAAACAATTGAACATTCTACAGATTACTGTCATAAAAATAACAAATGTCGTATTGGATTTTGCGTTAAACCAATTATTAACAACATCACTACAATTATTCATTTAAAAAGAAATGACAAAAAGGATATGATTTATATGGGAAATCCTGGAGATTTTTCATTTAATGTAAAAGTATCAGAATATGTACCAAAATTTAGTTTACTGTCTTCTACAATAGCAGACACAATATCCTTATTTTTGAAATATTTAGTAGTTTTTTCTTGTGGTTTAGCAGTAATTAATATAATTCCGTGTTTTGGATTAGACGGGCAGCATATATTAAGCACATTACTTAATCAAATATTAAAAAAACAAGTTCAACATAAAAATAAAAGAGAATTAATTTCACTATGTATAACTGTTCTCGGAACTTTATTGTTGTTTATTAATTTAGTTAAAGCAGTTTGGATATCGTTTATAAATAAATTAATGTAATAAAATTGTGATTATAGATTAAAACATTTTGTATTTTAAATTACTCTGTTTTGATACCACTTAGGCTAAGATTGGTTTCTAATTCATTTAGTGACCTTTTACCATTTTGCAACATCATTTTTATTGTTATTTCATCTGTTAGGTGTTTGTTATTTTTAAAATCAACTCTAACCCAATTCCTTAGTTCCAAGCGGCTTTGTTGGTCTGGTATTATACGTATTACACGAAATATATTACGATACAGTTTAAGTACTTCTTGTCGCAACATAAACTAAAAACATAAAATAAAATAGTACCCAATAAATAATAGAATTGTTTTATTTAAATGCCAATAACGAATTATAAAAATTAACCTGTTTTAACGTGAGTGTCGTGCGAATATGTTTGCTCATTTCTGCAAGATTATTTTGTTTTTATTATGATTTTTTGACAACTAAAAAATAAGTCAGCTAAAAAATGCTGACTAATATAAAATTATTTGAATCCGAAATTCGCCGCGTTTTTTAATTTATCCGATTCTACAGAATCTCCGATTCATACATTATTTTAGAATTTTTTACAATTTCGGTTATGAAAATACATCGTCATTTCCACTTTTCATCATTAACCGATTTACATCTAATTAAAGAATGACTTTGGTAAAAAAAAAAGTGTTTACAACAGAAGCATATTTAATTTATATATTTTAATTTTAATTATTTAGGAATATTAGAAATATTTTCTTCTCACATTTTTCGAATTTAAAAAAATGTTCGCCAACATTGTAAAATTAAAAAATTTTATATATAAAAAAAAATTTCTTAAAAATTTTGTTGTGAAAGTTTAGATTACAGAAATTCGTAAATTAAAATTAACAAATAATTAAAAGTTTTTAAAATAAAAAAAACCACGTGACAAGAGTTTGCGTATTAAGTTTACTCCGCCCCATTATTAAAACCAAAATAACTCAACGATTATAACACGACTCACGAAAAGTACAAATTTATTTTATTTTGAATTCTGAATCTGTGGCACGGTTTTTTTTGGTGGCCAATAATTCTTGTGAAATATTTATTATAATAACTTTTCGTTAGTATAGAAGTAAATTTTGTGCAGTGCGCACATACACCGAACAACTAATAATTAGTGAATTACGAAATAATTTTTTAATTATAATATTTTCAATATAGTAAAAAAGATTTTCTCTTTGTTCATAAAATATATTGCGAAAAATAAAAATCCCAAACAAGATCAAGGAACAGATGATTTTGATTATTCAATGATTTTGTATTATAGATAAGTGCGCGCGGGAGGTGAAACTAAAAATGTTTTGGAACATTTCCAAAGAATGAAGCAAAAAAGAAAAAAAAAAGAAGTAAATTAAATAAAAAATGTGCGATGAAAACAAAAGAAGTTTTTGTCGAGAATAATTACAACTAAAAAAAGCTAATTTAATTATACTGAACTTCATATAGCCAAAAATCCTAAACAAAGTACAGTATTTTTTTTTATTAAACGAAAAAAAAAAAAAATTTTTAAATACCAAATTGTGAACTTTTAAAACAAAAAAAATCCTCTTTTTTTTTTTTTTTTGTTAACATTAATTTTATTTTTCAATTAGGAAATTCTTTGATTTCATTTGAAATCCCAAACATAAGTGTCCATATATAGTGTTCTATTAATAATATATAAAAAAAAAAAAAAAAGAAGAAGAAAATTTAAAAGAAAAATCTAATACTATTCGACGAAATTATATTTTTGTTTGTGAAAAATTGTGTGTGATACTATTTCGGTGGGGGTTTTTGTTTTTGTTTTTGTTTTTTTTTTTCTAACTTCGTATAAAAACTAATTTGTAAGCAAATTTTTAAATTGGAATTTTGTATTTCATTATAAATTAATTTCTTGTGACAAAAATCCCGTGTGTTGTAACGAAATATAAATAAAATATAATTTATTTGTATAAAATTGGTTACATTTAAATGCGTTATAAAATGACTACAAAAACTTCACCACCTATTATAAAAATTAAAAAGGAATTGCCTAGTGATGAAATTAAGGTACATATATTTATTAATCATTTATCTACACTACTATTTAATTAAAATGTTTTGTTATAAGTAACAAATTACAAGTAAAATGTAATGAAATTATGTAAATAGATATTCTTCTTAATATACTTTTTGTTACTCGCTTTTCAATCAAAAAAAAGAAAAAAGAAAAAAGAAACGTAAAAAAATTGGTTATTGATAAGTTTCATTTGATATTAAATATAAAGTTCATCTACTACTACATCAACCATCTGAAAATATTTAAAAACAGGACAGTAAATTTGAGATTGTTGTCTTTTGTAAACTACAAAATATTTTATAATAATATCTTTTTGTTCATGAAATTCTCAGATGTTTTCAATTTCATAATTTTTTCATACTTATATATGCCACAACATTATCAACATAGAAAAATATATAACTTTTTATTATATGTACCTGACTTACATATTTACATATACATAAAAAAGAAGAAAAAGAAGAAGAATAATGTAACTTTTTTTTCTTTTTTTTTTGCATATTACTTTTTCTGAGTACGTAAAATGTGCTACGTTAAAAAATATGAAATATATTATGTGCTTACATAAAATAAAGAAGAAGAAGAAGAAGATGAAGAAGATGAAGAAAGAATAAATAATATATTAAAATATGTATACTTACCTCTACGATCTACGTACATAAAATATTTATTTTATAAATAAATATATAAATACATACATTTGTACCTAGTTTAGTTTTTTGATAAAATAAAAAACGAATCTTTTTAATGTGTTGTTATAATGTATCCCTCTCTATTCTCATATATACTTACTTACTTATTAACAGTGATCAATCTATAAATAGTAATTATTTTATTTTTTTTTTTTTTACTTTATACTTTTCGTTGTTTTGCTTTTCTTTCTTTTTTATTATTTTGTTATAATAATTTCTGTTATAATTTTTATGTTAAAATTTTTGAAAATGAATCAAACAATAATTTCGTCTAGAAAATTGTACCTGGGTTTTGTTGTTTTTTTTTTTTTTGATTTTTGTTTCTTTTAAATCTTTGAAATTTAAATAGAAAACAAAAAAAAAAAATAATAAAAAATAAATGAAGAGAAAGAAAAACCAAAAAAATAAGATTATTAAAAAAAACAAAAAAAAAATTCCCTCTTTCTCTCTATCCACATTAAATATTGTGTTGGTCTCATTTTACATACCCGCGGAATAAAATCGCGTGGTGGTGTTAAATTTTATAACAGAAACGAAAAAAAAAAAAAAACGAGAAAAACGAAAAAATGAAAAACGAAAAAAACGAAAGAAGAAGAAGAAACACAGACGTTTTTGTTTATGTGTGTGTGTATTTGTTTTTTAATGTTCTATTTTCGATTATGACGAACCAGAGTGTGTTGTATGTGTGTGTGTGTGTGTTGCTTCTTCTTGTGTGTACAAAGAAAACTGATCTGGATTTGATATTATATTTTCAATAATAGCATCAACACATTATATTCTATTTTCTTTTACTTTTTCTTCTTTTTCTTTTTTCTTTTCTTTTTTCTTTTAAATATAAATTATAAAATTTATATAAAACAATATTTATTATTATTTATTTATTTATATTAAAATTTATACGTTACTTTTTATGATTTTTTCTTGTTGTTGTTTTTTTCTTGTTTTTGTTTTTGTTCGTTTTGATGTGAATTTTTTTCTTCTTTTTTGTTCTAAAAAATATTTTCAAAAACCTATCTAAAAAAAAAAAAAAAGTTTGTATCCTTTTTTGTTGTTGTTGTTGTTGTTATTATATTTTGACTTTATAAATTGATTTGTAAACTTTATTATTAAAATTATAAAAATAATAAATAAAAGAAAAAAAAAAATTTATAAATTATCAAAAAATAAACAGAGCAGAGAAAACAAAAAGGAAACTATTAAACAGAAATAAAAAGCGGCAGGATCAATTAATTATTTAAAGCAAAATTTAATAAAATGAAACAAAAAAAAAAAAAAGAAAAAAAAAAGATGATGATAAAATGATGAAAGGGGGAGAAGGAGTGAGAAGAGATTTTTAAAACGAAAATATTTTATAACATTTCTAAAGAAATAAAATTAATTCCACTCATGTAATGAATTTATTGCAATTTAAACAAATATTAAATTACAAAAAAAAAAAAAAAAAAATGCGTCATATTACAAGATCAAATGACAACAATTTTTGTTTCTTTTTTTTTGTATACTTACAGAAACGCGAACGAAATTGTTAAAAGAAGTAAATGCATAAATAATATCTACACGTCAATAACATTGACTGAAATATTTTAATTATATAAACTTCACAACGTAAAACTTGTAACGATTAGAATAAACTTTTGGGGACAGCTGAAATAAAAAAAAATATTTAAATAATTATTATTAATTTTTGTTTTTATTTTACAAAAAAAAAAAAAAATTTACATTAAAAATAAGTTAAAAAAAAAAATTAAATTAAAATTTCTTCTAGATGATTTTCTTCTTAAATAATTTAGGTTACATAATTTTTGCATTTAAAAAAAAAAACCAAAAAAAAAAAAGGTTAAATAGAATTAAATCGTTTATAATCAATTTTAAATAAATGTTTGTATGTATGTAAATAAATAAATTGTAACTGTAAATGTATGTAAATGTATACAAATATTTTCAATGCATTATTTTTGTCTATTTCATTCGATTTCATTATTTATATATAAAAAAATATGAAATTCAAAGTAATTTAATACAATCCGGCTGGTGTATTACCAGATGAAATATATCGTTAGTCTATATATCGTCCTATCTTTCTTTCTTTCTTCTTCTTCTTTTTTTTTTTTTGTATATTTACGTTAGTTCAATCCACTGTGAGTGTGTGTGTGTGTGTGTGGATCACATATCAGGCGCGAAATAGACGTGTAACGTTAGCTTGATATTAAATTACAAGAACCCAAGTATGGTTTTTTTTTTTATTCTGTTATTTAAGTTTTTTATTTTTTTATTTATATAAAATATATGCGATTGTGTCTGTGTGTACCTATATCTACTATTTATGTATAGATATGTTAAAATTCTTTGATCTTAAATTTAAATATAATGTACATACATATATACATACACTACATTATAATTTTTTTTTTTTGATTCTATAAATTTTATTTAAATTTTATTTTTTTTTTATCAATTCCTGTACGTAATTTTTTTATTATAAATAAAATATCATTAAATATTTATTTATTATTATGAAAATATTAAATTAAATGATGTGATTCATAATTATGTTTAATGGTAACCAAAAAAATTAATTAATTAAAATGAAAGGATATTTTAAGGATATTTAATATTCTACATTTATTTCTTTTATTCAAAAATACACACAAATGGGTAAACATATTGAGATTATCTTAACGAAACAATTTTACATATTTATAAGTTGGAACTAATTTAATCTATAGAAGAATCTATACAAATTGATAATTCTAATTAAATAAAGTCAACGTCATTTATCAAATACCAAAAATAAATTAATTAATCTTAAATTAAATATACGTGAATTAGTTGGGTATTTCATTGTGCGTTTACATTAACTAATAAAATCACTTCAAACCACAAAATACAAAATACAAAAAAAAAATTCTTAAATTCGTAAATTAAAACTTTGTGTGAATATTTAGTTACATTTTTCATTTTAATTTATTTTATTTTCTTAACTAAAATGAATAAATTTTGTAAAAGTCAAAATCTAACATATTATTTTATACGATTAAGGTGATTAAGATGAATTTTTAATGAAATAAAAAAGGGAATATTCAACTCCATTTGAATGAATAAATTATTTAAATTGTTAACTTTTCATTTAAGAAAAATATATTTTTGTTTTGTGGTTAAATTATTTAATGAATTTTTTTCTATAAATTTTTTACTCAACTGAACTTTTATAAAAATGAAAGATTAAAATTTTCTTTTTATTTTTAAAATCGCCTAAAATATAACAAAGTAAAAAATTATAAAAAGAAATCAATCGAAATATAAATTTTAAAAAATTGTTTAAATTTAAATTATCAGGAAAAATAAAGTTTTAATAAAATAATTACAGTGCTCTGTGCCTAGATTACGATAAATATACGAATGCGAGCCGTCATTCATCTTACTCATTCTATCTCGCACTCAGTTAATCTCGCTCACTCACTCGCGCACACTCGCACTCACCATTTTCGGTACTCACATATTTATCGTAATCCAGACACTGGTGAACCATAAATTTTTGGTTCACCAGCTCACGTTGGATTTCTTATTTACATTTTCATAATTTTTTATTTTATTGAAATCATAAAAAAAAATGCAACCCTTTTTTTTTTTTATTTCCAACACTACACCACTGATTATCACAAGCTCATTTAATTACTTTATTATTCATTTTATATGTTCTCATGTAACACACAATATCTAATTTCACATATCATTTTCCAACGACTCATTATTTTAATAAATAATAAATATTAATGCTTATGTATGTACAAAGCAAAATTATTGCATATGTGTGTAATGTACATAATTGGAAAGAATATAAAATTACAAAAATTTATTAAAAAAAAAAAATTAATAAAAAAAGAAGAAGAACAAACATTAAAAAATATCTATCTACACAATGATGATCATAATGATGATAATGATGCTGACCAAGTACGCGTGACAATGCTTTCCGAATGGCAAAATATTGGATTTTATTATTAAATCAATATACAGAATCATAAAATGTTAGTTCCACAATACTACAATACTACAATAACAAAGTTCAAAACTCCTATTATTTATTGGTATCCTTAATGTCATTCTGACGTCATAATTTGGTACCTATTTGATACTCTCAGAAAGTCAGAATTTATTTAACAAATTGATAAAAGAATAACAAAAAGTATGATCTTCTTTTATTTATGGAACAAATCAATTAATTAAATTCAAAAAGAATATTTTCAGTAAGTTTGTAACAATATAGGTACATAAGAACGTGTAAAGTTAAAATCAATATTTGGTAGTAAAAAAAAAAAAAAAACGGCATCAAATGATCAAGTTGTTGTGTTGTAACAAAAGGAAGTAAGAAGCCACTCTCTCATCCACTTTCTTACAACACAAAACAAAAAAAATTAAAAATATTTTTAAATATACAAAACTTCGGCACATCCACAATATCTTTAAATAATACAAATAAATTTATAATTATCCAATCTTAATTATAAAATTTTTAACCTTATGAATTAAGATTTATAATGAACTATACTATAATTGTGTGTGTGTGTACTACACTTAAGAATATAAAGAATGAGTTGATCATTTATATATATAAATTTTATTACAAATTTTAATTTTTTAACAGAGAATGCTGACGTCATCACATAACATATATAATAATATTCTATTTCAGTACATTGAAAAAATTTCATATCAAATTACAACAATTTTTTTTTTTATATTTATGTTGAAACATCAGTTTTTCTTTTTTTGATGATTTTCTATTAGATGGATTTTAAATTAAATTTTCTAAGTAAAAATTAATACATACAAAAAAAATATTTATGATTACATTTTATTTATAATTTAATTTAACTTCAAATGCAACCAAGAATATTTTAAATAAATGAACATTTTTTTTTGAATTTTACTTAAATGTATTTAGGTGCTTTATATAGATCCAGAGGTGTTTCATAGTGATCTAGAGTGACACCAAGACAACATTTTTGCGGTGAACTTATTAATGTTCATAATTATAATTTTTAAGTCAGAAATTAATTCTAATATTAATAATATTTTAAGTATGGATTGTGAAAAGAAGAAGAAGGAAACAAATATATTCCAGAATCAAAAAAGGATACAAATTATTAGTTAGTTTTAAGGAGATGGCACCCACTATATGACCTTGCACCCATCAGGCCTCCATTTGGGCGTTGGGCCATTTATGCATAGATACAAATATAAAAACAACAAAATAATAATAATTATGTACTTTAGGAAAACGGAAGGACATATTTAATGTTCTTATGTAGTTACGTATTTGAGTTAACAAAAATTTATAGAGAATTTATGTAATAATGAAACTTACCTGCGGATTTTATTAAGATGAAAAATTATGAAAATAATCCATTTTCTATAAACATAATTTTTTTTTTTGTTTCTATTTTTAAATAATTTCAAAACTATTATTATTTTTATTATTATTATTATTATTATTATTATTATTATTATTATTATCATAAACCAACCCTTATCATATTTCACGTGAAAGGGTGTTCTAGATCTCAGTTTTCATACGTAATATAATATGGCGAAACGTTTATACAGAAAATGTTATATGAAGTGTACATTTTCTGTTATATGTATTTTCAACTAAATAAAATATTCTGTGTTATGTTGTGTTGTGTTGTATTCTCTGATATATATCTACGTTAAAGGAAATCTGAGAAAATTTTCGTAATACAAACCCTATTTGCCATAGATGTTGACGATGTCAAGTCAAAAGATGACGATGAGGAAAATGAGTAATAAAATATTCTCTCTCTTTATTAACATTTTATACTTTTATTTTTTTTTTTCTTGTACTTTATATTTTAGGAATATTATGTCAGTGCATATAATTTCATTTGATATTTTAATAATAATAATATTTTTTTATTTTTGTAATTATTATATAGAATAAATATTATGTATCAGGCAATTTGTAATGTCATCCTTAATATCTACACATCTTTTAATGTTATGTTGGTTCTTTTAAACATGCGAACCAGATTTTACCTTCTTTTTTTTTAATTATTAATTTTACATTTACCATCAAAAAAAAAATTTTTTACACTAACTTCATCTCCTGTCTAACAACATTTGTTAATTATTCTGAATGGTTATTTTTTTAAACTAACAAAAAATCATTTATATTAAATTTTATTTTATTGTATAATTACAACCATAGTCCAGTAATCATCTTTTGGAAAAAAAAATTTAATATGAAAACGTTTGTTTATTTATTGTATTGTATTTCAATTTTTTATTAACCTGTAAACATCAACGGACTAAGGTTATTAGTAACTACTGCCTACTTATTTTTGAGGTGAACTCTGGCTGAACCACCCTAGCATCTCTGCATATGCAAAATTCCATCCCGCCTCTCGGTCGAGATTCGGAACTCTGTACCTCCCGCTCCAAACGTCAGCATGTTGCCATGCTGCCACCTTGATCGGTGTTTATTTATTAAACACGTGTTCAGTGATAGGATGTGAAAATGGTCCACAGTTTTTTTTTTTTTTTTGAGACATTTCCATTAAATTACAAATCAAATTAATTTATTATAATGAAAATTTGTATGGTGAATTAAGATAGATGGATGTAATATATTTTATACAATTACAAATGTATTTTGTTTCTAACATTTTACTTAATTCTCGTCACCGTTGAAATATATCCAACAAGAAAACAGTTAATTATAAAGCAACTAAATAAAATAAACTAAATAAATTATATTATGTTACAAATATTTTAATTTATATGACTTGGATTTTATTCAGATTACATAAATTTCCATTCATTAAAAAAAAATAAAAGGCTGAATAAAATGAATATAAATTAAATATTTAGTTTAGTTCAGTTTAAAAAAAGGCAGAAATAATATTTTTATAAATTCAAAAAGCAAATAAAAAACTAACCAGAATGCAAAACAAAAAACAAAAGCAAAATATTATATTTACTCGTATAAATATAAATTATAAATAATTGGGAAAATTTTAAACATAATCATCATCATCATCATCATAATTGTGAAGTAATTTGAAACGTTTTTCATCCCTTTTTAATATTTTTCTTGTTCCTTTTTTTGTTTTTTTTTTTACTGTCAATTTTTTTTTATAATGACTATGAAATGATAGATAAATAATTGAGTGTTTTATTGTGAATTTAAAATTGAATTGCATTTATTTATTTATTAATTTATTTATTATAATAAAGCAAATTTTAAATTTTAATACAACCAAAAACAAAATGTTTAATTATCAACTTTTTTTTTTTGAAAACAAAACTTTTTTATTATTAAAAAAAAATCTAGAATTAAATTATTGTCAAATATAATGCAATAATTAATTAATTATATTAAAGTGGAAATTTTGACTTTGGTGTTTTTATAATTTCGGAGAGAAAAAGGGAGAGAATAAAGTTTAGAATTCAAGGAAATTTTGTACTTATAATTTTCTGCTTATAGAATTCGTTTTGAATTTAGCTTTTAATACAAATTACATACATACATACATAAATACATACATGCATACATACATACATCCTTTAAATCCGGAATACCCAAATTCCAAGAATATGCATTAATGGAATTATTTCGATTTTTGTTAATTTTTAATAAAATTTAATAAATAATAAAAATATTTTGCTTCCCTTCCTTTTTTTTACTTTCCTCTTTTTTTCTATAACTTGCTGTGTATAATATATAAAATTAATCTTTTTTAAGAAACAAAAACGACCAACAGAATGTTATTCTATATGATTTCTATATCAAATTACCAAGAGCTCATTAGAGAGAGTCTATTCAGTTCTTTATTAAATTGGTATACCAAATTTAAAAACAGAAATAATCTCATTAATGGGATATCACTAAACAACAATATTCAATATTATAGATAAAAAATCGAATTTTAATCCTTTCTTCCTTTTCATTATTTTGATAATTTTGATTAGTGTAAAATATATTCTTTAACTTTTTTTTTATAGAACGTCCCGTAGTTAGTGAATAATTATTTAAATTTTTATAAAATGTTCCCATCAAAATATTTTAATGAATTAAAAATTTAACGAAGTAATTATTTTGTAATTAGAATGAAATCTTTATTTATTGTCTGGTAAAGGTCAGTAAATATTTGTTAGAATAATTTATTTATACCATGTAATTGTATTTCTTAATTTTTACTTTATATGCAAATCAAAATGTGTCTAAATCACAAATATTATTGGTAGAAAAATAATTACACCGAGCTCATATTTAATTGGAAACCGAAAACGGATTCCATAATTGGTATTTAGCTGGTGTTTTTATTATTTAAAAAAAAAAGCCTTTTTGATTTTCATTTGATGCAATAATGAGAAATTATTTTGGATCATCAGAAATGAGTAAATTTCTGACAACAATAAAATCAATAATTTATTTTGAGAAAATAATTGTTATTTAAATGACCAACAGGATTTTTAATAGGAATTCATTATTAAAAATTGGTCCTCCTCTCTCTCCGTCGTAACCAATTTCATCTTTGTGACAAATTACAGATTATGAGAAATAAAAATAAAATTTGTGCAAAATAAATTTGAAATGAATAATTCTAATTTATTGCAAATTTTTAAATATCCGGAATTTTAACTCCATCATAAATTATTTTATAAATTACTGATATTAGTCTAATGTTGTATTTTTTCTTTTTGTTTATTTTTTCAATAATAGGATTTTGCCGAAACAGCGATGAATGAACTTTTAGGTTGGTATGGATATGATAATGTGGACAGAATGGATACAAAGGCAACACGCTTATTACAGAGACATCGTGCAAATAGTAATGGTGTACGGGGTAGAAGTTTAACACCAGAAAAATTTAGTTCAAGAGAAAATTCAAAAAGTCCAATGCAATTGAAAATTGTAGAAAAATTAGGTACGTGAATAATTTAAAAGTATTTAAAATAATTTTTTAGTTTCTGTTTGAATTGTAAATAAATGTTTTTTTTTTTCATCGGAAACGCGCAAACTTATATATGAATCAATTGTTTTTCTTTTGTTCTTTATAACCTAATTATATAATTTTTTTAATTAAGTTTTTAATTTTAAGTTTCGTTAACCTGTTTTGTATTATTTTAATAGTCTTCTTGTTTGTTCACTATAAAAAAACTAGTAAGAGTCATACAAAGTGATTTAACTAAATTTAAATAATCATCTAAAATTAGTGTGTAAAAATGTGTGGGTGGATATTTAGGAGACCCACTTCATTTCTTAAAAATGTATATTATTAACCGTGAAAAATTATATTTTTGTAAAAGTTTTTTTTTTTTTTTGTTACAATTCTTTTCGTTTCTTCTTGTATTTATTTTTTTTTTGTTAAATATTTTTTTTAATTTTTTACTAAAATGTATTTAAATTTTTGGCTATACTTTGTAAATTATGTTTACACATTTACAATGAAAATAGAAGAAAAAAATAAACGATTTGAAAGGGAAATTTTTTAAATTATGTTTAAGTCCGTTTGATTATTGATACGATTTGAATGTGTAAATAAATAATAATAATTTAATGCAAATAACAACACTAAATTTATAGAAATAAAAATGTTTGATTATGAATTGATGTTTAGAATTATTGATTTTTTTTATTAAAAATTCGATTTACTATGAAATGATTAGAGTTTCTATTATCGATAAAAATTGTTTGTCTCAATGATTAATTTGTAAGTTCCAAAGCACATAATAATTAATAAATTTGTTATTTAGTTTGGCCTGTTCAATACAATACAATAATTAGAAAAGAATCTGCGTATCTGTATATTGTTATATTTTATTATATATGATTTCCATTTTTGTTAACTATGCATATTATTTTATATAATTTAAAATGAAAGATTATGAAAACTAAAAATGTACAAAATACATTTTGATTAATTAATTTTCCATGTTGCCATAATATAATGTTCAATTTCCGCAAAAAAAAAAAGTTTTTTTTTTAATACAATCATTACACTCTGTATAGGTTTCATTTAACGGCTATACTTTTTATGTTATTTTTTGTTGCCTTGGCCAAAACCATTACATATCTTCTTACAAGGCAGTTGAATATATATATATTTTATTCTCATCCCTATACTAAGTATCTCATATTTCCTAATAATATAACATAGATTTTCAAACTTTGTAGTAAAATTTTTGAATTTTTTTTTTGTCTACTTTTATCTTGTTAAATTAAGATTAATAAAATAATATTGATTCTCTAAATGGTATCATATTTCAAATTATAATTAATTTTTCAGACATAGAATGTGCGTGGTGTCGACGTCCAGTATTACAAAATTCTACGGAAGTATTTGGAAGTCAAGATGGTGGACCAAGATATTGTTCAGAATCATGTTTTGCACAGAGCCGTCGTGCATCATTTAAAAGAGCTAAAACTTGTGATTGGTGTCGGCATGTAAGACATGCTGTTAGTTATGTAGATTTTCAGGATGGTGCATCACAATTACAATTTTGTTCAGATAAATGTTTAAATCAATATAAAATGCAAATATTTTGTAAAGAAACACAGGCACATTTAGATATGAATCCTCATTTAAAAGATAACGGTAAAAGTACTAGTGGTAATTATATATAATATCATAATATCCTAATGCAAAATTACAAAATATTTTTTCTTATTTATAGGAAATCTTATAACACCTGAATTATGGTTAAAAAATTGTAAAAGTAGATCTATTTCACCAAAATCTGATAGATCCTGCTCACCAAGTTCTGATAATTTAACACCTGCACAGTCTCATCAAATGTCTTCCCAAAAACCACTAATAACTGTAGCACCACCATCTAAACTTATGAATCGATCAGCATTACAACCATCATTAAAGCAGACAATAAAACCAACAAGAAAACGTCGATCGGAAAGACTTATTTCATCATCAAACAATAATAGCAGCAACAACAATAATAACATTAGTAATAGTAGTAACAGTAGCAATATTAACAATAATAATCATATTAGTAATAATGTTGCAAATACAACAAATACACAGAATATTAGCACAAAACCATGTACTGTTACAAGTGCACAAGATCTAAGAATTAATATGCAACCACAATCTGAGAAAGTAATTCCAACATTCTTGCCAGGATTTCGTCATCCGTTTTTGCCACCACCACCAAATATTTTTGCAATAAGGCCAACAATAAATAATACACAATCACGTTTTATGCCTCCACTGAATCATATGCCCATGCAAGAGCCACCACGTTTACCATCATTTGGCACAATTCCACCTGTTACCATTTTGGTCCCTTATCCTATTATTATACCATTACCAATTCCTATTCCTATTCCTCTACCACTTTCAGAATTTATAAATGCTGCTAGAAAAATGGAAAATAATAATAATAATAATAATAATAATAATAATACTAATATAAACAATAATAATAGTAATGCGATGAAAAAAACTGACGAAAAGGAAACAACAAATAATAATGAGGAACCATTGGATTGTACAAAAGCTAAAGATAATACTGCTGTGTTAACAACAATCATGACAACCACCGATACTGATACAAATTCAGATGAAAAATTTAATATAAGTCCTACAATTGAAGAAGAAAATAAGAATGCTGAACAAAAGTTACCAAAATTTAAAATAACAAGACTTCATTCTAGACGAATTTTAACCAGAGAACTCGAAAGTAGTCGTCCTTTAAGGAAAAGAAAACGTCCTTTCGAAAGCGAATCTCATAAGTAAAAATAATTTTTATTTTCAAATTTGTCCATTGTAACAAAGTTTATAAAATAATTAAATTATAGTTAATAAAAATTTTCTTCTTTTGTCTATATTATATTGTGCAACGAATAATTTATTTATTATTATTAATTACAAGGAGCTAAACAATAAAATTTTGTTTTAAAAATTAAATTTATGTTGTGTCAATAGATTCTTTTCATCATAAGTCATTCAAAGTTATTTATTTTAGAAAGATTATTTAAAAAATAGTCATTAGATTATTTCAAATTTTACAGTAACCAACAATTTGTCAATGAAATTAAATAGTAAGTATTAAATGACATTCAAAAAAATTAACATAAGAATTAAATTACTATTTCCTACAACTTTTCCTACTTCATCACTGTTTTCATAACTACATATTTAAAAAAAACAGAAATAAAATTATTATTAATTATTCAAGAGTGTAATGAGGAAAAAATTCTCCTCTTACCCAAAAACATATGAACATTTATGTTATAGATTTTACTACAGAAACAGAGTTACGACGATTGGATTTATTTCATTTGTCTTACATTTTCTTCTTCAATTAAACGTTTTTGTTCTATTTTTGAAACTTTAATTGTTTTTGTTGTTGGTCAATAAACTAATTTTGGATCTGAAACCTCTAAAACGCTAAGAATCAGATGGTGGGGGTAACTAAAATAATTAAATTTCATTTATATTACATTTGAAAATTCATCATTAAATTTCTTAATATTTACTGGTACACCTGCAGGCAAAAATCTATCTATACTGTGAACTGGTATTATAAAACAATCACGATCAATTGTAGACAATGATATTGGTTCTGTTCTTGTACCCAATTGTGTTATCAGATTAGAATTATTTCCACCAATTCCTCTTCGTTCATGGAATTGATAAACAAAAAATTGAGAAATTATTTAATCCTGTTTTAATTTTCAAAATATATTCAGTTAAGTTTTATGCACTTTATTAATTCAAAAAAAAAAAGGTTTAGTGTTTTTTGGTTCCTTTAAATCAAAATCCTTCAAACTTATGCTATTATTATTTCTCAGCTTATTGGTAGCACTGCTAGTTTTGGAATCACAATAAAATCACAAAATTGTTTAAATAAAATAAATAACTTTTATTTGTATTTTTTTCTCTTTAAATTTAAACAGTTTCCATTCAATAAATATCAAAACTATAATGTTTATTTTTATCGTACTAATCAAATGAATTTGAAAAAAAAAAATAAGAACTCACAATTTATTAGAGAAATGATATTAAATATGTGTTTTAACAAATAGTTTTACTTTTACAGTAAATTATTGAATTATATTATCTTTTCTTCTCTTATTTAGAAAATACATATACATACATGTACATATATTATTTATGTATATATTTTATTTAAATTATCTATCAAAGATTTTTTTTTGTATTTCAAAAACATCAAGTGTTGAATATAATTTCATCATAACTAGTTAGTTGTAGAGGGCCCAAAGTGAAATTTGTCCATCTTTACCACCTCCCGCCATTATTGGAGCTTTATAAAGGGAAACCTTTTCCTTTGAGTATGCTATATCCATTATTGTATCCTTGTGATCAGTTAAAACTGCCAAAGGTCTTAAGCTTTTCCATGAAAATATTCGTATTCTACCATCCCAACCACCTGTAGCAAATACTTTACGATCTTTTCTAATTTTAACACAATCAATCCCTGGATTTTTTATTTTAATATCAATCTTTTTAATAATTTGCATTGTACTTTTATCAAATGAAAAAACACCAATATTATCTGAACTGCCACCATATACACCTCTATTTGTTATAGGATCGTAATCAATTGAAAATGGACCTTCAATTTCCAATTTTTCTCTATTTATTACTTTGCTACATCTTAGATCCCAAGTTAAAAAGTCACCTGATTCGTATACAGCTAGTACATAAGATTGTCCAGAAAAATTTATATGTTTCAAACACATAATTGATCCTAATGTAGAATTATCTGTAGGTGTCAGTGAAAGCTGTAAACTTAAATTAGATAATTCATATATACCAATTTCATTTTCATTTTTTGGATTAAGAATTGAACATTTATCTGGAATATATTCCATTCGACAAAATCCTAAGTGTTCATTTTTTATTTCATTTGATAATTCATAGCCTGAATTCGATAGAGTCCAAATTTTAATAGCATTTCCTTTTTCCTGAGTAACTAATGAATCCTGTGTGTGGCACATAGATAATATCGTTTGTTCTGCATCTGTGTTTAATTGAAGTATTGATCTATTAGTCTATAAACAAAAACGAATAGAATAATATATATACATAATGAATAAGAAAAATAGTGATTACTTCTAAATCCCAGATATGAATTATTCCTCTTGTGGTTCCCGCAAACAGTTTATCTGAATTATGAAAGCACAAAGAACTTACTGCTCCCATATTTACATTACGCAAAATAAACACTGGATCTGGCGGAAGAACAGCCATTCTTCAATATTGTTATTTATTGATTATACTACTACGTCCAGTGACTTAAAAAAAATTCACTGAAAAATATTTGAAAACAAGTTAATTCAAATGTTAATCACTAGGCGTACTAAACTTATAAAATTAATGTCAGTCGAAAAAACGTCAAAAAATAAACAACATATTTTGACACGAATGCATTTTAATTATAATTAATAAAAAATGTTTATATTAAACGTATTTAAGAAGTTCAGATGCTTTCGTCTTACCAAAAAACATTTGAAGAAACTAGCATAAAAAACCCAAAACATAAATTGGAATCACCAACTTTTAATAATATCCAAACTTGGTCTAATAGCTTTTAATAATATCAGCTAAATAGTAACTTTTCTTTTTACGATCCAAATAATTTAATAATTTCAACACATTTTATTTTATTTTTCTACGAATCAATAACAAATAAAGGGCATCAAATTCGAATTATTTAATATATATTTCACTATTATATTTATCAATTATTAATGATTTTCACGTTGTATGACGTTTAGAAAAAATGAAACAAAACAAAATAGAAAGAGATTGATACAGATCACAGAACAATATTTAATATCAGTTCAGTGGGGAAGAAAATTCACAATTTGAGGTTCAGTTTCAATTCAGTGAAATTTTGTTTTTAATATATTAAAGATTCACACCCTTCTAAATTTTTTTTATTAAAATTTTAAGCAATAACGGAAATTTTACAATTTTATTCATCATCTTCTTCATTTGATTCTTCGATATCTTCCTCCTCTATATCTGTATTGGGAATCATTTCATGAGCCAGTCTCAAAATCTAAAATTAATGAATAAGCAAAGCATTAATAAATTAAATTATACAAATTAAAAAATTATATTATACCTCCTCTTCTTCTACAGTAGGATCATTTATCTCTAATACTTCAGGACTATCTTCTGGATACTCTTCTTCGATTTGCGGTATTTGAGGTGGTGAATAATTTCTGGTTGTAAATTTATCACCCCAACCAAGATACAAATTATTCACTACATGATCCATTACAAAACTGAAAGCTCCCGGCCACAAATTTGATCGCATTACAACCATGGGATTTTTTGGATTACAAATAGAAATTAAACGGGAAGTCCAAGGTGGAATTGTTTCTAAAGTAGAATCTTCAGAGCAGGGAGTCATAAGATTCGGCCCTTTCTCTGGCTCTATTTTTTCTAATTCTTCGTCTTCTTCCTCTTCAGCTTCACCACCTTCTTCATCTTTTTTCTGCAGAGATATAAAAATTAATCAAGAAAATAGTTATCTTCTTTCGCTGTGGACACTTTACTTCCTCTTTTGGATTGATCCATTTAACACGACCCTGTTTTAAAATGGTTGGTCTGTGATGGACCCAAGAACCATGTTCTAATAAATCATTAATACTCAGTGGATCATATTCTGGATCTTCTATTATAGATTTATCATTATCTATGATACAATAAATTTTATAATACAAAATACAGGTTAAGTTTTAAGAATTACTTTCGGCTCCTTCTTCCTCCTCCTCTTCTTCCTCTTCATCATTTTCCGTTTTAATTTTGAAGTAGCCTCGGGGAGAAATGTGGGTACTGGCTGTTATTCTAGCAATAATTGCCCGTAGATAATGTTGTTCAGTTCCAGGAAAAACGGGGAACGATTTAACTTCAGAATCCAAATTTCCCGTTAAATATTTTTTTATTTGACGAGACACAATAATTTGTGTGGGAGTTAATAATGGAAGCTCAATCCAATCTTCATATGGCTGATTGCACACAAAATAAACATATCGATTCACACCAGAACCGATTACTTCTGATTGAATTTCTTTCTGAGGTATGTAATATGATTTTGGTAATGCAGCGACTCTAGGTCGTGGATTTAAAATAACAGGCGGAACATTTAATCCTGTAATTATATTTCTTTGACTACTCTGTTTTGGCACAAGTTTCGGATCAATATTCTCTTCCTTATCTACATTTTTAAAATCATACGACTCTTGATTTTTGTTATCCATTTTTTTCTGTTCATTTTCCTGAAAAATATTTTTAACGTCATAAAATTTCATATATGTACTCACTTACAATTCTTTTCTGTATTTCCTCAGCAGTTAAAGAAGCCTCTACAACAAAATAATTTTTTGCAAGCCCATTCACTTTTCCCCAGAATCTGAAAAGAAAACAAAAAATCATTGAAACGGCAAATAACACCTTGGAAATATAAATCTACCTAGAGTTAGTAATAATTGGATTTTCTTCTAATTTTCTAATGGAACAAGATAGTAAATAAGATTCTTCTTGAGGAAATTGAAATCCAGCAAAATTCCAAAAATATTGTAAATGCATAATGTCTTTAATTAAAGGTTCCTTTTTATCCTCATCTTCTCCTTCATAAACTACTTTTTCTTCAATAGAAAATGGAAAATCCATTGGAAGTGGTAACTTATTTAAAAATAAAATACTTGCAATAAAAATTATATTAAATAAAATCGACTCAACTGTGATTATTGAAAATATTTTTCTAGCCGATTCTAAACGCTGAGGTTCTATATAAGTATTTTCTAATTGATTTTCATTATCAAGAAATTTTTGTTCTCTAATGTGCCGACTATATTCTTCGAAGTAATCCACTACATTTGGTGGTCGTTCATCTATAACACGCTTTATAATATCTGTTAAATGATCATACCTAAGAAAATAATTTCAACATTATAAATTTTCAAAATTAATAAATTTTCTAGAAATCTTACAAACAATCCCCAGAGTCCCCACTATGTGTTTGTAAAATAAGTTTTGCATTTTTAACATCTTTACTAATTGTTGGACGACGGTTTTCAGTTGCATTTATGATGTCATCTTCTAAAATATGCTTATTTATTCCCTGCGACATTGTTTTAAGTTCAGTTATTTCCTATTCAGTTTTATTATGAATCATTTGTTTTGAAAATTTATCATAGCATTCTTAGTTTCAAATTCGCAATTATTATTGTTACAGTAACATGAAGAAACCTGCATTCATATAAAGAGAAAAAAATGCTATAATATTATTAAACAATTATTTTAGATATAAATATGAAATTCTTAATAATGGCAATTATGAAATCACTTCATTTACATACTAAGAATAAAACCAAAATGTTACTTTACAAATCAATTTTTTTTATCTTGAAATTTTATATTTAGGTACAGTTATAGATTATATATGTAAAAATAATAACCAAATATTGATAATGTCATATAAGTTTGAAATCTTTTTTACATCAAAGTTCAATATAGTTATAAATAAATTACATAAATAAAACTATAATTTTAGATATTAAGAGATTCTGAATTTTACAAAATTTGTACCAAAAAGACTTGCAAAAATAATCAAAAATCAATTATTCATCTTGTACTTTTAATAAAAACATATTTAAATAAGAGTCTTGCTCTCGCACAATCATTAAAAAAAACTTATAATATAAAGAAAATCTAAAATAAATCGTAACCCGTCATCTTTCTTTCTATTAGACATTTTCGGTTACATTTTTTATATGAATATAGGATGAATATTTTTTAATGATAATTTTTTATTACACATTGGACATTTTTTAGAATTACTTATAGATTTAACAATACAATCATAACAGAAAATATGTCCACAAAATGTTGATGTTGGTTTGTTTTTTAAAGTGGATTCTAAACACACTGGACAATTAATTGGCAATGGCTCTTTTGGCGCAGGTGGTAATATCTTATATCTTTTCGATGTTTTATAATTTGGTAGTGGTTCACTTTCATTATCATCATATATTTCAACAATTGAAGTATTCACATATTCAATATCGGAATCAGTTTTAGTGTTATTAGGAATTTGTCTTTTTCTTGGTAGATATACTGGTGATGGTGAACATAAATCAATAACTTCGACAGGGCTTATTATTGGTTCGGAATTAACGTATATAACATCATCGTCATCATTATTTTCACATTCTGACGTTGTTATTGGTTGTGTTGCTTCAGTTGCTGTTGTTATTGGCAGATCTTCTATGTTAAAAACGAGAAAGAAATTATTACAAAATGTTAAATTGAAGAACAAATAATTTCCACACCAATTAATGCTGCGATATATTGATTTACAGAAAGGTGATCGTCACATCGCAAAATATTATCTGCTCTGGAAATTAGGTCTGCAATTGAATCACTCATAATTAGATCTTTTAGAAGGTCGTCAGCTATGTGAAACAATACGAAAATGATTTTTTTTACAGCCATGTGGTGTCATCAAAATGGACATGTAATTTGAAATACATAAAATGGACACAAATTTAGAACACAAAAATTACCTGGAATATCAATTAGATCTTCGATGGCAAATGAGGCCATAGTTCAAAATAAATAATTTTATCCCTTTAATTAATTTAAAAATTCGACACACTAAAATAAACAAATAAAGATCTTTAATATTGTTTTTATAATATTACAGCAGTCTACTTAATTTGCTTTGTTTGATCTGACAGCTAATGAATGCAGTGTTGCCAATCGAAATCACAAATTTGAAAACATGTAAAAAGACGAAACTCGGAGGTAATAAATAATGTGTTGGTGCTGTGCTTTAAGCCTTGAACACATTGAATTTGAATATTGAATCGTTTTGCATGTTGAACAAATCGAAGCGAATTGTATTTGGATTTTTTCTAAACTTATTCCTATATAGGATTCAATAAAAATCAAGAAATTATTTCTATTTTAAAATTAATTCATAATTTATAATATTGTAGAAAATAAATTATGTATAAAAAATTAGTTGCTGTTTTTTTTGCTCTTTTTGTCTTAAATATTTCTATTTAATTAGTTTAACCTCCACTTTTTCGATTCGGCTCATTGCCAGCTCTTAGGAAATATGCAGATTTCCTAAGAAGAATCGTTCGGTTTGAAAACATATCCTGCATAGATGTTATTAATCATTGCCCACTACTTTATGTGTGTTTAGTACATAATTAGCCGAATGAAAAATTCCATCCCGCCTCGGTCGAGATCGAACTCGGTACCTCCATGTTGCCAAATGTTTAAAATATAATGATTAAATTTTTTCCTTTTTTTATTAATTCAACCTTCACCGAAGTTCCTCCTATTTTTGATATTATATACTGTTTAAAACTATTTTATAGAAAAACAATAAACTCAGCAGTTAATTAAATAATTAATAATAATATTATTTGCTATATAAAAGTTATGTATATTTTGATTAAATTTTAAGTAATAAGATCATATACAAATTTGTGTTAGAAAACCATTTTATGTTGATAATAAAGAATAACGAAAGACTCATTAAATTATCTTGACTTTGAATAAATTATAACTTTATCTTTTTAAAATTTTGAATTAATTAATTGTGTTATCGTAAGAATTTTCTATTTTTCTTTTTTAACAAAAATAAAAAATTCTTTTGTAAATGATGAACATTTTCGCAACAATAATATCTAAATTTGTAACAAAACAACAATAAAAAAAAACCGTTTTAATTATATTTTATATTTCATTAGTCAACTTTTTTATACAACAAAACTCAATTAACAAAAAATTATCTAACAATCTAAATGTCACTGCTTTTTGATTTATTTATATACTTATATAAATAAAAATATAAACCTTGAAATATTATATAAAAAATTTTGAATTATTTATAAAATAATTTATAATTTTTAAAATTTAATTAATTTACAAAAATGTCCATTCAAGAAAAAAAAAAAAAAGTAACTAAGTCAATATTTGATTTGTCTTCCTTAATTTTTGAGTAGGGATTATCCTTTTTGGTCTTACTTAGTCAATTATCAAAAAGTTAGTATTTAATTTTAATCATAAAATTCAAATGGAATATTTTTGTTTTACGTTTCAACCCCAATTCACTATAAATTATTTACAAATTTTTAGTTCTTGAAAAAGAAACGAAAATTCCAGCGTATATTTTTATTCTTTCTGCAATTAAATCATTAGTTAGTGTTTTTTATTATATTAATGCTTTACCAGAGAAAATCTATTCAGAGATATTTTTGTCTGTATATAGAATTTAAATTAAAAAACATGGCTATTATCAAACAAATGAAAAAGGTAACTGATGTATTTGAATTTTATCTTTAAAGAAATCAATAAAAAAAAATTTGTATATCAGAATTACTGAAATATTTTAAAAGTTAAATAATGATAATTAATGGAGAAACTAAAAAAAGGTACACAATATATTTACCATCAGTATAAAATAATAATAAATAATGGAATTCAAATTAAATATAATCGTAAAGTGTTGATATTTTCTTTCTTTTCCAAATTTTATTAAAATTTCGTTAAAAATATTTTTAATTAAAAGCTTTTTATTAAAGATTTTTGTTGATATAAAAATGGAAAAGTTTAAATACCAATTTAAAATATTAAGCTGTAACAATCATTGGCGGTGTGATAAAGTAAACCGTATAAATAGGAAAAAAAAAACTTACCCATAATTAAATTTTCGTGTTCATCTTGATAATAAGGAATTTATTTTATAATAAATTAAGAAATTATTACAATCTTCACTTTGTTTGTGTATAAATTAATAAGAATATTTTTTTCTTGTTATATAAAAAAAATCTCAAATCGATTCAAAAGAAAATTGTAAAAAGGGTGTGAGATTTATTTTGAGAAAACGATATGAAGCTTTTACGTCAATGAACATAAATTCAAAAGTTTTTATGGTTGTATGTGTTAGTTCTTTTTTTTTATCATCATATTAATTCGTCCATCTTACATCTACATACATCACAACTTTCTTATATCGTGTTAGGTGACAACATTCCTTTTGTGCTCCCCGATGTTCAAATGAGAATCAACAATATTATTCTTTAAAGCATATTTTTATGTTATATGTATTTAATTTAAACAAAAAATATGTAATTGTATTTGATGCACATACATTTATACATAAATATCAATGCGTAGAACATATTCGCATCATAATAAGATAATTTTATTTAGAAATTTTCATCTTTAACTTAACCTTCTAATACACCTACCGTCTCACTGTATGCGGGGTTAATATAACAATTATCATATCAAAAGTACGTAGCAACAAATTTTTCACGTAACCCTATAAATGTTTTGATTAAAAAACGTATGCAAATTAATTCTTAAAATTAAAATTATAGTTAAAAAAATTAAAAACAATATTTATATTTTATACTGACTGAGGCATTTATTTTACATATATATTTTATTATTTTTTTTTAATAATAATAAGTTTTTTTTTCTTTTTAATTTTTAATTTTTAAGATTTAATTTAAAAAAAAAAATCAAAAAATAATAATCAATTTAATAATTTTATTATTTAATTTCAATTAATATAATTAATAATATCGAGAGAAAAAAAAAAAAACATAAAAAAAGAGTTTTGATATTTTTGTTTTTTGTTTTAGTTGTTTTTTTTATTTTCTTTTATTTTTGTTATCAGAATATGATAATAATAATAAGCTTCATATTTGTTTTCTTTTTTTTGTTTTTTTTTTGTTTTATGTTAATTATCTTTAACACTTCACATGTTTTTGTTTGTTTGTTTTAAGAAAATAAGAAAATTATAATTCATTCATTTTGTTTTTTTTTTTTTTATTGTTTAAAAAAAATAATTTCTTTTTTAATTTATTACGTAAAAATTATATTTGTGAAATTAATTATTTAGTTTATTTAATTAATTATATATAACATTATTTTTCTTCTTCTTCTTCTTTCTTTCTTTCCTTCTTTCTTTTTTTTTATCGTTTTGCTTTTAGTTTTTAATTACATGTTAAATTTTTCTTCTTCTTCTTCTTTCTTTTTTAAAATTTTTATTGTTAAATTTTCTTGTGTTGCGTCTTATGAATGACGATTTTTTTTTTTGTTTTTATTCTCCTTTTTCAATGTTTTGTTTTTTTTTTGTTACGACAGAAAAATATCAATTCTTTTTCATTTTTTACTCATTTTTTTTTTTACTATTGTTTGTAATTATAATAATTATCAGTACTTTTGTTTTTTTTTTATTTTTTTTTTATTTTATTTAAATTTTTTTTTATAATTCTCAACTTTGTTTTTTTTTTTTTTTCAAAAACCTCACAAATGTTTTCGTGGCGTTTTGTTTTTTGTGTTTTTATATTTTTGTATGGTCAAATTTATTTTATTGATTTTTAATTTTTTTTTTTATGTTAATCAAAAAAATTTTACTTTTCATGTTGAACTTATATAAAAAAAAAAAAATCTTTCAGCATAATAAATATAAATATTCAAAAAAATATTAAAAGTTTCTTTGATGTTTGTTTGTTTTTTCTTTCATTTTAATTTTTAATTTTTAATTTTTTTTTAATTTTTGCACAAACAAATGAGTACGGAAATATTATTTTTGTTCTTGTTTTTTTTTTTTATACTTTTAACTTTTTAACTTTTTTTATACTCGCTTTCTTCATCTTCTTCTTCTTCTTTTTCTTCATTTTAATTTTTGTTTTTTTTTTTTTTTTTAAATATTTACAGTTTTCATTTATTTATTAATTAATTATTTTATTTTTATTTTGTTTTCTTTTCTTTGAAATCAAAAATGTTTCATTTTTTATTAAAATATCCATTTTTTTTTTTTTATTTATTTTCATTAAGTAAAAATTATTTAAAAAAATATACTGTGCAAAATATTTTTATGTTTGGAGAAAACGACAAAAAAAAAACAAAAAAAAAAAAAAAAACTTTTAATATTTTAGATTTTTAATTTATATTTTTTATACCTTAAAACAAAACATTATTTAATTTAATGTTTTTCCTATTTTTTTTTTAACTTTTGTTGTATTTGCATTTTTTTTTTGATTTTAATTTTTTATTTTTATGTTTTATGATTTTTTTTTATTTTAGTTAATTCCTTTTCATGTTGAATGAAATTTAATTTTCAACAAATTTTTTAATCATTTTTTTTTTTTGTGTTTCTTTTTGTATATTTTCATTTTTTTTTTTTTTGTATTAAAAATCTAAAGACATTTTATTGCAATTTTATTACTTATTATTTTATTTATTTATTTTTTTTTTTGGATTTATTTAATTCAATGTGAAATTGATGGCCACGTTAATTGATGGAGACGTTAAATATCAGATATGGCGTTTCTTTATCAGTTTTGAACTAAACTTGTTTAGTTTATTTATTTGAATCAGTTTTGAACGAAGATGGATCAGTTTATTTATTTGTATCAGTCAAACATTGTTAAGGGACAATCATTACGCATAATATTTTATTACTCATTATCATTACATAATAAATCTAATAATTCTTTTTCCATCTTTCACTTTCCACATTTTTATATTGGATTTAATTTTTGATTCCGTTTTCCCTTTTTAACTTTTTTCCTTTTTAACTTTTTAACTTTTTATTGGATTTAATTTTTTTTTTGTTTGCTTTCTATTCGTATAAAAGTTTGTTTCATTTGTTATTGTTGTATATTTTTATTTTTTGGTTTAATTTTTCCTTCATTTTTAGATAAATTTTTCTTATTTGTTTGAATCTATTTTTAGAATATTTCATCATAAGAAGTAAAATTCCATTTAAAAACAAAAAAAGTATTTTTCTTATTCGTAAGTTGACAGGAATGTTTTTCTTTTCCTCTTATTTTCATTTCTTTTCATTTGTTTTTCTTTTATTTACGTTTTTCTTTTGTTTTGTCGATTAAATTTAATGTAAAAAAAAAAAAAAAAAATGGCTCCTTACAAAATGAAACCATTTTTTTTTTCTGTTTCATCTTTAAATTTTTTTTTTTATTATTTATTAAACAGAGACAAAAAATGGTTAAACCATAATTTATGTGTTTTTTCTCTGTCTCTCTCTCTCTTTCACACCAAACGTAACGTATTTAATTTACGTGGATCTTACTTTTAATTCTAGGAAATTTTTTTTTTTGGTATTTTAATTTTGTTCATTTTTTTTTTTGTTTTTTCTTTTGTTTTGTACACTGTTAAATTTATTGTTGTACACTGTTAAATTTAATAATCGGTTAATTGTACCGGTAACGTTTCGTTCAATTCAAAACGGGTATTTTTTTTGTTTGTTTTGATTTTCTGTTTGATACAATAATTTTTTGTGTTATTCAAAAAAAATAACAAAAAACTATTTTTCTCTTTTTCCGTTTGTTGAATTTTTTTTATGTTCAATTCAATCCTTAATTTTTATTTTTATATATTTTTTTTTTGTTCAACTTAAAATTATTTAATTTTAAAATATATATTTTTTTTTATTTTTAAACTTTTTTTTAATTTTTGTTTTTTTGTTAATTATTTTATATTTTAATGCACATTCATAATTATTTAGTTTTTCTTTTTTTATTTCTTCTTTTGTTTGTGTTTTTATTTTTTATTATTTTGTGTTAAATTTATTATTTGTGTTTTGTTAATTATTTTTTTTTTCTTCTCTTCAAAAAATAAAAGATTTTTTATTATTTTTGTATTTGAAAAAAAAAATTACGAAAAAAAAAAAATTAAAATTGAAAGAGTAAAATTTTTTTTTCTTAGAGATTTTTTTTTTAAATTTAATCCTTACAAACTATGAAGGATTTTTTTTTTGTTTGAAAAATTAAAATTACAATTAATTAATGGAAACATTTTTAATTTTTTTTATTATTTTCTAGATAAATTTATTTTTTGTTTTAATTTTGAATTAAAAACAGGACAACAAAAAAAAATAAATAAAATAAATTAATTAATAGAAAATTAATTCTTTTGCTGAAATGAGCTGAAATGACAAAAATACAACGACACGGAACAATACATCGGAACAAGAGTTAAATTAAAAAAAAAAAAAGAAAAAAAGAAAAGTTTTTTTTTTAGTAATTGAAAAAATTACTTTCCTTTTTTTTCTTTCTTCCTTTTTCTTCTTCATTAAATTTAATTTTTTTTTTTTTAATATTTTTTTTATTCTTTAATTAATTTTTAATTAATGTTTTTTTTTTTTTGTTTGTTTGTTTTTGTTTAATAATAAATATTTTATTTTATATTAATATATATAAAAAAAAAAAAAAAAGGTGTGCATTGGTGCTCATTTGTGCATCATAAAACAATTATGTGCAATTAAATATTTATTTTTTTTTTTAATTTTTTTTTAATTTTTTTTTTAATATAAAATTGGGCTAACACATTTTTTTTTGTTTTTTTTGTTTTTGTTTTTTTTTATTTTTTTTATTTTTAAATAATAGCTGGGAGAGCTTTACCACTTCCTCGTACCAACAATTCATAATTTATGTTGTGTTGTTGTTGTTGTTGTTGATTTTCTCAAACATTTTGAATGACCGCAAAAAAT